>OU862929.1:42462222-43864722 GCA_917880885.1 Limnephilus marmoratus
ACGCTGCCATTTCACGATAGCATCGACAGATTGGCATTCTGTTCTCCTTTCAACAGGAAAAAAAGATAGTCATCTCCCAGAATTTTCTTTCGCCGTCTGCCGGAATGCGCCGAAAATAATGACTAATGACTAAGTTCTTTTAATGTTTTTGTTTAAAACTGGCAATATAATGTGTTTTTATTAGGTACCTACAAACTGCTTGTTACCCTTGAAAATTCACGGTATTCATAAAAATTGACTAACAAGATAAAAACTGAAAAAAAATCTACAAAATCCAAAAATCACTCACATCACACATTCCATAAAAAAAGTGTTGCAAATCAAAACATTCTATTTTACGTTTTATCTATGCCCACGAAAACCGAATTTAAAATAGAGATGTCGCTAGTATCCCTTGAATAAACTCTATTTTAACAGCGGAAAGCGTACAAGTATGTGCTATACAAGGTCTAGGAGTACTCTATGTATATTATAACTACAAAATGTCTGGTACCTCGTTAAAACATATTTCACAAATGAGGGATTTAGGAATCACTTTTGACACACGCCTGACATTCCGTTCTCACATCGATTCGGTGTGCAACTCTGCGATGCGAATGCTAGGCTTTGTAATCTGCAACGCAAAATCTTTTTCCAACACAGCAGTCATAAAAATGCTCTACTTCACTCTGGTTCGCAGCATTCTCGAAAGTGGATCAGTAATATGGGGACCCGAAGATGCCCTATACGCAAATGATGTTGAAAAGGTGCAAAAAAAGTTCATGCGGTACCTGTACATGCGAGAGTTTGGGTACTACCCTTTGTTGTATCCCTCTGATTTTCTCGCGGGAATGCTGGGACTAAATCGTCTCGACGTTAGGAGAAAAATTGCAATGGTACTAGTAGCACACAAGCTGCTAAACGGGCACATTTGTAATCCTGATGTCGTGGAAAGGATTTCACTTTATGTCCCCGATAACTTCACCAGAGCAAGGCAACACAGACTTTTTACTTTTCCTAGAGGCAGGACCAACCTACCAATATGCCTCTGGGGAGAATGACCTCACTATTTTTTTTTTTTTTTTTTTTAAGTTTCTTTATTCATTGAAAAAATCTTTTTGTACAAAAGTTGGGGATTTTTCGACCACCATGCTAGGCACATGCCCGTGTTGTGGTGGTCGATTTTTTATACGGTAAATTATCATATACAATATAAAGAATGTGTGAGAGTATTAAGAAAATATACATATGCATAAAATAATACAATATTAAAGAATATTATAGAATACAAAATAGTATAAAATAATTTAATTTAAAAGAGTTACGAGTATAACATCAAAGTGAGTACTAGGTATATGGTAGCACATGAGAAAGGATTTTTATGTTGAAAATCTACATTATCTACATTATTTAACACCAATTTTAGTACAATTAAATGTTGGGCTTTATTCTTCAAGTCCGGCGAATTACATTGTACAGCTGTACTGTAGTATGTAGTATATAGTATAGTTGTTCATGTTTCAATCCGACGAATACTAAATAATAATTATTGTTACCATGGTTTAGTGCTGGGAAGTACATATGGGACTTCATCGGATTCGATACACAGTGGTGCCAAACAGTTTTAAGTAAATAGTTTAAGAGTATTTAAAATTTCAGCTAATTACATTTAGTTCTTTATAGACAAAAGACTTTTATTGGAGGTATATAATCTATTATCAATTTTATTTATAAAAAGTAACTAATACTTGAATACACAATTTCGTCGTGGAGCTGGTGAAATAAAACCAAGAAACAAAGAACAAAAAAAATAAAAAAGACTTGTAGTGGAAAGGGCTAAGAAATGATTTTCTTTTCTCCCATTTTGATAAAAAAAAATAAAGTTTTGAGCTTTATTATATTTTCACAATGAAAATAAAATAAAATGGTAATAAATAAATGATAATAAAATAAAATGATGTATTCCTCCAAATAAATTAAGTAATAAGGTATATTATATTATACAGATAACAGTAATAAAAGCAGTTTAGGCAAATGTTGACCTTAATAATAAAGTTAGACATCTATCCCTGTTTTAGCAGAAAGTGTTAAGTTAAGTTAAGTTTATTAAGTTAGTTTAGGTAATCAAGTTAATTTAAGTTAATTCAAGTTAGCTTAAATTAATGATGTGAGGCATTCTTTAAAATAGTTCCTTCCCTTTACAATCAACCAGTTCTGAACACTTGTGATATAACTATCGCCAGTTTTCGATTTCCTGGTATCAATACTCAGTGAATTGAACATTTTGGGCGCAATGTAAGAGTACTGGCGCTGTGCGAAGGCAGTTTTTGTTGGAGGAATTATGCATTTTAGTTGGGATGAGTACCGGGTGCGAATTTTTTGTTGTGTTGTTTTCATCAAATCCTTTTTCCATATGTATATGAGAATCGTCTTTATGTATAGTTGTCGGATGTCTAATACTGTGAGTTTTTTAAAAAGTGGTTCTGATGGGTGTGATGGGTTACATTTGAATATTATCCTTAACAATAGTTTTTGTATTAGGACCATGGGATGAAGAATTGATGATGCACAACCTCCCCATCCTATAATACCATATGTAGCAATTGATTGAAAAAGTGCAAAGTAAACACATCTTAGTGTTTGTAGGTTAAGGATAGATCTAAGAGAGTAGAAAATGTAACATAATTTGCGAAGTCTTTTTGTTACAGAATTTATGTGTGTCTCCCATCGTAATTGATCATCTATGATAACTCCCAAGTACTTAATTTCGTTTGATAATTTTAGGTTATCGCATGAGCAGTTTTTGTGAGGTGATGTAGGTGTGTTAAGGTTCTGTGAACACGAATGTATGGTAAGTTTTTGGCAGTTATGGGGGAGATTTGGTTTACGTATGGAAAAAAGTAGATACTTTGTTTTATCTATATTAAGAGTTAGGAGGTTGGAATCTAACCAGTTTTTAACTAATTTCATGCCTTGATTTGCTTTTTCAAAGGTTGAATTTAGATCGTCGTCATCAAATACGATAACCGTGTCATCGGCGAAAGATATAATAGTGCCACCAGTATTCAGATTGCATAACGTGTTAATGTATATTAGAAAGAGAAGTGGGCCTAAAACACTGCCTTGGGGCACGCCATATGTGCATGGTAAACTTGTACTTCTATGCTCTTTAGCCGAGTTGATAATAGTTGACTGGGACCTGTTTGTTAGATAGCTCTCAAACCATTTAAGGGGAATGCCTTTTATTCCTATCTGTAGGAGTTTTTTCAGAAGTATGCGGTGAGATACAGTATCAAAGGCTTTAGCTAGATCCAAGAATACAGCGAGGGGTTTGCGACTTTTATCGAGTTTGTCAGAAATCAATTTAGTGAAGTTTGCAATTGCATCTGAGGCACTACGACCTTTGGGAAGCCGTATTGATTATTTGACAGGATTTTATTATCTTCAAGAAACTTGTAGAGTCTTCGTTTAACTGTTTTTTCAATTATTTTTGAAATCGGACTCAGTAAGGATATTGGTCTATAGTTATTCACAGAAGATCTGTCCCCTGATTTAAAGATAGGAATAATGGTTGAATGTTTTAGGGTGCTTGGGAAGAGGCCAGTTCGAAAACTTAGATTTGTGATATGTTGGAGGGGTTTACTGATGATTGGCTTGAGGTGTTTAATTAGTTTAGTGGATATATTGTCAATTCCCGTGGAGTGTGTGTTTTTGAGTGAGGAGATGATTTCAGTGATTTCTTGTTCTGTTGTTGGAGTGAGGTTAAAAAGGTTATAACTGAGATTATCGAGAGAGATATTATTAGCAAGGTTATCTTCAGATGTTCTATTTTTTTTAAGGATATTATTAGCTAGGTCTGATCCGATTGTGGAGAAGAATTGGTTGAAGTGATTTGTAATTGTTTCTGAGTTTTCAGTTGCACTAAATGTTTTATTTGCGATGGTGATCGTATTTATGGGTGTGGTCACTTTTTCTGTATAGCATATTTCTTTGATAATATTCCAGATTTGTTTATTATCATTAGCAGCTTCATCTATCTGTTTCCCATAATACTCTTCTCTGGCCCTACATGCAATTTTTTTACAAGCATTTCTGTATCGTTTATAGAATAATAGAGATTCATAGTCAGTGGGATTATTTTTACAATATTTATGAAGTTTGTCTCTCTTACGTATACAGTATAGAATGCCATTTGTTATCCAGGGTTTTAGTTTAATTTTATGTCTATTTTGATGGTTGTTTGGGTTTAATGTGGCATTTTCAAGATGTTTATGAAGGGTGTTGATGAGAGATTTACATGCTAGGTTCGGGTCACTAAGTTTATAGAAATTTGACCAGTTTTCCTCGGAAAAACTGGTCAAATTTCCTATTAAACCTTTCTTCTGAAATTGACATTTTTCAATCGAACTACAATCATTTCAAGAGCGAAATAAAGGTATTCTTTAGTACCTGTCATTATTAATGTATCTATATAATTAATGTATTACACTATTAACTAAAAATTGTGAAATGTAATTGGATATATATGTTAACTGTTTTTCACAATAAATAAATAAATAAATCATCATTCATTGATTTGTTTTCGCTCTCCTGTAAAATTAACCTTTTCGAGTTACGACACTTTTCTAGGCGAAGTATGAATGTGAACGAGGCAAGCCAAGATAGAGTTGTTTGGCGGTCCGTCCTTTCTGCCTACCCCTGCGGAGAAACGGCGTGATGGTTAGTTAGTTAGTTAGTTTTTTTTAGACACTTTTCTACGGAATGTGCGATGTTGTGTGTACCACATTTTTCAATTACGTCTGAACTGCGAACGAAATTATAAAAGGTTAAAAAAAAACTATACCCTCCCACACTGTAGGTTCATATTTTACGTAAAACCTTTCGACTCCTAGGCCCGAGAGAGGCTAATGAAATTGATTATTTGTACAAGGTAGAAATTTCACCATAATTAAGAAAATTAAGTCAATTTTGAACACAACGATTAATATGCGTGTTTAAAAAAATTCACTTTTTCCACATTTTTCAATTTGTTAATTAACAAAAAGTAAGAAAAACCTCGGATGAAGCAAATAAAGAAGTAAATAAATAAATTCAATATACGTACCTATCTGTCGAGTCAGCAAGTAAAGTCTTCACGCCAATTCCGAATCGAATACCAGGAGCACATAAAAGCCAGGGTTAACCACACTCGCCTCGGGCGTCCTTTGGGTGTCATCACCGGCACTCCGGTATTATTTTCCGTCTACTTGTCTACTACGTGACGAGACTACCTCATGTGACTCATGTGCCCCTGGTAGCCATAGGCCAGACAGCCTACGTAGAAACGACACTACGTGACGGTGTTATTATTAAATATAGGTATGCCAAAATGGAAATTTTCTATAGGAAACCATAAAGATGTCTTTTTTTAAGATTCGGCCTTTGGTATTTTTATCTGTCTGATAAATAAAGCTCGTAAATCAGCGACCGAACGCGAATTGAATAAATCTTATGTTTGTTTTGTTGAATACAAATTCAGTATTTCAAGGTGTTATGACTGTATTGTATGTTTATAATCAAATTAGTTATGAAAATATTCTAAATTTGTGCTAAGTAAGATGCTTGCAGAACTTAATTAAATTTGATTTTTTTTACATTATTCACACATGACTGGGGAGGCGGGAATGGGTACCGTCGCCCCGGGAACCTTTATTGGATAACCAACACCTCTGCCATAGGTCACCCCAAGTGGTTCGCTACGTTTGGTGATTTAGCAGGGGTACCCGGGTTCATGGGGTGAGGTTTGTCTAGGTCTTGGAGGCGGATGACACACTGAACCCCAGAATCCTGCCCACCCATTAAACCCTTTTCCTTCCCAGAACTCTCCTCTCATTCCTTTCCTTAAAAAAAACCCTCCACACAGCATCCCCAAAGATGGCATAGGCCCTGAGGGAAATTATTTTCCTGGGTGGAACCCACATAAAAAAAACACAGGAGGAGAACCTGAGGAAAATAAATTCCCTCAAGGCCTGTGTCGTCTTTAGATATGCTGTGTGGAGGGTCTTTTAATGGAAAGGAAGGAGATGACGTTCTGGGATGCAAAATGATGTTAGGTTTGGGTACGAATCTGGGTGTCAATGTGTCCAGGAGTGACGGACGCAAGAATCCATCCCTTTCACTGCTGTGCAAGTCAGTGGTCGAGAGAGTCCGGCTCCAAAATTGAGAAAGTTATGCTTATTAAATAGATTGAATAATAATAACTCGTAAAAATAGCAAGATAAAACCTAACCCTCCTCTTCCCCATCTCAATTCCTTTCCCGCGCCCTTCAGTCCCCCAACATGCCTCAATTGGGGATGCCGTAGTCCCATTGACTGTAGACGTCGAGAGGAGTAGAGATTGTTGTGCGGTATTAACAAAAAAAGACTTTTGCAGGGTATAATATACACAAATCTATAATATATTTTTAAAAATCTTCATATTAACCATTCCACATATTTCTATATGTGGAATGGTTAATATGATATAGGTACATTAAAAATAATCAATTGAAGATATAGGTACATTAAAAATAATCAGTTAGATAATTCAATCATGATTAACAACCGATTTATTTTTTCTAAATTAAATTACGCATGATAAAAACAGACATTCGTCAAACGTTGACAGATTTCACTACCTGCTTCCACAAACATAATTGAATATATTTTAAATTAAAAATTACTGTGATGAGACGTGGGTAAGTATTTATTTTTAGGTGCGGCTAGCAGCACCTCGAAATGCTGTTATTCGCCCACTGAACACAAAATACATTTTAAATCCAGCATAATATAATATGTACTCACTTAATTTAATATTTTTTACTTTATTTAAATTAATAAATATTACCATAATATCTTACCTTACCTTAAGCGATTTTTTCTGTCTTTGTAAATGACCGCTCGAATTAAATTATGGTATAATTTATTTGCATGAGAAGCAGGTAGAAATATTTGCTCTCATGCCGAAGGAATTCCGTGGTTGTGCCAGTGACGTCATTTTGGGTTTGAAAACTGAGTCATCGTCATTATCATTGCAGTTTTTTTAGACTTTTTTTGATGTTAGCATTCTTTTTAAGGGTGTTTGTAATAATACTCGTCCATTTATAAACGCTGTGAAAAATGCAATGAATTCAGTGAAATGTATTTTTATACATTTTTTACAAATCTGAACAACACCATCTATAAGCAACATATTTTTAGATTGTTTACTTTTTGTGACCGGCTGTGGGTTTTGTAATACTTAAATAACTTATAAACTTGTAACCACTTTTCCCTTTGTAGTCGATTGTTTCAATGCTGTGGATTCACACATAGGCGTCGCAGGTTCAATCCTCTGCTAGTTTTATTCTCCATATAAAATGAACAAATTTACATGATGGGGTAGGGAACAATCAATATTGGCAGATTATTCGTAGCTGTCAGAAATTAATAGTTTGTTCTAAATTTTTCAATTGTTCCATTTTGAATTTTGGAGACGGGTATGTGTATTTATTTGATAATCAACACCTTTTGCAACAGGTCACCCCATGTAGTTCGCTACGTTTGATGACGTTGGTGAGGTTTGTTTGCGTCACAGGCCGGATCGGGAGTCTTCTTCTTCTTCCTTGCGCTGTCCCAACTCATTGCCTAGGTAGGCTGTTGGGGTCGGCTCTTCTCGTTCTCAGGTTGTAGTCTCTTCTGTTCTGAGTATCGCGTTCATCCAGGCCGTTTCCCTGAAGAATTCTGGGGCATTAAGTCATCCAGGAGTTCTTCGGTCTTCCTCTGGATGACTGTCGATGAAGCTCCATAGATAGGCCGGATCGGGAATGACTGGTTGAAATACCTTTTGATCTCTCCAGCAGGACTTTCTCTCGGAATATCCCTTTTTTGTGAACATGAGTCTTGAAGTGATCCATGTTGTAGGAGAGAGGAAACACAGAGGCCGGCAAATCGTTCCACAGCCGAGCTGTTGAACACAAGAATGAGTCGTAGGATATGAAAAAATATTTAAGTATGGCATATTTTTTAATCATATGTTTTCTTTTCTTTTCAGGTAAGTCACCTTTAACAAGTACCAGCCTATATTATATTCCAACTCTTCGCCTGCCCTTGCAACACCTAGTAAGTCCTTTGTTTTATTTATTTTTTTATTAAAAGAAAGACAAACATTCCCGGGTTACGAATAACCCGAAAATATTTGAAAATCTCTTACTACCACCACGGTAAGCCGAAAATGTAGAATCGTAATGGAGGACTTAGCCAGCCGGGGAATCGAACACGGAGCCCAAACGCGATGCCCACTCAACCACTGACCGGTCCCTGTTATATCATATACAAATATACATACCTAGTTAATAATAACAAAACACTTAAATGCCGGATAAGCAGATTACCATCCCGATAAATAATCGATTGCCGATTTTCTTTATCGACAGGTCGTGTCGATTAATATCTCTATGGGATACGCGCCAAGAATTCGGAGGTACAAATTTTGCGAATATATTTTGGAGGTAGCGACACACTTTGATTGTTATTCATGGGGAAATGTGTCATCCGGTTGTATGGGAGTGACTTATTGGCCATTCTGCGAAAGGCAGGAGCACACTTAATGGTTATAAATGTAGATATAGGGGATCCAAACGAAAGCATGGTAACTTTGGCTATTTTTGAAAACTTTTAGAGATTTATTTGTGGATTGTTTATGATCTCTCTCTCTCTCCATTGCATCCCGAGCTGAAAAGTATATTTTTGAAGTAAAACTTCTTTACGCACGCTCGACATGGGGGGGTAAGCTGGTGAATGCGTTACGAAAAGAGGTTATGTGTTACGAAAAATGTCATGCGAACGGTAATCGATGCGAACGGTGACCGATTGCTAGGCGAACGGTCGGGCCTTTACGCACGCTTGACTTGGAGAGTGGTAAGGATAAGGATAAGGACAAGTATGGTCACCCCAAGGTCGTAGGTCACCCCAAGGTCGGAGGTCACCCCAAGGTCGTAGGTCACCCCATGGTCATATTTCCCCCCAATGTCATATGTCACTTCTAGGTAATAGGTCGCCCGGTTCGCTACGTTTGGTAACTTAGCAGGGATACCTGGGTTCATTGGGCGAGGTTCGTCTTGTAGTTTTACTTCAGTCGTGTGGTCTAAATAAATCACACTCGTTTTTTTATTATACATGGGGTTGGAAGGTTTCTCTTACAGTCATGGACGTGTTTTGTGTATGTAGTTAAAATAAGCATTGCTCTTTACTTACAGGTTTATTAAACAATAATTTAGCGCCATAATTTACGTTTTGAACAATATTAGTTTTTTGGAAAGTGGGTAGCGAACAAATTAATAAGAAGAAATTCGCGAGCTATTAAATCGGCGGCAATCGGAAACAGAATAAATTCTCTTTTAGATCGGCACACGACTGTTTGTAAACTTCGGTGGTAAAAAGTCCCTTGTCCGCTATTGGCGTATTAATAGCCAATAGGAGGTAATCGCATATCGAATTTGCTGCGTTGTTCGTTAACCACACCTTTAAAACTATTATAGAACCTCATTCGCACAAGAAGTCTTGATGCAAAGCTATTTTCCGAAATCACTTCACTGGTAAGTTCTGTGAACAGTAGACGTCGCGTCAAAAAAGTTTGTTTCTATATTTATATTATATTTATTCATAATATATCAATTATTAATTGTTTTTGTGTTTAATTCGTAGAACTCCTTTTTAATTTTTAGAAATTTAATTAAAATTAAATTCGATAATGTTATTATCGAGTTCTGCAAGTTTTTTGGTTAGTGTTTTAGTTACAGCTGTTTCGACTTGTAAGGTCATTTTCAAACTGTGGTGAAGCCACGTACGGACGACTTATTTATAAGATTTTAAATGTCAATTTTTAGTGTCTAAGTTGATTTATTACCGGTTAAACCAATTTGTAGAGACACTAATTGAGAGAGTGCTAATGTGGGATTCGGAGTATTTCCCTTTGGTTTGCCTTGCACTAAGTGTAAGGGTTTTCTTAATTGATTTAGAATGACGTTATTGACGTTTTATAAGAAAACTGTAAATCTATCGACCACAACATTTGAAACGGAAGAGAATAATTTGTTAGATAAAGGCTTTAAATATAAAATCCCTAGCGAATTATCATGCAAACAAATAGAATCATTAGCTATTGATACAGAAATGTCTCTGCGCAAAGTGGAAAATAATAACTTAACAAAACACGTTACGGCAGTTATTTTAGAAAAAACGTTAAAATCGATAAAAAATAAAAATAAATATTTTATCAGTAAAGAAAACCAAACATTAAATGAAATTAAAAACAAAATTAAAGATAATAATCTAACTATAACCAAAGCCGATAAAGGTAATTCAAAACACTAACCAAAAAAAAAAATATATATATATATCAAAACCAAAATTTCCTCTGAAATTATAAGATTTGTAAGGAGGTACTTAAATACGTACCTACGTACTTAATTACAAACCACAAATATTTTACGTAACATGTTTTTTTTTTTTTTCAAAGAAATTATGCAATTCGTCCATAGAAATGTTACCATCGCAATTACAATTTTTTTCAGTCTTCCGCCAGGCTGCCACCTAGGTACCTAAGTGGCAGGTACTAGGTACCGTAATATTTTTGAAACGTTAATTTAAATGGCTTTAGCCGTGTTGGGTAACCTTCCACTTCCTCGCCGCTTTCACCACCCTATTATACCCCAAATGGGGATGCCTTAGTCTCACTGGCTCCAGTTGGGACTCTTGCGCGGTAGTCAATTAAAAAAAATCTAATGTTGAAGATGAAATACCGTTTTAGCGTTTTAAATGCCAAGAATCGATAAAAAATCTTCATTCCAAATCGATGTACAAATTTTCTAGAGGCATTCTAGCATTTCGCCCCATCATATACCTATATTTGATTTTGCTCTAGAATTTTTCGCAAATTCTTGCTAACACTCTATAATACAATTAATATCTCCAAGTAATACAACAGTCTAGACAGGTCGAGTTGTCTGATATTCAATACATCTCATTTCGCCTCTGCGCGCTCCTGTAGATTTATGAGTTCCGGATAGGGTTGCCATCTGTCCGGCTTTAGCCGGACATGTTTGGCTTTTTTAGGTCGTGTCCGGCTAAACATTTGTATGTCCGGCCTGTCCGGCTTTTGTTAGGCTTTTGGTTCGCGCGGGTTTTGTCTTCCGAACTTCTGAAATTGGCGGAATATTATTTTCAAAGAGTTTTCTCTTTAATAAACACCTAGTGGACCAAGGAACGCAATAAATTGTAAACAATTGCTAAGATGGTGTACACATTCTTGAATTGAAAAATGAAAAATGAAAAATGACATGTCATTAAATTGAAAAATGACATGTCAAGGATTTTATTAAATGATTTACAAATAAAACGACGTTTTGGAAAAAGTAGGTATGTTTAATTTTATATCTATTCAACGAAAAATTTTAGTCAACTGTTTAACCAGAAAAAAAGTTATTTTTGTTTGTTTGTTTTATATTTTTAGTATGTTACGAGTACCTATGTCTACAGACAGAAGACTCGATATTTTTTTTATTTTGTTATTTACATATATTCTATACAGATGTCAACTGATGATGATTAATGATTGTTGTTATTAAATTGGTTAATGCGTGATTAAACAACTGTAACTTGTAACAGATTTTTTATTATTATGTATAAAAGTTATGTCCAAAATTATGTACGTACGTCCGGCTTTTAGGACAAAATGTCCGGCCTTACAGAGCGCAGAGTCAGGCTTTTTTATTTTAGAAGATGGCAACCCTAGTTCCGGATCCATTGTCATTTGTGGACTTGGTGATACTGACAAACGGCGTTTTCTCGGCGGGGAATGGTGGTAATGTCTGTTCCCAATGTGCCGAAATAATGTGCATGCCGAAATAAATGTATGCCGAATGCGTTTAACGCCAGTGCGTTTAACGTCTTAACGACCGCACTGTCGTTCAATATGGGTGGTCTTGCTTTTGCGAATACGTATTGGTTTTGCATCATTGATTTGGCACGCTTTATATGCTCATACCTCCGTTTAAGAATTAAGTCGATTGCTTTTTAGCGGGTTCCGCGATAAAATAGAACAGTAACGTAACAGAATGTCGAAGACCAGTTTAAAAACGAACAAACATAACCTAAACTGGTGACCTGACAGCTCACCCCAAGTAAAATAAGTTCAAAACCGAAAATTTACCAACGATGGGTGCCGACCTAAAAGAGAATTCATTCTGTTTCGGATTGCCGCCGATCTAACAGTTCGCTAATTGCTTCCTGTAAAATAAAGTTTGGCGATCAGTTCTAAATAGGCAGGTACTTCCTCCCTTTGCTCTTCCCCATCCTTACCCTCCCAATCACTTCAGCCTCACAACGTACCCTAATTGTGGATGCCGTAGTTTCTTTCTGATGCGTAAATCAAATGCTGATGATGCGGTGCTGATTTCTAACAGTATGGAAGATCAGATGTGATGTTTACTAATTGACGGCAACACCAAAGCTAAACGCAAAAAAACAAGTGAAGTATACTGTAATACCAGCTAGTGGAATGGAGCTGGCGACACGGTATCGCTTCTAAGTACTTAAGCACACATTTCACCACTAACAATTACGCATTACGCATCTGTCCTCATGATGGACACTGTAACGCTGTCTGAAACGATGGCTAAAGGAGGTGGTAGCGTTACACGGCATAATACCCCAAAAATAAATAACAAAAAAGTATGGACAATCTCTCGTGTTTAGGATGAACGAAGTATGTATGTACAAAGAATGAGTTAATGATGAATGTAAGTAAGTCTTAAGTCATCGTATTTGAAAGAGAGAGTATGAAAACAATGTGCAACATGGTTGTGAATGATGAGTATTTGGAGCAGGTGGATGAGTTTGTGTACTTGGGAAGTATGTTTACGAGAGATGGAAAGGTTGATAGAGATATCGAAAGGAGGTTAAATTCAGGCAACTCTATTAATGGAGCACTGAACGCCGTTGGCGCCAACTTTGCCAAAAGAAGCGAAGTTAGCCGTCCATAATGGAGTGCTAGTATCTAGCTTGATGTATGGCAGTGAAGTATGGAACTGGCAGAGGAAAAATGGAAATAGACTGAATGCTGTAGAAATGAGATCCCTGGTGCGTATGTGTAGTAAAACCATGTACGATCGTGTGAGAAATGTGGAGATCCGCGAAGAATGCAAGGCTGATGTAAGCCTAATGAGTAAGATTAAGAAAGGGACGCTCAGATGGTTTGAACGAGGAAATTAGTGCAAGGAGAATATATGATGTGAATGGTAGAAGAAGTCGGGGACGCCCGAGAAAGACATGGCACACGACCAAGTGAATCAAATACTTGAGTCGGGCCATTTGAAGAGTCGGAATAATAGAAGAGCATGTATGAATGTGAACGAGGCAAGAAGTGTGTGCCAAGATCGAGTTGTTTGGCGGTCCGTCCTCTTTGCCTACCCTTGCGGGGAAACGGCGTGATGGTTAGTTAGTTAGTCAATTAAATCAAACTATCAAAAACTGACTAAGGCACTTCTAGCATTAACCCCCAGAATACATCAGCTGGTTAACTTTGCGTGTGTATTGCCGATAAAATGTGATAATAAAAAAAATGATGGCTTAGTTTTATTCAGATTATTTAATTAAATAATTCTGCTAGTATATCTTGCGGAACTGCAGCAACATGTTGCAATTTGATAAGTTGCTCTCGGAAAAGAACCTCCAGCGGCCGGTTTGTTGTAAGTTCACATTGGACGCGTGGGCGTCACGAGATACAGCGACAGAGGAAACAAAATAATCCAAACCAACTAAACGAGTGTGAAGATAAATCAAGGAAAAGCCAACAGTTAGTTAATGAGAGTCGAGAGAACCTACTGCATGAATCATTGAATACTGAACTTCTTGCTGCGTTGCAAAAAGGGTAATCTTTGTCTTCAAAATACAAATACAAAGTTGTAGACCTTTTTCGTTTTACAGTGATAACAGCACAGTGGCGAGCGCTTGCCCAACATTTTTGTTGTTTCATCACTCGCAAGTTACGAATAATCTAATAAGTATGAAATAGTGATTGTGCACTGACGGACCTATAAATGGTTTGAACCAAGACATCCTGGATCACAGTATGATTTATGAGGTTTTGATTGAACCCGGAACGTCTGGGTGGGAACCCGACGTATTTGTCCATTAAAGTTTGTTTTTACTATTATGTAATAGTGTGCTCAACAGTCTCAATCGTCTGTGAAATGACTTGTCAGCTTTCTTGTTTCATTCATTCTGATTCACAAACTCATCCACCTGCTCCAAGTATTCATCATTCACAACTATATTACGTACTGTTTTCGTACTCTCTCTTTCAAATACCATGACTTTAGACTAACGTACATTCATCATTAACTCATTCTTCATACACTTCTTCCTTTTCTCAAAAGACCTCCCGCATTGCATAACCAAAAATTAAATAGTTTCCTGCGTGGAGTTAATATTTAGGTAAAAACAGACGATAAATTGCCGGAAGCTTGCCATTGAAAATTGGACACTGGCAGATGGCAAATGAATAAGATATACGACAAGAGGTTTAAGATAAACAACACGGTGTCAGAAGAAACGTGTTGATTAACCGGCGTGCCCCAAGGATCGTCTGTTGGTCCTCGGGCGTGAGATGGAAATGAATGAACGAAGAAATCTAGAAAGAGGTCTGGACGGGAACGGTAGCAGAATATCAAAAGCCCACGCGTAAGTTTGAATATTAATCGCGATATCGGAAGGTGCCAAAGTGATTTTAACACCTACATCTTTTGGCGTGGGTAGGCTGTTTAAAATGTTATCATTAAAGTCAAACGTGACTTTATTGCAAAGTTTAGGTTTTTTTTGCTAATGTTGTAGGTATGCAGGGGTATTATTATTTTTTTTGCAGGCATTTATACATCTTTTTGTGAATATTAATTATAATTAAATCTAATTGGCCCTTACATAATTTGTCACGGGGTGTGAAAAGTTTCAGACTTGTAAAATAACTCAGCCGATGTATCAATTTTTAGACCCAGAAATTCCAAATATGTACAATATTCATGTTCACGACTTCGAAACCTACGCGACTGTTGATTGCATGATTGCATTTCCATTGATTTGATCCGGGCTTCATTACGGTGAAGATTGCCCTGATGATAGCAAACCTGCGATAGGTGAGGGCATCCGCAAAAGACATACAATTATCAAAATATATATATATATATATATTATTTTAATTTGGATAACTATTACAAACGACTTTTTACGGTTTAAGGCTAAGTAAAACAAAATCATGTGTTTTTTGTGTGAAATTTTGTTCGCTTAGTAATATTGTACATGCAGACAACTCGGAAAGAAACCAACTAGCACCTCAGAAAGGTCGTTAAGAGTGACGATAAAAATATATAAAAAAATGGTTAAATAGGTTAAGTTAGGTTAGGGTTACTGGCTATTTTAAAATTATTTTTTCATAGCTTTTAATGACCTTCCCGAGGTGTTTCTGAGTTGGTTTCATTCTGAGTTGGCATGGAACCATTGTAGATGCTTTAATTAAATGCAGCGAGTATTGTGACCTTTGAAACAATCGAGCATATTTTGATAAGTCTTTTTTATAAACCCAGAAAAAATAAAGTATCAGGACTATAAATACTGCTTTTTATTTTTACAAAAGCTCCTACTTGCGAACCCCTTGTCGATTATGGTTTTGTTGTACAATGTGGCAAATTAAGTTCTTTAGAAAATGATCTCGTAACGTTTTAATATTATCGCCGAAAGGACTGCGAATTTTCGACCGATTCCGAATATTCCACGTCTCTGTATCTCATCACCATAGCCATAACTATAAAATAATGTGGTGTTCAACTCTATTATCTTGTTGCCCGATTTCGTTCCAGCCTTCGAAGCCATCATCAAAATGTCATAGGTTTCATTCAATCTCCTCTACACGATGTTACGAACAATTCGTATCATTATTTCACGTTGGCCTGCTCACTTTTCCTCGGCATTTCATTCGATACCCACTCAAATACACACGAAACCGACATCAAAAGCCGAATTACCGATCGCTTTATCTCCCCGCAGCCAAGATCATCGGTTATTAATTATTATTCCCTTTCAAGTATTAATATAAATATCGTGTATTCGTTAATCACATAATCATCTTCCCAGCTGGAGCGCCCCGAGAACACGCGGATGATTAATTTATTAGGCAGCCCATCGCATGGGATAATACAAATAAAATAGAGGTATCTATTCATTAAGTACATATTGTAGGCGTTTGGATTTTTGGTCCTTCGAGCCGGACGCGCTTTTTTTTCAGAGTCGTTTTTGCCTGTATTTGATGATTTATTCATTAAGTATGTAATGTAAGCGGTTGGATTTGTGGTCCTTTGAGCCAGGAGCCGGACATATGTTTTCTTTCGGAAACATATTTGTCTGTATTTGATGATTCTATTCATTAAGTACATATCGTAGGCGGTTGGATTTTTGGTCCTTCGAGCCGGATGAACTTATTTTTCAGAAACGTTTTTGGCTGTATTTGATGATTTATTCATCATGTATGTAATGTAGGCGTTTGTATATTTGGTCCTTCTAACGGGAGCCGGACAAACTTTTTCTTTCAGAGACATGTTTATCTGTATTTGATGTTTTTTTCTATGCTATATGATTTAATAAAGGGATCGAAATGTAAACCACTTAATATGTAGCTAACTTGATCTAGCTTAACATTTGTGTTATTCATTTTTATAGTTGGTAGTATGGTTATCTGGCAGATTTTAAATTTACCTAGGTACTTCGCTATTATGATATATTCATAATTTATTTCTCCAGAGATTGACCAGGCCATTGCGTTTTGCGTTATTCTATTGCGAGAACCTTGACTGATAGTCGAATAATTTACCTCCACGGGTTTTTTC
This sequence comes from Limnephilus marmoratus, assembly GCA_917880885.1. Taxonomy (NCBI): domain Eukaryota; kingdom Metazoa; phylum Arthropoda; class Insecta; order Trichoptera; family Limnephilidae; genus Limnephilus; species Limnephilus marmoratus. Next base: position 42,479,133 of record OU862929.1, read on the forward strand.
CGCAAAATATTTAACTGCTGAATTGGCTATATGTATAGATAGGTAAGTGAATGTGTATTCTTAAAATGTGATTAAAATCAACGCAATCTTTTAATTATTATATTCCTGTGTACACCCCCTCATTACGTTAATTAATTTTGTTAAAATTACAATTGTTTTTAAGATAATATTCCTGCGTTAATTTTGACAACCTTTGAACAGTTTCTCCAACCTATTTATACACCACTATGAACATGCTGTTTTACGAGCAGTTTTTTTGAAAATATTGTTATTATGAAAATTTGATTATTTTTGATCTTACTACAATTTTATTTATTTATTTATTACACGGACTGATGGGCTTTTACATTATAATTTATAAGTTGAGTAACAAACAATGAAGAAAATATAATACAATGAGAAAAGAAAATACACAAAACAGTGTAACAACAAAACAAATAATAAAATAAAAATACACATTATGTAAAAATGATAAGAAGTCTCATATTCAATATAAACAAAAATTGAAGAAATTATGTAAATCTATTTGTGCCTAGAAGAATAAAAGTGATAGAATATACAACGTTTATACTGATTAGTTTTAAGATTAAATATATCACCTAGATTAGAATATTTATTTCCGAGACTGTAAAGTCTCGGAAACGGACAATTTTGATAAGCTGGTGTCCTGGTGTTATTGAATTAGAAGGGTAATAAATGTCGACATGATTTTTGGGGAACATGGATATTGATAAATTGAAGTAATTCAGAACAGTCAATTTTGTAATGCAGTATTTTATGTAATAGTATTAAATCTGTGCCTATTCTTCTTTCTGAAAGTTTCAATAGAGACGTTTTATCCAGGAGATAATTGTAATCAATTTTTAGTATAGGAATATGCAATTTATAGTTTATAAACCTTAGAAACTTCCGTTGAATCTTTTCAATGTTGTCTGAATGAATGTTGTAAAAGGGAGACCATAACGTAGAGTTATATTCAAGTTGGCATCTGACAAGGGTTTTATATAACATAATAAATGTGTCTAAATCATTGAAATCTTTTGCAGCTCTCAAAACAAAACCAAGAGTCTTTAGGGCTTTGTTGATAATATTATTAATATGACATACAAAGGTGAGAATACAAATAATACAATACAAATAGAATACAACAATAGAATATAACAATGAGAATACAATACAAATTTTACACCAAGTGTACGACATATTTATAGTCGTAGCGAAACTCTCGAAGTCAGTTCACTTAAAACTTGGATTCGACGTTTTTGTATTTAATATCTCAAAAATTCATTTACAAGTAACAAGCAAAGAATGCTGTGATCTGGAATGTTAATTGTCGTTGGAATTCAATTTAAAACGATAAAATAATGTCTTTTTAATTCCATTGAAGCAGCTGTATTCCTATCCTCTTGTTTCCAAATTATTATCATAATATCCACTGTTTTGGGCTTTCTCGGAGTTGGAGCTCATCACTTCAATAAATCCATCAACCAGGGCAATATACAGATTAACGGGCCGGTTATTTCTTGGACCACATTGACACTTGTCATCACCTCTGTTACAAACTCAAGTCTTTCCTCTCTGGGATGTTTGGTTCAACTCTTACCGTTTGGTTTATTTTCTTATCGTTAGGGTACTGCAACAGTGTTGATGCTAGTTTAAATATGGCGGTGATCAATTTAATGGGCTTAAGGTTTGTTTTCATGGATTAATAAATTTATCTATTTATACCTTATGATGAAGATGTTTATTTTAATTAGGTTGATTTAGTGCACCTTAAATCGTAAAAATGTGTAGTTTGCTTCCAAAATTGGCTATACGCATGGATTTAACGAGGTGTTATAACATAAACCACTCTGTTATTAAACATATTTCCAGATGTCACGTGCTGTTGACAAGGAAATAAAACATTGCAAGGAAAGTGCAATGACGGCCTCCGTGGTCGAGGGGTAAGGCTCTCGAATTGCGATCCGGAGGTAGCGGGATCAAATTCCAGCGTGCGCTTGCAAATTTTATTTGATTGATTTGTGTTTTCACAATTATTTAATCATTTAAAATAACATAAGATATTTCCACAGTGGAAGTTACTCTCCGTATTGCCCTGGTGTAAGACCACCATTCAGAATACAAACGTTGCTTGAAACTGATTCAGCCGGGTTTGTTGACTAGATCTGAATATCCAAGTACTTCCCCATCTTCCTCTTCCCTATCTTCTTCCCCTCCCCACTTACCTTCAGCCTCACACCCCAATTGGGAATGCTATATTATCACTGACTCCAGATGATTGGGAGCAGTTGGGACTCTTGGAGATAATTAGTTATCTTTTTTATTAAAAGTTCTTAGTTTTAGATTGGTTGTTGTATAGATTGGTAGCCATCTCTTTTATATTTTTACACCACCTCTTTTTTTCAACCCGATTCTTGTATCGAGACCAAAGACAAAAAAATTCGTATTACACGATCGCTATTTTCATCTCTCGTATCTACGATTTCAGTTGGCATCACTGCAAACAACATGGTTCATGTGCTGTTTTCAGTGATGCCAACTGAAATCTTCAAATTGAGATGAACAACAACCAATCTATAACCAAGAACTTTTAATAAAAAAATAACTTATTATCTCCAAGAGTCCCAACTGCTCCCAATCACCTGGAGTCAGTCCCATATCGAGGCCAATCGGGAATCTATAAGTTTGGATATACATACTTTCTTATTTGACTAATTTTGATTTCAATCGTAAATTTAAAATTCACTTTATAACAAGGTTTAAAAAAAAACGCTTTATAATTCGTCCCACCTCCTATTTTCCATGTGCTTTCCACTGGTCCAACATGCCTCAATCTCTCCCAGATCGAATAACCAATAAAGCTATGGACCAATACGTCCAATCTCTCCAGGCGACAAACTGTTTACACTAAGCTGCCTAGGTACAGAGAGCAGACTGTACATTGTACAGTAGGATGGTCCGTCACAACGGAACAGACATTTTTTAGAAGTGTGGTCATTACAGATTTTTATTTACACTAGACCTTTCGAATTCAAAACCCCATGCATACAAATGAGAATTGATTTTTTGTTCAAATAATAATTTTAATGTTCAACAAATTTTTTTTTCATGGGAATTTAATTGTTTTATTATTTTTATACCTAGAAGGTTTTCACATGTGTATACATTATTATAGATAAGTTTATATGTAACTTGGTCGATAGTATTATAAACATGAGCAAGAATGGTTTGTTGTAAGGCAGGTTTGTAATTAGCAAACATTTATTACGCAGGATTTTTTTTTTAGAACGTAGCTAAATTAGTGCAGCGATAAAAGTAGGTACAATGTAAGTGCAAAGTTACATTATCATGGATAGTTGTACAAATAAATTGAATGTTAGTATTATAATTAAAGAGTTAAAAATACAATAAAATAAGTTGTTTTTTAAATTAAATTTTATTGTAGGAAACAACCTCATTGAAAAATTTGTTCAACTGAAAGAAAAAATAGAGTTTCCTGTAAGTTTTTGTGGAATATTCAACACATTTTAAAAAATCAACCAATAAACATGTTTCTTCTAATTTTGGATTCCGGCTGAAGACCTACAATACCTATGGAATTGTTTTAAAAAATTTTAAGTTTTACTTTTACTGCATTCGAATGCGCGTCTTTTGAGATCCCTGACCATTAACAGAATATTCTTGAAAGGGCGATTTTTACCGAATTGAAAGATATGTGATGTCGTCACGATTTTTCGACTCCTAGATTGATTATCTGCTTAAGGCGAGACATAACCACGTTTATCGGGGGTTCGCCCGGGGCTCACATTGTAATTTATTTCGGCGAATTCGTAATTGAATTATCATTTTTATTTCCATTCCTCACAAGGGATGCGAGTAATTTATATTTTAGATTAATAATAACTAATAACATTACATTGCCATCATTTTTTTACGAACTACGCCTTTCAAAAATAGTAATACGTTGTACAACTAAAGTTAGCGGTGAGCTCCAGATTTTATTTTTCTAGGCGATGAATTAATAGCTTCGGGAGGTATTCATTTAGAAACATCTTAAATATTAGTAACACGTTCTTCAGATTTAATTAAAATGAACCCAGCGGAAAGGTCGAATCTCCAGACCTGCTAGGGTGAATTCGACAGTACGTCCGTCCTATACGCCGTGCCGCGGGCGCATATTTGTTTACACGCTTTCTTGACTACGTCGTTAAGATTCCCACATTATTTTTCTTCTTTTCTTTGATAGGGCAAATTCGATAATAGATACGTCCAATACAAGTCGCAATTTGTATGTACGGCTTCTATACTTACGTCGTTAAAGATTCTGAATATATTTTAGGGTATACTGTCTTCTTTCGATATTTGAAATTCAAAATCACGTCACCCCACAACCACTTCTGTCCTGATGGATATTGAACGGTGTAGGAAACATTGGCTAAATAAAGAAGTAGTGCAACGCGGCGTAATACCCCAAAAATAAATCACGATAACACTTATATCTTTTTATCTCAATGCCCCTGAAATTTTCAAATAGTAAAGAATCTCCAACGGCTCACCCTGCTGCACCTTGTACAGTATGTGTTCTGTTTGCAGTATCCTGTATGACAGTGTTTACTCTAGTGTTGTATATTTCTATATATCTGCCATCGCGCAAGTGGTTTGTTTTATTTAGGTGCAGCCTCCGACCCATCCGCGTTCCTCTCAGGATTCAGGATGAATGGTTCATCTCAAATTTAGAATTTAAAACATTTTTTTTTCATTTTTGGGGAACTTACATCACCGGACAACTCAGAATGAAATCAACTCAGAACCTGCTCAGAAAAGTCATTAAAAGTGGTGATAAAAAATATTAAAAAATTGATTAAATAGGTTACGTTAGGTTACGGTTAAGGGCTATTAAAATGATTTTTTTCGTAGCTTTTAATGACTTTTAAAAGAGGTGTTGAGCAGTGGCGGTCCGTGAGTTTTCAGTGCGCTAGAGCGCTAAGATTGATAATACGGCATTATTGACGTTGTTGTAGCTGAAAAAAAAAATATATTTTTTTTTTTATTTCATATTTTGTATGAAGATCTTCGGGATTCTTTCAGTCAAGGGATGCGCCGCATCCACATACTGAAAGATCTTCATACAAAAAGTTGAAATTTTGAAAAAAAAAAACATTTTTAGCTACAACAACATCAATAACGTTGTATTTTTCAATCTTACCACTCTACATCACTGAAAACTCACGGACCGCCACTGGTGTTGAGTTGAATTGATTCTGAATTGGCATGGAACCATTGCGTTTAGATACATTTTTGGTGACAAATTTGACAATCCCTTTAGTTTAATATGTCTATGTGCTCCAGCCCAGAGGTGGCTTTCGAAATAAATACATATCTATAATATGAAGTAAACGACATTATGATTATTTTTACATTATAACACGCATATAAATTTAATTTCGACCCATAAAACTTTCATCAATGGGATATTACAGATTGTACTGCAGGTATACACGGTGTACGAGGGTATGTGTGTGTACATGAAGCGAGTACACTGGGTCTGTGTATTTGTGTGTAAAAAGACCGCTCTTAAGTGCACAGACCACACAGAAGAACGTCCTTCAAACAAACGCCTAGGGCTCGTAGCCAGAACATTGTAACTTTTGCTCGGTCATAATTTTGTTTTAATTATTTTTATTGCAATAAAAAATCAATCCGCGATTGTGGCTAGATGCGCTGTTTTTTTTAAAGAGTCCGAACCGTGTGGAACCGGTGGGATTACGGCATACCCAATTGGGGTATGTCATGTCAAAATTAGTGGGGTAGAAGGAGAAGAAGTTGAAGAGTACTTGGTTATTCAGATTCTGTCATTAAACCCGACTGAAGCTATTTCAAGCAGCCTGACGTTTCTGAATGTTGATTTTTTACCAGGGCAATACTGACAGTAGGTGCCACTGTGGAAACATCTGGGGATTATCAGCTGGTTTGAAGAAACCAAAAGCAGCAAAGATCTTTTACTATCATGGTGAGAAATATGATCTAAACAGTGCTAGAAAGAGAAAACACCAAGCTTTATATTAAAATCTAAAAGTTAACCACAAAATACTAAAAAAGTATACTTTTATGAAACCAAAGTTTCCGACCGCAATTTTTTAGGATTTTATTGCGAAGCGGAAATATTTTGATCTTCTGACAAAATATACCCGTGGCCTCAAGGATTAACGTTTGCATAGCGCTCTTGATTTTCTCACGAAAATTGCGCTATAAAAATCATCTAATAACAATAATTATTATTATATTCCAAGGCCGCTATTGGGGTGATATTTTACGTAAATTGCGCTATAAAAATTATCCAAACTTTATTTAAACATCAATCTTGACTTCATCGATTTTCAGCGTCCCAACTTAACGAACAAAACCTTTGCTAAGCGATGAAATAATAATAATAATAATCATAATCATAATTTTTATTTTAGTAATTTGTACATTGAAGTTTACAAATTTCTAATTGATTAAAATATTTCATATTCACTATATTTTTTCAAGTTTTATGTAGCTCCTACAATACATCTTGAACTTTCCAATTGGTGTGGACTTTAAAGTTTCTGGTAGTGTGTTATACAACTTCATTCCCTTGTACAGTAGACTGTTCTGCGTATTGGCTTTGTCCTTTTTTTGTAGCCTAATTTCCTTGCACGTCCTTGTATTATATCTGTGAATGTCTTTATTGTATACAATTTTATTTGAGAAGTATTTTGGTAACGTGTTGTTCAATATTTTGTGGATAAATACCATCGTGTTCAAGGTCAGCATCTGTTTCACGGTCAACCAATTTAGTTCCTTTAACATTTTAATTATTTTTGAAAATCTGTTTCGTCGGAGAATTATTCTCATAGCCCTGTTTTGGAGAATTTGTAACTTATTTTGTTCTCTTTCGTTACATAGGAAAAGTATACTTGAGCAGTAGTTGAAGTGTGGAGCAATAATTGAATTGTATATGGTGATTGCAGTTTTTCTAGAAATTTTTGGCCGAATTCTTCCAAAAAAAGATATCTTTTTGCCAATTTTCTTTTGGGTGTATTCAGCATGTCTATTGAAGTTTAGTTTGGAATCTAATACAAAAAGTACACTTTTACCTTATTTCGATTACGTTATTATTCCTCTGAACCCACTCACTTATATTACAGGAATATGACATGGCAGTATGGCACTCCTGTCTCCCGTCCTAGCCACACATCTTTACAAAACGTTGCTACTCGAAAGAGTAAGAAATCTATGAAATGTGTCCTTCATAAGAATAGAAAAGCCCCACTGTGACATGTTTTTTTCTATAAGTAATACACTATCTATACTAATATCCATACATTTTTAACCCCGCAGGCCTCGGACATTTTCTGAAATATTAAAATTTTGAATGCAAACCCAAAAAAGTTTTAAAATAGCTCACTTACGTTTCCTTTAACTAAAATTACTGATAACAAAAAAAAGAAAAACGCGCACTTAGATACACAAACTTTATTTATTACTAGCTGGTACCCAGCATGCGTTGCTATGCCATTTAGTAAAGAAATTGTTTCTCCCTGCGTGTCCTTTCCCATTCGTCCCGTTCCCCTTCCGCGTCCCCTTCCCCTCTCGCCTTCCCACTCAGCCTCCTCCATCTTCCCTCGCCCCACACCACTCCCCCCTTCCCCCGTCCCGCGAACCCCTCTCCCGAGTTGCCCTCCCCCCTCCCCCTCCCGCATTCCATACATTCATTCCCGGTACATTCAGTTTTCAAACAGCTCGCGTGCCACCTATTGCAATTTTTTATATAAATGTCATAATGCCAGAGCTCAGTAGTATTTTCCTACAAACCTTGTCCTGGCAATAATGAACACAAGAAAAAAAGAATTATCAAATTTGGTGCAGTCGTTCGGAAGTTATGCGCGTACATACATTTTTAACTAACTAATCATCACGCCGTTTCCCCACAGGGGTAGGCAGAGAGGACAGACCGCCAAACATCCCGGTCTTGGCACACATTCCTTGCCTCGTTTACATTCATACAACGTCTCGTACATCTCTTTCTGACTCTTGACATGGCCCGACTCAAGTATCTGATTCACTTGGTCGTGCCATGTCTTTCTTGGGCGTCCTCGACTTCTTCTACCATTCACATTTGCGTCATATATTCTCCTTACACTCCTTTCCTCGTTCATTCGCTCTACATGCCCAAACCATCGGAGCGTTCCTTTCTTGATCTTACTCATTTACGCTTACATCAGCCTTGCATTTTTTGCGGATTTCCACATTTCTCACACGATCATACATGGTTTTACCACACATACGCCTCAGGGATCTCATTTCTACAGCGTTCAGTCTAGCGATTCATTTTTATTTATATAGATTAACTTTTTTGTTCTGCAAGAATTTTTTAAATTACTATGACCGCTGATTCGGCTTACTTGGAAATTTTCAAACTGTCACAATAATAAAAAACTAAAATACTTGCAATATTTAATAACAACATTATAGTTAGTGTCCGACCGAAACCGGACTTTCTACCAAAATCGAATCTTCGGTAGCTGTCTCAGTTTCGGCCGAAACCAAAACCGAAACTTTTTTAGACATGTTAAAAATTTATTGTTTACTGAAATTTGGCTTATTTTTCACACTTGTAGATACAAACAGTTAACAGGTGTTAAATGAAATAAAAAAAAAAACAATAATTGAAGTATGTGAATTTTTTTTTTTATATTAACAAACATTATGCTTCTTGGAACAAAAATTTGTCGATAATCAACACTTATGTGCATTATAAAGAAAGGACATCATTAATTATTTTTATTTAAATTGCGTTTACAATCACAACGAGAAAACCAGGAATATGTCATTTTCAAATCAGGTTTTAGACGTATTGACTCTTTTCCACAAAAAATAATAAATGGATTTCGAAAGATTGTTCTTTTATCTAGCATTCGCATGTAATAAATTTTGAGAAAATTTTTCAATTTTTAGTATAATAAGGTTATTTCATAGGTCGTTGGCAGATTTGTTAAATTTTCAAAAAATATTTTGTATTATACCACACCCATTTCAAATAATATAATCATGCAGTAAAATAAATCAATACATTATCTAGCAAACGCATGTTTTAGAATTTTAATTTTAGTTACAATAAAATCATTAAAAAATATGTACGTACATGTGTTTCTTGACGAAAATTGGTCCATTTGTGTATTTATTTGCGCACTTACAAACTAATATATTTCAGATTTTTTTAACATTCTTATTAAATTTAGACATTATTGGAAAATGATAAATACTTATCAAAAAATAATTACAAAAATTACATTATTTTAATAGTTTTATCATCACGCCTTTCAGCATTTTTGGATGAAGGTATAAATTAAAGCTAATTTGGATTGAAATAAATTAGATTTTGAGTTATAATTTTAAAAAGCTGGTACGGAGAATAATTAATCTTTCTCATTGTAACCGCCCTGCACGATCGTAAGAACAACTTTCGACGAAATGTGGATTTTCGTCCGCTGGCTGGTTAAACGCTCTTAAGACTAAATTTACCATTTGAGATCTTTTGCAGAGTTTCGGTGCGGCCGAAGGTTCGGCAGAAAATCTGCCGAAACCGAAACTAATGCCCGAACTAGATTTTTTGCCGATACTTGCCGAAACCGAAACCGAACCTTCGGTCGGTAACTAATTATACATATATTTTTTTTAAATTAAAAAACAATTAATATATGTATAAAAGTCAAACTGGGCGTGAAATTAAAAAAATAAACAAATGTATAAAATTGGACTTATAAATCTAAATCCATTATTCTACCTGAAAAAATTGAAGAATTCTTCAAATCGCATGAAAAAACTGTACGGTAATCTCTCCTTATCGACCAGATCAAATTCAAATGCAATTTTAATTCAACTGCAAATTCACCCAACCAAACTGTTAAAGTACCTTTATTATTCACAACCATTGCAAAAACAGCAGACAATACAGCATCCGATGCCCAAACAGCAGAGAATAAAGAATCGAACCCAAAAAAACAGCAAACAGTAGAGAATGGAGAATCAAACAGAAAAAAACAGCAAATAGCTTAGTAGCCGAAGCAAAAGTGCTTACGCTAGATTAGTCGGTATAATGATATAGTCCTACCAGTGTTGTGAACTACAACTTCTCTTTCCGTTACACGCTGGTCTTATGAGAAAGAGAGAGAGGTCACAGTAGACCTGTTGAGAGTATTGTAGTAAGGCCTCTTACAAAGCAAATGGAAAGGGCAAAAAGTGCATTCGAGTTGCATATAAACTGAATTCCACAGTTTACCTAAATGCATATAACATTAAACGCCCGATTTGAACAGGACAATGCAACAGGGTATACACAATACGGACACCTTCGATGTAGACGTTATAGGTAGTATTAATGTCGCCTAAGGAATGAAAGATCCAATTCTACAGGGGTTGGCAACTGTTTGATAAATTATCTTCTTTTTTTTTACATTAGCTTCACACAGGAGGCCTTGTGGAAAATAATTCCCCTCAGGGCCTATTTCATATTTGGAGATCCTGTGTGGAGGGTCTTTTCAGGGAAAGGAAGTTCTGGGAAGAAAAAATAGAAAAACATTTAAAATAATAGATTACGAAAGCAAAGGAAAATATGACGTGGACTGTCGCCGAGCTATATCCGAACCGCATATTCCATCAAAGCGACAGAGCCTATGCAAGTTATGCGTTTGTTGTGTACGTAGAAACAAAGGCGGGGGCGTGGAATCTATTTGCAGTAGATGGCGGGGACACGCGTTTCATCCTCGGTTTCATAATATGTAAGGTTCACGGAATAATAAAACCAACCGTTTGTACATAAATATATGCGTATATAAACATATATGTTGAAGGAGATTAACCTATATGTCCCTAACGCGTATACTCGTGGGAGATCCCACGCAGTTTTCTATGCTCCGAAAGCGAGAATTTCTCCTTTCAGAATGCCCCATTAAACAGAGCAATTCAACTGCTTAACGATTCTGCATTGAGCATCGACATCTTCAATGTTACCGTTCAGTAACTATCTTTTGACATACGTCACAACATAGTGAATCTACCCCCATGGACTTTTTCTTTTTTTTTCTTTTAAATTTTGTAATCTTCTCCGTAATAATTTGGTGTATAACTGTTTTATGGAGAACCTGAAAAAATAAATAAATATAATGTTATGGGTACCGCCGCCCCGGGAACCAACACCTCTGCCAAAGGCCGCCCCAAGTAATTCGCTACGTAGAAGTGGTGCCTAAGTTCTTGGCGGCGGACGCGCCTGCTCACCAGCTGCGTTGCGGGCCGAATCAGGAGAGGTCGGCTTAGGGAGACCATTGACCATTCCAGCTGTTATCTCTCGATCTAGCACCTTTTGCTGCAGTTGGATGGATGGATTCACTGCTGAACACACTGATCCCAGAAGAAAATACCTTCGACACAGCATCCCCTAATATGACGTAAGCCCAGAGGGGAATTTATTTTGAACAGGGCCCCCTGCTCCCCCTAAAAAAGTTTTTTTCATTAATGATTGTTTTTAATTGTTTGTTTAGCTTGTAGTTTTTCTACTAACTAACTAACTAACCATTACGCCGTTTCCCCGCAGGGGTAGGCAGAGAGGACGGACCGCCAAACATTCCGGTCTTGGCACACATTCCTTGCCTCGTTTACATTCATACAACGTCTCATACATTCTCTTCTATTATTCTGACTCTTGACATGGCCCGACTCAAGTATCTGATTCACTTGGTCGTGCCATGTCTTTCTTGGGCGTCCTCGACTTCTTCTACCATTTACATTTGCGCCATATATTCTACTTACACTCCTTTCCTCGTTCATTCGCTCTACATGCCCAAACCATCGGAGCGTTTCTTTCTTGATCTTACTCATTACGCTTACATCATTACATTTTGTCTGGTCAGTGGTTGAGTGGGCATAGCGCGTGTTCGATTCCTCGGCTGGCTAAGTCCTCCATCACAACACAAGCAACATTTTCGGCTTTCTGTGGTGGTAGTAGGAGATTTTCAAATATTGTTGGATTATTCGTAACCCGGGAATGTTTGTCTTTCTTTTTAAAAATAAAAATAAAATCAGTCTTGCATTCTTTGCGGATTTCCACATTTCTCACACGATCATACATGGTTTTACCCCGCATACGCCTCAGGGATCTCATTTCTACAGCGTTCAGTCTACTTTCATCCTTCCTCTGCCAGTTCCATGCCTCACTGCCATACATCAGGGTAGGTACCAGTATTCCATTATGGACGGCTAGTTTCGCGTCTTTGGACAGTTTTTCTAGATTTTAGAAAAGTATTATAAGTTTGTACAGCGCCCTTGAGGTGATTTTTTACAAAAACGACGCTATATAAATCATCCGAATATTATTATTGTATACTTATTTATATATATTGATATCAAAAACCACAAAGTGACTGCTTTCTAATATATTTTTTTAATCTATATTAAGTTGATCTAGATAATTATGCTCGCAATCTAATGGTTATCGACGTGTGAAAATAGTGTTAGTACCTACCGGTTCTCGGAAGGAGACTTGTCGTCAACTGCGTGGGGCTATTTATTTGTTTGTGTTCTGTTTGTAGTAGTATGTTTTTTGTGGACTTCTATCCCAATTCCGGTTACCACTCGCTGTCAGAGCCCATTGAATGCGGCAGTTTTTGGCTTTTTGGGTGGCTGTTGGTAGAATATTGTCAGATGCAATCTCTTCTAAAAAATAATAACAATATTATTTGGGTAAATTAAAATATGTGAATATCGTACAAGAGTTCAAACTGCTCCCTCCTGTCCGGTTAGTACCATGCCGCATGCCCAATGAGGTATTTACTATTTATCCAAACTAAGAATAATAAAATGTGCGAAGACTTACAGTTTATTTTTCTGATTTTGATCGCTTGTGTAATAAAATGTGTAATTTTAATATTTTCATTTATAATTATTAATCAGGCGATTATGTGTACTGCCTCCCCGGGAACCATAACCGCCTCCCAAATAGATCACCCCAGGACGTTCGCTATCGGTGACTTTGGTGCCCTTGTTCATGGGGTGAGGTTTGTCTAGGTCTTGTTGGCGTATGCCTTTGTCCCCCTACTGCATGGATTGTAAGAGATTGGTTGAGGGAGTCGTGTTGATCTCTGCAGCCGGACTCTCGGCCTTGTACCGCAGTGGAAGGATGGATACATACATCCATCACTGCTGGACGCACTGACCCTCAGATTGCTACCCCCTAATACATTTTTCCTTCCCAGAACTTCCTCTCCTTCCTTCCCCCAAAAATACCCTACACACAGCATACCCAAATATACCACAGGCTCTAAGGTAAATTGTTATTATTCATCTAATAGATTTTAACGTTAAAATAAGTATTATTTGTAATAAATTACATACTTTTCAATAAATTGATAGTCAGCCAAGGGTCATTGTCATTAGCATTGTCCAACGCGCCTCCAGCGTGAACACACTGAACAAGTAAAGCCTTCGCGTAAAGCCTTCGCATAAAGCCTGCGCGGGTTTCAGGAATGCGGGTTCCGGCTTTAATGGCACTTTAAAAGCTCTCCCCAGTCCCCTGGCGCACAATATCGTAATGAACTCCGACCACGAAGTGTTTATTGAGAAGAAATGCACCCAAGTTGGTCGCGCGGTGTTTTGTACTTTGAACTTCGGTTGCTAATTGCATTTTTTGCCGGACTGCATGTGATGACCGGTGATTCGGAAGATAATCTTCAACGGAAATGACGTTTCTTTAGTACAACATTTTATTATGGTGCAGTAAAAATGTGTAAACGTCATTTAAAGAAAAGACAATCATGTCACATCACAAAGTATCCGCTTCATATGAACCAAAAAAAAAAAAAAAAGACAATCAGTTCATAATGATGTGCTGATAACAACCCTGCTATATGTGTAATTGAGACAAGTAACTTGCAGAAGAAGAATTAATAATAATATTTTGATCTATTGTAAAGCGCCCTTTTTTGAAAATCATGCTTTTGAAGTGAAAACTTGTTTAGCACCGTTGTGATTTGAAACTCGGTGAAACAAAAAATAGCGACACTAAAAAGAAACGAACAAATACATCTATAGGATTTAGCCTGAGAGAGAATAAGAATAATCGGTGTCCTCTTTGTGCGGTGCTTCGTAGCCTCCCAACTCTTGACTATTTTAGTTTTCTGAAGGTTTCACTTCTACCGCGTGTTAACTGCGCACAATTTATTTTTTTAAGTGAAACTTCTTTTTCTTTAGCACCGTTGTGATTTAAAAATCGATGAAACGACAAAGCGACATTAAAAAAAGACAAACACATAGGTACATATTTAGGATTTAGCCTGCGAGAAAATGATACAGAATAATCGGTCTCCTCTTTGTGCGGTGCTTCGTAGCCGTAGCCTCCCACTCTTGTCTTTTTTTTACGTGATCTCCACACAGGAGGCCCAGAGGAAAATGATTTTCCTAAGGGCCTATGTCATCTTTGGGGATGCTGTGTGGAGGGTTTTTTTAAAGGAAAGGAAGGAGAGGAGAGTTCTGGGAAGGAAAAGGGTTTAAGGGGTGGGTAGGAATCTGGAGTTCAGTATGTCCAGGACATCCGCCTCCAAGACCTAGACAAACCTCACACCATGGACCCGGGCACCCCTGCTAAATCACCAAACGTAGCGAACCACTTGGGGGTGACATATTGCAGAGGTGTTGGTTATCCAATAAAGGTTCCCGGGGCGGTGGTACCCATTCCCGCCTCCCAAATTGTCTACATTGGTTTTCCGAAGGTTTTACTTTCACCGCGTGTGGAGGGTATTTTTAGGAAAGGAAGGAGAGTAAGTCCTCGGAAGGAAAAATTTATGAGAGGTGGAGTGATGAAGATTTAATGGTCATCATCTGTGGCGAGCGATTAAAACAACCCAACCGTTATTAAACTAAGTTTGGAGATCGTGCTTTCGGAGTATGTGGGTCTAAGGCTTGGAATAGACTCCCTCCGGAATTAAGATGCATAACAAGCCCAACAGAGTTTAGGTCCAAACTAAAAATCTACTTTTTTGGGCTCTCATAACCTTAATTTAAATATACCTATCTGAGAGTCTCTCTCTCTGGTTTCAATCCTGGGATTGGTTTGCAGCAATTTCCTTTAGTTTCCTCTTCCATTCTTCCCTGTCTTGTGCGGCTCTTTTGAGGTCTGCATACGATAAGCAGCGCACGTCCACCAGCAGGTCCTCCAGGTACTCTCGGCGTGGGCGTCCCCTAGAGTTTGTCCCCTCGGTCACACCCTCCATTATGGAATGCAAGAGGCCTTCTTGTCGTATTACATGGCCGATCCATCTTGCACGCCTTTCGGACAAGGTCCTGAGCAGGTGCCTTCCTCCTTCGATTCTTTGGAGAACCTCCTCATTTGTAATGTGGTCTCTCCAGGAAATTCCTAATAGTCTTCTATAGGACCACATCTCAAAAGCCTCTAGTCTCCGTTTATCTCTTTTGGATAGGCACCATGTTTCGCAGCCGTACATCAAGATACTCCATACATAGGTCTTGATGAGGAGTATTCTCAGCTTTAGGTCTATATTATTTGATTCAATTATTTTCGACCTTTTATTGAAAGCAAGCCTAGCCTGGTGTATACGGCTGTCGACATCGCTCTTAGACCGACCGTCCCATGTTATTTTGCTCCCGAGATAGACAAACTCCTTGGCGTTCTTTAGTGGAACTCCTGACATCTAATGTATCATCTGAGAGTATCATACTTGTATTGCCTATGATATTTCTTAATCACACTTTTCTCACTGAATTAAAATTACTCGAGTCCTAACACATCAATCTGTCTCTTGACGAATCTCATTTAGGAAGATCAAATCCTTTTAGGCACCACCCACCATTAAATGTTGCTTTTACTTTCCAAAATACACTCTTCAAAGAATATATTACATATTAATATTAAAATATTTTTCAGGATTAAATAGCATGTCTTCACAATTATGTCCTCTGCGTACGAACTCTTTCTAAATTTCTTTAAATAGACAATAAACTGTGTTAATTTCAAGCGACTTCCCAGGTAAGTATGGTCCTGTTTTCATTTATTTTTAGGGCAGCATCGCGTTCATTGGTCAAAAAATTGTACATATGTTTTCGTATCGGTGATCAATGAACCACCGGTTATATAACCATAAGTTGTTTTAATTGTTTATTTAGCGTGTGGTTTTTTTATATTTTAGAAATGTACCTATTATAAGTTTGTACAGCGCCCTTGAGGTGATTTTTCACAAAAACGGCGCTATATAAATCATCCAAATATTATTATTATCAATGATCAAAAATAGTGTGATAATTTTTTGATCATTTCATTGATTAATCTTTTTCGAAAATAACTACGAGGCGCGTCAGACCGATAATAAATAACTTGGCGCATTCTTTATGCATCCACTTCCTGCGGCCAGTTTGTTGCATTCCGAGAAGCTGCACTTTCGGCTGTGAAGTTATTATGCAGCGGCCGCCCCCTCCCCTTCTGGGAACCGAACCCTGAGAAAGGTGGACGCTAAATCCAGCGCCGCGGGTCTGAATTCCAACGGTATCATCAACGGAACCTGCGCGAAAGCCTCATTCCTATAAAGGGTGTTCCTTGTTAATTAACTCACTTTTTTTAAAGTAAAAACTTCTTTAGCACCGTTGTGATTTGAAACTCGGATGAAAGGAAATGGCACCAAAAACAAACAAACATATACATCTGTAGGATTTAGTCTGCAAGAGAATGAGATAGAATGACTTAAAAATAAAAATTCCCTCAGGGCCTATGTCATCTGAGATGCTGTGTGTAGGGCCTTTTAGAGGGGAGGAAGAAATGAACATTGGTTTTGAAGAGACCCATGTTGTAGGAACAAGGAAACACAGAGGCCGGCAAATCGAACGCAAGAACGAGTCGATGAAGCGACCCGTTCTCGTGTGACAAATGTCAACCGTGTACATATCTTGGGCACGCATTAAGCGTGTTTTCCGACTATGCACCGATGCCGAAGGGATCAATGACGCTAGTTCTTCGGAGCTCTTCCATTGCAATACCGGTAGAACAAGGATAGCATTCCACCCGACGCCTGTGCTCTAAAGATTGCAATCCGTCTGTTAAGATGGGAGAATCTATCAAACGGACCGGCCGTTTCTGCACAGAGTCGAGGGTATTTTTCAGGTATTTTGGAGCTCCAGACCAGAGGTGGCTGCCAAATTCAACCGTGGGGCGCACTTGTGATTTGTACAGGGTTAGCAGTTGTGTACTATTAAAGTATCTGCGGGCCCTGTACAGAACGCCCAGTTTTTGGGAGGCTAACTTTACTCTGGCTTCGATGGAGTGAAGATGTACCTACGAAACGTCAAACTGCGCTAATTGATCGCTTTTATTATGATCTCACTTTTCAAGGTATTGGTTGAGATTGTTTTGGTAAAGTTTCGCTTCTACCGCGTGTGAACTGCACTCGATTTTTTTACAGTGTCTCCACCCAAGAGTGAATCCTCCAAAAATAAATTTTCTCAGGGCTTGTATCATATTTGAGAATGCTGTGTGGAGGTTTTTTTTAAAGAAATAAAGGAAGGAGAGGAAAATCAGGGAAGGAAAAAGGCAAGAAGGGTAGGAATCTGAGGGTCAGTGTGTTCAGGAGTGACGTAGTTTGCATTTATCCCTCCCACTGCTGTGCAAGGCGATGGGTCGAGAGTGGCTTTTTAATGTGAATACCTCACAAGAGTCACCTGCTCCCGTCTGGAGCCAGTGAGATTATGGCATACCCAATTGGTGTATGTTGTGAGGCTGAAGCTTGTGGGGAGGGGAAGAGACGGGGAAGACAAATGTGGTGAAGTATCTGGCTATTCAGATCTGGTCACCAAACACGGCTAAAACCATTTCAAGCATAGTTTGAATTCTGAATGTTGGTCTTACACCAGGGCGATACGGAGAGTAGGTATCTACCACTTTAATAATGTTTAATATTTTTATCTCACGTTCTTATGACACGTACCGTTAGTACGCATCATTATCGGGACACCCTGTATCCGCGTAATTCTCACAAATCCAGTCCGGACTTGTTAAATTTTCGCCTGTCCGGATTTGCATGAGGCAATAAAGATTGGAGGAACCTTTTAATTGGAGTCCCATAGTTTATAAACTGACAACTGTGCTTTATTTATTAATGTAATTTTATTCCAACTCGTGTGCCATTTTGCAATCAACTTGTGCAGGTATTAAACCACCTCGAAAAATGTATGTACGAAATACAACCCACAAGATTTCAATGCTCTTTATGCTTGTTGAATGATTGAAAAATATGGAGTATGCAATAATCTTTATACATAAAAATCTCGCGTCACGATATTTTTTCGAGGTAAACTCCGAAACTACTTAACCGATTTTGATGAAATTTAACCTACTGTGTGTAATTTAGTCCAACTTAAAAGATAGGATGGTTTTTATCTCTAAATTGACCTAAATATTTATTATTACGAATTAAATGTTCATTTAATGCTTTGTATTTATTTGTAAGTTCAATAAGTTTCTAATAGATGGCGGTGTGAGTTAATTTATCGATACAACACTTGGTTATTTAGGTTTGGTAACCATCCAGTAGATGGCGTTGTGTTTCGTTAGCCAAAGCTACGCGTGGCCGGGTCAGCTAGTAGTATTAATATAAAATCGTCTTTGTCTTATTTGTGACAAGTACAGAGATGCATAGCTCCGTAGATCGTGATGGAAAAAAGGCTGCGAATTACAAAAAAGTACATCGAATGTAGTTCTACAAAATAAACTTCGAAAATTTCTAAAAAGTTTCGTTGGCATATAAAATCTAAAATCTCGGCAAATTTCAGCTTGTAAATAGTAGTTGTGTAAAGTACATAATGCCAGAGCTTACCGTTCAAGGGTTTTAACAGATTTTCTGTTTTATAGTAGTTAATGCCCGATTTCGCCCGAGTTAACACATGCAAGCGGAAAAAACAGTTTTTCTGTGCATTAATTTTTGAAGACGATGCGCTATCATTCAAAATCATGTGATTTTGGTTTATAAATTAGATAGCTTAGAAATATTTTAGATGCTTTAATTAAATACTGCAAGTAGAAAACATATTAGCAATAGAAAAAATGGAGAATTTCTTTGTCGAGTCTTTTTATGAGCCCAGAAAAAAATAAAGTGTCTGGCCTTAAAAAACAGCTTTAAAGTTCAAAATCTTCTACTTACGAACCCCTTTTTATTGTATAATGTGGAAAATTAATTTCTTTAGAAAATGATCGTAAAATATTTAAATTCACAAAATAAAATTAAACACGGTTTATGGCGGTGTTTTTTCTCGAATAAATCAAAACAGTTAAACGGGAATTTAAACCTTACCGCCATCTACATAAAAGGGTCGTTAGTAATCACGTGATATTTTTTGGCAACTTTTTAACCCCCTTCCCCCCCCCTGGTGATATGTGGTGAAATTTTAGATTACCCCCCCCCCCCCCTCATACCCAAAATCACGTGTATTTTTTTAGTACAAAGTATATTGAAATTTTCAGAATATTATCTTTTAATATAGGTATAATAAATACATGTGTATCTCATTATACCCCCACCCTCTCCTTGTGATATTTCGTGAATTTTTCCAAACCCCCCCTCCCCTTTCGAGCCGCACGCAATTAATGGACGACCCCTAAAGAGTGTTATTTTTACCGAATTTTACCCAACGTTAAATATGATGTATTTTTTCATCTCAATTTGTCAGGCATCATCTTTGTGGGAATGATTCTGGATTCTGCGTACAGATCAACAGATTTGTAATAATGATAACTTTCGAAGGTAATTCTTGAAATGGTGGCGGCAGGATCTGTTTCAAAGATCTTTAACTACCACAACCCACATAATAAAATAATTGACAACATCAGATATGATTTTAGATTTTCACGGCCAAAAATTTTATGGTTATTTCCTTTTGGGGTATTATGCCGTGTTGCGCTACCTCCTCCTTTAGCCAACGTTTCGGACAGCGTTACAGTGTCCATCATAACGCTGTCCGAAACGTTGGCTAAAGGAGGAGGTAGCGCAACACGGCATAATACCCCAAAAGGAAATAACCAATTGACAACATTTTTATTTTAACTGTATATTTTTTTACTCTCTTTCCTTATTCTGGAATTTTTATGTTGTCTGTCCTTTGGTTTAATTACTTCTTCACCCTTATCTCCTAACTTTTCAGAGAAGGTTCTGTTATCAGATATGATTCATTTCTCCTGATAAGGGATGCTGTAATGAAGTTTGTAAATTCGGTCCAGGGTTTAGATCTAGAATCTAGAATATAGATGAACAAGACCCGATAACCGATTTTATTGTTCTAATAATGTTTTTTGGTTCCATGCCAACTCAGAAACACCTCAGAAAGGTTATATTAAAAGGTTATATTAATTATTATTAAAAGCTATGAAAAAATAATTTTAAAATAGCCGGTAACCCTAACTTAACTTAACCTATTTATCCATTTTTTTAATATTTTTGTATCATCATTCTTAATGACCTTTCTGAGGTGCTTCTGAGTTGGTTTCATTCTGAGTTGGCCGGTCACCGTTTTTTTTATCCCTTTGTATTTTAGGAAAACTGTATTTAAAAGCTACTGAGCATAAAATGTCTAGACGTGATGTTTATCTTTTTGTGTTTTAAAATTTCAAGAACTTTTAATGTCGAAAATTTTTAATTTTCAAAAAATTTTATTTTCAATAAGTTTACTAGCCTTCGTGTGAAGAGTCCGTGTGAACGAGTCAAGAGTGTATCACGTGTGAAAAGCTTAATTTGGATGATTTATATAGCGCCGTTTTTGTGAAAAATGACCTCAAGGGCGCTGTACACACCTATGTATAATATATTTCTACAATTCTGCTTCCAACTACGGACTAGACAAACCATTATGACAACTTATGACTGAAAATTGCATCCACTGTTTCTTCGATACGAAACTGTAGGTATGTACAATGATTTGACCAATGAACGCGATGCTGCGTAAAAATGTACATATTAGGGAACGTACCCATACTACGTGACCAACTTTTTGCAATTTTGAACCCCCCCCCCCCGGTGACCAAAAACCTAAGCAACCCGCCGCTCATTTGTACCGAGCGTGACATTTTGAAGACCCCCCCCCTAAACGTGTCAAACGCTTCTTTAATGCTGGGTTTAGACTCGTTAGTTTTTTCCTGTAAATCGCTCTTGTAAGCGATTTATGGCCAAATTATCAATGTAAACGACACCAAAAGTCACTTAACGTAATTTATAGCAAGTTACAGAACTTATTCTTTCGGAAGTGTTTTGACAGGTCTAATCGCGCCCGCGCGAATTTCCAGCCTTCTTACAGCTTATAAAATCAGTTGATAAGCTAAGAGACTTACCGCAAGAAATAGTTCCGAAATGCGCCGCGCACCGTTGCGAAATGTCAAAAATTAAAAGACAATTGTTTTTTTCCTAGAAAACTAGTATTTATTTCCACTTATTTAAGTTTTCTGGAAAATGGGCTTCCTTCTATTCAATTATCGGTCCAATCCTTTCCAATCTTAATGTTTCTGTTTTCAACATTTACGTATTTGAAATTTTTAATTCGAAGTCGGTTACTGTCAGCAGATGTCAGGTAGCTGTCATTCAGATCAAACGAAATTAATTGCCGCCTTTGACGGCACAAAAGCGCCTGGAGAATTGTTTAATTAAAGCCAAAATCTATTTCAATACTTTATTTGGGCCTTTTCGTCTTTATTGAGAAAATCGCGCAAATTTGACATTAACAGGTCGTTGTTGACAGGAAGCCATCTTACCGCAAATAAATTTACAGATTTAACGGTCGCTTGAGCATTTACACAGGTCGAACTTCCGAAAAACTTCCGTGATCATTAATTACCACAAGTCGGATGCATATGTAAACGCTCCTGTGAGTAACCTGTTAAAATCTTACGTAATCCGTAAATTTTAATTCCGAGTCTAAACCCAGCCTTATACTTTGTACAGCCAGAAAACTACAAGACTTAGGGAACGTACCCATACTACGTGACCTGTTCAGGGGCGGGGGGGTCATCAAAATACCACGCTTGGTCACAACGGGGCTTAGGTTTTTATCACGTAGTCAATCTAGAAATCTCGCGTTTTTTTCGAGCTACGAGGGGAGGTCTTTTAAGTTCGCGGAATGGGAAGGTAAGTGATTAATGGGGGTACCACTGAAATAGGTAATTGAACAACTCATTTTTAGGATAAACACCGGGTTTTATCGCAATTAGGTCATTAGTCTTTGAGCTATCGTCGACCAAACACTTCAATCGGGAAGAAATTGTGAAATGTGGAGAAAATTGAGTTCCGCGCTGTTATAAAGTTCCTTTAAGTTAATTTAAGATCGGAAAAATGTATTAGGGTAGTAGGCGAATATGTTGAAAAGGAAAAATAATTTTGGTTTTTATTTCCACTCCTTACCCAATCCGCAAACTTAAAAACCCACCCTCATACATTCAAATAAGTGAAAAAGTTCAGGGAACGTGTTTGTTGAAGATGATTGAGATGAAAAATGTTTATAAAAATAACAAGACTTTCGTTTCCATAAATTACGTTCCGGTTTCAATATATTTTGACATAAGTTTTATCTTGATAATATTTTTTCCACTTGTAATGCATGCAGTCTTGCTGTCACGCAGCAAGCGCCGTATTAATAAAGACAAATATAAGCCAAATAATGCATTTTTTATTTTTTGTTAGCAAAAAATTATTCGAAACCATATTTATGAAATACTACGTGAAAACTGTAGGGGGGGGTCTTGGAATATACTACACGTGGTCACCGGGGGGGGGGGGGGGTAAAAAATTGCAAAAAGTGTGTCACGTAGTATGGGTACGTTCCCTTACTTACCTCGGAGGTTACTGGAGATTAACACTGTTTATAAAGAAATTTAGATACAGTTTGCACGCAGAGGACATAATTGGGAACACATGTTATTTAATCCTGATTTATTTTATTAACAATATATAATATGTTCTTTAACGAGCGTATTTTAGAAAGCAAAAGCAAAATTTCATGATGGGCGTTACAATAGTACAAGGATTTGATCAGAATATTTATCTTCTTAAAAATGTTATTCGTCCCTTGGTAAAAGGATTGATGTATGAGGATTCTAATGATGTTAATATTTAATATACGGTTATGAGAAACCAAAAAGATATATTTTTAGTTTAGATTTAATTTGGCTAGCATTTAGGTTCTATTAGTCTGCCTATAGCTGATGATGTTGCTGATCTAAGGGTTGACTGCCTCTGACTAGTATTTTCTGGGACACATTTCACTAATAATATATAATGGTAGCACTATAAAACAATGTATTTAAGATACACGCGTCTATTGAAGCGATGAATCGAAATGAATAATAGACTGATCTAACTATAAATATAGCTATATTATTCCGCAACCAATAAATTATCATCAAAATTCAACCATAAACATTGAATTACTATTCATAGCTACCAAACGTACCTTTAAACGTTCATTAAAGCACCATTTTATATTATATTTACCGTTAAAGATCGTAAACTTAACGAATACACTATTTTAAATAACTTTGATACAGCGCTGGTCGTAAAAAGCTATGTCTCTATTTTAGCCCGGCTCCTAAATATTCCCCCCCCAATGAAAAGGCCATAAAATGTTTACCCGTTTATTTAGACAGTAAAAAGTTATTATGTAAGGTGTAATGTGTTATGTTATTATTCTCATTCAATGTGTTGAGTTGGTTTCTGAAAGGTTAACTTGAATTATTTATCTTAGTCCATTTTAACCTTTGGGGTTTGACAATAAATTGAAGAGCCTGAATTTTTCACGAAGAGAAAAATGTCTACAAAAAGTAATTTTTTTCGTAATACGTTTAAGTGAATAATCACTTGTGGTTAATATTTTATGATAATCTATAAATGCAGAGTCGATTAAGAGCGTACAGGGCGGTTCCAATGAGAAATATTAATTATTCTCCGTACCAGCTTTTTAAAATTATAACTCAATATCGATTTTATTTCATTCCAAATTTGCTTTAATTTATACCTACATCCGAAAATGTTGAAAGCCGTGATGATAAAACTATTAAAATTGTGTACTTTTTGCAATTATTTTTTGATCATAAGTATTTATCATTTTTCAAAAATGTCTAAGTAAAATAAGAATGTAAAAAAATCTGAAATATATTAGTTTGTAAGTGCGCAAATAAATACACAAACGGACCAATTTTTGTCAAGAAACACATGTAAGTACGTATATATTTTTAGGTTAAAAAAAATGGACCCATATTTCGTCTCCGGTCACAATTTTTCCAGACTCTAAGTGTTGTGAGGCTATTGTTTTTCTTGTTTCTTTATTCTGTCCGGTTAAGGGAACGTACCCATACTACGTGACCTGTTGGTGGGGGGGTCTTCAAAATACTACGCTTGGTATAAATGAGCGGCGGGGGGCTTAGGTTTTTGGTCACCGTGGGGGGGGGGAGGGGTTAAAAATAGCAAAAAGTTGGTCACGTAGTATGGGTACGTTTCATAACTCTCTTGATACCCACCTTGCACAAACTTTTGTTGAATAATCAGTTGTCGAACAATCGTCATCACACTGCCTTTACTGAGGGAGAGAATGCGACATCTGTAGCTATCTGGAGTTACCACGAATGTCATCAACTCGCTCAATGTTGCGTGCAGTCGCTTTTCGTCAGCCAGCGTCTTTGTCCTTCAGCTTCGTTTCAGCAACGAACCCATCGTCTAGCAGTGCTGCTATCCACTGTTGCATCATGGTACACATTTCTCAGCCTTTCATGTATGCGAATGGGCGTTTAATAATAATAATAATATATATCTTTATTAAATGAAATTTTCAAGATTATAACTAAAAAGTACATATTCAGTGTTATGTTTACAGTGGTTTAAAATTACATAAGTACAAAAGGATATCAACAGAAAAAAATATAAATATGAACAGTAGATAAATGAAAAATAGAAAATAGTTATAAATTTTGGTTTTTCAGTATACTGCCTCACTAGGCTAGCCTGTGTTGAGGCAGTAATTTTTAAATCAATCATGTTTCACCTTCTACAGTCAAGAATCAATCACAGAACGCTAATACGAACATCGATGTCGGCCATTGTGCAAGCGACTGCAGTGCTGCGCAAAAAGTTACTACTGCAGTAGATTGTAAAAAGATGTTTGAGGAATACCACCAAATTCAAAATGTTCACTTAACTAAGGGAATGTACCCATACTACGTGACCAATTTTTTGCAATTTTTAACCCCCCCCCCCCCCCCGGTGACCAAAATCCTGAGCAAACCGCCGCTCATTTGTACCAAGCGTGACATTTTGAAGACCCCCCCCCCCCCGAAGAGGTCACGTAGTATGGGTACGTTCCCTAACTTTATACAGAAAAAAATATAAGGCATTTCTTTTTGACTGACTCTCGTATTTTTCACTATTTGGAATAGGTGTTTATTTCTTTGCACATGAAGTACCTGCATTAAGGTGGTCCAAAAATTTTTTTTTATTATTTTTCATTTGGCCACCCCGTGAATTTGTTACATGTATTCATAGAAATAACATAGTAAAATTTCAGCGAGATAGCTCAAGTAGAAAGGGGTGCTCAATCGAGTGTTGTTTTTGACTTTTTTGTATAAAATGCTTAATTTTTACTTTTTGCTAGAGGCCAATTTCGTGTGTTAAACTATTAAATAAATATTAAAATAAACTACTAAAGAGTTTTATGGACAAATTTGAACAGTATTTGATACTTATTTAGTAGACTGTGAAATGAATCAGTGTAGTAAAATGTGTTCATCTACTCGAAAAAAATACGAAATTCTTTTACTTGGGGTTCGAGATATTGAGCCATTGATGAGGCTTAACCAACATCCTACTCTTCGGCGAGTTTTACTCCGTTTTCACTACATATTAAATGATTCCAAAAATGTGAAAGATTCCGCGCATGTACTTATTGAAGAACTTATAAAAGTATGGAGTAAATCTAGTATTCCGACCGGACAACAAAATCACTGCATTGAAAAACTGATTAAGTTTCTTATGAACTGGCTGGCTATTGAATAAAAATAGAGGAAGAAATTCTGAAGCACAAAAACAGGAGTGTATTTGTTTTAAAAATAACTAGACAAACTTTTTGATTTGCCCATGCAAGCGCTTTGAATTTGATAAAAATTGCGGAAGACAGAGCGTTTCATCGATCAAAGATGAGAACGTAAGATGATTATGACCTCAATCGACAAGAAACTAGAAAAGATCAAAGAAAGTTCTCTAAAACGGAAACAAAGATCTGAAGAATTGAAAGAAATGGCTGCTGAAAGTAATGCTTCATCTTCGGTGGTGTCGAGTCAAGAGTTAGAACTTGAGTGCAACTTCAGTAGCACTTCTAGTAATGCTAGCATATTAGAGGATAAGTCCAAAGATGGTTTGTAGTGTGTTGAGCTGTCTACAAGTGACATATTTACACAATACGTTACCAGTGCGCTTGATCGTAATAAGATTTAAAATTTGAACTAATCAAGAGAGAAGAAAAACAAATTGTTCGATTTGTTAGTTATCATCTACACCAAAGTTTGAATCGAAGCGTCTTTAGCAGCAGATGCGCCAGTAAATGACTTAATACTTTGGAATAGCTTAAAATTGTACGAAGCCATTGATTCCGTAATCAGTATAGCAGCTAGGGGTGTCTTAAAGCGTCACTTATGGTATTTGTCAGATGAACTAGTCTCATTTACCTTGTTTTCTGAGAAGCTGTCTGATGCTGAGAAACAGGCCATTGTTCAAAAAATAAATTCTGATGGCGGTAATCCTTCAGTACGAGGTGATTCTGCTAAGCTTACCACAGAGGTTACATTAGAAGCTTTTGCAACACAAAGAACGTGTAAAACGCTGTTAGTTCCTGATGTCACGGACTCTTTCTTGTAATTACCTCCTAAGACTTGGAATAACAGTGTTGATTTCCTTCAAGGTAAAAGTTGAGTCAAAATTTTGCGTGTTGTTAATGATACAGCGGAGAGAGGTTTAAACTATTTGAAGATTACAACACGATACTTACTAAGAATGAGGAAGAAAAGCAATTTTTACTTCACATCGTTGAACAAAACAGAAAAATCGTTTCTACTGAAACATTCAAAATGGAGTTAACAAACATGGTTTTGAAAGATTGCGACTAATATTATGTTAATTATTGCTTTGTTACCAAATTTTGTTCAAATTTAAATACGTTTTATACTTATTTAACTAAAATACTTGTAATATTAATAAACCTTAAATTACGTGTTTTACTTAAAATCCAGAACTTTTATCAGAAACTTCTAATTCGATGAGCACCCCCTTGTATATAAGATAGGGGGCTGAAATTTTTTACACATAATAGGAATGATAGGTGTAACAAATAAAATGGGTGGCTACATCTATATTTGAAAAAACAAAATTTACTATACAAGCCTGGACCACCTTAACCTGCATATTTAATAAACAAAAGTCTGTTTGTAGGCGATATTACTCAATCTTTCTGCATTTAGCCAAATCTTAAAAACAACTATTAAAATCGCTGAGGGTAAACAAAACCTTTGTAGAGAAATGGCCGTTTGAAAGTTATTAAAATCTAACACAGGAGAGGCGGTCAACAACATAAAAGAAAGTGAACAATAAAAACTAATTTATTATGGTACTTATTCATCTGAAGGAAATGTTCTCTGAAGTTACCGACAAGGCAAATAAATTACTACAAATTGAAGGGTGGAAAAAAAACTATTCGCTGTACCCCTTAGCTCCCTAAGTGGGTTGGAAAGTTAGGTACTTGCCCACTACCCCAAACACCGAAGATAAATTGATCGAAGTGTATTGTGGGCGGATCAGTGTGGCCGAGGTCAGTAAGCACTATTTCACTTCTGGTGAAATTGATTATAATTTTTCATGTTCCATTCAGATACATTACTTTTTAGAATAATGAAATAATTTTACTTCGTATAAACCACTTATTTGATGTGCAAATCCGACCGGTTTCGTACTTACATTACTTTTTATTCCCATCTCCTTCCTCTTCCCATATCTACCAGCCTCGCAACATATAACGTACCCCGATTTTTTTTTTTACATTAGCTCCTGTCTGCAATCATGTCTGATTACGTCTAAAAGGGATCGAAATGAAAATCTAGTCTCCTTCAACGGAAGGAATCTTCCGAACAGGCCCTCCATTGATATGCTTGGTGTAACTCTAAGTGACCAGCTCAGATATGGGGGCTCCATTGAAGCCAGGGTTAAGTTAGCCTTTCAAAACTGGGCGTACTGCACAGGGCCCGCAGATACTTTAATAGTACACAACTGCTAACCTTGTACAAATCACAAGTGCGCCCCACTGTTGAATTTGGAAGCAACCTCTGATCTGGAGCCCCAAAATACTTAATAACCCTCGACTCTGTGCAGAAACGGGCAGTCCGTTTGATAGATTCTCCCATCTTAACAATCTTAGAGCATAGGCGTCGGTTGGGAATACTACTCTTGTTCTACCGGTATTTCAATGGAATATGCCCCGAGGAATTAACGTCATTGATTCCTTCGGCACCGGTGCTTAGTTGGGAAACACGCCAAACGCATGCCCAACATATGTACACGGTTGACATTTGTCACACGAGAACGGGTCGCTTCTTCGACTATTCAAGAGTTCGGCTGTGGAACGTTTTGCCGGCCTTTGTGTTTCCTTCTTCCTACAACATGGGTCTCTTCAAGACTTCCTTCCCCTTACTTCCTCTCCCCAAAAAGACTCTCCACACAGCATCTCAGATGACATAAACCCTGATGGAAATTATTTTCCTCAGTGCCTCCTGTGTGGAGTTAATGTAAAAAAAGTGCCACGCAGGAAGCTCTTAGGAAAATAATTTCCCTCAGGGCCTATGTCATCTTTGAGGATGCTGTGTGGAGGGTATTTTTAGGGAAAGGTAGGAAAGAAAGTTCTGGGAAGGAAAGGGGTATGAGGGGTGGGTAGGAATCTGAGGATCAATGTATCTAGGAGTGAAGGAAAAATGAATCCATCCCTCCAACTACGGTGCAAGGCGATTGGTTTAGAGAGACCGGCTGGTGTGGTCTAGGTTAGGTCTCCCTCATCCAATCTCGACCCGGCCCGCCATGCAGTAGGTAGGCAAACGCATTTGCCAATAAGATCTAGACAAACCTCACCCCATGAACCCGGGCACCCCTGCTAAGTCACCAAAAGTAGCGAACCACTTGGGGTGACCTATGACAGAGGTGTTGGTTATCCAATGAATGGATCTCGGGGTGGCGGTACCCATACTCGCCTCCCAAATTGATGACTGGATCTGAATTGCCAGATACTTCTAAACCTTCCTCTTCTCCATCTCCTTCCGCACCCATTCAGCCTCACAACATACCTCAATAATTAGGGATGCCATCACAGTCCATCTTGTCTCCGAGCAGTTGGTACTCTTGTACGATATTCATCACATAAAACAATGCGTATATACATATTATATATCGAAATTCTCTCTAAATAACAACCATCGCGCTATTTCCCGAATGGGTGGGCAGTTTCGATCAAATATAGTTGGCAGAGATGATAACAACCGCACCACTCTGTTTTTGATTCTCTCTGTGGCCACAAGAGTCCTTATGTAAATTGACGACAAACGTTTTATTTTAAGTTGGTAGGTAGTATGGTAGTATAGACATCATTTCTAGAAAGTTTTTGTTCGGTGGTATTTGCGCACCACCCCAAGGGATGAAAAAGTAAACTTGCAGGTAATTCTAAAAGAAACAACGTTGAACAATGCCGTAAAAGTTTAGTAGGTATCCTAAGCTTTTGAAAGTTAGTGAGCTTTGCAAGAATGTCGCAAGGTGGATTCGTGCACTTACAAATGGCAATTTGGGATTACTGCCGGCAGTTAATAACACAACTGTGGCGAATATCATGGCTTAAACCAGTGATCCCCAACCCCAGGGTCGCGAATTATTATAATGGGGTCCGAAAAAAATCAACATGATTTTGTACTATTTTTATATTTTTAATTCCGACCGGGTTTCGCTACAATCATAGATGCATAGCGTCTTCAGGGCAGTAAAATTACTAAAATCTACCAGTATAGTAACATATGTTATAAATAATATATCATGCTTTTTTAGAAACTTTTTTATGGCCTCCATGATCGAGGGGTAAGGATCTTGACTCTAAGGTCGTGGGATTGAATCCCAACGCAAATAAATTTTATTTCATTTATTTGTGTTTTTTCACAATTAATTTATATAAAAAATAATATATAGTATATTCCAGAGTGAAAAATACTCTCAGTATCGCCCTGGAGTAAGACCATTATTCAGAATTGAAACGTTATTTGAATTAGCCATGTTTGGTGCCCAGATCTGAATAGCCAGGTGATTCCTACCTTCAGCTTCACAACATACAGCAGCTGAGCAGCTGGGACTCTTGTGAGGTATTCACGTAAATAAAATAGCGGGTAGCAAAAAAGGGCTGAGGTCCAGTGGAGGAGGTTGGGGTAGGTCTAGGTGGAGTTTGGAGGATTAGGAAGAGAGTGCTCTTTGTTTTCTTTCCTTCTGCGCAACACTGTATACGTCTGAACTCTGGGCAAACTACAAAAAGAGTAGTATAGAAAGACTTCGGGTTCAGTATAACAACGCCTTCCGCATAATGTTTGGTCTCCCCAGATATTGCAGCGCTTCCCGGATGTTCACGGAGGGGCGAGTTCCTGGCTTTGCAGCCCTTATTAGATCCAGGGTGGCAGGAATGAGGGAAAGGATAAGCAGCTCTGGAAACATCCTCGTCATGGAAGCCCGCCTCAGTCCATCATCCAGTATTGATGCACACTGGAGAAAAATACTGGCTCCTTACGTGCTCACAGAATCCTGAAAGCTTAATATTATTATTTCTTTTGTTTTCCATTTACTACTATTAGCTTATTATCCTTTTTTGTTTCGTGTACATTCATATCCAACTTCTTTTTCTTTTTTTTCCTTTCAAATACTTTGTACATGTATGTTTATATTATACCCTCATGGAATGTGTGGGATTGCACTCTCCTCCCCACATACTGGAATAAACACTTATTTATTTATTTTTTATTTTTGTCAGTAGCACTTGTTATTTGTCCTCTTTTGCACTCTCCACCCATCCCTACCTCCTCCACTCACCATTCACCATGTTTTGCAACCCACTCTGAAAGCATAATGCGTACCTGTATATTTATAACACGTATTACTTTTACTTGTAGATTTTAGATTTTAGTGGAGTATTGTAGGTACTATTGTAGCCGGCATTAAGTATATAAAAGTAAATGTGGTGTTTACCAAGTTATTGTTTCATTTTAAATTATAATGTCACATCACAAAGTATCTGCTTCAAATGAACAAAAATAATTATTTATTCAAATACGTTAAATTAAGACTATTTTCATTGCATCTCTCCTATTATTTTAGAAAAATTGTCTAATTAAGTGTGAAAAACAGTTAGAACTAGCTGTACCTTGACATCAACCTAAACCACATTTGTTTACACTGTAAATTTAGCGTTTTTTGCAAAAAGGTTGCGAACCGCTGGCTTAAACAACACTTTGTAGTGTGTAATGGTCGTGTAGTGATTAGATATAACTTTTATGGTTGTGAACCACGGTAAATTTTATTGAATTTGTTAGTGATACATTGAAAGTGTGTATTAAAAACTATGTTTCCTCAATCTGAACGACACTACTACTATAATATACATAACTGAAATATAATAATATACTCGTATATATAACTGTATTTGTGGAAAATTCCAAAGTGGTAAATAGATACTCTCAGTATCGCCCTGGTAAAAGAACAACAGTCAGAATCTAAAAGCTGATTGTAATGGCTTTAGTCGTATTTGATGACCAGGTTTGATTAGCCAAGTACTTCCCCATCTCCTTCCCCTCTCTAATTCCTTTAGCAACCCAGCATATCGCAATTGAGGATGACATAATTCCACTGGCTTCGGGCAGTCGGGACCTTTGTGTGATATTCACATAAAATCATATTTTGTCATTATTGTTATTTTTCTAATGTATATTTTCCTTTGTTTTCAGGTAAGCACCTTTGAACGAGTCCTAGAGTACAACAGCCTATCAACCAACTACTGACGAATTCATAAAATAAGTTTTGTTCTTTTATACTCATACTTCAAAGCGGTAAGTTAATTGCATAACTTTTAAGTCGTCATTCGTGAGATTCGTCATCTCAGATTGACAATGCCTTCGGCAGGCGAAGCAGCTGTTAACAGAATGATCAGCCACCTCTACCGACTGCATGCAATCTAGGTTCAAGCGATTAGGAATCTAAATGACTCAGTCTCCGGAATTTTGGATTGAGGAGTTCTCACATAAATTCAAATGTAACTTTTTTTTACATTTGAAAGGTCCCCGTTAAACGCCGATTCGTCTGTTTCAGATCTTGTCTCTCGATCTGTTTCAGCTTTTGAACAATTTGTTATCATCTGAAAAGCATAACTGTCATATTAAGTTAAAACGGGCTTAGAATGACGTCCTTATGTCAAAAAGTATTGCTCATTGGCCTTTAACTAAGGCCATTTTGTTCGGTTTTCGGAACAACTTATGTAGGTTTCATAGAAATCGTTGTGTCTCCCTCACTGAGTAATATTATCTAAACGATGTTAGAAAGAGAAAACACCACGCACATATAAAATATTTTAAAAAATCAGGCTCTGGGATTTTTTTGTTAATTATTTTACAAGGAAAGACAAACGTGAATAAGGAACTCCAGTGAAAAATATTCGGGCTTTATTAATGGCAATTTTTAACCGGATCGTAAAAACACGCCGTCAAGGTGACGTCACTGTTCGATGTGTCGTGACGTCACCGTAAAGTCATTGTATGGGAATGTATGAAATGACACAAGCCATCGTATTAATTTATTCGTTTATTTACATACTGTTTACAGAGATTTAGTTGTTGGTTTCAAAAATGAAGGTATCTCTTATTAGTCCAGTCAAGTTAAACATGAAAAGGGGGTTGTGCTTGCAAAAGGTCCGGTCATTCTGAATGTTTTATATGTTGTTAGGATCTAAACCAGTATTAAAAAAAAAATTTTGCAACTTCGAAAGTGCTGTGCGAGCGGCGGTGGACCCAAAAAACCAGGAAATTTTCGGATTTTTTTCAGTTTTTCCTCAATATCTCAGTGAAGGAAGGGTCTGACCGGTATAATCAGTATACACACTTTTAAAGTAGACTAAATTTTCTACAATTTGAGATCAAAGCAAGCTATATACAGTCATTGGTTTCCAAGATACAGTTCTTCGAAAATAGGCCATTTTTTCCAAAAAATTAAATTTTTTCAAAATGGTCACTTATTTTGTAAAATATTTTCTAAAACACGCATCCCTGGTCAAATATTATATGA
Source organism: Limnephilus marmoratus (assembly GCA_917880885.1). Lineage (NCBI taxonomy): Eukaryota > Metazoa > Arthropoda > Insecta > Trichoptera > Limnephilidae > Limnephilus > Limnephilus marmoratus. The sequence continues at coordinate 42,512,567 of OU862929.1, forward strand.
AATAGAGTTGTAGTAAATTTAATTTGTTTTCATTTAAGACTAGATTGATATCTGTAGACCTAACGGTTCTCTCAAGAACACCAGATAACCAAAAACCGTCATAAGTGAGTTTTGGGGAGAAATGCAAATACACTGTTCTCACGTCTTTTTATGGTTTTATTTATCAAATAGTTACAATTTTTTTTTGTTTTTGTTAACAAATTTTTGATGAAAAAAAGAAAAGATAATAAATCTATCGGGAATTACGTCATCTTCAAACATTGTTTTATATATCTACATACTAAAATGCTTGTACAAACATCATGGTACCTACTATAAGGACAAATTACATGTACACAAAAAATTAAACTAATATAAATCATGTAGGTATTGTGTCTTGGTTGCCAAATCATGTCTTTCTTTTTATCTTAGATGGCCCGGGCTTAGGCTCGCACGAAGAAGGTGTCTTGATATCTGTGATGGACGCTGGGAGAGGCGCCCAGTCTGTAGTTGGGTCATCTTCATCGTCCGAGCATTTCAGCTCCACATCCGGGATTTTAATGCACAATTTGTCACCGCATGACTGACAGAGGACTGAGCAATGGAGCCCAGCCTTTCTGCACGAGCAGCTCCCAGAGCATCCTTTCTTGCATTTACATGAAATTTTTCGCAGAAGGGCAGGAGGTGCGGGATCCATCGTGGTGAGGATGGGGGTGAGTTCTTGAGAAGACAGCTTCTACCCCCATTCAGTGGGATTTAAGTTGACTCCCCGCCACTTCTGCACTTGGAGGTAGCACCTTGCTGCATGGTGGCCTGCGGCATCTTCCGTCGGTGGCAAATAGGCGAGGTTTATGTTTGTTGAAGTGACAATCGTCTTATACCTCAGGAAATCCAAAGTATCCCTCGCGATCTCACCCCCATATAGAGCCACAAAGCACTTGATGCCCGCTTCACTCACGGCTTGTGGGGTGGAGTCTGGCTGAAGGAATGCCTCCAGTTGCTCAGCAAGTGGTTCTTTCTTGCTCAGAAGTGTGGTGATTTTGGCCTTTCCTTGGCCAAACGGTGCTGAGGTGGTATCGCACCCGGTAAACACGTGGGTGAATAGTGCCATTCCTGGTAATCGCCGGGAGCCCTGGTGGTTGTAGGAGGTCGTAGAGTAGTGACAGCAACCAGCTTCACCCTTCGTGCTCTTCTGAAGATAGACATTTGTCTCTTCAGCGCCTAAACCATTGAGAGAAGAACGAGCAGGTCGACGTCTTCTCACACTATGACGACCCGATCGGCTACTGCTCTTTTTGAAAGCGCCATCATGACGATCTCTCGATTCGCATCTTCTTCGGCAACAGCCACTTCTGGGAGTAGAAACTCCTTCTGAAAGGCGTCACAGAGAAGAGTTATAAGCTGGAATGAGCTGCGTAGCGCCGGAGTCGTTCCGCTGTTTTAGTGTTTTTTTTGTAACATCTTCGGGGTGGCCATCAAAAACGATGGAGATGTTCTTCCCAAAGTGGTTTTGGACGTAGGTGGTATAACGCGCCAAAAGTGCTCGAACCGTGCTCTTCCGCTGCCACACGACCTTGTGCAAGAGGTAGCCACCATCCAAAATGACGTGAGTGCTGGCACCAATCTATCGGCGTGTGGCTGGAAAGAGGAGTGAAAGCAGAGTACAGAGTAGATTTTGTGCCCTTGCGCATCCCTTGTTCATTGACCAGAGACATCGGGAACAGGGCCAATTCAAACTTGAAGTCATCCTATAAATCCTGTTCAGATTGCTTTGCAATTCGAGCCACTCGCTGGAAAATTGTGAGCGGATCCACAGCCACTCTTCTATTTTTGTCCAGCAGTTTAACGGTTGAGGTGATCGATGCCAGCGTGGTAACTTTATTTTTCCGTTTTATTACTCCCTTGTCATACATTTACCCAACAATTTTCATCACTCCCTCCGTTCCAACTCTCTGGGCTGTGTGGCAATTAATTTCAGGACCTGCCAGTAAGCCACTACTGATAGAAATCAAACTATCAGTTTTGGGAAATGGAGGGTGGAGAGCAAACCAGTTTTTTTAGTTTTTCCACATCACTATTATCTTGGATGATTCGAGAAGGTCTCATGTTTACATGCTGCTCTCCAGTAGGACATGAGATGCTGCAAAAACTTTCCAGTTCTTCACAAATGTTCAACATAAACACCATTCCTGCAGTCCACCTTGCTAGAACACTGTCGGAGATTCCCCTTTCTTGGGTCAACCCACCATAGGTTTTCATGGATCGCATCATGGATTTACTTCACAACACAATAAATGGTCTCATGGATTAGTCTCATGGATTTACTTCACAGCACAATAAAACCATAAAAAGACGTGAGAACAATTTATTTGCATTTCCCCCAAAACCCACTTATGACTGTTTTTGGTTATCTGGCGTTCTTGAGAGAACCGTTAGGTCTACGGACATCAATTTAGTCTTAAAAGAAAGCAAATTAAATTTACTACAACTTTATTTCATATAATATTTGACCAGGGATGCGTGTTTTAGAAAATATTTTACAAAATAAGTGAACATTTTGAAAAAATTTCACCTTTTGGAAAAAATGGCCTATTTTCGAAGAACTGTATCTTGGAAACCAATAACTGTATATAGCTTGCTTTGGTCTCAAATTGTAGCAAATTTAGTCTACTTTAAAAGTGTGTAAACTGATTATACCGGTCAGACCCTTCCTTCACTGAGATATTGAGCAAAAACTGAAAAAAATCCGAAAATTTCCTGGTTTTATGGGTCCACCGCCGCTCGCACAGCACTTTCGAAGTTGCAAATTTTTTTTTTTATTACTGGTTTAGGTCCTAACAACATATAAAAAATTCAGAATGACCGGACCTTTTGCAAGCACGGATGTACATCTTGACTGGAGTATATTAGTTTATCTCTATTATTGAAAATATTCAAAAACTACTGCACAAAAAAAATAGTAATGCTATTTCTAGGGAGAATACTTCGAATAACGGAATTCAAAATGGCGGCAGTAGATCAGCTGATTGCCCGATCCTATACTAATTTTTCAGGAGTGATGACGTCACACGATTCACCATACATACGGTGGTTTTCGGGGGGTCTTGAAAAATTAAAACTTTGACAATTATTTTAACTATTAAAACTAACTCTAAAAATAAAAATAAAAATGCAGTTATTTAAACTAGAAGGTCACTATTCATTAAAAAAAATTGGACTGGAGTTCTCCATTGACAATAGCATTAGTCTAATAAAATATGTATGTGTTTTTATTTTTTTCGTTTTCAGTAAATTTAGCCATTTTCAAAACATGTTTGCATGCAAAATTTTTATACTCCAAAAAGTATATGTTTATTTCGGTTTATACAATTTGAAAGCATATTTTATAACCTTTCAAAAACAGTTTTTAGTTTTCGGATATGTTTAGAAATATTCCATTTATTTACATTTTATTGTGAAGCGGAAATATTGTGACCCTTTGACAAAATATTTGATAGTAAATCAGGGATGTCTATAATATATTTTATAACATATTGGACAATCATACTCCTTGCATATAATATTATATCATCCATTCAAACTTCTAGCAGTGGTCTGGAGTAAAAGCAATATACAATAGCTTATTGTCCATTGTTAATCTCTCAACTCCTTGCCTCGGTGTGTTTCTATTCTGCCATCTATAGTTTGTAAGGGAACGGACTTTATTTGGTTGTTATTGTCTCTTACTTCAACTTGGTAAATTCCGATGTCACAACTAGAATCTATTTAGACACCTTTTTTATTATTTTGTTTATGATTTTCATCACAATTCTAATTTATTCATGCAACTTTTTAGGTACACTGTTTTCTTGTTTAATCTATGGTTATAACTAGCGAATTCCCGGCATGCGTTACAATGCCACTTAAAGCTCTGCAACCGGGCCCGAAAAGAAGAAGATAGAGAGATAAGAAATTACGAATGTTAGAGGACAGCGCTAACATTTACAGCGACAAAATCGATGCGAAAATTGCGAAAATGTTTAATAAAACACGACTCGTTTAAAATAGAGCAAAAATCTCGCGGGCATTATCTTAAACAGCATTTAAAGAAACACTGTGATTTTTTCATACATATAAGGGAACGTACCCATACTACGTGACCAACTTTTTGCCATTTTTAACCCCCCCCCCCCCCCCGGTGACCAAAATCCTAAGCAACCCGCCGCTCATTTGTATGGAGCGTGACATTTTGAAGACCCCCCCCCCCTAAACGTGTCACGTAGTATGGGTACGTTCCCTAACTTAAAATAACTGAAACAAACGTGTTAATAATAATTTTTAGAGCATACTTTGCGATTTTGATTTTTTTCTATCGAGGGAATTTTATATAATTTGCGTTTCGGCGCGGGCAAAGTCTAGATATTATCTTCATAAATAACATATATTTTTTTAAGAGCTTTAAAACTTACCGTGTTTAAGGGAAATATGTCATAAATGGGTACAAATCCGGGTTGCGGGCCCTTTTTCTCCCTGCGTGTCCTTTCCCTTTAATCCCGTTCCTCTTCCGCCACCCCTTCCCCTTCCATGACCCTTTTTCCCTCATTTTTGACAGTTTCGTAAGAGTTTTCGTAATGATTAAAAAACTTCAGATGTATTGTCATGTGGTTGTAATAATCCTGAAACCTTCGCGAGGATCGAAATAATGTATTTTCAAAGTTTCAAACATTTCCTGTTTTAATATAGCAATACATACCTAAACAACATACATACATACACGCAAGCAAGCAAGCAAACTTATTTTCATTTTTATATACGTACTAGCAGACCCGGCCACACGTTGCTGTGGCTAACGAAACACAACGCCATTTACCCAACCTTTATAAAATCCACACCACCCGCTTGCCAGCTGCCTGAATTGAATATTTGAATTTCTCGGCTTTTCTCTACTATAATGAGCATGTATTATACGTATAAACCTTCCTCTTGAATCATTCTATCTATTGGTGAAAAACAGTTTATCAATTTTACTGATCACTTCTTTGGATTCTGTGTTTAGGGATTTTTTTCATTTGAATGATATTTTCTTATTAAAATAAAATTTTAAACGTGCTGTAGAGAAGGATATATGTATGTTGACAAAAGTGAGTATTGTGCTGGGGTCCAGTTTGACTGCGGTATTTACTACAAATTCCAAGTACCCAGACCCGCATGTTATAAGCACAAAAGGACACTTGTACAAGCAGGAGGTGGTAAAATAATTAATTGAAAATGCTTTTATACGACACTCATGTTTTTTTCTGGGTCATTATGCTGTGTGTGTTTGACACAATTTGTCCTGGAAATAATAACAGTCCACGAATAATTTCAGAAGAGGGACAATACATATTATTTGCATTAGAACTTTTTTACGGTTGTACGATAATAATAATAATGGTTATGTATGACAAACTTTTGATCTTGACTTGCGTGACTGATACATATTAGGTTATATAGGGGCTTATGCAATGCATAAATCATACTCGTATTTGTTATGTTCCGACATTCTTTGGCTGTCACCTGTAAACGCTATTAACCACTTAAACCTCGGCCCTTTTTTTGTGGGTAGTTCGTACGTTGGAAGTTCGAGTTGGAAGGTTGGAGTTCGAGTTGGCCCTGGTTCGATTGCTGGTTCGTGCTAGTTGGCCCAACACATCAGTCTGCGCAATATTATTACGGCATAGTGGTATAAAAATAGTTTGAAATTATTATTTTTTTAGCTTCACGAATCGAAATCAATATTATGGAAACCGAAGCATCGCCTGCACAATTGTAGGCAACTGGTAAGATACAGCGCTAAATCAGCTGTTCAACGTCCGCCATTTTGAAGTTCGGAGTTGGAAGGTTGGCTTTGGTGTAGAAGTACCATTAGAGTTCTTGCCTAAAATGATTCTTAAAACCTTCAAGGCCAATTTGAAAATGTCAAGAGACCTAGAAATATCATTTAGCAGCACTATATCTCTTGTCATGCTATGCCGCGCTGGAAAATCTGTTCTACCGTGTGGAATACAGAGAAAGTTGTGGTGACGATCCTGGCGGTAGTTATTCGGTACGAACAACTTATAGCATTCCAAGAGGTATGATGGGCTGTCAATGTAATAGTTTATAATTTTACAAGCTGTTACTGTAAGGGTTCCATTCCTTCTAGATATTCCGATGGTCAAAATATTTTGACTACGCAATGAAATCCAAATAAATGGACTATTTCTGACTATCCGTTTGTCATATTATTTTGATGTTTGTACGAGATGAGATTCGATTCGCAAATTTACCCGCGACTGACATGTCTTAACGAGGCTTACGCGGAAAAACGCGCTGTCGTATTTGGCGTTAGGGTAACTACTTTTAAGAGTTGGTGTCTTAGTGCAATCGCAGTATTGATCTATACTAGTTACGCTGTCAGATCTCTTTTCAGCCAGTACAGACCATCTCGTTGTCTTTTTGAAGTATGGAAATGTATGCGTTGAAACCTTTTCGTGCGTCAATGGAGGCTCGTACCTCTTGTAGAGGTAATTTTAAATTTCCGTATTCATGGCAAGCTTCCAAAGTAATTTTTCTCCTTTGTTCTCGGCGTGGTATTTTATAAACAAGCTTTCGGGTGTGGGCTAACACTTGTATTGTGTTATTGAAAAATTCTTTGTTTCCGGCTAGAATAATCATTGCGATGCACCGAGTCATCTCGGGTTTATAATTGTGTGAAATATGTTGTAAGTATTTCTGGAGATATTCGAAAAGCCACGTATAACACTTTCAAACGATATGGTTATTAGATATTATTACTGCTTATAACGTGGTTTCTTTATATAGGTATATGTATAATGTATATAATATATAAATCACAATAAAGTTGCTTATATGTACGTTGTCTATGTATTGCTATATTAGCCGTAGGAAATGTTCGAAACTTTAAAGATACCTTCTTTCCACCCTCGCGAATTACAACCACATGACAATACATCTCAATTTATTATATTTCAAAAACTCTTACGAAACTGTAAAAATTGTCACAATTTGAAAATAGCAAACCATCGATTGTTCACTCAAAATTCAATTTTCGAATAAACTCTTTAAATGGAGGCGTCTACTAATATCTACAGGAATTCCAAAAACTGAAAAAATCGAACTAATATCTATGAGAATCAAAGTGTTGACGAATATTTACAGCTCAAACTGTTGATTAATATCTATGAGAACCAAAGTGTCGACGAATATCTACAGCACTGTCAGAGGTTGGATTTGCAATTATGTATAGCATATTGGAATAACGTAACATTGCGTATGCAGTTTAAAAAACTTAATTTATGTAAGTATGTATGTAAAAATCCCTGATATCGGAATATTGGACACATTTAGCTGATTAGTCCAACCTACGCTCTGTAGATATTAGTTCAACCTACACTCTGTAGATATTAGTCAACACTCTGAAGTTCGTAGATATTAGTTCAACATATGAGCTGTAGATATTCGTCCGACATACAGGCTGTAGATATTAGTAACTGGAGTCCTTTAATTTGATCGAAGTACTCACCTATGGTACTAATCAAAAACGAATACTTAAATAAATGAAGACAATACAAGCGAAACTCAATCGAAAATCTGGAAACAGAAAAATCAGAAAAACATATTAACACCTCTGGGACTCGAACCCAGGACCTCTTTTTTTTTTTTTACATGAGCTTCACACAGGAGGCCCTGAGGAAAATAATTTCCCTCAGTGCCAATGTCATCTTTGGAGATGCTGTGTGGAGGGTTTTATTTTAAGGAAATGAAGGAGAGGAGAGTTCTGGGAAGGAAAAGGGTTTAAGGGATGGATAGGAATCTGGGGTTCAGTGTGTCTTGGTCATCCGCCTCCAAGACCTAGACAAACCTCACCCCATGAACCCGGGCACCCCTGCTAAATCACCAAACGTAGCGAACCACTTGGGGTGACCTATGGCAGAGGTGTTGGTTATCCAATAAAGGTTTCCGGGGCGGCGGTACCCATTCCCGCCTCCCAAATAGAAGCTTGCTTTCCGGGCAAACGCGCTATGTCGCATATTAAATAAAATGGATAAAGATTTATCCATACATCTAGAGAGCATTTAGTTCGGGTTTGAATCTTGCAATCATACATAAAGATAGTTGCCAATAATATATGCGTTAAAGAAAATGAAGATAACGTAGGTTGTTCTTAGTCGAAGTATGGTACAGTTAAACATGACCGAATTTCATATCGACACCGTGGCGCAGTGGTTAGCGCGTTTGCCCGGAAAGCAAGAGGTCCTGGGTTCGAGTCCCAGGGGTGTCAATATGTTTTTCTGATTTTTCTGTTTCCAGATTTTCGGTTGAGTTTCGCTTATATTGTCTTCATTTATTTAAATATTACAATTTGAGGTTTTACTCATAAAGTTACAATAAAAAATAAAAAATAAAAAAAACGAATACTTTCAATCTAATAAAAACATATTTATTTGAAATAGATACCTATGTTAGGTACCAAATTTAATTGATTGTTCTTATAATACACAAAATGAATGTTTTTAATCTATGAAAAAAAAAAATACAGTCGAATTGAGAACCTCCTCCTTTTCGAAGTCGTTTAAAAATGAAACTTTGTAAAAAATAATTGTCAAAAGTGACACGTGAGAGGCGAGGGGAGGGGATCGTGGGAGTGGGAAGGAGGGAAAGGCGGAGGGGGAACGCGTGAGGGGAAGGGGACATGTGAGGGGAAAGGGAGGCAAAAGGGAAACTGGACGAATGGGAAAAGACACGCAGGGAGAAACAATTTCTTTGTTAAGTGGCATTCTAACGCATGCCGGGAACTCGCTAAAAACTAAAAATGTAGAATTCCGGAAAGAATGTAATGAATAAGATGAAGGGAGTGAAACTTAGGTGTTTTGGAATGTGGAGCGGTGAACGAAGAAAGGGGGTTGAAGGACAGTATATGACGTGGAAGTGAATATTAGAAGACTTTAGTCAAATTTATGTCATGCGTTATGTCATTCTCGAATTGAATATGGAATCATAGGATGGGGATCTGCTACACATACGTACCTAAACAACCTGAATACGATTCAAAAAGGAATCATAAAGACCATATTGAAAGTACCAATTAGGACGCCTTCAATTGAAATTTTCAATAACTTTGACGTACCAAATGTACAGCAAATATATGCCAAAAATATATTATTGAAGCTCTTCAAAAATAATGAATCCTCTACTAGACCGTGTATGCATAACACTAGATCGAATAAAAATGATATAAAAAATATTCCAAGTTATAAAACCACATTTGGACAAAGAAACTATACATACTTTGCAACAAAACTTCATAACATACTTCCTCAAGACATAAAACTAATAAAAAATCCAATTGAATACAAATCAAGAATAAAAATGTGGCTTAAAGAGGTCAATGAGAAAACCCTAGCGAAGACGCTAAAAACGACATAGAAGACAAATGAACTATATTTAAATAACTTTAGTCCGCCTCGGCACAGGACCCCCTAGTGAGGAGGACTAAGAAATACAATATTTTATTCTTAATTTCACCATTATATTTTGTATGTAAAAAATTTTATATTGTCGCTATAATAAAAAAAAAAATAATAATTTAAGTTAAATTTAAATTTTTAAAAAAGAGTTGTTGGAGAGAGAAAATACAAAAGCCCGAAAACCATTCCACAACCAAGCTGTTGAATATAAAAACGAGTAGTAAAATCGACCTTTTTCATTACCTTTGTCAACCGTTTACACATCATGTAGATTATAGGGCACTCGTTAGGCATATTTCTTGTTTTTTTTACATTACCTCCACACAGGAGGCACTGAGAAAAAAAATCCCTCAGGGCCTATGTCATCTTTTGAGTTGCTGAGTGGGGGGTATTCTTATGGAAAGGAAGGAGAGGCAGCTCTGGGAAGGAAAAACGTATGAGCGATGGGTAGGAATCTGGAAGTCAAAGTGTTGTCTGTAGTCTCCCTCAACCAGTCTCCCTATCCAGCCCGCCACGCAGTAAGTGGGCAAGACTGACACCTAGTCAAACTGACACCTAGCCAAACGTGAAACCTGGCACGCCTTACAATTTAATTTATACATTTAACCTACATATACCCTATCACTTATAACTTTGAATTATTACTAGTGACTTGTAACTTGTAACTAAGATTTATAACTAGTGACATAAAACTATACGTGACTGAGTGAGAATTTACATAATACTGCTATAAGTACTATGACTAACAACAATCTTAAAATTAGGGAAGGGATCAATGGCCTCTAATTTTAGTGTAGGTACCTTCTATTGAAATACCTGTAAAAAAAACACAGCATTCCCACATGTATTCTGAATACGGCAATCTGTTCGCTTGTTCTTAAAATGTCCTAAAGAGCGTATTAGACCCTCCTCACACTACACTAAAACTAAATACCCCGCATTGTTGTTTTTTGATTAGACCCGCTTCACACCAGCGCCAAAGAATCATCATTCCATTCCCGAATTCCTAATGACGTTTGCCGACACCGATCCGTCCCCATTGTCTGTCCGACTGACATTTCCTGACGCCCAAACGCAAACAGCAACGCGTCACCCGTCAGTAATCAGTATCGCCCTGGCGTTCATGACACCACCTGTCTAAATATAGAACTATGGGCGTACCGCGTTGTTTTGGACTTACCTTGCTTACTTGCCTCTCCCTCTTTCTTAAAACGACGCATTTAACAGGAAAGAGAGGTTAAAACGGATCTCTGAACAGCAGCAACATTATACAATACCCTACTGGATCAATGCAAGAAATCTGTTCCCAAAAGGGAAGTAGTTAGGCGTGTGTTTGGGTAATTGGTGACAGGAAGGAATGGGGGAAATTGAGTAAATGTTGGGGTGGCTTTCTCTTTAGTAGCCCTTAGATTCCTGAGGAGTGCGTGTGGTAAAAACATGTTTGAATTATCGATGAAAGAGATATTCATATAATGACGATTAAGATTTGTTTGTGACAAATGTATAGATTCTGATAGAATGCATTGCATAGCTGAAGAAAACTTAGTGAACGAGCTTAAGAAAGAGACGCTTAGATGGGTTGGACACTTCGGACAGCCTCCGTGGTCAAGAGATAAGGCTTTCGACTAGCAACCGAAGGTCGCTGGTTCGAATCCCGGCGTGCGCAAGAAAATTTAATTTGATTGTTATTTTACATTTAATAAATTAAAAATAATAAAGGATATATTAGCGGCACGTTCCAAAGTGGAAGATACTCTCAGTATCGCCCTGGTGTAAGACCACCATTCAGAATTTAATTCCAGATTTCAGAATTTTAAAGTTACTTGGAATGGCTTTAGCCGTGTTTGGTGACCGGATCTGAATAGTCCACTACTTCCCCACCTCCCCCTTACCATCTCCTTCCCCTCCCCCTCCCTTCAGCCTTACAACGTCCCCAAATTGGGGATGCCAGTCTAACATGGGAGCAGTTGGAATTTTTGTTCTTATTCATCTAGCAGTCTCCACAATGGAGTGCTGGTACCGACCCTGGTGTATGGCAGTGAAGCAAGGAATGGCAGAATAAGGATTAAACTAGATTGCATGCTGTAGAAATGAAATCGTTGAGGCTTATGTGTGGTAAAACCATGTAAGATCGTGTGATAAGGTGGAGATTAGTGTACGAAATGAATAAGATTAAGAAAGGGACGCTTATTAGGACAATGAAGAAAGGGTTGCAGGAAGAATATAATATGACGCGAATGTGAATGGTAAAAGAAATCGGGTACCCCCGAAGAAGACATGGCTCGATCATGTGTACCGATTAAGTCAGAATAACAGAAAGGTATAGGTACATATATACGACGATGTACGCATGTGAATGAAGCAAGGAGTCAGTGCCAAGGCCGAATTTTTGCCACTCCATCTTAGTCCATGGTAAGTCTGCACACCCTTCTGACAGATTCGATATTACTCACCGTAATAAATACAATAACACCGCCCCTCAAAACAACACATTTTTTTATTTAGTCTACCTGCACAGGACTCCCTTTATTTCCCATTTACTTTGCTCCTCTATCATCAAAGCATCACTTGCCGCTTGCTAAATACGCCATCTTTAAAATGATAAAATCCTGCCTATTACACGCATCCCCCCTATTCTCACTGTCGACCTGTCGGCTGTCCGCCCAACCGGTCGGGAAACTGTTCGTGAATGGCGGCAGCTGCCCGACCGGGCGCCACATTCCTGATGGCCATGTGTTTTATTTTTTTCTCTCTTTTTTACCCACTAATAGGTAGGTAGGTACCGCCGTAATATATTGGTTATATTGGTACTTCTGGCAACATTGAACGTTGAACTCGAGAGGTTCGATTTTTAGTTTAAATTTCTTCGTGTTCGAATATGGACCTAATTTTTGCCTAAATAGGTTAAGTCCAAAAATGCTTGATAAAGCAGAGTCTGACAGATATTTACTCGTTCTAATTGATTTGTGTTTTTTTCTATTGAAGAGATGAACCGATAGTTGAATAACTTATAGAGCGCCGTTTTTTGTGAAAAATCACCTCCAGGGCCCTGTACAATTTATTATGATTTTTTGTGTTCTATCTAATTGTATTATTTACAACAGAAGAAAACATACTAACCTGGCAGGATACTCAGATAAACTCACTTTTTTTTAGAAAATTTATGCTTTGAGATACGAACTATGCATGCGGATGACACTATATTTAAAACACTGGACATATCATGATTTTGCATTTGCTACCTCCCATTACTGGTGATATTAATTACATTTATGTGAAAATTTGTGCCAAAAGTATGGTTATTGGAGACTGGAGAATTGAGGACTGGAGAATTGTTTTTAAAGGCTCGATGACACACGGCGAGTTTACAAGCTACTATCTACTAAGTTTAAAAGCGGGTAAATCGGCGAGTGAGACACACAAAACTGTCCACTCGCTCAGAAGCGTAGGAAACTGAGCGCCAGTAACAAGAATAACGACATATTAATTGTTTTTGTGTTTAATTCGTAGAACTCCATTTTAATTTTTAGAAATTTAATTAAAATTAAATTCCTAGTCGAGATTAAAGTCGAACAGCTGTAACTAAAACACTAACCAAAAAACTTGCAGAACTCGATAATAACATTATCGAATTTAATTTTAATTAAATTTCTAAAAAAAAAAAAAAAGAATAGCGACACCTGCGTGAACTAATTCTTCAGATGTTTGACAGTTTAAATCAGCTGTTTATCGGAAGCCATGTTGGAAACATAAATAAACCTATCACGAGCAAGCGTGTAGGCGAGTAAAGTTGACGATCTCTCAACTTTTTTTCGTAGATTGTCAACAATCTGCTAGTCGCTGCGAGTTAGCAAGTAACACGATGACACTGGGCGAGTCTACTAACAGATAGTGAATTTCCTAGATAGTAGCTTGTAAACTCGCCGTGTGTCATCGAGGCTTATGAAATCAGCTTACAAGTTCTTATTTGCTTACATTTTAACACAATTAGTTACAATGTAGCGAATGAGTTCCATTTTTCTTACTTCTTTTAAAATTACTCAAACTTTTTCAAGTGTTAAAATTTTTCTCGAACAGACCAAATTCGCTGGTTTTATCTGGTCTAGACGTCGAAAGGACTTATCTAGGATTTGAACGCTGGACTTCGGCCTTGCAGGGGCTTGCTCTAACCTCTAAGCTAATTCGACCATATATGTTGCAATCACAGTAAAAAGTATGCGTTAAAAACATGAAAATAATGTTGGTACTTCCTGTTCCTAGTCGAGATTAAATATGTTAAATATGACCGAAGATGTTGGGTCGAATTAGTTGAGTAGAGCAAAGTCCCGGCAAGGGCGAGGTCCTGCGTACAAGTCCTGGACGCGACCCAATCTTTTTTTTGATTTTCTGTTTCACATTTTTCGTTTGCGAGTCGTCAATACACATTATCTTCAATGATATATTAATTTAACTATTTGATTGCTCAGAAGATGACCCTTGAGCTGTTGAAGTGTTGTTTTATTTTATGTATCAATCACTAATGCCACTTCTCATATAGCTCGATGACTGTTGACTTTCAAAAGCTTAATGTAAACAAATTAAATATTCGACAGAGGGAAGTGGTGTCCATTACAATTTAGTATTATGATTATTACACTGCTACTTCTGCTTCGTCTTCTCAATTACACTTATAGATCTGATGTGTCGGGTTTGAGTACCGGCTCGTCGCTCGAGCTCGAGATGTCTCTATTCCTTCATAGAAAGATAACAATCATGTCCGTGTCTCAAGTTGATCCCAAAGCTTCTCAAAACAGTAATTTTTTGACAATAACATTTAATAAAGATGAAATAAATTTTTAAGTAAAACTTCTTTAGCGCCGTTAGTGACTTGAAATTCGGGTGAAACGGAAATGCGTCACAACTTAGTTCTACACAAATACTCGGTTCTAATATAATGCTGTAAATTCGCACCTCGGCGCGTGCCTTCCATAGCATAGTGGGCAAGTCAAGCCAGAGAGACAAACATCAAGCGAACGTGGGTTCGAATCCTACGGAATCTAAAAAAAACATTTTTATTTTGTGAAATCATTATCCAATCTTCAAACCACTTTAAAAAACAAGCAGATGAAAAGAAAGTGACATCTAGCGACTTTCTAGGTTCGCTTCTACCGCGTGTGATTTTTCTACATTCTGATTTTTTTGTCACTCTGGCAACACTGATTTTGAAACAAATTATAAAGGATATCAGAACACTTTTGAGCATGTAAACTGTGCCACCCTGACAAATCGGAAATTGCCAAACATTTAATTGTCACCGGCCTTTACTTTGGATTTGTTCCTGAAGTCCTGGGAAGAGCCAAAAAGCTAAGAGTGCGCCTAATTACGAATGCAATAGGCCACTTGCATGGACTTCATAACGACTTGGAAAAAATCGTGTGAATAGAGTTTTTTACTAAGATTACGAAAATGTTAGTAAAATTTTTTAGAAACGTACAGTTTTTTTTTATTTTTAAATAAATAAATCCATTATTTGAGCTCGTGACGTCACTACATGAAAATGTCCCGTCGCCGAAAATGTTCCTATTAATTTGATAAAATTCCACACTGATTTATTTTTTTATATGGTATCACTTTGATTTCAGGCGAATTTTTTAATTCGTTCACTAGATTTATTGTTTGTTCTCTGCGAACTTATCATTTGGTTTGATTTTTTGACAGATGTTCTGAAGAGAACCCCGTACAATTAATGGGTACGGGGTTCTCTTCAGAACGTGAAGATGATGTCGGTAGATGTTTTAGAGGTATAATGATTTTGGTGCTGATTTTAACAAAATAAAATTTTATAATATTCTTATTATTATTACAATTTACAAGTTCAAGTATATTACATTGAATTTAGTAATATAGACGCTGTACATTATGATGATTTATGATCACTAAGATGGATCAAGGAAAACAATATTTATGAGATGTAATATTTTTGGTATGCCTCGTTATTCTACTGTGCCATTCGTGTGGAAAACGTTCTTTTTTTAAAAATGATTTTCGGCTATGTAATTATCGTTTTTTCACACCTATAAAATTATGTCCCGTCTTTCCGGTTTATAAAAAATGGTCTGATTTTTCGGTTTGAAATTTTCAAAAAAACCCCAGGGTTTCAAAAATACGATTAAAAAAAAATAAAAATACCGAATGTCTTAGAATATTTGCCTAAACCGGAAAATTTTTTTAAAAAATGTGATGCAAGTGGCCTATTGAAATTCGCAAATATCCCAATAATATTATTAAAGGCGACAGGGCTAAGCTCAAAAGTTCTTGGTATCCGGTAATTGACCGCTACATCAAAACTAATCGCAGAAAACCACTTTAAATCATAATTGATACCAGCTCTTAGAGGCAGGCAACGTGGTAACACATCTATCTACATACGTAAGCACTTCATCACAATCGATTCCACATCTGCCCCGATGATGGACACTGTAACGTGGTCCGAAACGTTGGCTAAAGGGTGAGGTAGCGCAACACGGCGAAATACCTCAAAACTATGAAACATTCATTTTTTATTATGAATACCGCACAAGAGTCCCAACGGCTCGTAACCAGTGTGACTATGGCATCCCCAATTTGCCTCATCCATACAATCCGTGGCTAGCACATACGCCATTCCCATACCCCATTTGAAAATGACAGCCATACCAGAAAATCGACAGTAGGTGCTTTTAGTATTCCCGCGGAAACGGCACGGTGACGGTAATGGCTCGCGCCATCTCATTTCTTTAATATGAGTGAGGGAGAGGCAAGAAAACGAACGTTTTTTTTCTTTGGAGTAAATAGACATACGTACACTGTGTGTCTCATCTTTTGTCTTACCATTATTTAATGTGAAAGAAAGAGCTGCAGCATTATTGTGATACGGAACGTACGTTTATTGCCTTTGTTGTGGCTGGTCCTGAAACGTGTGAATCGGGGGCAGTTGTTACTCCAAAAAAACATTTAAAAATCTGTACATATTTGGAAGCAATGCTCACTCGATCAGATATTCTTTTTTTATGTACCAACACATCCATTAAATGTTAAATAAATGTCAACTCGAGCAACTGGTAAAACGAACGAACCAGATTTATAACCAATTATTATCATTATTGATTTCGTCGTCCATCGTGGGAAAGTCGAACAATCCCATAATCGATGCTTCCACTAACTTGTTTTATCGTCTTTTTTATCGTCCGAGCCATCGATAAAAGATGCAGCAAACGCAGATATAAGATAAATACGCAGCGATGCAATGTGACGAATTATCCAAGATATTATTATTTGTAGAAGTCAGGATGTATGTCATATTTTTTTTAAAGCATTGAAAAAAATGGTGACCCGACAGTTGCCCCCCCCCCCCCCGCCCTCCCCCGAAATGGTATCTTTACATAGTATAAAGTGAAGCTGCTGCTCCCGCTGTCTGTACGCTTAGATCTTTTAAACTACGCAACGGATTTTCATGCGGTTTTCACCAATAGATGGAGTGATTCGTGAAGAAGGTTTAAGTATATAATTTATCAAAGTTTGTTTAAATTGGTTGAAATATATAAAGGGTGCTATTACACAGTATAAAACAAAGTCGCTCCCGCTGTCTAAACGCTTAGATTTTTTAAACTACGCAATGGATTTTCACGCGGTTTTAACCAATAGAGTGATTCATGAGGAAGGTAATTTGTCAAGGTTTTGTGTAAATTGGTTGAAATATATAAAGGTAGCGGGCTGGCAAGCGGGCTGGCAAGCGGGCGGTGCTCTTACATAGCATAAAACAATGTCGCTCCCGCTGTCTGTACGCTTAGATATTTTTAACTACGCAACGGATTTTCATGCGGTTTTCACCAATAGATAGAGTGATTCATGAGGAAGGTTTAGGTATATAATTTTTCAAGGTTTTCTGTAAATTGGTTGAAATATATAAAGTGAGTGCATGTATTTAATAGATGGCGTTGGTTATAAAAGTTGGGTGATGGCGTTGTTAGTAGATGGCGTTGTGTTACGTTAGCCATGGCAACGTGTTGCCGGGTCTGCTTGTTTACTATAAAACTATAATTTTTTGTGCCTCTGCCTATCCCTGCGGTGAAACGGCATGATGGTTAGTTATGTTAGTTAATATTATGAAATAAAACATGCCGCCTCTCCATCGACAATATTATGATTGCGTCTGTTTTTCTTTAAGTAGACTCCTCGGAGTCGTATTAACTCAATTCTGCCGAATTTTTTGAATCATTTATTCACAGACGAAATACCAAGAATCAACCATCAAAAGAAATATAATTTACGTCGTCATTCGTACCAAGAATTACATATATATCTGTCAGACATTGTATCATATATTATTACTTGTGGTTTTTTATTAAATTTTAATTAAGTGAATACACCAACCAAAACCACACAATTTTGTCGTAAAATTAAATGACTGGCTACTGATTTGTTAATCATTACCGCTTTTATAGTCGCCGATCTTTTATTTAAATTATATTTTATGATAATTTTGTAATGATTTTAAGTTTGTTTTTACGTCTATTGAATCATTAAAGGTCAAATTCTGACTTTAATTTGGATGTTGAACTGTAATTAACACGTGCAAGAGCTTGTATGAGTCGTAGATATTAAGACCCGCTACCCGAATTTCTACCGATTTCTTACTTATCTCCCTTAAACACGTTATGTTTTAAAGATCTTAAAAAAATATATGTTATTCTTGAAGAAAATATCTAGAAATGCAAATTATATAAAATTCCCTCGATAGAAAAAAAACGCAAAGTATGCTCCAAAAATTATTATAAACACGTTTGTTTCAGTTATTTTACAAGTTTAAAAATTCAGTGTTTCTTTAAATGCTTTTTAAGACAATCCCTGCGAGATTTTTGCAATTTCACAATTTTCGCATCGATTTTGTCGCTTTAAATACTAGCGCGCTCCTCTAACATTCTTAATTTCATATCTCTCCATCTTCTTCTTTTTGAGCCCGGTGGCGGCGCCTTAAGGCTCTGCAGCCAGGGTCGAAAAGAAGAAGATGGAGAGATACGAAATTACGAATGTTAAAGGAGAACATTGACAAAATCGATGCGAAAATGTTAAATAAAACACGACTCGTTTAAAATAGAGCAAAAATCTCGCGGGCATTATCTTAAACAGCATTTAAAGAAACACATATATATAACTTGAAAAATAACTGAAACAAACGTGTTTATAATAATTTTTGGAGCATACTTTGCGATTTTTTTCTATAGAGGGAATTTTATATAATTTGCGTTTCGGCGCGGGCAATGTCTAGATAATATCATCAAGAATAACATATACTTTTTTAAGAGCTTTTAAAATTACTGTGTTTGAGGGAGATGTGTAAGAAATCGGTAGAAATTCGGGTTGCGGGCCCTTGAGAGAGCTACTCCCAGTATCGCCCTGGTGAAAGACCAACATTCAGTGTCAAAACGTTGATTGATATGATTTTAGACGTGTTTGATTACCAGATCTCAATATCTAGGTACTTCCCAACCTTCTCCTTTTCCCAAACTCCCTCCAGCCTCACAACGTACCCCATCTATTGTTTTACAGAAAACTCCCCAAGCTGTAATTCCATACCTTATAATAGATTCATCTAATGATAAATAAATTAGATACAATATTTTCAATAATGTTTTCCTTCTTTGCTTTTATTATTTTGTTCTCTTCATTCCATAACTCAACCTATCAACCCATCGATGAACTTCTTCAATATTTAACAATTTTTAGAAGTGATAACTTCTTTAGTACCGTTGTGATTTGAAACTCGGTGAAACAAAAAATAGCCACACTAAAAAGAGACAAACAAATACATCTATAGGATTTAGCCTGCGAGTAAATGAGAGAGTAATCGGTCTCCCCACCATTGTCTACTTTAGTTTTCTGTAGGTTTCACTTCTACCGCGTGTGAACTACAAACTTTTAAGTTTTCTTTTTTTGAGTATTTAAAAATGTCTTATTTCTTTAACATTTTTGAGGCATTTCCGCTGTTGTAACTATTCGAATTTAACAGAATTCAATAAATAGAACAGTGTTGGCTCAGTCAGAACAAACGCTTTCGGTGTAGGATTTTCAAGCCCTTGAACGGTGTAGGATTTTGAAGGGGAAAAAAATCGGGAACTGCGAACGGTAACCGGAACTAAAACGGTTTCGTAAGTTTTTCAATTAACTGTTCCAGTCTTCCCGCCCCCTACTAATCCAACAAGATGCCTGCGGGCTTCTAGAATCTAGCCTAAACAATGAGGGATGTAGATGAGAAGCCTAGAAAGATTTGCAGATCATTTATTTAATTTTTCATTTAATTTTAAAAAGAAAGACAAACATTCCCGGGTTACGAATAACCTAACAATGTTTGAAAATCTCCTACTACCACCACAGAAAGCCGAAAATGTTGCTTGTGTTGTGATGGAGGACTTAGCCAGCCGAGGAATCGAACACGCGACGCCCAGGTGGGACCCAAGCGCTATGCCCGCTCAACCACTGACCAGTCAAACGTCTGATGAATGTCAGAGAGACAGGGTTGTTTTAGATTAGTTTTGTTTTGATAACGCGAACAAGGCTTTACTGCAATAATTCTTGCTGCCACACTGCATTACACTTTTTTTTATTAATTTTTATTCCAATAAAAAAGAAAGTCATTATTATTTTATTTTTTTTATTTGTAAATGTTTACAATAATAATATAATGTTACATTATGTTACACTATAAGGTTTTATGGTTACCCAATTAGTAGAGAAATATTCTCGGGTCTAATTGGGGAGCTAGTCTAAGTACTTATATTTAGAACTGCTTATAGATAATATGTTACAAAAATGAAAATAAGATACTGTAAGATATTACAAAAAATTTAACAATTAGAAAAATACATATAATTATTGAAATAGAATATCAACAAAATATTGGCAACAGATTATATCTGAAAATCATCGATACAAATAAGATAATCTCTTGCTTATCTGTAAAAATACAATGCGATTTTTTTTTAAATTTAAGATAGTTTTTCTCACTTTTTATTGCATTGGGTAATTCGTTATATAGCTTTTATATTTTCACTCATTTAACTAGAAATAAAAGTAAAAACATTAAACTAAACTAAATATAACAATACAGCGCTGACAAATGTACCCAGCTTATTTTCGTTTTTAATGTCGTTTGGGATGCAATTATATAAGTTGCCCCCCTCGTAACCAATGGATTGTTTACCGTAGTTATTACCCTAATTATTATTAATATATTTTTTTTACATTAGCCCCACACAGGAGACCCTGAGGAAAATAATTGCCCTCAGGGCCTACGTGATCTTAGGGGATGCTGTGTGTAGGGTCTTTTTAAGGAAGGGAAATTTTGGGAAAGGAAAAAGATGTGAGGGGTGGGTAGGAATCTGGGGGACAGTATATCCAGGGCGGACGTATCAATCCATCCCTCCAACTGCAGTGCAATGGGTCGAGAGTCCGGATAAATTATTATTACTTTTAGTATTTAATGCACTATTTATGATGGGTCGAGAGTCCGGCTGGAAAGGTCAAAAGACCTCCCTCAACCAGTCTCCTTTGATCCGGTCCGCCATGCAGCAGGTGGGCAGACGCTTCCGCCGCTAAGACCTGGACAAACCTCACCCCACGAACCCGGGCACCCCTGCTAATTCATAAAACGTAACGAATTGGGGTGACCTACGGCAGAGGTGTTGGTTATCCAATAAATGGTTCCCGGGGCGGCGGTACTCATACCCGCCTCCCAAATTGTAATGAGTGCTTTTATTATTATCGATGGTGACGATCTACGATTATGGTACCGTGACGGCATAAAAATACAATAAACACACAAAAGCAATAAACATACAGCTCTCTCAAAAGATGAGGTACAAACGTACGAAGGTCTTTTTTTGCCTAATCTAACCTAACAAAAAATGGGCAAAAATATTACACACATCCTATAAAGACAATAAATTATTGTTATCTGTATTATTTTTGTCCCATTTTACTAGTTTTGAAGAATAATTTATTGACATAATTTGTCTCGACGCCATCTAGTGGGAGATTTAGCAGAATGCCTTTCCCATATAAAATAAAGTTGGTTATTTGCAGGTGGAAAAATGTAATATGCTGTAATTGTTGAATGAAACACTAGTATATATTGAATTATTTGGCGGGTAGGAGATAAGCCGACGTAGCTCAGTGGATAAGAGCACTTGACGGGAAATCAGAAGGACGCGGGTTCGAGTCCCTTCGGCGGCATGTACGAGTATCTTTTCTCGGGAGAATTTTTCAATGAGTGTTTCAGGCTAATAATTATTACTTATAATAATTTAATAATTTATTGTCTTTACAGGAGGATGTCTATATTATTTTTATCCCATTTTTTGTTAGGTTAAGTTTTATAGACATTTTACAGCCCTTTGTCCATAGGATAATTTGTCGGAGGTTATTTTGTCACAGGATGAAAACGCGCATTGCCATCCGCGATAAATCGCACTTAACTGTGGAAGGAAAAACAAAATTCCACAAAAATAAATAAATTCAAAAACACTTCATCATTCATCATTATGTTATTGTTCTGCCATCAAACATCAAGTCCAGGCGACTTCCAACTTCATACTTTATTATTTGATCATATCGATTGTCCACCCTTCGCCAGCAGAACCTACAAAGCCTACTTCAGAACATTTCACCCCACGTCGTAGTGCTGTATATAGTAAATCAAGGCAGTAGTTCTTCACAATTTTAGGGGGTGGTCGTTCTAAGCACCATCCAATGAAGAGATGCACATCTAGAAGTGTATTGTGAGGGCGCCGTGTGTCTGAAGGATGCTCAATTTCCCCTTGCTTCTGCTGAATTTGATAAAAACTTTTTCAATTTATTGAGCAGATTAACAAATTAGGTTTACCTTATTATAATGCCCTCGAACCCATCATTAAAGCACAAAAACTAATAATAAAAATAATTCTTAAACTTCCTCTCACTACCAGCACTGATACGATCTTCAATACTTTCAACGTTATGGACATTAAACAGCTCTACGCAAAATCCATCTTACTTTATTTACATAAAAACAACAAAATCCTATACAAACCAACACAAATGATACACAATACACGAGCCAAAAATAAAGAACTTCTCCAAACTCCCTTTTCTAAAACCACCTTTGGACAAAAACACTTTAAATACATAGCTTGCAAACTATACAATACACTTCCAGCCACGATTAGACAAACCGAATCAAAGACCAAATACAAACAAGACTTAAAGAAATGGATTATAAGTATTGGACGCCACACTACTGCTAACATCTGTAAAATAGAGTACAAATAGACAGAATTACCATCTCACGTATGTCCTTACCCTTATTAAAGAACTTAAAATAGTAAAATCCTATATGTATAATATAACTTCCTATATAGACTCGAAAGGATTTACTACTTTATTCATCTATTCCTTCACCTATATAATGCTCTCTTTATGATATTAACCCTCAATCTTAATCATCTTTCTGTTTGAATTGTATAAATCAGTATGTATCTTACCTTAAATATTCTCATGTTGTAATTAAATATTCTTATGTATGATACTCATTTATGTACCTCTACGCCTGTCTCAACACAGGTATTCCCTAGTGAGACAGGCATCGAATAATGTTATGTAAACATACCTTTTATAGATAAATAAATAAATAAATAAATAAACCTTTCTGGGGCCTAGAAGTCGACATTTCTTTTAAAATCCGCATAGTTCACGTTCACACCACCTAGCACGGATACTCCTTGACATGTTTATTATTTTTTTATTGTGTCCTATTTTTGTTACATGGACAACAGTTTTTTTGCGATATACAATTTTGTGGGATAATATATTTTTTATTCCTAATGTAATCTGGCGCTTGTGCTTAGAAAGAGAGTGATCTTAAAATATTAATAAAAAACAATTCGTAATAAAAACAAGGTTATAATAATAATACATCTATTTTCAATTTTCGGGCCATCTCTTGGGCCGGCTATTAGCCGATTTCTGAGTACCTAATACGTGTGAATGCGTGAGGGCCACCAAACGTTGATAGAATGCATTGTCATCGTTCATCATGACAACGAGTCTATCTGCCGAGTGTCAGCACGATCGGATAAGTGGTTTAATTTCACTTACAATTTCACATTAAAAAAACACAATCGAAATTCAAATCGGTGTTTTTAAAAACAACTAAAAAATTTGCAGTGAAAACAAACGGAAACAAAAATTTACAACAAAATTTTAAAAATACTTATAAATTACTTTAAACATCAAATAAACAAAGACTTCAAACATCATACAAATAAAAAATAGTTTAAGTAACGTTATTAATTTTTTTTAAATTTGTATTTAAAAAAATAAAATGAAGTTCCCAAAATAAAATACAAAAAAACCGAGTGTGTGATTCACACGCGGTAGTAGTGAAACTAGAAAGTCGCTAGATGTCGCTTTCTTAACGTTTGCTCGTTTCTTTAAAATGGTTTGAAGATTGGATGTTGATTTCACGAAATAATTTTATTTTTTTTTGGATTTCGTAGGATTCGATCCTCCGTTCGCTTGATGTCTGTCTCTCTTGCCACTGAGATTTGTCAGGCACCTTGCCAACAACGCTATGGAAGGCATGCGCCAAAGCGCGAATTTACCGCATCATATTAAAACCGTGTATTTGTGTAGAACTGAGTTGTGACGCATTTCCGTTTCATCCGAATTTCAAATCACTTACTAATTTATAAGAAATAAATAATTTATAAGAAATCCTTATTTTTAGCCTTCAGCCGATATCCCTCCCGCTAGGGGCGCTGATAATAATAAGGCCTTGTCTTGTCGGAGGTCTTGATTAAATTCTGTATTTTTTTAAAAATTGGTATAGATCACGCTTCTGGGAATTAGGCTAGTCAGTGGCATCATCGCTCTTCTTCAATTCCAACTATCCTCCACTAGTACATAAATTATAATACAAAGCTACCCTCGCAAAAGATTTAATAGAGGGGTGTGATGTATTGGTGCCAATAGTGTTAGCACTGAATGAATCTGTGTGTTAATCTTTGCTGGAAATATTGAGTTTTTAGGGGCGTAAGATTGAAGAAGGGAAAGAAAATGAAGAGGTATTTGAATTTTAATCCAAATGCTCCTATGTATTTCATCAATTTGTTAGGTATTGAAACAAATGTATTTTTTTCTGATGTCGTTAAATAATGTTGTTCATTTGTCATTTTGACAGATTTTATAAAAAGTGAACACCTACCGAATGACATACAACTTACTTTGACATCCTCAATTATTCTACCGGTATTTCAATAAAAAATGCTCCGAGGAACTAGCGTTATTGATCCCTTCAGCCTCGATTACATTGAGCGAGTTTACAAGGTACTAGCCGGAAAATTTACTCTCTGCTAGTAAACTTCTTCAGTGTTAAGGCTGGGATTAGACTCGTAAATTTTTTCCTGTTAATCGCTCTTGTAAGCGATTTATTGCCAAATTACCAATGTAAACGACACCAAAAGTCACTTAACGTAATTTAAAGCAAGTTACAGAACTTATTATTTCGGAAGTTTTTTGACAGGTCTAATCGCGCCCGCGCAAATTTCTAGCCTTCTTACAGCTTATAAAATCAGTTTGATAAGCTAAGAGACTTGCGCAAGACATAGTTCCGAAATGCGCCGTTGCCGCCGTTGCGAATGTCAAAAATTAAAAGACAATTGTTTTTGTAGGATTTTTTTCCTACAAAACTAGTATTTATTTCCACTTATTTAAGTTTTCTGGGAAATGAGCATCCTTCTATTCAATTATCGGTCTAATCCTTTCCAATCTTAATGTTTCTGTTTTTAATATTTACGTGTTTGAAATTTTGATTTCGAAGTCGGTTTCTGTCAGCAGATGTCAGGTAGCTGTCATTCGGATGGAACGAAATTAATTGCTGCCTTTGACGGCACAAAAGTGCCTGGAGAATTGTTTGATTAAAGCTAAAATCTATTTGAATACTTTATTTGGGCCTTTTCGTCTTTATTGACAAAATCGCGTAAATTTGACAGTAGCAGGTCGTTGTTGACAGGAAGCCATCTTACCGCAAATAAATTTACAGATGTAAACGGTCGCATGAGCATTTACACAGGTCGAACTTCCGAACAACTTCCGTGATCATTAATTACCAAAAGTCGGATGCATATGTGAACGCTCCTGTGAGTGACCTGTCAAAATCTTATGTAATCCGTAAATTTTAATTACGAGTCTAACCCTAGCCTAAAATCTGGTAGTTAGTAATATGATTACACTGAGCAAATGGTGAATTTGCCGGCTAGTAACCGCTGGTAGCTTGTAAACTCGCTCAATGTAATCGAGGCTTTCGACACCGGTGCATAGTCGGGAAACACGCCAAACGCGTCACTTGAAAACTCGTTCTTTTCGGTTGAATAGCTCGGCGTGCAACGATTTACCTGCCTCTGTGTTTCCTCCTTCTTAAAACATTGGTCTGGATACACTTACGTTATATTCCAGAGTTCGCTGTTCGTAGTTATTGTTATATTTTGGAACAAGCATTCTTTCATTCTTTGTGAACCTTGTATTATGTTCATGTTCCACTTTCCTCTTATAATCAGACTCAGATATATGCTGAATCAATATATAGTACCATAATATGGCCTGCAACTATTTTTTTATACATTTTTTCATCATTTTTAATGACTTTTCTATGGGGGTGCTGAGTTGATTTCATTTTGAGTTGTCCGATCTCTCAGATGACTTAGGCCCTGAGTGAAATTATTTTCCTTGGGGTCTCCTGTGTGTAGTTGAAGTATATTGCAAAGCTACAGGGATTTGTATTGTAGAATTGTAGGAGAAGGGGAAGAGGACGTTTGGGAAGTTTCGGTTTGAGGTCGGGACATTTTTTGTCGACAAACAATGTCATTTAATTATAACTAGCTGACCCGGCGAACTTCGTACCGCCTCAGAATCAATAACTGTTGCGTTAACTTATTAGCTGAATTAATTTCTTTTTTTAAAGTTGAAATGATTATTCAAAGTGAATTAAGAAATTAGATTCACGTGGCAGCAAGACCAAAAACAGCCAAATGCTGACTTTTGTGACAAATTTGCAGATGTATTTGATTGACTTCACACTTCACCGAATTGCAATACTCCGCGTTGCAATGCGCCTTGAATGTTTTGGAAAGAAGTGGCTGTTTTCCTGGAGTTGTGCAGACATACGTTCACCGTTTGTCTCATTTTCGACTGTTGACATTTAGTGTGTAAGAAAGAGAAGCAGCATTATATGTTTAAAAACAAAAGCAAAACAATCAGCGCATTGATATTTGACGTTTTTGAATTATTGGAATTCACGCAAACTTAAATATTATACCTAACACAATATTGCTGCAGCTCTTTCAAAAGATGAAAATTCGTTCCATACAAAATGTATGAGGAAATGAATTTTCTTCATAACTTTCTTTTTCGTGAATTTATGCGATGTTTTAATAGTTATTCTGTTATCCGGGGCGGATACAAATCCAACAAATCAAAGATCATCAAAATCGGTCCAGCCGTTCTCGAGTTATAAATAGTGTAACTAACCCGACTTTCTTTTATATATTAAGATATATACTTAATTCTTTTGTTGTGTTCATAACCGCGTTGCTTTCACGAGTTCAACCGCCTAAAGCCGTGGTCGTCAAACTGCGGCCCGCGGCGGATATTTGTGCGGCCCGCACAAATAACTGGCGTTTTCTTTTTAAATATGTTTTTTTTTCAAGTACAATTATACTATACGTTTCTTTGCGGCCCGTACAAATATCTGCCGTTTTCTTTGTAAATATTTTTTTTTTCATGTACAATTAATTATATTATCCGTTTTCTTGCGGCCCGCACAAATATCTACCGTTTTCGTTTGAAATATATATTTTTTTCATGTACAATTATACTATCCTTTTTTTGCGGCCCGCACAAAAATCTGCCGTTTTCTTTATAAATATTTTTTTTTCATGTATAATTAATTATATTTTCCGTTTTTTTGCGGCCCGCAAAAATATCCGCCGTTTTATTTTTAAATATATTTTTTCCCAGAGAAAAGACCCAGAGAAAATAAGAGGGCGTAGAGATGGCACAGTGATGATGTAGGTAGATAAAAAAAATGCTCTAAAAAAGACAAAGAAACACGCTTATCACCAACTAATAAAGCCAAATAAACTTTAATATTGATTAATTTTTGTTATTGTATGTATTGTAATCATTTTTATCACGTGCGCGAAAATTCTCACATTTAAAAGGTACAACACCCCCCCCCCCTCCCCGAAATCATAAGTGTGCGGCCCGCGGTGATACCTCACATTGTCCTATGTGTAGGGTTGCCATCTTCTAAAATAAAAAAGCCTGACTCTGCGTTCTGTAAGGCCGGACATTGTGCCCCAAAAGCCGGACGTACGTACATAATTTTGGACGTAACTTTTATACAAAATAATAAAAAAACTGTTACAATTTACAGTTGTTTATTAATCACGCATTAACCAATTTAATGACAACAATCATTAATCAGTCTCATCAGGGTCATCATTTGTCATTTGTATAGAATATAATGTCAATAACAAAATAAAAAATATTGAGTCGTCTGTCTGTAGACATACTAAACTTATAAAACAAACAAACAAAACATTACTTTTTTTCTGGTTAAACAGTTGACTAAAATTTTTCGTTAAATAGATATAAAATGAAACATATTTATCTTTGTGGACAAAAAACGAAAAACATAAATTAAAATGAAATCTCGACTTCTCCAAATTATTCAAAAATTACAAAAATCTACCATTTTGTATATTTGGCGTTTTCACCTACTTTATCCAAAACGTCGTTTTCTTTGGAAATCGTTTAATAAAATCCTTGACATGTCATTTTAAATTATACAATGTGTACACCATCTTAGCAATTGTTTGCAATTTATTGCGTTCCTTGGTCCACTGGGTGTTTATTAAAGAGAAAACTCTTTGAAAGCAATATTCCGCCAATTTCAGAAGTTCGGAAGACAAAACCCGCGTGAACCAAAAAAGCCTAACAAAAGCCGGACAGGCCGGACATATAAATATTTAGCCGGACACGACCTAAAAAAGCCAAACATGTCCGGCTAAAGCCGGACAGATGGCAACCCTACCTATGTGGCCTTTGACCAGAAAAGTGTGACGACCGCTGGCCTAGAGCAAGTTATAACCAGAAATAACATTTGAAGTTTATTCCCATAATATTTTAAATTACACCCAATTTTTAACCGATATACTTATCAGAAATTACTCCTTATTTTCTTGGAAATTGATAAACGATATCTCTGAATTAAGCCTCACTTTTCAGTAATTAACGAATACACCGCTTTTTCCTTAATTTATTCGGAAACCACAATTCTAACAGCACACAATACCAATTATTTTATAAACTTCATCATATTTCCGCGTATTTATTACATTTAGGCTGGTAAATAAAATACCAAATAGTTTTTAAAAACCTTGTCCCGGAAGTGATAAGATTGTAATTTATCATAAATAAAACGATTTTATTTTAAGCCTCCGCTACCCGAATTTCTACCGATTTCTTACATATCTCCCTTAAACATGTGACCTCTCTAAAAAAATATGTTTTAAGCTAATGCTCTATAAGCTCTTAAAAAATATATGTTATTTTTTATGATAATATGTAGTCGCGTTCCACGTCGAAACGCAAATTATATGAAATTCCTCGATAGAAAAAAAACGCAAAATATGCTCCGAAAACCATTATCAAAACGTTTGTTTCAGTTATTTTACGAGTTATAGTTGTGAAAAAATTCACAATGTTTCTTTAAATGATACTTAAGACGCCTTTCACTTTCATCCCACCTTCCTCTGCCTCTTGCCCTTTCCTCTTCCTTCTTCCTTCTTCCTTCTAATATACTTATATATATTCTTTTTTGTTGTTGTTATTTTCATTTTCATTTAACGGTTATTACTAATTACAATTGTATTTATATCATAATAACCAACATTAGCATAAGAAACTGTTTTGGCTTACCTCATGTTTAACCTCTTGCATAACTCCCTGTATATAAATTGCTGTTTGTTTCTTACAATAAATAAATAAATTAAATTATAACTAAATTAGTTTACCGTAATAATTGTCATTCGATTGTCGAAAGAGGAAAGATACGTCAGTATATATCAGTGCGAGGTAAAACACTCTGCCCAGCCTCTGCAACACTGGCGTAGTAGGTATATCGAAAGGAGAAAGAAAGATAGTTTGAGTTGAATATCGAACCGGACAGGGGGATGATTCTACCCCTCCATAATAAAGTGTAAATAAAGTTACATTGTATTATTTATGTATTCTGCCTCCCTCGCATACAAAAGCTTTCTGATTGCTTTGCATTGAAGTTTTAATTTAGTATGGTTGAAATCTAATAAGGGAGGATTGCAACAGTTTAATGTATAGGAAAAATCATCATCATCATCAAACAGTATTAATAGGCTAGCATCTGTGTGGTTGAATTTAAGAACCCAGCCACGAGTGCATGTCGGACGCCACGCTGAACGCCCGCGCCTCAAATAACATCTGTGTACGTGGAATTTCACACAAAGCTACTGTTATAATTCGGTTTCAAATTCAAGAATTCGACACGAGATGTCACTACTTCCGTCAGCAGCTCGCACGTGAATGTTTCCCCCCTAGGTAAAACTCCTACGGATTTATATATTTTAAAATTTTAAGTATCCTTCCGGATTTGGAAGATTGGCCGTGATTGACGGTAATACTTTATGAAGTTGTTATAAATTACACATAACGTCATTGCGTGTCTCGGTTACTTTGACACAGTTACTTTGGCACTGTTACTTTGTCTCAGTGAGTCACCGACGGTGACTAGCTGTCACTGGATCACAGTGGATCCGAGGAACTGGCTATTTTAGGAACCAGTTCCTATCGGATTTATAAAATGGTCACAAACACTCAAACCGGGCGAAGCCGAACTAAAAGCCGCCCGCAGGGCCTAGCAGCAAAAACCTGCGGAGAGTTTTTTTAACTGCTAGTAAATATTTATTACTTCAAGCAAATACTGGGTGGTGTGACATTAAAAATATAATAAAATCTCGTCACTTTTTCTTTACACTTTCTTTCTGTGTGAGTAGGTACCTCAGGCCCTCCCGTTTGGAAATAATGTTTAAAAAAATCTACTCATTAAATCCTAGAAAAGTTTTTAGTTCTGAATACTTTCACCGTATCTGAAAGTATTTACCACATCTTCACGCCTTGTCTCAACGGTGTCGGTAAAACTGAACTAAACTCCGAGATTCTGTATAACTTTGGTGATTCTAAGTTTCAGCCCGAATAGAACCCAGAACTTCACAATGAATGCACTGTGAATCATGAAGGGGTGGTTGTTTGCTCTGGGACTGACAACAATGGGACCACCCCGCCCCCTGGCGACAGTTTAATCATTTCGAAGGTTGGCAAGGCGCGATATATTATTCACGCGTTGTATGCACACAAAAAAGACGTAGTTTTTGATATAACTGTGCGTTTTAATAAATATATCTATATATATGTACAGATTATACAAATGCATTTAATAATATATCACATAAATTAAGTAAAATAAATTAAGAAGATGCCCTATACGCAAATGATGTTGAAAAGGTGCAAAAAAAGTTCATGCGGTACCTGTACATGCGAGAGTTTGGGTACTACCCTTTGTTGTATCCCTCTGATTTTCTCGCGGGAATGCTGGGACTAAATCGTCTCGACGTTAGGAGAAAAATTGCAATGGTACTAGTAGTACACAAGCTGCTAAACGGGCACATTTGTAATCTTGATGTCCTGGAAAGGATTTCACTTTATGTCCCCGATAACTTCACCAGAGCAAGGCAACACAGACTTTTTACTTTTCCTAGAGGCAGTACCAACCTACCATTGGTCATGCCTCTGGGGAGAATGACCTCACTATTAAACCTTTCTTCTGAAATTGACATTTTTCAATCGAACTACAATCATTTCAAGAGGGAAATAAAGGTATTCTTTAGCACCTGTCATTATTAATGTACCTATATAATTAATGTATTACACTATTAACTAAAAATTGTGAAATGTAATTGGATATATATGTTAACTGTTTTTTACAATAAATAAATAAATTAAGTAGTAAAGCCTTATGGATAAACGGTAAATTAATAATTTGGTTCGCTAGCTATCTGAGAGAAAGAAAACTATTTTGTAAAACTGAAAACGACATAGTCTAAGTAAATATGTCCGAAGTTTTTTTTCGGCATTGGTGTTAGGAGGAAGTCGCAAGCCAAAAATGTTTAGTTAAATTAGTGTGCCTTATACCGTCACGAATATAGGTAAAAGACATTAAAAACGAGTGTGCTTTAGACCACACGACTGAAGTAAAACTACAAGACAAACCTCGCCCAATGAACCCAGGTATCCCTGCTAAGTTACCAAACGTAGCGAACGGGGTGACCTATGACCTAGGAGTGACATATGACATTGGAGTGAAATATGACCATGGGGTGACCTACGACCTTGGGGTGACTAACGACCTTGGGGTGACTTACCACCTTGGGGTGACCATCCTTATCACTCCCCAAGTCAGCGTAAAGGCCCGACCGTTCGCCTAGCAATCGATCACCGTTCTCATCAATTACCGTACCTATTACATTTTTCGTGGTGACAATCACCACTTTTCGTAATGCTTTCACCAGATTATCCCCCAAGTCTAGCGTGCATAAAGAAGTTTTACTTCAAAAATCTAGAGTCTAGAGGTCACGTCACACTTCAAGCGCAAAGGTGTTTTTTTGTTGCAAAGTCGTTTGCTTAGTTTTAACCACGTTTATTGTTAAAAAAACCGTCATGTTTTGTAAGCAAGTTTTACTCCATCAGGGTTATTTTAAAACTAATTACAACAATAGACATACCTAGACTTATAGGTCTCAATGGAAAGATTGGAGTGAGAAGGGTGGGGGGGTATGGATAAGGACATAATTTACAAAGAGAACAAGTTTAATAATAGGTGATTTAAAAATATTTTTTGACTATTTATAATATTTATTTAAATTCATATTTACGCTCTTTCTAATTTCTAAGATATTTAATTTGTCTAAATTTCTATTTATTTTGTCAACAATTATGGGAAAGTTGGAAAGTTAATGAATGGAAACTGTCACAGTTAGTTTTAGCCAATTTCTTAATTTGACCACCATATTGTCAAGAAAAACAAGATTTATTTCAACTTAATCAGTAAAATAAATTATAATATTTAATCACTGAAGACGTCTTCATATCTAGAATGAATATTTTTATTTATTTTATATTTGTTCATCCTAGGATGAATTTTATTAACATAATATATGCGGGAGAGGGAGGAGGGGGTGTTCTACAAGAACTTAATTCAATTTATATGTTTTTACCATATTTGTTGCCGTGTCGTTTTTGACGATTGGATTTTTAGTTATTTAGCTATTAGCACTATTAGCAGTAGACTGTTTTATATGTGTTTCATTATATTATTATAATGGTATTCCACCACGAATTGTCGGCATCAAAAATAGATTATTTTTATTTATTTAATGTCAATATAAAAAAAGTAAAATTACAAAAATAAGTAAAAATACAAAGTAAAGTGGTTTGTTCACAGTCCTTTTCACTAGGTATTTCTGTTCAGAGACAGACTGTATGTTGTTTTATGGGTGGTGATCTTGATTTCCTCATCTTTTGTGTGTTAATTTTAACAAAATAAAATAAAAAGTATTTATGTTTGTTGTGTGCAGGTTGCATTGGGGTTACTTCATAATGTTAATGATTTCCTCTTCTTCATGTTTATTTAGCCATAATTTGACGTCTTTTTTACACTTTTGTATCTCCATGGTGTTCATTTCAATTGGAAAAACATTATATAATTTTGTAGCATGGAAGTAATGGTTTTTCTGGCCAAAAGATGTATCTATTTAATTTCGGGATGTTCTGATGGTGTTTTGAGTCTTTTGGTCAGCAAGGTACTCATATTTTTCTTTAAATTTGAGTAGTGCACTTTTTGAGTGTTAGTTTAATTTTGCTAAATACTAAAAGTATGGTTATTTTGTGACATTCCAGGCGGAGTATGCGGCACCCCCGCATCATGCTGCAGTCCGTCAGCCTCCACCTACCTGACCGCATCAGCGCGGAGGGAGTTCGAGACCATGATGAGAACAAACGCCAACAGGGTGGCCACAACGCTGCAGTCCAGAGCGAAGCGCTTTGATGGTAAGTTCTTTGTTCACTTTGTTGTTTGCTGTGATTGTCCTATTTCAAATATTTAACTTCATTTTGCACTGAGCACTTCTCATTTTATCATTTTTGCTTACTTTCGATGTGTAGAATCCTTTACTCATAACTTTTGCGTCTGGGTCACCCTTTACTCAGCATTTCAATGCATTTTGTGTCAACTCGCATTTTTGTCTGTGGTCATTCAGATAGCTTTCACTTTTATGTAAATAAGTTGTTGTTTCTCGCAACTTCATTCTACAATTTGAAACTGCAGTGCTCAGAATGGAATCAAATCTCTTTGTAAAGTACTATCGTCTGAATAAAAGTGTTTACAATAATATCCAGTCAAAACACGAGTGTTTTACTAAGAAAGGATACCGCAATCTCTCTGTACGTTTCCCTTGGTGTGGAAAACGAAGGAAGTCAACGAGCTGCTCACTTTACACTGACACTTTACACTGACGGTAGGCTGTCCGGAGGCCAGACCCTGGGACCCTACACACTTATACATATATGTGCTGATTTCTGCTTGTCCTGATAGATTAATATACAAGTTGCCTTATAAAAATGATAACTAGCAGTCATCATCACCGGGAAATGTGGGCGGCAGACGGCCCGATAGTAGCTTTGTATCAAACTTCACATATGAAGATGGTTTTGCATAAGGCGCGGCGTCAGAGATGTACTCGAAGTCTAATCATCATCATCTGTGGCTCTACAACCCAGGTCGGGTCTTGGCCTCCAGCAGAGCCTGCCTCCATGACTGTCGGTGTTGTGCTGCGTTGCGCCAGTTTCGGATGCCGATGGTGCTTGCATCCTTCACCACTCCATCCAGCCATCGAAGCTTTGGTCTTCCAACTCTTCTCCGACCCCCAGGTGCACCATCCATAATTCGCTTTGGAATATCTCCTTCGCTCATTCTCTGGATATGTCCAGCCCACCTGAGTCTTCCAGTTTTGATTTCCTTGGAGATATTAGGGTCCTCGTAAAGATCGTATAGCTCCTGGTTGTATCTGATACGCCATTCTCCATTATCACAGACTGGGCCGTAAATCCTTCGCAGCACCTTCCTTTCAAAACTTTCTAGGGCTCCTTCATCACCCTTACTGATTGTCCAGCATTCCGAACCATACATAAGAACAGGTCGTATAAGGGTCTTGTAAAGCAGGACTTTAGTTCTTCTGGTAAGGTGGCGAGATTTCATATGCTTCTGTAGCCCAAAGTAGTATCGATTTGCAGCTACTATTCTTCTTTTGATTTCGCTGGATACATTGTTGTCATTTGTCACCATAGTACCGAGATATACAAACTCGTTGACAGTTTCAAATGTATAATTATCTATCTGTATACTTGGTGGTTTCTGGCGTCCATGTACGGGCATATATTTTGTCTTCCCCTCGTTGACGACCAATCCCATGTTCCTTGCCGACGTAGCTAAGCTTTTAAACGCCGATTTTAGTTCATATTCTGAGCGTGCGATGATATCTATATCGTCAGCATAAGCAAGGAGCTGAACAGACTTGTTAAAAATATGGCCTGTGGTTTGTATACCTGCATTTCGGATGGCCTTTTCCAGCGCTAAATTGAATAAAATGCAGGCAAGTGCATCTCCTTGTCTTAGTCCATTGAAGGTCTTTAGGGTGTCTGACAGATCCTGTTGTATTCTGACTCGGCACTCAACATTAGACATTGTGAGCCTTACTAAGTTTACCAGTTTTCTTGGGATATTAAATTCATCCAAGGCTCTGTACAGTCTTTCTCTATTTACCGTGTCATAGGCAGCCTTAAAATCTATGAAGAGATGGTATGTATCAACATTAAATTCTATTGTTTTTTCCAGTATCTGTCTCAGTGAAAAGATTTGATCAGTTGTAGATTTCCCCTTACGGAACCCAGTTTGATATTGGCCAATTATGCCATCCGAATATTTCATAAGCCTACCACACAGTACATTTGATAGGATCTTGTATGAGATATTCAGCAGCGTTATGCCCCTATAGTTAGAACAGTTCATAGGGTCTCCTTTCTTGTGAAGAGGGCAAATTATTCCACAGTTCCATTCACTTGGCAGAGTCTCAGAGCACCAGATGGATTTAATGATATTATATATATGGACTTGAAGGTTCTCTCCGCCATATTTGAATAACTCTGCAGATATGTTGTCAGTTCCGAAGTCTAAGTCGAAGTCGAAGTCTAATAGCGTATTAATACTATCAGACTAGCTGTTAAAAACCCACTCCGCAGGTTTTTTTTGCTAGGTCCTTCGGGCGGCTTTTGGTTCGTATTCGCCCAGTTTGGGTGTTGGTGACCATTTTATAAATCAGATAGGAACTGAGAAACGTTTTTAGATTTTCACAGCCGAAAGTATTTTCGTTATTTGTTTTTGGGGTGTTATGCCGTGTTGCGCTACCATTTTGAAGTATACTGTTATACCAGCTCATATGGCAACACGGTATGGTTTCCAAGTAAATAAGCGCACATTTCACCACTAACAATTACACATCTGCCCTGATGTTGGACATTGCAACGCTGTCCAAAACGTTGGCTAAAGAAGGAGGTAGCGCAACTCGGCATAGCACCCCAAAAACAAATAACGAAGATAGGAACTGCATCCAAGAATAGCCGGTTCCTCGGATCTACTGTGATCCAGTGGTAGCTAGTCTCCGGTACAAAGTAACCGCGACAGGTAATGACATCATACGTAATATATGGACGCGTAATACTATTATTCACAACCCTATGTATTATCGTCAATCTTTCCATATCCGGAGAGATACTCGAATTCTACAAGTACTAACTAGTACACCCAGGGGGGGCACGTCCTCATGCGACCTGCCAACGTAAGTGGCGCCATCCTTTGACGAATTCTTGAATTCGAAGCCGAATTACAGAAGTAGCTTTTTGAGCGATAATATAGATGGCAGCACTGCCGTTTGTATCTCATGTATTTGTGAATTGAGTGTGTACAACAGACGCAAGGCTATTAATATTGTTTGATCATAGATGATGATAATATTTAGCGCCGTTTTTGTGAAAAATCATCTGAAGGGCGCTGTACAAATATAAAATTTCTATAATTTGATATTTTTACAGTGATTTGTACAGATTTCCCTAAAATAAAATAATGCTCTATATTATTACTAACTATAGGCAAGACAAATTATTATAATAACTTTTGGCTAACATGCTGCATCCACCGGTTCGTCGATCACTAATACAAAATTACACGCCTTAAGTCATTTTAAGCAACGTTTCAATTCTGAATGGTGTTCTTACACCAGGGCGATACTGAAAGTACCTTTCACTCTGGGAGAAAAATCATCTGAAGGGCGCTGTACAAATATAAAATTTCTATAATTTGATATTTTTACAGTGATTTGTACAGATTTCCCTAAAATAAAATAATGCTCTATATTATTACTAACTATAGGCAAGACAAATTATTATAATAACTTTTGGCTAACATGCTGCATCCACCGGTTCGTCGATCACTAATACAAAATTACACGCCTTAAGTCATTTTAAGCAACGTTTCAATTCTGAATGGTGTTCTTACACCAGGGCGATACTGAAAGTACCTTTCACTCTGGGACGTGCCACAAATATACTAATATTATTTTTAACAAATAGGTACATTGTGAAATTACTCATATTAATCAAATAAAACTCGAGTCGTAGCTGAGCTGTGCCTCGCCAATTTGTGCTGCCCTGCCGAGCGATTCTATATCTTTTGTGAGATCTCCTGTTAAGTTGTGTAATTTTCTATGGCTGCTGTTTGCTTTTTCTATAGGCCGATGTCAGATTTCAACTGTGAGCTGTCACAAATTGGCGAAACTGGCCTGATACCATAGAAAAAGCAATTGACAGCCATAGAAAATCACACAAATCTGACAGGATATCTAACAAAATAGATCCCACAAAAGATATATAATCGCTCGGCTGGTCGTAGATTCCAGATATTAGATATTAATTAAGTTGACTACCATTTTACATTATTATGTACTTTAATCTTAGCCTCTACCTAAATAAATAATATACAGATTATCTAAAACCAGCCTCTCTCAAATAATTAATCTTCCTAAACAAGTTAAGTATTTAATCAATGTACAGTACTGTGCGAATTAATGTGAACACGTGATAATTAGCACAATTACACTTGTTCTTGCAGTTGTATGTAGCATATTGTAATAGCGGCCATTTTGTGTTTGTGTTCTATCATTCAGTGAGTTACGAGACACACCAAGCGACAGATGCGTTAAATTTTATAATTTTTTAGAATTACAGTTTTTTTGCAGAGGTAAACTTGACTAAAGCTTTTTGTTTCTTATTTTTAAAGATGGATTTTTTTTTATATGAGCTCCGCGCAGGAGGCCCTGAGGAAAATAATTTCCCTCAGGGCCTATGTCATCTTTGGGGATGCTGTGTGAAGGGTTTTTTTAAGGAAAGGAAGGAGAGGAAAGTTCTGGAAAGGAAAAGGGTTTAAGGGGTGGGTAGGAATCTGGGGTTCAGTGTGTCCTGGTCATCCGCCTCCAAGACCTAGACAAACCTCACCCCATGAACCCGGGCACCCCTGCGAAATCACCAAACATGGCGAACCACTTGGGGTGACCTATGGCAGAGGTGTTGGTTATCCAATAAAGGTTCCCGGGGCGGCGGTGCCCATTCCCGCCTTCCAAATTGAACACGGTATTTCTCTTTAAAAATGCACAAAGATTGTTAAAATTTCAAAGATAAAAAATTACATACGTTGAATAGCCAGGTAACTTTCCGGATCCTAATCCAATTGAAAATCGGTGGGCTATAGTTAAAGCAAGACAAGCACAACAAAAACAAAGCTAGTTGAGGCAATAATTTAGAGACACGCAAATATCAGAAAATTGTAAAAAAAAATGTTGATTCTATGCCAAACCGTGTACAAGAAGTTATAAAAGTTAAGGTAGGACATACTTCGTATTAACAAAAATTTAATTGTAATTGTTTTTGTATTTTTTTCTTCAATAAAGAATATATATATTATTTTTTCTAATTCTACACTTGTGTTCACATTAATTTGCACAGTACTGTAGTATGTTGGAAGTAGGAATACCCAACGATTCCCCAAGGAAAATACATCCCTCTCTCCATTTATACCTAAACTAAATCAGTTATAAAGTCAACGACCCAACATAGAACTTGCCCCAAAGCACAGCTCAAGAACTTTTTCAACAAAGGGGTGATGTCAATGATGATAATAATAATATACCGATAACATATAACGTATAATAAATGATTATATTTGTGGAGACTTCTGGTTTATTTTTTATCAGATAACGCCTGGCGCTTTGAAATATTTGTTTATTGCTGTCGGAAATCGAGTTTGCTACTGAAGTTTTATCGTTGTTTATATTGTGCTGTACACCGTATCGTAAAAAAACAAACAGTAAAGTTAGGCGAGTCTGTCTGCAGACAAGATAAATCGAAAGAACTTAACTTACTTAGTTTAAATATAGTGCATAACTCTATTGATTGTCCACTGATCTTGGAAAACTCTGAAAACGTCAGACGTAGTCGTCAGCACGACTTGTTAAAGATATCACACGGCAGAACAGATGTTCTAGCACAGCACAGCATGTCCAGATGAATCCTATCCTATTATAATATTATAAAGGCGAACGTTTATATGGATGTATACTCTTTCACACAAAAACTACTGAATGAACTTTAAAAATTCTTTCACTAATAGAAAGCTACATTATTTGTGAATAATATAGGCTGTACATATTGGTAAGCTCTGGCGTTATGAAATTATTTATATTATACGTTTATTGTCTGGACGAAAAAGTAATTGTTTGACGTGCGTTGTCATTTTGTTATTTTTGTGTAGGTTACCTTAGAGATTCCTTTGATGTAAAAATTCAAATATGTATAAAATAGGTACTAATCTACACTTTGATCTTAGCCAACAGCTCTACTAATATTATAAATGCGAAACTGCGCATGTTTGATTGTTACGTTTTAATAGGTGGCACGCGAGCTGTTTGAAAAATGAATGTCATGGGTATGGAGGGGAGAAGTGGGGAGTGGGTGAGAGGGGGGGGGAGGGGGCAAATATGCGAGCGAAGCCGGGGGCAAAAACTTTAAATATGTATATAAATCAAAATATGTTGACTTCTATGTATGTGAGTTGTCTATGCATTGCATTATTAATCATAGAAATTGTTTGAATCTTTCAAAATACCCTTTTTTCATCCTCGCGACGGTTTTTGAATTATTACAACCACTTGACAATATATCTGAAAAGTTTTTTTTTAATAATTACAAAAACTCTTACGAAACTGTGAAAAATTTAACAATTTGAGAATGGGGTCGTCCATTAATCACGTGAGGCTCGAAGGGGGGGGGGAGTTCGGAAAAAATCACGAAATATCACGACGGGGGGGGGGGGGGGGGGTTATAATGAGATATCACGTGTATTTATTTCCCTTAAACATTTGAAGTTTTTAAGCTCTTAAAAAATATATGTTATTTTTGAAGATAATATCTATACTTTCCCCACGCCGAAACGCTAATTATATGAAATTCCCCCGATAGAAAAAAAATCGGAAGGTGGGCTCCGAAAGTGATTATAAACACGTTTGTTTCTCTTATTTTACAAGTTACATGTTAGTTTACTAGTTACATGTAGATATGTTTTACAAGTATGAAAAAATTCACATTAATTTCTCTAAATGCTCTTTTAAAATACCGCCAAGAGATTTTTGCTCTATTTTAAACGAGTGGTGTTTTATTAAACATTTTCACAATTTTATCGTTTTTAATATTAGCGCACTCTCTCCAATATTCGTAATTACATATCTCTCCATCTTCTTCTTATTGAGCTGGGGATATGCGCCTTGAATCAAAATTCAATTTTCCAATAAACCTTTTAATTTAACGAATTTAATCGAAGTACTCACCTACGGTACTAACCAAAGTCGAATACTTTGAATCTAACAAAAAATTATTAAGTGATTTTTCACAAAAACGGCGTTATAAAAAATATCCAATTATTATTATTACAAAGAAGAGCAAGCAATGGTCACATTAATTAATCTGTCAATAGTTCGTGCTGAATAACTCATTCATGAATTTTAATATTTTATAATATCTGGCTAGCTTTTGCGTCTTTGGACTATGTATAAATTATCTATTTTTGACATTAATACGACGGTATTACCATAAAAATAAGTTTTTACAAATGCAAAGTAGATTAAGAAAGCTTTATAAATTTGATGTAAAATGATAAACCCTCAAATCTCCCCGATTAAACCTTAGATTCACTCGGACTTTAACTGCCGCAGTTGTAAATTGGAGAATGATTGGTTTTTAATATTTTAAGTTGACAGATAATCTTTTAAATCCCTTACATAATGTAATTCTTCAGATTTAATTCGTATTACGGTATTCTCGTAATCCTGCGCTATTTGTTATTTTAAAGAACAACTCGTCTTCATCACGCCAAGTTTAATGTTCAGGAGCTAGAGCTGTAATCATGCCATTATACAAAGGTAAAGGGTCACGTATGGATTGTGGGAATCATAGGGCTATTAGCCTGCTTAGTTCAGTCGGCAGAATATTGATTGAAAGGGTGCGCATGGAAAAAAAGGATAAAATATGGGATGTGCAAGGAGCTTTTGTGAGTGGAAGGGGGTGCATGGACCATATCTTCTCATTGCGTATGCTTATCGATAAGTGTCTTGGTGAAATCGATGACCTTACAATATCGGATCGATAGGCGTAACTTCATTATCTCAATGACAATTTTTTCTGATTTCAAGCAGGTGGGAAGCATAATATTTAAAAGCTCAGTCAAATGGACGGAAAAGGACGCTCAGATGATTTGGGCATGTAGATCGAAAGAACTAAGAAAGCAGTGTAAGGAGAATATATGACTCAATTGTGAATGGTAGAAGGAGTCGGGGACGTTCGAAGAAGACATCGCACGATCTAGTGAATCAAAAACTTGAGTTGGGCCATGTCAAGAGGTAGAAGTGAAACTAAAAAGCCGCTAGATGTCGCTTTCTTTTCTTTTGCTTGTTTTTTTAAAGTGGTTTGAAGATTGGATATTGATTTCACAAAAAATAATTGTGGATTTCGTAGGATTCGAACCTCCATTCGCTGGATGTCTGTCTTTCTGGCCGCTGAGACTTGTCAGGCACCTTGCCAACTACGCTATGGAAGGCAAAAATACTCGGTTCTAATATAATGCTATTAATTACAGATAATTAACAGCATTAAATTAGAACCGAGTATTTCTGTAGAACTGAGTTTCACCCGAATTTCAAGTCACTAGCGACGCTAAAGAAGTTTCACTTCAATAATAGAAGAGTATGTATGAATATGAATGCGGCAAGGGGTGTGTGCCAAGACCGAGTTATTTGGCGGTCCGTCCTCTCTGCCTACCCCTGCAAAGAAACGGCGTGATTGTTAATTAGTTAAAATTCTGTTGGTACTTTTTTGGAGGTGCCACAGGAATTAGGAATTCAAGGTGCACCATTTCTATATCCGTACAAGAAAACATAGCCAGACATTTCACGTGTTTACACACGTGCTAAGGATCCTGTATTGAATCGTGTATATAGTACCTACCATGGTGTAAATAGGTTTTTAACACCCATTTTCACCCACAGTACTGCCTGTGTAACATAATTATTTGTTAAAATTACGACAACAAAAAATTCTATATTTTTTCCACCAGAATTTGAGCAGCAAAATTTGCCACAACAGAACCATTTATTCTAAGATATCCAACAGTTGAAAACATCATTGTCTAACATATATATATTTTTAAAACCTGTGTTATAATTTGACGTGTCCTACTTCAAGGTAATTCCTTGTATTATTTAGAACGATTAAAAAGCATTCGCTATTAATAAGTCGTGATTTCTTCTTGTGTACTTTTCATTCAATATGTTTCCGATATTTAAATTTAGCTTTTTCCATTAAGCTAAATTTAAAAGGAAATTTTT
Source organism: Limnephilus marmoratus (assembly GCA_917880885.1). Lineage (NCBI taxonomy): Eukaryota > Metazoa > Arthropoda > Insecta > Trichoptera > Limnephilidae > Limnephilus > Limnephilus marmoratus. The sequence continues at coordinate 42,555,273 of OU862929.1, forward strand.
TGGGAAAGAAAATCCTTACCTATTAAGGTAAGGATTTTCTTTCCCAACAAATATCCTTATTACCAAATTATTATTAATGGCGTACGAATTTTCAGCAAAGCAAAGCAATTTATAATGTAATTATGAATAAATTGACTTTTTTATACAATTTTGAGGCCATTAAAAATACGTTAGCACAAAAAATACACCTACATATTATGGAACTGTTTTAAATTTACAATCCTTCACACTCAATTCGACCCAGAAAGAAAGGAAATGGGTTGACGTTTTGGAATGAAATAGGACCGAATGGGTTTTTTGTGTATTTTTGTTTATTTCCGGGAAATTTAGAAGTTTGTTGTACAAATACCTACGGAAATAAAATTCACCTGCGATTTCCAAATTCTAATGAGTATGAATTAATTAATTCATTTTCAGTTAATGATGAATGTAAATATGTCTAACGCAACCGTACTCAACCTGCGGCCCGCTAAGCTTTTGTGTGCGGCCTTAAACACTTTATCATCAGGAAGTTGATTTAAAAAAAAACTATCGTTCTAAATTTCGTATAATATCTTGAGATTCCTTTCGACTTTGACGCACAGATAGTGCCACCCGAAAAGGATTGTCATTATGGTTCACATAATCTGGTACAAGAGTGAGATATATTGTTTAGATTTTCACAGCCAAAAGTATTTTTGTTATTTGTTTTTGGGGTGTTATGCCATGTTGCGCTACCTCCCTCTCTAGCCAACGTTTCGGACAGCATTACAGTGTCCATCATCAGGGCAGATGTGTAAGAGTATTGCTATTTGCACAGGCTAGATTTGATCCCAAAAATATATTTGACACAGAAGTACGCGCGCAAATAATTTATAAATAAAAGTGCCACGTCTAGAAACCACTGTACAATTATAATACCTAGATAAAAACTGGTTAATGTCACTGGTTAGTCAGGTACCTACTAATTTTAACACCATTCTTGCTGTCGTATGAAGTTTTGTTTTTTTTTTTGTTATAATTTAAATACGCATAATGAGGTGATTTTTCACAAAAACGGCGCTCTGCAAATTATACAATTATTATTAATGGCGGGAGTGTCTTCAAAATGCAATCGAAAAATGTCCGACGAAAAGAGAGTGCTGCAAGACTAATGGGAAGAAGAATATTTCTTTGTTGGAGGGGGATGATGTTTTTTTTTTCGTCGTACCAGTATAGTGTTGCGGCCCGCGTAACTTTACAAATACATGTATGTGGTTCGAAGAAAAAAAGGTTGAGTACCATTGGTCTAACGTCATGGTCTTTGAAAGAGAAAGTACGATAACAGACAGTGCAAAATGTGCAATACGAACTGTCCTAGAACGGGAGACCTTCCTAGTTGGACAGTCAAAGCTTCCTGTAAATGTATTTTTATAACAAAAAAATAAATAAATATAGTTGTGATTGATCTATACTTGGAACAGGTGGATGAGTTTTTGTATTTAAAAAAGCAAATAACAGCCATAGAAAAAATCACACAAATGTGACAGGAGATCTCGCCCGTCAGGAGATCTCGATCCCACAAAAGATATAGAATCGATTAGTTTCGTGATTTGGAAGTTAGTAATTAATGCGGTTAATTTAATACGGGTGCGTTAATAACATAATAACCATAATGTCGGACTGAAGTAGTAATCCGTGCACACTACGACTGGCTGTTTCCGAATGGGCCGGCAGATGTTTGTTGGCAGAAGTGCGCGTAATTGCGTACCCGCTGCCTAAAACAAGCTATCGCGTGTGCTGCGGTCCTGCCCCCGAATCAGGGATGCAAATAACCCTTGCAGCGTAATAGAAATATTATTTTTTTCCGTTAAATAGAAACATCTCATATTTGAGCCGAAATTAACATAATATGCAAGCCCAAATTTTAATTTTAACTTTTCACTTTTGTCTTTTGTGGGGATGATGTAAGTAGGGTCTTTTGGAAGATTTTTCTTTAGTGTTCAACTACTGCTTGATATTTTTTTTCTTTATTTGTTTTTGGGGTGTTATGCCGTGTTGCGCTACCTTATTCTTTAGACAACTTTTCGGACAGCGTTGCAGTGTCCATCATCAGGGCAGATCCGGTAGATGTCACATCTACCGGATCTGCCGGATTGCCCTGATGATGTACACTGCAACGCTGACTGAAACGTTGGCTTCTTCTTCTTCTTCTTTCGTATGGTGGGGGGTCAGAGGGGGACATCTAGGTCTGCGAGCCAGTCTAGGGCCTCAGGCGTTGCCCTGTGGACCTCATAAATCCCGCCGGGGAATGAATGGAGCGGGCATTCGTTGACCACATGTTCGGTGGTCTGCACCGCACCGCATTCACACGTCGCCGACTCTTTAAGGCCCCATCTATGCATCATGTGAGCACAACGGCTATGGGAGCACCTTATCCTATTGATGGCAGTCCAGAGTTTGCGAGGCAATGAGAACCCAGGCTGTCTCTCAGTGGGGTCTTGCACGAGATCGGCGTTTTTGACGTTGGCTGATTGCCACTCAAGCTTCCACCTATCTTCTGAGGTGAGAGGTGTTCGAAGGAGTCTTTCTCCTTCCGTCCAGAAGGGTTTACGAGACTTTAAGCGGCATGCCGGGTGAGAAACGACATCATCGTGCAAGGGTATTTCGCTTTTTTGCAGCGCCTTCTTGTATTCCCCCAGTGTTGCAATCTCTCGCCTGATATTTGGCGGGGTTATATTTGCAAGTACGGGGAGCCAAGGAAGAGGAGTCGATTTTAAGGTTCCGCTGATGGTTGGCTAAAGAAGGAGGTAGCGCAACACGGCATAATACCCCAAAAACAAATAACGAAAATACTTTTGGCCGTGAAAATCTGAAAACTATCTGCTTGATATATTATATAGATACTATATATTATTTACTCTAAAAAAAAATAAATTAGAATCTTGCGAGAGCCTTGAAGGAGTAACCATCAGTTACTTATACCAGGGCGGGTAAGAGGTGGATTACCTCCACTGCTTGATATATTTTCGCATTTTTTAGATCACGCGTCGTCCGCCTCAAGTACAATAATTCTGATATGGAATGCTTTATAGAACTCAATGTTTCCTTCCTTCTTTCAAACTGGTCTCTTTGAGATCCCAGATTGAGGTTTGTTCAGAACCTGTCGGCGGATGCTTTTTGACCTCTCCAGCCAGACTCCTTTGACCCATCGCCTTGCACCACAGTGGGAGGGATGGACACACTTACCCCTAGATCCTACCCAGCCCTCATACCCCTTTCCTACCCAGAACTTCCTCTCCACCTTTTTCTTTCGAAGATCTTCCACATAGCATCCTCGGGAAATAGGCCCCGAACATAGACATCAGAATGAATAGACCAGATGATACAGGTGAGGGGTAAAACCAAACTATGGGGGGCGAAGAGAGGAAAGATACTGTGATTCGTTGAAAAATCAATCTGACGGTATATAGGCATCTCGCATTATAATATCACCATTTAGTTCTTAAAAGAAAAATCTACTTTGAATGAATAGACCTTTTTACATGGGAGCGCGAATTGCTTGCCACGTTAATAACATATTTGCTAAGGCCAAATGCTTGCCCCAAAAACATTCGCCCCAATTCACATAGCAATATTTTGTTGCCGTGTTAGTTAAGACACTTTTACGAATGTTTCGTAACTTACTTACCCCTGTAACCAGCAACGAGGACACTGGAGAACCGCCCACATTCGCTATGTCTATATAATATGTGCCTATAATGTATAGCGCAAGCTGCCGTTTTTTGGCGTGTTATTTCGTAAAACGTATGGACGTTAGTTTCGCGCTGGTCACTACAAGAATGATGACGTCACATATTTTAGATTCAAGCGTGGATCTCTCCCCTCCCCATGGAGCGAGCTGGCGCCAAGGCGGATCTAAAGCCGGTTCCATAGGGAGGGGGAAATATTACGTTTTTATCACTTAGGGCAGGTCAAGATATATTCATATGTCCATGGCCCCGAAGGATTTTTTTTTACTCAGGGCCTCCTGTGTGGAGTTAATGTAAAAAAAGCCAGAGGGAAAGTGTTTGGGGCAGTACCTTCTGTATCTACCAATATTTAAAAAAATATGTGTGCAGTTCACACGGAGTAGAAGTAAAACATTCAGAAAACTAAAGTAGACAACAATGGGGAGGCTACGAAGCACCGCACATAGAGGAGACCGATTTTTCTCTCTCATTCTCTCATAGGCTAAATCCTATAGATGTACCTATGTGTTTGCCTCTTTTTAACCCCCGACGCAAGGAGCGGTGTTATAAGTTTGACTTTTTGTGTATAATCTGTCAGTGTGCCTGTCTGTGGCATCGTAGCTCCTAAACGAATAGACCCATTATATTGCGGTTTTTTTGTTTGAAAGCTGACGTGATCAAGATAGTTTTTAGCTACAATTCATGAAAATCTGTTCAGGCGTTTCTCTCTTTTTTGTGTCAGGGGTTGCATAAAATTTTAAAAGTTTTCATTTCAAAATTAAAATGCTACAACCCTGTTTAACACCATCTTGCTAATGTCTCATTCAATCCCGTTTAGCGTTACTCTTGACGCGTTTAGGATACAGAACACGGCATCCAACATACACACATACATATATACATATATACTACACACACATATACACACACGTCAGAGCAGATGTTCCGCGTTTCCTGCTGATCTACAATTCCACAATACATTAAGTTCTTTCACAAATCATAAACGTCTCGAAGTTTGCTTATTAAATTCTCGCATCTATATACGAGTATACCTACATTATGATGTGTATGTTGTATGTATTTCGCCTTAGAGGGGTTTTATAATTGGTTACCGAACGGAAATCCGGCTTCAACTAAATCATGGATTGGGGTAACTTGAAAAATGGTTTTGACAGATTGAGAAATTTGTGGTTTTTGCGGTGTTTTATAATAATTGATAAATTTGTCTTAGGGGACCGTTTCACTTAGCTATAAAATATCATCTGGCTTGGCCTATTTCAGCATATCGTTCGCCATATATGTTTTCCCATTTGGAATGTCTGGCTAGCGATATGCCGAAATACGCCACCAATAATAATAATATTTGGATGATTTATATAGCGCCGTTTTTGTGAAAAATCACCTGGAGGGCGCTATACAAGCTTATAATACATTTCTAAAATTTAGAAAACCTACAAGCTAGACAAACAATTTAAAAAAAAACGTATGGCTAAAAATTGCATACACCGGTTCATTGATCACCGATACGAAAATATATGTACAATGTTTTGAACAATGAACGCGATGCTGCTTAAAAATGTACATAATACTGTCTATTCACATTATGTATAGCCAGAAAATATATAGGACCATACTTACTTACAATATGGCACAATACCACTTAAACAAATCACGATAATAATTTTGGACTAATAAAACTAAATGGATGACATTTGGACGACTAGATCACTCTGAATCAGTGATACAATTAAATGGTTGCAATGTCGAAAAGGTGGAAAGATTTAGATACCTCGGCAGTATTCTCACGGAGACTCTTGACCCAGATGTAGAGGTTAAATGCAGAATTGAAGCAGCAAGAACTGCGTTCATTAAAATGAAATCCCTCTTCTGCAATGACAATATCAGCTTAAAACTAAGGCAGAGAATGATAAAATGTTATGTGTGGTCGGTCTTGCTCTATGGATGTGAAACATGGACCTTGAAAGTAAATACCATGAACAGGTTAGAGGCTTTTGAAATGTGGCTTCACCGGAGAATGCTCAAGGTCCCATGGACCGACATGATCACCAACATAGAAATTCTCTTACATTAATAAAAATCTGCTTACATTAATAAAAATCAGAAAAATTTCATATCTGGGTCATATACTTCGAGGGGAGAAGTATCACTTGCTCCATTTAATATTGAAAGGCAAGATAGAGGGTCGCCGAGGGCCTGGTAGTAGACAAATGTCTTGGCTGCGTAATATACGAGAGTGGACCGGCATTAGAATTGTGGAGGAGCTATTCCGGGCAGCGCAAGACAGAGAGACATTTTCAATAGTGATCGCCAACGTCGGGAGGACCTGATACGGCACACAGAGAAGAAGAAGAATAATTTTGGCCGTGAAAATCTCAAATCATTTCTAAAACAATTATGTACAAAAAAAATAATCCTAAAATGTTTAAATAACATCACTTTTGTTGCAAAATAACGCTTGACGCGCTTTTTATGAAAAAATGCAACGCATTTATCAACAATTCTGCTAATAATAACGCGAATTTCAACCAAAAATAACGCGAAACTTTCGAAACCCTAATCATATGTTGTGTACTGTTGTGACTTTAGTCGTCTTTCGTGATCAGATCTGAATCGGCAGGTACTTTCCAACCTTCGTCTACGTCTTCACCCCTCCCTTCGATCCTCACAATATATCCAGATTGAGATTCATTTATATTTTTTATCATTTTTATTCGGCTTGTTAGTTAATTTGTCGTGACGTTTTTGTTGGGAAATAAGGGTCGTATAAAGAGTATTGGGTGGTCACTTTAAGGGTGTCGTGCCACGTCCCATTACAGATTGCATGTAAGTGTAGGAAGTGAGATTGCATATCGCGACGGAAATGTGTGTCACTATAAATTTCCTGCCCCCCCCCCTTCTCCCTACCAATAATGGTTAGCAGGTAGTAGGTACCGACTAGGAACGATTAAATGGGGGAATATTATGATCAGAAGGTGTTTGTTTCGGTTCCATGCCAATTCAGAATCAAGTCAACTCAACACCTCTTTGAAAATCCATTAAAAGCTATGAAAAAAATCATTTTAAATTAGCCCATAACCCTAACCTAACTTAACCTATTAATAACCTATTAAACCAATTAAACCAATTTTTTTTATATATTTTTTCTTCACTTTTAATGACTTTTCAAAGGAGGTTCTGAGTTGATTTCATTCTGAGTTGTCCAATCACCGTTTGTTTCAGGGCACAAAATGTTATTTTAATTTCTATGATACTTCGGTTCATCAGGTTACGAGCCGTGTTTATTATAGTCTTATTTACGATGAATATTTAACTGAACTTAACGTCCGTTCTAAAGCATGCTTTATTTTATTATTTTAATCGGAGGCAGGGGAAATTTTTACTGAAGGTGCTTTCCTTCCGATCGGATATCATCGGCTACCTTCGTAACTGTTCGGGTGTTAGGCCCGAACGGGCGACGTTGTTGTCTCTCTCTTTTTTAAAATTTCACTGACAAAATTTAGTCGAAATTTTGATAAAAAATAAAATTCATTTTCAGCTACAACATAAATAACGTCATATTTTTCAATCTTAGCACTGCATACTTTCTGCTCTATTTACTAAAAATATTCTACAACTACCTTCTCTAACGACATCTGTTCAAAGACATTGAAACTATGTACGTATTCACTTACATACAGTATAGTAAATTTGCACTAGCTCCACACAGGAGGCCCTGAAAAAAAAAATTCCCTCAGATCCTATGTCATCTTAAGGGATGCTGTATGGATGGTATTTTTGAGGAATGGAAGGATAGGAAGTTCTGGGAAGGAAAAAGTATGAAGGGTGGGTACGAATCTGGCGTCAGTGTGTCCAGGAGAGACGTACATATGAATCTATCCCTCCAACTGCGGTACAAGGCGATGTTCCCAGAGTACGGTTAAGGGACTCCCTCAACCATTCTCTCCCGATACGACCTGCCATACCATATCCCGATGGGCAGATGCATCCGCTGCCAACAGGACACACCTCACCCCATGAACCCGGGCACCCCTGCTAAGTCACCAAACGTAGCGAACCACTTGGGGGTGACCTATGACATAGGTTATTCAATAAATGGTGACCGGCCAACTCAGAATGAAACCAACTCAGAACCACTTCAGAAAGGCCATGAAGAGTGATGATAAAAAATTTGTTAAATGGGTTACTTTAGGTTAGAGTTAGAGTTTTCAATTTGGGAGGCGGGAATGGGTACCGCCGCCCCGGGAACCTTTATTGGATAACCAACACCTCTGCCATAGGTCACCCCAAGTGGTTCGCTATGTTTAGTGATTTAGCAGGGGTGCCCGGGTTCATGGGGTGAGGTTTGTCTAGGTCTTGCAGGCGGATGACCAGGACATACTGCAACCCAGATTCCTACCCACCCCTTAAACCCTTTTCCTTCCCAAAACCTTCCTCTCCTTTCTTTCCTTAACAAAAAAACCTCCACACTTAGCTTTTAATGACTTTTCAAAGAGGTGTTGAGTTGACTTGATTCTGAGTTGGCATGGAACCCTTAAAATATATATAAAGTTGTCAATTAGCCACTTGGCTACATGGTGTCGTCTTCGCGTAAGTGAATTAATTTTAACAAAAATAAAATATTAAATACATATTTTTTCGTCTCCCCCAAAATAAATACTCACTTTTCGTAATAATAAAGCTAAATCTTACTATTGAAATAAGAAATATTCCATATTGAGGCGATAAGTTCTTTCAAAATAATTACAAGTGTGCAATTCACACGCGATAGAAGTAAGACCTTCAGAAAAATAAAGTAAACAAGAGTGTGCGGATACGAAGCACCGTACAAAATAAGGTCCTACCGGTTTCAAAACTATTTAAAAAAGTGCTATTTTAACAGTTTTTAAAGAATCTGAAATATCTTCAACACGAAGTATAAGACCTAGAACGTATATGTACCTGGATGCAACACGATAGCTGCACAACACCATTATGAATATAATAATAATATGTTTTTATTAATTTCTTACACATTACAAATTTAGTTTTAATACATATAAGAAATTACGTTATACATATAAATAGTATACAAAAAAAATTTTTTTACACATATTTATACATAAAAAAGAAACATCAAGAAAAAAATCAATTTCAAAAAAATTTCAGGCAGTGGTGAAAGATCTCGTCAATGAGGAGAGACTCTTTCAAGAATCAAAAGAATTTCACTTTTGAACCTCTCCTTACTGACGCCAAACATATCAATCTCGGAGGAGATTTGGTTCAGGAGCAATATACTCCTTCCTACCGGGAGAACCTTAGGCAGGTTAGTTCTACAGGCAGGAAGATAGAATAATCTATGCTGGCGTTGTCTAAGATAGTCATCCGGAACATAGAGACTCACGCGCTCCAGAATGGCTGAATTCTCAATATAGCCACGCAGCAGTCTGAATAAGTGGGTAGCAGCGTACCCCTCCCTTCTGAGCTGCAGGGAGTGGAGTCCCAGCATGCCCAGAAGAAAGTTCGTCGGGTAGAGCCATGGATAGTGGCCGCACTCCCTCATGTAGAGAAATCTTAGAAACTTTTTTTGAACCCTCTCCAACATGAGGGAGCATCCCACCTCATGAGGATTCCAGATAAGCGAACCACTCTCCAGCCTACTGCGGACTAGGGAGAAGTATAAAATCCTCAGAGCACGGGTATCCCGAAAAACTCTGACGGTTCGGAGAACAAACCCTAACATTTTTAAGGCCGACTGGCAAACCCCAATATGTAGGCCCAAAGCTATACAAAGAATTACCCAATACAATAAAAAGTGAGAAAAACTATCTTAAATTAAAAAAAAAACTCGCATTGTATTTTTACAGATAAGCAAGAGATTATCTTATTTCCATCGATGATTTTCAGATATAATCTGTTGCCAATATTTTGTTGATATTATCTTTCTATAATTATATGTATTTTTCTAATTGTACAATATTTTGTAATATCTTACAGTACTTTATTTTCATTTTTGTAACATATTACATATCTATAAGCAGCTCTAAATGTATAACATAAGTACATTGACTGCCCTCCAATTAGACCCGAGAATATTTCTCTACTAATTGGGTAACCACAAAAAATTATGAATGATAATATGTAACATATTATTATTGTAAACATTTACTTTTTGTCTATGTAAAAAAAAAATGGAGACTGATTATTCTATCTCATTTTCTCGCAGGTTAAATCCTTTAGATGTACGGATTTGTCTCTTTTTAGTGTCGCTTTTTCGTTTCAAATCAGAACGGTGATGCAAAAGTTTTCACTTTAAAATTATTGTTGTGTACAAAGTGATTTATTTTCAATAAATTTCATTAAAAAAACCTTATGTTAATTATTATTGTTGAAATGAAATTAATAATTATAATAAGCTGCGATTTTGACCCAGGTGTTAAGCCGAACACTTAATCGAAACCGGCCATTACTTTGGATTTTTTCCCTGAGGTCCTGGGAAGACCCAAAACTCATAGAGCACTTCTGATTACGGAGGCAATTGAAATTCACAAAAATCCTATATATATTAATAGAGACGACGGAACTAAGCTCAATAGTTCTTTGTATCCGGTAATTGACGGTTTTTTTTTTTTTTTTTACAGTGAATACCGCACAAGAATCTCAACTGCTCCCGTCTGGAGCCAGTGAGACTATGGCATCCCCAATTGGGGTATGTTGTGAGGCTGAAGGTAGCGGGGAGGGGAAGGAGGTGGGGAAGAGGAAGGTTGGGAAGTACCTGGCTATTCAGATCTGGTCACTAAACACGGCTAAAGCCATTTTCAAGCAACGTTTCAATTCTGAATGGTGGTCTTACATCAGGGCGATACTGATAGTATCTTCCACTCTGGAACATGCCGCAAATATACTATATATTATTTTTAATTAATTAATTGTGAAATAACACAAATTAATCAAATAAAATTTATTTGCGCATGCCGGGTTCGAACTCGCGACCTCCGGAATGTGAGTCAAGAGTCTTAGCCACTGGACTACGGAGGTCGCTTAGTCAAGGCTAAACGCAAAAAATATGTTGAAGTATATTGTAGCGCCAGCTCGTAGAGGAGTGATGATGGACACTGTAACGCTGTCCGAAACGTCGGCTAAAGAAGGAGGTAGTGCAACACGGCATAATATCCCAAAAACTAATAACAAAAATACTTTTGGCCGTGAAAATCTAAAATCTTACAGGACATTATTATTACCTTATTTTAAATGGTCGGAGGGCTTTTACAAATTATGTTATTTTTTTTTTAAATATTTTAATTTTTATAGAAATTACAATGAAAATAATAATAAAAAATATCAATTATTACTAGTGTATTTTGTTAATTCTTTTGTATTTTGAAACAGAAAATATAAACATAACAGCAGATATTCCAATATCAACTAAATAAACGTTAATATTAATAAAATTTATTAAATGGTTGTTGTCAATAATTTATAAACAGAATAGAAATAGTTCTTATAACAAACCAAACTATAGTTGATATTTACGGATGTCGCAAACTGTGATAAAAATTCGACCGCTCGCGTGCACAGCAAACATTGCGTATAAGCTTGCACCGGTCCTGCACACTTCCAATACGGAGGTGTCTTCCACTTGCCACGTGCCTATTTGCCGCTGGGTGAATGAACCACCCCGATACAGGCGCACCCCGGGGGCAGGAGATTTAGGTCCGCGGCCGGGGGGCGCGCGGGGACGGGGGGTGCAGACTACAGGGAGGCTGTGTGTCACCATTAATCCCTAGGGCTCAGCGGCAGAACCACCCCCTTTCCCCGCCCCATACATTACAAACAGTCATTTTTCAAAGTCAATTTGTTTTGATGTTTTTTGTTGCTGTTTCCAACTTATTCGTCTGTAAATTTAATTTATAAAATAGAATTTTGTTAATTGTTTTGGGAGAATTTCATATTACCGCTCTTTGCAACATTGGTTGACCTCTGCGGTAGAGGGTAAACTCCTTGCCTCCACATCCAAAGGTCGCGAGCTCAATACCCGGCGAGGGCAGTTAAAATGGGTTTATTAACCTTTGGAATTAAATAAAAATATTGTAAACTGGCTGGTTCCCGGCATGCGTTGCAATGCCATGTTCAAAGAAATACATTATTGTTTCTCCCTGAATCACATTTCCCGTGCGTCCCCGTTCCCCTCCCGCGTCCCCTTCCTAACTAGCAGCATAAATTATAGCCTATATGTTATTCTGATGAATGAGCTATATTATTGTAAAGTTTCATTTAAATCCATTCAGTAGTTTTTGCGTGAAAGAGTAACAAACACATATAAAAAATACAAACTTTCGTGTTTATAATATTAGTAAGATTTGCACTTCGTTCTAGGAAGATACCTACTCTCAGTATTGCCGTAGTAAGAAACCACAATTCAGAATAAAAAAAAATCACTCATTAAAATGTCTTAAGTGGCCGCATCTTTGTGCGTTGCAAATATGTACTTGCCATTCTACTTTCTTACTATAACTAATTTCCATTGTCTGTGATGTGCGTTAGTCCTTCGTGAAATCTGGTTCAATGACCTAAAATTTGCATTCCCAATTTTTGCCGATGTACTTATTACACATTTCATTAGGACACTTGTTTTTAAGCTCTTAAAAAAATAAACACAGCAATTTGATGATCCAGATGCAATGATAGCCATGTTCGATGGAGTCATAAGAAGTAAGCTGGAGTATGCCAGTGGTGTGTGGACTCCGCACCAAGCTAAATATATTAATATGCTAGAACAAATTCAGAAAAGTTCCTTAGGTATGTCTATATGCGGATGAATGGAACGTACCCGAGATTCATGCACCATATGGAATTACTTGAGGCACCAGATAGATTTAGCTTGGAAACTAGACGTTATGCAAATCTTGCAATTCTTAGTTTTAACATAATCCATAATCGTATTGACAGCCCATTCCTCTTGGAATGTTATGGCTTATATGTGCCTGAAAATTTCAGCCGTAGTCGTCCACACGAATTGTTCAAAATACCATACGGCAGAACAGATGTTCTAGCACAGCATAGCATGACAAGAGGAATGGTGCTGTTGAACGAAATATCGGAAACACTAGATATATATAACTCTTCTTTAGATAGCCTTAAGGTTTTTTTGTATAATAATCATCTTCCTAGGTGTTAAGACTGTCAAAATGAGAAAATTGTACAGTAATTGGATAAAAAATCTGTTGTACAATTAAAAAAAAAAAAAAAATGTTATTTTTGAAGATAATATCTATACATTTGTAGACCAGAAACGGTAATTATTTAAAATTCCTCGATAGAAATAAATCGTAAAGTGTGCTGCGAAAATTATTAAAAACACATTTTTTCTATTGTTAAGGTTATGAAAAAAAACAATATCTAAACCTAATGAAATTTGTTAAAATTGGTCTTTAGTCGTCTTGTAGTAGTGTCTATAGACAATTTTAGAAAGTTGGTATAATCTACGAAGAAAAACACAATCGTCTGCTACCAGCCAACGCAGAAAAAAGTTTTTTTCGCCACAATTGGCCTCTGATTGATTTTAAATATAAACTAAAATAACTAACTAACTAACTAACCATCACGCCGTTTCCCCGCAGGTGTAGGCAGAGAGGACGGACCGCCAAACAACTCGGTCTTGGCACACACTTTTTGCCCCACTCACATTCATACATCGTCTCATACATTCTCTTCTATTATTCTGACTTTTGACATGGCCCGACTCAAGTATTTGATTCACTTGATCGTGCCACGTCTTCCTCGGGCGTCCCCGACTTCTTCTACCATTCACATTCGCGTCGTATATTCTTCTTACACTACTTTCTTCGTTCATTCGCTCTACATGCCCAAACCATCTGAGGGTCCATTTCTTAATCTTACTCATTATGCTTACATCAGCCTTACATTCTTTGCGGATATCCAAATTTCTCACACGATCATACATTGTTTTACCACACATACGTCTCAGGGATCTCATTTCAACAGCATTCGGCACTTTCTTTTTGATTGAAATGCGTTTTTATTTTCATTATTACGTATTCGGTCGAATACCAAATAATAAAAAAATAGTCGAATACCGGCCGAATACTCGCTGCTTCTCTATATATGCAGGATATACAGGATATATATATAGTGGATATACAGGAAGTGGAGCACTAAACTTGTCGAGAGGTATGTTGGAGCACTTGTGACTGACATCCCCGTTCGATCAATCTTCGTCAGGAAGGAAGGTATGGGATGGGAAGGTTAGAAGGAATTCCACATTTACTAACAAGAACAACGCTCGTAAACGAAATAGGGAAAAAATAAGATAAAATCCCTTAGATACTATCAACCTACAACATTAAATATTTAGGTCGACTTCAATAAAAAAACGACTCATATTCAGCAATAAGGAACTCCAGTGAAAAATATTATTATGGCTTTAAAAAAATATGTTCAAATAGACCAATAAACGCTGATTCTGAATATATAAGTTTTATTTAATAATATTAAACGTAGAGTTTTTAAAAAAATATTAAAAAGTCCATTTTTAATCGGGTCGGGAAATTTTAGTTGTGACATCACTGTTCGACGTGTCGTGACGTCACCGTAAAGTCATTGTATGGGAATGTATGATATGACACAAGCCATCATATTAATTTATTCGTTTATTTACATACTGTTTGTAGAGATTTAGTTTTTTGTGTTTATTGAAACATTATTTAGGTCTAAATAATGTTTCAAAAATAAAGGTATCTCTTATTAGTTTATCTCTATTATTGAAAATATTCAAAAACTACTGCACAACAAAAAAATAGTAATGCTACTTCTAAAGAGAATACTTCGAACGACGGAATTCAAAATGGCGGCAGTTGATCAGCTGATTTCCCGATCCTATAGAATTTTTCAGGAGTGATGACGTCACACGATTCACCATACATACGGTGGTTTTCGGGGGGGGGGGGGGTCTTGAAAAATTAAAACTTTGACAATTATTTTAATTATTAAAACTAATTCTAAAAATAAAAATAAAAATGCAGTTATTTAAGTTAGAAGGTCATTATTCATTAAAAAAAATATTGGACTGGAGTTCTCTATTCTGAATAAGTGATGAAACTTTGGTTTCGTAACTGCGGTTAATTTTTAGGGTTGAATATAGAGCGTGGTGTTTTCTCTTTCTAACTTCGTTTAGATCATATTTCTCACTATGATAGCAAGGGAGACACGACGATTTCTATGGGACCTATATGAGCTGTTCCCAAAAGCAAACAAATTAGCCTGAGAAGTTAATTAACAATAGTCCCAACTGCTCGGAGTCAGACTTTGGCATCCCCATACTTGGGGTATGTTGATGGAAATTGTATTTTTAGAAGAAGATGGGTAATAGGTTAGAAAGAAACTGTATCCAGATTTTATACTCGGCGAGTGATTTTAAATACCATTCCGATTCTGAATGGTGGTCTTTCACCAGGGCGATACTGAGAGTACCTACCACTCTGTCATTACGTAGGTATGCAAGATTCGTTGTTATTGTCCGGGATATCCCCTTCAATGCGAAATATTTTAAATATTTTCACCATGAAAGGAAGATTAATGGTCTCCACTTAATGCGTCTATTGAGGGAGGTAGGTACCTATTGTAAAATTGTTTTTGCGAATAACAATGAATAGAATGCTTTTAGCACAAACGCTATCAAATTACCAATCGAAAAAAATAATACATTATTTCTTATCTTTACAATGTTTTTTTACGTTTTACGATACTCTTTTTATTTTTGTTTCATCATGTTTTTCTTGCGGTGATTTTGAACGTTTCTTAGGCCTAAGCTACACGAGCGGTTCTCCCGCTGCGGGAAACCGCTCGAGAAAGCTGGCAGCACATATCAAACTACACGGGTGGCGGTTTTCTGCCAAGCTACACGAGCGGTTCTACCGTCGCGGGAAACCGCCCGATCCTACCGATCAACAACATTCTCTCGCACGAAATGATGCAATCGCGGGAAACCGCCCGTGTAGTTTGAACTTGCGGTTTCCCGCGGCGGGAGACCCGCTGCATGTTGCGGGCGAATTTCTCCCGCGAGCTCCCGCGGCGGGAGAACCGCTCGTGTAGTTTGCGCCATACAACGCTCGTAGTAAATTGTGTCTGCTGCGGTTTCCCGCAGCGGGAGAACCGCTCGTGTAGTTTAGGCCTTATGCTATCATCGGTGACCCGATAGTTGATCCGCCGACAATTGACCCCCAAAACGATATCTTATATATAAAAATGAATCGCTGAATGTGTTGCTAAGCGCATAACTTTCGAACTACTGCACCAAATTGGATAAATTTTTTTTTGTGTGTTCGTTATTAGAATTTGAAATTAAAACATTTTTGTACTTTCTTCCACTAACTTATATTTCACCAGGACCGGTTTCATCCTATTACGGACATTTTCAGACTATACACTCTTAGGCAGGGGTACACAACATTGTTTCTATATAATGAATATTTCTATTTTGTTAATTTTAAGGTATTATAAGTTATTTTGTTAATTTTAGGTACATACAGGTAATTATAAAGTTTATTATAAAAATTATGAATGATGTTACATATTAAATAGATATTTTTACTTCAAATGAATATACATGAATTTATATAATTTAAAAGGTTTGTGATTACTGATATTTTATTTTGGTAATGTTGGGTTATTCCCTCCTTGTTGCTTAGGGCTTAATTGACAAATATTGATGCACTATGGTATTTATTATTATTAGGGTTCTCCGTGTATTTGGGTTATTACATTTTTAAATTACATACTTAAATTACCCCACTGCTCTCCGAAGTAAAATTATTCTAAGTGAATTATAATGGGTATATTAATGGTGATTGAGCATTATGTTCCAACTGTTTATTCATGACGTATTCACGATCTATTTTCTTCGTTAGGCGATTAATTTCTAGTGACTCTAACCTGTCTAGTTTTTGTCCTTTGTTGCAAACATGAAGGATTTTGACATCTCTCTCTCTCTGGTTTCAATCCTGAGATTGGTTTGCAGCAATGTCATCTATTCGTTTCTTCCACTCTTCCCTGTCTTGTGCGGCTCTTTTGAAGTCTGCATATGATGAGCAGCGCACGTCCACCAGCAGGTCCTCCAGGTACTCTCGGCGTGGGCGTCCCCTAGCGTTTGTCCCCTCGGTCATACCCTCCATTATGGCATGCAAGAGGCCTTCTTGTCTTATTACATGGCCGATCCATCTTGCACGCCTTTCGGACAAGGTCCTGAGCAGGTGCCTTCCTCCTTCGATTCTTTGGAGAACCTCTTCATTTGTTATGTGGTCTCTCCAGGAAATTCCTAATAGTCTTCTATAGGACCACATCTCAAAAGCCTCTAGTCTCCGTTTATCTCTTTCGGATAGGCACCATGTTTCACAGCCGTACATCAAGATACTCCATACATAGGTCTTGATGAGGAGTATTCTCAGTTTCAGGTCTATATTATTTGATTCTATTATTTTCGACCTTTTATTGAATGCAAGCCTAGCCTGGTGTATACGGCTGTTGACCTCGTTCTTAGACCGACCGTCCCATGTTATGACGTCTCTATCTGAGCATTAATTGAGGGGGGAGGAGAACTCGGGAGAGGGTTGCGCCGGACGGGGGAAGGGGTGAGGAGTGGAGTGGGGAGAGGGAAGGTGGAGGTGACGGAGTGGGAACGCGAGAGAGGAAGAGGACGCAGGATAAAAAGGGGTGGCGGAAGGGGAACGGGACGAATGGGAAAGGACACGCAGGGAGAAACAATTTATTTATTAAATGACATAGCAACGCATGCCGGGAACCAGCTAGTTTACTATAAAATTATAATTTATAGTGCATTATTTACCTATTTAAAACTTAAAATCGACTAAATACCCCCCTTAATAATAAGTTGATTGAATGTCTCCGATATATTTATTTAGCATAACAATTTTACATAGGTACATTTTAACATTTTAAATGAGAAGTTCATAGTCACGTTCGACCGCGGCTTGGGCCCGAAAATTTTCTCCAATACGTCCGACATAAATACAGTGTCGATTTTTTGTACTAAGGGGGCTTACATTAATTACGTGAGCAGTTTTTTTTCCAATCTAGACCCCTCCCCCCCTTGGTGAGATAAATTTGGGCCACTTTGTATATTCTTTTCAAGTAACGTGAGATTTTGCTGCCCCTCCCCCCATTTGAGCTCATATAATTAATGTATGCCCCCTTATGCGCTGGTATACACAGTATATAGACAATAGACTCTGTGCAGAAACGGGCGGTCCGTTTGATAGATTCTCCCATCTTAACAGACGGATTGCAATCTTTAGAGCACAGGCGTCGGGTGGGAATGCTATCCTTGTTCTACCGGTATTACAATGGAAGATGCTCCGAGGAAATAGCATCATTGATCCCTTCGGCACCGGTGCATAGTCGGGAAACACGCCAAACGCGTGCCCAACATTTGTACACGGTAGACATTTGTCACATGAGAACGGGTCGTTTCTTTGACTCGTTCTTGTGTTCAACAGCTCGGCTGTGGAATGATTTGCCGGCCTCTGTGTTTCCTCCTTCCTACAACATGGGTCTCTTCAAGACCAATGTTCATTCCTTCCTCTCCTCAAAAATACCCTCCACACAGCATCCCAGATGACATAGGCCCTGAGGGAAATTATTTTTCTCAGGGCCTCCTGTGTGGAGTTAATGTAAAAAAAGTAGATTTTTCCTTGATGCATTAATTTTAATGAAAATCTGTTTTATGCTTTGTTATTCATCGGTACGTCCTCTCTGCACACTCTGCTCTTTGTGTAATCAGGAATACCGTATTTTCCCTAAACCGACTGCATATTGGTATATAAGTATGCCGGGGGGCAACTATCGGCGGATTAACTGTCATGGAACCGCTATCAATAGTAGGTAGCTAATAATATACTACTAGTTGTTAAAAACCCACTCCGCAGGTTTTTACTGCAAGGCCCTGCGGGCGGCTTTTGGTTCGGCTTCGCCCAGTTAGCGTTGGTGACCATTTTATAATTCCAATACGAACTGTTTCCAAAAACAGCCCGTTCCTCGGATCCACTGTAGCTAGTCACCGGGACAATGTAACCGACTTCATACGTAATAATATGTAGCCACTTGATAAAACATGTATTACCTACCGTCAATCTTTTCATACCCGGAGAAATACTACATATTCACAAATTCGTAGCAGTTATACCTAGAGGGGAGACGCCCCCGTCTGACCTGTTGACGGAAGTAGCGACATCTTGTGTCGAATTCTTGAATTCGAAACCGAATTATAACAATAGCTTTGGGTGAAATTCCAAGTAAACAGATGTTATTTGTGTAGGCGTCCGACATGCACTCGTAGCTGTGTTCTGAAATTCAACCGTGCAGACGCTACGGTATTAATACTGTTCGATCGATTGAAACTTGAAGATTTATTTATTACGAGCTGAAGTCCCCGCCATTGCACGAGCTTTACACAGAATTTTTCGAAATCTCATGTAAGCAGTGACCTTCCTCTCGGTTTAAAGATCAAGTATGCAAAATATGCTCAATCTCAGAGAAAAACTGAACATTTGTATACAAATCGAATTCACGTCACCCACTAAAGGTCTCAAATTCTCTTCTTTAATAGAAGATTAATTCCACAAACGATTCCGTGCTTTCCCTAAGGGCCTTTGCCGTAAAGGAATGCTGTGTCGACGGTATTTAAAGGACGGGTTGATAATAACACAAACGATTCTGTGCTTTCCCTAAGGGCCTTTGCCGTAAAGGAATGCTGTGTCGACGGTATTTAAAGGACGGGTTGATAATAACACAAACGATTCTGTGCTTTCCCTAAGGGCCTTTGCCGTAAAGGAATGCTGTGTCGACGGTATTTAAAGGACGGGTTGATAATAACACAAACGATTCTGTGCTTTCCCTAAGGGCCTTTGCCGTAAAGGAATGCTGTGTCGACGGTATTTAAAGGAGGGTTGATAATAACACAAACGATTCTGTGCTTTCCCTAAGGGCCTTTGCCGTAAAGGAATGCTGTGTCGACGATATTTAAAGGACGGGTTGATAATAACACAAACGATTCTGTGCTTTCCCTAAGGGCCTTTGCCGTAAAGGAATGCTGTGTCGACGGTATTTAAAGGACGGGTTGATAATAACACAAACGATTCTGTGCTTTCCCTAAGGGCCTTTGCCGTAAAGGAATGCTGTGTCGACGGTATTTAAAGGACGGGTTGATAATAACACAAACGATTCTGTGCTTTCCCTAAGGGCCTTTGCCGTAAAGGAATGCTGTGTCGACGGTATTTAAAGGACGGGTTGATAATAACACAAACGATTCTGTGCTTTCCCTAAGGGCCTTTGCCGTAAAGGAATGCTGTGTCGACGGTATTTAAAGGACGGGTTGATAATAACACAAACGATTCTGTGCTTTCCCTAAGGGCCTTTGCCGTAAAGGAATGCTGTGTCGACGGTATTTAAAGGACGGGTTGATAATAACACAAACGATTCTGTGCTTTCCCTAAGGGCCTTTGCCGTAAAGAAATGCTGTGTCGACGGTATTTAAAGGACGGGTTGATAATAACACAAACGATTCTGTGCTTTCCCTAAGGGCCTTTGCCGTAAAGGAATGCTGTGTCGACGGTATTTAAAGGACGGGTTGATAATAACACAAACGATTCTGTGCTTTCCCTAAGGGCCTTTGCCGTAAAGGAATGCTGTGTCGACGGTATTTAAAGGACGGGTTGATAATAACACAAACGATTCTGTGCTTTCCCTAAGGGCCTTTGCCGTAAAGGAATGCTGTGTCGACGGTATTTAAAGGACGGGTTGATAATAACACAAACGATTCTGTGCTTTCCCTAAGGGCCTTTGCCGTAAAGGAATGCTGTGTCGACGGTATTTAAAGGACGGGTTGATAATAACATATTTATGATAAAATAATGACTTTTCGTTTGATCTTTATGTGGGTAGGTACCCCTTAAAGAGATCAAATTGTGACCCAATCTGTCTTTATTTCACTAAAATTCCCCCTTTACGCTGCGTAGCTGCTTAAGTTGCCAGGAAATAGCCGAAAATGGTAGAATGACATTTCCTTCGATGTGGCAACACTTTAACCCCTGCTGTGGAGCCGTCATGGGGAAAATTCGAATTTCCGAGTTGAAGTCGTCCGTACCTTCATAGGGATTGCAATAACAATGTTAATAAAAATATATAATTAATCGATATTTTACAATATCGCTTGTTGACAGTGACAAAAACAATGTTAATAAAAATATATAATTAATCGATATTTTACAATATCGCTTGTTGACAGTGACAAAATATCGAACTGTTTTTGCGTGGTGTGTATTTCATGATATCTATACATAATAATTAAGGAAATTTGCCTACAAGTAGGCCAGTAATTTTTATTTATTATTAGCTTTACTACCCTTTTTTATTTTTGCAACACTATTTTTTATTATAAAAATAAATAAAATACTTTGTATTTTAACCACGAATTTATTATATTACATATCGACCGGTTTCGCTTACATCAAGCTTCTTCAGGATATATAACTAAGTTATTATTACTTATATCCTGAAGAAGCTTGATGTAAGCGAAACCGGTCGATATGTAATATAATAAATTCGTGGTTGAAATACAAAGTGTTTTATTTATTTTTATAATATAATGTCTAACCACAAAGTAATTGCTTCTTATGAAAAAAAAAAAAAAACTATTTTTTATGGCTAAAACAATTGAAAACATATACTTTTTTATGCACAGAAGTCCCATTTGCTTCCGTTTGGAGCCATTGAGACTACGGCATCCCCAATTGGGGTATGTTGTGAGGCTGAAGGTAGTGCGGAGGGGAAGGAGATGGGGAAGAGGAAGTTGGGAAGTACCTAGCTATTCAGATCTGGTCACCAAACACAGCTAAATCCATTTAAAGCAACATTTCAATTCTGAATTGTGGTCTTACACCAGGGGGGGGGGACTGAGAGTATCTTCCACTCTGAAACGTGCCGCAAATTTTCCTTGTATTATTTTTAAATGATTAAATTGTAAAATAACGCGATTCAATCAAATAAGATATACTTGCGCACGCCGGGATTTGAACCAGCAACCTTCGGATTGCTAGTCGAGAGCCTTAGCCCTCGACCACAAAGACCGTCAAACGATGATCCCTAAAGGTGTGATCTGTACCGATTTGAAAGCTAACTGGTGTCAAATAGGTTGCCGAAAAAATATCGATATTGGAAAATATGCGATCGATTTCACCAGATGTAAGGAAAAAATTGCTAACTTCGGGCACACGAACACGCTCACAACACACTTTTGTCGATTTTTCTTTTTACTGGAGGTAGCTTAGGAAATAATTACATTATACACACTTGCTATTTTCTGCTGAATTTCGCTATGGTTCAATTGCAATTAATATCGATCTGCCGTCAGCTACCGATATTGCAATCCCTACTTGTTTGTGATATTCGTTCCTATTTCAACCCTCCTTTTGATCGTGTTCGAAATGGCGCGAAATCGCTCTTTGATCAGTCCAAATTTCGGGGAGAATTTAAAACGAATTTAAATTGAGAATTCTTGGCCAGAGACAAATAAATTACTTACAACTTTTTGAAATTAATGCAAAACTCACCTTAAATAATTATGGTAATATCTGTTGTGAAATACCGTCTTAACAAAACTAGAAATACTTGATTAAAAACTTGCACAAAAAATGCTTTAATAGTATAAGCTGTGTTTGATCAGATCAGATCTGAATAATCAGATATTTTCCAATAGTTCCCAACCTTCCTCTCTCCTTTCCCTCTCCTTCAGCCTCATATTAGATTCCATGACAATTCGACGAAGTGGCATTTCAACACCCCTTTGAAAAAGTCATTAAGCGAAAAAAAATTTGCCCATAACCTTACCTAATAACCAAGTTTTTTTATCACTTTTAACCCCTCAGACTAATATTTGTTCGTTTTTGGGAACAACTCATATAGGTATCATAGAAATATTTGTGCCTCCCTTACTTTTAAGGTGAGAAAAAGAAAGAGAAAACACCCCACTTTATATTCAAATCTAAAAGCAATTTAATTTTTTTTTTACATGAATACCGCACAAGAGTCCCAACTGCTCCCGTTTGGAGCCAGTGAGACAATGGCATCCCCAATTGGGGTATGTTGTGAGGCTAAAGGTATGCGAAGGGAAGGAGATAGGGAAGAGGAAGGTGGGGAAGTACCTGGCTATACAGATCTGGTCACCAAACACGGCTAAAGCCATTTCAAGCAACGTTTCAATTCTGAATGGTGGTCTTACACCAGGGCGATACTGAGAGTATCTTCCACTCTGGAACGTGCCGCAAATATACTACATATATATTATTTTAAATGTATAAATTGTGAAATACACAAATTAATCAAATAAAATTTATTTGCCACGCCGGGATTCGATCCCGCTACCGTCGGAATGCTAGTCAAGCGCCTTACCGCTGCACTACGCCGGCCGTCAATAAATAAAATTTGTGAAACTTTGTGATTTTTTCTTAATTATTTTTTCATAAAGCAACTAAAAAGTGATGTGTCGATAATGTTTATATTAATTTGTCTTAGAAAAAACTTAAGGTAAACCATTTTTAAAACTTTTTTATGTTTTTGCAAAAAAAATTTTAATACTTGTTTCGGAAATTATGTGTATATTTCGGGAGGAATGCAGAATACGCCAATGTCAGGGAATTTAATAAAAATGCACTTTCTAGATGAGAAAAGTGTGTAGAAACTCATTAAAAAAAGAATTAATGTGCGGAAAGCAAAATTGAGGGAGATACAGCCGATCAAAGTTTTATAAAATTTCACTTCGCGAACCGATACTATGACAGCCCGCCCGCCATCTTTTGGGCTTGTGTATGTTAACCCAGCACCGGATCT
Source organism: Limnephilus marmoratus (assembly GCA_917880885.1). Classification (NCBI taxonomy): domain Eukaryota; kingdom Metazoa; phylum Arthropoda; class Insecta; order Trichoptera; family Limnephilidae; genus Limnephilus; species Limnephilus marmoratus. Next base: position 42,578,876 of record OU862929.1, read on the forward strand.
GCCCGCCCCCCCCCCCCCATAACCTAACCTAACCTAACCGAACCTAACCTAACCTTTCTAGCGGGCTTGTGTATGTTAACCCAGCGCCGGATCTGCCCGCCCCCCCCCCCATAACCTAACCTAACCTAACCTAACCGAACCTAACCTAACCTTTCTAGCGGGCTTGTGTATGTTATCTTTACATTAAAAAACAGCCTACGTTTTTAAAAGGTTTGTCTGGCGGGATTCTCCATTCCAGTGCCTATTTACATTATATTATTAATTCTGTTTTTCATAATTACGCGCCTTATAATTTACCCCACGAAGTCGGCTACAATCGTATCTAGGCTCTTGTTTGTATCAGGTCCGGGATACCAACATAACAGTGACAACGATGGCGGGCGGGCTGTCATAGTATCAGTTCGCGAAGTGAAATTTTATAAAACTTTGATCGGCTGTATCTCCCTCAATTTTGCTTTCCGCACATTAATTCTTTTTTTAATGAGTTTCTACACACTTTTCTCATCTAGAAAGTGCATTTATATTAAATTCCCTGACATTGGCGTATTCTGCATTTCACCCTATATTTCTAATATTAAAATTTGAAAGTATAGTTTATCACCTTTCAAATGAAAATTTTTGTTTTTTTCGCAGCTCTTTGTAGCTCTTTGTTTTCGGATATGTTCAGAAATATTGTATTAATTTGGATTTTATTGCAGAGCAAAAATATTTTGAGCTTATGGGTTGACTTTTCAAAGCAGTGATAAAGTGCTACTTTGTTGGGTTGTCTGCTCACCTACGTTAATATATCTATTTAAACATTGCATTTTCTAAACTGTCTTCTTTTTTTTTCTTGCAGAAGTGTTCCGTTCCCTCCTGGCGCACTCCAAGCTGGAGTTCCACCTGATGTTTACACGAACCTATGGCCTCATCTACGAGCGTCATGCGCACCTGTTCGCCGACCTGTTCTCAGATCTGGAGCGATACCACGCCAAGGGTGACCTCGACCTCGCTAAAGCCATGGATGGCTTTTTCGCTGTTCTGTACCAGAAGATGTTCGCTGTGCTGAACTCTCAGTATCACTTTGATGACAAGTAAGCTCATCTCATCTTCTATTCCTTGTTCTATTCCCATCTAACTCTCTTTCAAACATCATATTTTGGACCTACATATTAAAATTCGTTACTAACACATGTTACTTACCTACCGATTAGTTGAGGGAACTAAGTCCAGCTTCTTTTCCATGCCCTCCAGTTTCCTCAAGGCTCTCATTTAGGGCCATTATTATTCAATGTATATATAAATGATATTCACAATTTTTTTTTATTCACCAATAACCTAGCATATGCAGATGATAAAAAAATATACTTAATTGTCAAACCAATTGAAGATTGCATTAAACTTCAAGAGGACCCGAATTGTCTTTTTGTGTACTGTGAATTGAACAAATTTGTTATAAAAATCTCAAAATGTAATAAATGATTATTTACACTTAACAAAAATAATTTTTCCTTTCAGTATACATTAAACGGGACACATATCAACGAAGTAGAATCTATCAGGGACCTTGGGGTAATACTGGATGTTAAGTTAAACTTTATCCAACACATTGATGAAGTCATCAATAAAGCCGACAAAATGTTGGGATTTATAATTCGTACCCACTTATAGGCTCTACACACGACACTACATGTAGTGACTACGGCAGTGACTGCAGAGAGCGTGGAGTTGAGTTCTCGTTCTAGCGACCCTTTAACCGACCCTTTAACAAACAAACGCTAGTTCATTCAACTCCACGCTCTCTGCAGTCACTGCCGCAGTCACTATATGCAGTGTCGTGTGTAGAGCCCATTAGAACACTGCAAACCGATCTGGACTCCTTTCTATCAAGCCCATATTGAAAGAATCGATGTTGTTGCCTAAATTTAGACTGTAATATCTACTACTATGGCCCTGAGTGTGTTGAATTATAATTAAATGTATTTATTCTCCATTCCAGATACTTGTCCTGTGTCAGCGAGCACATGCGAGAGCTCCAGCCCTTCGGAGACGTTCCTCGGAAGCTGGCCGTGCAGGTGAAGAGGGCCTTTGTGGCCACCAGAACCTTCACCAGGGCGCTAGTACAAGCTGCCGACGTAGCACGCACCATGGCTACTGTAAGAATTATATTATTACTTGCTATTACCCGGCATGCGTTGCAATGCCATTCAAAGAAATAAAATTATTCTCCCTGCATGTCCTTTCCCGTGCATCCCCATTCCCCTTCCCCTTCCCTTTGCCTCGTCTCTTCCCTCTCCGCGAACTCCACCTTCCCCCTGCCTTTCCTCCCTGCTGCTAAAAAATATGAAATACACACATTTTCATTTATACAAATTTTATAACGCCAGAGCTTACTATTATACATATATGGTATGCCTATGTTACTCATTGATAATGTAGCTTTCTATTGGTGAAAGCATTTTTAAAACCGGTTTAGTGGTTTAGGCGTGAAAGCCTGACAAACAAACACAAGCACTTTCGCATTTTTAATATTAGTATGGATAATGTCTTGATTTACTCGCTGGTAATGCACCACGTTGTAAAATTCGGGATTAGGCTGCTAACAATAATATTCCTTATGTAGATGGCGATAAGATTTGAATTCCCGTTTAACACCAGCCGCCTGTTTTGAATTTTTCATGAAAAAAACATCGCCAAGAGGCGTGTTTTATTTTATTTTGAGAAGCTCAGGCACAAATATTTAAATGTTTTAAGATCATTTCCAAAGAATTTAATTTTCCAAATTATACAATAAAAACGTAGTAAGTAAGAGATTTTGAACTTTAATACTTTTTAGACGAGCGTCATCTATACATGACGCGTATGTATGAGAATTTGAAATACCAGTCCACGGGTATCTCAAATTCTGTAACAACAGAGTCTTTGAAATTAGAGTAGTTTTTATAGGTCGCTTTTGCGTGTACAATTGTTGGTCGTGTGTTTCCCGACTATTACCGTCGCCACAGGGATCAATGATCCTAGTTCCTAGGAGGATCTTCCATTGAAATATCAGTAGAACATGGACAGTACACCTGAAGCCTGTGCTCTAAACATTGCAATCCGTTTGTTAAGATAGGATAAACTCTCAAATGAAATGCCCATTTCTGCACAGAGTCAAGGGTTTTTTTTATACTTTTTCAATCGATTTGCTTAAAGTCATCTTTGGGAATACTGTTTAGAGGGTCATTTGAAGGTTATACTGTAAGTGTACGGACTCAGTGGGTGGGTGAAATAAATTTGCGATTTTTCTAAAGGATGTGTTTATATGTTACAGATGCGAGGCCAGGGCAGCTGTGGCCCCCTTATAGTGCGGGCCCGCTCTTGCGGAGCCTGCTCTGGCGCCCCCGAGAAGGCGTGCGCCAACCTGTGCCTGAATGCAGCCCGCGCTTGCCTACCCCTGTTCGCCGACATCTCTGCAGACTGGGACGCCTTCGTTGGTAAATTGAAAAACTCTTCTTGGTACATAGATTATAAGGCAAAAGTGCAAGCCGTTGATCGAATTGTGTTTAATCTTCAAGGATAACAGGATATTGATATTAAACAGTTCCCATTAAGCGTCGATTCTTGTGGCCTGTTTCAGCTGTTGATCGAATTGTGTTTAACCTTCAAGCATAACAGAATATGTATTTATTTTGCTTCTATGCTGATCACAATTTGATCTAAAGGCTTAAACTGGCCAATAATTAGCGTTTAACGGTTTAACGGGAAAGTTGTTGAATTTTTTATCTTACTGTATTTTGTAGAAAACCATTACAAAAATAATAATTTTCGGTACCAAATTAATGTCAGTATTCATGGTAAAAATTATTTTTAAGCGATTCAATTATTATTTTAACGATGCTTTCATCTATTTCCAGACACGATGGACAAAGTTTCTGACCGACTCCTCGGTCCCTTCAACATTGCCATGGTTGTGGAACCGATCGACATCAAGATCTCTGAGGCAATCATGAACTTCCAAGAGCACTCGCAGGAACTCTCGGAAACCGTCTTCACGGGCTGTGGCAAACCTGTTCTCGGCCAACGCCCCGTCGAACCCAACAACAAATTTAAGACAAGAGTTACGAGAAATGCCAACAATTATCAGACAGGATACAGCGAATACAGGAAACGCAGCGCCGATAACAGCGACGATTTTGAGATCGAAACTTCAGAAGAAAGCTTACTCAAAAAGAATCCGTTCTTACTTTCGAGAGGCAGTTCCCGAAGACAGCTGCTAGAAGAAAATAACGAACGAATCGTTGATTTTAAATCTCAAAGTAGCGTAAATACCAATGTGGATCAAAGCAACGATTTGATTAACGAAGATGAAGGTTATAGCAACGGGAAGAGCTTCGATAAAAGGATGGTTTATGATAGGTTAGTTGCTGGATCGAGATTAAGGAGAGATGCGGATCCAGATCCTGGGAAGAGCTCTAAGGAGATTGAGTTTGAGTCGTACAACTTTGATTCTGAGCAGCAGAGGGGGTCCGGAAGAAGGAAAGGAAAAAAGAAGCAGGGCGGAAAGAAGAAGAAGACTGAAGGTATGTTTGTAAATAGATAGAAAATCATAATTGTTATATTACAGCAGCGGCTGTTCCCACAAGACGAGTGTTGAAAAGTCTTCTAGATGGTTTTCTTTGGGTCCCAAAATTTCCAACCGAAATTTCCAACCAATATTATGGTTTTTCAACCAGAACATTAGTGTTTGGTTAATTATGAACCCTCTAACCCAGTGATTCCCAAAGTGGTCCAGGTGGACCCCCAGGGGTCCACGGGAGACTCGACGGGGGTCTACGTTGGCGTGATAAAAAAATGGGGGTCCACAAGTTGTATGTGGGGGCCCACGAAAATTTATCTGGTTTCGATAATAAAGAACAAAAATGTTGGCTTGGCTTTACTTATCAACGTAGGCAGATAATATAGGTACTACTCAAAAAAATTAAGGGAGCAAAAAAATTCCAAATTTTTGGGTGATTTTTGACAGGCTGCATTTCGATGAAAAATGGTTTTATTGAGACTTAAAAAAAAGCATTTTGAAGCTTTAAGATTCTGATTTTCAGATTTTTAGCAAAATTTTTAGGAGCTACGGTTCTCACACAATCCTAACAGATTGCGGGAAAAAATAATTTTGCTAATTTTTTGCTTTTTTTGGTCCACGGGCTTGAAAAAAAAATTCTATAAGTCTGTAATCATATTATTTTAATAAATGGAACACAAGAAAATATACTATTTTTATTTTGCCACTCCGAATTTTGGGTTGGAACTCAGCCACGATGCAAATTTCCATCGTTAGATCTAATCTTCACATTTTTGATGGGTTTTGGTAACATGGTAGAAATGTGGCAGCAGGGGGTCCACCGACACCTGTAAAATTTTGAAAGTGGTCTATGATAAAAATAAGTTTGGGAACCTCTGCTCTAACCTGACTGAGTGTTTTTTCTTATTTTCATTATGATATTTTTCTCTCTTTATTTTGTTTATCATTTTGTTAAAATTGTTTTTATATGATTTAATTTGTTATCTAACTTCTTTTAATCTTGCATTATTTTTAACATTAATAATGAATCATTATTTTCTGTTTGATTCCAGTGATTGACGAGGCATTCCCCGAGAACAACCCGGGCGGCGAGACAGAGCCCCATGAGGGCGGGGGCGGTGGTGGCGGCGAATCCCGCTACGGACCGTCGCACGACCGCATGGTCCGCGAGGTGCGACAGAAGGTGAAGGAGACTCGCCGCATCTGGTCGAAGCTGCCGCAGAACTACTGCGACACGGTCTCCGCGCCCGACGGCGACGACAAGTGCTGGAACGGAACTCACGTCGCTAAGTAAGTTAACCTCTTGATCACGATCAGCACTCCTTGCGGTCCTGCGCTGCATGGAGAACCAACTACACTGAAGTTACAGACGGAGACCTGTGATAAAATTCATTGGTAAAATAGTTCCAAGAATTGTCGCTTATTTCTTAGCTCCCTATTTATAAAAATAATAACATTGAAAAAGTGTGCAAATTAAAACGAATTCGTTGCTGAGGTGCAGTATTTTTCTCGGACTATCGCCCGGTGTGTTTGTCTTCCCGGTATTCTACCGGGAAATGCTCAAATAGTGAATTTAATAAAAAAATTGACACTTAGTGAAGCTAGGATATTTTTCCCTATTAAAGTTTTGACAACTCATAATAAAAGTGTTTAACTAACTGAAATTTCTGTGTACATTTATAAAACTCGGTGTAGGATTTATCCTTATGTGTCTGTTTTACCGAAACTCAAACGGAAAATGTTTAAAAAAGGATTTAAAAGTGATCTCAAAGTTATATGTCTTCACTTTGGATGCCAGTTCAAGTGAATAATAACAATAAAAATATACATCAATTATTGAAACAACTAGCATTAAGTGAATTGCAAACGACTTTAAATGCTAATTAAACATAATCAGTGTTTTTGAGTTGTGAAATAAAAACAGTTAAAATACATTTCATTGACAATTTTCGATATTGACATCTTAATATAGGTCATAAATCTCGATTGCACCTACCTGTGAACTGGCGTAGTTGGTAGAGTGGTGTCAATCGCCCGTGTTTTAGTCATTTACTGAGGTGAACGGTTCGATCCCCAGACAAACAATATTATATTTTTTATATATATACATTTTTTTTTTCTTTTTTTTTTTAATGTTTTTTAATTAAAAAGATTTTTGTCGCAGTAATTTTTTAATTATATTTAAATTAATCATCCCATTTTAAAATAATAACTGGAAAAAAGTGTATGTGTTTTAAAAAAAATAAAATAAAAATTCGTACGTAATGCATCGCCAGAAAAAACGCCCGCTGGACCTAACGATGTCTCCTAATATGGAAGATGGAGGAAGGTGCGTTCTTGTTGAGGACTTAGAAGAGGACGACCACGATACGTCTTCTCATTGCTCGGACAGCAAAGAAACAAAATTTCCAAGCGTTTCTGGAGTTGACGTACTTAATGAAGCGCAAGCTCATCTGACTGCTCTTCAAGAAGTCTTGGCTGAGAAACAATCGAAGGTCTCCAAGGATCAGCAACTTAAGATATCCAGAAATGTCTCTGAAGTTTTCAGAGCCGTTTCTCAATTGTTGTTGGAGCGCGAGACGATGCGTGCTGATTTGGCGACAGTAACTGCTCAATTAAAAATGGCGGAAATCAAAATATGCCATGAAAAAGAGGACAAAAGGCACTTGGAGCAAAAAATCATCCAGCTAGAGTCTGACCTAGGACCCGTGATGAGAAGAGTAGCCGTGGCAACGGAGGCTAGCTTGTCATTTGCGGATATAGTGCGAAAACAAAATGTGTCAAATGTCGATCACCAACCCCCACCGATTACCCAATCTGGACATCGCGTCGGAGCGCCAAGGCCAGCCATCTGCATCTTTCCAACAGATGCAGATGCCACCAAGGACAGCGATGGAACAAAACGATCTCGGCCATCCGAGCTAGGCGTTCGAATAACCGGGATTCGCAAAATTAGGAACAAAGGTGTCCTCTTAAACACGGCAACCACAAGTGAGCAAGAGAAGTTATTAAAAGCACCATGCTTTGCACTCAACTCAAGCACACTTAAGGCTCGACTTCCTACAAAGAGACTCCCAAGGTTAATATTTTTTAACGTACCGCGGGACCTTAACGACGCTGAATTCTTGAGGATCGCCCTCACGAGCGTTCCCAATATACAGGACATCGAGGGAGCAATAACAACCTGTAAGCTGAGTCACCTGGCCGGCGCTCGAAACGGAACCACCTGTCATCGCGTATATGAGATGCCCGCTACATTACGTAAACTGCTGGTGGAACAGGAGAAGGTATTCGTCAACTGGACCGTGTGCCGTGTCAGAGACTTCACTGGACTCACCGTATGTACTAAGTGCCAAATGATTGGACACTCTTACAAATACTGCAGAGACACTCTTAGATGTGGACACTGTGCTGAAGAGAACCATGCTACCGAATCCTGTCCTAATACTGCGGCCAAACCAGTCTGCGCTACGTGCGCTAGATTTGGAAAGCCCGCTGCGCATTCGACTGGAGACAGGGACAACTGCCCTGCCTACAAAGCTGCACTAAAAAAGGACCTTGCTACAATAGACTATGGAGTGTAATAGACACGAACGCAAGTGCTTAACTATCGATGAGTACACTCCTGTGAATAGCTGTCTTCGAATAATGTACATGAACGCGAGAAGCATCCGGAACAAACTTGATGAAATTGAAGAAAAACTCAGAGGATTACGCGATATTGTTCATGTCCTTGTCATCACTGAAACATGGCTTGATGTTGGAGAAGAAAAGTTTTTTGGATTAAAAGGCTACAATTGTGCATTTGCCTCTCGCCCCAAGGAGGCAGGAGGTGGTGTAGCCATATATGTACTGGATTCTATGAAGTTCTCCATCATTGATAAATTTTCCAATGAAAATTCTTTTTTAGGTATAAGTGTATGTAGCAAGGATAGGAAACCGGTTAACATTTATGCCATCTATCGGAAACCCAACCCTAATATACACGATTTCCTGACACATTTGGAAAAAATACTAGACAAAAGCAGACAAGATACATTAATACTCGGAGACTTTAATATTGACACTACCATAAACACATCCTCTTCTTTAAATTACCTCAACACCTTAGAAACATACAATTTCTCAATACAAAACAAATCATTTCCCACTAGAGTCACTAACACAAGCAGCACCCTCATAGATCACATTATATCAAATAGACTAAACATTCCAATTACCATATCGAACATAGATGACTCACTTAGTGACCATAACATTCTTATTATTGATTTCAAGAATAACCTAAAAAAATGGTCTAATAATAGGAACAAGCCACGCCTTACAAAACCTATCATCAACAATATGGCAGTAAAATCTTATTTGCAGCTAACAAATTTACCATCAACTCAACCAAACAAGATGACAGTTATAAAGATTTTAACGATTATGTCAAAAATGCAATAGAAGCAGGTAAAACGACACCTAAAGTGAAAATAGCTAATCGACAACATTTAAATACACCGTGGTTCGATTCTAAACTGAATTCGCTGATCAAAGAAAGAAACCAGCTTCACAAGCAGTGGAAACAAGACCCAGGAAATATGTCTCTTGTAGTCCATAAAAATAAACTGAGAAACTTAATAACTAATTATAGGAGAAGTTTGAAAAACAAATATTATGCCAATAGCCTTCAACAAAACCTGAATAACCCTAGAAAAACTTGGAAAACCATTAACTCAATTTTATCTAACCGTGCACATAAACCCTCCAACACCATCGAATCTCTCATCGTAAATAATTGTGAGCTTAGGGGACCTAGTGAAATAGCTTCAGCATTTAATGAATTTTTCTTATCAGTTGGAGAAAAGTTGGCAGCTGCCATTCCATCATTCCCGGATGACTGTAATACTATATATGTAGAACCAAAGGCAAGTCAATCCCTATATATGGCTAGGACAAATAAGGCTGAGGTATTAAGAGGAAATAGTAGCTGCGTTTTTCCATACAAACGTATTCCCCGTTTATCTCTCTGGATTTTGACCCTAGAGCAAAAATTTTTTTACATAATATAGATATCGACCACTAGCGTGTCGGTACGTTTTGCTTTTTTTGATAATTTACTTCTTATAGAAGTTAGGACCATCCAAAAATGAATAAAAATGCCTAATTTAAAAGCCGTCAAAAAACGTTCAGTATACAAACTAAACAATGTATTTTGAAAAAAAACAAAACGTACCGACATAGAATATTTTCTTCTAATACAGTTTGTGAAAAAAAAAATTAAAATCGGTCCAGTTTTGGAGAAAAAAAATGGGGAATACAAAACATCGATTTCGAAGATTTTATTTAGGTATTTTCGGCCCGATGTGCAGGTGTCCCTTTCGCTCAGTTCCCTTGAGGGGGGCGGGGAACGAGGGTTTTGACAAATACATACAAAGCGAAGTAGTGATGTAACGAATTTTATCGGTAGACTAGTGTTGTCCTTCCCCGAGTGATCGATATTTTTTATTCGTTTTTTTCTGTTTAGTGACTTATCGCGGTATACCAATACTGATCGAGCTTTCATACTAAAATTGAGCCAAATTAAAATTATTTATATCAAGTACTATAATAAATCAAACCATATATTGGATAACCATTACCCCCGCCACTTGTTCACCCCAAGTGGTCCGCTATGTTTAGTGACTGAGCCTGGATTCCCGGGTTCACGGGTGAGGTCTGCATGGGTTTTGGTGGCGGATAATTTTGTCCACTTACTGCGTGGCGGGCCGGATTGGGAGAAACTGGAAGAGGGAGATCTTTTGATCTCTACAGCCGGACTCTCCACCATCATTTCATACTTTTACCTACCTTTTCCCTACCCAGAACTTCCTTTCCTTCCTTATCCTAAAAATACCCTCCACACAGCTTCTCCAATGATGTCCAACAACTTCTCCAACAAAGTCCCTGAGCGATTATTTTTCCTCGGTGCCTCCAATGTGGGGTTTATGTTTAAAAAAAAAATCTGTTTCAAATTTTCGGTTGAGAGTCGCTTACATTGCCTTCAGTGATTAATTGAAATTTTTTGTTTGTAAACGCTTTATTGTACAAAATTTTTAATTTTTTACAACTAGACAATGAATTTTAAACAATTTATGATTTATATCTTTCTCTCGCTGGTAAATTTCTTGGTATGCGACCGTCAATTATTTCTGGTAAAAGGCATTGGAGGTAGAAGTTTTCTAACAGTGGTTCAATTTTTTGCCAGATTGAATCGTCCCTTTCAATTTTTTCATACAGCAAACCTTTAGGACTCCACACGACAAAATAACAGTATTTACGACGAGTAACGTGTAACTGGCCTTGGACTTGGTAGAAGTAATTGTGATTCCGTTTTAATGTTAAAGCATTGTCTTGAATTTTACTGTAATCAATTTTTTTTTGTTCAATTCCTTCTTCTGGTGACATATTTGCTATTCTATATGGGCATTTCACTTCAATTATAGAATCTTTGCCAATAAGGCCATCCGGACTTGCCGCTAAAAAGTTTTTGTTTTCATCGACAAATAGTCCACAGGCGAATACCTCTAACTTTGTTTCTTTTGTAAATTGCTCAATTGCTTGGTTTTCATTTTCTTTCCCATAATTTGTGGCCGTATTTCCTTTAAATGGCGAGTACAGTAACGAGTTTAATACTCTCGTAACTGAAGTTTTTGGCCGTAACTTACATATTTGTCCAAAGTTAGAAGCTGTTAGCCTCTTACGCCTTTCAATTGCCCACAAATTATTATTGCTTTGGCCCACCGTATTCCGTTCGAGTTCTTCCTTATTAGATGGAGATAATTCTTTGAGAAATTCTTCTTTTTTCGTTTCAAATAATTCAGGTGGCATATCTGGTTCTAATTCCAATTGACCATAATTTTCATCAGGCCCTGTAACTTTTTTTCTCTTTTCTGTCGTGTTTTCATTGTACCTTAGTTTTCTTTTTCGACACCTCTGTGTTGTCTCATTCGAACGTCGTTTTCTTTCGATAAAATGCTTTGTGTAGTTGTCAGGACTGTGGCCTTGGATTTTTTTTTGTATACGGGAATGGGTTGCCATTTCACTATTCCACGAAGTTACTGCTCCAAAACATCTTGCTTGGTATGATCCCCTTTTTGTAAAATTTACTCTTTTTCCGCCTATAAATTTGGCAATAACGTTGTTGAATTGCTCCAGTGTTATTTGTCACGTTAATAATAAGACTTTCCGCATTTGCTATAAGAGACGACAATAATTGTTGAATATCAGTCCATATTCCACAATCTTGAAGATCGCTTAGTAAATTTGGATCATTAGTGTACTTCTCCGACTTGCAATAGTATGACGAACATTTTGTATGATCACCAAAAACATGGTTTGCGGCATTTTTTATGTCCATTTTCAGATTTTTTACTTTATCACTTTGTGGCGTGTTTTCTTGCTCTTTTCTGTAATTTACTGTTCCAACTATAGCTTTTCTCATTCGTAAAACGTTTGCTTCAACCTTTTTCCTTATTTGAACTGGTACAAAGCCTTTAGCGTTGTTGGTTTTTTTTCCAAGTGCTTTTATTTTGTTGCAAAAATTGCGAAGTAAGTGATTTTTGCACTCTATTTTTTGTACTATGAAGTTCGGCCCATATGGCATTTGCTGCAAAAATTTTTTCATGATGCTGGAGTCGCCATCTCCAATTAGTTTATTGAATTTCAATCCATGCATTTCAATGCTTCTCGAGAACCCTTCTGCTATAATGTGGGCTTCCATGGCATTAGCACTGTCACGCCAGTTTTTGAAGCACCTATGCTCAGATGCTTCTACTTGTAGTTTTGTAGCTCTAGCACATATGCAGCAGTACGAGTTTCGCACTCCCAGAAATAAAACCTTTTTAGTTCGCAGTCCAACTATGCATCCCGCACCAGATGAGGAGCTAAATCCACTTTTATATGATCTCTTTGCCCAAGAACCATCTGCAACTACCGTCACCAAAGGGTACCCTCCCTCGTCTACGTCACCATTTAAAATTGCAAGCCTTTTTTCTTCTTCACCAGCTGCGATCATTTCTTCTAAGGCACATTCTTCAAGTGTTAGCGCTAAACATTGTTCTATGTTCTTGTAAGTTGAAGGATTCATATTTGGCATATTCAATACCCCACAAATTTCATTCCATTGTGAATATCCATTTCCTGTACATACTACTCCTTCGACGACAGCAGTATTTACGGACACTTTCAGTTTCGGGTCTTCGGAATGTACATATTCTATTTTCTTGCACATTTTGCACTCGAAAACATATTGGCTTAGAAAACCATTTCGTCGTTCCTTCACAAATTTTAAATCGGAAAATGTGCAGTTGGTGTGTTCGTGCTTTATATTTGAAATTTCTGAAAACAAATATTTTATATCAACAATTCTGCGACCTTCGTGAATATGGGTTTCATCAATATGGTCTGGTTTCAACAGAAAATCATCAAGCGTTGTTGGCGATGAAGAACTTGCGTTTTCTTCTATATTTGGAGAAAATGATTCATCCCTCGAAGGTTCACGCATTTGTGAAGATGTATCTAAGTTTCTAGCAGCATCGTTGATGACATCCATATCCCTGTAAATAAAAAGTAATAATAATTAAATTACTTATTTTCGTTGTACTTATAAGACAGAATTTTTTCGAGTTCCATACGCGAAGGAATCAATAGAGCCCATTTGTTCTCATCAAAATGTAATGCTTTATATCTTCTGTTCTTTTCCAAGTCTCGGTTACGCATGCTACATACAGGCTTCTCATAACATAAACCATTAGGAGGGTTCAGTAGTGAGAGGAAAACAGGAAAACTATATTTACTTACCTAGAGATCGAACGCGGTGCAACATGAATCTGTCGTTTGATAATAATAATCGGTTTTTTTCGTCTAGTAGACGAAAATAAACGAGCTTTGTTTCCATTTCTTTTACCCATTATTTATCTGTAAGAAAAAGATATCACATTTTTTTAGTAGAAGTTAGATAATAGTAGCTGATTTTATATCACACACATACGAGAATCTTATGCTGCGTATAAAATTGTGAACCGAGGCGCGAATTGTGTAGTACTTGCACATTACTTAGGCTAATTTGTTTGCTTTTTGAAATAAGTCATATAGGTCTCATAGAAATCGTTGTGTCTCCCTTACTACCATGGTTAGAAAAATGATCTGTTAGAAAGAGAAAACAACCAGAACATAATTAAAACTTAAAACAAAATAATTATAACCTTTTATGAAACCAAAGCTTCCGATTAATATTTGAAAAAAAAAAATAAGAAACTGGGAATTTTGTGTTAATTTTTTGACATGAAGCGAAAAAAAAGTGAGTTGACGGTAACATTTATTTAATTATGTTTACTTTTTATTACACGCCCGTAGGGTTTTTGCAGACATTTACATACATTTATAATGCATATCGTTTGCTCAGGATTGGTTTGTACTAAGTCCACAAAAACACGTACTGAGAAATAAAAGTTTTGAATTAAATGAAGACTATATTAGCGAAACTCAATTGAAAAGCTGGAGACAATCTATGTCGAGTTTCGCTAATATTGTCTTCGTGTAATTAAATATTACAAATTAAGGTTTTATTTATAAAGTTGAAAATAAATATAAAAAGTTTTGAAGTTTAAAAATATTATATATTTGTTTCCTTTATTTCAAACTGACTGTAATAAATATTTAAAAAAATATGTAGGTTAATCTATCTATAGGTAAAAGACCAACATTTTTGGTTGAATTTTGAACGAACTAACACATCCTTTTTTGTGTTTACTGCTTAAAAAAACTCAAAAATACAGGAGTACAAATCAAACCTCAGCAAGCGATATATCTAACATTTTAAACATTATTTTTTACAAACATGTCAACTCACACGTATAATACACACAACACAATAAATCCATTTAGATTTAATTGTCTAATAAAATATGTACGTGCTTTTATCTTTTTGTTGTCGTAATTTTAATTAGAAAAAACGTAAGGTGGGCTATTTTTAAACATTTTTTATTATTAATAAAAATAAAAAATTATATGTTTATTTCGAATTATGCAATTTGAAAGCGTATTTCATCATCTTTCAAAAGCGGTTTTTAGTTTTCGGATGCGTTCGCAAATATTAAAGTTATTTGGAATTTATTGGAAAGTGGAAATATTTTTACTTTTCGAAAAACAGGCCCGAGGCCTGAGAGGTTAATACTAATTTTCAATAATAACTAATGTATCATAGAGAATAATCATATATATATAATAATTCGATCTAGTTGGTTTGACTGCATATTTATAAACGCTAATACAGTGAAAACTTTAAAACTACTAACCTACATAGAGTTCTAGTAAAATAATACGTAATATGTCGGTAATCTACATACATTATAAAATATTTTAGTAAGACCCTGTATAGAGGGGTAAGTATACACTTTTCACACTGACATTCATCATAAATTTATGAATAGTTTAGTAGGTAGGTACTCACCGATATCCTAACTGTGTAATTCGTGACAAAATATTGGAGTGATGCAGCTAATGGTGAAATCGATCTCTAAACAACCACAAACATTGGGATCAGGACAAAACTTATATTTATCTCTCTGATATTCTCGCAACTTTGTTGTTTCAAATTACTTAACCAATAGGTACAGCATGCGTGATGCTTTACTTGTAGTATAACAATATAAATGAATGATGAGCGCAGAAGACATCTATTATATAGGAATACTTACGTTCAAGTCCCGACTCTACTTGACTTATTTGGTGCAGGAAATAATGAACTCTAGCAGGCAGACACCAGTCTATACACACGCTCAAGTCAAGACGCGATTGAAGATGCGCTAATCAGCAAGAAGCCACCTGTCTGAAGCGCTCATGTTGCAACGCGATTTATTTGGAAGAGTAGATATTATGGAGAGCGGTACATCCTAAATAAGTCGAAACATGCCTTGTCCAAACCTGAGGCTACAAGCTACAAGCATGAGTGGACTGTGGAGGCGTAAGACGGTAGGCAAGAGACGTAGAGGGGGCGAGAAGGTGTACTAGCCAAACACTCACGTGGTCACCCACACATCGAGAGCTAGTTCTTTTTCGAGCGCGGTGCGACAGCGATAATTTTTGAAAATACCTACCGTCGAGATTTCGCACCGGTGGTATTACCTCTTAAGGATCATCTCGAAACTTAGGTCGAATGCAGCGGCAGGTATCGATGGAGTAACCCCGTGCATCCTTAAAACCTGTAAAGAAGAACTAGCTGAGCACCTAGCGCAACTTATCAATTCCTCTATAGGCTCGGGAGTATTCCCAAATCAATTAAAGCTAGCAAAAATTATACCAATTTATAAAGAAGGCTGCAAAAATTGTATATCTAACTATCGCCCAATATCGGTTTTATCAGTATTTTCAAAGGTGTTCGAGACTATTATCAAGGATAGACTTCTAAAATACATCTCTAACAACAATATCCTAACACCACAGCAATATGGCTTTCGAAAAAACTCCAGTACCCAATGTGCCACCTTCGATTTCATCTCGAACATTCAGCAGTACATAGACCAGGGCGAATATGTAGCAGCTATTTTTATTGATCTAAAAAAAGCCTTTGATACAGTAGATCATGAAATACTCCTACAAAAATTGGAACATTTGGGTATAGTCGGGAAATCTTTAAAGCTCCTCCGAAGTTACCTATCTGATAGATATTGCCTTGTCGACATCGAAGGGAACCTAAGCGGCTTTGGAAAAATCACATGTGGAGTGCCACAGGGCTCGATTCTAGGACCCCTACTTTTCTTACTATACATCAATGATATAACTAAATGCGGCATCTTGGGAAAACTTCAACTTTACGCTGATGATACTGTGATTTATTATCGTTGTAAAAATCTGAGGGAACTTGAATCTCTAATGAATAAAGATCTCGCAAAGCTAGCTAAATGGTTGCGGATAAATAAATTAAGCCTCAATGTCAAAAAAACTCACTACCTCACTTTCGGGAAAAAAGATTACATGACAATGAATATTACTCTTGGAAATGAAAAGCTCCAAAATGTACAAGTAACGAAATATTTAGGGTTATTCATAGATTCTAACATATCGTGGAACTCCCATGTTGAATATGTTAAATCCAAAATTTCCCCGATAACTGGTGTACTCTATCGACTTCAAGATGTGCTCCCCACAGCTTTACTGCGTGCCACATATTATGCTCTGATCCACTCTCACCTAAGTTATCTGGTTAGTATCTGGGGCACCATTACTAAGAAACAAATATCTGAAATACAAGTAATCCAAAATAGAGCCATAAGAAATATATACCATCTACCATGGGATACACATGTCAAAGACATATACTCACTGACACAAATTCTTCCCTTTACCATTCTGCCAAAATATAGCATCACCACTGCCATCCTACAAATAATTCAACACTCCTCTCACACCAACACTAAACCAGCCTTTAATTCCGATATACACCAGCACAAAACACGATCACAAAATCAAATACACCTATCGTCATCTACACACACAACTAAATTTGGAATTAACTCCTTACAATACATCGCACATACGCAATACAACGCATTACCTAATGTCCTAAAACTACCAGAATCAAACAAAAAAATATTGGCAAAGGCTCTAAAAGGATATTTTCTCAGTAACTTTATTAACCAGTGACGAATTTAGCTGTCTCCCTTTGTAACTCTTGTATATTCTTCAATTACCTGTATCAAGTGTGTCTAGTCCATTTAAAAATCTATGTATTGTTCATTGATTTCCGTGTTCTTATGTAAAAATAATTTTCCTTTAGATGTATAATGTTGTCCTTCCCGAAATGAGTTTTATTAAACTCATTGGGAGTATGTATTATAAATTTTATGTAATAATTTTGTAATATATTATCTCTAATAAATAAAATAAAAATACTTGACCACTCCAATGCATCGGTGATCTTTCTCTATTTTGCAGCCTTCCACTTTGTCAGCGACCATGTGTTTCTCCAAATTTTAGTTCTCAGTTTGGCCAGCATTCAAAGTATCTTAGATTACGCTGTAGGCAGTTGATAGCCTATTGTGAATGCATAACTCTTCCAGAATACCTAACTACTGGAGCGATTATAGTCGACAAATGGATCACTTTTATTTTTCTGCGATTGATAGCGGTCCTAAATTGACCACATTTTTCTACCATTCATAAACTGTAATTATTTAAAATATTTCCCCGGTCAGCCATTTATTTTAAAACGAAGCTATTGAAGTGCTTATCAATTATAACCATAGATGTTGCAAATCCGAACTTCGTGGACTATTTTAGAATGATGTTAAAAATAATTTTTTTAAATATTTTCTTCATGTCGAATTTGTGATCAGCTGTTTACGGTTAAAATTAAATCCTTTTTCCATAGATATGCATCTTTCATTATCAAATATACCACAGACAACATACAGAAATCGAAAATATTCTATGTTGACTCAAATAAGTACCCCTCACAGTAGTTTCAAAGTAACGATACACAGGATTCGCGGGGTTATAAACTTTACGATTTTTTTAATATATTTTCTATAAATCCTACAAATATGAGATAAACGGTAAAACACAGGTTAATTCATTGGCTATATAGCACTATAATAAGTTCTTATGTCTCCATGTTAAAATTCGAAGGTATGATTTTTTAATGTCGGTGAAAATTTAAAAAACAATCTTCTGAAAATCTCGAGGAAACGGAGAAAAGGGTTTTAAAATGCGCTGTTGCTGCAGTGGTTATGTAAGTTGAAAATAGTCTATTTGTCACTAGCGGAATTGTCAGTTAGAACCTTGTCCTACTGCAGTGATGATCTGTCAACTGACATTGTTTTAACGTAACTTGTATGAAATTTTTTTAATTAGATTTAGTCAGGTGGACCACTGAAAAACTCCTGAAAATTATCTGAATTTCTTTTTCTAAATAAAAATCATTTTGATCTGTAATAATATCAATAATGTTTTAGATAGGTAAACATTTTATAATTAATTACATTATCTTCGTCTTTCCAGATACCTCCCTGGTCTGGCTGGAGAGGGTACGGCCGCCCTAGCCACCAACCCCGAACTGCGCGGTGCAGCCAGTCTGCCTGCAGCAGGAGGCCCGGGTGCCACAGGGGCCAACAGCCCCACGGCCGCTCTCATCACCGCGCAGCAGTTTGCGCTCAGGGCCATCGTCGGCAAGCTGAAGAATGCCTATAATGGATTGGACGTTGTCTGGGAACAAGAAGGTATATTTTTAATAAACTCTTATGTGCTACATGACTGTTATATACGGGTGATTCTACGATAAGAGGTAACTTGTGCGACGATCGGTTTAAAATCGATTTTTTATTCCATTTTATTGCAATGAATCACATCATCTTTATGTATTTTATAAATAACATCACGATTAAATGCCCAATTAAAGCACACTTTTTCTGAAATTTTTAGTTTCAGTTTAACTTGCAGACAGTACATACCTTCTTTGTATTAGTTGCTAAAAGAAATTTAATTAAATTAATTTAAATAATAAAAACAATTTAAATTACTATACTATATTATACTATAGTATTATTAAAGAAAAATACACAATATTTGTTTATTTTCAATATTTTTTTTTTACTTAAATTTTATCCCGCTTTTTTGTGTAACTACCCTGGCAAATTTCGTTCCGCTACTACAAACATAAATATAAGACAGCCATATTCCAAATAGCGCTCAAGGTCATCTATCGACGTGAAGTTAGCAATACTAAACACACGAGCTAAACACTGGTTCAAAGTTTTGCATGTAGCCTCGTCTGTAAAACCTACAAAAGTAATATTTAATTAAGAATTGGAGATAACAAAAATGCGATGGTAGCAAAAAGAACTTGTGTGCATTTAAGTTGTTATTGCATTCAACTTCTTAATTGCAAATGAAGCAACGAGTGTCAAGTATCGAGTGGCGATCCTGCAATTACAAGGCATGATGGTTAGCCATCATCATCATCTTTTTCCCCTTGTCCTATTCGGGTTGGGAACCCATAACATTGCAGATCCAATCTCTCCTCAAGCTTAGCAATGTATTTTATTATTATTTTTTATTGATGATTTTAATTTACTTTTTCTTTTGCAGATGACTCAGCATCACTCACGTACGGCTCGGGCTCCGGATCCGGCGACGACACAACCGACGACGAAGACGACTCCGAACCCGGCGGCCCGCCCGACCAGGAGGAGGGCTCCGGCCACCACATCCCCGAGCAGCCCAAGTTCCAGGACCCCGAGCAAGACATCATCGAGGAACACGAAACGCCGCTCTTCAACCCCACCGTCATCAAAAACCCCGATCAAGACTCTCGAATCATCGACGAAAACGAACGAGACAACGACATCGATCTCGACCAGAACAACCGAATCGACGACGAATTAGAAAAAGACACTTCGATGTCTTCCGGCGCCGAGATCAAAGAAGAGATGTCTCTTCATCGCGCGATGATCACGTATCTCTTCCCGATCGTTTGCGTCTGGTTCGGCGGTATCATATCGGACATCGCTTAGATTCATGATAGGCGATGATAGTTGTAATACCAGAAGGACTACTTATTTGTGAATATTGTGTTTTTGAAACTCGACTGTGTAAATTATTGATGTGCTTGTGGACTGAGGTATACTGCTCGAAAGGGGGTGGCCTTTTTAAAGTTTGAAGAAATTCACACGTGGCATCTACAAAAATTGCCATTCAACGATTTCATGTTGATAAAAACTATCATCATTCAATACCGATACCGGATACCGGTTTTATTCGTTGACTGCTTTTTTTTTGACGATGCCACGTGTTCAGAAAGGTGTATTATATTTGTTTTGTAAATCCGAAGTGTTTTGAGAATAGCTGTCTGATGTAGATCATTATTTTAATCAAATAAAACAAATGTGATTAGGACTATCTGCAAAAGATTAATAATATGACTGAAATTTTTGATTTAGTTGCATTTTGTAAATTAGAGTTGTGCGATAATATTATTATACAATATTATGCGACCCATGAATTTTTTTGTGTACATTTTTAATGCATTTAGCGCCGATTAGTTATATTAGAAAGTGCATAGATACAGATCAATATATAAATCAATCAATTGACTGCCTGGGGACCAAGTGTGTCTAAATCCATAATTGAACAGAATTGGTACGATAAAATAATTTGTTGACCTAAGTTTACCAATTTCGCTAGCACGCCGACCTTTGCTTAAAATATCGATAATGTTTATCAATATCGTGAAAAAAATCATCCTACAATGACAAAATTATATTATCTATATTACAGACAGTGTCAAATTCTAACGTGTTTGTTTTTTGTAAAAAATCAACTCAGAAAACTGTGAATAACATTCGAAACACAATTTTCCCAAATTCATGTCTATATCATTGTATAATAAAACTTTTACTAAATGCTAGCAAGTATCGAATTGTTTATATTGTTGACAAAAACATTTATCGTGTCAATTTTGAATGTTTGTGCTACCTACCCAGGAAATAAAAATGCACAAGAGTAGATCCACTGTGACGAAACTTGGTTTCTTAACTAATAATATGGTTTAATTTTTTGTCAGTTAAAAACTATAGATAATAGAAACAGAAGGGAGATGTTGCATTTACGTGCGGACTGTCACCAAGCTATGACCGAACTGCACAGACCATCAAAGCGGCATAGCCCACGAAAGTAATGCTTTTGGTGTGCAGTAGAAACAAAGGCGGGATTCCGCTGTGTGGCAACACTTTTGCACGCGCATTTTCATTTTAACCTGTCCCTGGCCATTCGTGCGCCGGCGCACACGGTAAAATTTTTCAATTTTTTTTTTTTTTAAATGCGATTTTAACCCTTATGTATAAAGAAACTGTATCAAGGACAAGGTCAGAATCACTTGGGCCATTCTCGTTCTTGACGTAACGTACCCGAAATACTTCTAGCTACTCGGAATAATTTGTAATAAATTATCTATGGGATCTAGGCATCATTTTTTATCGCGATTTGAACTGTCAAACTCCGAGCGTGGTAGGTAACAAAAACATCGAAAAACGTAACAATTTATCAAATAAACGCAAGTAATGTTGTTTTGATACATAGTTTATTGTTCAAGGAATGTGTTTTCGGACATTGACAGATTAATAACAGTTCATAGCCCATCTCCCTTGTTTCTGTTTTATCTATGGTTAAGACCGATCTGTGTACTATATTATCAATGCTTGACTCGAATAGTAAAATGGCGGTCATTTTTACAAGTTATTATTCCGGTAGAAACAGGGTGCCTTTGATGAAATTCAATATTAAATGTCTTGCACAATATGTATAGGGATCACTTAAAGAATTAAGGAAAAGCTCGACTGGAATGCACAATACAAACAACTTACAATTTTTATACAAGGGTACTTAACTATAAACTAAGTGTAATAACCGATCAAATAAGTTTTTTTTTATTTATTTTGTCGTTAAATCAACTTTTACAATTTTCGATTTCTATCGCAACATTCCTCTATTTTTAACAATATATATTTTTTTATTCCATAAGCGTTCTGCTATCCGAAGTTAATATTTTTTTTATTTCCATATTTTGTTGAAATATTTATTAGATCAGGTCGTTTCCAAATTCATCATATTTGGTGACTATAATATCGAAAATCATTGCCATTTTTCATTTTGATATTAGGTTGTTTTTTTTTTTACATTAACTGCACAATATATAATATAATTTCCTTCAGGGTTTTAGTTATCTTTGGGGATGCTGTGCGGAGGGTCTTATTATGTGGAAAGGAAAGAGTAAAGAAACCCATGTTGTATGAGAGAGGAAACGCAGGCTGGCAAATCGTCCCACATTAAATGCCGATTTTCGGCCCGTTTCAGTTTTTGATAAAATTGTGATCAGCTAACAACCATAACGGTCATGAAATTATGCTTTTCAGTTGATCACAGTTTGAGAATCAGCGTTTGATGGTGGCCGCTCAATTGTCGGTATTTCAAAATGGCTCCGATTTTATAGTGATCAAATGGGATTGATTAAATGAAGACAATATTAGCGAAACTCAATCGAAATCTGGAGACAGAAAAATCAGAAAAGATATTGGCTCCGCTGGGACTCGAACCCAGAACCCTTTTCTTACATGGAAACAGCTCTACCGATTAAGCTACGGAGCCCATATTAATTCGGTCACTTTTAACTGTATCATACTTCGACTAAGAACTACCAACATTATCTTCACTTTTCTGGGTTCGAGTCCCAGCGGAGCCAATATCTTTTCTGATTTTTCTGTCTCCAGATTTCGATTGAGTTTCGCTAATATTGTCTTCATTTAATTAAATATTATAATTTGAGATTTTACTCATAAAGTTTAAAAAATTAATAATAAATGTGATTGAGTTGAAAACACCCCGATCTAAATCATTTCTCATATTGCAATCTTTATACATACATCATTTAAGTTACGACTCATAAGTAATTAAAATTAGTCATCGTACATTTTAAAATCCTTTATTATTTATCCTTATCCCTTTTGTTTTCTCTTTATTTAAATATTTGAATCATTTGTATAAAGGAGCAAATCAATTTGCATTCATTTTTTCTGCTTCAAAATCATTTGTTACCACTGATCAAATATTCTCCAGAAGTTTGATCTGTACCGATTTGAAAGAACACAAATATCACTTATTTACTTTAAAACCTCTCAACTTCTATTCCAGACTCCAACAGGATTGTTTACCTGCTCAAGATAGAATTTTTGATTTTTGAAAATGTTTGATAAATTTCAGCAAAACTAAGAAAAATTGAACTTTGTGTAATAGGTTTCACACTTCTATTGCTTTATCTCCCCAGTGTTCATTACTGTATCAAAATTATTTGGGCATGTTTTATGTTTAGTTTTGGACTCAAAAATTCATCAGTGATAAATCGTGTCTACATATGTAAGAAAATGAGTAATATGTATTTATTTATTTTGACTCTGAAATAATTAATATTAGTCAAAAGTGTTTATGTAGATAATAATAGTAATAATGTTTATGAATATTATTTTTTAAATTACGTGTATAATTTTTCATTAAATTTTAGCTTAATTAATTTAAATTTAAAAATCATGTGCTTTTTGGTGAATAATTTGTTTTTTTTTATGTCTTATAAACGCGCATGTGCCGTGCTTTCAATTTTGCATTGTTGGACAAAAAAACAATTAACTAAAACATCCTTCTGTTTAGGATCTTAAGAAGAGCGGTTGAATGATCTTTTTCATACATTTTTGATAGGTCAAAATACTTGATCAAATTGAATATTTATTTTAATCAAAAGTTTAGCAAATATCTAGTATGGATACAAATAATAACTTTATTTATTTGTATTTCAAATTATAAAATACTAGCTGGTTCGCGGCATGCGTTGCAGTGCCGTATTCAAATAAATAAATTGTTTCTCCCTGCATGTCCTTTCCCGTGCATCCCCATTCCCCTCCCACATCCCCTACCCTCCCGCGTTCCCCTTCCATCTTCCCCGCCCACCCTCTGCCCTCTCCCGCTCCCCCGTCCCGCAAACCCCCTCCCATTTATTCAGTCCTAGTACATTCAGTTTTCGAACAGCTCGCATGCCACCTATTACAATTTTTTTATAAAATTTTTAATTTTTCGTATATTAGAAATATTCATTTTTGTCTATTATAAGAACAATCAATCAAATTTGGTACCTAACATAGGTACCTATTTAAAATATCTATCATTTAAAATATCTATTATTTAAAAAATCCATAGACAATTCTCTTCATACAAAAAAAAACATCTGCCTGCCAAATTCAATTTCATCAAACGCGCGAACTGTCAAACATGTGAAGTTAAAATATTTGTTAAGTTTTCTGAAATTATTCAATTTTCTGCGCAATTTTCTTAATTTTTCTTTCCGTAAGAACCTTCTACAAAGTATTAGAAAACTTTAAAAAAAAATAATGAAATAGGTAAAGTCGTTCTGAAGTTATGACGTGACCAAGGGAAACAGGGATTCAATTTTATATATATAGATAGGCCATTAAAGAAATCGATTTCTCACGATTTTAGAGAAAAATTTCACAATTATTTGCGAGAAATTGTCTAAAATCATGAAAAATATATTTTTTTATGGCTTATATTTTATAATTTACAATGCAAATAAATAAAGTAGTTCATATCCATCCCCGTACTAGAGAAAATTGCTACACCTTTTGATTAAAAAAATAATTACTGATTTTGATTAATTATTTTGGCCTCAAATTCAAATTTAAGTTTCGTATGAAAAAGACCGCTCAGTCGTTTCTCTTAATAATTTGTTTTCTTTGTATTTTTTTTTCTGCAAAATTTTTTCATTAATAAATTTTTTTCTTGTCAACAACAAAAAATTAAATAGACTTCTTTTAAAAATATTTAAAAAATGACTGATATGTAATACAGTTTTTCATTAGTTAAAATTAAAGAAATATTTTATTTTATATACATAATATTTATATATATATATATATATATATTACGCATTATTATTGATTTTTTTTCTCCCTAATTATAACTGCATTAAAGTGCAGTTGCATTTAATAACCAATTTTGTACAGTTTCTTTATAAGTAGTGAATAATATACTTAATTGTTATTTAAGTTTTTTTTTTTAATGTAAAATTAGTTATTAATAAATATTGTAAATTTTGTACCATATTAGTTTTAACGATGTATCTGTTTGCTTAGAATAAATATTAATTGGATATTATTTAAGAAATCTCGTGCGAGAATATCTGACATTCACAATCGACCAAAGACGCGTAAATTCTGCAAATTTTAATCACCTAGAACACATTTCACTATAACGTAATATGTTTTTATGCTCTCAGTATCTCTCTGGTGAAAGACCACCATTCGTATGATTTTTCTCGAGTTTCTACGTTCCCTGCTCCTTTCACTTATTTGAAATTTGAATTTTTTTGGATTTTGAATAAAACTTTCAATTCAGATATGTTTTTTTCTAAAATCATCGATTTTTTGGTAAATTTGACAATTTTTACCGTGAATCTCTGTTTTAATTTCTTATCTATGGTGATTTCAATTAGCATCAGTTGTCTTTGGTCCATTATGGCGTCTTGCTTTTTACGCTGTTTTAAAAAGGAACAGCCCATCAATGCTTTTAATAATGCATCCGCAATTAGCGAACTAACCCTTTTGTAGAGTCTCCTTTTGAATATTGTATTTTGACTGACAGATGTGGTCAAGTCTCATTAACAAAGGTTCATATTATAATATTAACCCTTTCAATGGTACTGGTAAGAATTTTTACCACTGAGAATTACCGTTGTATGGTAAATGTACTTACCAGAGTTTAAAAAGTGAATAATATTATTTTAATTTGCTCCGATCATTTCCATAGTATTCTACGTTAAAAGGTTGACATTGTTTAAAGTATTTGAAAATTCAAATATAAACTGATTGTTATTCTAAAGTATGAACTACATATTATAATAACTATTCCACTTAGATACCAGTTGTTGCATTTTATAAAAAAATCTAGTTCAGAATTCAAAATCTGATCTCAAAACTAGATAATTACGTAATAAATTTTCAGTAAAATGAAAAAAAAAACACTTCTTTAATATATCTAAAACTAAACTTACAGAAAAAACCGAACGCACCAGTAAAAAAATTAATTGAAATAAAACTAATGTTTTCAAAACTCCAGTGTTGAAAAAACTTTATTTCCATACAATGATTTTTTTTGGCATTTAAATAAATGGACCATTTTGATGTTTAGTGTTAGAATAAAATCTTCATAAAAAAATGGAGTAATTTTCAGTTTTTTTTTAAACAACATTACCTTTGGTAGTTATAACTTTACCATTAATATTTTTAACTCTGAGATCATCAAAATTATACAGATTCAAAACAATTTACAGTGAAATGTTACGTCTTTTATGTGTTATGTAAACACAATATTATTTGACATTTAACCCGTTGAACGCCTACTGGTAAAAATATTTACCATATAACCACGGGTAAATTTTTTTACCAGTTGCAGCATCCAAAAGGTTAAAACATGTATTTTCCTGTATGTATGTTTGACTGTTGTGGGAAAGTGTAAACATTTGAAATGGTGTATTTGGTACTCGGAATAAGTGTAAAAAGTGTGTAAGGAAAGAAATTCTCAAGGAATTAAATTATTGAACTCGGAACAGTATACGTAACATATAAATATATGGAATCTTGTGTTAATTATATGGAAATAAATTTTACAGGTTCTTAGAAAAAAATATATGAAAATGAATCTAATGATTTTTTTATTTCCTTATATTGCAACTTTATAAATCATGTTTTACCCACTGAGATAAGAAGAGATAGATATGCCCTAATGCATATCACTTTTGATAAGCTGTTGGTGGCAATGACAATCTTTTTGGCACTAGAAGATATCATTCGTACATTGACCAGCGAGCGCGCATAGAAACAACCAGATCCTGCCCAGGAAAACAAAGTTCGCTAAAGTAAGGTGATGGTTTCAGCGAGGAATTCCCACGCCATTGTAAAAAGGACTACTTAAATTTCATTTTTAAAGACTAAAATGGTGATACTACAATGTGATTGCCTGTAGACCAGCGGTCGGCAATTAGTTATGGTGGAGGGCCACATGAGTGTCGACACCATTCGTGGGCGAGCGAGCCTGCTCAATCAGTGCGCTTGTGACTGTTCGTCTAATCGCCCATTGTCATCGTGCTTCGTGGTTGGTAGCGTGGTAGTTATTGATTCCCAATCGGCGTTCGTGGTTCGATCCTCTACTAGTTAGTCCTCCATCATTGCATATAAAATATATCACTTATAATTATGGAAGTGGGAGGATTTTCAACACTAGAGATTATTTGTTTACACATGTAAGTATAATAGCACATAAGGAAAAAGCGCCGCAGATGAAATTTTTTTTAAGTGGTTGTTAGATGTGACAGCTCGCATTTCAACTGTGAGCTGTCACATATTTTAATTTACATCGTTTTAAACACGAAAAATCTGAAATCGGCCCATAGAAAAAGCAAATAACAGCCATAGAAAATCACACAAATCTGACAGGAGATCTCGTATGTTATCTATCTCGATCCCACAAAAGATATAGAATCGCACAACAGATCAAATATAATGCAAAAGAACTTGTTGTGAATTAACAAAATGTTGATGTTTTCTGGATCACTACATTGGTTATTGGTGCTAAGTGGACGTAGTTATTTACTGTTATCGGAATTTGTATTTCAAAATGATTAAAATGACAGCATTAGAAATATTTTTTGAAAAGTGGCTTGCTGAATGACGAAAATCGACAGAATTTATCGGTTTGACTGCGAATAAGAAATGCACAATTCGAAAAATTTTCTAGGCACATTCTTCTGTGAATTCATAAATGATAATATATCCACTCTTTTGCACAAGCATTGCTGAAAATTATGTAAGTATGTAATTTCAATAAATAAAAAAATATATAAAAAATATGACACTCCACTCAGTCTCAAAACACATACCCTGTGGGTGGTTTGGTATATTTTTTATGCATACCCCAATAGGGGTTAAAATTTATAACACAAGTAATGCTACGGACACACTTGCTCATTTGAAGCCAAAGCATGCTACCCAGTAGCATGTATGTCAGTGACGTTGCTAGTAATGTGCATACTCATTTGAAGCCAAATGAGCATGCTCAAAAATCAACGGCCGTTTGATTTGTGAGCATGGGAAGGGGAAGCCTCTAATCATGTGTGAACAGGCTAGCTTATGAGCATTCTCATTTCAATCCAATTTCAGTTAGCCCCTGCGCATTCTTTGCAAAATTATCAAAATAGCCCGTTGGGGAGACGAAAAAACCTTGTTGGGAATCACGAATGTATTTGGAACACATGGTCACTAAAATACCCACAATAGATTTCCAAATTCCCCAAGAGTTCCTTTACCCCCAAAATTAAACCACATTCTATTGAAATTAGCTTTCATTTATATTATTTAGTCATTTTCGGATTTGTTGACATCTTGGTCCCAAATCAAGCGTTTTTATTTCATCAGAAGATTCGTAAATAATAAGCAATAAGATTAATTTTGTTTAGTTCTGGGCGAATGGAACTGATTCCATTTGACATGAGCATGCTCATTATAGAGCACGTGTGTTCAACTCATAAATAAACCAATCCCGTTCAACTGTTGGCTTCGAGCATGCTCTTTCATGAGAAAGCTCAAACCAAGCCCGCGTGAGCAAATGCTCTTGAACATGCTCACAAGCTGGTTTGTTAATGAGCAAGTGTGTCAGTAAAGTGCATTCTCATTCCCACTCACTCCCATAAATATATCAAACCACCCATTTCACTCCATTCGGCGTTTCCATGCGAGTTGTGAGCTCTCTCCGATTTTTCAGCGAAATAAAAAAAAATAACAAGTTGGTACTTTTACGAGCACGTTGTAGAGCGTGGCATAATTGAACACACTAATTTGAAAGTTGACTTTCGGAACATCCGTTCAGACTTCAGTCGCTTAGAATAACAAGATTTCAACTGACACAATAATGTTACTTAATAATGGTCCCTATAGAAATAATTTTTAGAGTTTATTATCGCAAAATTTTGCTGTGTCAGATAAAACCTTGTTATTCTACGCGGTCGACGTGTCATTTCATTTTGTTGTTATTCGTCGGCTGTCAAATAAACATATTTTGGCACGTAAACCCGCCGCATTTTCTAATTTCTTGTTTTCTTTATTAAATTGGTAAGAAACATAATATTTTATTGATTTATATTTAGTAAAACATCACGAATAATATTAAAAACATGTTTTTAAGCTGTTCTATATGTATTTATACTGTATTTTATCCTCGGTTCGTGAATACGTGGCATTTTACAAAGCCACGCACCGCTTCTAATTGATTTTAAATGACTGAAAATGTTAATTTTCACTATTGTTTTATAAAGTCCAACTTTTCGAAACCTTATAATGTTGATATAAATTAAGAAATTATCTAATATATCACAGCTATACATATATTTATTCATATTTTAATACTTTACCATACGGACTCTTGATATTATGTGAAATGTTTTTTTACTTCCTGTCAAAAATCTTGCTAAATAATCTCGGATTTGGATAAATTAATATAGTTATTGGGGTCCTCTTTCCCTAACCAGTGAAAGTTAAAAAAAGAAAGTACATTTTACATAACCTATTAGGATATTATAACAACCAATGTTCTGAAAATCTTTATCTTTTTTTATCGGCTGTCATGTTTTATTACCCGTTTTTGAATCCATTGTATTAAATTATTAATCGTAAATTGTGTTATCTTATGGTATCATTAGGCATTCTGCTGCTGATAGTTCAGTTATAACCTCTCTCACTTTCTCATAATCTCTTTCGTAGTAAAAACAGAGATCACAAACAAATTCTCAGTAGCAGCACTATAATTCTGAGAACATCTGTGTACATAATCTGACTGCAACATATTATTTCTTTAACCCTAGAATACTAATCTTATTTTTATACTGCTTAATACTAATCATCGCTTGGGAGGCTACTTTTAAAAAAACAAGTAGTTTTTTTAAGTGTCTTTATTAAAATATAAAAAATAAGTTTTTTACATAAGAGAGCAACCTCTGCCTTTTTAAATGCAATAACAAAAAATGTGTTTTCTAAATCAACACAGTCTTAAATAGTTGTTTAAACTTAACACATACCTAACTTTTTTTGGTAAAACAAACTGCTCACATACCTCGAGAAGAACAAAATTATTAACGATCGTCAATACGGATTCCGGCGGAACCGCTCGTGCGGTGATCTTCTCGCGTATGTGACGCATGTTTGGGGGCGATGCCTGGAACGTTTCGGTGAGACCCAAACGGTTGCACTGGACATCTCCAAGGCCTTTGACCGGGTTTGGCACCGAGGACTTGTTAACAAACTGCATTCTTACGGACTTCCCGCATCCTTGTGTACGTGGATTGCCGACTTCTTGAGGGAGAGGTCGATTCAGACGGTAGTCGATGGTTTCACCTCTTCCTCACACTCGATAAATGCTGGCGTCCCGCAGGGATCGGTTCTGTCTCCGACTTTGTTTTTGTTGCACATCAACGACCTTTTATCAATCATAACTCTTTCAAAGGAAGCAATCTTCCGAACAGGCCCTCCATCGAAATGCTTGGTGTAACCCTAAGTGACCAGCTCAGGTATGGGGGCTCCATCGAAGCCAGAGTAAAGTTAGCCTCACAGAAACTGGGCGTACTGTACAGGGCCCGCAGATACTTTAATAGTACACAACTGCTAACCCTGTACAAATCGCAAGTACGCCCCACGGTTGAATTTGGCAGCCACCTCTGGTCTGGAGCTCCAAAATACCTGAAAAATACCCTCGACTCTGTGCAGAAACGGGCGATCCGTTTGATAGATTCTCCCATCTTAACAGACGGATTGCAATCTTTAGAGCACAGGCGTCGGGTGGGAATGCTATCCTTGTTCTACCGGTATTACAATGGAAGATGCTCCGAGGAACTAGCATCATTGATCCCTTCGGCACCGGTGCATAGTCGGGAAACACGCCAAACGCGTGCCCAACATTTGTACACGGTTGACATTTGCCACATGAGAACGGGTCGTTTCTTCGACTCGTTCTTGTGTTCAACAGCTCGGCTGTGGAATGATTTGCCGGCCTCTGTGTTTCCTCCTTCCTACAACATGGGTCTCTTCAAGACCAATGTTCATTCCTTCCTCTCCTCAAAAAGACCCTCCACACAGCATCCCAGATGACATACGCCCTGAGGGAAATTATTTTCCTCAGGGCCTCCTGCGTGGAGTTAACGTAAAAAAAAAGATACATTAAGAATATGAAAAAAAATTAAATATTGCAAAAATCTTAAAAACTAAACATTTTTATTAAAATACAATATCAGTCTGTTGAGATCATTATAAAAAAGTAGCATTTAGCATTACAGTTTTTATGTCACATAACTTTGAAGTTTGTCTATTTATTTCTTATCACAAGTGAAACAATTAGGCGATCGATGTTCCAGACAATATGGTTTGTTGCATTTCACACAGTAGTACACAATCATGCGTTTTTTTTTGCTGGGCAAGAGTTGTACATGCTTCGTTTTCCTGTTTTAATGACATTTTCTTGAAGAAAAAAATCTTTTTTAATGACATTTTCTCAAAAAAAAAAATACCTTTAATACTAATCATCGCCTCCCAAGCGATCCAACACGCTGTAATTCGGGAATGATAAGAGCTTGCGAGACGCGTGACCGCTATCCACCGCGTTACGTTCGGCACTTAGTTGAGGTGAGCGCTCGAGTCGTAACGGTGGCACGATTTGAAATTATAACGAAAAAACTGTTTGAGTGCGGCCTCCCAGGCGATGATTAGTACTCTAGGGTTAAATAGAATTTGTTGAATTATTTTAAGTCCACAAACACCAGGTGTTATTCAAATGATGCTTGCAAACTGTATTCATTTTGGTAAATATGCATCTAGTCGACCTCACGGATAATACGGAACGTTCTTGTTGTCCAAGCGTTGTCGAATTTCGATACACGGATATACGGAATATTCCTTTTTAACCAATAGACAATCAAAACATGACCACCAATCTTATAAAATAAATTCTTGTCCAAATAAAAACATAAAGTACCTACTTCGAATTAATCTTAATATTAAAAGTTTGGGGTTCAAGCTGCAAAAGCTGCATGTCATTATCATTTAGATATACATCCCAGGTTTTGAATGATTTGTTTGGCAAAGCAGGGTTTGTCTAACGGGTATGTGCAATTATTCTAATACTTTTCTTTCCATATAAGAACATGGACATTATTGTTTTATATGGCAATAATATTTTTTTTACGATTGGCAGCATCGATTGATTGTCTGTGAAACGTTAAATAAAAACGATAAATATAAAAATTGTATTACCGCGTAAGTTAATTAATTTTAACAAAATTAAAATGTTAAATGCATATTTTTTTGTCTCACCCGACATAAATACTCACTTTTCGTAATAATAAAGCTAAATCTAACTGTTTGAATAAAAAATATTCTGTAACGAGTAAGCGGTTCAATGTATAAATAATTTATTTTTTTACAACATATCAAACTCGTCGAATTTAATGTTTCAAAAACCCAATCAAGTTTGATAACGTCTAAAAGGGATCGAAATGAAAATCTAGTCTCCTTCAACGGAAGCAATCTTTTGAATAGGACCTCCATCGATATGCTTGGTGTAACTCTAAGTGACCAGCTCAGGTACGGGGGCTCCATCGAAACCAGAGTTAAGTTATAGAGCTTTAATTGTGAAGCGGTAATAACACAAAGTTTTCGTAAAATGTCATTTCGTTTGAGACATTATAAGTGCCTATTGGCGATTTTCGGAGGGGTTAAGACAACTGCATTTTTATGGAGTTCATTAGCTGGATTCCACAGAGGTTCTCTTTTAAAAACTGATGCAATTAATATTTCATCCATTTTTTCTTCTAAAAAGCCTCGCGCCTGGTGACAAAAAACCAACACGTTTGTTTACTTTGATACACGCTAAGCGACTAGCTAGGCGCTGTGCGGCTGGTCGTGAAAATTCTAGAACGTTCGTTTTACTAAGCTACTCGCTAGGTGACTCGCTGGGCTCTAGGCGCTAAGCAAGCCGCCTGTCTGTGCGGACGTAGCCTTATGCAATTCCAAGCTAGGGCCACGTCCTATTTAAATATTTTCCTTTAGAATATGATAAACGAAAATTCGTCTTCGCAAACTTTGAAACCTTAAAACATGGTAAGATGAAGTTAGAACCTTATCCAACCAAAATGGCGAACCATAATGCGTCTTGTAATAATGATCAACTGTCATATACAAACAAAATAGAGAGTGTAAGTTATGTTAGAACCTTGTAAAATGAATGATTATTTAAAATGCTTGATGTTAGAACTTTGTCTACGAAAATACAACACAGATGTGTCTGAAAATTATTTTTAGGTATAGAAAAGAGTATAAGAAATGCTTTGGCATTCAAAGGTCATTTTTGAAAAAAAAATGTCAGTTGGAACCCTATCCAAATGAGGTGAGGATATCTCTATGCCATTTTACGAGAGCTTCAAATATTTAGCATATGAATACAACCCACAAATATTTAGCATATGAATACAACCCACAAATATTTCACGCTGTGCGGGTCGCATGTTTACCCAATCAGATTCTTCAGAATAAAGGGACAATGCTCTGAAATGTTAAAAAACACATCAAACAAGTATCTTGTGAAAAGTTAATTTAGCATTTTAGAACTTGTTTTAAAAAGAAAAATTATTGAAAATGTACTGGTTATTGTTATTGGCTACATAATTAATTACCTTTATTTTATCTAATCAAGGTATTTATAGATGGGTGATTTTAGTTTTGTGGGATAGTTACTCGCTGAATGGCCATTTGATGACAATGTTACAATTTGAATTTCTACAAAACAGAAGGGAATAATGATTTTTTTTAACAAAGTTGGGGAATTAAAATTTTTTTAAATAATCTAATTCCATTCATAAACGTTCTCCCATATTCAGTAAACGGTCTCCCATAATAGAGGCATAATTCATATTAAAGTATTGCTACATTGTTCTACTGGTATTTCAGTGAAAGATGCTCCAAGGAATTTGCATAATTGATTCCTTTGGCACCGATGCGCAGATGGTAAATTTGTACACAGTTGACATTTGTCACATGAGAATGGGTCATTTCTATGACTTGTTCTTGAGTTCAGCTGCTTGGCTATGGAATAATTAGCCAGCCCATGTGTTTCTTCTCTTCCAAAACATTGGTCTCTTTAAAAACCAGGTTCAATCCTTCCTTTTCTCCAAACTCGTGGTCGAGGGGGAAAGCTCTTGACTCACAATCCGAAAGTCGCAGGATTGAATCCTGCCATGCGCAATAAAATTTTATTTGATTAATGTGTGTTATTTCACAATTAATTCGTTTAAAATAATATATAGTATATTTGGAAGATACTCTCAGTATCTCCCTGGTGTAAGACCACCATTCAGAATTGAAATATTGCTGGAAATGGCTTTAGCTGTGTTTGGTGACAAGATCTGATTAGCCAGGTACTTTTCCACCTTCCTCTTCCCCATCCCCTTCCCATTCTTACTACCTTCAGCCTCAAAAAGTCTTCAGTGATTCCTACTGACGATGCTGTTGATAAGTCTACTGTAAATCGATGGGTAATAAAATTTCATGATTGTACGCCTGGAAAAGCTATAATTGTTGATGAAACACGCAGCGGACATCCGATCATTGATACATATGATAAACAATCCAAACTCGTCCATGATTTGATTCAAAATGACAGGCGAACCACTCAAAAGCGTATCACAAACCATTTTGGAATATCCAAGGAACGTGTCGGCTTCATTGTTGAACAATTAGGATACATTAACCTCTTGTTTGCCAGGGTAGGCCAGCAAAAAGCACCACCAATTATGACGCGGCACCCGGCGGCAGAAATGACATTTCGTGTCCAGCGATTCCTGACACTGTCCTTTACAAATTTTGTACATAGAAGGGTCAAAATCGTAGATAAAGGAATTTTTACCGCGCATGCCCAAGAACTGCGCACATCCCCGCGCTCCGGTAAATTATTAATATAAATTATTTGGAGTGACTAGGCGCATTGCAGGTTTCGCTATGGTAAAGGGCGATAATAGAGCAAGCGATTCTGACCGTGTCCTTCGTACACTTTCTTTATACATAAGGGTCAAAATCGCGTGTAAAACTCATGACACACTGGTGCACGAGCGGCAAATGATGGGTTAAAGATACGTAAAATCTGTGGACGATGGGTACCACACCGTTTCACAGACGAGAACAGTTGCGTCGATTAGAGCCTCCGCTAAACCTGAATTTTTTTTTTTGATTCCACACCCTTCTCTCCCCCGATCTTTCGCCTTGCGATTTTTATTTTTTCCTCTACTCAAGAGACACCTCAAGGGTAATCATTACATCTCGGATGATGAGGTGAAGACAGCTGTCAAGTCCTATTCGAGAAATGTCAGAAGAATTTTTCAGTTACGTAATGAACTTGTCTCATGTTGGGAGAAATGTTACGATGACTATGTTGCAAAATCAATAAATGATTTTGAAGCTTAAGCATCGTACTTTTTGCCCTATCTTGCTGTTTGTTTTTGTTTTTGTTTTACAAGCATGTGTGCATTACTTTTCAGCCTACCCTAATATAAATCTCACCATACATCTAATATAAATCTCAACATGGATTTATCAAAGGAAGATCAACCCTGTCCAATTTAATATTATACACGAATGACATTGTTAATGCCTTGACTTCATCACATCAAACTGATTCCATATATACTGATTTCAGTAAGGCATTTGATAAGGTTAACCACAGACTCTTATTACGAAAACTGAAGTTGTTGGGAATGAGAGGGAGTATTTTGGAATGGTTTAAGAGTTATCTATTGGGAAGGTACTTAGCGGTCAAAGTTGATTCTTTTACTTCTTATACATTTGCTGCCTCGAGAGGGGTACCACAGGGATCTCATTTGGGCCCGATATTATTTTGCTTATTCATAAATGATATAGTTAATATTTTTAGTAATGTCAAAGTTCTATTATTTGCTGATGATCTGAAGATTTACAGAACAATTAGAAACGATGACGATCGCGCCATTCTGCAGTCAAACCTGAACAAATTATGCGCGTGGTGTTCTGCCAATGATTTACAACTAAATATTGGTAAATGTCAGATTATTAGTTTTTACAAAGGTAAAAATCCTTTTAACTTTTCTTATGATATGAATGGTGTTAATCTTCTTCGTGTATCGCAGATTCGTGATCTTGGTGTTATATTCCACGAGAGTCTACAGTTCAATGTACACATCGATGAAATAACAAGCGATGCAATGAGAATACTAGGTTTTATCTTGAGAATGGGGGCAAATTTTAAAAGTATGTTAACATTAAAACATCTGTATTGCTCACTAGTACGAAGCAGATTAGAATACAATTCCTCTGTATGGTCACCATACTACAATGTTCATTCTCAATCATTGGAAAAGGTACAAAACAAATTTCTTCGGTACATCAATTTTAAAATGAAAATTCCAATCGAATTTATAAATTATAATTACTTACGCGCTGAAACCAGACTTCTTAAATTATCAGATAGAAGAGTGTTAATTGATTTATTATTTTTATACAAAATTATAAAATCTTTAATTGACAGCCCTAATTTGTTGGAACTAATTTGCATTAGCATACCCGCTAGACAAACTCGTAGTAAAGATATTTTTAAATGCAACAATAAACTCAACACTAATTACTCCATATACTCACCAATTCCAAGAATCCATAACCTTGCGAATAAATACTGCGAATCTATAGATATATTTAGTGTTGACAGTTTTGAATGTTTCAAAAATCAACTAATCTCGATTCTATCTGCTAATAATTAACTTTTATTATTTTTTTGTTTTTCTCATAAAATATTTTCTCATCTAAACCTCACCAGTAAAATGTATACTTACTTTATAATATTTTTGCAGTTCTATTTACACTTTGTTCTATGTCAGGTCTTATTATTATTGTTAATAATATGTATAAATATTTAAAGCTGAATTGTTTTAGTTTTTTGTAAGTACAACTTGTACTATTTCATTTCATTTTTTTTTATGTTGTAATATTCTTTACCTAACGAGTCGATTGCATTAATATTTATTCTGTTTTATTGTTTATGTAATACATGTAATTAATATTGTTAATTATATATTTGCTTCTTTTCTTGTAAAAGCCCACTAGGGCGTTAATAAAATATAAATAAATACTAAATGTATGAAACCGATACCATTATGACGTTTCACGACACGATACGTCAGACAAATATAAATCCATCTTTATATCTATCTCATCTATCATAATTTAATTTGATGTTTCTATTTGCAGAATAAAAATGCGTAAGCTGAAAGGAGGTGCTGTGAAGGAGACAGCCAAGCAGAAGAAGGAGAGGAAGCAGGACTTTGCAAAGGTGCGCCAACAGGTGCCCACCATCGTCCTGCCGTGCCTCGCCGTCATTGTAGTGCTCATCGGTCTCTACGTCTACTTCAAGACCCGGCCGCAGAAGATGCTGTTCCAAGACTGAGGACTCTCCGCCCAACATAACCTCGAAAGCGCAAGTCTCGACAATTCGACACTGGCCAACAATATTCTGATGTTAATTAATTCATACATACATTCATTTTCAATCAAACTCTTTCAGAGTTGTTAACCTTTTCAATGCAGTCCTTCGCACTGTGCGGCATATTTTGACATATTTTAATAAAACTTCATGGATCACATACGCAACATCCATGTACGAGGATAGCCGCCGATGGATCACATATGCGACAGCCACATGGATTAGGTTAAAGGACTCTATATACACTGTCTTTTGTGATGGTTGTTGTTACAAATGGCTAATGACCATTTCCATGCAAGCCTTCACACTATCCATTTTTCTATGGACTTCAATCGATATATCCATGATAATAGAAACAGGGGTGTCACGACCAATGTCATGACGCGAGAGAGATGTGGACTGTAAATCTGAATTTTGCGATAACAAGACAATTGACTGCGTTTTTAACTCAATCACTGGAAATGGCAAATGAAAAGATAAGTCCCTACCTTTTGATGAGTTCATCCGCTGTTTCTGGACCGATCTTGGTGATGGCTGCACCTCACTTCAATAACTGCACAACTTGGTCACAATTACCGACACTTTGGGGTCCATTAATTAGTATTTTATGCGGTTAATAGCGAGATTTCAATGGCGAGATGTGACCGATGGCACTGCAATTTTTCAACTCATACAAGTAGGTAATTTTAAATTTTGGTGCAAATATTGCAAATGGGTTCCACGTAGGTACGAAAATATTTTTTTCTTTTCCTTTTGTAGTAACTAAGTAGGTACTTTTAAGGAAAGGAGGAAGACAAAAAGATAATGAATGAATGAAGGACTTTTGAACATGGATTTAGTTTTTAAACTGTTTCAGAACTAAACAATGGGAGACAGGTCATGAACCATTGTTAGTATCAAAATGTCTCCAACATCGCACAACCCTACTTACTGCAAATCGCATAACTTTCATTGGCTCTGCCGATTCAATAGTCTGTAGCTTGGCGACAGTCAGTCCACTTCCATGCTATATCTCCATCTGTTTTCTATTATCTATGGTTATCGCGGATACGCTGGGTTTGAACTGAAACGACAAAACAACAAGCATTTAAAAACTAGAGCAACTTGAAAAGATGAAATTTTGAAGTACAAAACCTTTATTTATTTATGATAGAATCTAACGGTACTATAATGTAGATTTTCTTGTATAATTTAATTATAGAGTTCATTATTATAAATCAATTGATCCTATTTAAACAAATAACACAAAATTCATAAATAATTACAAAATATATTTTGTTGCTTGTATCAAAAAATAAATACAAACTGGTTTTGAGTTCCTTTGGTAGTAAAAATAATATTAACGCCGTCTTTGTAAATAAAATTAAAGAAACTATTTTATAATAAATCGTTATTCTATTACAAAAAATTTAACCATATAACATACAGTAATTTTGTTAAATTTAAAAACAAATCTTTATATGATATTATTAGTTACAGTCTGTTGTCTAATATTTGTTGCTAGAGAGGTATTTTTATTCCTTGTTTTTAATTTTATTTTGTTTTTAAGAATTATCAAATATATGTACTAATTTTAAGGCTTATGGAATAAAATTACAGAATAAATTGTATTAGGTAAAAAATTCACCACTATCAGGGTATGATAAACATATATAGTATGATAATATATTTGCAGGAGCAAAGGGTTAGAATAGGGTTGGGGAACCAGTGGCCTGAAAGCTCTTTTGGCGTGTCATGCCGAAAGAACAGCAAAAAATTTCATTTAAAACATGAGAATGGTTTTCTTTCATGGTATGTCAGATGTGTTTTTAATTTAGTTAAAAAAAAAATAGATAAATAAATTATACAAAATGATGAATTCGCAGTTATTTATATAAAGGCACACCTTTGTCGAAGGTTATAAACATGCTAACGTCAAAAAAACATTCTAAAATCGTCTTCAAGTTCCTTAAATAATGTAGAAAAAGTAGTATAATTTCAATTTACTGATGGACTCGTAAGCAGATTCATTCTTAAATTAAAACCAGCATTGTGTTTAGAAATAAATATAAAATCCGGTTGCGGATTCATATGCTTTAAATGAAACCATTCTCATGTTCCAAGTTATCAAATTCAAGTTGCGCACTAATGTGCTGCAACAATCTGAGGAAAACCGATTTCAAATTCAGAATGTAGATTGAACCTGAGTAAATGCACTCAGATTCACACTGAAGTTAAAACCACTTTTGTTTTCCGAATGTCGGATGAATTTGGGAACCGTTCTAAAGTTCCGAGTAGAGTCTAAAATTCTAATATGCTGCAAAATTCTGAAGAAAACAATTTGCTTGCGTGAAACCATAATTGAAGCTTCGCATACTTAAGTTAAAACCAGTTTTGTGTTCAGAGTGTAATGATAAAATTTCAGTTGTTACGGGTTCATCTGCGGACCCATTTCGGAGATAACCATTCTCGAGTTCTGTTTGATACTAATGACTCCCGACGGTAAAAAGGTTCCCCACCCCTTCGTTAAAAGAAGATATAACTAAAATAGTAATTTTCCGACTGCAAAATATCAGATTATCACCTTCAGAATGTTTACTCTAAAATGGTAGATACTTTTGCTGAAGCATAATGTTATTTACAATATACTAGTATGTATCACTTTTATTGAAGCATACTGTTTTGTGTTGTGTTATTTACACTAAAATAGTTATTTCTTTGATATTCGCTAAACCATCATGTTATTTTCTCTAAAATGGTGGATAATTTAGCTGAACAAGAATGTTATTTACACTAAAATAGAATCACTTTTACTGAAGCATACTGTTATGTTCACTAAAATAGTTGTTTCTTTTGCTAAAGCATAATGTTATTTACTCTAAAATGATGGATAATTTAGCTGAACAAGAATGTAATTTACACTTGTACTGAAGCATAATGTTATGCACACTAAAATAGTTGTTTCTTTCGCTGACATAAGAGATTATTTTCACTAAAATAGTTGTTTCTTTTGCCGAAGCACAATGTTATTTAAACTAAATTAGTTATTTCTTTTGCTGAAGCAAAATTTTATTTACACTAAAATATTTACATAAATATAATATATGTGTCTATATTTACTAAATCATATTGAAATAATTCATGTTGAGTACTTAAATTATACTGTTGATGTATAATTTTAGCATTTATATAAGGTTGGTTGTGAATATTTGATAAAATGATTCCATATTTTGGCACCTTAAATATATAACTATACAAAATTATTTTATTGGATTTTTATTTATTGTCTTTTAGTACATATTTACACACTTAACAAAGTGGGATGTTGAGGTTATCCAAACACCAGTGGCGGTCCTAAGATTGAAAAAAATATGACGTTATTGATGTTGTTTTAGCTTAAATTATTATTTTTAAACGACTTCAAAAAGGAGGAGGTTCTCAATTCGACTGTATTTTTTTATGTTTGTTACCTCAGAACTTTCGGCTGGGTGAACCGATATTGATTATTCTTTTTTTATTTGAAAGCTGCTGCTTCCCGTGTGGTCCCATTTTAATTTGGTCCAGTTCGACAATGGCATCCATGCGAAAACCATATAAAACTTGAATTTGCAATAAGTATGTGCGCGACAAATGGACGAATAACTCAATATCACGCCAACCGATTTCGATGATTCTTTTTTTGGAAAGGATGTACTTTAAGGGTAGTTTGATGAGCGTTTGGTTAGGTTCTGATTATGGGATCCATGACAAAGTAACGGAATTCTTCAATTCTTAGGAGCAAATTAACATACTCGGCCGAATCTCTTAATTTGACCCTAACTTCGTTGAGCAGCACGTTTAGTAGATCTACCCATATTCAAACAAATTAGTTAGTGTACTTCAGATTCACTAAAAATCAAAAAATAAACAAAAATTTTAACAAAACAAAAAAACGACTTCAAAAATGCACTAAAAAGTAAAAAAATAATTTCGTATTCTTCTACAACTTCATAATCAACTTACTTTTTCTACTCATCAATATGTAGGTACGATTGATATTTTTGCAGTCGGTGTCAGCAAAGGTACCCGGCCCGGCGCGTTCACTTGACAGTTCCCCTCACGCCGCGGCCCCGCTCTCGCCTCGTCAAGTCGCTCGTGCGACACAAGCACATCTCACCTATAACTATGTATGTAGTTACAAACCTACCTTGACTGACACCGACTTCAAAAATAACAATCGTACCTACATATTGATGATTAGAAAAAGTAAGTTGATTATGAAGTTGTAGAAGAATACGAAATTATTTTTTTACTTTTTAGTGCATTTTTTTAGGTTGTTTTTTTGTTTTGTTAAAATTTTTGTTTTTTTTTTTCAGCTAAAACAACAACAAAAATGTTGTATTTTTTAACCTTAGCACCAAAGATGCCACGAATATTCGGCTACTATTCGGTATTCGGCCTATTCGGCTACTTTTTTAACTATTCGGTATTTGGCTGAATATTGCGAACCATTCGGCCGAATACCAAATCAAGAAAAAAACGCAAAATATTACTCACAATTTTTTGTATTTTAACAAAAAATCTGCATAACTAATACTTAAAATCTATCAGTGGTAAGTTATGATGAATGAAAACATTTTTTTCAAAATTTGTTGATTGCAAACGATTGCGCTTTTCCTCATAAATTATAGCTGCTTCCGAAAAAAGCTGCTCGTTATGTACACCGCTACCGGGAGTTTATTTATTTATTTAATACAAACGGCATAAGTATGCCATAAACACTAATTACATGTCACAAATTCATATTCAAAATATCAGTAATGATAAAACAGTGTATGTATAACAGTTAGTTGTGACGATACATTGGGAAGTGACAACAGAGATACCTTTACATGCAAAAATCTATAACACAAATAAAATTAGTAGTGATTTAAAAAATATGATAGCATAGCCTTCTTGTACCCTTGTTCCGTGCAGTTAAATAGATCTATCACATCTGCATATCTATTAGTAACTTCATGTAACCTAGGTAAAAGTGAGTGTTTCGTATACTCAGTCCGATTATTGTTACATTTAAAAAGGATTTTAGAACGAGTGGTTCTCGTGGGAATATGAAATTCAATGAGCTTATTTAAATCAGGACTGTCTATGCTACCATTTACAATTTTGAACATAAATATTAAGTCGGATATAATTCTTCGATCTGAGAGTCTTAATAAATTTAATTCTTTCATCAAGTTGATAAATAAATGTTTGCAAATTCTGCTAGGCTTGGATACTGTTTTGCATTTGTTGACCACCACTTGTAAGGGTCTGCTATCCGATCTAGGTGAACAGTTTTCATGTGTTTTTTAAGATACACTACAAGTTTCAATGTATTTTGTAAGATATACACAATATAAGTAACAAAATTTGATTTTTTATAAGAAAAACTCTCTTTTTATAACTTTTGAAGGTTATTCCCATCAACGTAATATATCATTGAAGAAGAAGATAACAATAATAATCTAAACGAAAATATGAAAGAGAACAAGACACAGAAAACAGAAAAAAGACAATGGTCGCAACTGGGACTTGAACCCAGACCTCTCGTCTTACCGGGACGTGCGTGTTAACCAATTTCGCTATTGCTCCCTTCTGTCAAGCCGTCATAATAGTCAATCTCATATTTCAAATTTTAGAATTAATAATAATTATCTTCAACTAATTATTTTTCCATACTATGAGCAACTACCTATTAAAAATAAAAATTGAATATTCATTTAGACTTTTATATAAAGTCAATAGTTCCTTATGAATAAATTCGGATATTTTTATCCGAGACGCTATCTAGGATACA
This sequence comes from Limnephilus marmoratus, assembly GCA_917880885.1. Classification (NCBI taxonomy): domain Eukaryota; kingdom Metazoa; phylum Arthropoda; class Insecta; order Trichoptera; family Limnephilidae; genus Limnephilus; species Limnephilus marmoratus. The sequence goes on from OU862929.1 coordinate 42,622,381, forward strand.
AACCAATTCTTAGAATGATTGTTTCCAATAAAAAGGTTTTCCCATAGTATGGAAAAATAATTACTTGAAGATACTCTGGGACAGAGGTGTCAATATGTTTTTCTGATTTTTCTGTTTCCAGATTTTCGATTGAGTTTCGCTTATATTGTCTTCATTTATTTAAATATTACAATTTGAGGTTTTACTCATAAATTTAAAATAAAAAATAGAAGATAATATAATTAATTCTAAATTTTAAAATATGAGATTGACTATTATGACGGTTTGACAGAAGGGAGCAATAGCAAAATTGGCTAACGCGCACGTCCCGGTTAGACGAGAGGTCTGGGTTCAAGTCCCAGTTGCGACCATTGTCTTTTTTCCGTTTTCTGTGTCTTGTTCTCTTTCATATTATCGTTTAGATTATTATTGTTATCTTCTTCTTCAATGATATATTAGCAGTACCGGATTATCCCTAAGGCAGAGTAGGCAACTGCCTAGGGGCCCCGCATCGGCTAGGGGCCCCGCGTCCTGAGAAAAAATGACTTGCTTCAATTAGTGAGCAACGAAGTTTCGGAAAAATCAGCTTTCAAGATGTTTTAATTTTTTTATAAGGAAAATTTACAGGTTAATAACATTAGGTATACGCTTTAAAGAAAACAACAAATTATAATAATTAGGTTATGACCCAATAAATAACTAATGTTCAGACCATGCACAAATAACAAATAAAACGTCTGTAATTAAAACAAATAAATAAACATAGTTGTATTTTACTTTTCTTTCCTTCTATTTGTTGCAACATTACTTAGTATCTGAAGTGATTGAAGGTGCCGTGTGTGGTTTATATTGGCATTTGTTTTGTTTTATTTTTTGCATTTATTTCTAATTATATGTTTAAAATATAAATGTTGTAAAAGCGTCAGTATTCACTACCTATCTGCTTGCTAAAATTCTTTAAGAAAGGTTGTTTGAAAGTAGTGACAAGACGGCTCATTGTAATGTTTTTTTTTAAATAATATTTATTTTTGTTTCTATGTATGTGTCCTTTTATGCGCAATAAAGGTTATCGTATTTTATTCTTTTTTTTATTGAATGAGGTGATGGCATACCTGTCGTAATGGAGTAAAAGAACAGATTAATTATGAATAAAATGACGTTTTGATAGAAAAAATGATTTTCGAAGTTAGAAAAGGGTAAAGTGCAGTGGCGGACTAAGCCCGTCAGAAGCCCTGGGCGGCAAAGTTGAATGCACCCCCCCCCCCCCCCCCCTTAGTGAAGTTGATGTAAGTTTACAAATTTTTTTATTCAGTTCACACGGGCCTCTGCCTCTGGAGGGCCTCCAAATGCCTCCATATTCCCTTGATCAAATCCCAAATCCTGAACAAGGCTCACAAATAAAAAAATCTTATTTTTTTAAATTCATTTTCTGTTTGTTAATAATGCTCTCACCATTTGAGGAAATTGGTAAAATTGATGGAGATACAGCGTTTTAATCAATTTGTATGTTGAGTTATCCTCATCAAAACTTTGAAAGAGTTTTTCTCGAACCTACGTTTTTCAACCTGTTTGACAACATATTATTAGATAAGCCATATAGGTATATCCGATTTGCATGCAATAAGTCTTTAACAGTTAGAAAATCCAGTCACCATGGCACCACTTTGAGATTTTTTTATAAAGGTCTTTTTTTATGAACAATGAAAATTTTCCATAAAAAATGGAAGATAAAATTCGCAGGTCCGCCATTTTTAATTTTTTTTAGATATCAAAATTCCCCTACGCCATAGACAGTAGATTTTCGAACAGATTAAGACTAGGTGCTTGCAAATCGAATGTATAGTTTTTTAATATGTTGTTGACAACCACGTTGAAAAACGTGTTAAAAAAGTTTCGAGAAAAACGCATTAAAAATTTGGCCGAAGGATAATTCAATATACAAACTGTCTCAAATGTTTTCACATAAAATGTTGTATTCGTTCAATTTTTCGAATTTCTTTAAAACATTTGGTGAGAGCATTTTTAACAAATGCATCTTTCAGAAAATGAAATAAATAAAAAAAAATTACAAATGTATTTTTTACAGTGTCCTGGTGCCTTAAGGGGGGGTAAGGTTTTGAAGGCGAAATAAAGGCATATTGTCATGATTTTTTTTAGATATATTAATAATGTTGGTTTTATTTATTTCCTAGAAACTTTATAGTAAAACAACTGAAGTATCTTGGAAAAAAATTCGATTAAAAATATGAATAAATAAGTCCGTGAGAGCGAATCTCCGGCGGCGCCTCGAAAAAAAGTTGTTATGCGGTGAACTCCATAACTCGTCACCGTATCATTAGATAAAAAATCGCAATGCGTTGAAAAGGTAATGTGTTTTCCTAGGTAGTCAGAGGGAGTTTTTTTTCGATTTTTTTTTATTTTTGGCAGCATTTTGAAGTGAAAAACGCGATTTTTGCTAAAAAAATTCAGTGAATTTGTTATTATAAAATGGTAAAAAAAATCCCTCTGACTAAGTACCTGTTGATTTACGTGAAGAAATAGTGTACAAATTTTCAAAAGTATCGGTCAAGTCAAGTCAAGATTTTGAGTTATGATGTTCACGAACTTCAGAAATGTTGTTTGCTAAAAAACCGATTTAAACATTTTTATACTCGAAATATACGTACTTGAATCGAGCATGAGGGCCGGTCGCTTGAAACGCTGTATCTTCATTAGTTTTGCTCCGATTTACTTGAAATTTTGACACACTACATGTTGTACATTCATAAAAAAACTCAAAAAAGTTTTAAACCCTTACCCCCCCTCCTACCCCTGAAAGCCTTGTCAAGGATTTGATCAAGGGAACAAAGAGGCGTTCGAAGGTCCCTTCACCCCCCCCCCCCCTCCCCCGCGTTAGTCCGCCATTATTGGTAAGGGGGCCCCGAGACGTACATTGCCTAGGGGCCCCGACAAGGTTAATCCGGCCCTGTATATTAGTATGGGACAAATGTATGAGGTGGTGAGGCGTGAAGTTTTTTTTTTTTTATTTTTTTTATTTCATACAATTTTTGAAAATACACTTGTTGTGTTGAAGTGTTTGTATATTCTATGACATTTTTGTATTAGAACCGTGAGGTGGTGATAGGGTAAGCCAATTCATTTATTGTGAATACCGCAGAAGCGTCCCAACTGCTCCGAAATTTTAATTTTAATTTTTTTTATTCTTGTTATGTCTGCCCTTTCCTCGGCAGATATTAATTATTAATAAAGGTTCTTTTATATAAAATGTGTTTATTACTTGAATAACCTAGCTGGATAGCTACGACTGTTTACTATTCAGTGATAGGTAAATCTCTGGGCTCTTGCCTGGGGAGCTCGTAAAGTCTATGTCTGATACTGCTTCTTGTACGCCAATGCCATCTGGCGAGCTATGGCGCAAGCTAAATGCTTACCGCCATCTATCGTATTCTTTCCATATGAAATACTTAATTACTCTACATTACACCCTCCCCGACCTAATCTCAAGCCCTGGCTACAATAAATACAAGTCATGTTCTTTTCAAAAGAAGCTATACAATTGACAAAAATGGGATTTTAAATATTTCATTTTTACACGATTTTATACACTAAATTCAACCAAACATAGTCATGATTTTAAATAATTCATTTTTACACGATTTTATACACTAAATTCAACCAAACATAGTCATGATTTTAAATATTTCATCTTAAGTACTTCTGTTTCTCTGGGAGGGACCTCTATGAACGCTTTGAACGGAGCCTCCCTTCCCAAGGTCTTAGTTGAATAGTTTGCTCTCGATCATCTGCTGGTAATCTGAAATCAAGAGAACTCCACGTTAGCCCCTTCAACAAAGCTGAGGTCCCCAACTCGTCTGAAGCGCATTTCGTGACCTCAGACGCGGTGGGTGGGTTATTATCTTCACTCTCCTCTTCCCATTTCACAGATAAACTCTTTAACTGATCAATATGCCTCTTCCAAGTCAACGGAGTACCACAGATCCTAACGATATAAACTTTTTTACCCACTTTCCTTTCTACAATACCTCTAACCCAACAAACTTTATTCATCTGACGGAAGTCCTTGACCAGACATTTTTGTCCAACATGTAAATTCCTAAGTTTTACGCCCCCATAATTCCTTATTTGATTATCTTGACTCCTTTTGATATTATCGTTAGCTATTTTTCTCTGTTCTGACACATCTTCCTGAGTGGTTTTAGGAATTAAACTACTGAAAGTTGATTTCAGTCTCCTACCAAACATCAAGACTGCCGGTTCTAATCCCGTGGTGCAATGTGGCGAATTTCGATAATCAGATAGAAAATCACATAATCTACTTCCATAATTTACTGGAAAATTATTCCTAACCATAATTTTTTTTAAAAATTTTTTTACCGTTTTAACCGAATTTTCAGCTTGTCCATTACACTGAGGGAATTTGACCGGTGAATTTAAAAATTCTATGTTATTCTCTTTAAGAAATTCTTTAAACTCTACACTAGAAAATGCTGTTCCATTATCCGAAACTAGGCAATCAGGGTTACCAAAATTAGAGAAAATTCTTCTCAATTCCTTAATCGTGTTAAACGAATCCGCCCTTGGGACCTCTAAGCAGTCGATCCACTTGGAAAAAGCGTCACAAATTACAAGAAACATTTTTCCTGCTAATGGCCCACAGTAGTCTACGGGCACCCTACTCCAAGTTGACCCAGGGTTCGGCCACACTGACAAGTGACTCTTAGGAGGTGCCGGCCTCATTGCCGCGCAATCATTACATTTTAGAACCATTTTTTCAATGTCATTGTTCAGTGATGGCCACCAAAAATAAGCTTTTGCTAGGCCCTTCATTTTAACTATTCCTAAATGAGATCTGTGTAATAACTCTAGCACTTGTTCTTGTAAGGAACTCGGAATGACAATTCTATGTTGCCAGAAAAGGCAATCCTTGACTATGGACATTTCGTTTCTCTTAACCCAGAATCTCCACAGTACATCGTCTCGACCAACTCGTTTTGGCCAGCCCTTACGCAAACACGTTAAAACTTCCTGAATAACCGTGTCTGTCTCTGTAGCTGTGGACACTTCCGGGTAATCTTGAAATCTCCATTCCTCATTTGAGGCGTCACTAAATTAATTGTCTCCTGAGAAGTTATCCCAAGATCGAAACATTCCATAAAGTCTCTACCCACAATTAATTCTGTCCCTTTTATTACTACAATAAAATTAATATTTTTGTTCCTACCCTTAAATTTCACATCAAAAATCGCCTTTCCTACGACTTTTAAACGATTATTTCCATAACCTGAAATAATCCGCTTGTCTTGTGACAAAATGATTGAACTAAAATGTCGTTTAAAAATACCCTCCGGCATCACACATAAAGATGAACCGGAATCAATCATTACCGTAAACTTCTTGTTATTAATTTCAATTTCAGCAGTGATCGGACTAATTGACGCAACTAAAACTTTACTATCCCTGTGATTTTCAAAAATGGGATTTATAGGATTATTCTTGCAAAATTTCTGTAAATGCCCAACGCCCTTACATTTAAAACATTTCGCATTACGAAATTTACAATCAAACGATAGATGATCATTCCTTTTGCAAATAAAACACTGTTTTTTAACATTACCCGAGGGTGATCTAAAATTCGTACCTGAATTTGATCCTAACCTATATGCTGGTTTCCTGTTAAAACTACCATTGGGGCTCGTCGATCGTTCCCTACGCTGATCTCGCTTGAACCCATCGCTAGTAACTCGTTTTTTTACCAGGTTTACTTCTGATTTAACTGTATTAGCACTATCCAAAGTTGACATACTAACTGCAAGTCCTTCTATTTCATTAAACGATAACATTTGCCCTTCCACTAAAATTTTTCTCTTTCGCGCGCCCCGGTAACAATCCGACTGCAAACATGTCTATAAGATTTTTTTCAAGCCTCGTTTCGAATTGACAATACGTTGCTAAAGAACGAAGTCTAACCGCGAAATCTCTTATCGTCTCGCCTTGTTGTTGTCTCGCTAAAAAAAAATTCTCCCGTTCTTTAAAAACTGAACGATTTTTAATAATAATATAATAATAATAATAATATTTATTTCGCATAAAATTATACAATGAAACATATGTGGAAACTTTGACTAGCCAACTAGGAATGGATCCTGTTTTAGGCCAGTCAAATTGACAAATTTAGTTCATATCATAATTTCATATTACATTGATAAATTATATACATATTATTTATTGAATGAAACAAGTGTTACGATTAAATTCCTCGTAGAAGCTTTAGTTAATAACTACAATTTTGAACTCATAAAAAAAAGAATAAGCGAAGAGAAAAAAACAATGTCTTAAAGTACAGATTTAGTATCGAATGCTTGTTTAACAATAGATAAATGTTTGGACATGTGAATCGCTAGCAAAAATTGAGAATCGAGACCATCTTCAAGTGTGATGACAAAATCCATATTATAATTAAAGTTGATGTTTAAACATGATTACAAAAAATAAGTATAATTAACGTGAGTGACGTATCCCTCAACTTTACGAGCGGGTAAAGAAACTCAAAAAGAATGTGACTCGAAAAGGATGCAGCAAATGAATAAAAACAATTTGTATATAAATATGTCTTAAGTTAATGTATAAATAGTGACATGAGAAAGGGGTTGATAACCAATTGTATTTATTTCCCTTTCCTTGCGTCATTTTTTCATCCTACTAAGATATTTTCCCTTAGAGCACTTAATATAAAATAAAACAGGTAAAGTAAGTAAAATCCAGATGGTAATAATAAAAAGAAAGATCACCGCAGGAGATGAATGTAGAACAATGGGAAGGGTATTGATAAAATAGTAGACAATTATGTTCTGAAGTGATAAGTACGTGTTTTTGTAATATTACGCATAGTACGTAATTTTGTATAATTTTATACGTATTATGTATAAATTATAATTTACGTAATTTTGTATAATAAAAAGAAAGATCTCCGCAGGAATTGAATGTAGAAAAAAATGGGAAGGGTATTGATAAAAGAATAGACAATTGTGTTCTGCAATGGTAAGTACGTGTTTTTGTAATGAATGGAACTATGAGTGAGTGTTTTTTTTTTATTTTGTTTTTTTTATTTTCTTATATATTTTTAATTTTGTTTTATTTTATATGATGAGACTAACTATTGGTCAACATATCTTCGCTTTTGATCCTCCCTAAATCAAGGAGCCAGTCGTTGATCAATTTGCGCAAAACATTTGCACTTTTAGTTTTCCAATCATTAGGAATGATATTAAATAATTTAGGTCCTAAGTACGAAAATTGCCGTTGGCCGAGGGACGTCGTGATTTTTATTGGGACTATTGGATTGTTCCTTGAAAGTCGAGTGTCGTGAAGATGGTCAATGGACGGGAAGTGTTGACGTTGTTTTTGCACATGTAATATAATCTTTCTAATATACAATTGTCTAACATCAAGTACTTTTAATTCCGTGAATAATGCATCACTGGGGTACCTGAATGGTTTTTTAAGGATGACTCTTAGTATTGATTTCTGAGCTTTAGCCAGGGAGTCTAATATTGTTTTGGCACATCCACCCCATCCTAGGGATGCATATTCGAGTAAAGAATTACACATAGCATAGTATATTGATTTCATATCTTTAACAGAGAGAATATTTCTGATGGTTATAAAAAGATGTGTAAGTTTTCTGACTTTTGAGGCCGTTGCGTTAATGTGTTCGTCCCATCTCAGATATTTATCTATGGTGATCCCTAGATATTTTAAACTATCCACGCATTCTAGGTTATTGCAAGTACAAGAGTTCGGTTCATTGCAAATGTGAATAGTAATATTTAGTATAACCTTGGGTTGACCCGCTTGTGTTGCACTAAAACGTATAAATTTTGTCTTATCCGTGTTAAGAGTAAGAAGATTATAGTCTAGCCAATGTTTGACATTGTTTATTCCAATTTCTGCTTTTCTGTGCGCTTCATACCAGTTTTTGCCCTCAAATATTAAGACCGTATCGTCAGCAAAAGTGATGATATGATCGGCAAGGTTGCTGTTGCAAAGGTCATTGATATAGATATTAAACAATATCGGTCCTAAAGTACTTCCTTGTGGTACACCAAATACGATGTTGGCTGGATCGCTTAGAGTACCACTAATAATAACTCTTTGGCTCCGATTTTCCAGATAGCTTCCTAACCATTTAAGTAACTGCCCCTGTATACCGATTAGCTGTAATTTTTTCAAAAGGATTTTGTGCGAGATGGTATCAAAAGCTTTAGCCAGATCCAGGAAGATCGCGATGCTTTTGATTCCTCGATCGATGTTATTAGAAATCACTTTAGTCAGATTGCCAATGGCATTTTCAGTACCTAAACCCGGACGGAAGCCATATTGTCTCTCAGAAAGAATGTTATTATCTTCAAGATAAAAGCTAAGACGATTTTTGACAATTTTCTCTATAATTTTTGAGACTGAATTGACCAAAGATATCGGCCGGTAATTTTGAATCGCAGATTTATCTCCATTTTTGTGTAGTAATACAACAACTGAATGTTTTAGATGGTTAGGGAATATTCCTGATTTGAGACTTAGATTGGAAATGAACGCTATCGGAGATGCTATGAATGACTTAGTTACTTTAAGCAGATTAGTCGAGACTTTGTCTGGTCCACAAGCGTTAGATGGCTTTAGGTCGTCAATTATTTCCAAGACTTCATTCGTCGATGTTTGTATATTGTCTATTTTATGGACGAGGCTAGAGGTGACCAACTTGGCAAGTTCGATTTCTGTTTTATTGCATTTATCGAGAATTTTTTTGGCAAGTGTGGTTCCCACCGATGTGAAGTATTTATTAGCAAAATTCGCCATATTTTTAGGATTAGAGGAGTTTACGTTACCGATATCTAACGATTTAATTTCGGAAGACCTGTTTATTTTTGTTTTACTAATATTTCGAAATGCTTCCCACATACGTTTTGGAGAATAAGAATTTTCGTAAATGAACGTTTTAAAATAATTTTCCTTTGTATATTTAATAATCTTTTTGCATAAGTTCCTATATTTCTTGTAGTGAGTTTGTACTAAAATATTATCTGGAAACTTTTTGGCCCTTTTGTGAAGTTGGTTTCTTTTGTGAATCGATTTTAAAAGGCCGGGAGAGATCCAGGGCGTAAGTTTAAACTGGCTGTTCGAGATGTGTTTGTTACTTGTATGTTTAGATATATATGTATGTAGAATACAAATGAATTCTTTCATCGCAATGTCAGTGTCAATTTGATCAAATACTTTTTGCCAGTTTTCTAAATGCAAGTCCTCAATTAAATTATTAAAATTTAATCGAGGGACGTACTTGATTTTAGCAGGGGGGGGCGGTTTATCTTTAAAGCACAGGGCTGTCGTATAGTGGTCGGAAATTGACGTGTGGATAACGAATGAGTCAGTGAAGTTAATATTTTTTACGTTGATGTGATCCAAACAGGATTTGTTCGTGCCCTGTTCTCGAGTTGGTGTATTGATTGTCAAAATGAATCCGTTTTCTGTGAGCAGGCATATGTAGTCGTTGAATTGGTTGTGAAATGGAGATAAGGTGCTAATATTAAGGTCTCCTATAATGATTTGACGTTCAAATTTATTGGAATTGCTAATAATTGTTTGGAGTGAATTCAAAAAAGAATCTATGCTCTGGAAAGAAGGTGATCTATAAATAGCGAAAATACATAAATTATTATTCAGAACAATTCTGAGGCAGTTACCTTGTGATAATATAATTTCTTCGACTTGTGCTTGTATACCGTCTTTGATGTAGACAACAATCCCGCTAGATTTATTTATATTTTTAATTGAGTGATATTCCGTGTAAGTTTGTATTATTTTAGAGGTGTAGTTTTTATTGATCCAACACTCTGATAAAATTAAAACATCAAAAGTATGATTGAATTGATCTAGAAATATCAGAAAATCATCAAGGTTTGACATACTTCTGATATTCTGATGGATAATCTTTAAATTATAAGACTTCCAACTGAAATTATTTAATTTGTTGAGATCGTCAATCACATACGTGTTGCACGTTACATCTGTGTCATTGTAAATATCAGGAGGTAATTGAATCATGATTATTCAGGTGAGATGTGATGCAATGGAAATTTCACTACTATACGATTATGATCCATTTCTCGTGAGTAGGTATATTTGATTCGAATGATTGGATGGGGATAATCACAGGATAATAATAGCAATAATAATAAAATAACCTTCAACTTGTAGTCGTTGTCTGAAGTAGTAGTAAGTAGTAGTAGTAGCAATAGTAATAATAGAACCTTCATCTTGTAATCTTTGTCGGCAGTAACCTTCATCTTGTAATCGTTGTCTACAGGAACCTTTATCTTGTAATCGTTGTCGGCAGTAGTAATAAGTAGTAGTAGTAATAATATCAATAGTACCTTCATCTTGTAATCATTGTCAGCAGTAGTAATAAGTAGTAGTAGTAGTAGCAATAATAATAATAGAACCTTCATCTTGTAACCATTGTCGGCAGTAGTACTAAGTAGTAGAAGTAGTAATAGTAATAATAGAATCTTCATCTTGTAAACGTTGTCGGCAGTAGGTATATTGTGTTTGAGATAATCATAGGGAAGCCAGCTTGCTTTCATCGGATATAAGAATTGCGCCTGAACCTGTCTCCCTCCGTAGGTATATACGCCCCTGTTGGATCCATGCAAATTGAAATTGTCTCGCTCTAGCAAATTGGCGAGTTTTATACCAAATTTGTTTCGCCCGAAATGTTAACTGCTCAGATACATAGATCGGCAACCGTGGGCCGGCGAGACCGATATTTAACGTGTTGAGTTTATCTTCGGTATTGGGTTTATTCTTGTTGAAAGATTTCACATCAGCTAGCAGTTGATTTCTAGCCATGTTCGATTTTAGTTTAAGAACAATTGTCCTGGGTTGCTTCTGATTATTGTTATTTTTTTGAAGACGATAAACAGCATCGATATCCTTAGTTTCTAAGGGAGATCCTGTTGTTTTGAAGATGTTGAAGACCACGTCTTTTAGTGTTTCGTCCTTGATGTCGGGGATGCCTCTTATTTCTACATTACAAGACTTTAAGGCCCGCTCTTGGGAATCAAGACTATTCTCCAGTATTACGATTCTAGCTTCCAGTGCAGTATTCTTCGCTGTAAGCTCATCATTACGGTGCTCGACGTCGCGGATTCTGGCCATAAAGTCTTCATATTGTGCGTTCATGAATTGTATGCTTTCCAGTATCTTGTTGTTTTGGTCCATGATGTCGTTCTGTTTTTTATCCAGGCTGTTCGTTTTGGTCATGACTAAATTCTGGATATCTTCGAGAATAGCGGGGGACGAAGGTGATGATGGAGCTGCTTGATCCTTAGTGGCCGTTGTTTTTTTGGGCGGTTCCAAAGATGTGTTATCGCTGACGGCGGTCGACCGTGTGTCCCTTTTACACTGCTTACACTTCTGTTGTTCTCGACGTTCTTGAGTGAGTCGACGGAAAGTGCTTTCCGTTATTCCTCCACAGGCTAGATGGTAGGTGCCTTTACACACTGAACACACAAATATCGACTCATCCGATAGAATAACTTCAGGGCATACGCGGCAGTGCATTGTAAATGATTTATAATGACTACCCACACGACGTTATTATAATAGAATAGTGTTTATTCTGAATTAAAATAAGTGCGACAGTAAAACACCTAGATATTATTTGAATATGTTAGACTATGATGCCACAAACAGGAAGCACTATTGTTTACTTGCTGAATATTGCGATTTAACGTTTAAAATAAACTTTAAGACGGAGTAAAATTGATATGAACTAGTCACAATGATCTATGGTGAAAAACTGATTTTTGTTACAATGTTTGTCGAGAAGCGCTAAAAGTTTATCAAAAGATAAGTCCGTTACTTTACTTGGAAAACACAGATTAATTAGTAAGGTTAACGTTTCTGATTCTAGGAGATTCAATAAAAAAAACCCGTTTTTTCTCCACAGACGCTTTGTCATCATGGATCACGAAAAATTGCTCTATCCGAAGTCGAAACAATCCCCAGTCTCCGGAGAGATGGCAAAACGGTGGTATTCTACCCGATTCCATAACTCCCAACAGATAGATCGGCAAAAACAATCAACAAAAAAAAAAAAACAATAAAAAATAATCCCTCTCAAAGAAGCAAAAGAACTTATCTCAGGAACTCTTCTGGTCTCCCTCTGGTTTTTATCCTTGTCTTCTGATTAATCCAATGATTCGTCCTTGAAACGATTAACCCAATGATCCGTTTTGACCTTGAAACCAATCCAATGATCCACAACCAGATCGCCTCCTTGCGGTATTTTACTTCTGTTCCTAGAACAAAAAATCTTCTTATCCAACCCGTAGCCACGGAAACAAATGCTCCTTAATCCCGAGCAGAATCTCTTCCGATTCCTTTGCCAAAACTGCAAGTCACTCCAGCAGTGACTTAGTCATCCGTGTCCAGCACCAATTATTATTCGTACGCGTAACTTCCACACAATTATACTTTTACGGCTGCGCCAGTTGTTATGTCTGCCCTTTCCTCGGCAGATATTAATTATTAATAAAGGTTCTTTTATATAAAATGTGTTTATTACTTGAATAACCTAGCTGGATAGCTACGACTGTTTACTATTCGGTGATAGGTAAATCTCTGGGCTCTTGCCTGGGGAGCTCGTAAAGTCTATGTCTGATACTGCTTCTTGTACGCCAATGCCATCTGGCGAGCTATGGCGCAAGCTAAATGCTTACCGCCATCTATCGTATTCTTTCCATATGAAATACTTAATTACTCTACATTACAATTCTAAATTATTGTTAGTAAATACCGCACATGAGTACCAACTGCTCCAAAAAAATTTTTTTTTTGAAATATTTTTTTATTGTAAATTATTGTTATGTGAATACACAACAATAATTTATGAGCACAAGAGTCCCAACTGCTCGAAAAAAAATTTTTTTTTGAAATATTTTTTTATTGAAAATTATTGTTATGTGAATACACATAATAATTTATGAGCACAAGAGTCCCAACTGCTCCAAAAAAAAATTTTTTTTGGAAATATTTTTTCATTGTAAATTATTGTTATGTGAATACACAAAACAATTATTTATGAGCACAAGAGTCCCAACTGCTTAAAAAAAATTTTTTTATTCTTAATATTTTTTATTGTAAATTATGTATTAATAAGTGAATACCGCACAACAGTACCAACTATTCAAAAAATTTTTTTTTTTAAATATATTTTTATTTTAAATTATTGTTATATGTTATGGGAGGGAGGATGAGGCAGTGTTGAGATGAGGTGGAGGGGGTTGCTGAGGAGGGGGATCAAAAATAACAAACACGGGAGGCAGGTATGGGTACCGCCACCCCGGTATTTATTAGAAAACCAACACCTCTGAACCAAGAAAATCAAGCTGAAGGAAAAAAACCAGCCACCCCCCCTCCCCCCCCGTAAGCGAAAATATTTTATAACATCTCACCTCAAATGAGGTGGGACACCTCAACACCTCATTTCAATATTTGAGTACCTCATACAAACTCATCCTGATACCGTGTCCTACCCAACACTACTTAGCATTCTACCTCACTGAAAACTCACCAAAGCTCACCCAACGGCCCAGAAGTGGCTCCATCCAGCCTTTTTTTTATATTGGCCTCACACAGGAGGACCTGAGGAAAACAATTTCCCTCAGAGCTTATGCTGTGTGTTTAGAAATATTTCATTTATTGAACCTTAATTGCAAAACGGAAATAACACATTTTTATTAATTTGATAGTTCTTTAGGATCAAAAACACACACAAAGGCGAGAGACCCAAGTGGTTAAGGAAAGGAAGGTGAGGAAGTTCTGGGAAAGAAAAGGTGTGAGGGAGGGTAGGAATCTAGGGGTCGGTAATTCCAGAAGTGATGGATGTGTGAACCCCCCTCCTGCCGAGGTGCAAAATGATGTGTCGATAGAGACCAGCTGTAGCGATCAGAAGGTCTCCCCACACCGGCCTCTCCCGATCTAGCCTGCCACGCAGCTGGTGGGCATCCGCCGCCAGACCTGAACACACCACACTTGATGAACCCGGACACCCCTGCTAAGTTACCGCACAGTGAATCATAGGTCTCATTTTCCTTAGTTAGAAATATAATCTAAACGGTGTTAGAAAGAGAAAACACCACGCTTTATATTAAAATCAATAAATTAACTACAAAATAATTAAAATGAAACGATGTTTCCGACCGCAATTTGAAAAAAATTATGAAATTTTGGAATTTTTTTATTAATTATTTTTACACGAAAATGTGAGTTGATGATAATGTTTATAATACATTTGCCTAATAAAACATGTGATATATGTAATTATATATAGTTTTTTTACCTTATCAGTAATTTTAGTTAGAAAAAAAGTAAGGTGTGCCATTTTAAAGTTCCAACATCTCCAGGAATCCAAATAAGAATTACGATTTTCCAGAGCTTTAAATAATGGAGGCTATCAGCCCTCTAATAAGGCATACAAAGTGATCATCAGAATGAAGAAGAGGACTGGATTTAAGTTTTTTGAGAGAACTGAGAGTCAAAGAGAACAAGAGAATGTTAAAAATTATTTTATATTATATATTTGAGAGATTCAATTATTGCAATGCACTCAGCAGAAAATATTGAAAATTGATTTTCGTTAACCGAGCACTGACCACTAGGATGTTGTTGCTTAGTTTAACCAGGAGACCGGCTACTCTGATTTCATATAGGCCTGCACTGTATTATATACCCCCTAGGGCAGGGTAGTGCCGGCTGGCGACGGAGGGGAGGGGTTAGCTCGGCCAATGGGGTGTCTTCGCGGCCGGGTGGCGAGGCCAAAGTTGCCGAGCGAGGCGGCGCTTGCATGTGAGGGAGAAAGTATTTGGATCCGTGCATCGAACCGAATACCAAGCGCCACAACCTGTATTTTATCGTTTGTCTCATATTTGCAGGATTTATAAAAAATATATTAAAAAGTCTTTAAGTTTAAAACCGCGCGATTCTTGCTTTGAAACTGCCATGAGAGGTACTTATGCGAATCAACATGGAATATTTTCAATTTCTATACATTGTCTGCCGTATACTTGATAATGAAAGGTGCGTATCTGTGGAAAAAGGATTTAATTTTAACCATAAACAGCTGATCAGAAATTCTGCGTGAAAAAAAATAGATATTTTATTTATAACACCATTATAAAATAGTCTACGAAGTTTGGATTTGCGACATCTATGGTCATAATAGATAGAGCATTTCAATAGCTTTCTTTTAAGTCCAAAATAACAAACGTGGGAGCTACAAATATTAAAAAAAAATAAATCCAAATCAAGGAGATAATTGCCGTTTTTATCTGAAAAGCAATCGGACACATTTGAAATGGCGCCAATGTATGACAAAAATCGCTCCACTGGTTATGATGCTTAAGAAGTGATATAGAACATTATCATTACTATTTTTGATTATGCTATCTATAAGTATGCCATCTCTGCCTGGAAATGAGTCCTTGACTGTTGATAAACTATTTTTTAATTCAATTAAAGCCAATGATCAGACATAGGAGTGTTGCAGATGGGAGTTATTTCATCTAAGTTAGGTACAGAAGGGGGGGCAATTTTGTCCAAGAACTCATCTATCCATTTAGAATGAGACGCTCGAGGAGATGTTGAACTGAAGGAGGATCGAAATCTTCGAATCACAGATCAAACTTCTGAAATTGGAGTGTTTGGAGATACTGAACTATAAAAGTTGTACCACCCGGATATTTTTTTTAACCTCAATATCCTTTTGGCATTGGATTAGGCATTTTTGTATATAAGATAGTTCTCCATAGTCATATTGTCAGGGCTGGGCAAAATACATGCTTTGATGTAATTAAAATACAAATTACAGAATACTTTTTCGCATGTATTTAAAATACGAAATACTTTCAAGTCGTGTATTTGAAATACGAAATTTAAAATACAGTATTATAACAATTTTTCATTTCAAATACAAAATACAAAATTCATTTGGTTTTGGTAGAACCTTTGGTTGCAATAAATTGTCATAAGTGCCCTTATCTAAGGCCGGTTACAGTGCTCGACCGATGGTCGCTGCGTACGTCGGTCGCGCTTGTCATTTGTATGAAAATTCATAAACCGTTCAGTGCAGGACCGACCGTACGCATGCGTATATCGCTACGCAGTCCGTATGACAAACCTGAAAATGGTGATTTTTTCCAAAACATTATACTTTTTGCAGGATTTTTGATTGATTCCTATAAGGGCCCATCCATAAATTACATCAAGCGAATTTCATGATTTTTTTACCCCCCCCCCCCCTTCCCTATCACATTTGTGAGACCTCCCCCCCCCCCTAGTGTGACCTCCCATACTTTGAAATTTTACATCTAAAAATGTTTTGCGTTTTATTAATTTAGAATTTTACATGTGAAGTCACAGAGCTGATGACCCCACCATACCCCTTGTCACACAATGTCACACTTCTCTACTCCCCCCCCCTTAAGGTGTGACGTCATTTATGAATGGCCCCTAAACACTATAGTTTTTAGTATGAATCCTGAGTTTAATGCGGTGCGACCGCATTAAATTCAGGATTCTTTTAAAATTCGACCCTAAGCCTTACATTAAGCCCGTAAAAATAATGATTTATCCACAAATGTTACTTTTTGAATATTTTTTGTATAAACACTATATATTCTTATAAAGATAAAAGTTTTTGATAAGAATCCAAAATTTCAGGCGGTTCGGTGCCATAGAACCCGAGAAACGTTTTTTTTTAATTGGGGTCCGAAACTTTGTTTTCATAAAGATGTACATTTTAATTTTTTTGTGGTTAACTTTTAGATAAGTTAATGGTATTTTTTCAATGCTCTTTACATCATATTTCTCACTATGATATTAAGGGAGACACAATGATTTCTATGAGACCTATAAAAAAAGAACAAATTACTGAGGGGTCAAGAGAGATTATTTTACTCACGACCTCCTTTGGGGATTAAATGTAAAAAAAAATCATTCTCATATACGGGTAAAAATGAGCCGGCAGGTAATTGAGATAATTACCAAAATATTAGAAAACCCGAACGTCCAACGAAATTTCTTTAATTTGAGAAATTCTTTAACATTCTTTAACCATCACAAAAGCAATAAATTTAGTTGACATTTGCAACTTACTCTGTTTATTTATCTTCTTCCCTTTTCTCAGGACAACCATTTAAAACAAAGTGGTTCACTCCTACCCACACTCCCCTACTTTCCCACCTTAAACAGCATAGAAACCAAAATAGATGATCAATTTAAAAATGTTCACTCATTTTAAATTGTCGCAATTATTTTGTAAATTTCCGTGAAATTAAATCTGTGGATTCAAAAAAAAAATAGTGTTATTGTAATCTCTCGAAAGATATAGATATTTTAATATTCCGTGAAATTATAACCTTGTAGTTAATTGTTTTTAAAGTTGATAACGCTACCTTGAAGTGCAAGGGTACAAATTTACATACTTATCTGCATAGGTAGCCAAAAGATGAACTAACCAACGATAGAACTAGTTTTAAAATGTATTACGCCTCTTAAAAGCACCCGGCTGGGGCTGGGTATCGTTATAAGGCGGGTAGCAGAAAGTAGCTCGTACTGCATGACTTCATGTGCACAGAGGATCAATGCCAGCAGGCTCCATTGAAATACGGGTAGAATAGACTCGGCTTACCAGGCCCGCAGCTAGTCAACTGTCAAATCGCCGCGCCGCCACCTGGGAGAGAGCAATGGCTAGAGGAATATAATCTTATTTGAATATTTTCTGTTAAAAAGGAGATAAAAGGAGATTTAGAATAAGATTTAAAATAAAATGATGAGAATGAGTTTCAGCATTTAAACCCCCTGAACATGCCGCCCGTGATCTACAGCATACCTACAAGGTGCGGCAGAGAGGATGGACGGTTTTAAAAAAATCATAAAATAGTTAATTTTTACTCAAAAACAAATTTATTGATGGAATCAGGTTTGCAAGGAAATAGCATTTGAGACAGTCAAGTGTGGAAAATCACATCAGGCATGTGGTGGCCGAAATCGTTGATGCAGTGCTGGAGGCGTTCTTGGAAGTTCGCATAGACTCTCTCCAACATCGCTCTCTCAACTTGGGCGACTTCCACACAAATTGCGTCCTTCAATTCGTCCAGAGTTCGGGGCTTGTTCTCGTATACTCTAGCCTTGAGGTGTCCCCATAATCGTCTAGTCGTCATCATCGCCCAAGTTGAGAGAGCGATGTTGGAGAGAGTCTACGCGAACTTCCAAGAACGCCTCCAGCACTGCATCGACGATTTCGGCCACCACATGCCTGATGTGATTTTCCACACTTGACTGTCTCAAATGCTATTTCCTTGCGAACCTGATTCCATCAATAAATTTGTTTTTGAGTAAAAATTATCTATTTTATGATTTTTTTAAAACCGTCCGTCCTCTCTGCCGCACCCGTTACAATGTCTGTGCATCATACGGAACGCTCTCCTTTGCACAGAATCAACCTTCAGTCACACAACATTTTGGGATTCAGTCTCAATGGCTTCAGACAGGAGCAGTTGAGACTCTTTTGCGGTATTCACATAAAAAAATAAAACAAAAAGATGGTTGAGAGCAGTTGGGACTCTTGTGTATTTATACGTATTTTTTAAATCCTAGTTTGGAAGGTTGATAGGGACCTGCATGAGAGTAACTATTTCCGTACCCTCATTGATTCATTATGTAAAAATGTGAGCCAATAAAAACTTTTAAAGGTCATTTCATAAAAATTCTCCAGTCCTATAGAGTCTTAATAATAATAATAATAATAATAATAATAATCTTCAGGATTCTCTAGCTTTTCAAAATAAATATCATATCTACTTTTGGCTCAAATCTCTTCATAATGATTATAAACAGTGAAAGGGGTAGCAAATGTAAAATCATGCAATGTCCATTGTTTTAAATATAGTGTCCTCTGCGTGCAAAGTCATATCTTCTCCAAGCCTTAAGTTTATAATTAAAGCATGTTTTTCAATAATAAAGTCAATAATTAAATTCAAATTCAAATTCAAATTGCAGTAATATTCAAAAAACTGTTTCTGAAACAATAAGAAATTATAAATTATTACAGATTTAGGAAATGAGATTAAAAGAATTTGGCATTCTCAGACTATAAAAATATTACCATTTGTTATTTCGGCTACTGGCATTATACCTAGCTCTCTCATACAAAATTTAGGCATATTAGATTTGTCAAAGAATTTACATATAAAAATGTAATGGATTACAAAAGATTTTTTAAACATTTATATTGAGGGATCAGTAGGATTTATAGGTTCAATTAGGAGTTCCACAGAGCCGAACCCTCTGATATGAAAATATCTGGAGTCGGTGAATTATTTTCCCATTTGGTCTCTAGTAGGTTGACATGTTGCTCTTGTATTGTTTTGTATTTATTATACTTATATATAGTGCACATGCATAGCGTAGATTGACTAGATGATCATTAAATTTGTGGAAAAGCGTGTGAAAGGGTTTAGTTTTTCCGGTGGGGAAGATTTAACCCGGACTTATAATCAGAAATACAAAAATGATAATTTATTGTACAGCGTCCTTGATGTGATTTTTCACAAAAACGGGCACTATTACTATCCAATTAGTACAATTTGGGAGGCGGGAATGGGTATCGCCGCCCCGGGAACCTTAATTGGATAACCAACACCTCTGCCACAGGTCACCCCAAGTGGTTCACTACGTTTGGTGATTTAGCAGGGGTGCCCGGGTTCATGGGGTGAGGTTTGTCTAGGTCTTGGAGGCGGATGACTAGGACACACTGAACCCCAGATTCCTACCCACCCCTTAAACCATTTTCCTTCCCAGAACTCTCCTCTCCTTCCTTTCCTTAAAAAACCCTCCACACAGTATCCCCAAAGATGACATAGGCCCTGAGGGAAATTATTTTCCTCAGGGCCTCGTGTGTAGAGCTCACGTAAAAGTATTATTATTCTTCAAATATTCATAATGCCAGGAAAACTCTCAACTCGGTAGTCAAGGCCAATTGCAACTCTACTCTACAAGTACTTCCTCACCTTCCTCTTCCCCATCTCCTTCCCCTCCTCACTACCTACAGCCTCACAACATATTCCAATTTGGGGATGCCAAAGTCTCATTGGCTTCAGACGGGAGCAGTTGAGACTCTTGTGCGGTATTCACATTAAGAAATAAATAAATGAAATAAAATAAAAAAAAAAAAAACAATTGCCCAAGATTCTCTCCGATTAGAGAAAATATTGCGAAATGTTACGAGTTGTTTTTATTTGAATAACTTCCGCCACATAAAATAATACAGAGATATAATCAAAATGATGCAAAATAAATTTAAATCAGATTTTTAGCATCGGACATAATTTCGAATGATTGTTTACTGTTCACGACATTTTAACATTGTGATAACGGAAAAACTAATCCTTTTTTACTTGTGATCGTTAAAATAAACCGATAATATTTAATCAAGGGCGGGGATCCTCCGATCTGCAGACCATATGCGGACCTCAAGACATAATAATTTATAAAAAAAATAATTTTATTTTTCCCTCACGTATATATGTATAAAAATTATACATATATTCGGTCGAATAATAAAATACGACATAGGTACTTAATATGCACTCTAACTAACTAACTAGCTAACCATCACGCCGTTTCCCCGCAGGGGTAGGCAGAGAGGACGGACCACCAAACATCCCGGTCTTGGCACACATTCCTTGCCTCGTTTACATTCATACAACGTCTCATACATTCTCTTCTATTATTCTGACTCTTGACATGGCCCGACTCAAGTATCTGATTCACTTGGTCGTGCCATGTCTTTCTTGGGCGTCCTCGACTTCTTCTACCATTCACATTTGCTTCATATATTCTCCTTACACTCCTTTCCTCGTTCATTCGCTCTACATGCCCAAACCATCGGAGCGTTCCTTTCTTGATCTTACTCATCACGCTTACATCAGCCTTGCATTCTTTGCGGATTTCCACATTTCTCACACGATCATACATGGTTTTACCACACATACGCCTCAGGGATCTCATTTCTACAGCGTTCAGTCTACTTTCATCCTTCCTCTGCCAGTTCCATGCCTCACTGCCATACATCAGGGTAGGTACCAGTACTCCATTATGGACGGCTAGTTTCGCGTCTTTGGACAGTTTTTTGTTGCTGCCAACGGCGTTCAGTCCTCCATTAATAGAGTTACCTGCATTCACCCTTCTTTCAATATCTCTAGAGAGAGAGATATGCACTCTGTTTACGGAAATAAGCTATATCTCCGTAGTCCAGTGGGTAAGACTCTTGACTCACAATCCGGAGGACGCGGGTTCGAACCCGGCATGCGCAAATAAATTTTATTTGATTAATTTGTGTTATTTCACAATTAATTCATTTAAAATAATATATAGTATATTTGCGGCATGTTCCAGAGTGGAAGATACTATCAGTATCGCCCTGGTGTAAGACCACCATTCAGAATTGAAACGTTGCTTGAAAATGGCTTTAGCCATGTTTGGTGACCAGATCTGAATAGCCAGGTACTTCCCAACCTTCCTCTTCCCCACCTCCTTCCCCTCCCCACAACCTTCAGCCTCACAACATACCCCAATTGGGGATGCCATAGTCTCACTGGCTCCAGACGGGAGCAGTTGAGATTCTTGTGCGGTATTAACTGTAAAAAAAAAAAAAAATATCTAACTAAGATTTGGGAGGCGGATATGGGTACCGCCGCCACAGGAACCATTTATTAGATAACCAACACCTTGCCTTAGTAAATATTAGGAGATCTGAATCGCCAGGTACTCCCCACCTTCTTCTTCCTCATCTCCTTTGCCTCCCCACTCCTTTCAGCCTTACAACATACCAAGGTTTATAGTATTTATACGTAATAGACTTTATACTTGAAATGGCTCTTTAAAATTAACACATGATTCTAAGTTTATAATACGCGGTGAATTATTTATGGTTCAATTTATTTACATTTTCCTTGGCATGTTGGTACGTTGTAAGGCTGAAATTATATTATATCGGTTCATATTATATTATAAAATACTTTGCCCGCCTGCTCACGTGGCCCGCCTGGTCGCAACTCGACGCAGGTATATGTCGCTACGTACACTTCCATACAATACAAAAACCTGAACTACCCTGCACAGAACATGCTGCGCGACGGATGTCTCAGCGCATGCCCATCCCAAAGATATAGAAATACAAAAGATACTATGATGTCCGCTCGACTGTCGGCGGACTACTATCTAATGGGAATAGTTTGCATACGGAAAGAATTTGTTCATTTAGTTGATTTTTTTGAAGGCGTGCAGTAGTATTGGTTGACAATATAGTTTGAATACGGAAAGAATTCGTTCATTGTTATTTTTAGTTTATTCATTAATTATTAGTTCATTTAGTTAATTGGTTAACAATATCGGCGACACCAGGAACACAGTCTCACCCAGTAAAAACTATGGATAGCACATCTCTTATATTTCAATATCTTTGGCCCACCCTCACACTCGCGTGACGTAGATCTCCATGCTATTTAAATTTTTGTAAACACACTTTATTTTACAAATGGAAACTTAAGCCTCGATTCGGAAAATATTTGGAACACAAAACACGCCAAAAAACATGCCGTTGCGTCATTCTTTATTCTATGCCCTCCAAACAGCATTTCCAAAGATGACAATAAGCCTTAAGGCTCTGCAACCGGGCCCGAAAAGAAGAAGATGGGGAGATACGAAATTACGAATGTTAGAGGAGAGCGCTAACATTTACATCGACAAAATCGGTGCGAAAATTGCGAAAATGTTTAATAAAACACGACTCGTTCAAAATAGAGCAAAAATCTCGCGGGCATTATCTTAAACAGCATTTAAAGAAACACTGTGAATTTTTTCATACATATAACTTGTAAAATAACTGAAACAAACGTGTTAATAATAATTTTTGGAGCATACTTTGCAATTTTTTTCTATCGAGGGAATTTTATATAATTTGCGTTTCGGCGCGGGCAAAGTCTAGATATTATCTTCAAGAGTAACATATATTTTTTTAAGAGCTTTAAAACTTACCGTGTTTAAGGGAAATATGTAATAAATCGGTACAAATCCGGGTTGCGGGCCCTTAAGGGAAATTATTTTCCTCAGAACCTCCTATGTGGAGTTAATGCAAATGAGTAGAACTGAGCCAGCAGGTATCTAGCCATAATTACTAAAATAATAGAATACCCGAATGTCTAACGAAATTTCTTTAAATCTAAAAAATTCTTTAACCATCACAAATGCAATAAACTTAGCTAACATTTGAAACTTACTCTGTTTATTTATCTTGTTCTTTTCCCTAGAACAACCATTTATAAAAAAAAAGTGGTTTACTCCCACCCACACTTCCCTTCTTTCCGACCTCAAACCGTATTGAAGGTTATTTCATCATTTTCCAAAACAGAGTATTATTGCCAGTAACATATAAAAAAAATAATCTCCCTTGAAATTATAATCTCCTAGTAATACTTTTTCAATTATTTTAGAATAGGCATAAAAGAAAGACATAAAAAATTTAGTCATCCGTGAAATTAAAATCTTCTAGTTAATTCTTTTTCAATTATTTTGAAACTTGATAACGTGACCTTAAAATTACAGAGTACAAATCTACACACTTATGTGTGCAGCTCAAAGTTGAACTAACCAACAAATGAACTGGTTCTAAAATGTTTTATTTATTATTGACTAAACTATTTATGGTACACTTCACGTAAGCACCCGGCTGGTTATAAAGTGGGTAGCGGAAAGTAGCTCCTACCACACGCACGAACAGGCTCCATTGAAATACCAGTACATCAGACTCAGGGTACCCGGCACGCCTACAGCATGCTTAATAAATAAATAATACCAACATTGCGTCTGTGCATCATACGGACCGCCGTCTTTTGCACAGAATCAAGTACTTAGGTTTATTAAGTATTTGGGAGCTCCAGCCTCGAGGTGGCATATTCAATTGTTTGTAGTAAGTACTTGAGATTTGCACAGGGTTAACAGCTCTCTATTGAAGAAGCTGGGAATTTGGGAAGATTGCGGCTTGGAATGTTAGTTTGTACTGAGAACTTTATTTGTCTTTTGTTATCATAAGTATGGCGTACTGTACAGGGCCGGCAGATACTTTAATAGTACACAACTGCTAACCCTGTATAAATCGCAAATGCGCCCCATGGTTGAATTTGGCAGCCACCTCTGGTCGCGAGCACCAAAATACCTAAAAAAAACCCTTGACTCTGTGCAGAAACAGGCGGTCCGTTTGATAGATTCTCCCATCTTAACAGACGGATTGCAATCTTTAGAGCACAGGCGTCGGGTGGGAATGCTGTCCTTATTCTACCGGTATTACAATGGAAGATGCTCCGAGGAACTAGCGTCATTGGTCCCATCGGCACCGGTGCATAGCCGGGAAACACGCCAAACACGCGCCCAACATTTATACACGGTTGACATTAGTCATGTGAGAACGGGTCGTTTCTATGACTCGGTCTCTTCAAGACCCATGTTCACTCCTTCCTTTCCTCAAAAAGACCCTCCACACAGCATCTCCAAGGATGACATAGGCTCTGAGGGAAATTATTTTCCTCAGGGCCTCCTGTGTGGAGTTAATGTAAAAAAAAAAAAAAAAATACACATTTTTGAACAACTCTTCAGGCAAAAATAATAATTTCTGGTTGTTGTTATTCATCAGCAAGTAACACTCGTATTTATTTACATAGCGAAACATATCGAAAAAGTTCCCCTTACTAATTATATATGTACATCATAATATTTGGAAGCTCTTTCAGGATGATGGAAGTGTGGGAGGGGAAGGATATGGGGTACAGGAAGGAGGAAGCACCTTCCATTATGTCTTCACAATATCGACAGAGTTTATAAAGTGGAAACACGGCAGCTCAGAAGATTGATATGACAGGTCAGCAATCAGGCTAAACTTCAATACTGTTATTATTTTCCGTGCGATTATTTCAAAATTAGATTTGAGGTTGATTTCAAATATTTATTTTGTCAAGAATTCAGACTATCCCGTGTTTTTTCATTGGTCTGCGCTGATATAATTAAAAAAAAATCAAACCGTGAGAACAGAGTTTTTTTAATACAAATACATTCATTTTCCGACCGACTAGTAGCCAATTTTGAAGTTGTTTTTTTTTACGATAAATTGAACCTTCCTTCCCAGAGACTGACTAAAGTGAAAGAATCCCGTTAAATTCTAATTGGATGGTACCGAGATTCATTTCGTAAGTATATTAATTGCTGTAATCTTTTAAAATGCCCAAGTGTTTGTATTCGTGCCACCAAAAGTTCGTAAAATACATTGTCATCGTCAACGAGTCTACCTGCCTAGTTTCAGCTCGATCGGATGTCGGGATGTCGGTTAATTTCCGCTTCCATGATTTGCATTCATTCATCCATTTAAGAAAACAAAACAAACTTCAAATAAAAGTAAGTATGTAAAAATATAAGACGACATGAACAATAAAATAACAATTGAAAGTGTTTGATTATTTCTGTGGTTTTTGAAAATTTTATTTAGTTATCAGAAAGTACCTACTCTAAAACTTTCCTTATTTGAATGCTATAAATATTAATAAAATACCTGTCATGGTACGTTTCCACGCTTGCCAAGGCTTGGCAAGCCTCCACAAGCTCCAAGCGTCCACAAATCTCGCTTGGCATTTGGAAGTCGTTTACATGCTTGTGAATGCGTCAGTGCGCTACCTACACCCGAGCATGGCGGACGCCAAACTTGTGTCGGCTATTGCGTTTGGTTTATCAAACTTTTATTTGAAATACAAGCAAAGTGAAACAAAAACAAGGAAAGCTCGACGACCACGAAGATGATGGATGATACAGATTCATAAAAATCGTCCCACGTCACTTCGCACAAAGAGGAGACATTATCTCACAGGCTAAATCCTATAGATTTTTGTCTCTTTTTAGTACCACTTTTTCGTTTCATCGAGTTTTAAATCACAATGGTGCTAAAGAAGTTTTCGCTTCAAAAATAATGATCGCAATTGGGACCCGAACTCGAGGATCACTTGTCTTATATAAAATTATTTTGTATTATAAAAAAAGTTATCCTAACAAATTCTAATAAATAGTAAATCATCAATAAAATGTTATTTATTTATTTTTACTTTTTAGGTAAATCCAGTCGCAATAAATTACATAACATAAGTGCATTAAAATTATGTACTTATACATTTTAATAAGTCTGGCACGCCTCATACATCATACATATGTCTCGTAATGTTATAAATATTATCATAGACCGCATGGAGCAAAAACGCGTGCATTCGCCGCCAGTTCGAAAGTTCCACTGAGCGTTTGCCGAAGCTTGCCGCTGGATCCGACCCCGACTGGTTCGGCGGCAAACTCTCGCAAGCTCTTGCAAGCCTACGCAAACCAAGCCAAACGACCTGTTTACACGTTTGCGCTTGTGGACGCTTGCCGAGACTTGGCAAGCATGGAAACGCACCATCAGGTTCTCTAAATTGATGAAATTGAGACCTATCAGTCTCAGCGTTTTGTGCTCCAAGAAATTGAAAAACAATTTTTATTCCAGAGCGATTTACAAATTTGACAAAGGCACTTCTTTTTTTTTTTTTTTACATTAACTCCACACAGGAGGCCCTGAGGAAAATAGTTTCCCTCAGGGCCTATGTCATCTGGGATGCTGTGTGGAGGGTCTTTTTGAGGAGAGGAAGGAATGAACATTGGTCTTGAAGAGACCCATGTTGTAGGAAGGAGGAAACACAGAGGCCGGCAAATCATTCCACAGCCGAGCTGTTGAACACAAGAACGAGTCGAAGAAACGACCCGTTCTCATGTGACAAATGTCAACTGTGTACAAATGTTGGGCTTCTAACAAATCTCGACATTTATAAAATGTTTGAAAAAGTCCGGACCACACTTTGACTGTGTGTGATTTTTAATGCCCGCTGAGGGTATATATATCCTTGGAAATAACATCTCCTCACCTCAGTCATATTCCAGTAGCCACTGTAGCTACAATGGCCACCTTCAGCAACATGATTTCTGGTAAGAAAACTCTATTTTATGTCTAACTACCTTCACAAACTACCGTTCAAAACCAAAATTTCTTCTGAAACACCTTAGGTACCACTTAATTATAAACCATACATTTAATGCAAAATTTAAAAAAATTCAAATGAAAAACTATGTAATTTGTCCAAAGAAATATCGCTGTCTCAATGACAATTATTTTCCTAAACTTTTTTTGTGCAGGTACCGATAACTTAGATTAGAATAGATTAAAATATTAATTTAATATAAATAAATTTATTTAAAATTAATCACTGGAGCTTTCCACTGTATAATCAATTTCAGTCTTGAGCATTCGGAAATTTTTAAGCGTTCGATTTGGAAATTTACCTTTCTCTTTCAATCCGAATCTCAATATGTACCTTTGAATTTCAATTTGAGACATATAAACTTCTTTAAGAGAGTCATTGAATGCACCTACATTTAATCATATTTGTAATTTACAGACATATAAACTGCTTGTAGTATTAGAGAGCCATTGAATGCACCTATATTTAACCATATTTGTAATTTTAATGCAGAGACATATAAACTTCTATAAGAGAATCATTGAATGCATCTATATTTTACCATATTTGTAATTTTAATACAGGGACACATAAAATTCTTGTAGTATTAGAGAGCCATTGAATGGGCCTACATTTAACCATATATGTAATTTTAATACAGAGGCATATAAACTTCTTGTAGTATTAGAGAGCCATTGAATGCACCTATATTTAACCGTCTATCCCGTATTTGTAATTTTAATACAGAGACATATAAACTTCTTATAGTATTAGAGAGCCATTGAATGCACCTATATTTTACCGTCTATCCCGTATTTGTAATTTTAATACAGAGACATATAAACTCCTTACAGTATTAGAGAACCATTGAATGCACCTATATTTAACCGTCTATCCCGTATTTGTAATTTTAATACTGAGACATATAAACTTCTTATAGTATTAGAGAGTCATTGAATGCACCTATATTTAACCGTCTATCCCGTATTTGTAATTTTAATACAGAGACATATAAACTTCTTATAGTATTAGAGAGCCATTGAATGCACCTATATTTAACCGTCTATCCCGTATTTGTAATTTTAATACAGAGTAATAATTTCCCTTGCACAAGTCATTATGTATTTGGCGATGTCTCCAGGTTCCAAAACAGAAATCATTTCCCTAGGAATCTGAGCTTTCATGCCAGACTTATCATTGAATCGTGAGTAAGTCAAAACTATAATTTTTCCGTGCATGAAAAAAAATACCGAACCCGCTTATGTGCCTATCTATCGAAGTTCAATGTTGCCAACAAAATGTAGTGACATTTTATTACTAATAATCTGAAAAAGGAAATGTACAATCTTTATACAATGTGTAACAAAAATACCATTTAACGGTTGTGAAGTGTTTTTTTCATAAGTAAGGCCACATACGTTTTATTGGTTGGTACAGGTTTTTCTGGTTGAAATATTTAGCATTACAAACATCTGATCAACGTTTTTGTTCTTTCTGAATGAAATGTGTTTGGATATGCACACCATTCCACCTCCTCCTTTTGATTTGTTGATTGATTGAGACCTAATGCCAATGATCTGATATCTTCATTTAGCCAAGTTTCCGTTAATAATAAAATATCATGGGGGGTGGTTTGACATCACAAAAGGTGTGAAACAAGGCTGCGTAATGTCACCGTGGTTATTCAATCTACACGTGGATAATTTTATGCAAGAATTGAAAGAGATGGGATTGGGCGCGAAATTGAGTAATCTGAAAGTATGTTGCCTGTTGTACGCTGATGATGCGGTGCTGATTTCCAACAGTATGGAAGATCTACAGTCTCTCGTGTCTAGGATGAACGAAGTATGTATGAAGAGATGAATGTAAGTAAGTCTAAAGTCATGGTATTTGAAAGAGAGAATATGAAAACAATGTGCAACATAGTTGTGAAAGATGAATACTTGGAGCAGGTGGATGAATTCGTGTATTTGGGAAGTATGTTTACTAGAGATGGGAAGGCTGATAGAGATACTGAAAGAAGGGTGAATGCAGGTAACTCTATTAATGGAGGACTGAACGCCGTTGACTCCAATAAAAAACTGTCCAAAGAAGCGAAGCTAGCCCTCCATAATGAAGTACCGATACCTATTCTGATGTATGGCAGTGAGACATGGAACTGGCAGAGGAAGGATGAAAGTAGACTAAATGCTAAATGTAGAAATGAGATCCCTGAGGCGTATGCGTGGCAAAACCATGTGGAAAAGATACGTGGAGATCTGCAAATAATGCAAGGCTGATGTAAGCGTAATGAGTAAGATTATGAAAGGAACGCTCAGATGGTTTGGGCATGTAGAGCGAATGAACGAGGAAAGGAGTGTAAGGAGAATACATGACGCAAATGTGAAAGGTAGAAAAAGTCGGGGAAGCCCGAGAAAGATATGGCACTACCAAGTGAATCAGATACTTAAGTCGGGTCATGTCAAGAGTCAGAATAATAGAAGAACATGTATGAATGTGAACGAGGCAAGGAGTGTGTGCCAAGACCGAGTTGTTCGGCGGTCCGTCCTCTCTGCCTACCCCTGCATGAAAACGGCGTGATGGTTAATTAGTTAGGGATGGGGGCAGAAATTGTTTTAAGATGTTGCACTGTTTTTCTCATCCGGCAAACGTTTTGGTAATAACTAATAACTAAATAATTTTAGCTGATGTTACATACGAGTACATCTGTAACATCAGCTGCTTTTGCCTTGCTTTCTTTGCAGTGAAATGTTGTACAACTTTGGTGCCATTTATTAGCTTATAGGTATTTATTGAGGAAAATTTTCATATCTTGATGCAAGACTTGGAATTCTACTTTGAATAAGCTTGTTCTTATCAGTTTTTCTTATGCTATAAATATTTAAATGTATGGTAGGACACTTTTCAAGGTAGATATATCTTGTTGTTATCATCAGATATCCTGTTAGTTTGAATCTTAATGATTAGACATCGGATTATATGCACTAACAAAGTGCCAAAATATGCATGCAAATATGCACTAAAAAAGGCCGAAATATGCACTAAAAACTCTTGATTTGCCCAAAATATGCACAATGCAAAATCAAAAAACCATTTATATTTTTATATATTTTAATTAAAGACCGTACAAAAACAGCGAAATATTCTTAAAATTATGCATAGTTTTTGTGATAATATACAACTACCTAAGTATTTTTCCAAATTTTCGAGCTCAAATTTGTGACGTTTGTCACCCAGTATTAATTTGTATGCCGAAAACGACCTCTCTACGTCAACTGACGTCATTGGACAAAATTTAAAATTTGGCGCCATTTCTGGAGATACCTGTTTAGGCCTGCGCCGTTGATGTAGGCATTAATGTTCTTCATGTCTTCAAGACTCGGGTTTTTAAGCAAAATAGAGTCTAACTTTTTACGAATCTTTTCTGATATTGAATTAGGAAGGGCGTATTTCTATTGCTTTAAATAGAGGAAGGTTTTTTTGTTTCCAATTTTTTTATGGCATCTGGTAACTTGTGGAAATGTGTTGAGATGAGGGCGATATTCTGTTTAATGGATGCGTCTTCAAATGCTAGTTTGCTTGAATGAATTGCAATGGCCTCAGAACTGTCAAATTGCCCAACTATTGATTTACGGCCTCAAAATTTTCAGCATAGAATAATACTGCCTTTAGACAAGTACCCCATCGAGTAATTATGGGTTCTGGCGGCATTGCTAGATTTGGCAATTGCTCTTTATAAGAGTGCACACGCGACGGTGCTTTTAAAAACACTTTTTTGTAGAGGAAATCAATTTATTAACATTCCCATACTCTTGCCGTATCTTTTCTGCAAGGCGATGAAATCCGTGAGCTAAGCAGGTAATGTGTAGTAAATTTGGATAAAAAGTTTGCAAGGCTTGGCCAGCTTTCACGTCAGCCACCGCGCTGGTGCCCTACGCGTCATCGTCACCTAGCTCCCTATACGTAGATGATACCTCCCGCTAAATATGCACGATTTGGGAAAAAAGGCTGAAATATGCATTAACGTCGTAATTAGAGAGTTGCATTTGCATATGCAAATATGCAAATGCATATAATCCGATGTCTATTAATGATATAAGATTGGAATAAGATTTTTAGAACATACCTACCTATATATTAAGCATGTTTGTTATTGTTCCAGTATTCCTCCTCATCTTCTTTGTGAGCATTGCAAGCAGCGCCCCTGCAGAAGATCTCACCGAAAGCATCAACAAATTTTCTACTTATTTATTTGAGGTAATGTCATATCAACAGGTATATTTGTAATTCTAATAAATATGTAATGGCAGTGAACTGTTTTTGGAATGCTTTCCAAGAAATATCCATTGGTAGTGAACTAATCTAATTGCTAGTATCACATCTAGCGTTAAAAGCGTCAACATTATTTGGCTCGGCCTTTTTCAGCATTTCGCTCGTTATACATTCTCATTGGGAATGTGTAGCGAGCGATATGCTAAAATAGGCCAACGCTGGCGCTTTTAACGCCTAATTATATCAAATATTATGAAATATCACAGTGAACTGTTCTGGAACGCCAATTATGAAATACTTTACTGTGGTTAACTGTTCTGGAGAGCCAATTAAGAAATATCTCACGGCAGTGAACTTTTATTTAGCTTTTAAGCACAGGAGCGATAGCGCAATTTAAAACTTTTTTCTCCGATTGCTCGAAATTTTTTGGTAATCATTTCAAATATTTTCCGCCCACATTAAAATAATTATACCTCCGAATTTTAATATGGAGACCTACAAACTGATTATGGTTTTATATAGCCAATGAATTCACCTATCTTTTGTCTATTATCACATATTCGTAGGACTTATAAAAAAAAAATTATAAAATCGTAAACCTTGTCTTAATTACTTACAAATAAGGGAAAATTTGTAAAAATTGGCAACAAAGCAATCCGAGGTATTTTAAATAGTGCCATATTGTGGCAAAAAGCACTCCATTGGCTAAGCATTACTTTATTAACATTAATTATTTATTAGGTTCTTACTTAATAAGTGGTGTATTGCTGCAAGCTTTCTAGTTACTTGGCCAGAAGTCGGCAGGAAAGTATTTGTCCGCTTGGCCAACAGGGTCGGGTGTTTTACCCGCACCAACAAGACGAGCTCGCTTGAGGGATCGAGCAGATCAGCCGATCAACTTTACCTCTTGTGTAGATAAGTCGGCTGATTTGCAACCTTATCGTTGTAAATACATAATCTCTAAATAAACCAGATTCATATGTATTGAGAAGTCCTCCACAGAACTTAAGTGTTTTGAATATAAAGAAATACCCAACTAACATCAGTGATTATTAATAATGTCAATAAAATAATGAACAGTGGAGGTTTGATTAATTTCCATACAACTGTGTTGTTGGGAAGACTGTCATTTCTGTCATAATGTGTATTGAAAAGAGTGATAATTCAAAAGTACCAGCCACACCCGAAACCCATCACGGAAGCAGGGTGGTGTCTGGTGCCATGGTGTGAGTAGTTGGTTGTGGCTCATTTGCATTGTGACTGGAGCCCAGGAGGCGGAGGCAACAAATAATGGTATTTGATGAAATTGGGTGAAAGTGAATGTACTGAGGGTACAACCAAGGAATGGGAGGAAAGGGATGATCAAATTAATAATGGCTTAATTTTGACGTCATCCATGGTCGAGGGGTAGGACTCTTGACTCGCAATTCGAAGGTCACGGGATCGAATTCCGGCGTGCGCAAATTAATTTTATTTGATTGATTTGTGTTATTTCACAATTAATTCATTTAAAAATAAAACAGATTATATTTGCGGCACGTTCCAGAGTACTCTCAGTATCGCCCTGGAGTAAAACCGCCGTTCCGAATTGTAACGTTGCTTTACCAGACCAAATCTGAATAGCCAGGTACTTCTACATCTTCCACTTCCTCATATCCTTCCCCTCTCAACTGCCTTCAGCCTCACAACACGCTTGATTGGGGATGTCATATTCTCACTGGCATCAGACGGGAGCAGCTGGGACTCTTGTGAGATATTAACATAAAAAAAACCACAGTGTTCAAGGTCACATCTGCAAAGAAGTTTGGTCACACAAAACAACCACAATACCTTTTATCAGTACTTAACTTATGAGTACTTAATCAGTACTTTTATCAGTACTTAAGTTATCAGCACTTAATCAGTACTTTTATTAGTACTTAACTTATCAGTACTTAATAAGTACTTTTATCAGTACTTAAAAGTACTTTTATCAGTACTTAACTTATCAGAATTTAATGAGTACTTTTATCACCTCTGCAATAGGTCACCACAAGCAGTTCGCTACGTTTGGTGACTTAACAGGGATGCCCGGGTTCATGGGTGAGGTTTGTCCAGGTCTTGGTGGCCGATGCGTCTGCCCACCTGCTGCGTGGCGGGCCGGATCGAGAGAGACTGTTTGAGGGAGGTCTGTTGACCTCTCCATCCAGAATCCCTCTATGTACCTATCGCCGTGCACCGCAGTGGGAGGAATGGACTGACCTCCAGATTCCTACCTACCCCAAAATCCTATTTCCGTCTCAGAACTTCCTCTCCTTCCTTTCTTTAAAAAAACCCTTTACATGGCATCCCCTAAGGTGAAATAGGCTCCTGTGTGGATCCCACATTATCATTGCATATTACCGGGAAATTATTAACGGGAAATTGTTTCAAGTTGGACAGTCAAAACATTCCTTAATTTGTATTGCAGTGTGGTCTTTTTAATTGCAGGATGTCTCCGGGGACAAAAACTTCTTCTCATCCCCAATGTCGGCTCATATCGTGATGAGTCTGCTGTCTTACGGCGCCAAAGAGCAGACCCACAAGGATATGAACAAAGCTCTGCAGATTACCAATGATAAAGTGAGTATCAATGATAGTCAAGAACCTGTAAGAACCTCGCCCTATACGAACCAGCTAAGTTGAGAAAACAACAAGATTTGGATGGACCGCTTTAAGAAAATTTATTCATTTCCTCTAAAACAGGGACGTTTATTAGTGATGTAAATTTTAAACAGTATTGTAGACTTTAGTCTTGATGTCTTGATATTTTGCAATATAAGGGTAGAAGCTTTCCCAACTCCAAATTATGTTTCTGTAAAGGGAGGGGCAGAGGGAGGGATTACAAAGGGGATAGCAGGAGGTAAACTTGGAAAATACACCATTCTCACGCAGACAGCAGCTGTATGCGGCCTGCTCACGCGTCGAGAACCTTCTGATATATTCGTGTACACACCGGACGGAAAAACTAATTTTTTTTTAAGCAAATGGCAAATGTCCAAAAACACTGCACTAAACAGAATTAAAACACAAAAACTTTCTTCATTTGAGTGGCATTGCTACACACACAATAAGTAATAAATAAATGAATAAGTATAATAACTAACCATCACGCCGTTTCCCGCAGGGGTAGGCAGAGAGGACGAATCGCCAAAAAACTCGGTCTTGGCACACACTCCTTGCCTCTTTTACATTCATACATCGTCTCATACATGCTCTTCTATTATTCTGACTCATGACAGGGCCCGACTCAAGTATCTGATTCACTCGGTTGTGCCATGTCTTTCTCGGGTGTCTTCGACTTCTTTTACCATTCACATTTGCGTCATATATTCTCTTTACATTCCTTTCCTCGTTCACTTGCTCTACATGCCCAAACCATCGGAGTGTCCCTTTCTTGTCTGTTTTAATGGTTTTACTAAACATTCGCCTCAGGGATCTCATTTCTACAGCATTCAGTCTACTTTCATCCTTCCTCTGCCAGTTCCATGCCTCACTGCCATACATCAGGGTAGGTACCAGTATTTCATTATGGACGGCTAGCTTCGCTTCTTTGGACAGTTTTTTATTGGAGTCAACGACGTTCAGTCCTCCATTAATAGAGTTACCTGCATTCACCCTTCTTTCAGTATCTCTATCAGCCTTCCCATCTCTAGTAAACATACTTCCCAAATAAACAAACTCATCCACCTGCACCAAGTATTTATCATTCACAACTATGTTGCAAAGTGTTTTCGTAATCTCTCTTTCAAATGCCATGACTTTAGACTTACTTACATTCATTATTAACTCATTCTTCATACATACTTCGTTCATCCTAAGCACGAGAGTCTGTAGATCTTCCATGCTGTTAGTTATCAGCACCGCATCATCAGCATACAATACTTTCAGATTACTCAATTTTGCGCCCAATCCCATCTCTTTCAATTCTTGCATACAATTAATTATCCATGTATATGTGAGAAATGAGGGAATGTAATGAGGTGGCAATAGCTCAGTATGTAGAGTACCAGTCCTGGTATGATTTCATACTCTCATAGCATCAACTCGTGTCTTTTTATAAATTATAAACCAGATGCCAAAAATGGAAAAACGAGAAGTTTTCCTGAAAAATTCTAAGAATGAGAAAAATGCACAAACATTTTAGTACAAATCAATCTCATTTATTTTATTTGTTTATATTTGCGTAATGATCTTGTGTGAAAGTCGCTTTATTAAAAACACCAGTCCAAGTCCAGTTGTAATCCGGTATGTAAAGAGCACCCTCTTGTGTGCCGTATGCCGTCATATACACACAGCACAGTCACAATTTAAAAATAAAACATTTTTCTAAACTATTCAGCTATATATGTGTAGCAACCGGTACCGTGTTCGCTATGTTAATTTAATAACCCGGCTACTGTACCTGATCGGGCGTCCGAATTACCCAACATGATATGAACGAAAAACTTCTCCCCGTGGCCCAATCAACTAAACTTATTGTTCTAACTTAATCATCCACCCCTGAAGTACATTGATCACTTTCCTGTTTCTATCACCACCTTTTTCTCCTGGAACCTTCTCTCGATCACCATCTGATCTCCTCCCGAGGTCCTCCTCAGACCTCGGCAGCCTTAAACATACCTGCATTGATTTTTTTCTCAATTCTTGGCTTGTGTTGTCACCTCAACTAAACAATTGCTCACTCTCTCCAGACCAAGGAAACCTACAAGGACACCATCAAAAAAATGAAAACCTACATACAGTTTTCGGACATGGTGTACGTCCAGAAAGGCCAACAGCTGAACGACGACTTCAAGGAAAAGGCCACTAATGTTTTCTATAGCGACGTGGACTACATCGATTTCACCAATAGCGTTAATGCAACTGTCCAAATGAACTCTTGGGTAAGTTAAACAAGCTAATGTAATAGAAAACAGATTATAACATGACATTATTATTTACGTTTCCACTAAATATCTGGGTTGGTTGGAAAAAATTGCCACTTGAGTAATAAGCCTTTTTGATTTCGATCATCTTCGGAGTTTGCTGCAAAATATCTTTCAGTAAATTTGTTGTTTTGCATAAAATAGAGATTAGATTTTGTCTTTCCACAACTAATTAACTGAATGGCAACATTTCAAGCCCCTAATGCTCAGCTGAATTTTTAGCACTAAAACGAATACCTGCAAAAATAATTACCGTAATTGCAATAGAAAAAGAATTGATTATTTGGGCTTGAGCACATTTCACTATCTAAATCCATATATAAAACAAAACACCGTTAGACCATTTATAACTCGAGAACGGCTGGACCGATTTTTATGATCTTCGATTTGTTGGATTTTCCTCCTCCCCGAATAGCAGAATAGCTATTGAAACATCGGAAAAAATCACAAAAAAAAATTATGAAGAAATTTATTTTCCTCATACATTTCAGAATTCCAAAAATTCAAAAACATCAAATGTCAATTTTTTTTTTTTTTTACAGTGAATACCGCACAAGAATCTCAACTGCTCCCGTCTGGAGCCAGTGAGACTATGGCATCCCCAATTGGGGTATGTTGTGAGGCTGAAGGTAGCGGGGAGGGGAAGGAGGTGGGGAAGAGGAAGGTTGGGAAGTACCTGGCTATTCAGATCTGGTCACTAAACACGGCTAAAGCCATTTTCAAGCAACGTTTCAATTCTGAATGGTGGTCTTACACCAGGGCGATACTGATTGTATCTTCCACTCTGGAACATGCCGTAAATATACTATATATTATTTTAAATGAATTAATTGTGAAATAACACAAATTAATCAAATAAAATTTATTTGCGCATGCCGGGTTCGAACCCGCGACCTCCGGAATGTGAGTCAAGAGTCTTAGCCACTGGACTACGGAGGTCGTCAATGCGCTAACTGTTTTGCATTTGTTCTTAAACATGTAATGCTGCCCTTCTTTCTTACACACTAAATGTCAACAGTCGAAAATGGGACAAATGGTGAACGTATGTCTACACCCCTCCAAAGGAAAAATACAATCTTTCTAACTATCTATCTATATAAATAAAAATGAATTGATTAAATGTATGGTCGCGCATAACTTTACCTTTATTGAACGACTTTACCTATTTCATTAAAACTTTAAGGATTTGATGTGTGCATGCCCGCATTGTTATATACTGGTAAGCTCCGGCATTATGAAATTTGTATAAAAAATTGCAACAGGTGGAATGCAAGCTGTTGACTGAATGAATGGAATGCGGGAAGGGGAAGGAAAACCTGGAAGGGGGAGGGGAACTCGGGAGTGGGAGGGGAAATCGGGAAGGGGGGTTCGCGGAGGGGGGAGGGGAACCCGGGAGGGGGAGTGGAACTCGGGAGGGGGAGGGAAACTCAGAAGGGGGGGTTCGCGGGACGGGGAAGGGGAGGTGGAGGGGGAACGGGACGAATGGGAAAGAACACGCAGGGAGAAACAATTTCTTTAATAAGTGGCATAGCAACGCATACCGGGAACTCGCTATAATAATATAAATGGAGCGACCGATCGATCTGATTTTTATTCAAATTAACAGATGGCGGTGTGAGTTAAAAGGTTGGGTAACCATCCAGTAGATGGCGTTGCGTTTCGTTAGCCACAGCAACGCGTGGCCGGGTCAGCTAGTGTATTATAGATTATGCAAGATATGTCAAGATGTACCCTACAGAAAAAACAAAAAACACTTGGCATCAGTTTAATGACAATAGTCCACGGAGTAGCAAGATAATGCATTTTCATTCATATTTGGCATTCTTCA
Organism: Limnephilus marmoratus; assembly: GCA_917880885.1. Taxonomy (NCBI): domain Eukaryota; kingdom Metazoa; phylum Arthropoda; class Insecta; order Trichoptera; family Limnephilidae; genus Limnephilus; species Limnephilus marmoratus. The sequence continues at coordinate 42,660,621 of OU862929.1, forward strand.
TGTTCACCGCGAGCCCATTTTTTTACAATTTTACATATTAAAAAGATGTAAGTTTTTTATATATTTTTTTATAAAACCCAAACTAAGAACCTCTTCTTTGAAGTAGGTCCTTATTTTCGGTTGAATTAAAAAAGAAAAAAAAAACATGTGTGCAGTTTGCATGCGGTAGAAGTGAAATCTTCAGAAAACTAAACTTCGAGAGAATGAGATGAATATACAGTATGCATCAGAAGTAGGAAAATTGTAGGGTTTATTTATATTTATTAATATTAGAATCTTACAATAAGAGACCCCTGGTGATGATACAATATTAGAATCTTACAATAAGAAACCCTAGGTGATGACACAATGTTAGAATATTACAATAAGAGACCCCTGGTGATGATACAATATTAGAATCTTACAATAAGAGACCCCTGGTGATGATACAATATTAGAATCCTACAATAAGAGACCCCTGGTGATGATACAATATTAGAATCTTACAATAAGAGACCCCTGGTGATGATACAATATTAGAATCCTACAATAAGAGACCCCTGGTGATGATACAATATTAGAATCTTACAATAAGAGACCCCTGGTGATGATACAATATTAGAATCCTACAATAAGAGACCCCTGGTGATGATACAATATTAGAATCTTACAATAAGAGACCCCTGGTGATGATACAATATTAGAATCCTACAATAAGAGACCCCTGGTGATGATACAATATTAGAATCTTACAATAAGAGACCCCTGGTGATGATACAATATTAGAATCCTACAATAAGAGACCCCTGGTGATGATACAATATTAGAATCTTACAATAAGAGACCCCTGGTGATGATACAATATTAGAATCCTACAATAAGAGACCCCTGGTGATGATACAATATTAGAATCTTACAATAAGAGACCCCTGGTGATGATACAATATTAGAATTCTACAAGTTGTCAAGTAAATAAAATGCCATTTGTTACAATGATCACTTGTAAAGACTTCTGTTTTCTGTTTAGGTTGCGGATAATACCAATAAGAAAATCAATAACTTTACGAAACCCAGCGATGTTACCAAGCAAACCACCGTAGTAATCATCAATACCCTCTACTTCAAGGTTGGTAAACTCACGGCGTCTTTTAAAGAAACAAGGAAGACATGTTGGCTTCATAAGTCGGTTCTCAAGTAGAAGGAACACCATTATCTTTATTTTCTTAAACCATATTTTATTTGCCAGATTTTCGATCGAGTTTCGCTAATATTTAATTAAATATTACAATTTCCTATTTCTTCGTTTCGCTTCCATAAGCAAGCGCTCGCGGGAAACGGGTCTCCAGTGATAACTGCTAAATGCCTATGACAAGTACGCTAGGTTACTGTCCTAGCCGTTCTTTTTTCATTGAGGGATACCTTTTGAACTCTCCAGGCGGGCTCTCTCGACCCATCGCCTTGCACTGCAATGGGAGGGATGGATTCATACGTCCGTCGCTCCTGGATAAATTGACCCCCAGATTCCTACTCACTCCTCATGCCTTTTTCCTTCCCAGAACTTCCTAGCCTTTATTTCTTTTAAAAGACCCTCCGCGCAGCCATGACATGGAAAATTATTTTCTTTATGGCCTCCTGTGTGAAGCTAAAAAAAAAAATTGGCTCTGTTAAGAAACATATAAACCCGTCACTGAGCACCGAACCAAGCGAACAGGACAGGCGCAGGACACCGGTCACTCTGTTGAATGAATTGGGCGACAGTCCCCCCACACCCTTTCCTGCTTCTCGCATCACAACCATATTTTACTGACATTTTGCAAGGATCGTTAACACTTTTCATGTATTTCTTCAATATTCGCAAATTCACTTAATATCTGCTTATCTAGCTCAATGTCTGGTTATGTTTAGGTGAGGCTGTTTATGTGGCTTCAGAAAATAAAAAAATATGAAAATTATGGTAATTGGCCAATTTGTATTTTTTTGTATCGCAGAAAGACTGGAATAAGAAGTTCAACTCGAACAATACCAAAGAAGAGGAATTCTATATCGACAACAAATCTCAGATTCCCGTTGAAATGATGAAGGATGAATTCCAAGCCAATTACGAAGAAAATTCCGATTTAGACGCACAGGTAAAGTAACATGTTATCATAATTAATACTCACGACCTCCGTAGCAGAACGATAAAAGCTAGCTCATGTTCATTTTTTACCTTGACAGCAAGTCCCATCTTGGTCCCTTCTATATGGTCCAACGGGTAGTCACCAGGTGTTGACATAGTCTCCTGGTTCCATAACGAGCTCAACAGTTATCTGAACCTTCTAAACTAATGACATATTGTACCTTTGGTATGATGGGTCTCTTCATTCTGCTTATGTCTGCTGAGATGACAGTATTCTATTAGTAGCCCTACGAACTTGCAGGATTCGTTTCCTTTAGATTACCATTACAAAGCGCTGCGTCACAATAATCTGGGCATGATAAATTATTTAAACTCAATTCTAAAAACAATCAGATGGGCTTTAAGTGCAGATTATCCAATAATATAGCAATATACTCCGCAAAGCAAATTATAGAATTTTACAAGAAACGAAAAACTACTGTTTACGGATGCTTCTTAGATCTGAGCAAAGCGTTCGACAGGGTCTGTCATAAAACCTTATGGGAGAAATTGAAAGCTAGAAATACTCCTACGCTCCTAAGCTATGCGGACGATATGATTCTCTTAGCTCCGTCAATCAAGGGGTTGAGAACATTATTAAAAATCTGTGAAGAATTCGCAAATGACCACGACATGATGTACAACCCCAAGAAGATGGAACTAATCGCATTCCACCTTGGAAAAAATCCCGAGAAAATGCTCACATACAACTTAATGAGGAAAACATAAATGCATCTAAGAATGTAAAATACTTGGGACACATTATTACTGAAGACCTCTTGGATGACGGTGATATTGAACGACAGCGGAGAAGTATCATTATACTGTCTAATATGATTGTCCGAAGATTCTTAAAATGCAATAATAATGTAAAAAAAACATTGTTCAATGCATTTTGCACTAACCTATATACATGTGAAACATGGTGTCACTACCGAACCAGCTCAATAGAACGACTCCGGATCCAATATAATAATGCTTGCAAAATTATATTTGGATTCAGAAGATACAGCAGCGCATCTACAATGTTTACGGAGCTAGGACTACACGGATTCGCCGGTCTGATGAGACACCGGGTCACTGGAGCCAGGATGCGGCTAATGGCGTCCGATAACACAGTGGTGACCGCAGCCTTCCAGCGCTGCTTCCTTCAAACGCCACTCCTGAGCTTACTCCAGAACACGTCCTACATTATAATTGATTATTTATTTTATTTCTATTATGTTTTTCTTTCCTCTTCAAAAGAAAGTTTATATTAAGTGGATCAATTTTAAAAAAGTAATGGTTCTATCGAAAAAGTGTTTATTAAATACTAAAATGCACAATTTGGGAATTTATTTCTGAAAAATAATATCGTCCAAATGTAAACTCTCGCGTTCGCGGCATTCATTTAATCGAAGAGTAAATTTTCTTATGACGGCTCGGCAGGTAGGCTTCGTGATAGCTACCATTTCGTGACGGATATTTTCTTTAAATTGCATCAGGGAAGTTGGATTGTTGGGCTACACTTTAGATTTGAGATAACCCTACAGGAAAAAGTTCATAGGGATTAGTTCATAGGGGTTAGTCAGGATTACTAGAAGGCCAATTTATGTCACTTCTCTTGGAGATCAATTTGCCAGGGAAAATTTCACGAACTCGTCGCAGAGACGTATTGGACGTATGTGATGTTGCTCCGTCTTGCTGGAACCATGTTCTTTGGTTATAGCCAGTAAGTTTGTAGCGATGCAGCATTAGGTATTTGTGCAAAATGCCGTGTAACGATGATCTATGCACATTTAAAGCACTTGCGCGCTTCCGAATCGAAAAGTTTGAGTCGTTACGAAAAGACTGACTCTCTACGTTTTCTACCATTCTCGATGACCTTGGTCGCCTGGATTTTGGCTTTGCCAGCGTTGTACCGATCTCTTCAAACTGTTTGACCCATTTTCGAATGAGAGGGATGCTTGGCGCATCATTGAATTGACGAAAACCTTGAATATTGTAGAATCTTCTACACGCTACAGTCACCGAAAACCATTTTTGTAAAACTCAAGCACTCACAACGCGCGGTTGCTCCCGAAAAATCGACTGAATTCCCAAGAGCCGGGCTACCGATTGACATACCCCCCATCCCCCCCGGAAAAGTTGCTTTCACACAGAAAGCAAAACAAATTTAAACTTTCTTTTGGGACACCCAGTATTCACTTTTTTTACTTAAAAAAAATCTGTTTATTAAATATGTATAACTTTATGGGACATGTGGGAATGCACTATCCTCCTCACATCCTGGAATAAAACATTATTATTAATTATGTTATTTAATCTACAGGTCTTGCAGCTGGCTTTTAACGATAATAAGACGTCAATGGTCTTCATTCTGCCCAAAAAGATTGAAGGTCTTAAAGACCTGAAGGAGAAGTTAAAAAAAACCGACATGCAAAAATTGGTTAAAAGCCTTAAATCAACAGATTTGGTTGTGAGCATGCCAAAGTTCCAAAGCAACACTTCTGCTAACTTTAATGATGCCCTGAAAAAAGTGAGATTTTGTTTTTCATTAAAGTTCCTTCACAAGATTCATTGTTTTGACTATTTTATTTAGCCCAGGGTGGGATTTGGCCTCCTGTGCGAAACCATTTCTCTCCAGTCTGCAGGTTTTCCCGCCCTACTTCAATCTACTTCCACATAGTCAGTACACCTCTTCCTTACATAACTATTCCTGTCCAGTCAGCAGGCCCTCCCATCTTGCTTCAATCTACTCCCACACTATCAGTGCAGCTCTTCCTTCGGTAACCATTCCTCTCCAGTCAGCAGGCCCTCCCGTCTTGCTTCAATCTACTTCCACGCAGTCAGTACACCTCTTTCTTCCGACTTTCAATAATAGCTGGCAATAAAATGTATGTGATTGTAGTTTATTTTATGTCAGTGTAATCATTTCCTTGTGCAGATTCCAAAGATTTTATCTTTACAGTACTGCCAATTTTGTTTCTTTGATGTAGGTTAGGCAATATGTAAACTTTCATAAGAATTCAATTAACTTAACACTTTCATTGCCACCAGCTCGGCATGGCCATTGCGTTCGACGACAAAGCGGATTTTGAAGGAGTCCTGGCCAGTTCTGATATTCAATTGAAAGTTGACAAGGTCATCCAGAAGACCAACATCAATATAAAAGAGGATGGAGTAACAGCGGCCGGCGCCACCGGCGAATTCACCGGTAAGTCTGATTGATGCTATTTTGGGCAGACTCAGAAAGGAAGAAGTTCTTGTTCCGAAAGCAAGAACTTCTTCCTTTCGGAATACGCCATTAAACAGAGCAATTCAACTGCTTAACGATTCTGCATTGAGCATCGACATCTTCAATGTTACCTGTAGAGAGTTTAATAACTATCTCTTGACATACGTCACAACATTAGTGAACCAAATCAAGTTATACGCCAGGCCCAAATCTACCAGAAACCTAAACATATTCTGGACTGAAATTTTTACCAATAATACTGGATATTTTAATCCTATGTCCAGAATATGTCGATCATACAATGATCTTGTTAAAATAAACACATTCATAGATATTTTTCTAAATAATGTAACTTGTTTCAAAAAATATCTCCACGATTTGTGCACCTAAAAAAATAAATTATTTTTGTTGTTTTATTACATCTCAGGAATTACTTCATATATATTGAATATTTATAATGTATTTCAATTTTGTATTTTGTTTTTTTGTTTTTAAAGTTATGTATAAATAATACTTGCATTGTTTGTCATGTGTTTGCTTCTGTAAAAATTCAAATGTGATTACTGCAGACACATTAGTCTAGGGATATTTATATTTGTATTTTAATTTATTATATTTAACCCACAAAAATGTTTTATAAATATCCTGTTTGTGTCTCAAATAAATAAATAAACATAGTGTAACTGCCCCCATCGACTTTTTTTTTTTTTTACTTCTTTTAAATTTTGTAATCTTTTCCGTAATAACTTGGTGTAAAACTGTTTTATGGAGAACCTGAAAAATAAATAAATGAAATATATATAAATATATCCCACGAAAAAAACAGCTGGGATAAGATCCGGGCAGTGCGGAGGCCATGGAATATCTCCTCTACGCGAGATCAGTTTGTTAGGGAAAATTTCTTTTGCTCCATGGCCGCCCTGTTTGTTTTCCTGCCGGTTTCTTAAAAATTTTTAAAACATGATTAAGAGCGTTTTTCAATAATGTCTAAATTTAATAAGAATGTTAAAAAAATCTGAAATATATTAGTTTGTAAGTGCGCAAATAAATACACAAATGGACCAATTTTCGTCAAGAAACACATGTACGTACATATTTTTTAATGATTTTATTGAAACTAAAATTAAAATTCTAATACATAACTTTGCTAGATAATGTATTGATTTATTTTACTGCATGATTATATTATTTGAAATGGGTGTGGTATAATACAAAAACTTTTTTGAAAATTTAACAAATCTGCCAACGACCTATGGAATAACCTTATTATACTAAAAATTAAAAAAAATTCTAAAAATTTATTACATAACTATGCTAGATAAAAGAACAATCTTTCGAAATCCATTTATAATTTTTTATGGAAAAGAGTCAATACGTCTAAAAACTTTTTTGAAAATGACGTATTTCCGGCTTTCTCTGGTAATGCCCTCTTAAATTAAATTAACACTTGGCCACTGACTAATACTCTGTAATAATACTGGTGACGTGAACGAAATAGGCAGTGTGCATTATTGTTTTGTAAAACAGAATAGAATCATTGTTGAACAGAAAAGAACAAAATTATTGTTTTTTGTAAAAATGTTTTACCCAGAAAGAGCATTGCTCTCCCGTAAAGCGATCCATTGTGACTAAATTTCCAAGAAGCGAGGAGCCACGCGTAAGTGACCCCGCTCTCCTCCCCCGTTCGGAATCCCCGCTAAAACGATAACAAAAGTGCAAATGTTTATGGCCCACCCTATATAAACGACAAAATTTTGTTCCAACGTAAATAGGTAATTTGTATTTTAAATTTACAGCCTTAAAAATGATGTCTTTTATTAATTTTTATTTTTCATTTTATATTTCATCATATTTATAAAATTAGTAAATCTTAAATACAGTAAAATTATGTATCAAATTTTTATTAAATAGAGTAAAATTATGATTTTCATGTTTTTTTCGTTTACTCACAAATAATTATCGAGCTTGCCTCCAAAATCATGAAACATTAAAATCTTTAATAGATATCATGAAAAGCAAAAAAAAATAAAGTAGCTCAAATCCATACTAGACACTTGAAATAACTTTTGATTACAAAAATAATTTTTCGGTATTTTGATTTCAAATCCAAAATTAAGATTTGTATGAGACGGGTAGAAACGAGTCGCGCAAACGTTCCACTAAAGTGCCGCTACCCGAATTTCTACCGATTTCTTAGATATCTCCCTTACATTTGAAGTTTTTAAGCTCTTCATAAAATATATGTTATTTTTGAAGATAATATCTAGACACAATCCACGCCGAAAAGCAAATTATATAAAATTTCTTCGATAGAAAAGAATCGCAAAGTATGCTCCGAAAAATATTATAAACACGTTTGTTTCAGTTATTTTACAAGTTATAGTTGTGAAAAAATTCACAATGTTTCTTTAAATGATACTTAAGATACCTTTCCCACGAGATTTTTGCTCTATTTTAAACGAGTTGTGTTTTATTAAACATTTTCACAATTTTCATATCGATTTTATCGCTTTAAATATTAGCGCGCTCCTCTAACATTCGTAATTACATATCTCTCCACCTTCTTCTTTTTGAGCGCATATGTGGCGCCGTAATACGATTTACAATTGAGGGGTGCAAAACCATAATGTTTTAAGTGCCCCACGAACTCAAATATGTTTTATTGCAGTAAAACGTTGTATTTCCTGGTGTTTACTTGCACTCTAAACTTGAAGAGTCACTAACGCCTTCTAGCCTAAATATCTTGAAACAACATTCCACAACGTTTTAAGTGCTAATTGAGCTGCAAATGTTAGTTCATTCAAAAGGTCAGAAAAAAAAAATTCAAAAGTTCACGAGAAAACATGTTGCCGTATTTAGCCGGAGAAAGCAAATGGTTTTATGAAAACCTTTTAAATTAAAGATGTTGAAAGTGTTGAGTTATGTGCAAGTAATATAACACTTACAACATTACGACTTGCATAAATAATGGCACTTAAAATGTTTAGTTTTTTTCATTTAATAAAAAAAAATATATATTATTTCCGTATTTTGACAGAGCACAAAATTTGTTTTAGATTATTAATAATAAATGCTAATTTGATATAACGTTTTTTAACAATTACTTTTCTTTTTATTTTTCCATTAAAAATGTTTTTTGTGTCTCTTGAAAATTTCATTTTCTGGCACTTATAACATTATGGTTTGGTACCCCTCAATTGGAAAATCCGGCGCTCAGCGGGGGTACTTTCGATGCTCAAGTAGTTAATGGGGACCTTTCAAAATGTAAAAAAAAACAATATGGTGCTAACTGGCCTCTTGATGACAATTTGAATTTGAGTGAAATACCCCAACCTTAGTTTCACAGAACAGACATCATCTAGTGAGGCGGGTAGTAACCATGTTTTTTTTTTTAATGTATTAAAATTAATGTCACCAAACGTCCTGGTTGCTGGCTATGAAATTAAATTAACTTGTGAACTTTTATTTTCTCTACAGCAACTTTATATATTTTTATTGTTTTATTTTCTCGACTGCTTGTTGACTTATTGACTTGACTGAGGATTTACTACCTGGAGTTAGTTCTTCAGATATGAAATAATTACAGGATACGTAAGTGGGGGTAAGGTTGGAGAGGTCAGGGTGGCTATTATATGGATTCTGATGTAATACATGTGTTTTTTTTTAATTCCAGTGAAGAAATTTTCTCAGAAGAGAAGTAGCAGCTCAACGGAGTTCAAAGCTAATCATCCATACTTTTACGCAGTATTCAATGAAGACGATCAGATGGTCTTCGCAGGGCAGTTCACTGGAAAACCATAAGCGTAAGAAGAAATATTGACCTCATTATTGTTAAGACAATATTACATACAACCTACAACATTATTCTGAAAATTTTCATAGTATCCAACATATTTTTTTCACATTGATAAAGTTATAGGAGTAGCAACTTTTAGTTTTCATGTCAACCCGTCGTTCAATGTTTGACTTTCAGTAATTAAGTTAAAATTCAATCAAATATTTTTCTAATTTCAATTAAGCTCTTAATAAATCTTCATAAGTTTGTTTAATATTCTGCAAATCTTCATCTGTTTGTTACACTAAGAAATCTGTTTGATACGTGCTCTGCAATTTACATCGTTCCCTCCCATAATGCATTGGACATTTGTTTTGTTTTCTCGTACCTACATCTCGTTTTCACCTAGACTGTAAATGCACAATGAAACAATGTATCTATGGCTAACTGATTACATAGTTAACTCGTAAATGAAAAAAAGTGTGACTTTCAAGGTTTATTATATTATTTATTTAAACTTTATTTAAAAAAAATAATTAATCAAATGAAAAAAAGATTGGAATTTTGAACTGGCTTGGAATTTTGAATTTTGGCTGTCATCAGTTATTTTGTTTTGCTCCTTAAAAAAATAATCTTTTTTAACCAATATTTTATGTTTTCTGCTCAAAAAACGTGTAGTGTGCTGTTCCTTGAAGATTTTTCTCCCCTCTGATCTTCCAGGAGTCACTTTTCGTCGCTTATTTCGCTATTTCCAGATATTTCAAATTTTTTTTACTTCTGCCACTTTCCGTACATATTTCTGTTTGAATTTTGTGATCAATGGAAGAGGATTACCCTCCTGGACACCCTAAAAAGCCTCCAGATTCTCCACCTGACCCCCAGATGGTGAAGATATAGTCATTTCAGACATTGAATCTGTCTGATTTCATCAAAAAAATTCGACTCGCCTTCGAGTTCACAGTCTTCACCAGCTCTTCCTCAACCTGTTATTCTCCTCATTCCTGTGACCCGTGTATAGTGTATGCTCGAAAAAATGACCAAGGTAAAACCATTCACCCTCTTGAATTTGGTAAATTCCTATCAAAAAGTAAGAAACTTTACAAACTTCACTTAAAGTTTATACAAAAAAAAAAGTTTGCACAAAAGGGACACATCTACGTGTGTTCATCTTGATTAAAAGTTTGGTGCTTTAGCCATTTTTCCTTTTCAGCATGGATATTTTAAAAATTATTGTTCAAATTTTGTGTTTTGTACATTGATACGCCAATCTTGTGGATTCACTTAACATTTAAACTAATATTAAAACTTCAGATTCACATTTCTGTTTCATAATATATAATAATAATCTAATAAAGTGTCAGTGTAGTGTTTCCTAAGATTCATCAAAAAGCAGTTTTCCTATACACATTTTTTTTCTTTTCCAGGATAAACAGTTTCCGTCATTAGCGTCATTAGTACTATATTCCTGCGCCAGATCCCATACGACTTGGAGCTGATCACCTATTCATCTGCGCAATCAGAAGTGGACAATCGGACATCCTTTTTGTGGGGAGAATTACAAATTTTTCTTTATTCCTTCAATTCAGCTGAAATGAAATTACAAAATATATTTTAATAAATATTGCTTACTAAGGAACTCCAGTGAAAAATATTCTTGCTTTAAAAAAATATGATCATATAGACCAATAAACGCTGATTCTGAATATATAAGTTTTATTAAATAATATTAAGAGCCGAGTTTTTAAAAAACTAATAAAAAGTTCATTTTTAATTGTGTCATTGAAACACACCGTCAAGTTGGTAGGGACAAAAGGGACACTTGATCCCTCGGGGAGACATGGTACATTAATTTTTAAGAACTACTGTAACCCTGGGATTATTTAATCCTGGCAACATTGGTAGTCTATGGTACATGAAGACTTTGTGTATCAGTGACATCTATCATAGTTGAGTAATTTTAATATGCGAGTGGGTGATATTTCTGACGACATCGGAGAAAATTTTCGTAAGTATTTGAATGAATATTTCGCTTATTTACCTTACATATTATTAAGTTGTGTTTCAATCATTTTAAAGAACATGTTAAGGCTGTCATACCAGCAAATCATAATTTCGATTCCGACTGCACCGCTCACACATCAGCCGTTGCAAGCGGACGTTTTTGGAACTAGATTTCGTTCCGCTAGAAGCCGGGTTTCACGTACCTATAGTTCACGCGAAGCTGGACCTACAGTATGGTTCAGATAAAGATGTTGAATTCTCGCTTCCAGAATTTTAATAAGTAGTAGTTATTTGTAATTTGTGTATTGAAGTGCGTAGACATAAATAGATACATAAACACAGTAGGTATAAAGTAGATACCTACACAAAAAAACAATTTGTTATATTATTTTAATATTTTGGTTTTTGTTTTTTCATTTTATTTTACGGCCATTAGAGTGGAAGAATTGAAACGTTACTTGAAATGGCTTTAGCCGTGTTTAGTGACCAGATCTGAAAAGTCAGGTACTTCCCCACCTCCATCTTCCCTAACTCCTTCCCCTCCCCCACTACCTTCAGCCTCACAACATACCCCAATTGGGGGTGATAGTCCCACTGGCTCCAGACGGGAGCAGTTGGGACTCTTGTGCGGTATTCATGAAAAAAAGAGTACCTAATATTCAGTTGGATTGTAAAAAATATCTCATTTTGAAATATTTATTCGTGTGCATAATTTTTAATTTTATATTTATGTGAATACCGCACAAGAGACCCAAATGCTCCCGTCTGGAGCCAGTGAGACTATGACATGACTATGGGGTATAGTATGAGGCAGAAGGTGGTGGGGAAGGGCAGGAGATGGGGAAGAGGAAGCGAAGAATTACTTGGCTATTCAGATCTGGTCACCAAACACGGCCAAAGTAATTTTTAGCAACGTTTCAATTCTGAATGGTGGTCTTACACCAGGGCGATACTAAAGTATCTTCCACTCTGGAACGTGACGCAAATATATTATTTTTATATGAAATAACCCAAATTAGTCAAACAAAATTTATTTGCCCACGCCGGGATTCGATCCCACGACCTTCGGATTGCGAGTCAAGAGCCTTACCTCTTGACCACGCCGGCCGTCAATAAATAGTATCAGTAATTTGGAAGGCGGGTATGGGTACCGCCGTCCCGGGAACCATGTATTGGATTATCAACACCGTACGGGTAGCCCGGGTTCATGGGGCGAGGTTTGTCAGGATCTCGGCGGCGGTGGAATCTGCCCCACCAACTACGTAGAAGGCCGGATCGGGAGAGACCTTTTTTTACAATCGCTCGACACATTGCCTATCTCTTCTTTGGGGATGCTGTGTGAAGGTTCGTTTCAGGGAAAGGGAGGAGAGGATCTTCTGAGAAGGAAAGGGTATTAGGGGTGGGTAGAAATGTGGGGGTCAGCGTGTCCAGGAGAGCGGATGTATGAATCCATCCCTCCCACTGCGGTGCAAAGCGATGTTCCGAGAGAGTAAGGCTGGAGAAGTCAAAGGGACTCCCTCAACCACTTTCTCTAGATCCAACCTGCCATGCAGCTGGTGCGCAGACGCATCCGCCGCCAAGACCTGAAAAAACCTCACCCCATGAACCCAGGCACCCCTGCTAGTCACCAAACGTTGCGAACCACTAAGGATGACCTACGGCAGACGTGTTGGTTATCAAAAAAATGGTTCCCGGGGCGGTGGTACCCATACCCGATTCTCATGTTTGTTATTTTTGTAATACGAAAAATGGATATAAAAAAGCCTACCCCCCATCCCTCTCAACCCCCTCCCCCTCTCACCCCACAACCTCTAACCACCCTCCACCCCCCCGCCTCTTTTACCCCCCCCCCCCCCTATATAAAAATCAATTGCTGTTTGTTAGTTTCACTAAAACTCGAGAACGGCTGGGCCGATTTAGCTGATTTTGGTTTTGAAATGTTTGTCGTAGTCCAGGAAAGGTTTAAACGTTGAGAAAATATGGAAAAGTTGCGAGGAAGATAGTAAAATCAACAATTTAATTCTCCCATATAAACTGTTCTACATACTTTCCTGTGAATTGCTAACCGTTCATCCGATTGCGATGAAACTTTGGTGAGTTGTTGTGAGCACGCCCGCAAAGTAGTCCAGTCAATAAATGCTCCAAAAGGAGGTGTAGAGTGCGTGAGCAGGGACCTAAGCGATTCCTCCAGAAACTTGTTTAGGGTGCTTAGGGTGTGAACATACTATAAGTCCTGACGTCTTGGTTGTGAGCTAGGGGGAAGGGGGGGAGGGGGAGGTCCCAATTTTCGGGTTTCCGCTTATATCTCAAAAACGGTGCGTCACACATGAAAATTTCCTAAGGATAAGTAAAAAAAGCTCATAAAATTATCTACAACTTTTATTCTTTACGTGATTTTCGAAATCACGTCCATTTTTGACTTACACGCTCCACAAATGTAGATATTTTTGAAAAAAATTATTTTACCTCACATTTTTCATCAAACATTCCTTCATATCGTCTAAAATATTCATCAAAGAAAGAAATTTATTTATAAGAAGTTGTAATAAATTTAATTCCCTTTTAGAATATATATACATATGCAAATAAGTCTCCAACCAGTAAATATTTACAGCAATTTTAAGGTTTTGCGTAAAATGTCGTCATTTTCAGAAAAAGCTGTTTTTATCTTATTACTGACACACCGACGTGCAACGACGATTATGCGACGCTCTTTTAGTAAGGCGTATGATCAGATATGACCATGGAAACCACATTGATGCTATCATTCAAAAGCCGAGAAGGCATAACAGGAGGCAGAGGTATTTTGCACAATGTACTAGAAGTGGTTAGTTGGTATGAGCGCAACTCATGAGATCTGCACTTCCCTTGAAGAGTATTGTGGAGTCTTCACGTCCAGTAACAACACAAGGACCTCGGACAAGCCCACCGAAGTAAAGATGCAGCAGACATTTTCAAACTCAGTCAGTGGTTTGATGCACATCCTCCCTTCCCACAAGCCAATGAAATAATGTCAATTCCCAATGTCTTCTGTCAGCTCGTCGATAAAAAATCACGATGAAAAGGTTGCAGTTGACCCAACATTTCTGTTTCACCGGATGTGTATAAGCAAACGATCAGATGAGGATTTGAAGAAATTCTTTGAGTATGAGTTGGCCCCATTTCCCTTGGCACTGTTCAATGAAGGTGGGATGTGGAAGACAACTAAATCTGTCCTGTACAGCTTATTCGAGCCTACCAAAAAACTGGTCTACTGTCTCAGGTGAACATAGTTGTGGACAGAAAATTTCTACTACACAGAGTAATTTGGCAAAAAGATGCCTTCCTTGTCACAATTTGTGATCGTTACATCAACTACGTCAACCACCACTATCCTGGATGACTCACACTGTGGTATTTGATTGGTACCCAAACCCAGCCAACGGTACAAAATCACAATAACAGATGCGATGATACAGACTGAGAAGGTCAGCTGACATCAATTTGACTTGGAACACTTCAATACCCGTTAAAAAGGAAAATTTGTTATCCAATCCTACCAACAAAAGTAACTTCATCTCTTTACTACAGACGAAGCTTCGGGAGAATGGGATACAGACTCTTCAGGACATGATGCTGACTTCCTTGTTGTGAAGATTGCTGTGGAACATTCCTCTCACAGTTTTGTGAGAAGCTTTCACTTCCTTTTGATTGCTTCCACTCCTCCCACCCAAGATATTCTGCTGCTGACAACGGACGAGGGAAAACCAAAACAATGCCACTGTCCATCCAAAAGATGCAGCACCGTGCATTTGAACACATCCTGTTCTTACATTCATTTACCGGCTGCGACACAACATCTGCAACTTTCAGGAGAAGCAAGGTGGGCTTCTCAAAATTGTACTTGGAGTCAGAATTCATCAAGCAAGCGGCAATGATCTTTATAACCCCTCCTCTACTCACGGCGAGGTTGAAGAGGCTGGAAATAAATGTTTCCTGAAATGGTATGCGGCGCCAAAAAGACAGACCTTCCTTAACCAGTACCGCTTTTAGTCGTTCACAGGGTTGGTGGCAAATATGAAGCCTGACATCAGCTCCCTCCCTCCAACAGAGAACGCAGTTAAACAGCATTCCCAGTGCACCGATTGAGCTGCCCCCTGAATAATGGGGGTGGAAACATGAAGGAGAGACCCTGATGCCAAATACAACAAAAGATCCACCAGCGCCGGAGGTCCTTCTAAATATGATATTTTGCCGCTGCACCAGGGATTGTGCAATTGGCAAATGTGGATGCCGAAAAGCAATGCTGACCTGTTCTGCAGCGTGTCTCCGAGTCTCCTGCCAAGGGAGATGCCTCAATAGCGTGCCTGTTGCCGAGGACGACGATGACGACGACATAGAGCCCATTCAGCAAGAACCATCCAATACTGAGGATGAAGATGCCATGGATGAACAACGCTTGCGAGGACCCCCACGTCCAAGGAGGATGAGAATGTAACATGATGTTATTGAGAACAGTGATAACAATGAGATCTATAATTTTATGTGCTTAATGTAACGAAATAGAATAAACATTATGATTATAAAATACAATTATGTATTTTTCAAGTAATATGATTTTTACCTATTTTATTTAATAACTGGTTTTAAAGTGTGGTCACACATATTATTAGGCGAACGAACAAGTGTTGTGTGTCAGTAATAAGATAAAAACAGCTCTTTCTGAAAATGACAACATTTTACGAAAAAACTTCAAATTGCTGTAAATGTTGAACGGTTGAAGATAAATTTACATATGTCTATATATTCTAAAAGAAAATTAAATTCTTTACAACTTCTTTCGAATAATTTTTTTTCTTTGATGAATATTTTAGACGATATGAAGGAATGTTTGATGAAAAATGTGAGGTAAAATGATTTTTTTCGAAAATATCTACATTTGTGGAGCGAATAACTCGAAAATGGCTGGGATTTCGAAAATTACGTATAGAATAAAAGTTGTAGATAATTTTATCAGCTTTTACTTATTATCAAAAAATTTTCCTCTGCGGCGCACCGTTTTTGAGATATAAGCGGAAACCCGAAAATTGGGACCTCCCCCTCCCCCTCCCCCCCCTAGCTCACCACCTAGACGTCAGGATTTTTAGTATGTTCACATCCTAAGCACCCTAAACAAGTTTCTGAAGGAATCGCTTAGGTCCCTGCTCACGCACTCTACACCCCCTTCCTTGACTGGACTAAAGGTTTCTGTATATACTGGTGAGCTCTGGCATTATGAAATTTGTATATAAAATTGCAATTGGTGCCACGCAAACTGTTTGAAAACTGAATGTACCGGGAGTGAATGTATGGAATGCGGGAGGAGGTGGCGGATGGGAGAGGGGTGAAGGATAAGGGAGGGAAGGGGAGGGGGACAAGGGAGGGGAACTCGGGAGAGGGGGCCCGCGGGATGGGTTGGGGAGGGGAACCCGGGAGGTGGGAGGGGAACTCGGGAGGGGGGAGAGGAAAACGGGTGGGGGTTTAAGGGATAGGGGAAGCGGGCGAGGGGAGTGAGGAGAGGGGAAGGGGACGTTGGAGAAGAAGGGGAGGCAGAAGGGGAACGGGACGAATGGGAAAGGACACGAGCTCTGGCATCATGAAATTTGTATAATAAAATTGCAATAAGTGGCACACGAGCTGTATGAGAACTGAATGTATCGGGAATGATTATGGGAGGGGGGAGGGGAACTCGGGAGGGGGGATCGCGGGACGGAAAAGGGGGGGAGTAGAGTGAGGAGAAGGAAGGTGGAGGAGGAGTGGGAACGCGAAAGGGGAAGGGGACGCGGGAGAGGAAGGGGAGGTGGAAGGTGAACGGGACGAATGGGAAAGGACGCGCAGGGAGAAACAATTTCGTTATTAAATGGCAAAGGTTGGTACCCGGCATATATATAAATGCTAATAAATGAAAATGAATCGCCGAAATGTATGTACGCGCATAACTTCCGAACGACTACACCAAATTGGATAATTCTTTTTTTGTTGTGTTTGTTATTGCCAGGACAAGGTTTGTATATAACTACTGGTGAGCTCTGGCATTATAAAATGTGTATACTAAAAATTCAATGGGTGGCACGTGAGCTGTTTGAAAACTAAATGTACCAGAACTGAATGTATGGAATGCGGGAGGGGGGATAGGAACTTGGGTATTGGTGCCGCGGGTGGAAAGGGACGGGAACCAGGGAGGGGGAGGGGAACCTGGGAGGGGGGAAGGGAATTCGTGAGGGGAGTTGGCGGGACGGGGGAAGAGGAGTGGAGTGGGGAGTCGGAAGGTGGAGGAGGCGGAGTGGGAACGTTTGAGGGGAAGGGGACGCGGGAGAGGAAGGGGAAGCGGAAGGTGAACGGGACGAATGGGAAAGGACACGCAGGGAGAAACAATTTTTTGTAGAACGGCATAGCAACGCATGCCGGGCACCAGCAAGTATATAAATGAAAATGAATCGCCGAAATGTATGTACGCGCATAACTTCCGAACCCATGCATGCCGGGTACCCGCTGTATATAATTTATTTATTTATTTATTTACGGACAAATAGTCCATTAACAATATAACAATAACACGAATAACAAGCGAGCCTAAAGGCCCGACCCGCCTAGCAATTGATCACTGTTCGCATCGATTACCGTTCGCATGTCATTTTTTGTAACCAGCACCACTTTTCGTAACAATCACCACTTTTCGTAACGATTCACCAGTTAACCCCATGTGTCGAGCATGCGTAAAGAAGTTTTACTTTTAAAAAATGGGGCATTTGAGACTCTTGTTTTTTGTATCGTATAATAAGGGACAAATAAAAACATTTATTTTTAAATATAAAACTTTTTGCATAAAAATATTCAATGAAAATGAAATTCGGTCAACCCTGTAGATTTTACGAACGTGAAACAAGGAATTCGTATGTATTTACATTTCGTTTCCAAAATATTATTTCAAACTGTTGTAATTCAGAGCGACGCGGACACGTCCTCGTCTGGCCACGTTTCGGACCGTAATGAACTGCGAAATTTTGTGTTTCGGCGCTATGATAAAATCGTCAAATGCGAAGCTGTTAATTAATTAAAATTAAATGCTTCCCAAAATTATTTTTCGGTCAAACTTATTTATGATTTGTCAATAATGTCTTAGCACAATAAGTATGTAAAAAAATATGAAATATATTAGTTTATAAGTGCGCAAATAAATACACAAATGGACCAATTTTCGTCAAGAAACACATGTACGTACATATTTTTTAATGATTTTATTGAAACTAAAATTAAAATTCTAATACATAACTTTGCTAGATAATGTATTGATTTATTTCACTGCATGATTACATTATTTGAAATGGGTGTGGTATAATACAAAAACTTTTTTGAAAATTTAACAAATCTGCCAACGACCTATGGAATAACCTTATTATACTAAAAATTAAAAAAAAATCTAAAAATTTATTACATAACTATGCTAGATAAAAGAACAATCTTTCGAAATCCATTTATAATTTTTTGTGGAAAAGAGTCAATACGTCTAAAAACTTTTTTGAAAATGACATATTTCTGGGTTTCTCTACCTATGTCCTCTTAAACAGTTTTAAAATATGCTAAGATATTAAGATTAAGTTGTAATGATTGTAGAAATAGTGTTAATTTAATAACCTCAATGTGTCTGGGTATACGTGGTATGTTTTTGTATGGGTGATTTGATCCCCGGATCAAGTCTCCCAAATGCCCGGATCATGTTTTTTTTTCAATTATTTCTGGCTTTCACCCTCCAAGGGTATTCTAGATCATCATTTAAGAAAGGAAAGGTGAATTTATATGCATTTAATTATTTTTTTTTTACATGAGCTCCACAACAGGAGGCCGTGGGGATAATAATTTCCCTCAGGTCCTATGTCATCTTTGGGGATGCTGTGTGGAGGATTTTTTTTAGGAAAGGAAGGAGATGAGAGTTCTGGGAAGGAAAAGGGTTTAAGAGGTGGGTAGGAATCTGGGGTTTCAGTGTGTCCTGGTCATCCGCCTCCAAGACCTAGACAAACCTCACCCCATGAACACGGACACCCCTGTTAAATCACCAAACGTAGCGAACCACTTGGGGTGAACTATGACAGAGGTGTTGGTTATCCAATAAAGGCCAACTTTGGGGATTTGTATTTCTACATAACATTATATACAACGGGTACCCGGCATGCGTTGCAAGATCACTGTAACCTCGGGGTCAACTTAACTGTAATGGTTCCATTCCAAGTTCCGGGAAACTACATTATAATGCAAGCGCCTTGCAAACGCCTGCACTATATTATAAAATTATATACAACGAGTACCCGGCATGCGTTGCAAGATCACTGTAACCTGGGGGTCAACTTAACTGTAATAGTTCCATTCCAAGTTCCGGGAAACTACATTATAATGCAAGCGCCTTGCAAACGCCTGTACTATATTATAACATTATAAACAACGGGTACCCGGTATGCGTTGCAAGATTACTGTAACCTCGGGGTCAACTTAACTGTAATGGTTCCATTCCAAGTTCCGGGAAACTACATTATATTGCAAGCGCCTTGCAAACGCCTGTACTATATTATAACATTATATACAACGGGTACCCGGCATGCGTTGCAAGGTCACTGTAACCTCAGGTTTCTTCACATATTTAATTGTTGATCCGGGTATACTAGTCTTCCTAGTTGGTAGTATCAAGTATCCCGTACATCAGGGAGACTTGTTCCCCCCAAGGAACAAGTCACCCAGAATATGGGACACATGGTACATTTACGGACCTCATGTTTTTTCTTATTTACTACATGATTTTTCAATGAATGCTAAAAGCCTTTACTAAGACAATTCCTAGATAAATTCTGCATAAATCAATAAAAAAAAAACTTTCAGTACTTAAATTAATGGTCAAAAACAAAAGGGGGGATCAAGTGTCCCTCTTCTCCCCTATTATTAAAATGTTTGGTGGTGACGTCACTGCTCACCGTAATTTTCAATTCATTGTATGGGAATGTATGACACGAGCCATCGTATTAACAACATTTCGTTTTATTAGTTTATTTCCATAATGTTTATAGAGATTTAGTTGTTGTGTTTATTGAAACATTATTTAGGCCTAAATAATTCAGTTTCAAAAATAGAGGTAGAATCTGTCAAATAAGAGTAGAAAATATAAAAATTGAACTACAAAATTTGTAGGCTGGCAACACTAATTTACCTGTCAAATATTCTTTTAAAGTGCAATCACACTAAAAATTCAGAACACCTTATACACATTTAAAAATACATTTTTTTGTTCCTAAAAAAAAATTAAATCGAGGAAGCACTGTTGCACTGCTTAATGACATAAATTTGATTAAATTGTGTTCTACAAAGTGATTGGCTTCCATTTAATTTAACGTAAATGAATTTAACAGTAGGTAGAAAGGAAGAATCACTAATGGTGAGTTTAGTTACACTGCTTTTAGATCTGAATTAGTTAAATATTTTCTGATCTAAAAATAGAGTCATCATCTGGACAATGCTGCTAGTATTAAATAAAAGGGAGCAATTTCTAAAGCGTGCTTTATATTTTATTACAATATCATTATTCTTCATTATGTTAACATAAAATTGTACAGATATAATAATAATATACCTATATGCAATTCTAATTTGAGATCAGTGGAATGAAAAAATATTTTTTTCACTTTTATGCCTTTTTAATTAAAATGTAGGTTACACAGTAGCCTGGAGTGAAAGAGGTCGAAAAATTTTTTTTTTCGAATTTCGTAAACCCTATATTACTAAATGTTGCTATGGGTAAATGGCTGTTGAAAAACATTTTTTAATTTTTTTTCACATATTATCCTCAGGTGGCGCAGAGGACTTGAAATTTTGAAAAAATGAAACAAATATTTTTAACAACTTTTACTTTGCTATCCGCATTAAAATATAAAGAATATCAAGAATATATATATTTTTTAATAATTTCAGCCTTTAGTCGTGTCATCTGCATATGGGGTAGCTCCCTGAAATCATAGGAAAAGTGTGATTTTGTTTCGAAATTTGGCTTTTTTTTCCCGATTTTATTCTTGCTCAATTATATTCATCGCCTACTGTACTTCTGCAAACAGCCAAACTAGCTTCAGTGACCAGCTTTACACCTCTCTCCATAGCCTGGAAATGACAGGGAAAATTTTCAATATGGATATTTATATCTTCGCTCATGATTTTCGCATAATTCACTGTCACCATACTTTTTTGCGAATGGTGGCTCGAATATTTGTTCTGTTTTCCAGTCTATCAAATCATAATAATCGTTGACTTCGAGGTGTAATTTTGAAGTCACAAATGTTCTTATTTTCTTCCCCTTTGCATTTTGTCGGGCTTTCAGAATTTTGTTTAGGTACTGAAATTTTTTTATATGTTGTCTTTCATCTTGCAGCATCGCTAATAAAATATTTTCAAAATATTTTCAGAAAGAGTTTTGCTCAATTATTCGAAAAGCAATTGTTTTCAGCTCACATTTTAAATAGAAGCATCTTTTTATCAACCTAAGGACACCTTTCGGACCATCTTTACATGAAAGTTTTGTTTTTTAGTAAACCATGTTGGCACATACACTTTTATCACAAATTGATTAATTAGATCTTGATTGCTGTCTGATAATTTACCGCCATCATTCGAGGTCTCTGCAGTCAATGTAGTATCTGGTGAGGGGTTCAGAGGTTTCTTTACAGTCTGTTTTTGAAGTAATTTATTTTGCCTCATCAGTCGTTATTGCCTTAGCTCCAAAGCCTTGGTTGCCATTATATATTTTGAGCCGATATACATTTTGTGGCTACCTCTCTGATCATGTCGGAATTTCAGCTCCTTTTTGTGTATTTTTATTAAACATTTACAAAAATCGAAACAAATGCACCTGCACACAGCAATATCACAGAGTTTATTTGTTGCATCTTCATAAAATTCAGTTTTCTTTATAATAATAATAATAATAATATAAGTTTATTCCAGAATGTATACAGGGGAAGTGCAATGCAATACATTCCATATTTTAAAATAACAAAAAAAGATAAATAATAAGTTAAGGTAAAAAAGTAAATAACAACCCATAAATTAAAAAAAATAAACGAATAAGCATGAAAAATGAAACTGAAAAAAAAAATTATGATATATCAAACACTAAATTTTGTTTACTGAAATATGCCTAACTGAGACATGGCTTCTGCCAAGTATATTTGACTGTGAATTATTCGATGAACGTTATGTAGTGTACCGTTGTGATTGCAACTACATGCTGTTAGGCCAGGCGCTCGGCGGTGGTTCACTGATTGCAGTACGCCGCGAACTGCCCGCGTGCCCCTCACTCTCCCTCCCACCCATACAGCGCGCAGAGATATCCACAGCTACTCTTGCACTAGGCTCTGGCGCGTGTGCTTCTAAACTACGCATATACTGCTCATACTTCGTCCAAGGTGCGGAGCAGAGTAAATCTTTAAGTGACTTTTTTGAATTTATATCTTCGTTGTATACCAATTTCCCTGATGATGAATTCCTTCTATTAGGAGATTTCAACATACCACATGCCCAATGGCTTCTGCCTTTGACCGCAGACGGTGCCCTGGTACTTAATAGATCCTCAACCGATGCACTAACTTCAACACTTTCTGATTTTTTAGACTTTACCGGCTTCCATCAATTCAACAACCAGCTTAATGTAAACGAGCGTGTTCTCGACCTGGTGATTTCGAATTGCATGTGCACTGTAAGGGGGTGCAATACACCGCTAGTGCCGGAGGATGCACACCACCGCTCGCTAGAGGTGGTGCTGCGCATGGCCCGCGAGCCGTCCCTCCAAATCCCACGCTCGCGCACGGTCCGCTCCTATCACAGTGCTGACTATGTGCAGATTAATAGCGCCTTAGCAGCCATTGACTGGACAACGACTCTTAACAGCAGTAATGTAGACTCAGTCACGGCACGCTTCTATTCAGAATTAAATAAGGTAATTGTCACACATGTACCATCTAGAACAGTTAACATAGATTCCAGGTACCCCCCATGGTACAGCGCTGTCTTAAAAAAAGAAATTAAAGATAAACTTAAATTCCACAAAAAATATAAAATTTATAACCGCATCTCTGACTATCAAACTTTCTCTCTTCTCCGAGAACGACAAGCGTATGGAAAAGGTGTGCTATGATAATTTCATTAATATGGCCGAAATTAATATCAATACCGATCCCAAACATTTCTGGACCTTTGTTAAATCTAAGCAAAGAAGCTCTGAACTACCTAACAATATGTTTCTTAACTCCCAGCGTGTATCGGGTGGGGAAGCTATAAGTAACTTATTCAACATACATTTTCAATCCTCCTTTGAATCCCCCGCCCCGTCCACCTCGTCCACCAATCGAATATATAATCCAAACACCTCAGTACTAAATCTTAATAATGTTTATATAGACACTGAATTAGTTTGTAAATATCTCAAATCATTAGATCCTACCAAAGACAGTAGGCCTGATGGCATACACCCGGTATTTTTAAAGAATTGCGCTAATGTTTTATGTTTTCCGCTAAGTTTAATATTCAAAACTTCTTTGTCTTCTGGTATTTTTCCACTAGAATGGAAAAGTTCATATATTGTGCCTATATTCAAAAAAGGCGACAAACACAACATAGAAAATTACAGACCGATCTCTAAATTAAATGTAATGGGTAAACTTTTTGAAAAGATTGTTTTCGATATCATTTTTCCTTGTATACGACCACACATCATTTCGAATCAACACGGCTTCGTGAACAGAAAATCAACAGAAACTAATCTATGCGAATTTGTTGACACAGTCCTTGTTGCTATGGAAAACGGTTTTCAAGTCGATGTAGTCTACACAGACTATTCCAAAGCCTTTGATAAAATCCCACACAGCATTTTAATTGAGAAAGTCGAAGCAATGGGTATACACCGTGACCTCCTTCGTTGGTTAGCCTCTTATCTCGACAATCGTACGCAAGCTGTAACTGTACTGGGGTTCTGCTCTAGCTTTGTCCCCGTAACCTCAGGAGTACCCCAAGGATATCACCTTGGCCCCCTTTTATTCAACATTTTTATGAATGACGTTAACAAAACTTGTACGACGAGATTTGTAGATGGGAATTACGATACTCTGTTTTAGGTTAGAGGGGAAGTAGCCCTGTGCAATGCTTAGGTTTATAAGGTATTCCAGTGGCAATGTTATCTCTGAAGACAGCATTTTAAGGATTTTGGTCGTAATTTCATCTGGTCCAGCGGAATAAGTGTTTTTTAGAGATTTAATTGTACTGAGAATTTCTTCTTTTGTTACAGTTCGGAAGAGAAATTTTATATTTTTTTTATTTGCTTGATCCTCGGAATTGGTAGATTGGGTGATTCCACCCTTGGGGATTTGAGAAGCAAGATTTGGACCAATGTTAATAAAAAAATTGTTTACATGATCAGCAACGAGTTTAGGATTTTTTGTGGTTTCAACAATATGTCCATCAATAGAAAGTTTATTTATGCTTTGTTTCTCTTTTGTAGTTTGTGAGTTTGTGGCTTCTCTTAGTATTTCCCATATTTTTTTGGGATTGTTGTTACTTTCTTTAATTTTTTCTGAGTAGTAAATTTCTTTTGCTTTTCTGATGACGTTACAACACATGTTTCTATATCTTTTATAGTAGTTGGATGTTATATGGTCATATGGATTATCTTTGGTTTTTTTATGTAGCATGTTTCTCTTGTGTATGCAATTAATTATGGAGTGGTTAATCCAAGATTTCAGGGGTTTCAGTTTATTAGTTATGTTTTTGGTCAACGTCGTGGAATGGTTGTGTAATTCGTTTTTCAAATAGTTAACAAAGTATATTCATGCGTCCTCTGATTGTTTAATTCGGAAGAGTTCATACCAGGATTTGTTCTTAAAGTGTTTTATTAGGTTTTGAAAATTTTTAATTTTTAATTTTTTTTTAAGTTTCTTTATTCTTTAAATGGTTCGTTACATAAATTGGGGATTTTTCGACCACCATACTAGGCACATGCCCGTGTTGTGGTGGTCGATTTTATTGTATGCTAAAGGCAGGTTACATTTATTTATTTTGGTAGCTGTTTGTATTGCGAAAATTGTTGAATAATGATCCGTGATTGTTGATTTGTAGACGATACTTTTGGATGGTTTTTTGGACTTTACCATAATGTGGTCAATGCATGATATAGATCCATTAGTCGTTCTTGTTGGTGAGTTGACGGTACTTACTAATCCATGAAGTTCTAGCATGTTAATATAATCTTGGCTTTGGTGGTGTTGGTTGCCCGGTAGTATATTGATATTTAAATCACCTATTATTATAATATTTTTGGCATTGGAGAGATTTGAAAGTATGCAACTAAGACTGTTTAGGAAAGGCATAATGTTACGAAACGATGGCGAGCGGTATATAGCCAGGATTACAGTATCATTGTTGTATTTTATTTGCGTGCAACTTGTATTCTGAATTTTTAGTTCGGTTACTGTGAAGTTTTGATTATTTTTTGTGTATACAACAATTCCATCGTTCTAATTATCGAAAAGAGTTGAATTATGCGATGTGTAGTTTTTGATGATTTTAGGTGTTTATGTGTTTGACTACCAGCATTCGGTCAGGATGATTATGTCGAAATCGACATTTATGTGGTGAAGTTGTATTAAGAGTTCATCAAAGTTTTTATTTATAGATCTTATGTTTTGATGCATAATTTTGGTAAAGATACCATTCTCAATCAGGCGTTTACATAGATTAGTGTCTGAAGTTGTGTAAGACAGGTTTTGGTTATGCATTTCCTCATCTAAATATTCCATTGTGAAAGGCATGTTGAAAAAGTAATTATACAAAAAAAAATTGTTTATTTGTTTATGGGAGCTCCACTGTCCATGGCAATAACCGGGAGTTTCACCCTAGTTATAGATGAATTTGCTAAGTGAATAATTATTATTGTTGTAGTTCGAAACAATATGTTTAAAGTTTCTCCTTACCATTTGATAATGAAGGTGATCAGGGCAATTTTTATCAGATCATCAGCGTGTTTAATGTAGATGATATATCAGCGTGTTTAATATGATGAGATATGAACCCATAATATTGGTGGGTGTGGCTAGGACAACCGATCAGATTAGTAAAAAAAAATCGATCCCTGTAGTTACTCAAGCGTGTCAGATTAAGGTAATGTGAGTTAATTACATGCAGAAAAGTTTACGTTTCAATAATCTGACGATTTGAACGTAACGTAAGAAAGTTAGCGAGTCACAAAGTTGCAAAAAAAAAACGTCACGTGGATTTACTCGAGCGCGGTTAATTTTTATGTTATTTTGAAGGAAATAATGTAAGGATCATGGAAATAATATAATCTGACGATTTCCACATGCCGAAGTGGCTAAACTTTGTATTTACCCCTCCGCGCTTCGGTTCAATTCTTATAGGCGCTTGTTCTCTAGGTAGATATATTCTGTCGTAGCCATTACGTCAACGGTGGTTTCGCATTCGTAGATTTACAACGCTTTCGTTAATTAATTCTGTAAAGAAGTTTAATAAGTGAAATACAGCGAGTTTTTTTGTTCATTGTATTTATTTTTTGTTCATTGTTTTATTCAGTAATAAAAACAACAAAAAAAAAATCTTTTTTTTTTAAACCGTCAGATTAAGAAAATCCCTCCACATAATCATCAGATTATTGGTCAGCACAACAAGGACATCACGCTGAACCTTCTGTATAAAAATCTGACGAGCTCGAGTAAGTCAAGGTCACGATTTTTTTTTACATTTTTAAAAATCAGCCATGAGCTTAGGTTACGTCCAAATCGTCGGATTATTGGAATGTAAACTTTTCTGCATGTAATTAATTCACATTATCTTAATCTGACACGCTCGAATAAATCCATATTTTTTCAATTTTCTACCTCTTCATACGGTCACCCCCACCACTCAAGTCATCAGATTAATATCTCCCCGTTATCAGAAACACGTAGGGCGTATACCCTATTAAAATCTGACGAGCTCGAGTATGTCATGGTGACGATTTTTTTTACATGTTTGAAAATTTATACTCGCTTTCCCCACCACTGGAATGCAAGGCCGTAGCCAGAAAAAAATTTCGGGGGGGGTTTTGTTTGGTGGAACAGATTATATAATATACGTATTTCTATGTGTTACTATAATGGTGTTACTTATCAATCTTATCATGTTTTTGTTATAATTACAAAATTAAATTTAGTCTTCTAGCTTTCTTTGCAGCGAACAAATCAATTACCTCCTCGGTGTCAATGTCAATTTCGGGGGGGATCAATCCCCCTTGATCCCCCCCCTGGCTACGGCCTTGCTGGAATGGCATACATCATTTAAACTTTTTTTCTTTTTAGCATCTAATCTTTGCAATCCAATAGGTCCCCACGACGCTCGAGTAACTACCCATTTAGCGTCAATGCCTCCCCTACTATAAAGAAATATCGATATGAAGTAACGCGTAAGACCGATTATAATATGAGAGTATAGAATGTATCGGGAGCTATCCCTATCCTTTTCCTATATTCCCCTTCCTCTCCCCTTCCTATAACCCAAAATTAATTTTAAGATATTAAAACTTCATTTCCGATGTACTTTAGCATAAGAAACTTCTATGGATTGACTTCAGTTCACTTGTATATTTATCACTGTATATTATGTATAAGCTGTTTGATTCTTACAAATAAATATTAATAATGAAAATGAGGTAAAGTTCGCAGCCCATATAGCCGAACCATAAATTATGGGAAAAGAACGAAGCAATCGCAAGCAGCATTTCGTGCTCGTTTTCGCAAATGTATTAGAGAAAAATACCTCCCGCTAGACAATAACGAACCGAAATCTTTACATATAAAAATAAAGGATTATAGATTAGGGAATGTACCCATATTACGTGACCCGTTCAGAGGGGGGGGGGTCTTCAAAATACCACGCTTGGTACAAATGAGGGGCGGGGGGCTTAGGGTTTTAGTCACTTAGGGGGGGGTTAAAAATTGCAAAAAGTTGGTCACGTAGTATGGGTACGTTCCCTTATATTCGTTGGGACAATTAGAGATAAACAAATAATATGATCTAAATATATTAAAATGAATGTTTCTTTGTTTAAAACATTGATGATTTGTTGTGCGCATGCCCGTGATGGGTTCTAAATATATTAGTGAGCTCTGGAGTTATGACATTATTTCCTATATTATTTATCCGATTGCGATGAAACTTTGATAAATTGTTGTGCACACGCCCGCAAGGTTTCTATACATACTAGCATAGTCCCCCTCAGCACAGGATCTCCTAGTGAGGAGGACTACGAATATATTTTCTATTTTATATATAGGTACATCTAACTAACATGTTTCACATAAAATGTAAAAAATATTATATAGTTACTAAATAAAAAATAAAAAAAATAAAAAATAAAAAAATACTGGTGAGCTCTGGCATTCTGAAATTTGTATTAAAATTTTACAATATGTGGTGCGCGAGTTGTTTTAGCCATTTGCCGTTTTCACGTGAATAACGCGAATTTCAGAAAAATGCGAATTATCATGTTTTCACGCTTTTTTCTGGTATTTCACAATTTTTATTATTTTTATTTTTTTCTTAAAAAGAAAGACAAACATTTCCGGGTTACGAATAACCCGACAATATTTGAAAATCTCCTACTGCCACCACGGTAAGCCGAAAATGTTGCTTGAGTTGTGATGGAGGACTTAGCCAGCCGAGTAGTCGAACACAGAACGCCTGAGTGGGACCCTAACGCGATGCCCACTCAACCACTGACCGTTATATAAGGTATACAATAAGTAGACATCGGATTATATGCATTTGCATATTTGCATATGCAAATGCATATAACTCTCTAATTACGACGTTAATGCATATTTCAGCCTTTTTTCCCAAATCGTGCATATTTCGTAATAGCGGGAGGTATCATCTACGTATAGGGAGCTAGGTGACGATGACGCGTAGGGCACCAGCGCGGTGGCTGACGTGAAAGCTGGCCAAGCCTTGCAAACTTTTTATCCAAATTTACTACACATTACCTGCTTAGCTCACGGGTTTCATCGCCTTGCAGAAGAGATACGGCAAGAGTATGGGAATGTTAATAAATTGATTTCCTCTACAAAAAAGGGTTTAAAAAGCACCGTCGCGTGTGCAGTCTTATAAAGAGCAATTGCCAAATCTAGCATTGCCGCCAGAACCCATAATTACTCGATGGGGTACTTGGCTAAAGGCAGTTTTATTCTATGCTGAAAATTTTGAGGCCGTAAAACAAGTAGATGGGCAATTTGACAGTTCTGAGGCCATTGCAATTCATTCAAGCAAGCTAGCATTTGAAGACGCATCCATTAAACAGAATATCGCCCTCATCTCAACACATTTCCACAAGTTACCAGATGCCATAAAAAAATTGGAAACAAAAAACCTTCCTCTATTTAAAGCAATAGAAATACTGGAAACAATGATCGAACTCGCCAACGCCCTTCCTAATTCAATATCAGAAAAGATTCGTAAAAAGTTAGACTCTATTTTGCTTAAAAACCCGAGTCTTGAAGACATGAAGAACATTAATGCCTACATCAACGGCACAGGTCATACCCTGCCTAAACAGATATCTTCAGAAATGGCGCCAAATTTTAAATTTTGTCCAATGACGTCAGTTGACGTAGAGAGGTCGTTTTCGGCACACAAATTAATACTGGGTGACAAACGTCACAAATTTGAGCTCGAAAATTTGGAAAAATACTTAGTTGTATATTATCACAAAAACCATGCATAATTTTAAGAATATTTCGCTGTTTTTGTACGGTCTTTAATTAAAATATATAAAAATATAAATGGTTTTTTGATTTTGCATTATGCATATTTTGGGCAAATCAAGAGTTTTTAGTGCATATTTCGGCCTTTTTTAGTGCATATTTGCATGCATATTTTGGCACTTTGTTAGTGCATATAATCCGATGTCTAATAATAAGCAAGTAATTCTTGTTTAATGGCACTGTTATTGTTTATCATTATCTATGGCCCGTGCCAAAATAGCACTGTTTTTGTTAATTTTGTTCTATTGGCATTGCGTTGTATATACCGCATATTCTATGTTTCATATTATTTTATCAATATTTTGTAAGGACTCACAAGGAACACTGTAGGATTATTTTTAAGTTTTTTATAGTTAAGCGCACTTGAATTGAAATAACACTGAACTGCACTATATAAATATTACATTAATATTATTATTAAACAGATAGCATTCTTGCCCTACCAAAGTAAAAAAAAATGTCGACACCTTTTCAAAGTTAACCATTTCACAAAAAAGCCAAACACGTACCATTCAAACTGCTGTCAAAACTAAACAGAGATATTTTACACTCATATTTTAGCAAGACACTAGCTTGTTAAAAATACAAAAAAAAAATTTATAGCCTACTACAAGGGTTATCACCAAAAATTTTTTATAGCTTACTACAAGGGAGTCGCCAAAGGTTTTCCGTCCCAATGTGGCTTCACATGAAGAAAAAGATGCAAATCATGTCATTAATTGCCTTTTTGGTTCCTGGTTTAGGTGGTGAGCCCTTGTTTCAACCCAAAAAAACCCTTGCGTTTGGGAGACCCGAGCTCTTTCCACACAATTTTGCTCTTCAGCATTTTAGGAACCCTTCGAGCACGCACTTCGCATATACCATTTTTCCCCCAAAATCGTTTGTATAGTAGACTTACTGACGTCTGAGATCAAAATTGCGAGCTTACGAACTTCAACAGAGCGGACTCCCTCTTAGTTGAGAAAACTAATAAATAAGGCGGGATTCGACAGCGGAGCGTTCATCTCAAATGGGCGCAATGCTCTAAAGCAGCTACCAAACCGGATCACCGCTCGTTTTTTAGGAGAAAGTCTGACCTACATGCTAGTGCCGCCACATTTGGAGAAAAAATCTCCGCGACGCGGAAAATGAGGAAAGATCTTTAATTCTTAGACAACTCTTGTATGTCAGATCCACGAACTGTTTGAATTCCCTAAACAACTGAATAAACTTGTGCTAGACAATAAAGCTGATGCAATAATAAGGTTTTATTGCCCTTAGTAATTATATCTCTACTATGAAATTAGATTTTTATCATCGGACATAAAAAACCCATATTGGAATGTTATCCTATTAAAGACATAGACATTTGTAAGAGCATAAATTTTAATGCCTTTCTTTTTTATGATCGTTACAAAAACAAATAAATTATCGATATTAAAATCACAGCTTTTATTTATTGTTGTTTATAATCAGTATTTAATTAAATGACAGGAATCCCTCGTGAGGAAAATTAAGAAAAAATCAACCCGTGCAAAATACTGAGATTTCATACTATAACAGTATTGTATTGAACCTTCCTCCCCAAATATTGGAGAGAGTACCAACATTTATTTTGTACTTTAATTGCTGTAAAATTTTAAATATAATGTAATCAATTTGAGTGCCGATCATTGTCATCAACAACGAGTCTATCTGCCGAGTTTCAGCTCAATCAGTTGTCGGGAAGTGGGTTAATTTTCACTTGCAAGATTCCATCAATTCAAACAAGAAAACAAAGATAAACTGGTGTGAATAAATATTTATGATGTAATATGCACCTTAGTGCGTTTCCATTACTCATAATGATTTCATAGTATTTTATATATCAAATGTAAAAATTGGGAAAAAAAATAAAAAATATTCTGCTTCACTCCCTTCTTCGTCCATTTGCTCTACATGTCCAAACCATCATTTTACTTTAACGCTATTCTTTTACTTAACCCTAGATCACAAACCTTCGTCGAATCAACAACGCAGGATTAAAAAAACCGCAATAACTTTTGCATGCGCGATCGTAATTCTTTCATACTCAGGCTAATCTCAATCGGCCCGTTACTTCTACAATAGACGGTAGTGCGGATGATGGGGGAAGTCCACAAGCGCCAATTCAGCAACCATGATTATTTACTGTGACTTTTTACTTTTGCTAGATTTTCACCAAATTTTTATTAGTTTCTAGATTTTCACCAAAATTTTTGAGATCGCTGGCAATGGTTAATACGCACTTTTGTATCACAAACCATGTTACACAAACCTAGAATTCCCATGAAGTCTGCTACGCTTTGCTCTAGCATCTTTTCATACAGTAACAAGAATACCAACATAACAAAATGACATTTGAAAATAATGTTTGAAAATGGATGGTCTCGTTTCACAGAATGAAAGCTAATTTTAATTTAGGTAATCGAAATTTAGAATGAAATATTTTCCACTTCCCCCAATGCAAATAGTTGCCTTTTAATGTAATTAAGGTGAATCAAAAGGTTTTTTTTTTAAAAAGTGCATATTAACCGTTGCCAGCGATCTCCAAAAATTAATAAATTTTTATTTTATTACTTAATTCAAGTCTTTGTTTTTGATATTTAAATAGTTTTTTTTTCAAAATTTAGTTAAAAAATTCAAATACCAACTTTAAAAATGTAACAATTGTTGATTTTGCATAAAAACTATGATCTCATTCATAAGGCTGTTGATAAATAAATTTGATATTTTTGTTCATCTAAATATAAGAAATAATATAAATAAACACTGTTCATTAATAATAAAAAGAAATAAGAGCATGTTTTGTTTTAATAAAACCCTTAAACCCCCTTTATTAATTACCGTAGTCGAAACGACGAAGGTTTGTGATAAGCGTCGAAAAATAAGGTTAGTGATCTAGGGTTAATAACTTGTATTGTAAAGATGAAACCAAACCAGGTATTTACATATTTACAGATATTACGCGCTGCGAAAAGGTTAGATTTGAGAGATACGCTGTAAGTAATAAAATATATCAATTAAAAACATCCCATTCCCATCTTTGAATTTTCCAAGTTTCTTTACTTATATTAACTTTATTGAGAAAAGGTTTGGTATTATAATATTACAATCACAGAGTTTTCAAAACGCCACCACTGGTAAAATAAAGACGGAAAACATAACGCAGATAGTGTTATATAAAAATAACATTTCCATTATTCAATAAATTGAAAATACATTTTTTAATTATTATTTGTTTTCTCAGGTTATTATTATGCATAGATAATTATTTCCAGTTATTTTATGCAATAAAAAATATTGTTTTTACTACCGTGGCAGTCAAGTCTTCTAACCATATCTCTATTGCCGCGAAATTTAAATTTTTATGCTTTACATCGAATTCATAAACATTTTAACATGCGTGAAATTCCAATGGGCTAAAATTTATGCCCCTGCTAGTAACGCCGCCTGACGGATACAATTGGAACTGCCAGGTGACATTGGCGGCAGATTTCAACTGAAAATTACATACGAATATTGGTAAGAAACGTCGATTTGGCTGCAAAATGGTAATGTTTATCTCACTTTATAGGTATGTGACAGTAAATATGTAAAAATCACACAAATCTGATAGGAGATCACGTCCGTTATCTAATAACGATCCCATGAAAGATATAGAATTATAGCAGAATCGATCGGCAACTGACGGAGAAAAAAGATCAATTATATGTTTGTTTTTTTTCTTATTTCATTGTAATTTATTTATTTTTTACATTAACCCCACACCGGAGGCCTTGAGGAAAATAATTTTCCTCGGGGCCTATGTCATCTTTGGGTATGCTGTGTGGAGGGTCTTTAAATGGAAAGGAAGGAGAGGAAGTTCTGGGAAGGAAAAAGGTAAGTGGGGTGGGTAGGAATCTAGGAATCAGTGTGTTCAGGAGTGATGGATGTATGCGAATACCCTTTTCCTTCCCAGAACTTCCTCTCCTTCCTTTCCTAAAAAAGACCCTTCATACAGCATCCCCAAAGATATAGCTCCTGTGTGGAGACTATGCACCGGTGCCGAAGGGATCAATGATGCTAGTTCCTCGGAGCATCTTCCATTGTAATACCGGTAGAACAAGGATAGCATTCCCACCCGACGCCTGTGCTCTAAAGATTGCAATCCGTCTGTTAAGATGGGAGAATCTATCAAACGGACCGCCCGTTTCTGCACAGAGTCGAGGGTATTTTTCAGGTATTTTGGAGCTCCAGACCAGAGATGGCTGCCAAATTCAACCGTGGGGCGTACTGTGATTGTAGCCGTGATTAATCGTTTAACTGGCGATGCATGCTTGTGGCGCCTTTGTATCCTATTATCCTATCCTCTCATAATGTCAAGTTGCGAGATCGGATAATGAGGCGAATGTATTTTGGAGGACTTGAGTCTGGAAGATGGTTGATTGCTCATCATCAACCTTGGACGAAACCTTTCCTTAATGGACACTGAAGCATAATTTTAATTTAAACTTGAGAATTAAGCTAAAGAAAATTCTCTCTCTCTGTCTCTTCACACAATCAATATAATACTTAGTTAAAAGGTACCGTACTTAAAGGTGATAATACTTAGTTAAAAGGTACCGTACTTAAAGGTGATAATACTTAGTTAAAAGGAGGATAAATCTTAGTTGTAATCCAATTATATTGATTCCATTATAAATTTATTTGTACAGCGCCCTTAAGACGGCCGGCGTAGTCCAGTGGTAAGGCTCTTGACTCGCACACCGATAGTGAATGACAAAAGTGTGACAGTATAAGTTAGTGTTTTATTTAAAATTAATTTCTTTTTTAGTTATAATGTGTGAGAGAGTGTAATATATTGATATAATATATATTTAATAACACTTTTCTTACAATAGAATTATCCGGAATCTTGTTGAAATAAAAGAACCCTGTATGATGCTTCTTTCAGCAGTCGTCAGAAAAACAACACTCTAAATTCAAACCATAGACGTGCGCTCCCAGCGCCCGTCTATTAAGGAGGTAGCTACCAGTAGGTACCAGTAGCTACCACAGAGAGGGAGAGGAGAAACATAGAATTAGTGAAAAAGAGACGAAAGATGGCATATTATATTATGCGAGCATGAGGTGTGTAAGTTACACCAGAATCTCGAGCTTAATACTCAAAAATATATTATTGATTATGAATTTAACTTGCGCAAACAAAATATCACAAGGAATGGCAATCTGACAAATTCTCAAGGGAAAAATAGATTCACTAACCTTTTATGTAGTTCTCTGCGGCTTGGGAGGCCTCCCGATAATTTCTTCCACTTAAAATTCAGATCAGTATAATTTTTTGTAACTTTGAAATACGTACAAGTCAGTTTGTCAACCGTACACAACTAAATTAAATTCACAATGACTTGCAAGATTTTCAAAATCACCAGATAATGTGATAGTTATTCACTGGTCATAATAATACTTTAAATAAATATATTTTAACCTTACTATTCTTCCAAACTGATAAGTGGGCGACATCTCTGGTTCATTTGGTCAAGCATGATGATGTAACAGTTTCTTCGAATGATACGTTTTAGTGTCTCTGAAAATCCATAGATATCGCCGTAATCACCATTCTTGCAGAGTAAATATTAATTATTTTTTTGAACAAACAAAAAACATTTTATAATGCCTAACCAGATTGGAATATATGGGAAGGTAGATTGAATGACCTAGTTTGAGTCATGTTGTTTAACCTTTAAACGCCCATGCAATAAAGGTAGCCCACTGCCCAAGCATTTTTTGTGAAATATTCGAACCATAATCACCAGTCCCGTATGAGACCATTAGGCATTGAAAGACAAAAAATCCGTAGTGCCGTAGGGGACCGCTGGGCGTCTAAAGGTTAATGAGTTTTAATTTTTTTCAAATGATTGAGAAAGTGCAAAAGAAGTTTCTGAGATATTTATATCTTAGAGACTTCGGATATTATCCTTTGGTTATATCCATCAGCCTTTTGTCCGGCATGCTGGATATTAATAGCCTCGCCGATAGAAGGAAAACTGCTTTGCTGACAACAGCATATAAACTTTTAAACGGTAACATCTGTATTCCCAATATAATACAAAAAATTGAGTTTTATGTCCCCAACAACTTCACAAGAGCGTGCAGACACAGAACTTTTGTTGTTCCGAGATACAGATCTAACTTACCATTAGTAATGCCGCTGGGAAAAATGATTCTGTTACTAAATTACCTGTCCCCTGATATAGATATTTTTCAACTAAATATTCATCAATTCAAAAACGCTATTATTACTTAATAAAATAAAATGTATGTTTATTATTGGTTATGTATAACTGTAAATGTGCATTTAAAATGAATAATGAATAATGTTTTCTTGAATAATGTTATGTTTTTATTGTTTGTTTGTATTTCTGTTATGATTTGATTTATATGTACAACCTCTCTCCATGGCTACCAATGTTTTGATAGATTTTTTTTTTGTTTTGTAATTTTTCATTTTATATTAAAAAAAAATGTTTTGAGTATGCATATATATATTTTTTGTTTTATATAATTTTAGATTCATATTCCTTTTTATAAAACTAATTTACTTATTCTTATTATGCTGTCTCAGTAGAAGTAAAGTCACAAGGAGGAAATCCGTAATTGGTTTTATTTTGGCTATTTAATTCTATGTACAAACTGAAATAAATATAAACTGTCGATTTCCCGAAAATTAATAAATAAATAAATAAAAAATAAATAAATAAATAAAAAAAAAAATTATGTCCTGTAAAGTCGAGTTAAAAATGTGAATGTGATATTAATTGAAGTAAAATGACTGTGTGAAACTGTAGTTGTAGTTCAATTAATTGTTGAATCCCATTATAATTTTTATTTCTTTCATAATATATTGAATAATATTATTTTTTCATTTATATAAACAGTTTATTTGTAAACAAATTCTGCTATGTAATTATAATTACACGTGACAGCTGTGGCCGCTGGGGGTATATATACCCTTGGGAACAACATCTCCTCAGTCGTGTTCCAGCAGACAGCCACAATGGCAACCTTCAGCAACATGATATCTGGTAAGAAAACTCTATTTTATCTCCAACTGCATTTTGGTTCCGTTACATCCCTTCTTGGAACATGCCAACAATCACTCATTAAACCCTTTTTGTTTCAATGTTTATAAATTAATATATATGAAAATCCCATTTTGGATGTGTGTTCTACTAATACTGTTCCACAGAGCTACCTACTAGCCACTAACATATACCTACTAGCCGCTCGTCCCTTCTGTTCGAAGCACTTGCTTCTGCACAGCGAGGGGAGTATTTTATCATAGAGTAGTGTGATTCCCTCATACAACAGGGGCACATGATAGCTGAAGTGTTTTTCTACATTCTATGGAAACTTCTTCTTCTTGTTGTGCCTTGTCCGTTCAACGGACGTTGGCTATCATGTTGGCTATGCGGACTTTGTTTACTGCGGCCCGGAACAGCTCCACGGTAGACTGGCCAAACCACTGTCTCAGGTTTTTCAGCCATGAGGTTCTCCTTCTTCCAGGGCCCCGATGTAGGATCTCATACTTCTCTGGATGTCTCATCACGTGTCCAAGATATTGAAGTTTTCGGATTTTTATGGTTTTAATAACTTCCTTTTCTTTATTCATCCGAACCATAACATCTTCATTTGTGACCCTGTCCATCCAGCTTATTTTTAAAAAATTTCATTTATATTTGCAATGACAGAGCAACGCCTAATTAAATTGCTATAGTTAGTTTAGTTATTTGAACCAAAAAAAAGTTTTAAAATGCCGAAAAGAAATTGCAAATTAATGGATGATCTGCAAAAAGACAACACATTTGTAAAAAAGCTTTATGGTGAAGATTGCAGAGTGAAGTGCCAGCAATGTTTCTCAGAATTTTTATTGCACATGGTGGGTGAGCGGATATTAAGGATCAGCGCCCTTGAGGTGATTTTTCACAAAAACGGCGCTATATAAATCATCCAAATATTATTATTATTATCACTTGAATGGGCGAAACACAAGGCTGGTGTGACGGCGACTGCAAGCACTTCTTCTATTAAAACATTCTTTAAAATGATCCAATTCAAGATGACAGTTGCATTGATCTAGAAATTCCAAATAGATGCCGTGCAAATTTCATGACACTGTAGAGGTATCGGAATCAGTGGCTAGCAAGTGGCGTGGCACCCGGGGCGGATAACATGGTATCACCCCCCCCCCCCCTCCTGTCCTGGTTTAGAGCTTCATATATATTGGGTAAATGCTGCCTGAAAGTGACATACATAATGTATTGCTTTTGTTCCAGTCTTCTTTCTTGTGTTATTTGTGGGCATTGCGAGTAGCAACCCCGCCGGAAACAATGCAGCAATGCAGCTGATGGAAACCATCAACCAGTTCGCCCAGGATGTATTTGGGGTAATGTCTGTTCAGGTTTCTCATAATAATGATATTAACGAAACTCCGACTTCTGACTCTGACTGCTGTTTTAATTTAATTTGTATTATTGCTATGTCAATTTGAATATAATTAAATATAATGTTTTGATAGGCGGGTATGGCTTCAATCGCCCTGGAAGTTATTATTTGGATAACCAACACCTCTGCCATAGATCATCCCTAGTGGCTGTTCACTACGTTTAGAGACTTGGCAGGGGTGTCCGGTGTCCAGGTTCATGGGTGTCCAGGGATTCTCTTGACCCATTGCCTTGCACCGCAGTTAGAGTAACGGATTCATAAGTTCGTCGTTCCTGGACGCACGGACCTCCAGATTCCAACCCACCTTGAACTTCCTCCCTTTCCTTTCACGCAAAAAGAATTTCCACAGCACAGCACCAGCACAGATGACATAAGCCCAGAAGGAAATTATTTTCCTCGGGGCCACCTGTGTTCAGCATATCTAATATATATGTACTTGACATACTTCAAGCAGTGATTCCTTACATTATTTGGAGTAAAATAAGTGAACGACAATGGAAGAAAAAAAATTGTTTGGTTTCAAAGAAAAAAAATTGAAAAAAAAAATTATATCAAAAAAGTCACCCGAGACCAAAACATCATTGACATTTTCTACTCCAAACAATGTCGGGAATCACTGATTAAAGTAAGTCAAGAACGTCCCTTAACATCTTGTAAAATTAAATTTATAATAACGAAAAAATGAAATGACATTTGTAATTTATTTATATCACAAATAAAAGTAAGCTTTTAAGATAATTATGATTTAATAATAGGTACAATTTAAATTGTTTTTAGGTTTGTTGGACATAGGTTTCATAAAGTTATATAGTTGCTTTATTGGCTAATTTTGGTTGCTTTGTATTGCAGGTGATCTTCAAAGAAAAAGCCGGCAAAAACTTCGTCACATCCCCAGTATCGACGAATATCCTGCTGGCCTTGCTGGCTCAAACCGCCAAAGGAGAAGCCCTCGCAGAGCTGCTCGCTGGTCTCCACCAAAATGACTTTGTGAGTATCCCCGATAATCTATACCAAGAATCAAGGATATAACCAACTGCGAATTTAAGAAAAGGAGAAGATTTTAATGGACCGCCGATAGCAAATACAGTCACATGGATTAATCACTACTCTCAACCTTCGGCTTCATTACTTCTTGTCTTCCCGACCTTGTCGTGACAACTCTGTTACCCAAACTGTTAGATCTCCTCAGTGGAGTAGCGCGCCTTGGAGGGGCCCTGTACCAAAATTAGTTGGGGGGCCCAAATGAAGGATAAAGATTTCTCACAAAAGAAACAAAAGGCCTCTGTAGCCCGGGGGCCCCGTATCATTGATACGGCTGATACGGCGGTAGCTACGCCCCTGGATCTCCTCCTAGGATTAGTGTATGCTTCAAACATTGAGAAATTACTCTTGCAGTCCTCAACTTCTTGACCTCTGTCTTCCCAGACCTTGTCTTGTCTATGCTGTTACCTGAATTAACGATTATTCACTCTCCCCAGAAACCCGCAGACTACAAGTCAACTGTCGATAAGATGACATCCTCCCAGAAAGGTAGCCCGCAGTTGGCACTGAAAGTGTACATCAATTCGGACGTGAAAGGAGAGTCTGCTCAGATGAACCCCGCCTTCAAGCAAAATGCAGTTGCCTTAGGCATAGAGGCGCAATTCATTAACTTCACCAAACAAAATGAAACAGCTGCCGAGATGAACAACTGGGTGAGATAAACAATCTAACATTTTATTACAAGCGCTAGAATCTGATTTCTTCTAATATTTGTCTATATCTTAACATATCATGTTTTACTGTGACAGCGCAATTAACGCTTGTAAGGCAATCTTTTGTCTTTGCAGGTGAGCAGTAAATAAATTAAAAAAAAACAATCACCTGTAAAATCTGTTTCCCTGTTTAGGTTGAGAAAAATACCAACAATGGAATCGCGGAACTCATCAACCCCGCTGATTTGCATAACAACTCCTTAGTAGTACTCATCGATGCCCTTTCCTTTGAGGTTGGTACTCACTTTATAATATAGAATTAGTTATAATATCAGGGGGTAGGTACTCTTACTGCTTTCTACAAAATATTCCAATGGCAATATACCATATTTATAATATTGTATCGATTTTTAATATCACTTAATTATATTCGAGTACCTACTTTCTTATTTTAATAAAAAAAATTCTATATAATAAATTAAAAGCTCAGATAATATTTAATAAGTGCAGCAATTTATTTTTGTTGACTGACTACACTACTGTAGTGAACCTGTTTTGACTCGACCACGTGGAATTTTATCTGTCTGCAAATTTGTTCGTTAAAATTGTTGTCCGAGTCCGGCTCGAGGTGGTTGCCATGTTGGATAACACCCTTTTATCTCGCCAGAGTTCGCGAGTTATCGAGCTCCTACTATAAGCTGTTAAAACGGAATAAGTCATCAATATTCTGGTACCTACCGGAATGAAAAAAGTTTAAAAACAGAATTTATTGTAATTGAAATGGTGACTTCAATCTTCTTATAATTGAAAGAACCGGGTGACCTTTTTTGGACACAATTCTATAATTCAAAAATGTTACTAATAAATATTTATGGTTTATAATTAGGTAGGGAAGTATTTAATTACCAACTCACAAATCTTCTGATTTCAGAGGAAATTTTGTTTTTGATATATTAAATAAGAGAAAAATCGTATGCAATATGGTTGTGAATGATGAATACTTGGAGCAGGTGAACGAGTTTGTGTATCTGGGTAGTATGTTTACGAGAGATGGGAAGGCTGATAGGGATATCGAAAGAAGGGTGAATGCCGGTAACTCCATTAATGGAGGACTGAATGAAAGAAGCGAAGCTAGCAGTCCACAATGGAGTCCTGGTACCTACCCTGATGTATGGCATTGAGGCATGGAACTGGCAGAGGAAGGATGAAAGTAAACTGAATGCTGTTGAAATGAGATCCCTGAGGCGTATGTGTGGTAAAACCATGTATGATTGTGTGAAAAATGTGGATATCCGCAAAGAATGTAAGGCTGATGTAAGCATAATGAGTAAGATTAAGAAAGGGACCGTCAGATGGTTTGGGCATGTAGAGCGAATGGACGAAGAAAGTAGTGTAAGAAGAATATATGAAACAAACGTGAATGGAGGAGAAGTCGGGGACGCCCGAGGAAGACATGGCACGATCAAGTGAATCAGATACTTGAGTCGGTCCATGTCAAAAGTAAGAATAATAGAAGAGTATGTATGAGACGATGTATGAATGTGAGTGAGGCAAAGAGTGTGTGCCAAGACGCGGTGTATGGCGGTCCGTCCTCTCTGCCTATCCCTGCGGGAAACGGCGTGATGGTTAGTTAGTTAGTTAGTTTTTAAATAAGAGAAAAATAGAAACATATTTTTTGGAAGCGAGCTCTACTGTTCACAGAACGACCAGTACCTATAATAAAAGTCTTGATAATAATAATTGACATTGTTTGTACGTTTTGTCTCACAGGGGGACTTTGAACAGCAGTTTAACCCGAAGTTCACTTGGAATGATACTTTCCACCTGAACAGTACGAACGAGAACGAGACAATTTCACTTCCCACCATGCATGCATTTATGCAAAATTTCCCTTACGATGAGACCGATAAGGAACAGGTAAAGTAACATAATAATTGGGTAGAGTGGAGAACTCCTTATCTCGGGACCCAGAGGTGGCAAGTAGGAAACCTGGCCCTAGCAGGGACCTGGTCTGATTCATTTTAGTTTGCAATCACTAAGCTTCCACAAGCACTCAATGGGTTTCGCTGTTCGTATTTATTGTTATATTTTGGTATAAGAATGCCTTCATGCTTTGTGAACCCATTCTTGTGTTCATGTTCCACTTTCATTTTACATTCAGCGACAGAATCAATATTTGGTGCCGTAATAGAGCTGTTGGGTTGAAAATTAAAACTTTGCTTGAAATGGCTTTGGATATGAATAGCCAGGTACTTCCCCATCTTCCTTTTCCCCATCTCCTTCCGGTTGGATCCAAGAACCCAATTCACCACTGCCATAGTTAATTCAATGTAGTTTATACAAAATACTCTCTTTTAAAAATAATTGAACCTCAGGCGCGGATCCAGCCCAAAAACAAGGTT
Organism: Limnephilus marmoratus; assembly: GCA_917880885.1. Lineage (NCBI taxonomy): Eukaryota > Metazoa > Arthropoda > Insecta > Trichoptera > Limnephilidae > Limnephilus > Limnephilus marmoratus. The sequence goes on from OU862929.1 coordinate 42,703,179, forward strand.
GTGGTCACAGCCAACCGAAAACCGGCCAAGTGCAAGTCGGAGTACGAAGTCGCTCATGAACGACTTTTGAATTTGATTATTTCCTTTTTTCCGCGTGTCAGGACTTTGGCCTTAGGAATGAAAATAATCATTGAGTGATCTGTATTTGTAGAAATTTTTTATTTCAAGGTACAAATCTTGGTTGCATGTTTCAATAAGATGAGCTATCGAGACTGGTATAGCCGAATTGTTTTCACATTTTCTTTTTTATTTGGTCATCCAGAGTCAGTATTCATCTTATAATTAAATTATATTATAATATGTAAATGAAATCCTCAGCAAGGGAGATCCCAGTGAGAATATATCATTATCTCTACTTGTTACTAAGAAATGAAGACATTTGGTGTGCACCGGTTGTGATAAAATCAAAATTTTAGATTAAAAAGATGTTTTTAAAATTTTATTGTGACGTTCAATGTTTTTTAAATTCACGGTGAAGTAAAAGATCAAGGCGTTCATTGCTATTTATCGAAATTGTTATTGATCGGAAAAATTATTTTCCGCCATGTATTGTACGTGCAGGGATGTATTACCCAGTGACGGTGAAGATGAGGTAACCCCAACAACATTTACGCATGATGAACCTGAAGATGCCTGTCGGAGACGCAAGAAGAAGAAAAGATGTGGGAAAAGAAAATATTATTATTATTATTTGACAGTTGATTCACTATCATTAATGAATATTCGGTACATCTGGATCACCTTTTTCACTTTCAATGTCTCAATATCGATATCCTAGTCCCTGACACTAACATTTGGTTTAGATAGAAAAACTTCCAAATGAAATAGGTCGAGTACCTCCGGAGACAATCTCTCCTCCAAATAATTTATAATGGAATCTAATAGAGGTATGTAAATTGATTTCCGAAAGCATTCTTCCACCGATTTCACCTCATAATTGGACCTTTTTGTTTGCTTTAGAACTGTATGTGGGAATTTTAATATAACACCCAACTGTTTTGCTTGCTCTGTCGCCTCTGAAAATAATTGTTTGAATACAGATTCACCTTTTTAGCGTTTCGACCGTAATACTTCTACGACAAGTCTTTTAGGGTTGAGGGCATGCCCACTGTGCCCACAATGGTGGATCCGTCCTTGTTGAACCTTCATACCAATGCAAAAGGACTGCCCATGTCTCTCTAGAAAGGTACCAATACAGATACTACCGGTCTGCAGACCTTGGTTCAATATGAACCCAGTGGCGCCCGGGTAATTCTAATTCTAACATAAGCCTTCAGCCCATATACCACTTTGGGGTCTCAGAGCCGAACTCGGCAAACCTTTATTAACTTAACCTAACCGTATCAATTGGCACCCTCTTCATTATCTCCACATCACACTTTTAAAATTTTCAGGTAATATTTATAACTAATATTTGCATTTTTTTAATTTCATTTATACAATGGTAACATATGTTACCATTGTACTTGATGTGTTTGTTAAAATAATAAAATAGTTTTACCTACCAATAAAACTTATATTATGTACCTAACCTCATTTAAAACCTATATTGAGAGAAGCATTCTCAAATCCCCTTTCGCATGGGCTTCCCCGATCTTTTTTAGTACCTTGTGACTGTCAAGTGGTCACCCGATGCTATACAAAGGTATCTACTAACACCTAACCTTTGTTTATGGCATTTTTTCTCATTGGTTCTCACCAGGCAGTGATTGCCTAGGTTTTAAATGAGGTTAGGTACATAATATAAGTTTTATTGGTAGGTAAAACTATTTTATTATGTATCCTGAACCGTCATTTAAAACCTATATTGAGATCTGTTTGTTATCGACTGGTGACCACTAACGCTAATGTGATGATATTAAAATATGTTAAACACTGGAATACCTACTCACGTGTTACAGTGGGTGGAATAGGGAAGTCACAGACAATGCCCTATTTACCTCTAGAGAAGTGTTAACTTCTCTTCTGTAGAATTTGGCAAAGGTGTCCCGGCTCCTCCAGTTCCCTCGAGCCAGGATGTCATCCAGTCTAAAATTATCCAGCCAGTTAAGTGATGCCACAGCTGCTCGTACGCTTCCTGGGGCAGCTGTGATCTTAGCTTCTTCTAAAATCGTTTTGACCCAACGGGCGATGACTGTTCTTGAAGCTGCCTTAACTCCTCCTGATGTAGTGATGAAGAGTTCTGTTAAATTCTGCTTTGTTTCTCTCCGTTCTTTGGAGATTTCAACCAGTTTCTTAATCCAGTATGTTGGGTCTATATTTGGTTGATTGCCGTTTATCAGCCTCCAACCTGACTGTTGGTACGTAGCGGAGTCTGTTTTGGATCCGAAAACTGGCCATAACGAGACCCCTTCCTCATCAATGGATAATTTGTCTGGTGAACACTGTAACAAGGTCAGGTCATGCACTCTTCGTCCCGAAGCTAATAAAAGTAAAGTCGCTGCCCTTCTTGATGTTTCAAAGAGATTCAACTTTTTGGGTGGGTTAGCTTCTAACCAGGTCAACACCACTCGAGGATCCCAGATAGGAGGTTTAGCCACTTTAGGATGTCTTAATGCTGCGGCTTTGAGTACTTGTCTGACTAGAGGATGTGAACTTAGGTTTCCTTCGTCAGGGCTACTGAAAGTTGTTACTACAGATTTATGGAGTCGAACTGTGCTGGGAGAGAGATTGTCTTCTAGACTAAGATCTGTTAAAAATCGTGCTAGGTTGCTTCCTGTAGGGACATTCGGGTTTACCTCATGATTTAATGCCCACCTTTGCCACCTAAGCCATGCCGGTTTGTATGTTTTGAGGGTGGATTCTCTCCAACCTGACTTTAAAAAATCTTTCTGTTTGTCCGACCAATCTGTTAATGACTGACTCCACCCCGGCACTTCCACACCTCCAAAATGAAATCCTCTACTTGTGGTGGGGGTTTCAAGGTTCTCGTGTCTATCAGTACTTCTGTCAGTTTCAATATGGTGAACGGAGGACTTGTTGCTCGATTTTTTAAGTCTGGTCTCCAGAATACCTTCTTCCATCTCGGGGCTACAATCAAGTATAGGCCCTTGGCCCGGTTCAGGTGTGCTAAAACTCTCGGCATAAGGCACGGTGGGGGGAACACCCAAGCTAGGGGAAAATCCCACTCTTGAGTCCAAGCATTGACAAATTTTGCCTCTTTGTCGAATGCATTGAGGGACACATAATCTTCTACGACGTGGGCTGTCTCCGATGCAAACAGGTCTATAGTTGGCCTCCCCCATTTTGCAAAAACTATTTTTGTTGCTGCCGGTAAAAGATGCCATTCCGGAGGTTCGCGTTTTCTGGAGAGTTGATCTGCTACCTCGTTGAACCTTCCCGGTAAGTAGTGGGCAGACAGTGAAATGTGATACGTGTCTGCCATTTGAAGGACTTGACGAGTCGCTTCGAGCAATGTCTTGGATCGTGTGCCGCCTTCGTTGCGTAGGTATGCGACCACCGATCTGTTGTCTGACTGGATAAGAAGACCCGAGTCTGACAGCTCTGGCCCGTGAGGAGTAAGTGCTGCCAGCACGGCGAGCATTTCCTTGACATTGCTGTGGAGTGGTTGTTGTTTTTGGGACCAAGCTCCATTCAACCTGAGGTTGTCTAGCTGCGCGCCCCATCCCCAGTCCGATGCATCGGTCGTGAGGGTGTGGCAAATTGTTGCTTGATGCATTAGTGACCACGTCTGCAGGGACCTGCTCCACCACCTCAACTCCTCTATCGCTGCTCGAGGTATGGGATGAAGTCGTCTGGGTTTGAATGCAGGTAGCTTGCGACTGGCACACTGTAACATGCGAAGGTTAAGCCTGCCTCTATGAATGGCGAAACTAGCAAAATTGAGGGTACCCAAGAGGCTCTGGGCCTGCTCAAGTGACCATTTTCCTAGATTAATATATTGTTTCAGTAACCTTGTTATTTTCACTATTTTATCTTGCGGGAGACCTTTTAAGTCATCCCTTGAATTCCACATAATTCCCAGATATTCAATTTTCTGAACTGGACATAGAGTGGATTTACTGAATTGTATTATCCATCCCAGAGTTTGTAACATGGAGATTGTTTCAAATATATGTATTTTCAAAATATTTTCATTCTGATGTACTATCAAAAAATCATCTAAGTAGACAATTATTCTGAGACCTTTGTCTCTTCATTTTTTCGCTATCCAATTGGTAAGAGAAGCAAAAACTTTTGGAGCAGATGCTAGTCCAAAAGGCAAACATGTCATTTGAAGTAGTTCTCCATTAAAAATGAGTCTCAAGAAACGGCGATGATTCTTGTGAATTGGCAAATGAAAGTAGGCCTGAGAAAGATCCACTTTAACCATCCAGTCCCCAGGTTGAATAAATGATGCAACCTTATTAACATTAATAAGTCTGAATTTACTTATAGTCAAGAAACTGTTCAAGCGACGAAGGTTGAAAACCGGTCTAAATGAACCGTCTTGCTTCGGTATGAGAAACATCCGAGATAGAAAGGAAGGAGATATCGAAGCTGATTCCAATATCTTCTCCCTTTTCATTTTGTCTATTTGTCTCGTCATTTCTTCTGTGATTTGAGTTTTATAAGTGGAACTTACCGTGTCTGCCACTATACTTAGAGGAGGTTTCTGCCGGAAGGGTAGCTTGTACCCTCGCAACATTGCTAACAGCGTTGGTGGTGCTCCTAAGTCTTCCCAATTGCTTAGAAACTGTCCTAACTGCCCCCCCTGAAACGCCCTCTCCGGATAGTCATAGTCTATCCTTGTTACCAAAATTCCTTCTTGGCTTGGTTGGACCTCTCTTGTCAGCACCTCTGGACTCCTGTTGGTTGGTTCGCCCACCACGGAAGGCTTTGCTATCCCGAAAGGGCTTGTCCCGAAACGTTCTGCCTTCCCGAAAGGGCCTGCTCTCGCGAAAAGGCTTCCTCACTGGACCTTTATACTTGGGTAGCTGCGTGCTGGTTGATGGCTGAGGGTCAAAGCTCGAATGTGGGAGGCATTTATCGAGTCCTCCCATCCGCTGAATCTGGGACTCTAACTTGCTTGGGTCAAAAAGATGACCCGCTGCAGGAGGAATATTTTTAACAGCCTCACGTACGTAACTGCTCTTCACTTCTTTAAGGATTGCCTCCCTACGATGTTGGATTGCATTTGCTCTCCTTCCGCAGACCATCTGCAGAACATCTTTTGTTACTGCCTGATACTCTGTATCTGGAGCAAACAGTGATTCCACTTTATTAAATATGGAGCCTGCGGTTAACTCCTTTCCTTCCTCTGCACTCCAGTTTACTAGTTCCTGCAGAGATTTTTGGAGGCACTCATTCTGCTGCAAGAGGGCATGGCTCAGTGCCCCGCAGAATTTATCGAAAGAACCCGCATATTGTTCCGATTTATTTAAATGGAGAAACTCTCCATTCACCTCCAACTGGTTAAACATGGGATTGGCAAGGTATCTCCTTACCACATCCCCATACCTCACTTCGTTCCACTCTGGCGAACCGAAGTGCTGTAAACTCTCGATCTTTTTTACACGGTTAACGTCAGCTGTAGGAACTGTTGGCTCCTTACAAGTAGTTTCCGCCATCGATAGGTTTAATTCCCGGGTTTTCTGGATGGGATTAACTAGCCCAATCCCCAGAGAAGTTGATGCCTCCCTCTCTCCATGCATCTCCTGGTCTTCTGAAAATCCGTCAACTTCAGATTCCAAGTTTCTATCGTCGTCCGTTTTGGAAGTCATAAAGTTCTGAATAAACGCACTTATCTGCTCTACTTGAGCCGAAAGTTGATTGATGCGATCTTTTTTCTCCAATCTCGGTAATTTTCGTTTCGGCTCTTTTGGCAAAATGACTTTATTAATCTCCTCCACCGTCATCTCTACTGAATCAGATGAGGACATTTCGGACTCGCTCATTGTTTATCAAACACAACAAAAGTCACTCACAACACAAGATACGAACAAAGAAACAATAACACACAAAGAACAAAGAACAAAGGACCCAAAATGCAGACAAATTCCTTTGTTTTGTTCACCACATATATTGTCGTTTATCAGTCTTAAAACACTGTTTTTAATTTTAAAATACTTCGAACAGCCTCGCTGTTTTAATACAAAGTATTATTTTGAAATAATTCTTTCTTTTTTGGGGAAAAATCGTTATAAATTCGGAGCTAATATACAACGAAAAGCCAGCGACGGAATTTAAAACGCTAATGAGAAAAAATGCCATAAACAAAGGTTAGGTGTTAGTAGATACCTTTGTATAGCATCGGGTGACCACTTGACAGTCACAAGGTACTAAAAAAGATCGGGGAAGCCCATGCGAAAGGGGATTTGAGAATGCTTCTCTCAATATAGGTTTTAAATGACGGTTCAGGATACATAATGTGTATTTATATATGTGAAAGTAGAACATAATTACGTACTATTTCATCATAAAGTATAATTGATCCACAGATCTTGTGGCTGCCTATTGAAGGTGGTTACAACCTCATCATCTCTCTGCCCAAAGGGAACTCAACGAAGGAGGATGATTCTTCTGCCGACTATTCCGAGGCTAACAAACCTGAATTAGTCCAGGTCTATGTGGCTCTGCCCAAATTCTACATCAATACAACAGTTGATGAGAAAACCATTCTGTCCCAAGTGAGTGCTCCTGCAGATTACTTTACACAAGATTCACCGTTGTCGTGGTACATTCCAGGGTTGAATTTGGCTTTTACCACCAGCTCCAGCCCGTAACAATTCCTCTCCAGTCTTAAGCCTTCTCGTCCTTCTTAAATACTCTTCCACGCAGTTAGTACACCTGTCCCTTCCTCGGTCCACCTCTAGAGCGTTTCCACTGGGGCACCATCTGGCATTCTTTCTGCATTTTTAACCTTGGAAGATTGGTGTGGGTACCTCCACCCTGGGAACCACTTATTGGATAACCAAAACCTCTGCTACAGTTCACCCCAAGTGGTTTGATAAGTTTGGTGATTTTGCAGGAGTTCATCGGTTGAGGTGTGTTTAGGTCTTGGCGGCAGATGCGCTTGCCCTTCAGCTGCGTGGTATGCTGGGTCGGGAAAGGCTGGTTTAGGGAGCTCTCCAGCCGGTCTATCTCTACCCATTGTCTTGTACCGCAGCGGGAGGGGTGAATTCATGCAGTCCGTCACTCCCGGGCACACTGACCCCTGGATTCCTCCCCATCTTTCATACCTTTTTCCTTCGCAGAACTTTCTCTCTTTCTCCTTCCTTTTCTTAAAAAGACCCTCTACTCAGCATCCCCAAAAACGACATAGGTCCCAAGGGAAGTTATTTTCCACATGAGCCTCCTGTGTGGGGTTAATGTAAAAATAACAACAACAAAAAATTTGCAGTCTCTGGAACAAACTTACTTATCTTAGGGTGGTTCAATGCTCAATTAGTTTTTCGCATTCTTGGTTCATTTTAATTCGGTTTGATCCATTAACTCGTTTAGTTTCCACCAGAGATTTTTTCATTAAAGACTACTAATTTTGTTTCTTGACGTGGATTATGCACTGTGTAAACTTTCGCAACATGTTTCAAAAATGTACGTATTCATTATAAATGTACTAAATAAACACTTCCCTTGCCACTAGCTCGGCATGGGTAACTTGTTCAGCGACAAAGCGGAACTCGGAGTCCTGGCCAACCATCAAAGCGGGGGAGTCGCCAAGAGCCTGAAGAAAACCGTAATCAATGTGGACGAGAAGGGAGTTTCTGCCGCCATTGCCACCGGTAAGTTTAATGAACGGGCCGTGGCTCTCATTTTTCAGAAACTTACGTTTGTGCCGGTTAATTCTCACTAAAATTGTTTTTTTATGGCTACGCCAAGGTTGTGAACAACATCTTTCTATTTTTCATAGTGAACTTAGTAGTTCTATAAATTAGTTTTTTCAATTTTTGTTACGTTCGTTTTCAACTGGTAAGTACTAGGACCTGTATTCCCTAGTACTTATAATCCTCATGAACTATAGGAAGCTTTAGGTTCTTGAATAACACAGTGACTGTTTTTTGTCATATTGTAATTATAATAATACTTTTGAAGACAAACGTCCCTTCTGGCTGAAGGCTAGTTTTGATCTGAAGAGCTCCTTAAAACCTAGTCTTTGTAAATCTACCTTCGGTCATCTTCGACCAACTCGGCAACGAGACCATGTGACCCGAAGAGCCCGTAGATAACTATGTTATAATATGTACTAGATCATAGACTATTATGATGCATTACAATTTATAAAGCAATGGGGGGAAGCAATTTCTAGGAGGGGGTGACTAAAACACTTTTGTATTTTCTTATTATCTACACCGCACATTGATGCAATTTAGTGAAATATAAAAACCCCTAATAGTCATTATTAGTCCTTCTTTATTCAAAGTTCCTCCGCACGAAGTGAAGTAGCTCCGGTTTAAAGCTTAATATTTATTATTATTTTTACAGCTTGATGATCGTCAATAAATAAAATTGGATAAAATGATTACAGCTTACGGTATAAGGAATGGGGGGTGATGATTTTTGAATTTTGACTAGTGGTAATAGCTGTGTTTGATGTTTGTTTTCCAGGGCAAGTGGTGGAGAACAAGAGTCCAACTCAAAAATCTAACGCAGTAGTATTCATGGCTAATAAACCATTCAATTACACACTGGCCAGTGAAGATGGAGAAATCTTACTTGCAGGACAATTCACCGGGAAAAATTAAGCGTAAGTGGTCGTATTGCCTGATTATTGTGAAAATGAACATGTTTCATTATGATACACTTACCTACTAATGTAAGGAGTAATATTAACCTATTACTTATATCATACTACAATATAATGTAAGGAATAATAATATAGCCCTGATTATTCTCAAAAATTCTCATCATCCAACATATAATATTTTGTGTTGTTGTAATTATCTGAGTAGCAAGTTTTACTTTCCATGTAAATCCGTCATTCAATTTGTGCCTTTCAAGGATATTTGAAACATTAACATCCTTATAAGGCTTTACAATGGATTTAATACAATCAAGCATTTTCTGTTACCTAGCTGCTAGATATAAAATATCTATCTTTTACGTCTCCCGGATGATTGGAAGTGGTTCTGAACTATGTAAAAATTGAGTACACCTATGAAACAACATGAAATCACAATAATTAATTATCTTGTTTGCAGTGTTTCCACATTGAATTTAGTATTTTTATGCATTACATATTTAAATCAGTTCCCGGATAAACATTTTTTTTTCTTTTCAGGACTTAGCAGTTTCCGCCATTAGGGGTATTATTTCCACACCAGATCCCAACACGACGCAATCAGAAATGGACAATCTTTTCATGGCGATATTATATTATACAATAATTGACTTTCGACTCTTTTGTGCAATTCAACAGAAATGTAATTACATTTAGTAAACCACATATTAATAAATATTAAATCTTTTCAAATTTCATTGTTGCTTGTTTTACTTATTATCGATTATTCAAAAAAGCTATACCTGGATGTAGTGGGGACAAAGGGGGACAAAGGGGGCAACGCCTCATTGAAATTGTTTCTGAAAGATGCACTTGTTCGGAATTCTCTCACCAAATATTTTAAATAAATTGACAGAGATACAGCATTTTATGTGAAACTGTTTGAAACAGTTTGTATGTTGAATTATCCTTCAGCAATACTTTTAATGCATTATACTTGATACTTTTTTTACAAATTTGTCAACCTTGTTGACAGTATATTAAACAAACTATACATCCGATTTGCATGTACCAATTTTTAAACTGTTCGAAAATCTAGTGCCTATGACACCATACCATGTAATTTCGATATCTAAAAAAAAGGAAATGGCGGACCAGCGAATTTTATTTTCGATTTTTTATGGAATTTTTTAAAATTTATTTATTTATTAACGCCGATTATAACGGCTTTTACAAAAGAATTACAATTATTTTACATATGAATACAGAATATACATAGATAAAAAAAAAAAGAAAAAATATAAATATAAAATTCATAAAAGAGAACAATAGAAATTGTCAAAGATATTCTAATACAGAAGAGATATGCTATGGTGTCCGCGCAACTGTCGCCGGACTACGCGCTAATTAGCGTAGTTTTCATACAAAAAGAATTTGTTCATTTCGTTGATTTTTTGAAAATGTGCATTAATATTGGTTAACAATATATTTTGAATAAGGAAAGAATTCGTTCATTTAGTTTAACGTTCGTTTGGTTTATTCGTTAATTATTTGTTCTTTTAGTTTATTTGTTAATTGGTAAACAATATCGGCGACACCCGGAAGCACAGACCCACATAGTAAAAACAGTATATAGCACATCTACTTATATTCCAATATCTTTGGAAATTGTAGTATCAATATAAAAAAGTACAATGAGTAGGTTATTATAAATACAATACAACATATTATAAATCCCGGGTATTATGTATTAAGAAATTAATACTTTAAATCTGTATTTGATTATAGTCAAACTGAGAAGCGCTGAAAGACAGTTTTAATTAAGTAGTGTTTCAACGCTCATAAAAAAAAAAAATAATGGGGGTCCTTTATAAAACAATCCCTACGTGGTGTCATAGTTAGGGCCGGATTAAACATGTCGGGGCCCCTAGGCAATCCATGTCTCGGGGCCCCTTTGCCCAGGGGCCGCTAGCCGATGCGTGGCCCCTAGGCAGTGGCCTACATTGCCTCATGGACAATACGGCCCTGCCAAGGCCGGATTAAACATGTCGGGGCCCCTAGGCAGTTTCCTACACTGCCTTATGGATAATACAGCCCTGGCTATAGTGACTGGATTTTAGAACAGTTTAAGACTCGGTGCATGGTGCATGCAAAATGGGTGCTGTATAGTTTTTCTAATATGTTGTCTATCAGGTTGAAAAACTTAGTTTTGACAAAAACGCATTCAAAGTTTTGCCGAAGGATAATTCAACATACAAACTGTTTAAAATGGTGTCATATAAAATGCTCATATCTATTGCTTTCTCATGCTATTTCATAACTCTGTCAATTTTACGAATTTTCTTGAACATTTGGTGAAAGCATTATCAACAAATGCGTCTTTCAGAAAATGAAACAAAAAATGACTATTTTTTTTACAGTGTCCTGGTGCCTTAAAACCTTGTTTAGGATTTGATCAAGGGAACATGGAGGCGTTTGAATTGGAGGCTCCCCCAGGACCAGAGGCCCGTTTGAACTGAATAAAAAGCTTGTAAAATTACATTAACTTCTTAAACTGGGGGGGGGGGGGGGGGGGGGGGGGGGGGGAGAGGGGGCTCATTCCTCTCTCACCTCACCGGGCCTCTGACGGGCTTAGTCCGCCACTGCCTGGATCACAGAATAAATAACATACGAGCTGCCCATAAGGGCGAGGAGAACAAACCAGCTTGCGCGGAGCGGGAACGTGTCGTGGGCGACTTGGGCGTCATTAATTGCCGGTGTAAAGGAATGATTATCAACAAATGAAACAAAGTTTACATGGTAGAATGAAAGTTAAGTATATTGTAAGATAAGGTTTTTAAGATACAGTTTCCACTGGGAAGTGTATCTTAAAAATTACTGTTCCCATAGGCAACTAGCTAAATATGTTTTTGGTGCAGCCGAAGGATGGAGGAGAAGTCTCCACTCAGCCAGAAGTCTCCACTCAGCCAGAAGTCTCCACTCGGCGAAAGTCCCGCCTTGAGCAGATTGTCTGAATATCTATAAAACACTTCATCCCATAGAATAAAGGATAACACAAGAAGTGTCTTATGGGCGTGGTTCGTGATCCAATTTTGGCTTATAATTCCATACAAAACTGTGCTCTCGAAATTCAAATGGGATGAAGATCCACGATTTCAGGCGAGTGTACAGAGGTGTATAGATTATTAGACCCACCATTTCACTTTAATTTTTCCTTAAAACAGCCTAATACCAATAACTAAAAATTATACCACAAATGCCAGGATGACTAATGCTACGCACAATACATGCTCACGCACAATACATGCACACGCACAGTGCACACTATTATTACACACAGACATATGCAGAATATCAAATTCAAACACAATCGCTCATGTTTTTCATCTTAGGAGGTAATTTTTACACTTGTTTTGTAATTTCTTCATCTGATTGTTTTTTATTTAATTGGAGTTATGTTCAGTCTTTGCACGGCAACCATGATTTTCATATTGTGATGGAATATTCATGCACGACAAGGCTCATTCCACATTGTCAAAGTTGTAATATAATAAAACAAAAAAGAAACTTATTTCCACTTTAATTTATTTGACCGTAACCGGTTTCAGCTTGTTAAAGTCATCTTCAGACTATGTATATTCAATATACGTGGCACAGATATACCATATATTATTTATAATGAATTAATTGTGAAATAAAACAATTTAATCCAATAAAATGTCTCCCAGATTCAAAGTGGGAGGCCTATAGTTGTTGTCGGACAAGATACTGATCTTTTCGTTCTATTGTTAGGGCTCCCACACTGTCAAACCCTCTGATATACCATCAAAATATGACATCAGCAAGATTCGTGAAGAGATTGGTGATATGAAGGATGTGATATTATTTTTGCATGCTATCACAGGATGTGATACCACGTCATATTTATTCGGCAAAGGCAAAATTAACGCGTACAAATTGCTAAGTTCATCAAATGATCTCCGCACAAAAGCTTTACAGTTTTATGAAAAAGGGGCAGACAAAAATATTCTCACAGAGGTAGGAGAGGCTTTTATCTTGAAATTATATGGATGCTCAAGGTCTGCAAGTCTGAATAACAGTGGATATTCAATGTACCTTAAAGCTGTTGCAAAAATGTCATTAAAATCCTTATTTAATATGGCATCTCTGTAACAGTTTGTATTTATACTGGCCAAATATTCAGTCGTTGAAGTAAGCACCCATTTAACAATCACCCAATAAGTAGGTTGCTACGTATCAATTCAAATTGAATTTTGAATTCCTAATTGAAATTTTTCTACGAGCAAGTCGAATCCAGCATTTTTCGTTTGTTGCCCAAAAGATAGGAGGAACAATTGAATTTGAGTTCAGTTCCAAGCTAGCGGCCGGAGGATCCGGCAGTCTGTCTCAACGTGGAGAAGGCACATACTTCGGTGAAATCGTAATTACTGTGAGCTTATAACTTCTGTTAGTTTAAATTTAATTGATTTACCATTTAATATTTTGTTCTAGTTGAACTGGCGCCCTTACAATAATTTTAACATCTTGAGATCTTTTTTTTTAAATCACTGGATTTGCCCACTTAAAACTTGTTTTGTTTTATTTTGCTTCTATTAAATTACAGTTTTTTGTGCAAATTTTTTGAAAATACAAATACGCTATGAAATATGCATTTTGCCAGAAGTGTTTTTTTAAAACATACATTCTTTGTCTTATGAGCCATCTTGGTGTTGCCATTTAAAACTAGAAAACGATCGCAGCGCCTTAATTTATTTTCTACACTTAATTGCCAAACTGTATGTCAGATCCACGAACTGTTTGAATTCCCTAAACAACTGAATAAACTTGTGCTAGACAATAAAGCTGATGCAATAATAAGGTTTTATTGCCCTTAGTAATTATATTTCTACTATGAAATTAGATTTTTAGCATCGGACATAAAAAAGCAATTTGGAATGTTATCCTATTAAAGATATAGACATTTATAAGAGCATAAATTTTAATGCATTTCTTTTTTATGATCGTTACAAAAAAACAAATAAATTATTGATATTAAAATCACAGCTTTTATTTATTATTGTTTATAATCAGTATTTAATTTAATGACAGGAATCCCTCGTGAGGAAAATTAAGAAAAAATCAACCCGTGCAAAATACCAAGATTTCATACTATAACAGTATTGTATTGAACCTTCCTCCCCAAATATTGGAGAGAGTACCGACATTTATTTTGTATTTTAATTGCTGTAAAATTTTAAACATAATGTACCTAATCAATTTGAGTGCCGATCATTGTCATCAACAACGAGTCTATCTGCCGAGTTTCAGCTTGATCAGTTGTCGGGAAGTGGGTTAATTTCCACTTCTAAGATTCCTTCAATTCAAACAAGAAAACAAAGATGAACTTCAATAGTTGAATATAAAATATTATGAATCTTTCTTTAAAAATCTTGAAGACAATGTAACATTACAAGACATATGTATGAGGCGTACCTGCCGAGCGATTCTCTATCTTTTAGCGATTCTCTATCTTCTCGATCTCGGGCGAGATCTCCTCTGAGATCTTTCAGATTTGTTTGATTTTCTTTGGCTGTGTGGAGGTTGAACAAAAGACACTGAATTGCATTCGGCTGGCTTCCGATTGGTCTCCTAGCAACCAATCAAACTCATTTTCAAGTCACAAGAACTCTCTCCGCGCCGCAGCAAAAACCACCGATTATTCTATTTTAAACCACCGGTCAAGACTCACTTGCATATTGTGTTTGTTCACCCTTTACTTTATTATTATTGTTAATATTTAAATATAGAGGAATCATTTGTAAGTTGTAAATTGTTAATAAACCTGTAAGTAATGTACCGACATCTTACTTATTTGATTTACCACACCCTTTACACACTTTAAAACACACAACACATGACCCTATAATTGGTAACCTCCATAAAACATGAGCCTCTATAGCTGTTATTTGGTATTTCGATGGATCGAAATACCAAATAATAATACCTCAAAAAAATCAACACTCATGATCAACAAAATATGTGACTTCCAGAACAAAATCGTTACTGCTGCTATCGATGCCAGCTTTCTATCACTATCCTGTACCCTTGGTCATTAATTTTTTTCTTGCAAAATTACTCAATATATTTGTTTATAGCACCTTCATAATCATATAGCACTATCATGTTTCTTACATATTCATTCATATTTTACACTAAGTAATCAATGTTTTATATTTAATTTTGATGCATCATACGTCCTAATTAATGTACCGCTCCCGCAAATGTGGAATAAGTCGAATAACACTCTTACACTAAAAAAATGACCTCATCATCTATATCTGTTTATTACCAGAACTGTGGTGGTATTAAGACCAAAACTCAGAAGCTACTTATTAATATTTCATCGAATAACTACGATGTTATAGTCCTAGTTGAAACGTGGCTTGTAACAAGTGTAAATACGGCCGAATTCATAGATTCGCATTACACCGTATTCCAACGAGATAGGGACCGCATAATTACCGGTAAGATGGACGGAGGTGGTGTGTTAATGGCAGTGCGCAAGGAGCTCGCAGCTTCCCGTCTCGATGATTGGGAAAAAATCAAATTGAACAAATCTTCGTGTCTATTCCGGTAAGGTCTCTCAATCTCATCATATGTGCTGTATATATACCTCCTGTCTCGCCAGTAATGCTTTATGATATTTTCTCGAAAAACCTGGAATCCGTCTTTTCATCAGAACCAAATAATACGTTTTGTGTTCTAGGAGATCTGAATCTACCTACTCTTACATGGACATTTTCTGAAGGCTGCAATCATGGTATTGCCTCCTCAAACACGGCTGCATCGCAAACTTTTCTTTAAACAATGGCATTGATGAGCTTACTTCAATATAATTGTATACCTAGCCACAACGATAAATTCTTGGACCTTATATTTTACAGTCGCGAAACAAGTTACACATAGCGACGACCCTCTCCTTTCAGAGGACAGACACCATCCAGTCCTGGAATTCGAAATATCATCCACGATTCAACCAAAAATTAAAAACAACAAAGAGCGTAGACACAATTTCAGGAAAGCTGATTATACTCAAATTAATAATGACATTAATTGTATTGATTGGAAGTCTGAAATCGCGAATTTATCAGCGGAAGAAGCAGTGGACCGATTCTATGTAATAATAAACAATGTCATTGATAAGTTTATTCCATTATTGGCACGATGAAATGAGAAATTTCCCATATGGTTTACCCCCGAACTTATTAAAAAGACAAAGTCTGGATCAAATGGAAGACATAGTCTTTCTGACTATCGCAAATTTTCCCGCTTACATACTACATACAAAAAGTTGTCTAGTGAATCCCGAAAGCTATTCTTCGACAACATTGAAAGCTCATTGCAAAACAATATCAAAAGTTTTTGGTCATACATATCCTCATTGAAATCTTCTGATGGATACCCTGCTGTTATGTCTTTCGAAGGACGTGAATCTAATGATTCCCAGGAAATCTGAAATATGTTCTCTGAATTCTTTAAGTCAACATTTGAACCATCCTCCATCAATGACACAGTAGACATCGACCAACTTGAATCAGTTCATGACTCTGGACTTGCGCATATTCACACCATTAAACTAACGAAGCAAGAATTTCAATCAAGTTTAAAGTCAATAGACATAAACAAGGGTGCGGGTCGAGATGGAATTCCGGCGTTTTTCCTCAGATCTGCTGCGTCGTCACTGTGTGTGCCACTTACCATAATATTTAATAAATGTCTGAGTGATGGGGTTTTCCCTGATAGGTAGAAGTTGGCCTACATCATACCGGTTCACAAGGGTGATTCGCGTCAACGAGTGGAAAACTACAGGCCAATATCCATTCTCTCGGCGATCCCTAAACTATTGGAAAGACTTGTCCATGATAATATATATCCACAGCTTACCGAAATAATTACAGACCAGCAACACGGGTTTGTCAAAGGCAAATCTACCGTGAGTAATTTACTTATTTATTCAAATTTCTTGTATTCTAGCATGGATCTAGGCCACCAGGTAGATGCAATTTACTGTGATTTCAAAAAATTGATAAGTTATTATTTGACAAGTTAAAGTATTTCTTTGTCTCGACGCCACCTAGCGAGAAATTTAGCACTAACAATGTCTCTCTCACAAAAATAAAGTTGGTTGTTTTCAGGTGGAAAAATGTAATGAACAGTAATTGTTGAATGAAACACTAGTATATATTGAATTATTTGGCGGGTATTAGATAAGCCGCCATAGCTCAGTGGTCAGAGCACCTGACCGGCAATCAGAATGACATGGGTTCAAGTCCGGTTGGCGGCAAGTATCTTTTCTCGGAAGATTTTTTCAATGTAGATGAGTGTTTCAGGCTGATATTTATTGCTTATAATAATTGTTACCTTTTGATAAGGTTGACCATCTTATTCTTATTAAAAAAATTATGTATAACGGAATTAGGGGAAACTTATTACGTTGGTTCGTCTCATACCTAAAAAGACGACAGCAAGCTGTATCGTTACGGGGACATACTTCCATGTGGAAACCAGTTGCTTCTGGCGTGCCACAGGGATCAATCTTAGGTCCGCTGTTATTTATAATTTTTATTAATTCCGTTACTGAATGTTTCATGCACTGTTTATTTCTGTTGTACGCCGATGACATAAAAATATTTGCCATCGTTAGGAATTTAAATGATTGTCTGCTCATCCAAAGAGACTTAGTAAGGTTTGAAGCGTTCTGCAATGAGAACAAAATTTACCTAAGTTACAACAAATGTAAACAAATAAGCTTTACTAAAAATCAAAACATTATCATACACAATTATTATCATCATCATCATCATCTGTGGCTCTACAACCCAGGTCGGGTCTTGGCCTCCAGCAGAGCCTGCCTCCATGACTGTCGGTGTTGTGCTGCGTTGCGCCAGTTTCGGATGCCGATGGTGCTTGCATCCTTCACCACTCCATCCAGCCATCGAAGCTTTGGTCTTCCAACTCTTCTCCGACCCCCAGGTGCACCATCCATAATTCACTTTGGAATATCTCCTTCGCTCATTCTCTGGATATGTCCAGCCCACCTGAGTCTTCCAGTTTTGATTTCCTTGGAGATATTAGGGTCCTCGTAAAGATCGTATAGCTCCTGGTTGTATCTGATACGCCATTCTCCATTATCACAGACTGGGCCGTAAATCCTTCGCAGCACCTTCCTTTCAAAACTTTCTAGGGCTCCTTCATCACCCTTACTGATTGTCCAGCATTCCGAACCATACATAAGAACAGGTCGTATAAGGGTCTTGTAAAGCAGGACTTTAGTTCTTCTGGTAAGGTGGCGGGATTTCATATGCTTCTGTAGCCCAAAGTAGTATCGATTTGCAGCTACTATTCTTCTTTTGATTTCGCTGGATACATTGTTGTCATTTGTCACCATAGTACCGAGATATACAAACTCGTTGACAGTTTCAAATGTATAATTATCTATCTGTATACTTGGTGGTTTCTGGCGTCCATGTACGGGCATATATTTTGTCTTCCCCTCGTTGATGACCAATCCCATGTTCCTTGCCGACGTAGCTAAGCTTTTAAACGCCGATTTTAGTTCATATTCTGAGCGTGCGATGATATCTATATCGTCAGCATAAGCAAGGAGCTGAACAGACTTGTTAAAAATATGGCCTGTGGTTTGTATACCTGCATTTCGGATGGCCTTTTCCAACGCTAAATTGAATAAAATGCAGGCAAGTGCATCTCCTTGTCTTAGTCCATTGAAGGTCTTTAGGGTGTCTGACAGATCCTGTTGTATTCTGACTCGGCACTCAACATTAGACATTGTGAGCCTTACTAAGTTTACCAGTTTTCTTGGGATATTAAATTCATCCACAATTATTATATTGGTAATTATTCACTCGAGCGCTTATACTGTATAAGAGACCTCGGCGTACTTTTTGATTCCAAACTTCATTTCGGTGCGCACATTGAAAACATTGTGAATAAAGCTAACTGCATGCTAGGCTTTGTTATCAGAAACAGCCGTGTATTTCGAAAACCTGAAACCTACCTTCTGCTTCTACGCTGGTCGTTCTCAACTTGAATACTGCACCTCCATATGGACTCCACTTTACGGTGTCTATAAAGAAAATATTGAAAGTGTCCAAAAGAAATTTCTGCATTGCCTCAATTACAGAATGAGCACACCTAAACGGGGATACACTAATATGCTCTCGAAATATAACGTCTCCACTCTATCTAACCGGCGAACATACCTTGACCTAATGACCCTGTATAAAATCTGCAACAACGTTATCGACTGTCCTGACTTACTCAAACTAATTAATTTTAAAATACCACCCAGAACAAATAGGCTTAACGACTTATTCCACATTAACCGTACACGTACAAATGCTGGTGTCAGGGATCCAATCAGAAGAATGTGCGAATTGTTTAATAAAAAACCGCAACCTTAAGGATTCCGATATATTTTTTGATACTTATAGCACTTTTGGTAGAAAATTGAAGGCTGTTTTCCTATAAAAAAAAGAAAACTCATATATCATTCACTATACTTTTTATGTGCTTCTTTTTAAACAATTTTCGATTCATTATTAATTATGACTTATTTTTAAAAAGTATAAAAAATGTATTTGAAAATCTTTATTTATTAACCCCTGTTGGGCGGCTGGCTACATTTGCAGCCCGGATAATTCGGGTCTAGCTGACGGCTGGCTACATTCGTAGCCACGGAGCGTGAGTCACTTTAATTATTATTTGTAACGCTTATTTACTGATCAAAGACGAAAGAAAAGGGATTTTTCATTAGCCTGATGATTTATCTACCTAATAAAAAATATATTAGCACTTTTACTTGGGAGTTTTTAATTTAAGAGCTGTTTTTGTAACATCTCATCTCACAGAAATCTCCTGTCGGAAGATACGCCACTCACACAGTTACGTTACAGCATGCCTGTGTACTGGTCGCGCCGTGTTCGCTTGTCGGTACACGCGTTTGTAGTGTGTTTGTTTATATTGTAGGGTATCCATTAGTTTTGATCGTTTCGAGGCGCCGGTAACTGGATATTGCTTATGACTTGTTGGTGTTATATTATGTATAAACATTAAGATTTGGTTGACTACGTCGTATTTTGTTACGTGAAATTTATTATTTATGTTATTGTGTTTGATCTTAATTTTACTGTTTCAACAATGGAAGAGGAAGACGCAGAACGATATGTTTTAATCATTGATTCAGATTTTTCTATGAGTGACGATGATGAGTATAGAGTGGACAATTTAGAGGATCCAGATAATCCTCCAGAAATAAATGACGGTGAAATTGAGAATTCTGATTTATTAAAAATTAATCCACCGGCAGAAATAGATGGACAGAGTTTTTCGCCTGCGTGGAGAAATGGTTACAGTTTTATTTTAAAATGCAAACAGTCCACTCAAAGCGACAAACATCATACCGGCGCGGCGATGTTATGTTTGTAAAAACACTAGGCGAGAACCAAAAAAGCTAGTTCAGAATCGTCATTGGTGTAGTGACTGTGAAGTTGCCTTATGCCTAACAAAATGTTTTCAAATATATCAGGCACCACAAAACTTTTAATTGATAAAACATGCCCGGTCCCACAAAACTAACGCGTGGTCACTGTGTTCAATGCCGACGTAGCGTAACTTGAATGTGAGTGAGTGAGAAGGGCGATTTCTTAAAGTGACTGAAAAAATCATTTGTTTACGTATATTAGTTGAAAAAAAAAGTTTTTATTTGTTATAACATTATGTTGAAAAGTACATTTATGACACATACTAATTAAGTTTTACGATAAACTATACCATTACTACTTTATGACAGATTATTTGCGGGAAGGCTACATTTTTTTGGTAATTACAAGTTTATTTATTAGTCGACCTCTATTCAACATTTTATTGTTATTATTTTTAACTATACATTAAACAATTGTTCGTATTACACAATTTTTTTCAATATTTTAAAACACCAGATTGCGGAGTAATTAGAACTTTAATATATAAGTTCTAATTACTCCTAAAAAATTCACGCCGTTTCAGGGGAACATTCGCAAATATAGCCAGCCGCCCAATAAGGGTTAAGTCAATCAGTGAGAAATAGTTGGGGTGCAGGCGAATTCTCAAGTTATTATTCATAATATTGTTTTGTTAATTATTGTCTGTATCTGTGTTTTCTCCTTAAATAAAAAAAAAATAAAAAATTCAGCTGTGAGCTGTCACGTATTTTAGTTTAGGTCATTTTAAACACGAATTTACGCAAGTATGCATGATAGTTTTTTTATTTAACAGCCTAAAGCCGGGTACAGTTTGCAGTAACGTAACAAGCAATGTAACACGCAATGAAAGAATTTGCCGTCCACATTGTCGCAATGTAACAGAATTTCCATAGTGTGGATGCCTTGCGCGCACGAACCGTGCACACTACGCGCACAAACAGAGCATTTCAACCCGTGCGCGCCGCAATTCACAAAGCGTTGGTTTTTTCGCCGAATACAAAGGGGAGCGGAGCGTCAGTGTGGACGGGTTGTTTATGTCTATACAGCAGAACGCGCGCGAACAATGGAGGACTTGTTCTCGGCAGACTGAGCTATGTTCACCGCGCGCATGCCGGAAACAGATGCCAGTACATGCTCGGTTCGTGCGCGCGCTGCGTCCACACTTATGAAATGTTCCTTTCATGTTACACTGCGTGTTACGTTACAGCAATCTGTACACGGCTTTAGAAAATCACACAAATCTGACAGGAGATCTCGCCCGAGATCTATCTCGATCTCAACAATACAGATATTGCAACATTATTTAATTGATTTATCAATTTATGTTTCTGTCAAACTATACACTTATTATTATACTAAGTATACACTTCCTGTGGTGGTGGAGGGGAAAGAGGTAGCTGCCAAATTCAACCGTGGGGCGCACTTGTAATTTGTACAGGGTTAGCAGTTGTGTACCATTAATGTATCTGCGGGCCCTGTACAGTACGCCCAGTTTCTGGGAGGCTAACTTTACTCTGGCTTCGATGGAGCCCCCATACCTGAGCTGGTCACTTAGGGTTACACCAAGCATATCAATGAAGGGCCTGTTCGGAAGATTGCTTCCGTTGAAAGAGACTAGATTTTGCTAGAAGACGCTGGTCTTGTTATTCCGCGCAAGCCATCCAACATTTCCTCTCGTGCTTCCTTCATCAACTCGCAGTGCCACAGAATGTGCCTGGCGTCCTGGTTAGTATCACCACATACGCAGTTTGGGTGAGGAGAGAGGGTCAAGCTATGAAGCCGACCCCTGAATAGAATGCCACATAGAATGTGAAGGAGAAATCATCAGTTTTGCGGATGATACTGTTCTCCTAATAAATGGGAATAATTGGACAGAAACGTTTAAGAAAGCAGAAGACGCACTTAATAGGATTAAAAAATGGCTAGACTACTATTCACTTACACTTAATGCCAATAAAACCAAATTCATCACTTTCAAAATAAAAAATAAGAAAAACTCTGAAAAAAACCTGAACTTGAAAATCCATAGCCCGCATCACTTAAATGAGAATTGCAATTGTCCCTTATTAGAAAACGTTGACCATGTAACATATCTGGGTCTAAAAATTGACCAAAACTTAAAATGGACCGAACACATTACGTATTTAAATAATAAAATTAAAAAACTAAGTTATTTTTTCAAAACTATAAGGAATGTCCTCATTAAAAAAGACTTAATCAGATTTACATGGCTCTCTGCCAATCACTGTTAGAATACGGTATTATCGGATGGGGCAGTGCAAATAAAAACATACTAAATCCACTAATCAAAACTCAAAAAGCCATAATGAAAATTATAATGAAAGTTCCTGTAAGAACTAGCACTGACGAAATCTTCAACAATCTTAACATAATGTCAATTAAACAACTATATTCTAAAACTATACTCATTTACATTCATAAGTACAAAACCCAAGAAATAACAACTAATACGTACATTAGAAACACTAGATCTCATGGTCAAAAACTTATCCAACAAGTAACTACTAACACAATATTTGGGCAAAAAAGCTTCTTATATTATGGCATTAAACTCTACAATAAAATACCACTCACTCAAAAACCTCAACATTATAACATTTAAATTTCAAATAAAAAGCTGGATACTAAATATAGGGAGATCAGAAATAGAAAATATACTGATATCAAATACAGACTAAAACCAAATCTAGTAAACTGAATTATAAAAAAACCACTATCTTATTTACTTTATGATTATTTAAAAAAAAATACTACATGATATATGTTATGTCTAATTCAAATTAATTTCTTATAATTAAATTATAATATGTAAATGAAATCCACAGCACGGGAGATCCCAGTGAGGATATCATTATCCCTACTAAGAAATGAAGACAATAAATCATTATTATTATGAATTCCCCATGCCCAGAAAGCATCTGCGTCACGTAGTGATCTAGTTTAATGTATGCCCCTTCCATTCTGAATTTAACTGAAGGGAAAAAGGAGAAAGTCCATCTGCCCTTCGTTGACCTATCCCATCGCTCTTGCCATACACTCAGCGTCCTCTCGCGCATCGCTTTGAGCAAGCCAGGGAGGGCCACGACTCTTCCCGGTGTCAGCTCGACTCCCAGGTGGACAGATATGTGACAGTAAATATGTAAAAATCACACAAATCTGACAGGAGATCACGTCCATTATCTAATAACGATCCCATTAAAGATATAGAATTATAGCAGAATCGATCGACAACTGACGGAGAAAAAAGATCAATCATCTGTTTGTTTTTTTTCTTATTTCATTGTAATTTATTTATTTTTACATTAACCCCACACGGGAGGCCCTGAGGAAAATAATTTTCCTCAGGGCCTATGTCATCTTTGGGTATGCTGTGTGGAGGATCTTTAAAAGGAAAGGAAGGAGAGGAAGTTCTGGGAAGGAAAAAGGTAAGAGGGGTGGGTAGGAATCTAGGAATCAGTGTGTTCAGGAGTGATGGATTTTCCTTCCCAGAACTTCCTCTCCTTCCTTTCCTAAAAAAGACCCTCCATACAGCATCCCCAAAGACATTTTTTTTTATTTTTACATTAGCTCCTATGTGGAGCTAATGTAAAAATAAAAAAAACACAATTTTTACATGATACGTAATATTATCTAAAATCACAACTAATCGTAATGTTTTTTGTCTATAGTTACTTATTTGTCTGTGCATTGTTGTTTATTCCCAAAAAAAAATATGCTTATCACAAGTCGCTTGGTAGTGTCCGAAGTTCTTAAGGGCATGCATGGGGATGTCAAGAGAATATTGATATATTCTACTTTGAAGGAATGAAGAGATCGGCTGATTGTAGCCGTGATTAATCGTTTAACTGGCGATGCATGCTTGTGGCGCCTTTGTATCCTATTATCCTATCCTCTCATAATGTCAAGTTGCGAGATCAGATAATGAGGCGAATGTATTTTGGAGGACTTGAGTCTGGAAGATGGTTGATTGCTCATCATCAACCTTGGACGAAACCTTTCCTTAATGGACACTGAAGCATAATTTTAATTTAAACTTGAGAATTAAGCTAAAAAAAACTCTCTCTCTCTCTGTCTCTTCACACATTCAATATAATACTTAGTTAAAAGGTACAGTACTTAAAGGTGATAATACTTAGTTAAAAGGTCCAGGGTGGTCACAGATCTGGAAAACCTGGAATTATCAGGGAATTTTACCGAACCTGGAAATATCAGGGAAATGTCAGGGAATTTCAAAAATATTTTATAATATCACGGAATTCCAAAAATAAAACTAAATTCGTTATTTTGCGATTTGTGAAACCCCAAAGTTGTTTTATTATTGTTTTATTGCGGTATTTTGAAGAGGTACATAGTTATGTCCTAATACAATCCTTATGTATACATACACTTAAAATAACACATCTATACCACAAATCAATCACATATCTTCGCAATTTAATTTTAAATGCCTTTAGGCTCTCTATTCCAATTGTATGTCTTCTGGTAATTCTCCAAATATCTTTCATGCTTCGTACATCAATGACTTTTAACTTTGGGTTTTTTTCCCGAAGGGGAGTCTTAGTTCATTTCTTTTCCCCGTCTCATGTGTATGTTTGCTTTGTAGTTTATCAATTTTTCTTAGGAATTCAATAAACGTTGGCCATTGATTATTTTGTAGATTAACAATATAGTATTGAAGTAAATAATTTGTTTAAATGACATTTTCTTGACTGAAGTGTACCTATTTTTCTTCAATATAGTTCTTATAGCTCTGTTTTGTAGAATTGTCATTTGTTTCATTAATCCATCGTTGGCTAAGAATAGAATGCTGCTACAGTAATTTATGTGTGGTACAATGATTGCGTTGTACACATTTTTACTGGAGACTGTGTCAAGGAATCTTCTTATTCTTCCCAAGAGCGAAATTTTTTTGGCAATCTTTTTAATAATTGGTTTTGTATTTTCAGCGAAAGTCAATTTGGAGTCAATTATTACTCCCAAATATTTAATTTTAAATACTTGTTCCAAAACTTCAACTTCTATCAATATGTCGTTTTTTGTTTGCGTTACTCGTTTTCCAATGTTCATAAATTTAGTTTTGTTTATGTTCAATTTTAGTTTATTTTTCTTCAGCCATAATTGGTATATTATGTAGGTCTTCATTTAAATGATTCATTATGTGTTCATAATCTTCTCCTGCTATGTATATCAATGCATCGTCTGCAAATAATCTTATCTTACAATGTTTCAATACTTTTACCATATCATTAATATACATTATAAAAAGAATAGGTCCGAGAACAGACTCTTGTGGTACTCCCAATGTAATCTTCATTGGTTCGGAGATTGTCTCACCCACTTTTGTGGTTTGATATCTAATAGTTAAATGATCTTTGAACCATTTCAATCCCTTTCCTTTTATTCCATTTTTAGATAGTTTCTTAATGATTATATCTCTATCTATCGTTTCAAAAGCTTGAAAAAGTCTTCAGGCGAAATATCATAAATTTTTAACAAGTGTATTTTGTTTTTTATTATTATTTATCTAACGAACAATATCCCCTTATATCAAATTAAACATATCAGGGAAAAATGTAGAAACCGCCCTGGAAAACCTGGAATTATCAGGGAATTTTGAAATATCCGTTTCTTGTGGCCACCCTGAAGGATAAATCTTAGATAATTTCTTCCACTTAAAATTCAGATCAGTATAATTTTTTGTAACTTTGAAATACGCACAAGCCAGTTTGTCAACCGTACACAACTAAATCAGATAAACAATGAATTGCAAGATTTTCAAAATCACTAGATAATGTGATAGTTATTCACTGGTCACAATAATACATTAAATTATTATTATTTTTATACAATTTAAGTTCAAAAACTACTTTTTTTTTCTTTGCATTTTATTTTCTATACTTTCTTTTTTAATACATTATTTTTTTCTTTTCCATTTTTTTGATTCTCGAGTTGATTAATTCATCAAAATCAATACTAAATTTTCGTGAAATGGTTGAAGAGCATAAGTGCTAATAAAAAATTAAAAAATCATTTTTTTATTTTTCCTTTGGAATGTTCTTTTTATTTCTCTTCTTTATATTTTATTTTATATTGTTAAATATATAATTAACACTTATAAGTAAGTTCTTGTATCTACCATCAAAACCTTAATATTATTTATCAAGTGTTATATTTAAGTATAAGACAATATTATAGTCAACACACTAATTATCTGTTCATTTTGACTGTTCTAAAACGGGCAAATTGCCTAGTTGGACAGCCATAGTTCATTATAACGATGTAATATGTAGGTAATGTTTTTCAAAAAAAAAAATATATTCACAAAAATAACTTCAAGATGGTTTTTTGCATTTACCTTTGGTGTAGCCGTCAATTACCGGATACCAAGATCTATTGAGCTTAGCTCCGTCGTCTCTATTAATGTTAATAGGATTTTTATGAATTTCAATTGCCTCTGTAATTAAGCGTGCTCTATAGGTTTTGGGTCTTCCCAGGACTTCAGGAACAAATCCGAAGTAATGGCCGGTTTCAATTAAATGCTCGGCGATTGCCGATTTGTCAGGGTGGCCAAGTTTACATGCTCGAAAGTGTTCCGATATCCTTTTGGAGATCGTCCGCTCTGTCTGGCCAACATAGACCTTATCACATCCGGAACAGCTGAGTTTATATACTCCATCTGTTATATATGTATATGTAAAGGAAATATATTCTATTTAAATTTGAATCCTGTAGTGTCAGTTAGAATGCAGTTATCAATTGTCACTTGTTTTGTTTTTGCTATTATTTTTTTGTTAGAAGAAACCATTCAAAGAAAAGTGATATAAATAAAAGTAAATGTCGTTTCTTTGTTAAAAAACTTTGCAAAACAAGTGTTTTACTTATAATTTAATATAAAGGAATTAAACCTCTCAACTTATTATAAAACGAAATTTCGTTTTAAACCAAAAATGGAGAAACTTCAATTCGAATTTACGCTATTACCTGGAGGCGATGACAGGTCAAATATTATTAGCATTATAAAAATAGTCACAAGTGGTGAAAAAGTGTTTATAATACCAGAAATGCTACAATCCGCCAGCCATCACGAGGAGATAATGAAAAGTGGTGCTTTTGGAAAAATAAAAAATAGTTTGAAAAAAAGATACCAGGTTAGAAGAATCTGGGTAACCATGACAGAAGAACTAAAAAAAACATATGCAGACGAAGATGGAAACCTACAGTTTGGAGACCAATACCTCGAAGAATTGGACGAAAAAAGTTTACAAGATACTGTAGATTGTAGATTTGTTATGAAGTAAACAAGTATGAACATATGGTCAACAAAAAAAGATTTATGAATAAGAAAACATTTGGAAATGCAGAACATAATAAAAATAGGGGTAAAAATCCATGTAAAATTTGTGAAAAATTGAATAAGGGCATTCGTTACCACCCTGAAGCTACATGCTGGTTCAAAACAAAAGAGGATGAAAAATTTAAGAGAAATGCCATTAAACATGTAAACAATTCAGTGATAGAAACTGAATTAAATGAAAATGATCAAAAAAACTAATAGTAACACCATTAATAAAAGTCAAACTATTACTAAATGATAAATTAAAAATATACGGAATTTATGATTCGGGTTCAAATGTTTCTCTAATTAATTCTAAGTTATTGAAACTAAAAGGAAAAGGAAACAATTTGAATGAAGCAAATTTAGTAACGATTAACGGTGTTAAAAAGACGAGTGGTTTGACAATGTTAAAAATAAAAATTTTTGAATTGGAGAAAAAAGTTGATGTGTACATTATTGATGAACACAATTTCAAGTATGATTTTTTGATTGGATTAGACATGATAAAAGACTTCAAACTTATCCAAAGTGAAGACTTGCAAATATCACAGAAACTCTGCCTGAATAATACAAATAAAAAGAAAAAGATTCTATAGATATGAAAACGAATACTGAATTTAAACATATAGAAAAACACAGAATTAATTTTAACGAACATGTTAAAGAAGATTTCAAAATAACAATAAATCATTTAAATGATGATCAAAAAACAGAAATAAATGAACTAATAGACAAATACACATCAGTGTTTGGGAAGAGTAAATATGATGTTGGCACTGTTAATGGATATGAAGCGATGATAGACTTATTAGTGGATAAATATTGTAGTAAGAGGCCTTACAGATGCAGTGTAGAAGATAAAAATGAAATAGAAGAGCAATAGCAAAATTATTAGACAATAAACTGATAGAAGAGTCGTACAGTTCATTTGCTGCACCGGTTATACTCTAGCATTTAAAAAAGAAGAAAACAAAAGATCCAGATTATGCACAGACTTCAGAGACTTAAATAAAATAGTAATACCTCAAGCTCAACCATTTCCATTGATTGAAGACCTAATGACAAAGACCAGAAATTGCAAATTTTTTTCATCGCTGGATATAAACTCAGCCTTTTGGTCTATTCCGTTGCGGATTGAAGACAAAAAAAAACAGGATTTGTAACACAGGAGGGACATTATCAATGGACCTAGTTATAAAGCTTAGACTTACGGATTTTCAATACCTGCCTGCCTTTTGGTTTGAAGACTTCTCTGGCAATTTTTCAAAGGATATTAAATATATTGAGAAAATATAAACTAAACGAATTTGCTGTCAATTACATAGATGACATTCTTATTTTTTCAAAAACTTTTGCTGAACACATTGATCATCTGACAAAGCTGCTGAATGCAATCAAAACAGAAGGTTTTAGATTAAAATTTACAAAATGCACATTTGCATCAGACATGGTAAAATATCTGGGTCATATAATTCAGTCAAGCCAGTAAAGGATAATTTTATTTCAATAAAGAATTTTCCTATTCCAAAAACACAGAAGAATGTAAGACAATTTCTAGGAAAAATCAACTTTTATCATGAGTACATTTCGAAGAGTGCAATAATACTAGATCCTTTGCATAATTTAAAAATCAAAAGTTTATTTGGACTGAGAAATGCCAAAATGCTTTTGAAACGATGAAAAACCTAATATGCTCACAACCGATCATGGAAATTTTTGATCAAGATTTACCAATTAATATATATACAGATGCTTCTCTAGAAGGTGTTGGAGCTATTTTAAAACAGACACAATCTGATGGAAAAGAAAAACCTGTTGCTTACTTTTCGAA
This sequence comes from Limnephilus marmoratus, assembly GCA_917880885.1. Classification (NCBI taxonomy): domain Eukaryota; kingdom Metazoa; phylum Arthropoda; class Insecta; order Trichoptera; family Limnephilidae; genus Limnephilus; species Limnephilus marmoratus. The sequence continues at coordinate 42,732,566 of OU862929.1, forward strand.
AAAATTAAATGGCACCCAGAAAAAGAAAAACGCAATTTACTTAGAATGCTTAGCTATAAAAGAAGCAGTGAGATACTGGCAATATTGGTTGATAGGTAAACCATTTACAGTTTATTCAGATCACAAACCACTGGAAAATATGAATCTCAAATCTAGAGCCGATGAAGAGCTGGGTGACTTAACATATTACCTATCCCAATATGATTTTCAAATTAAATATTCTCCAGGAAAATATAATATTGAAGCTGATTGTCTAAGCAGAAACCCAGTCTTAGAACCAGATGAGAACCAAGATGAGCAATTAAAAGTTGTCAACTGATTTATTTATTTATTTATTTATTTATTTACGGACAAATAGTCCAATTAACAATATAACAATAACACGAATAGAAAAAAAAGAGAGATCACAATGAAAGGAGATTACATATAGATGAAGAGCATTGACAAAATACATATAATATAAAAGTACATAGAGAAGATAACTATAAGTAGCATGAAGATGGATTTAAAAGACTTTAAAAAACCACATTGCGTAACGACTGCCGAAAGTCATTTAGGCTTACACCAAAAAATTCAATGCTTTGATTTGCGTTGACAAGTCTCGACATTCTGGATAAAGGAGAATGATATCCATAATTAGTAGAATGTTGACTGAGGAACAGCAATTCATTATTTCGGAGTCTACGGGAAGAAATGTTGAACTGGATGAGTTGTAACAAAGCAGGTGTGTCAGTAATACTGTTGATAATTTTGAAAATGCATATTAGATCAGAGTCCTTTCTACGTTTTTCTAAAGAGGAAATGTTTAAAGTTTGTTCAATTTCATCATACGAGTATTCTCCTCTTTCAAGTCCTAACCTCCAAGCAATTTCTCGTAGGAAGCGATGTTGTACAGATTCGATGTAACAAATGTGGATAGCATAAAAAGGAGACCAAATGACACTAGCATATTCAAGGTGAGGGCGGACCAGCGAACAGTAAAGAGTTTTAAGTGTATTTATTTGTTTAAAGTCAGAGGTGATTCTATGAATGAAGCCGAGTAGTTTAAGTGATTTGTTTACGATGTTATTAATGTGATCCCGGAAAGAAAGTTTACAATCCAGAGTGACCCCAAGGTCCTTGATAGAAGTGACAGTAGAGAGACAAACATTATTTAGTTTATAATCAATCTGAATAGGTTTTTTGGTTCTATAAAAGGACAAAATTTTGCATTTATCAACATTAAGTTCCATGCAGTTAATTTTGCACCAATCATTAAATGAATCAATATCAAGTTGAAAAAGTAAACAATCAAGATGGGATTTAATTATCTTAAGAATCTTATTGTCATCGGCAAAAAGCCAAAAACGTGTGTGAGAAAAAACTTTAATGATATTGTTAATAAAAAGGTTAAAAAGAAGCGGGGCCAAATGGGCTCCTTGCGGAACGCCGGAAGTTACATCAATGTTAAAGGATTCAAAGTTATTTATTTTAACCCTTTGTTTTCTATTACTCAAGTAAGAGTGAAAGAATGATAACAATGGGTCTCTAATGCCTATAGCATAAAGTTTGGCCATGAGAATACGGTGATTAACTTTGTCGAAGGCTTTGGAGAAGTCAGTGTAGAGGACATCAACCTGAGTGTTGTCTTCTAAGGCTTTAAGAATGGTATTTATAAAGGACAGTAAATTAGTTGTTGTAGATTTCGCCGATCTAAATCCATGCTGTTCCTCGATCAGAACATTTTTGAAAATAGGAGTGATTTTCTTTGTAATTATCGACTCAAATATTTTTGGAATATTAGATATAATTGATATTGGTCTGTAATTTCCAATATTTGACTTGTTTCCAGACTTAAAAATGGGTCGTATAAATGAAATTTTCCATGAGTCAGCAAATGTTCCGGTCGAGAGTGATAAATTGTACAACACACAAATTGGGTTAGATAACGAACATTTGGATGAAAAAAAAAAAAATTTTACTGCAGTAAACTCACCTTTCTCAAATGGATTAAATGAAAAAGTTTTACCTTACAATAAAACTTATATTATGTACTTAGCTTTATTTAAAACCTATATAGTGAGATAAACATTACCATTTTGCAGCCAAATCGACGTTTCTTACCAATATTCGTGTGAAATTCTCAGTTCAAATCTCCCGCCAATGTCACCTGGCAGTCCCACAAGAATCCGCTAGGCGGCGTTGCCAGCACGGCGTGGGGACGCCAATGATTATGCGTCATTAGATCTCATCAGGCAGCCCTTGCCTAGGTTTTAAATAAAGCTAAGTACATAATATAAGTTTTATTGTAAGGTAAAACTTTTTCATTATGTAGCATAGGCTTTATTTAAAACCTATATAGTGAGATATTGTTTGTTATCGCCTGGTGACATGATGCTAATGTGAATCAATTGCAATATTTATATGCTAGAAAATAGAGGTAAGATTTCTAGAAATCAGCTAACCAGTTACAGAGGTTGAAAAAGATTAGCAACCGATGCGTCATTGATGGTTCGGCCAGCTGATTCTGCAATTTCCCTTCTGTAGAACTTAGCAAAGGTATTGGGAGTTCTCCAGTTGCCGCGCGACAGTATGTCGTCTAGTTTATATTTCTGCAACCAGTTCAGGGATGCCACCGCTGAACGGATGCTGCCAGGTGGATCCTCTACGCCGGCATCTCTGAGAACTGTCCTAATCCAACCAGTAATTACTGCCCTGGAGGCTGCCTTCTCCGACCCACAAGTTGTAATAAATAGATTAGGTAATATCGCCTGCGCTCTCCGTTCCCTTGACAGTTCTATGACTTTGTCCAATAGACGGGGTCTATGTTCCTTATCTCAGAACGAGCCAGCTTCCACCCTGATTGCTGCCAGTCTGCCGAATCTGTCTTGGCACCAAACACTGGCCAAATGGAGATGCCTTCACTGTCCACTGACAGTCTTTCAGCTGTGCAGTGGAGCAAAGTGAGATCGTGAACTCGGCGCCCTGATGCCAAAAGCAGGATTGTGGCTGCTCTCCTTGATGCTTCAAAGAGAGTTATGTGTTGAGGCAAATTTTTCTCCAGCCATGATGTCACAATTCTCGGGTCCCAAATGGGGGGCTTCGAAGGTTTCAGTCTGGCTAAAGATATCCCTTTTAGTATCTTCTTCACTATTGGATTGGAGTTCAGCTTTCTATTGTCCTCTGGAGAGCCTAAGGTACACACCACTGACTTGTGGACTAAAATGGTACTCAGCGATAGCTTCTCTTTGATGTGTAGGTCGGCTAGGAACCTGGCTAGGTCTTCAGCTTTGGAACGTATGGCATCGAGCTGATTCTCTGAAGCCCAGTGTTGCCACCTTCGCCATGCCGGAGCATAAGTGCGAAGGGTAGAACTCCTCCACCCGGATCTAAGAAGTTCCTTCTGCTGAGTTGACCAACTTCTTAGGTTTTTATCCCACCCCCACAAAGCCAAATCTCCAGAATGAAGGATTCTACTTGAGGAGGAGGGTTGTTGGTCCTGGTGTCTATCAGCGCTTCTTCTAGATTGTGGATCGTGAGAGGTGGACCTAAGGCCCGACCCTTCAGATCCGCTCTCCAAAATGCCCTCTCCCAACGAGGAGCCACTACCAGGTATAATCCCTTTGCTCTGTTCAAGTGGCAAAGAACCCTCGGCAAGAGGCACGGGGGAGGGAAGATCCAAGCCAGCTGATAGTCCCAGTCCCTGCTCCAAGCGTTGTGGTAGTCTGCTCTGTCGTCCTGAAAATCAAGAGAAACATACCTGTGAACCACGTGTGCTGTCTTAGAGCCAAATAGGTCTATCTCGGGTCGTCCCCATTTTCTGAACGCTACCTCTGTAAAAGAGGGTAGCAAGTGCCATTCGGGTACAGCACGATGACGAGATAGACAGTCCGCTACTTCATTGAAACGACCTGGTAGGTATTGTGCTGTCATGGAGATACAGTGTTTGTCCAAAACATCTAGCACTAGTCGAGTATAGCTCAGGAGTTGAGTTGATCTGGTACCCCCCTCCTTGCGGAGGTAAGATACGACAGACCTGTTATCCGACTGGATCAGGAGACCCGAGCCGGATAGCTCGAGCGCGTGAGGAGACAAGGCAGCCAACACGGCGAGCATCTCCTTCAGATTGGAGTGAAGATTCAGCTGATCTTCCGTCCACACACCACTGAGAAGTCTCTCGTCTAGCTGGGCACCCCAGCCCTGGTCCGAGGCATCGGTTGTCAGGTAATGCTCAAACAGCGGCAGATGTATAGGTGACGTCAGGGTAAGCGATCGAACCCACCATCTCAATTCCCGAGCAGCAGCTGCAGGAATCGGTGACGACTTCCAAGGGTGGTAGTGTCTGAGTCCTAGGCACCCTTTCTGTATATACCGGCTGTTGAGTCTGCCTCTCGGAACTGCAAAACTAGCAAAGTTCAAAGAACCCAAGAGGCTGCGCCCCTTATTTAGTGACCACCTTCCTGTCTGAATCAAACCCCTTAACAGATAAGATAGGGCTAAAACCTTGTTCTGAGGGAGAGACTTTTCGTTAGTTACGGTATTCCAGCTGATACCAAGAAATTGGACTTGTTGTGATGGTTCTAGTATTGACTTATCAAATTGTATTTGCCATCCCAAGTCTTGTAAAAACTCCACCATTTCTCTAGACTGGCGTTTTAAAGTAAGCAGGCATTGGTTTACTAATAAAAAATCATCCAAATATACTAAAATTCTCATCCCTCTCTTCCGTAGTTCCTGCGCTACCCAGTTAGTGATGGTTGCGAATGCCTTAGGTGAGGTGGCTAGGCCAAAGGGGAGGGATGTCATCTGCAAGAGTTCATTCCTATAGATAAGTCTAAGGAAGCATCTATGCTGCTCACTCACAGGCACATGGAAATAAGCGTGTGTTAGGTCCACTTTTACCATCCAGTCATTCGGTTGTAGAAAAGTAGGAACTCGATAAACGTTTACCAGACGAAATTTACTAATAGTCAAAAAGTTGTTTAAATACTTTAAGTTAAAGACCGGTCTCTTTGAACCATCTGACTTGGGGACGAGAAACATGTTAGAAATAAATGAGGGAGTGGCAGGTGCCGACTCTAAAACTTTAAGGACCTTAAGTTTCTCAATTTGTTCCGTCATTGCCACGGAAGTCTTAGTAGCGAACGGGGAATTAGATAAATCAATATTATTATTCAGAGGAGGTTTTGAAGAAAATGGAATCCGGTAGCCCTCTAACATCTTAAGGATGATAGTAGGGGCGCCAAGGTCCCTCCACTTACCTGCGAATGAGCGCAACTGACCCCCTTGAAAAGAGGGGCCTGGGTTAAAACCTCTTACGATCTGACTTCCCCGCCCTTTCCTTGGGCCTGAACCTGTCTCGGCGAGTGAAAGCTTTAGTCGTTCTACGGGCTGGCTCCTGACCTCTGCTCTCTGGCTGTTCCCTTCTTGTGATGGTCCTCCCCTGCAGCATCTTGGGACGAAAGGGCTGCAAGTTCTGTACAGGATTTAACGGGCTGGGTTTAACGGGCGGGGCCGGGCGCGATGTGCTAGGCTGAGGAGCGAAACACTTCTTCACTCCTCCCAACCTATCCAGCTGCGCTGCCAGGATGATCGGGTCGAAAAGATACTCAGATGTAGGTGGTATCTTCCGCATGGCGTCTCCGACGTACCCGTCACTGATGCCCTGCAGTACCCTCTCCCTTCGGTGCTCGATGTGGGCTGCCCGTTTTCCGCAGACCATCTGCATAATGTCTTTGGACACTTTCTGGGACTCAGATCCCGTAGCGAAGAGAGACTGTACCTTCTCATACAGAGTGGAAGTGCTCAGCTTCGTGCCCGGTTCTGCGCTCCAGTTGACCAGCTCCTGCAGGGAGGCCTTCAGGAGATCTGCGTGCAGCGAAAGGGCATTGGACAGGGATCCGCAGAAGGAGTCCGTTGACGTGGTGGCCGATTCCTCCTGGGCTACGCGTTTCAGTTCTGGGTTTAGAGCCAACATTGAGAAGAGAGGGGTTGCGGCATATGATTTCTGGATCTCCAGGTAGCGGACATTGTTCCAATTTGCTGTCCCCAGATGCTGAAGGAGCTCCACTCTTTTCAGCCTCCCTGGGTCGGCCGACGGTATCTTCGGCTGTTTCAGCTCCGTCGTCCACTCCCCGAGATCCAAGGCGCGAGACGGCAGAGGGCAGGTGAGACCCATCCCTTCATCTCTGTCGGCTTCCTTCGCCAATTCCTCCCGGAGCGATGCGGGGGTGTCCAGGGAGATGCTATCCTCATCGTCCGAGGCGTCACGGATAGGAGCATCAGACCGCTTCTCCAACAACAGATGCAACATCTCCTTCGCATCTGCTTCGTAAGCACGTCAATTCGTGGGTCGCCGAGAGTCGGCTCACCGATCTTCTGCCTTTTGGCATCACCGCAGACCCTCGAACGTTTGCCCCGCGTGTCCGTATGTATCACCTTCATGATTTCCGCCCTCGAAATCTCAGCTTCCCCACAATCTGAACTTTCCGAGTTCGCCATAACAATAGAGGCACAATCACGGAACAATCACAAAGAAAAGTTGAAAAACACACGAAACTGAAATTCAATTTCGGGATTCGAACAGTATCACTGTTAAAATGTTTGGTAAATTAAAATTTTTGCACAAAATACTGTTTGAAAGCCACTTCTAGTGTATTTTGTACAATCAAGATTAAATCAAACGCTGGTCAATAAATTTAGATGCAAAATCAATGAAAATGACTCAAAAGTAGCTTGGACAACTATAGCGCGTAATTGTGTAAAAACCTATAATGAAACAGAGCACACCGTCACTGGATATGCGCCACAGTACCTACTTAACGGCACAGATGTTACAATTTTGCCAAATGAGTTAAAAGTTAAGAAGACCGACATCGATTTGATTCAAGACAGAAAAAAAGCTCTGGAAAATACTATAAAGTCACATAATTACAACAAGATAATTTACGATAAAACCAGGAGACACATTAACTTCAAGGTTGGTGACACTGTTTTTGTGGAGAATGGAAACAAACTTAGAAGAAGAAGGAAGAAGCTCGACGAATTGAGAATCGGACCCTACAAAATCATAGAAAAATTATCAAATTCAATTTACAAGATAAACACTGGTCGACAAAAATTAGAATCAAATTTTTTCCACATCTCGAAGTTAATTCCAGCACCTGCATTGATGAACCATGAAGAGGATATCGAAGATGAATGTAAATTTTTGCAATAATTTTCTTTCCCGGGGGGGGGGGGGGGGGAGATGTAAAGGAAATATATTCCATTTAAATTTGAATTAACCTTACTATTCTTCCAAACTGCCAAGTGGGCGACATCTCTGGTTCATTTGGTCAAGCATGATGATGTAACAGTTTCTTCGAATAATACGTTATAGTGTCTTTGAAAATCCATAGATATCGCCGTAATCACCATTCTTGCAGAGTAAATATTAATTATTTTTTCGAACAAACAAAAAACATTTTATAATGCCTAACCAGATTGGAATGTATGGGAAGGTAGATTGAATGACCTAGTTTGAGTCATGTTGTTTAACCTTTAAACGCCCATGCAATAAAAGTAGCCCACTGCCCAAGCATTTTTTGTGAAACATTCGAACCATAATCACCGGTCCCATATGGGACGGGCATTGAGAGACAAAAAATCCGTAGTCCCGTACGGGACCGCTGGGCGTCTAAAGGTTAATGAGTTTTAATTTTTTTCAAATGATTGAGAAAGTGCAAAAGAAGTTTCTGAGATATTTATATCTTAGAGATTTCGGATATTATCCCTGGTTATATCCATCAGCCTTTTGTCCGGCATGCTGGATATTAATAGCCTCGCCGATAGAAGGAAAACTGCTTTGCTGACAACAGCATGTAAACTTTTAAACGGTAACATCTGTATTCCCGATATAATACAAAAAATTGAGTTTTATGTCCCCTACAACTTCACAAGAGCGTGCTGCAGACACAGAACTTTTGTTGTTCCGAGATGCAGAACTAACTTACCATTAGTAATGCCGCTCGGAAAAATGATTCTGTTACTAAATTACCTGTCCCCTGATATAGATATTTTTCAATTAAATATTCTTCAATTCAAAAAGGCTATTATTACTTAATAAAATAAAATGTATGTTTATTATTGGATATTTATAACTGTAAATGTGCATTTAAAATAAAATAAATAAATAAAAATAAATAAAAAAAATAAATATCATGTCCTGTAAAGTCGAGTTAAAAATGTAAATGTGATATTAATTGAAGTAAAATGACTGTGTGAAACTGTAGTTGTAGTTCAATTAATTGTTGAATCCCATTATAATTTTTATTTCTTTCATATATTGAATAATATTATTTTTTCATTTATGTAAACAGTTTATTTGTAAACAAATTCTGCTACGTAATTATAATTACACGTGACAGCTGTGGCCGCTGGGGGTATATATATACTTGGGAACAACATCTCCTCAGTCGTGTTCCAGCAGACAGCCACAATGGCAACCTTCAGCAACATGATATCTGGTAAGAAAACTCTATATTATCTCCAACTGCATATTGGTTCCGTTACATCCCTTCTTGGAACATGCCAACAATCACTCATTAAACCCTTTTTGTTTCAATGTTTATAAATTAATATATATGAAAATCCCCTTTTGGACGTGTGTTCTACTAATACTGTTCCACAGAGCTACCTACTAGTCACTAACATATACCTACTAGCCGCTCGTCCCTTCTGTTCGAAGCACTTGCTTCTGCACAGCGAGGGGTGTATTTTATCATAGAGTAGTGTGATTCCCTCAAACAACAGGGGCATTGAAGTGCCCACCACTGTCCCGCCCCGGTATAGGCGACTTATGGTTGCCCCTTCGGAGCTCTCGCAAGAATCTAATTTTTTTGAATGAACGGCTCTACATTTAAATAAACGAATCTAGACCTTCAATGTCCCTACATACTTTGTTAGGTGGCGGAATGTAGGCTCGCCTACAGACTGTACTGTAATGGTCATGGTACATAATAATAATACAGGTGTTATGTTATACATGGTACAATGAACATAACAAAATAAATCAGCAACCGTCATGAGTTGCATTACATGCGGTTTGCTGATAAACGAAGGGAGACCACACACTCCAGAACTGCAGGCATCTGCGTGAGGAAAAAAAAAAAAAAAAACAATGAAATAAAAGTAAACATAAAAATTTGAGATAGAGATGGTGAAAGTAACCATCGGGCGCCCGGCAGTCCCCGAGAGAATGAATAAGGTTGTTTGTCCAACGTTACGACATCCAACGGAGTCGTCCTTTAGCCAGCTAGCCGGTGGTGCCTAGAAGAAGTGATTGGACGACTATACAGAAGACCCTAGGAAGAGAAGCGTCGGGTAGCCGGAGGCTGGACGGACAGCCTTCGGATGCCATTCAGTCTTTCCCCCAACCTCATCATGTCAGGGGGGGTGGCGCGGGTGTCGGGTGGAGCTTACCAAATCCAAAAGGCCGGCCCAAACAAGTAAGATAGGGACAAGGCCCATGGTCCAACCCCTTTAATGGGGGAGAGGACAAAACAAAATAAACAACGGAGTGCAGTTCCAATCTCCAAATAAACTGTATAACATCGAAAGAAAAAAAATATGAAGAAAAATAATAATACACCAATCATTATGGACAAAATGAATAGATGCTGGAGACTCCCTAAGCGCTCATGTATAATAAAACAGAGCAATATGAAAACATATTAAGACAGTAACAGTAAACAGAAACTGTAAAAGAGACAAAATATACTTAACATGTAAAGTGTAAAAAATTAAATTTTAAATTAAACTGCAAAACAGCAAAAGTGTAAATACAAAACCGGAAGCTGCCAAACTGCAAAAGTATTGATGCAAAAGCATAACAAAATAAAGAAAAAATATAATGTGCATGTAAAGTGTTAAAATGAAAATTTTAATAAAACAGCAAAACTGCGAAAGTGTAAATCAAAACTGCAAACTGTAAAACTGCAAATGTGTAAATACAAATAACAATAAAAACTAAATAAAAATATAGAAATATATACAGCCAAGGCAAGTAAGTGAGAGAAAAAGTCAGATCGTAGTCCGTAGTATATCAGGAACAAGTACACCCGGTAACCTATATTGTACTAATCAGCGACTCTAAGAGCAGGCCATCTTTCAACCCAGATCCTTGCAAACTTACACAAGCACTCGAAATTCACCTTGTTCGAGACTAGATCAGTGTTCCACACTGGTCTAATCGGTACGTCCAAGCCGTCAAGCATTTCCTCTCTGGCATCCATCATTATCTCACAATGCCACAGAATGTGCTCGGCCGACTGGTTGGTACAACCGCACGCGCAGTTGGGATGAGGGGACAGGGAGAGGGTTTGAAGTCTCCCCCTGAACTCCCCATGACCAGACAAAAGTTGGGTCACGTGGTGGTCCAGTTTAAGAAAGGCCCCTTCCATTCTGATTTTAACTGATGGGAAGAAGGAGAAGGTCCATCTCCCTAAATTCGACCTATCCCAACGGAGCTGCCACTCCTGGAGCGACAGTTCCCTCATTGCACGAAGCAGACCAGGGAGAGTCCCCGGACCACCAGGAGTTAAAACAACACCATGATGGGTTGCGCAATTGGGATGAGGGGACAGGGAGAGGGTATGAAGTCTCCCCCTGAACTCCCCATGACCAGACAAAAGTTGGGTCACGTGGTGGTCCAGTTTAAGAAAGGCCATTTCCATTCTGATTTTAACTGATGGGAAGAAGGAGAAGGTCCATCTCCCTAAATTCGACCTATCCCAACAGAGCTGCCACTCCTGGAGCGACAGTTCCCTCATTGCACGAAGCAGACCAGGGAGAGTCCCCGGACCACCAGGAGTTAAAACAACACCATGATGGGTTGCCGGGGTTCCTGTGGTTAGCTTCTGCTTAGTGATCACCTCCCTGATTTCAAGATCGATTGGCAATATACCAGCCAATATAGGCAAAGCGTCCGAAATACAACAGGGGCACATGATAGCTGAAGTGTTCTTCTACATTCTACGGAAACAAGCTGAGTTAATGATAAAAAATTTCATTTATATTTGCAATGACAGAGCAACGCGTAATTCAATTGCCATAGTTAGTTTAGTTATTTGAACAAAAAAAAAGTTTTAAAATGCCGAAAAGAAATTGCAAATTTACGGATGATCTGCAAAAAGACAACACATTTGTAAAAAAGCTTTATGGTGAAGATAGCAGAGTGAAGTGCCAGCAATGTTTCTCAGAATTTTTATTGCACACGGTGGGCGAGCGGATATTAAGGATCACTTGAAGTGTGCGAAACACAAGGCTGGTGTGACGGCGACTGCAAGCACTTCTTCTATTAAAACATTCTTTAAAAATAATCCAATTCAAGATGACAGACATTGACCTAGAAATTCCAAATAGATGCCGTGCATATTTCATGACGCTGTAGAGCAGTGGCGGCCGCTGCCCTGAAAACGTGGTGGTTCACTGATAATCTGTAACTATGAGATAACAATTACTAAGCAACATTAGGTAAAAATGATTCCACTAATCTTATTTGGAGAGAACTACCTAGTTTCGCTAACTGACTGAGTGACTAGGCCCCAAGGTCTATTCTAAGCTGTTTTCGAAGTGCGAAAACTTCTACATATCGCTTTTTAATTAAAATTTTTAATTTTTTTGAGCAGATCTTTATTCTGTACTAAGAAAATAAAAACACACTACAATTTTTTCGTAAATAAACCTTAAATTTCAGCCCAAAAAACTCTATTTTTTACAATGTTTAATTTATTTTATTTTATATTTCATAAAATAAAATAAATTTGAAAGTAGTGAAAGGAGAATATACAACGCAAATGTGAATGGTAGAAGAAGTCGGGGACGCCCGAGGAAGACATGGCACGAGCAAGTGAATCAGATACTTGAGTCGGGCCATGTCGAAAGTCAGAATAATAGAAGAGCATGTATGAGACGATATATGAATGTGAGTGAGGCAAAGAGTGTGTACCAAGACCGAGTTATTTGGCGGTCCGTCCTCTCTGCCTACCCCTACGGGAAACGGCGTGATGTGGTTAGTTAGTTTTATATTTCATTATAAACAGGATACAAACAGTATTTATAAACAATATATAAACAGCACGAGGGCAAAATTGTCAAAGTTAACTATAAAAAATTTGAATTCCTTAATGATCTAATCAATAAAAAAGCAAATATATGTAAAATTTAGGTATTTGCTGTACCTTTTGATTAAAAAAAGAATTATTCAGTTTGGTTAAGTATTTTTGCCTTAAATCCAAATTTAAGTTTGTATGATAAAGGCCGCTGGGTGGCACACCAATATAGCTTAATTTTTCATACATGTGGCCGGCGTTGCGCGCTGGCGATGTTTGGGATATTCGATACAAAAACATAATTCGGTCCGCTTGCGATCGGCCTGCACACCGGGACAGGGTAACTTCGCGCGGAACTTTGAGAATTTGCTCTCCCTGATTCATATTATATTAAGCATTATATTGGTAGGTGATATTTTTAATGAGATTTATAGATTTAATATTTTTCGGTAAGATATTATAGAGTAATTTTAGACGATATAATTTACCGGTGATGCACACGAACACACTGTGCAACCAGCCGCCCTTGCTGTAGAGATATCGGAGTCAGTGACGTAGTTAGCATGTGTGGCACCCTGGGCGGATAACTTGGTGTCACCCCCCCCCCCCTCTTTCCCCTCCTGTCCTGATTTAGAGCTTCATAATTATGGTAAGCCTATATATTGGGTAAATGCTGCCTGAAAGTGACATACATAATGTATTGCTTTTGTTCCAGTCTTCTTTCTTGTGTTATTTGTGGGCATTGCGAGTAGCAACCCCGCCGGAAACAATGCAGCAATGCAGCTGATGGAAACCATCAACCAGTTCGCCCAGGATGTATTTGGGGTAATGTCTGTTCAGGTTTCTCATAATAATGATATTAACGAAACTCCGACTTCTGACTCTGACTGCTGTTTTAATTTAATTTGTATTATTATTTAAGTAAGCTCATGAGGCGTTTATATGATAAGTTCAAAGAAAAAAAATTATATCAAAAAATTCACCCGAGACCAAAACATCATTGACATTTTCTACTCCAAACAATGTCAGGAATCACTGGTTAAAGTAAGTCAAGAACGTCCCTTAACATCTTGTAAAATTAAATTTATAATAACGAAAAAATGAAATGACATTTGTAATTTTTTTATATCACAAATAAAAGTAAGCTTTTAAGATAATTATGATTTAATAATAGGTACAATTTAAATTGTTTTTAGGTTTGTTGGACATAGGTTTCATAAAGTTATATAGTTGCTTTATTGGCTAATTTTGGTTGCTTTGTATTGCAGGTGATCTTCAAAGAAAAAGCCGGCAAAAACTTCGTCACATCCCCAGTATCGACGAATATCCTGCTGGCCTTGCTGGCTCAAACCGCCAAAGGAGAAGCCCTCGCAGAGCTGCTCGCTGGTCTCCACCAAAATGACTTTGTGAGTATCCCCGATAATCTATACCAAGAATCAAGGATATAACCAACTGCGAATTTAAGAAAAGGAGAAGATTTTAATGGACCGCCGATAGCAAATACAGTCACATGGATTAATCACTACTCTCAACCTTCGGCTTCATTACCTCTTGTCTTCCCGACCTTGTCGTGACAACTCTGTTACCCAAACTGTTAGATCTCCTCAGTGGAGTAGCGCGCCTTGGAGGGGCCCTGTACCAAAATTAGTTGGGGGGCCCAAATGAAGGATAAAGATTTCTCACAAAAGAAACAAAAGGCCTCTGTAGCCCGGGGGCCCCGTATTATTGATACGGCTAATACGGCGGTAGCTACGCCCCTGGATCTCCTCCTAGGATTAGTGTATGCTTCAAACATTGAGAAATTACTCTTGCAGTCCTTAACTTCTTGACCTCTGTCTTCCCAGACCTTGTCTTGTCTATGCTGTTACCTGAATTAACGATTATTCACTCTCTCCAGAAACCCGCAGACTACAAGTCAACTGTCGATAAGATGACATCCTCCCAGAAAGGTAGCCCGCAGTTGGCACTGAAAGTGTACATCAATTCGGACGTGAAAGGAGAGTCTGCTCAGATGAACCCCGCCTTCAAGCAAAATGCAGTTGCCTTAGGCATAGAGGCGCAATTCATTAACTTCACCAAACAAAATGAAACAGCTGCCGAGATGAACAACTGGGTGAGATAAACAAGCTAACATTATATTACAAGCGCTAGAATCTGATTTTCTTCTAATATTTGTCTATATCTTAACATATCATGTTTTACTGTGACAGCGCAATAGAGAACTCCAGTCCAATTTTTTTAATTTTTTTTTATGAATAATGACCTTCCAACTTAAATAACTGCGTTTTTATTTTTAGAGTTAGTTTTAATAGTTAAAATAATTGTCAAAGTTTTTTCGAGACCCCCCGGAAATATGGTAAATCGTGTGACGTCATCACTCCCGAAAAATTAGTATGGGATTGGGCAATCAGCTGATCTACTGCCGCCATTTTGAAATCTGTTGTTCCGTTGTTCGAAGTATTCTCCCTAGAAGAAGCATTACTATTTTTTTTGTGCAGTAGTTTTTCAATATTTTAAATAATAGAGATAAACTAATAGAGATACCTCTATTTTTGATACTGAATTATTTAGGCTTAAATATTGTTTCAATAAACACTACAACTAAATCTCTATAAACAGTACGAAATAAAGAATAACATGAAATGTTGTTAATACTGATGGCTTGTGCCATACCTACATGTCGATTGATTTCAATACAATGTGATACAATGACTGGTGACGCGTGACGTCAGCACTAACCATTCAATCGTACCAACTTTACAGTGTATTTTAACGAGACGTTAAAAAATGCACTTTTTAATATTTTTTTACGAACAATAAGATTAATATTATAAAAAAAACTTATATATTCAGAATCAGCGTTTATTGGTCTGTATGAACATATTTTTTTAAAGTCATAATATTTTTTACTGGAGTTCCTTATTAACGCTTATAAGGCAATCTTTTGTCTTTGCAGGTGAGCAGTAAATAAATAAAAAAAAACAATCACCTGTTGTTAAACCTGTTTCCCTGTTTAGGTTGAGAAAAATACCAACAATGGAATCGCGGAACTCGTCAACCCCGCTGATTTGCATAACAACTCCTTAGTAGTACTCATCGATGCCCTTTCCTTTGAGGTTGGTACTCACTTTATAATATAGAATTAGTTATAATATCAGGGAGTAGGTACTTTCACTGCTTTGTACAAAATGTTCCAATGGCAATATACCATATTTATAATATTGTATCGATTTTTAATATCACTTAATTATATTCGAGTACCTACTTTCTTATTTTAATAAAAAAAATTCTATATAATAAATTAAAAGCTCAGATAATATTTAATAAGTGCAGCAATTTATTTTTGTTGACTGACTACACTACTGTAGTGAACCTGTTTTGACTCTACCACTTGGAATTTTTTCTGTCTGCAAATTTGTTTGTTAAAATTGTTGTCCAAGTGCGGCTCAAGGTGGTTGCCGTGTTGGATAATACCCTTTTATCTCGCCAGAGTTCGCATTATCGAGCTCCTACTATGAGCTGTCAAAACGGAATAAGTCATCAATATACTGGTACCTACCGGAATGAAAAAAGTTTAAAAACAGAATTTATTGTAATTGAAATGGTGACTTCAATCTTCTTATAATTGAAAGAACCGGGTGACCTTTTTTGGACACAATTATATAATTCAAAAAATGTTACTAATAAATATTTATGGTTTATAATTAGGTAGGGAAGTATTTAATTACCAACTCACAAATCTTCTGATTTCAGAGGAAATTTTGTTTTTGATATATTAAATAAGAGAAAAATCGTATGCAATATGGTTGTGAATGATGAATACTTGGAGCAGGTGAACGAGTTTGTGTATCTGGGTAGTATGTTTACGAGAGATGGGAAGGCTGATAGGGATATTGAAAGAAGGGTGAATGCCGGTAACTCCATTAATGGAGGACTGAATGCCGTTGGCGCTAATAAAAAAATTGTCAAAAGAAGCGAAGCTAGCAGTCCACAATGGAGTCCTGGTACCTACCCTGATGTATGGCATTGAGGCATGGAACTGGCAGAGGAAGGATGAAAGTAAACTGAATGCTGTTGAAATGAGATCCCTGAGGCGTATGTGTGGTAAAACCATGTATGATCGTGTGAAAAATGTGGATATCCGCAAAGAATATAAGGCTGATGTAAGCATAATGAGTAAGATTAAGAAAGGGACCGTCAGATGGTTTGGGCATGTAGAGCGAATGGACGAAGAAAGTGGTGTAAGAAGAATATATGAAACAAACGTGAATGGTAGGAGAAGTCGGGGACACCCGAGGAAGACATGGCACGATCAAGTGAATCAGATACTTGAGTTGGTCCATGTCAAAAGTAAGAATAATAGAAGAGTATGTATGAGACGATGTATGAATGTGAGTGAGGCAAAGAGTGTGTGCCAAGACGCGGTGTATGGCGGTCCGTCCTCTCTGCCTATCCCTGCGGGAAAAGGAGTGATGGTTAGTTAGTTAGTTAGTTTTTAAATAAGAGAAAAATAGAAACATATTTTTTGGAAGCGAGCTCTACTGTTCACAGAACGACCAGTACCTATAATAAAAGTCTTGATAATAATAATTGACATTGTTTGTACGTTTTGTCTCACAGGGGGATTTTGAACAGCAGTTTAACCCGATGTTGACTTGGAATGATACTTTCCACCCGAACAGTACGAACGAGAACGAGACGATTTCACTTCCCACCATGCATGCAATGCGAATGTTCCATTACAATGAGACCGATAAGGAACAGGTAAAGTAACATTAATTAGGTAGAGTGGTGAACTCCTTATCTCGGGACCCAGAGGTGGCAAGAAGAAAACCTGGCCCTAGCAGGGATCTGGTCTGATTCATTTTAGTTTGCAATCACTAAGCTTCCACAAGCACTCAATGGGTTTCGCTATTCGTATTTATTGTTATATTTTGGTACAAGAATGCCTTCATGCTTTGTGAACCCATTCTTGTGTTCATGTTCCACTTTCATCTTACATTCAGCGACGGAATCAATATTTGGTGCCGTAATAGAGCTGTTGGGTTGAAAATTAAAACTTTGCTTGAAATGGCTTTAGATATGAATAGCCAGATACTTCCCTATCTTTCTTTTCCCCATCTCCTTCCCCTCCCGATACCATCAGCCTCCCAACATACCCTAATTGGGAGCGCCATAATCCCACTGATTCCAGATGGGAGCAGTCGGAATTTTGTGCGGTATTCAAATAAAAAAATAAAAACGCAGCTAATGAAGGAATCCGGGGTCTTCGTTGGCAAACAGACCTTCCGGTTGGATCCAAGAACCCAATTCACCACTGCTATAGTTAATTCAATGTAGTTTATACAAAATACTACTCTTTTAAAAATAATTTAACCTCAGGCGCGGATCCAGCCCAAAAACAAGGTTGTGGTCACAGCCACCTGAAAACCGGCCAAGTGCGAGTCGGAGTACGAAGTCGCTCATGAACGACTTTTGAATTTGATTATTTCCTTTTTTCCGCGTGTCAGGACTTTGGCCTTAGGAATGAAAATAATCATTGAGTGATCTGTATTTGTAGAAATTTTTTATGTTAGGGTACAAATCTTGGTCGCATGTTTCAATGAGATGAGCTATCGAGTCTGGTATAGCCGAATTGTTTTCACATTTTCTTTTTTATTTGGTCATCCAGAGTCAGTATTCATCTTATAATTAAATTGTATTATAATATGTAAATGAAATCCTCAGCAAGGGAGATCCCAGTGAGAATATATCATTATCTCTACTTGTTACTAAGAAATGAAGACATTTGGTGTGCACCGGTTGTGATACAATCAAAATTTTAGATTAAAAAGACGTTTTTAAAATTTTATTGTGACGTTCAACGTTTTTTAAATTCACGGTGAAGTAAAAGATCACGGCGTTCATTGCTATTTATGGAAATTATTATTGATCGGAAAAATTATTTTCCGCCATGTATTGTACGTGCAGGGATGTATTACCCAGTGACGGTGAAGATGAGGTAACCCCAACCACATTTGCGCCTGATGAACCTGAAGATGCCTGTCGAAGACGCAAGAAGAAGAGAAGATGTGGGAAAAGAAAATATTATTATTATTATTTGACAGTTGATTCACTATCATTAATGAATATTCGGTACATCTGGATCACCTTTTTCACTTTCAATGTCTCAATATCGATATCCTAGTCCCTGACACTAACATTTGGTTTAGATAGAAAAACTTCCAAATGAAATAGGTCGAGTACCTCCGGAGACAATCTCTCCTCCAAATAATTTATAATGGAATCTAATAGAGGTATGTAAATTGATTTCCGAAAGCATTCTTCCACCGATTTCGCCTCATAATTGAACCTTTTTGTTTGCCTTAGAACTGTATGTGGGAATTTTAATATAACACCCAACTGTTTTGCTTGCTCTGTCGCCTCTGAAAATAATTGTTTGAATACAGATTCACCTTTTTTGCGTTTCGACCGTAATACTTCTACGACAAGTCTTTTAGGGTTGAGGGCATGCCCACTGTGCCCACAATGGTGGATCCGTCCTTGTTGAACCTTCATACCAATGCAAAAAGACTGCCCATGTCTCTCTAGAAAGATACCAATACAGATGCTACCGGTCTGAAGACCTTGGTTCAATATGAACCCAGTGGCGCCCGGGTAATTCTAATTCTAACATAAGCCTTCAGCCCATATACCACTAGAGGGGGTCTCAGAGTCGAACTCGGCAAACCTTTATTAACTTAACCTAACCGTATCAATTGGCACCCTCTTCATTATCTCCACATCACACTTTTAAAATTTTCAAGTAATATTTATAACTAATATTTGCAGTACTATTTCATCATAAAGTATAATTGATCCACAGATCTTGTGGCTGCCTATTGAAGGTGGTTACAACCTCATCATCTCTCTGCCCAAAGGGAACTCAACGAAGGAGGATGATTCTTCTACCGACTATTCCGAGGCTAACAAACCTGAATTAAAACAGGTCTTCGTGGCTCTGCCCAAATTCCACATCAATACAACAGTTGATGACAAATCCATTCTGACCAAAGTGAGTGCTTCTGCAGATTACTTTACACAAGATTGTCGTGGTACATCCCAGGGTGGAATTTGGCTTTTTCCACCAGCTCCCTGGACCCCTGGATTCCTTCCCATCTTTTGTACCTTTTTCCTTCGCAGAACTTTCTCTCCTTCTCCTTCCTTTTCTTAAAAACACCCGCTACTCAGCATCCCCAAAAACGACATAGGTCCCAAGGGAAGTTATTTTCCACATGAGTGGGAGTTAAGTTTACTTAAGTGTGGGGTTAATGTAAAAATAACAACAGGGGGTCAGTGTGTCCGTCACTCCCGGACACACTGACCCCTGGATTCCTCCCCATCTTTCATACCTTTTTCCTTCGCAGAACTTTCTCTCCTTCTCCTTCCTTTTCTTAAAAAGACCCTCTACTCAGCATCCCCAAAAACGACATAGGTCCCAAGGGAAGTTATTTTCCATATGAGCCTCCTGTGTGGGGTTAATGTAAAAATAACAACAACAAAAAATTTGCAGTCTTTGGAACAAACTTACTTATCTTAGGGTGGTTCAATGCTCAATTAGTTTTTCGCATTCTTGGTTCATTTTAATTCGTTTAGTTTCCATTAACTCGTTTAGTTTCCACCAGAGATTTTTTCATTAAAGACTACTAATTTTGTTTCTTGACGTGGATTATGCACCGCGTAAACTTTCGCAACATGTTTCAAAAATGTACATATTCATTATAAATGTACTAAATAAACACTTCCCTTGCCACTAGCTCGGCATGGGTACCTTGTTCAGCGACAAAGCGGAACTCGGAGTCTTGGCCAACCATCAAAGCGGGGGAGTCGCTAAGAGCCTGAAGAAAACCGTAATCAATGTGGACGAGAAGGGAGTTTCTGCCGCCATTGCCACCGGTAAGTTTAATGAATGGGCTGTGGCTCTCATTTTTCAGAAACTTACGTTTGTGCCGGTTAATTCTCACTAAAATTGTTTTTTTATGGCTACGCCAAGGTTGTGAACAACATCTTTCTATTTTTCATAGTGAACTTAGTAGTTCTATAAATTAGTTTTTTCAATTTTTGTTACGTTCGTTTTCAACTGGTAAGTACTGGGACCTGTATTCCCTAGTACTTATAATCCTCATGAACCATAGGAAGCTTTAGGTTCTTGAATAACACAGTGACTGTTTTTTGTCTTATTGTAATTATAATAATACTTTTGTAGACAAACGTCCCTTCTGATTAAAGGCTAGTTTTGATCTGAAGAGCTCCTTAGAACCTAGTCTTTGTAAATCTACCTTCGGTCATCTTCGACCAACTCGGCAACGAGACCATGTGACCCGAAGAGCCCGTAGACAACTATGTTATAATATGTACTAGATCATAGACTATTATGATGCATTACAATTTTATAAAGCAATGGGGGTAAGCAATTTCTAGGAGGGGGTGACTAAAACACTTTTGTATTTTCTTATTATCTACACTGCACATTGATGCAATTTAGTGAAATATAAAAACCCCTAATAGTCATTATTAGTCCTTCTTTATTCAAAGTTCCTCCGCACGAAGTGAAGTAGTTCCGGTTTAAAGCTTAATATTTATCTCGTCATCTTTAATTTTTACAGCTTGATGATCGTCAATAAATAAAATCGGATAAAATGATTACAGCCTACAGTATAAGGAATGGGGGGTGATGACTTTTGAATTTTGACTAGTGGTAATAGCTGTGTTTGGTGTTTGTTTTCCAGGGCAAGTGGTGGAGAACAAGAGTCCAATTAAAAAATCTAACGGAATAATATTCATCGCTAATAAACCATTCAATTACACACTGGCCAGTGAAGATGGAGAAATCTTACTCGCAGGACAATTCACCGGGAAAAATTAAGCGTAAGTGGTCGTATTGCCTGATTATTGTGAAAATGAACATGTTTCATTATGATACACTTACCTACTAATGTAAGGAGTAATATTAACCTATTACTTATATCGTACTACAATATAATGTAAGGAATAATAATATAGCCCTGATTATTCTCAAAAATTCTCATCATCCAACATATTATTATATTTTGTGTTGTTGTAATTATCTGAGTAGCAAGTTTTACTTTCCATGTAAATCCGTCATTCAATTTGTGCCTTTCAAGGATATTTGAAACATTAACATCCTTATAAGGCTTTACAATGGATTTAATACAATCAAGCATTTTCTGTAACCAAGCTGCTAGATATAAAATACCTGTCTTTTACGTCTCCCGGATGATTGGAAGTGGTTCTGAACTATGTAAACATTGAAAACACCTATGAAACAACATGAAATCACAATAATTAATTATCTTGTTTGCAGTGTTTCCACACTGAATTTAGTATTTTTATGCATTACATATTTAAAACAGTTCCTGGACAAACACAAACATTTTTTTTCTTTTCAGGGCTTAGCAGTTTCCGCCATTAGGGCTATTATTTTCACACCTGATCCCAACACGACGCAATCAGAAATGGACAATCTTTTCGTGGCGATAATTAATACTTATTATATTATACAATAATTAACTTTCGACTCTTTTGTGCAATTCAACAGAAATGTAATTACATTTAGTAAACCACATATTTAATAAATATTAAATCTTTTCAAATTTCATTGTTGCTTGTTTTACTTATTATCGATTATTCAAAAAAGCTATACCTGGATGTAGTGGGGACAAACGGGGAGGGGGGGGGCAACGCCTCATTGAAATTGTTTCTGAAAGATGCACTTGTTCGGAATTCTCTCACCAAATATTTTAAATAAATTGACAGAGATCAAAGATATTCAAATACAGAAGAGATATGCTATGGTGTCCGCGCAACTGTCGCCGGACTACGCGCTAATTAGCGTAGTTTTCATACAAAAAGAATTTGTTCATTTCGTTGATTTTTTGAAAATGTGCATTAATATTGGTTAACAATATATTTTGAATAAGGAAAGAATTCGTTCATTTAACTAAATAAACTTAACGTTCGTTTGGTTTATTCGTTAATTATTTGTTCTTTTAGTTTATTTGTTAATTGGTAAACAATATCTGCGACACCCGGAAGCGCAGACCCACATAGTAAAACAGCAGATAGCACATCTACTTATATTTCAATATCTTAAACAGAGATACAGCATTTTATGTGAAACTGTTTGAAATAGTTTGTATGTTGAATTAGCAATACTTTTAATGCGTTATTCTTGATACTTTTGACAACATTTTAAACTAACTATACATCCGATTTGCATGTACCAATTTTTAAACTGTTCGAAAATCCAGTGCCTATGACACCATACCATGTAATTTCGATATCAAAAAAAAAAAGAAAATGGCAGACCAGTGAAATTTATTTTCAATTTTTTATGGAAAATTGTCAAAGTTCATAAAAATAATGGGGGCCCTTTATAAAACAATCCCTACGTGGTGTCATAGTCAGGGCCGGATTAAACATGTTGGGGCCCCTAGGCAATGCACGTCTCGGGGTCCCTTTACCCCAGGGGCCGCTAGCCCATAGGGCCTAGGCAGTGGCCTACATTGCTTTACGGACAGTACGGCCCCGCCAAGGCCGGATTAAACACGTCGGGGCTACTAGGCAGTTTCCTACACTGCCTTATGGATAATACAGCCCTGGCCATAGTGACTGGGTTTTCGAACAGTTTAAGACTCGGTGCATGGTGCTTGCAAATTGGGTGCATAGTTTTTCTAATATGTTGTCAATCAGGTTGAAAAACGTAGTTTTGATAAAAACGCATTCAAAGTTTTGCTGAAGGATAATTCAACATACAAACTGTTTAAAACGGTTTCATATAAAATGCTCATATCTATTGCTATTTCTATTGCTTTCTCATGCTATTTCATATCTCTGCCAATTTTACGAATTTTCTTAAAACATTTGGTGAGAGCATTATCAACAAATGTAGAAAAAATGGAGACTCCCCCAGGACCAGAGGCCCGTTTGAACTGAATAAAAAGCTTGTAAAATTACATTAACTTCTTAAACTGGGGCTGGGGGGGGGGGGAGGGGGGGCTCATTCCTCTCTCACCTCACCGGGCTTCTGACGGGCTTAGTCCGCCACTGCCTGGATCACAGAATAAATAGCATACGAGCTGCCCATAAGGGCGAGCTTGCGCGGAGAGGGAACGTGTCGTGGGCGACTTGGGCGTCATTATGTAATTGCCGGTGAAAAGAAATGATTATCAACAAATGAAACAAAGTTTATATGGTAGAATGAAAGTTAAGTATATTGTAAGATAAGGTTATTAAGATACAGTTCCCACTGGGGCAGAATAGGCAACTAGCTAAATACGTTTTTGGTACAGCCGAAGGATGGAGGAGGGTGCTTATGCCAGAAGTATCTACTCAGCGAAAGTCCCGCCTTGAGCAGATAGTTTGAATTTCTATAAAATACTTCAGCCCGTAGAATAAAGGATAACACAAGAAGTGTCTTATGGGCGTGGTTCGTGATCCAATTGTAGATTCAATTTTGGCTTATAATTCCATACAAAACTGTGCTCTCGAAATTCAAATGAGATGAAGATCCACGATTTCAGGCGAGTGTACAGATTATTGTTATTGAGTGTATAGATTATTAGACCCATCATTTCATTTTAATTTTTCCTTAAAACAGCCCAATAACTAAAAATTATACCACAAATGCCAGGATGACTAATGCTACGCACAATACATGTTCACGCACAATACATGCACACGCACAGTGCACACTGTTATTACACACAGACATATGCAGAATATCAAATTCAAACACAATAGCTCATGTTTTTCATTTTAGGAGGTAATTTTTACACTTGTTTTGTAATTTCTTCATCTGATTGTTTTTTATTTTATTGAAGTTACGTTCAGTCTTTGCACGGCAACCATGATTTTCATATTGTGATGGAATATTCATGCACGACAAGGCTCTTTCCACATTGTCAAAGTTGTAATATAATAAAACAAATAAGACACTTATTTCCATTTTAATTTATTTGACTGGTTTCAGCTTGTTAAAGTCATCTTCAGACTATGTATATTCAATATACGTGGCACAGATATATCATATATTATTTTTAAATGAATTAATTGTGAAATAACACAAATTAATCCAATAAAATTTATTTGCTCTAATTACTAACTATACGATAAAAATTTTGCATCATTTGTTTTTATTTGGTTAATTTTTTTAATTCATTTTCTAACTCCAATTTTTTCATAAATGTGCTTGTTTAATATTAGTTTTTTTTGCTTTCATTTCTAATTATATGTTTAAAATATAAATGTTGCACAAGCTTTAGTGTGCACTGCCATCTGCTTGCTAAAATTCTTTATTTCTCTTCCTACCAAGGTTGTCTGGAAGAGATCACTTTAGTGATAAGAATGCTCGCTCATTGTGCTGTTTTTTTAAATTGTTTTTTTTTTTTTATATATACTAGCTGGTTCCCGGTATGCGTTGCTATGCCATTTCATAAAGAAATTTTTTCTCCCTGCGTGTCCTTTCCCATTTGTCCCGTTCCCCTTCCTCCTCCCTTTCCTCTCCCGCGTCCCCTTCCCCCCTCCTGAATTCCCCCTCCCCGCTCCCGCATTACATTCAGTTTTCAAACAGTTCGCGTGCCACCCATTGCAATTTTTTTAGATAAATCTCATGATGCCAGAGCTCAACAGTAGTTTTATACAAACCTTGTCCTGATAATAACGAACACAAAAATAAAAGAATTATCCAATTTGGTGCAGTCATTTGGAGCGCGTACATACATTTCGGAGATTAATTTTTATTTATAGAGATTATATAGAGATTTTTGATTCTATGTGTGTGACCCTTTAACTGCAATAAAGAGTTATTGTATTGTATTGTATCCGTTTCAATTTTTTATTGAATGAGGTGATGGCATACCTTCGTAATGTAATAAAAAAAACAGATTAATTATGAATAAAATTATATTGACGGACTCTGAGGAGCCTCCAAACGCCTCCCAGGTTCCCCTGATCCAATCCTTAACAAGGCTTTAAGGCACCAGGATACTATAAATTTTTTTTTTTTTTTTTTTCTCAGTACTAAGAAAATGAAACACAACACAAATTTGTCATAAAAAAATCTTCAATTTCAACCCAAAAACTCTTTCTTTTTTACAATGTTTAAATTATTTTATTTTATATTTCATTATATACAGTATTTATAAACAATGTACAAACAGTACGTGGGCAAAATTGTCAAGGGTACCTATAAAAAAACTGAATTCCTTAACCTTAATGATCTGCGTTTTATAATTTAAAACACAAATTAATAAAAAAAACAAACATATGTAAAATGTAGGTATTTGAAATACCTTTTAATTAAAAGAAAATATTCAGTTTGGTTAAGTACTTTTACCTCAAATCCAAATGGGGCCATTCCAAAGATATTGTGTTTTATGTTTTTACTATGTGAGTCTGCGCTTCCGGGTGTCGCCGATATTGTTTACCAATTAACAAATAAACTAAAAGAACAAATAATTAACGAATAAACCAAACGAACGTTAAACTAAATGAACGAATTCTTTCCTTATTCAAAATATATTGTTAACCAATATTAATGCACATTTTCAAAAAATCAACAAAATGAACAAATTCTTTTTGTATGAAAACTACGCTAATTAGCGCGTAGTCCGGCAACAGTTGCGCGGACACCATAGCATATCTCTTCTGTATTTGAATATCTTTTGGGCCATTCATTTTTTACGTAAGACGATTTAGGGGGGGAGGGGGGTCGACCACGTCTTATTTTTTCTTACAAGGGGGTGGGAGGGAGTCTCGATAGTTCTTACGTAAGATCACAAAAATGCGCAAAGTTAAAATTATACTTTAAAAAAGTGCGGACAACCGCGCCAGTGCCGAGGTTCACTCGGATGCGTATAGGAAAACGATTTCCTTTTCCACGGCAACGGACGCGCGCAAACAAACATTAAAACAAACCAAATGTATATTAATTTTTTCCTTTAGATTCTTACGTAATAAATATTAAACGGGGGAAGGGGGTCGGCCTATTCTTATTTTTTCTTATAATAGGGGGGGGAGGGGGTCGAAAACTAGCAAAATTCGTCTTACGTAATAAATTAATGGCCCCAATTTAAATTTTGTATGATAAAGGCCACTCAGCTGTTCGTGTAGTTTAAGTACTAGTAGTTGGATTTCTGTCAAGGCGGTAGGTGTTATAAGATAAAAATCAGAGTGTAGGAGTGAAACCTTCAGAAAACTAAACTTCGAGAGAATGAGACGAATTCAGAGTATCAGGATTAGGATATGTGGGGTTTATTTATTATAATATTGTTACCAAGTTTACAAATTATTTTTTTAATTTTATTCTACGAAGCACCGCACAAAGAGAACACCGATTAGTCTATCTCAGTCTCTCGCAGACTAAATCCTATAGATGTAGTATGTGTTTGTCGCTTTTTAGTGTCGCTCGCTTCCGTTTCATCGGGTTTCAAATCACAACGGTGGTAAAGAAGTTTTCACTTAAAAAATCCAAGTTTCTTTGTAAGAATATCAGGGTCAAGTCAGGTTTCAGTAAGAAGAAATACTTCAACCTTTTGGAGTAACGGAAGAGTAGTTTTAACTTGGAGAGTTTGGTAAGGCAACCTCGGATGTTTTGGAATTAGGGAACGTACCCATACTACGTGACACGTTTAGGGGGGGGGGGTCTTCAAAATGTCACGCTCCATACAAATGAGCGGCGGGTTGCTTAGGATTTTGGTCACCGGGGGGGGGGGGGGGGGGGATTAAAAATTGCAAAAAGTTGGTCACATAGTATGGGTACGTTCCCTTATCTTTACCATTGTCGGCTTGTTCATAAATTTTATCGTTAGCTTCAAGAACTTTACTCCCCTGTATCCGATATTCCATTGGTTGGCGTAGATCCGACAAGTAAAGTACAGTAAATCAGACGCATAATTATGCCATATTTATTAATATATATTTTTTAATTACATTTCAGCAGAATTGAAGGAATAAAGAAAAATTTGTAATTCTCCACACAAAAAGGATGTCCGATTGTCCACTTCTGATTGCGCAGATTAATAGGTGATCAGCTCCAAGTCGTATGGGATCCAGCGCGGGAATATAGTACTAACGACGGAAACTGTTTATCCTGGAAAAGAAAAATGTGTATGTAGGAAAATTGCTTTGTGATGAATCTTAGGAAACATTACACTGACACTTTATTAGATTATTATTATACAAGGTGTCCGGAAACTCGTAGTACAAGCGGGAAACTGGAGAATCCACATCACATTTGGAGTCGATTTTGTGGTTAAACTTTTTTTGATTTGAGCTTTCGTTTTTGAGTAAATCGGGTCCGAAGTTGGAATTTTTTTGGTTAAATTTGAAAAAAAAATTCACTAGGGGGTTGATTTCAGCTGTGTAATGTCTTATACAATGCAACGAAGGGTAAACCGGGCTCAAAAATTTTTTTAACCCTTTAGTTGCCGAAAAAATGGAAAAATAGAAAAAAAATAATATTAAAATCGAAATGCTTAGATCGAAAAAAATAAGTTTTTTGGGTTCTCTACGTGACGTAGATTCACCAGTTTCCCGCTTGTACTACGAGTTTCCGGACACGTTGTATACTAGTTTTTTCCCGCGGCTTCGCTCACATGGTATTAGGGGATTTCCACTCAGCCTCCTCCACCTTCCCTCTCCCCACTCCACTCCCCCCATCAACCCCCCTTCCCCTCCATCCACCCCTCCCCCCACTCCACTCCCCCATCAACCCCCCTCCTCCCCCCTTCCCCAACTCCTCCCCCTTCACCTTCCCTCTCCCCACACCACTCATCCATCAACCCCCCTCCCCCCCCCCCTCCTCTAAGTTGAACTATCTCGGAGAAAAAGTGTAACCTTAGTGGCCAGTTAAAATATTAGGAAATATTAATAATAACGAACATTAATAATCCTGGGGTAATTTAGAACATTAATTTCTATTGGAAAATAATTAATTATTTGGGCAATCTAAATATTTGCATAACAATGCCCAGGAATCCAAATAAGAGTTAGGTACGGTTTTTCCAGAGCTTTGAATGGAGGTTATCAGCACTCAAATAAGACATACAAAGAGATCATCAGAACGAAGAAGAGGACAGGATTTAAATTTTTGGAGGGAACTGAGAGAGTCAGAGAGAACAAGAGAATGTACAAAATAATTTTTGATTATATATTTGAGAGATTCAATTATTGCAATGCACTCGGCAGAAAATATTGAAAATTGATTTGAAATTGAATAAAATATTCTATCATTAGAATTTTGTGACAAACGTTAATACCTTTACCACAATTAGGAGAGAATGGAGATTTGGAGCCATCGATAAATAAAAGAGAAGAATTGGGCTTTTAGATGAAATAACGTCATAGAACATATTATTGACAGTACAGGCTGGAAGATTGGAATGACTTTTGAGGATGCCGATCCCTTCTAAAATTATTGGGGAAGTTTCCCATCTAAAAAGGATTGTTGCATAACCAGAGCTATGGGATGACTGAGAGTTGCTGCACACTTTTTGAGAACAATAGCAGGAATATTATCAGGGCCAGCAGCACTATCTTCTCGCAACCCCTTCAAAATATTAACTGCTGATGGAGTGAATTCGATTTCGGATAGTGAGTTATCTACATATACATCTTGACTAATAGTTGGTGTACTGGTATCTGGTTCATTGACAAAGGTTTTTTCGAATTGTGTTGCAAGGATGTTCGCTATGTTTATTTCACAGGTAACTGTTTCGTTAGAGAAGTTATATAGTATGGTGGAGTAGACATTTTCAAGGCAATCTGTTTCCGTATCTTACTATAAAATGGTTTCTGACCGCTGTCAATCAATTTTTGCTCAAAGTTTTTTTCTGGTATTTCTTAGTTGGGACACAAGGTAGTTGTTTTTCCGTTTGTATTCTCTGTAATACTAATTTTCAGTCTTATTTGCATTCTCCACGTGTTTTCTGGATAATCTATAACCATCCCAGGCTTTCTTTTTCTCTTTAATCAATCCTAGTATGTGTTTGTCAATCCAGGGTTTGTTCTTACTGTGGTTTTTATTGCCTTTGGAAAGTGGTATTTTTGACACAATCTTCTCTTCAAAGATATTTGTAAAAAACTTACATTTTTCTTCAGTTGTGGTGGTTTCCATGAGAGACCGCATTATATCATGTTTCATTTATTTTATTATAATCTGCTATGTGATAGTTTGTCCATCTGGTTGGACTCAGAGAAAGACTTGATTGACGCACAGAATGATGAATGGAAGACCTCTCGGGACGCGATAACTGTAGGTAGTATCAATCGATTGGTCGTGTTAAAAGACTGTGCGAATTTCTTGTTGATTTCTGACATCTTTATTACTTGAAGGAGGCAGGCGCCAGATTATTTCCAGAAAAGGCTTATTCCGGATTTGTCTATTGTACAATAATTGATTTTACTAACCAACTAAACCAAATTCTATACATGTAACCCATTTCGCAGTTGAATCTTAATAAAGCAGAATCATGCAGACTTTCTATTAACAACTAACCGATTGAATTTATTGTTTACGTAATGTGCTCTTGTAAGTATTGAAACGTCATTTATTACAGATTACGTACTAGTTTATTTAGAGGGGTAGGGGGGGGGGGGGTATCAAGCTAGTGATTAGGAAAACTTAGCCCGTTTAAAGAATAAAAATAAAATTGTAGATTCGCAAACAAAATGTCCAATTCGGTTCTAATCTCAACGTTTCATTAGAACCAAAGGTTACCACAACAATAAAAGTAATTAGATTTCTATATCATGAACCAAAAAACAAACACAACGTATGACGAGATTTACTTACAATATAAACTATGTGAAATTTACGTTCAATGTCGAAAATAACGTATTTAGAAGTTAAGTACATATCCACTGGAGCGACAGACCAATTCAAAACTTTTTCCTCGGATTGTTCGTGATTTTTTATCATTTTGAATATTTTCCGCTCACATTAAAAAAATCATACCTTAAATTAATAATTCAAATTAAGTACAAACGCATCTAGGGAAAATTTGCCTAAAACTGGCAGCAAAGCAATCCGAGGTTTTTTTTTTTTTTTACAGTGAATAACCGCACAAGAATCTCAACTGCTCCCGTCTGGAGCCAGTGAGACTATGGCATCCCCAATTGGGGTATGTTGTGAGGCTGAGGGTAGTGGGGAGGGGAAGGAGGTGGGGAAGAGGAAGGTTGGGAAGTACCTGGCTATTCAGATCTGGTCACCAAACACGGCTAAAGCCATTTTCAAGCAACGTTTCAATTCTGAATGGTGGTCTTACACCAGGGCAATACTGATAGTATCTTCCACTCTGGAACATGCCGCAAATATACTATATATTATTTTAAATGAATTAATTGTGAAATAACACAAATTAATCAAATAAAATTTATTTGCGCATGCCGGGTTTGAACCCGCGACCTCCGGA
This sequence comes from Limnephilus marmoratus, assembly GCA_917880885.1. Taxonomy (NCBI): domain Eukaryota; kingdom Metazoa; phylum Arthropoda; class Insecta; order Trichoptera; family Limnephilidae; genus Limnephilus; species Limnephilus marmoratus. The sequence goes on from OU862929.1 coordinate 42,763,110, forward strand.
CTGTGAGTCAAGAGTCTTACCCACTGGACTACGGAGGTCGTCAAGGTATTTTAAATAGTGCCATATTGTGGCAAAAAGCGCTCCAGTGTATAAATCTATATGGATATCTAGTACTAGGGTGCTTTAAGTGGCATTCTATAGTTATTGAAAGAGATAAGGAGTAAATTTCATGAAGGCTTATGTGACGTAAGGGGAGGAATTTTCCAATCCGTACCACGCGCATATGTGTAGCCTTAAAAATTTAAATATTTGATCACAGTCAAGAGAAAAGTTGAAAGAAAATGAAGTAAAAAGACGAAACGTAAAACGTAAAAAGACGAAACATCACATGTGTAAAAAACAGATGGAGATTTGAGAATATGTAATAAAAAACAGATGGAGATTTCTTAGTGTGTAATAAACAGATGGAGATTTCTTAGTATGTAACAAACAGATGGAGATTTATTAGTGTGTAACAAACAGTTGGAGATTTCTTAGTGATTAACAAACAGATGGAGATTTCTTAGTGTGTAACAAACAGATGGAGATTTATTAGTGTGCAACAAACAGATGGAGATTTCTTAGTTTGTAACAAACAGATGGAGATTCCTTAGTGTGTAACAAACAGATGAAGATTTGCGGAATATTAAACAAACTGATGAAGATTTATTAACAGCTTAATTGAAATAAGAAAAACATTTGATTGTATTTTAAATTAATTACTGAATGACGGGCTGAATTGAAAACTAAAACTTGCTACTCCTCTAACTTTATCAATGTGAAAAAAATATGTCGGATACTATGAACATTTTCAGAATATTGTTGTAGGTTGTATGTAATGTTGTCTTAACAATAATAACTTACGCTTATTGTTTTCCGGTGAACTGCCCTGCGAAGACCATCTGATCATCTTCATTGAATACTGCGTAAAAGTATGGATGATTAGCTTTGAACTCCTTTGAGCTGCTACTTCTCTTAAAATTAAATTTCTTCACTGGAATAAAAAACAAACACATGTATTACATCAGAATCCATATAATAGCCACCCTGACCTCTCCAACCTTACCCCCACTTAAGCCTCCTGTTATTATTTAATATCTGAAGAACTAAGGCTACGTCCGCATAGGCAGGCGGCTTGCTTCGCGCCTAGAGCCTAGATAGGTATTAGATAGCCGCTTAGCGTGTATCCAGGTAAACCAACGTGTTGGTTTTTTGCCACTAGGCTCTAGGCGCTAAGCCAGCCGCCTGCCTGTGCGGACGTAGCCTAACTCCAGGTAGTAAATCCTCAGTCAAGTCAATAAGTCAACAACAACAAGTCAACAAGCAGTCGAGAAAATAAAACAATAAAAACATATAAAGTTGTTGTAGAGAAAATAAAAGTTCATTAGTTAATTCAATTTCATTGTCGGCAACCAGGACGTTTGGTGACATTAATTTTAATACATATACTATACATGGTTACTACCCGCCTCACTAGACGATGTCTGTTCTGTGAAATTAAGGATGGGGTATTTCACTCAAATTCAAAGGTAACATTGTCATCAAGAGGCCAGTCAGCACCATATTGTTTTTCTTAACATTTTGAAAGGTCCCCGTTAACTATTCAAGATCTAAAGTACCCCCGCTGAGCGCCGGCTTATCCAATTGTAAATTAAGTGGAACGTTTACGCGGCTCGTTTCTTAATTTTGGATTTGAGCTCAATCCAACCAAACTGAAAATTTATTTTTGTAATTAAAAGTTATATCAAATGTCTAGTATGGATATGAACTACTTTATTTATTTTTGTAATGAAAAGTTATATCAAATTTCTAGTATGGATATGAGCTACTTTATTTATTTTTGTAATTAAAAGTTATATCAAATGTCTAGTATGGATATGAACTACTTTATTTATTTTTGTAATGAAAAGTTATATCAAATTTCTAGTATGGATATGAGCTACTTTATTTATTTTTGTAATTAAAAGTTATATCAAATGTCTAGTATGGATATGAGCTACTTTATTTATTTTTGTAATGAAAAGTTATATCCAATTTCTAGTATGGATATGAGCTACTTTATTTATTTTTGTAATTAAAAGTTATATCAAATGTCTAGTATGGATATGAGCTACTTTATTTATTTTTGTAATTAAAAGTTATATCAAATGTCTAGTATGGATATGAGCTACTTTATTTATTTTTGCTTTATATGATAAGATACAGTCCATTAAAGATTTTAATGTTTCATGATTTTGGAGGTAACTTCGACAATTATTTGTGAGTCAATGAAAAACATAATTTTACTATATTTAATAATAATTTAATGCATAATTTGACTATATTTAAGATTTAATAATTTTATAAATATAAATTAAGAAGGAATAACCAGAGAAAACCGGAAATATGTCATTTTTAAATCAAATTTTTGACGTATTGACTCTTTTCCACAAAAAATTATTTGGAAAGATTGTTCTTTTCAGTAGCGTAGCTACCGCCGTATCAGCTGTATCAATGATACGGGGCCCCCGGGCTACAGAGGCCTTTTGTTTCTTTTGTGAGAAAGCTTTATCCTTCATTAGGGCCCCCCAACTAATTTTGATACAGGGCCCCTCCAAGGCACGCTACTCTACTGGTTTTTTTATCTAGTAAATGCATATTTTAAATTTTGAGATTTTATTTTTATTTTTAGTATATTAGGTCGTTGGCAGATTTGTTAAATTTTCAAATCAAAAATCTTATTTCACAAGACATACTTCATACCATGTAATCATACATTATTGTAAATCAATACTTTATTTAGTAAACGCATGATTCAAAATTTTAATTTTAGTTTTTAATTTTACTTATGCGTGGCTCCTCACTTCTTGGAAATTTAGTCACAATGGATCGCTTTATGGGAGAGCAACGCGCTTTCTGGGTAAAACATTTTTACAAAAACAATAATTTTGTTCTTTTCTGTTCAACAATGATTCTATTCTGTTTTACAAAACAATGACACAAGCCGCCTATTTCGTTCACATCATCAATTACAAAGTATTAATCAGTTCCCAAGTGTTAATTTAATTAAATTATGGTTTAGAATTTTTGAAGAAACCGGCAGGAAAACAAACAGGACAGCCATGGAGCAAAAGAAATTGGTTTAAGAATTTTTTCCTAACAAACTGATCTCACGTAGAGAAGTTATTCCACGGCTTCCCCCAGCTGATTTTTTTTATGGGATATATTTGTGTATAGGGGCAATACGTGTTCTCTGGACGATTGTTTCTCTGGACAGTAGTGTTATTTCATAAACTATCAATTTTTGTATTAAGCACCGCCAACAAACGCACATTTTTAAGTTGATAACACTGATTTAATCTCCGTTTTCTCCTGCCAAAGCTAAAGTGAGAGACGATGATTATATTTTTTTCATCGAAAAAGTAATTTTTTTTGGTTTTTATTGGGTGACTTTATGTTGTGAAGACTTAAAAGTCTGTATTATTTAAACCCTACTATGGAATGCATGTTTTTCCAAGACACCGCGAGGGTATTTATCTTTCTAATAACATAACTTCAAAATGAGAATCTTTTGAAATTGTAAAAACTGACCACTCCGTGTTCCTCTGGACATTTATTTATGACGAAATATTCTACAATATTCTTATGTACAGCTTGTACAGAATATATTAATATTGAGGATTTTTAATTGATAATTAATATTTTAGTGCCACGCAGTATATTGGGAAGAAAGAGGGAACACCTTCATAACAAAACAAGTGAAATAATATCAATTTTTGTGGAATTTAATTTTAGAGTCGTCGGAGATGCCACAATAACTTGCTACGATGCTGTTCAAGTTGGTGAAAAGGCAATGAATGCGATAGTGGGCTTGACATTCTCAGACATCAAGTTGTCCCGCAAAGATCGGGCATTACCAATGTCTTCTGACAGCTCGTCGATAAAAATTCACGATGAAAAGGTTACAGTTGACCCAACATTGCTGTTTCAGAGGACGTATAAAGCAAACGATCAGATGAGGATTTGATGAAATTCTTTGAGTATAATTTGGCCTCAATTCCCTTGGCACTGTTCAATGAAAGTGGGATGCGAAAGACAACTAAATCTGTCCTGTACAGCTTGTTTGTCTCTACCAAAAAACTTTTCTCTTTAGACTCTTCAGGCCATCGATGACGCTGACGTCCCTATCGTGAAGACTGCTGTGGAACAATCCTCTCACAATTCGGTAGCTGTCGTTGGTGAGAATGTGGATCTCACTGTCCTTTTGATTGCTTCCACTCCTCCCACCGAAGATATTCTACTGCTAAAACCCGGACGAGATAAAACCAAAACAACGACACTGATCACCCAAGAGATGCAGCACCGTGGATTTGAACAGATCCATATTCGTATATTCATATACCGACTGCGACACAACATCTGCAACATTTAGGAGAAGCAAGGTGGGCTTCTTAAAATTATACTTAGAGTCAGAAATCATCAAGGCACTGATCTTTTATAACCCCTCCTCTACTCATGACGAGGTTGAAGAGGCTAAAAATAAATGCTTCCTGTAATGGTAAGCAGCGCCAAAAAAATAGACCTCCCTTAACAAGGACCGCTTCCAGTCGTTCACAAGGCCGGTGGCAAATAAGAAGCCTGACATCAGCTCCCTCCCTCCAACAGAGAGCACAGCTAAACAGCATCCCCGGTGCACCTACCACCAAGTTCAGCAGTGGCTTGGGATTGAGCTGCCCCTGAAGAATGGGGGTGGAAACAAAAAGGAGACAATCCGGTGCCTATTACAACAGACCGGAGGTCCTTCTGAAAATGTTATTTTGCCGCTGCACCAAGGATTGTGCAATTGGCAAATCTGAATGGCGAAAAACAATGTTGACCTGTTCTGCAGCGTGCCTCCACTGCCAAGGCAGATGCCTTAATAGCGTTGCCGAGGACGATGATGAAGACGATGTAGAGCCCATTCAGCAAGAACCATCCCCTTCTAAGGATGAAGGTGCCATGGATGAACGTGTTGTTCTCCATAGAACGTTCACTAAAAGTTAGATTCATTAAACTAATTGTTTTAGGAACTCTAAAATAAATGAAATCCAAGTCCCACAATCTGTTACAAACAAAAGTGGTGTGTCAGTAATAAGACAGAAGATAAAAACAACTTTTCTGAAAATGACGACATTTACTAAAAAACTTTAAATTCCTGTAAATATTTACTGGTTGGAGATTAATTTGCATGTGTATATATATATACTCTAAAAGGGATTTAAATTCTTTACAACTTCTTTCAAACAAATTTCTTTCTTTGATGAATATTTTAGACGATATGAAGGAATGTTTGATGAAAAATTGTGGAGCGTGTAACTCAAAAACGGCTGGGATTTCGAAAATTACATATAGAATAAAAGTTGTACATAATTTTATGATCTTTTACTTATTCTAAAAAAATTTTCCTCTGAGACGTACCGTTTCCAAGATAAAAGCGGAAATCCGAAAATTGGGACGTTCTCCCCCCCCCTCCCCAACCTAGCTCACCACCTAGACGTCAGGACTTTTAGTATGTTCACACCCTAAGCACTCTGAACAAGTTTTTGAAGGAATCGCTTAGGTTCCTGCTCACGCACTCTACACCTCCTTTTGGACCATTCATTGACTGGACTAAAAGTTTCATTTTTTATTTTATTTTTCATTCTTTTTTTAAAATAGATATAGTAAAATAAGATAATCTTTTTATGTTAGTCATTTACTCACAAAAACCAAAGTTGCCTCATCAAAGCAAAGCAGAAATAATGAAAGTAGTTCACATCCGTACTAGATATTCGATATAACTTTTGATTACAAAAACGGGCCGAAACGAGCCGCGCAAACGTTCCCCTTAAGTAACGGGAACTCGGCATTTCAAAGGTTAGACGCCAATTCAAGGTTCCGTTTCAGCTATTTAACAAACTGTCAATGCCGTCCCATTTTGCTGCTCTATTTATTTCATTATTAATATCTGAAGAAACTAAAACACATAATAAATATATTTTAGATAAGAATTTATTTGCTATCCCTAAAATAGCAGTTGGAACCTTTTTACTGTGAAAATTTAGAATTTAGTTATTTCGAGAAGGTGCCATGCATTATTTATTTATATATAACCTCTTTATAATTAAGGGTTATTTTAGATTTTATTTAGAACATTTTTTTACCTTCTAATTACTGCCCAATTATAGAACTATTGCTTTTTTGATTATTAAACCAATTACTTTTGCTAACATCTCAAAATCACCAAAAACAAATTGCATTACCGGCTTGCATTGCATCATTCCTAATAAAACAAAAATACTAAAATAATCATTATTAAACCTTTGAAGAGTATTGCCGCAAGTATGCGGCGGCACTCGGACAATCCAAATAGAGTATTGTCGCATACATGCGGCAGTACGTTTTTTAGTTTAGTTTTATTTAGTTTTTTCTATGTCGTATTTGTAATTTCGATTAAATTATGATTTATAGATAATACAAATATATTTGTCAAACATTTTTACATGTTTTTACCAAAATTGTTACGTATTTCACGTTACGTTTTACGTAATTCAGTGACTTTCAACATTTTACAAATAAAAAAATTTCAAAATTTTAATTTTTTTTATTTATATGAAAAGAAATGTACAATAATAAAGTGATAATAATAAAAATAAAAAAGTGGACTAATCCAGTGGCTCTCAACATTTTACAAATAAAAAGTTTTCAAAAATTTTAATTTTTTTATTTATATAAAAAGAAATGTACAATATTAAAGGGATAATACTAAAAATAAAAAAAGTGTACTAATCTAATGGCTCTCAACATATTACAAATAGGGTTTTCAAAATTTTTATTTATGTATAAAAAAGAAATGTATGATAATAAAAAGATAATACAAAAATAGAAAAAAAATGTATTTAAACAAGGGCTTATAATAAGTTGGACAAATTTGGTGACTCTCAACATTTTACTATATACAAGATGTATACAAATTTAGGTTCCGTATGTTTGTGCCCGCAAACCTCCGTTAGTAATCGATGGATTTACTAAAAAATTTTACAGAACATTGCATTTTAGTAGAAGAATGTTTGTATACATAATGGAAAGCTCTGGAGTTATGAAATTTGTATTAAAAATTTACTAGAAGTGGTGCGTATTTTTGTTAGAAGCCAGTAGGGAGAGGGTAACGAAGGAGGTAGGGTTCGCGGAAAGGGTGACGAGAGAGGAGGAAGGTGAAAGGGGAACGCATTTATACCAGAATTTATACCTTATTTTTATTTTTAGTATTATGTTTTTATTACTATACACTTCTGTTTTTCTAAATAATATATGTATTTTTTATATTTGTTAAATGTTGAGAACCACTGAATAAGTCAACTTTTTTTATTTTTAGTATTATCCCTTTATTTCATTGTATATTTCTTTTTGTAAATAAAAAAAAAATTGAAAACTTTTTATTTGGAAAATATTGAGAACCACTGATTTGAGACTTTATTTTTATTTTTAGTATTATGTTTTTATTACTTTGCATTTCTGTTTTTATAAATATATATATATATTTTTTAAATACTATTTGTAAAATTTTGAGAACCACTGAATAGGCCCACTTTTTTTTATTTTTAGTATTATCCCTTTATTACTTTGTATATTTCTTTTTTCTCGAATCTTCCGAATAAAGGTTCCAACTGCTGTTGAACCTTTATCACCCAAACGTTATCTAAATTTAGGTGCAGTTGGAACCTGATTACTTAAAAAAATCGGATTATAAACATCAGATGGTGCTGAATTTTATTTTCAGCATAGTTTAACCAAAACTAAACTCCCTGGTGACAAAACTAAACTCCCTGGTGACAAAACTAAACTCCCTGGTGACAAAACTAAACTCCCTGGTGACAAAACTAAACTCCCTGGTGACAAAACTAAACTCCCTGGTGACAAAACTAAACTCCCTGGTGACAAAACTAAACTCCCTGGTGACAAAATCTCAATTTTCTCAAGAACACCTGCTGAAATCTTTTTACTCTCATCTTACGTTTTATATTTGTCATTTAAAATACTTCACTTATTCTGCAACCGTCCATTTTTTGTTACAATAACGTAAACATGTAAGCTACTGACCGATCCCAAATTAAAATTATGGTGATAATTTACGATACAGACATCATATAAAATTAAAAGAACAAAACCGAAGCATCGTGTACGTCAGCGGCTTGACTATCCAAATAACACGTGTGTGCATCAACCGCAGGTAAAAAGTTAAAGTTTATTTTAAAGGTACACAAGCATAGACTTACCGGTGAATTCGCCGGTGGCGTCGGCCGCTGTCACTCCATCCTCATTCAAATCAATGATGGTCTTCTGGATGACCTTGTCGACTTTCAATTTAGTATCAGAACTGGCCAGGACTCCTTCAAAATCCGCTTTGTTGTCGAACGCAATGCCCATGCCAAGCTGGTGGCAATGAAAGTGTTAAGTTAATTGAATTTTATGAAAGTTTACATATTGCCTAACCCACATCAAAGAAACAAAATTAGCAGTACTGTAAAGATAAAATGATTACACTGACATTAAATTAACTATAATCACATACATTTTATTGCCAGCCATTATTGAAAGTCGGAAGAAAGAGGTGTACTAGTAAAGACTGCGCGGAAGTAGATTGAAAAAAGACGGGAGGGCCTGCTGACTGGAGAGGAATGGTAACCGAAGGAAGAGGTGTACTGACACTACTGACTGGTTACCGAAGGAAGAGGTGTACTGACTGCGTGAGAGTAGATTGAAGCAACACGGGAAGGCCTGCGGACTGGAGAGGAACAGTTATCGAAGGAAGAGGTGTACTGAGTGCGTGGGAGTAGATTGAAGCAACACGAGAAGGCCTGCGACTATTGAGGAATATTTACCGAAGGAAGAGGTGCACTGATAGTGTGGGAGTAGATTGAAGCAAGATGGGAGGGCCTGCGGACTGGAGAGGGACAGTTACCGAAGGAAGAGGTGTACTGACTGCGTGGGAGTAGATTGAAGCAAGATGGGAGGGCCTGCGGACTGGAGAGGAACAGTTACCGAAGGAAGAGGTGTACTGACTGCGTGGGAGTAGATTGAAGCAACACGGGAAGGCCTGCGGACTGGAGAGGAACAGTTACCGAAGGAAGAGGTGTACTGACTGCGTGGGAGTAGATTGAAGCAACACGGGAAGGCCTGCTGACTGGAGAGGAACAGTTACCGAAGAAAGAGGTGTACTGACTGCGTGGGAGTAGATTGAAGCAACACGGGAAGGCCTGCGGGCTGGAGAGGAACAGTTACCGAAGGAAGAGATGTACTGACTGCGTGGGGGTAGATTGAAGCAACACGGGAAGGCCTGCTGACTTGAGAGGAACAGTTATCGAAGGAAGAGGTGTACTGAGTGCGTGGGAGTAGATTGAAGCAACACGGGAAGGCCTGCGACTATTGAGGAATATTTACCGAAGGAAGAGGTGCACTGATAGTGTGGGAGTAGATTGAAGCAAGATGGGAGGGCCTGCTGACTGGACAGGAATAGTTGTGGAAGGAAGAGGTGTACTGACTATGTGGAAGTAGATTGAAGTAGGGCGGGAAAACCTGCAGACTGGAGAGAAATGGTTTCGCACAGGAAGCCAAATCCCACCCTGGTATTTGATAAACAGTCAAAACAATGAATCTTGTGTAGGAACTTTGATGAGAAGGAAAATCTTACTTTTTTCAGGGCATCATTAAAGTTAGCAGAGAGGTTGGTTTGGAACTTTGGCATGCTCACTACCACATCTGCCGATTTAAGGCTTTTAACCAATTTTTGCATGTCGCTTTTTTTTAATTTCTTCTTCAGGTCTTTAAGACCTTCAATCTTTTTGGGCAGAATGAAGACCATTGACATCTTTTTATCTTTAAAAGCCAGCTGCAAGACCTGTAGATTAAATAATATAATTAAAGGATTTATCACGCACAGATTATTGAAGCGCAGCGCTTTGTAATGGTAATCTAAAGTTAACGAACCATGCAAACTGCTCAATAAGAGAAGTTCGTAGGGCTACTAATAGAATACTGTCATCTCCGCAGACAGAAGCAGAATGAAGAGACCCATCATACCAAAGGTACAATATGTCACTAGTTTAGAAGGCTCAGATAACTGATGAGCTCGTTGTGGAACCAGGAGACTATGTCAACGCCCAGTGACACCCAGTTGGACCATATAGAAGGGACTTGCTGTCAAGGTAAAAAAATGAACAAGAGCTAGCTTTTATCGCTCTGCCACGGAGGTGGTGAGTATTAATTATGATAACATGTTACTTTACCTGTGCGTCTAAATCGGAATTTTCTTCGTAATTGGTTTGGAATTCATCCTTCATCGTTTCAACGTAAATCTGATGTTTGTCGTCGAGATAGAATTCCTCTTCTTTGGTATTTTTCGGGTTGAACTTTTTATCCCAGTCTTTCTGCGATACAAAAAATTACAAATTGGCCAATTAACATAATTTTCATATTTTTTCTTTTCTGAAACCATTTTGCCTCACCTAAACATAACCAGCCTAGCGATTCCGTATTTTTTGTGAGATCGTTATTGGATAACGGACTTTATCTTCTGTCAGATTTGTGTGATTTTTAAGTCACATATTTTAGTTTAGATCGATTTAAACATGATTGTATGCATGATTATTTACTCATTTAATTTACGTTGTACATAGAAAACGCAAATACCAGCCATAAAAATCACACAAATGTGACAGGAGATTACGTCCGTTATCCAATAACGATCTCACAAAAAATACGGAATCGCTAGGCAGACATTGAGCTATACAGGGTGTAACAGGACGTACCCGAGGGATTTTAACCAGTGATTCCTGAGCATATTTGGAGTAAAAAATGTAAATGAAATTTTCGTCTCCGGTGAAATTTTTATTTCAAATAAAATCATTTTTTTGGTTTTTTTCCACACGCCGTCACTGATCTCATATTTCGAGTAAAGGATACGGCAACTCCGCGTTTACCCCTCCCCCATATCCGCTAGCCAACCCGAACCCCATTGTTGGCAGCGTACTCTTTCACTCTCTACTGCGCGCCTCCTCGTAACGCGAATAAACATATTGCCAGGTGGTTTTTTAAATAGATATTTTTTTGGAGATAATATTTAACATAACTTTCGCATACAGTATTTTTTAAATATTTTAAGTTCAGTCAACATTACCTACACCTAAACAGTCTAAAATGTTTTTAAAGCTTATGATTCGAAACACCGCGATTAATTAAAAAAAATTGTCTATGGTTAAATTTGACAAGTTGCTAAGTAATTGCTCCAGTTAAGAAAGTCATTATAAAAACGATTAACTAATCCATTTTTTGCTCAATTGCATCAGTGAAAATAGTGCTTTAAAAGCTGTATTGAGTGTTGTGGATTTTCACATTTGCATGACAGTGGACTGCAAAAGTGGCAAAAAACAGTTGCAGACTGACAGCTACAAATAACCATCACAACAATAATATTTCCATATTGTGAAATTACTTTAATAAACATTTAATATGCCTCTTTTCGACAAAACTCACTGTTCACAGTGTAAAAAGGCAACAAATAGTGAAAAAGATATACGTTGTGCAAAATGTAATATGTACTTCCACACTACATGCAGTGGGCTAACTCGCGCCGAATTACAGTCGATCACGGCGAAGTCGGCACATACTTTATCGTTTATATGCGACCTCTGCTTCACACCAAAAACGGCTACAAATCATGATGAAAAACTAATAGAGAAGCTGAGCGCCGAAATGAAAAAATTACTGAAGTGTGAATTAACTGAAGTCAGCAAAGCAATTGATTTCTTCTCAAAAAAAATTGATGACTACGAGGAAGAAAAGAAAAAAATGTACCAAAAAATAAAAGATGTTCAAACTGAAAATAAAAATCTTAAAATAATGATGAATAAAATACAACAAAATGCTCTAGAGACTTCTCTAGAGATACATGGGCTTGAAATAAAAGAAAACGAAAACCCAAACATACCGGTGGAACTCATTCTTAAAAAATTAGAGTGCGAAGAACTACTATTAGACAAGAATATTGTAAGTTGCTACTCGACAAAAAAATCTATCACTTTAAAAATGAACACCAAAGAAGCTAAAGACAAAATTCTTTCCCAAAAAAAGAAAGTGGGTTTATTTTCCGAAAGAGATTTGAAATACTCCTCTTCGGAGAAGAAGATTTACATTAATGAAAAGCTTACGCCCGCCAACAACCAACTTCTCTGGCTAGCTCGATCAACCAAATCATTGGGCTACAAATTTGCGTGGACGAAAAATGGAAATGTAATGCTTAGAAAAAATCAAGACTCCCCTATAATATACGTGAAGGACGCAATTGATATTCCGCTACAATAATTCGGGTACCATACAGGAAAAATCACTCTGGCATTGACACTAAAATGGCTGACGAAAACAATAACATTGTTCCTGAAACTCGTGAATGCGATAATTGTAATGAAATAAATACAATTTTCGACAATACTAACTTCACCATGATGAACATGAACATAAGAAGTATCCGAAAACATTTTGATGAATTATGTATCCTTCTCAATTCTCTATCTTTCCAGCTAGATATAATAATACTCACTGAAACTCAAATGCGAGAATGTGTTCCTTTCAGCTTACCTAATTTTAATACCTTATCGATACCTTCTAGACATACCTCACATGATAGCCTCACCTTATTTTATAATATCCAATCTGTATCCAACATTAACGTAAATACACTAAAATTCAATTATTCAAATGCTGTCCATGTAACTTTTACCCTAAAGGGAAAAAAATATTCAATTTTGGCCATATATCGATCTCCCTCTTTATCCACTAGTCAATTCATTCTCGAAATGGAATCTTTTATAACTAAAATTAATATGAACCAATTCGATTTTTCCTTCATTGTTGGGGATATCAATATAAACATTCAAAACGCATTATTAAATCAAACTGCCAATGAATACTTAAACCTACTGTACAGTAAAGGTTACCTGTCTTACGTGAACAGTACTACTAGGCCCAATTACCCTAATGATTCATGTCTGGATCACATTTTTCTGAAATCCAACAAAATTTACCCTCATATAGGTATCTGCCACCTTAAAAGTTGACATTACAGACCACTACCCCACTTTCTACGGCCATTGTATTGTAAAATCACCAAGCTACACAGATCCCAATAATCATCAGCAAATCACAAAAAAAAATTAATTACCTATCTCTAGACATCTCTCTGACAACCGAAACATGGGACTCAGTGCTTTCTGTTAATGATCCAAATATATCTTTAAACAATTTTTATGAGATCATTCAAAATCATATTGAAAAATGCTATGAACCAAGAACAGCACCAAAAAGTAAACACAGACGCATAAAACCATGGATTACACGTGGTCTAATAATTTCAATTCAACACAAAAATAAACTGTTTAAAGCTTACAAAACTCACGAAAACCATTGCATATCCAACAATGAAACACAAAATTATAACAAACGGAACGATTATATTATATACAGAAATTACCTAAACACTCTCATAAAAAAATGCAAACACCAGTACTATTCTGAGCAACTCCAAAAAGCACATAATGACTCACGAAAAACATGGAACATCATAAATGAGATTTCAAACAGGAATCAAAAGGAACACAAAATTCCTCAAAAAATTGTAACCGAGAACAATATAATCTTAGAGAATGTTGAAGACATTGCAAACAATTTCAATCACTTTTTCACTAACATAGCCTCTACCCTAATAGACAATAACCCGTCTCTTAGCTTACACTCTCAGCATGTACCCTCAGACTTTTTAGAAACTAAAAATTATACCTCTGAATTATCTGAATTTATTGAAATAACAGAAGTCGAAATATCAAACCATATTGATAACATAAACGTTAGGTCTGCAGATGGTCCTGACAACTTAAGTAATGCTACAATTAAATCTATGAAAAAACATATAGTCAGACCACTACACCATATATTTAACACATGCATCAGTAATTGTATTTTTCCGAATAAATTTAAATTTGCTAACATCATTCCCATACACAAATCAGGACCTCGATGTAAAACAGACAACTACAGACCAATCACATTAACTTCTCAATTGTCTAAGATATTAGAAAAATGTCTAAAAAAACGAATCATCGATTTTCTAGAATCTCATTCACTCCTATCAGCTAACCAATATGGCTTCAGGACTAAACTCAGTACTGATGATGCTATATTTAATTTAACCAAAAATATTTATTCTAACCTAGACTCAAACATTAAAACTCTAACCATTTTTCTAGATTTAAAGAAAGCCTTTGACACAGTCAACCATAAAACTCTTTTAAAGAAAATGACCAACATTGGAATTAAAAATAAATGCCTCATGCTGTTACAAAATTACATATTAAATCGGCAACAATGTACAAAAATTGGAACATGTTTGAGTAATTTTGACACAGTAAAACATGGAGTTCCACAAGGGACTGTATTAGGGCCGCTGCTCTTTTTAATCTATATAAATGAATTGTGTAATATTGTTATACCTGGTAAAATATTCTCATTTGCTGATGATACTGCAATAACAGTCCAAGGAAAGACATGGGAAGATACAACTAATAAAGCTAACAAATGTATTGCTATTGTCAAAGAATGGCTAGATAGAAACCTTCTTACTTTAAATTACGAAAAAACTCTATGTATTCCTTTTTATATTACACAGAAGTCAGCTCCCAAAACTAATCTCAATTTAAAGTTTCATAATATTAATTGTAACCCAACCACATGCTCTAACTGTGAAGAGATGAAATCAGGAAAAATGATTAAGTACTTAGGTGTAACCATAGATTGTCAACTTAAATGGACCAACCATATAGAAAATACTGTTAACAAACTCAGATACTTAAATTATATTTTTAAAAGAATGTGTAACATAGTAAATATAAAAACCATAAAACTAGTTTATGATGCACTAGTCCATTCATCTCTTTCCTACGGAATAATTGGCTGGGGTGGAGCTTACAATAATCATGTAAAACCTTTAGAAATTGCCCAAAAATCAATTATTAAGATTATGTACAAAAAAAATAAATCGTATCCCTCCAAACAATTGTTTAAGGAAACTGATATTTTGGACCTTAGACAGACCTATGGACTTCAATGTCTTAAATTTATTTACATGCGTCCAAATAACTTTCTAAAAAATTCAAATCGTACCAGCCAAAGACGTGGCACATGTGAGTATGCAGTACCCCACTGCAAAACTAGGTTGTCCCAAAGGCATATTAGTTTTATAGCTCCAAAAATGTATAATTTACTATGTACAACCTTTAAAGAGAACATATGTCAAAATCTTCAATCTTATAAAAAATATACCAAAATGTGGCTAAAAAACACTGAAACAGATATTTTTTTCTTATAAGTTTAAATAAAGCCATTAAATATATCTATCATTGGACAGCTTTTAGAGAAGATTTATAATATTGTTTGCTAGTTTATTTTGTTTGTTTTTTTTTTTATGTTTTTAAATTGCACTTGTAACATCTATTCTTACAAAACTTACAAATACAATAATAACAGTGCAGGCTGTTATTATGCTGTAGTTTTTAAATGCATTTATTCAGTTACTTTTTTTTTTAAATCCCTTATTTATGTATACTTAAAATATTCACTATAACCATAGAAATAAAAGTAAAAAATCAATATTATACCCACGCACAGGCATTGCCTTTGTGGGATTTTTTTGTTCATACATTAATTATATTAAGTTTTTTATATACTTTTCATTATTTCATGTATGTATTATATGTATTGTATCAAAAAATTTCAATAAAAAAAAAAAAAAAAAAAAAAAAAAAAAATTCATTTGAAACTGTCGTTCGTAATACTTACTTTATAATGGGTTGGTAAAACCAATAGTTTATTGTTTCAAACCTGGTTAGGCCACAAAAGTCGAGAACTTTCTAAGAATTGTGTTACCCTTTTCTTCATAATACGTATTAATAGGTCGGTAAAACCAATAGTTTATTAATTGTAATCCTTATTGCGAATACCTGCATAACTGAAAAATATTAGTACCTCCACTGAGTAGTTAGGTAAAAACCTTAAAATGACTACTTTCAATATTCAATACAAATCCGTTATACCAACCCAATTAATACGTGGAATTGCGAGGAGTGTGCTAAGACCGAGTTGTTTGGCGGTTCATCCTCTCTGTCTACCGCATGATGTAATTGATTTATTTTTATATTAATTTATAAAACTAATTTTTTTTATTATTATTCAAATAGTTTTGCAATCTGGCAACATTATAGTTTTAAAATGAAATGGCATTTATCTATACCTACCCATTTACGTATGTACAATGTATTTCATATTATTTTACGTTCTGTGGGTCAAGGTTACGCAACTTGTCTTAACAGCTGTTTGAACAAGAAGTTCGTTTTAAATGGGCATTGATTTTATGCTTAAATTAATTATCTTCAAAGCCGGGTAGGTAATCGATGTATTTGTTAATATTTATGATAAAAAGACCATTGGAAATTAGTCTCAATTGTCGACAAAAAAGTTATTTAATTATTGTTTTTGTGTTTAATTCGTAGAACTATATTTTTTTAAAATAAGTTATTTATGTCTTCTAACCACAAATTATTTAAATTAGAATTCCATAAGGAATTTTCGGTACTTAAGGGAACGTACCCATACTAAGTGACCTGTTAAAGGGGGGGGGGAATCTTCAAAATACCGCGCTTGGTGCAAAGGAGCGGCGGGTTTCTTAGGTTTTTGGTCACCGGGGGGGGGGGTTAAAAATTGCAAAAAGTTGGTAACGTAGTATGGGTAAGTTCCCTAAAGTCTTTACCTAAAGCTAGCTGAGCATAATTATTGTTTACGCAATAGATTAAATATTACTTGTTTGGTATTGGAGCATATAACATGGTCCTTGCGCTGGCCGCTGTCGCCCCTTCCCTTGTGTGCACGTGTGAAATTGCGACGTTGACTCCCGAGTATGCCAATGATCATGCCATTGGCGACGCGTGATTTAAAAACATTATTTTTGTTTTTAATAGAATAAAAATTTCATCGGAGAGCAAAATGACATCTACATTTTTTACTCCGAATATGCTCAGGAACCGCTAGTTAAAATCCCTCGGGTACGTCCTGTTACACCCTGTATAAGTAGATACGAAGTGAATTTGCGAATATTGAAGAAATACATGAATAGTGTTAACGATCCTTGCAAAATGTCAGTAAAATATGGTTGTCATGCGAGAAGCCGGAAAGGGTGTGAGGGGACTGTCGGTCAATTCATTCAACAGAGTGACCGGTGTCCTGCGCCTGTCCTATTCGCTTGGTTCTCAGTGACGGGTTTATATGTTTCTTAACAGGACCAAATATATTTTTTTTGTTTCACAGGAGGTCCTGAAGAAAATAATTTTCCACATCATGGCTGTGCGGAGGGTCTTTTAAAAGAAATAAAGGATAGGAAGTTCTGGGAAGGAAAAAGGTATGAGGAGTGAGTGGGAATCTAGGGGTCAATCTATCCAGGAGCGACGGACGTATGAATCCATCCCTCCCATTGCAGTGCAAAGCGATGGGTCGCGAGAGCCCGCCTGGAGAGTTCAAAAGGTATCCCTCAAAGAAAAAGGAACGGCTAGAGCAGTAACCTAGAGAACTTATCGTAACCATTTAGCAGTTATCGCTGGAGACACGTTTCCCACAAGCGCTTGCTTATTGAGGCGGAACGAAGAAATAGGAAATTGTAATATTTAATTAAATATTAGCGAAACTCAATCGAAAATCTGGCCAATAAAATATGCTTTAAGAAAATAAAGATAATGTTGCTAGTTCTTAGTCGAAGTATGATACAATTAAAAATGACCGAATCGTATCGACACCTTAGCTCAGTGGTTAGAGCTGTGGCCCAAAAAGCCGAAGGTCCTGGGTTCGAGTCCCAGAGGTGCCAATATCTTTTTCTGATGTTTCTGTCTCCAGATTTTCGATTGAGTTTCGCTAATATTGTCTTCATTTAATTAAATATTACAATTTGAGGTTTTACCATAGACATATGAATATTAGTAGACCTGCCCTAAGTGATAAAAGCGTATTATTTCCCCTTCCCCATATCGGTTCCATTGGAACCGGCTGGGATTGAGCGTGAATTAGTTATTACAGATATTGACAAATTACATATCTCCAAAGTCATCTTCCCACTCTGCGCCCCGCTGTAGTTGTTATCTACCCCTCACCTTTATGTTCTGGTCTAGTAATATTCGTGTATCTACGGGTTTTACTCATATTAAATCAAAATAAATAGGAAATTCTTCTGAAAGCAGTTCAGAGAGTAATGTAACTTATGTAGGTAAACGTTGTTTACTTTGAAGATAGACGATGATGAACTTGCCATTTCTACAAGTGGTATTGTAACCAATCAATCATGTCCCTGACACCTGACAAGAGGGCCCCTTTCTGTTCAATGTAAATACAGGGGAACTACATGGCCACCTGGTGGGGCAGCGTTGTGAGGCGTGTTTGGTATCTTTTTCAATTTAAGTGGTGGCTTTTTGGAACCATTTACTGGATATCCAAATACCCCGGCCATAGGTCACGCCAAATGGTTCGCTACGTTTGGTGAGTTAGCAAAAGGTGCCCTGGTTCATGGGGTGAGGTTTGACCAGGTCTTGACGAGATCTTTTGAACTCTTTATCCGGGCTCTTTCGACCCCTTGCCTTGCACCGCAGTGGGAGGGATGGATTCATACGTCCGTCGCTCCTGGACACTTTGGACCCCGGATTCCAACCCATCCCTCATACCTATTTTCTTCCCAGAACTTCCTCTCCTTTCTTTGCCTAAAAAGCCCCTTCAGCACATCATCTGTGTGAAGCTAATGAAAAAAAAGGTAAGTCTGTAGGAATGGATTTATTAATGCGGGCCTTAAAGAGGTCCAGATTAAATGAAGAAGAAAGAACAGATGCCGGTGTTCCTTCTACTTGAGAGCCGACTCATGAAGCCAACATGGCTTCCTTGTTGCTTTAATAGTAGTGTGAGTTTACCAACCTTGAAGTAGAGGGTATTGACAATTGCTACATAGGTTTGCTTGGTAACATCGCTGGGTTTCGTAAAGTTCTTGATATTCTTATCGGTGTTTTCCTCAACCTAAACAGAGAACAGAAGTCTTTACAAGTGATCAATATAACAAAAGGCATTTTGTTTACGTAACAACTCCTATTGTATCATCACAAGGGGTCTCTTATTGTAAGATTCTAATATGTGAGCATATAAACTCAATATTTCAATTTATCCAATTTATAAAAAACTGTTTTTTTATAAACAAGTTCTGCTGTGTAATTATTATTACGCGTGATAGCTGTTTCGACTTCTGTCAGTTTGATAATGCCTTCAGTAGGCGAAACAGCTGTCACACGTACTAATAAAATTACATAGCAGAACTTGTTTATAAATAAACTGTTTTTATAAATTGTTTTTAAAAAAATTAAAAATAAAATAAATAAAAATTAGCAATGAAGAAAAACAGTGAAATAGGTTATTAGGTTGTGTTCGCGCATTATTATATGGGATTGAATGGGTATTGCATTCGCAGACTTGGTGGGTAGAATATGTCAAAATCCTGAATTTATCCCACTTACCTAATCTTTCCATCCTAAATGTCACCATGAAAAATTGTTGCAAGAAAAAGTATTCAACTTTGGAGAGGTGACAGTGTGCTTTGCTACTCAGTTCAAATCATAAATATACAAACCACCCACGTTCAAATTAACATCTCAGACAGGGCGCATGTATCATAACCTCTTGCTATAAGAATATTACCATTTTTAAATTTAAACATTGTGAAGTGTACACCACAAACTGGAGTTCAGTGAGGCCCCATCTACAACGGTAAGCCCTATTTTCCTTTTTCCAATCTGGGCTTATCTAATTTTCCAAAAGCACAGATCTGAACTATCAACTGACTATCCATCAGGTTTTGCGAGTGTATGCTATTTAATCGTCCCGTATAACTTAGCGATCACATAGTTTCGGGACTGGTCCTTCGAGGGTTGCATAGGCTTTGCTCTGCAGAACTTAACGCCAATTTTCATAGTGGAGTCGCAGTTTCGCGACACCAGGTTGTTTTTTTGAAGTGAAAATTCTTTCGCTCCGTTGTGATTTGAAACTCGGTGAAACGGAAACGAGCGAAACACTAAAAGAGACATACACATACATTTATAGGATTTAGTCTAGGAGAGAATGAGATAGACTAATCGGTGTCCTCTTTGTACGGTGCTTCGTAGCCTATCGGCCTCCTCTTTGTGCGGTGCTTCGTAGAATAATATCTAAAATATATATTGGTAACAATATTATTATAATTAAACCCTACAATTATCCTACTTCTGATACATACTCTACATTTGTCTCATTCTCTCGAAGTTTAGTTTTCTGAAGGTTTCACTTCTACCGCGTGCGAACTGCACACATGTTTTTTTTCTTTTTAATTTCAACGAACGATCCCCCGAAAACCACCGTATGCATGGTGAATCGTGTGACGTCATCACTCCTGAAAAATTACTATAAGATCTGGCAATCAGCTGGTCAACTGCCGCCATTTTGAATTTCGTTGTTCGAAGTATTCTCCCTAGAGTAGCATTACTATTTTTTGTGCATTAGTTTTCGAATATTTTCAATAATACAGATAAACTAATAAGAGAAACCTTTATTTTTGAAACATCGTTTAGGCCTAAATAATGTTTCAATAAACACAACAACTAAATCTCTATGAACATACCTACATACCGGTGACATTACAACACGAGAAACAGTGAAGTCACCACTAAACATTTCAATAATGCCAACTTGACGGTGTGTTTCTATGATCCAATTAAAAATGGACTTTTTAATAATTTTTTAAAAACTCACTTGCATATTCAGAATCAGCGTTTATTGGTCTGTATGAACTTTTTTTTTGAAGCCATAATATTTTTCACTGGAGTTCCTTATTGCCAAATATTAATGAAAATGCATTATTTTGCTACTCCGTGGAATTAAATAATTGTTCCTCATTGTAATTAAACTGATGCGAAGTGTTTTTGAAAGATTTTGTGTGTAATAAGGAGGAGGCGCTCCAAATATTTCATTTTGTGAGCAAAAAAAAACCAAACCAAAAAATGTTAATGTGGACAAAACTACTATTAACATTTGTTTGAACTCTTTTTTTTACATGTATATCTTGATATATCTTGTATAATCTATAAAACACAGTGACAAGTGCTCAAGAACAAGTAATAAATTATTTTTCTATTGCAATAGGCCACTTGCATGGATTTCATAACGACTTGGAAAAAATCGTGTGAATAGATTTTTTTACTAAGATTACGAAAATGTTGGTAAAATTTTTTAGAAATGTACAGTTTTTTTTTTTTAATAAATAAATCCATTATTTGGGCTTGTGACGTCACTACATGAAAATGTCCCGTCTCCGAAAATGTTCCTATTAATTTTTTAAAATTCCACACTGATTTTTTTTTTTTATATGGCAACACTTTGATTTCGTTTAACTTTCACTAGATTTATTGTTTTTGTTCTCTGCGAACTTATCATTTGGTTTGACTTTTTGACAGATGTTGTGAAGAGAACCCTGTACATTTAAGCTGTCTGCATGTTTTTTAGAGGTATAATGGTAATGGTGTTATAATGATAATATTCCTATTATTATTACAATTTACAAGTACATTGGATTTAGTAATATAGATGTTGAATATTATAATGATTTATGATCAATAAGATGGACCAAGGAAAAAATATTTATGAGATGTAATATTTTTGGTAAGCCTCGTTATTCTCCTGTGCCATTTGTATGGAAAACATTTTTTTTTTAAATGTTTTTCGGCTATGTAATTATCGTTTTTTCGCACAGGTGGCAATTTTTTTCAACCAACCCAGATATTTAGTGGAAACGTAAATAATGTTGGAGTTTTACCTATCATTAAAACTCTTATTATGTTGTCTTGCTTATCCAGAATATATAATGTGAAAAAGCTCTGTTGAATGCGGGTTGGCGCAAATCTACGCTTTCAACTTATTACATGGCATGGAAGAGCTGAAAGATTGGTGCTCCATTAACAATACGTGTCCTAATAACCCTTCGGGATCTCAGCTGGCACGATTTTCAAGATAACGGCGGCAGATACGACGGCGCAGGCAAGAAATAAGGGAACGTACCCATACTACGTGACACGTTTAGGGGGGGGGGGTCTTCAAAATGTCACGCTCCATACAAATGAGCGGCGGGTTGCTTAGGATTTTGGTCACCGGGGGGGGGGGGGTTAAAAATTGCAAAAAGTTGGTCACGTAGTATGGGTACGTTCCCTAAGCGGGATATCTCCCACATTATATATTCTGGATAAGCAACGACACACATAATGTAATGTTATAATCTGTTTTCTATTACATTAGCTGGTTCATCTTACCCAAGAGTTTATTTGGGCAGTTGCATTATTGCTATTGGTGAAATCGATGTAGTCCACGTCGCTGTAGAAAATATCAGCGGCCTTTTCCTTGAAGTCGTCGTTCAGCTTTTGGCCTTTCTGGACGTACACCATGCCCGCAAACTTCAACTGGGTTTTCATTTTTTCTATGGCGTTTTTGTAGGCTTTCTTGGTCTGGAGAGAGTGAGCAATTATTTAGTTGAGGTGACAACACAAGCCAAGAATTGAGAAAAAAGTCAATGTAGGTATGTTTAAGGCTGCCGAGGTCTGAGGAGGACCTCGGGAGGAGATCAGATGGTGATCGAGAGAAGGTTCCAGGAGAAAAAGGTGGTGATAGAAACAGGAAAGTGATCAATGTACTTCAGGGGTGGATGATTAAGTTAGAACAATAAGTTTAGTTGATTGGGCCACGGGGAGAAGTTTTTCATTCATATCACGTTGGGTAATTTGGACGTCCTATCAGGTACAGTAGCCGTGTTAGTGAATTAACATAGCGAACACGCTACTGGTCGCTACAAGCATATAGCTGAATTGTTTAGAAAAATGTTTTATTTTTAAATTGTGACTGTGTGCTGTGTATATGACGGCACACGGCACACAGGAGTGTGATCTTTACATACCGGATTACAACTGGACTTACTACAGCATTCCAAAGGTCAACCGTGTTTTTAATAAAGCGACTTTTACATAAGACCACTATGCAAATATAAACAAATAAAAAAACAATGAGATTTATTTGTACTAAAATGTTTGTGCATTTTTTCTCATTCTTAGAATTTTTCAGGAAAAGTTCTGATTTTTCCATTTTTGGCATCTGGTTTATAGTTTGTAAAAAGACACGAGTTGATGCCATGAGAGTATGAGAGCATTCCAGGACTGGTACTCTACATACTGAGCTATTGCCACCTCATTACATTCCCTCATTTAATTTATTTATTACTAAAGAGTACCCGGCGTGTTGCAATGCCACTCAAAAGAAGAAGTATTTGTGTTTATATTCTGTTTACTGCAGTGCTTTTGGATATTTGCTATTTGCTAGACAATATTTTTTGTTTGTTTGTTGAAGGTTCCCGATGCGTGAGAATGGTGTATTTTCCAAGTTTACCTCCTGCTATCCCCTTTGTAATCCCTCCCTCTGCCCCTCCCTTTACAGAAACATAATTTGGAGTTGGGGAAGCTTCTTCCTGATATTGCAAATATCAAGACATCAAGACTAAAGTCTACAATACTGTTTAAAGTTTACAACACTAATAAACGAACCTGTTTTAAAGGAAATGATTAAATTTCCTTAAGGCGGTCCATCCAAATCTTGTTGTTTTCTCAACTTAGCTGGTTCGTATAGGGCGAGGTTCTTACAGGTTCTTGACTATTAGTCTGTATATACTCACATCATCATTGGTAATTTGTAGAGCTTTGTTCATATCCTTGAGGGTCTGTTCTTTGGCGCCGTAAGACAGCAGACTCGTCACGATATGAGCCGACATTGGGGATGAGAAGAAGTTTTTGTCCCCGGAGACATCCTGCAATTAAAAAGACCACACTGCAATACAAATT
The DNA here is from genome assembly GCA_917880885.1 of Limnephilus marmoratus. NCBI lineage: Eukaryota > Metazoa > Arthropoda > Insecta > Trichoptera > Limnephilidae > Limnephilus > Limnephilus marmoratus. The sequence continues at coordinate 42,787,112 of OU862929.1, forward strand.
AAGGAATGTTTTGACTGTCCAACTTGAAACAATTTCCCGTTATAGGACAACCAAATACGAATGTGTACGCAATGATAATATTTTTTTTATATGGGCTCCACACAGGAGGCCCTGAGGAAAATAATTTCCCTCAGGCCCTATGTCACCTTAGGGGATGCTGTGTGGAGAGTTTTTTTTAAAGAAGGAAGGAGGGGAAGTTCTGAGACGGAAATAAGATTTTGGCGGTAGGTAGGAATCTGGGGATCAGAGTGTCCACGAGTGCCGGATGCTTGAATCCTTTCCTCCCACTACAGTGCACGGCAATAGGTATATAGAGAGATTCTGGATGGAGGGGTCAACAGACCTCCCTCGAACGGTTTCTTTCGATCCAGCCCGCCACGCAGCAGGTGGGCAGATGCATCGGCCACTAAGACCTGGACAAACCTCACCCCATGAACCCGAGCATCCCTGTTAAGTCACGGAATGTAGCGAACCACTTGGGTTGACCTATGGCAGAGGTGTTGGTTAACCAATATAATGGTTCCCGGGGCGGCGGTACCCATCCCCGCCTCCCAAAATGTATTTAATATTATTGAAAGTTGAAACCAAAATGGGTCTCATTGATGCGATGACCGTCACTAATTGGAATCTGCTTAGTTTGAGACGGGAAGGAAGGAAAGGATTATCTTTGACGCTGGTTGGTAATAATTACCTAAGATACGCATTCTGGATTATTTTCAGGTAAGTTAAGTACTGATAAAAGTACTGATTAAGTACTGATAAAAGATTGTAACGGACGTGAATTTGAATGAAAAATACTTGTATTTAAATTAATGAATAATAAATTGAATCATGGGATCAAGAAGTTCCTATGCGACAAAAAACAAAGCTTTATAAGCTTGCTGCTTTAATTCTGCACCTAACCTCTACATCTGGGTCAAGAGTCTCCGTGAGAACACTGCCGAGGTATCTAAATCTTTCCACCTTTTCGATATTGCAACCATTTTTAACTGTATCACTGATCTAGTCGTCCAAATGTTATCCATTTAGTTTTATTGACGTTGATTGTTAGGCCCAGTTGCTCACCAGCATTATTAACAAAATTTAATAGATTTTGGAGGTCATCGATACAGCTAGTAATACAGTTCACTACCATGTGATATTTCTTAATTGGCCACACATTCCCAATGAGAATGTATTACGAGCGAAATGCTGAAATAGGCCGAGCAGGCTAGATGTGACACTAGCAATTAGATTAGTTCACTACCAATGGATATTTCATAGAAGGCATTCCGAAAATAGTTCACTGCCATTACATATTTATTAGAATTACAAATATACCTGTTGATATGACATTACCTCAAATAAATAAGTAGAAAATTTGTTGATGCATTTGGTGAGATCTTCCGCAGGGGCGCTGCTTGCAATGCTCGCAAAGAAGATAAGGACGAATACTGGAACAATAACAAATGCTTAATATGTAGGTAAATATTAGAGATGAAACGGATATCCGGAAACTATCCGGTATCCAGCCTATCCGGCCTAAATTTACCATCCGGCCGGATACCGGATAGTAATTCATTATCCGGCCGGATACCGGATATTCAAAAACTACCACAATTTCCTATAATAAAATGCAATATATTAGTCTTTGTGAGGTAAATACCAATAAAATGGCTTATAATTATGACGGCTTTTATTTAAAGTCGAAAAAGTTACAAAAAGACAAAAGACCTTCCAAAAAACTAAAATTTTCTTCTGAGATACTCACTCTAATGATAAATACATAAATAGTAAATATCTAAACTAAAATCTTTTAGTAAAAACTTACAAAAACCTCGCAGAGTAGCGAAAACTTAAATTAACATGATTAACTAATCACAATCACCATTACAGTGAACTAAAAATCGTAAAAAACACAGAGATTATTGAAATGATTAAATACTGACATTGAAGCACCATAATATACCTCATGTTCTTCTTCTTATCAAAGAGAATGTTTTGGATTAATACTCAAAATTAACAAGTGGTAAATTATGGTGAATAAAGACTAAATTTTCAGCGTTCGCAGTCAACAAGCGATTTTGTTTGTTTTCGTAAACCAGGCCAGCTTCGGAAAACAGCCTCTCACTATAAACACTGCTGCAAGGAGCTGAAAGGTACACTTTGGTAAACTTTGTCAAATGTGGATATTGTTTCGAGTTAATCGACCACCAAGTGTAAGGATCGCGGCTGCGACCAATTCGAATATCCGGCCGCTGGATATTCGGCCATCCGGCCTCGTAGCTCGTCGGATATCCGGTATCCGGCCAAACAACTATCCATTTCATCTCTAGTAAATATGTTCTAAAAATCTTATTCCGCTGAACATACCAGAAAGTAGCGCCAAGATTCAAACTAATAGGATATCTGATGACAACAACAAGGTATATCTACCTTGAAAAGTGTCCTACCGTACATTTAAATATTTATAGCATAAGAAAAACTGATAAGAACAAGCTTATTCAAGGTAGAATTCCAAGTCTCGCATCAAGCTATGCAAATTTTCCTCAATAAATATAAGCTGATAAATGGCATCAAAGTTGTACAACATCTCACTGCAAAGAAATCAAAGCAAACAAATGTCTGATGTATGTAACATCAGCTAAAATTATTTAGTTATTATTATTAGAGAACAATACTGCAATATCTTTAAACAATTTCTGCCCCCATCCCCCACGATATTTTATTATTAACGGAAACTTGGCTAAATGAAGATAGCTATCAGATTATTGGAATTAGGTCTCAATCAATCAACAAATCAAAAGGAGGAGGTGGAATGGTGTGCATATCCAAATACATTTCATCCAGAAAGAACAAAAACGTTGAACGGATGTTTTTAATGCTAAATATTTCAACAAGAAAAACCTACACATACCACCAATAAAACGTATGCGGCCTAACTTATGAAAAAAACATTTCACATTGTATAAAGATTGTACATTTCCTTTTTCGGATTATCTCTACATATTATAAATTAAAGTCCCCGCGCCGTCTGTCTGTCTGTCTGTTCGCGATAAACTCGAAAACTACTGAACGGATTTTCATGCGGTTTTCACCAATAGATAGAGTGTTTTGTGAGGAAGGTTTAGGTATATAATTTGTCAAGGGTTTGTGTAAATTGGTTGAAACATAATGATAATTGTTAGAAGTGTCGGAAAAAGTCAAGCCGCCTGGGAGATTTCATCAAAAACACTGCCTAATCCCTTTGAGATATAACAAAACAATGCATGCTGGGATATTCCTCTTTTATAGATCTACAAAAAAGTCCGCGATGGCAAACATCAATCTTTTACGGATAGCTTACTATACCCATTCTATCTTCTAAAAAAATGGTCACGTACAATGGGATAATTGGAAAGTTATTTAGACGGATACAGTATTAATCCTTATTAACTTAAATACGTTAGTTACCCCAAGCATTTCATTCACATTATTATAATCTTTCACAACATTTCTACGTATTATAAATTAAAGTCCTCTGCGGCATCTGTCTGTCTCTTCACGATAAACTCAAAGACGGCAGTGGTTACAAAGGTTGGATTTTACAAAGTGTTTTATTAGCCACAGCAATGCGTGGCCGGGTCAGCTAGTTAGTAATAAAATGTCACTATTTTGTTGGCAACATTAAACATCGGTAAATAGGCTCATGCGCGGGTCCGGTATATTTTTTTCACGCACGGCCAAATTACAGGTCTGACTTGTGATATTTGACAAGTGATTCATGTAACGTCCGCGTACATAATTTCTCTTTGGCTGGATAAACAATTTTTATGTTTATCAATTGTCTAAAATACTCACTATTCCAAGACACGTGTGGCATGAAAGCTCTTTCAGCTCAAAGATTCCTAGGGAAATGATTTCTGTTTTGGAACCTGGAGACATCGTCAAATACTTAACGACTTATGCAAGGGAAATAGCACAATTGATTTATGGCCTGAGCGCTTACAGTAGACATGCAGGCCGTCTCCGTAACTTGCTTATGTATATTATGTGATAATGTGTGTACATATATTTACATTCGTTATATAAAATAAAAAAATAAATGTTTATTCCAGTATGTGGGGAGGAGACTGCAATCCCACACATTCCATAAGGGTATAATATACACATACATGTACAAAGTATTTGAAAGGAAAAAAAGAAAAAGAAGGTGAATATGAATGTACACGAAACAAAAAAAGATAATAAGCTAATGGTAGTAAAAGGAAAACAAAAGAAATAATAATATTAAGCTTTCAGGATTCTGTGAGCACGTAAGGAGCCAGTATTTTTCTCCAGTGTGCATCAATACTGGATGATGGACTGAGGCGGGCTTCCATGACGAGGATGTTTCCAGAGCTGGTTATCCTTTCCCTAATTCCTGCCACCCTGGATCTAATAAGGGCTGCAAAGCCAGGAACTCGCCCCTCCATGAACATCCGGGAAGCGCTGCAATATCTGGGGAGACCAAACATTATGCGGAAGGCGTTGTTATACTGAACCCGAAGTCTTTCTTTACTGCTCTTCTTGTAGTTTGCCCAGAGTTCACACGTATACAGTGTTGCGCAGAAGGAAAGGAAGAGCGTCCTTTTTACAGCAGTACTGCAAAGGTGGAATCTTCTACTGAGCATGTTTGCTTTTACACTGAGAGCTCTTCTTTACCTATCGATGTCGTCATCGTCCATCAGATTACTGGTGATTATGTGTCCAAGGTATTTAGTTCCTTCAGTCACCTGCAGGTTCACGCCATTCAGGGTAGCTGGAGGAATATTTTTTGGTCCTTGTCCATATCTTAAGACCAGTAGAGCCGTTTTAGTGGGGTTGTATAGCATGTTTGTTTCTTCAGCAAACTCTTTGCAAATCTTTAGAAGAATACGTAGGCCCCTTATGGATGGTGCCATCAATACCATGTCGTCCGCATAACTGATGTTGTTCAGACACTGTCCTCCAATTTGGCAGCCTACCCCTGCATTGTTTAGCCTGTCAGTGAGTTATATAATACAGTGACTTTAGCAAAGCCCGTACAATTATAATACATGGTATATATATATTTTTTTTTTCGTTATTTGTTTTTGGGGTGTTATGCCGTGTTACGCTACCTCCTTCTTTAGCCAACATTTCGGACAGCGTTGCAGTGTCCATCATCAGGGCAGATCCAGCAGATCCGGTAGATGACATCTACTGCAACGCTGTTCGAAACGTTGGCTAAAGAAGGAGGTAGCGCAACACGGCATAACACCCCAAAAACAAATAACGAAAATACTTTTGGCCGTGAAAATCATAAAACATGGTATGTTTATTTATTTGTTCCCTAAAAAATTGATTAGCCGTTTCGGTGACATCCCCTGGCCACCCAGGTGGCCAGATCTCACTCCTATGGACTTTTTTATATGGGGGTACATCAAAAGTAAAGTGTACAAAAGCGACCTCGCAACCATCCTTAGACTAAAAGAAAATATCCTTCGCGAAGTTAATGGCATCCTGACGTCACTTCTCCAGCGAGTGGCACGAAACACTGAGGCCTGATTCCAAGAGTGTGTCCGACGTGACGGTCTACATTTAGACGAAATAATTTTTAAGAAATAAAATCCGCACTTCTCTTCTTTGTAATAGTTATTGAAATGAATGTATGTATATCCTTTGCAGTTAATTTTTTATTTAAATTTTAAATCCTAATTCTGCCACCGGACACCCATTATATTATATATACAGCAAATCTAATATTTATTTAATTCAAACGGCATAAGTATGCCATAAACATTAATTACATGTCACAAATTCATATTCAAAATATTAGTAATGGTAAAACGTATAATGTAATGGAGATACATTTACATGCAAAAATCTAAAATACATACAAATAAAATTAATAGTGATTAAAAAAATATGATAGCATAGCCTTTTTGTACCTATGTTCCGTGCAGTTAAATAGATCTATCACATCTGCATATCTATTAGTAACTTCATGCAACCTAGGTAAAAGTGAGTGTTTCCTATACTCAGTCCGATTATTGTTAAAAAGGATTTTAGAACGAGTGGTTCTCGTGGGAATATGAAATTCAATGAGCTTAGTTAGATCAGGACTGTCTATTCTACCATTTACAATTTTGAACATTAATATTAAGTCGGATATAATTCTTCGATCTGACAGTCTTAGTAAATTTAATTCTTTCATCAAGTAATTATAATTTATGTTTTCAATGGGAATACCGAGGTTAAAATTAATGTGTCTTAAGAATTTGTGTTGAATTTTTTCGATTGAATCTGAATGTATTTTAAAATGGGGGGACCAGATCGAGGAGTTATATTCGACTTGACTACGTACTAAGGATGTATACAAAATTTTTAAAGTTGAAATATTCTTGAAACCTCTGGAATTTCTAAGAACGAAGCCAAGCATTTTGATACCTTTATTATAGATTGAGTTTATATGGGATATAAAGTTTAATTTAGAGTCGAAAGTTATGCCCAGGTCATTAATTTCTTCGACAGAGGTAAGGGTAGAGTTGTTAAGTTCATAAGGATGAATAATTGGTTGACTTATTCTGTAAAAACTTAATGAATAACACTTATTTATGTTCATATAAAGTTTGTTAATAGAACACCAACTAATTAATTTGTTTAAATTATTTTGTAGACAGGCACAATCTTCAGCGGTTTTGATGATTTTAAATATTTTTAAATCATCTGCAAAAAGCAATACATTTACATCTTTATCAAATATGTCAACAATATCATTTATGAACAGTAAAAACAAAATTAGGCCTAAATGGGACCCTTGAGGTACACCACTGGTAGCTATAAATTGATTGGAATACAACAAATTAATTTTTACAAGTAGAACTCTATCAGATAGATAGCTTGCAAACCAGTCTAAAAGTTTTCCGTCAATACCGAGCTTACTTATATAGTAATAATATTGAACAAAAACTGAAAATATTTAAAAAATTTGTACACATGTTATTATGTCTTGTAGGTCAACATTAGTTCCTAGCTAGGCACAATAATAATGATCCAAAATATAGAAAGGTATCTTCAAAATTGTGAAATATGGATATTCAACAATTCTTGTTGTCTCTTATGGCAAAAGCAGAAAGTCTTATTATTGATGTGGCAAATATGTAACACTGTGTAGTAATTCAACAACGTTATTCCCAAATGTGTAGGCGAAAAACGAGTAAATTTTACTACAAGAGGATCATACCAGCAATGGAGCAGTAACTTCATGGAATAGTAAAATAACAACGCTTTCACAAATACAAAAAACTAAGGAAGTAACTAAACTAAACTAAACCGTAGGAAGAAAACGACATTCGAAAAAGAAAACACAGAGGTATCGAAAAAAACTGACGTATAACTAAAACACTAGAAAAGAGAAAAAAAGTTACAGGGCTCGGTGAAAATTATGGTCAATTGGAACTAAGACCATGAATTGTTTGAAATGAAAAAAGAGGAATTTCTCAAGGATCAGGAAAGATTTTATGATATTGAAGTTAAATGCCCTCAAAGTACCTATGGCAAATAACTAGAAGAGGGAATTGAACAAAAGAAAATTGATACCTGTTAAGTTGAAGACAACATTCAAATTAAAACGGAATCACAAATACTTGTACTTAGTACAAGGTACATATTACTCGACATAATTACTGTTATTTTGTTAAAAAAATGAGAGGTACGATTCAATCTGGCATAAAATCGAACCAATATAAGAAAGATAAATAAAACAATATTACTTTGTTTGAACCACTTGTATATTTGTTTAAAACCGACCGGTTTCGGAACGACCGTTCCTTCCTCAGGGCAAACATATACTGATTTGACAATAGAGAACTCCAGTCCAATTTTTTTTTAATGAATAACCTTCTAACTTAAATAACTGCATTTTTATTTTTATTTTTAGAGTTGGTTTTAATAGTTAAAATAATTGTCAAAGTTTTAATTTTTCACGATCCCCCGAAAACCACCGTATGTATGGTGAATCGTGTGACGTCATCACTCCTGAAAAGTTACTATAGGATCGGGCAATCAGCTGATCAACTGCCGCCATTTTGAATTTCGTTGTTCGAATTATTCTCCCTAGAAGTAGCATTACTATTTTTTTTGTGCAGTAGTTTTTGAATATTTTCAATAATAGAGATAAACTAATAAGATATACCTTTATTTTTTAAACATTATTTAGGCCTAAATAATGTTTCAATAAATACAACAACTAAATCTCTATAAACAGTATGTAAATAAACAAATAAATCAATACAATGGCTTGTGTCATACCTACATTCCCATACAATGACTTTACTGTGACAACTAAAATTTCAATAATGCCAACTTGAAGGAGTGTTTTTACGACCTGATTAAAAATGGACTTTTTAATAATTTTTTAAAAACTCTGCGTTTAATATTATTAAATAAAACTTATATATTCAGAATCAGCGTTTATTGGTCTATATGAACATATTTTTTAAAATATTTTTATATTTTTGAATGTAGCTATTACTTTGTGGTTATCCATTATAGAATAATGAAATAATTTTACTTTGTATAAACCACTTATTTGATGTGCAAATCCGACCGGTTTCGGAACAAACGTTCCTTCGTCAGGGAATATAAGAATATATAATATATTCAGTATAAGCTTTCCCTGACGAAGGAACGTTTGTTCCGAAACCGGTCGGATTTGCACATCAAATAAGTGGTTTATACAAAGTAAAATTATTTCATTATATTTTTTTAAAGCCAGAATATTTTTCACTGGAGTTCCTTATTACAAAATAGTGGAGGGGAACAATGTATTATTACTAAGGATTGTGGTAGGGGTGGAGGCGTTGCTAGGGATTAATAAAGAGTGGGTAGGGGAACATATCCATGATTTGTCTGTAAGATAATATTTTTTGTTTGTTGATAATAGATTCATTATTTTTAAGGGATTTTTTTTTTATTTCCAAGGCTTAAAGTTATCTAAGCGTTTTCCTTCCTGGTTAATACGAAGAATATTTATCCCCATATTTTTTTCAAAACTATGGTTATTTTCAATGATATGGTTAGGGAACTAGGAAAAATTAATATTATTAAGACACTGATTTCGAAATTACGAGTTGTTTTTCCAATATAAAATGACTTAATATATTCCGGAATTAGTCAATTTATGGTCCTTATCTTTAGCATTCCTCAAAAAATAACTGTTATTATTTGTTGTTTAAAAGCTGGTTTAATATTAGAAGGGAGATTTTTGCAACATTGAACTGAAAAATTATTAAAATACAAAATTTTACGCCATTCTTTATCATTATTATTAGAAGAAATTTTGGTTGTGAACTATGATGTAGTTAGAGATAAAATAGAGTTTTCTTACCAGAAATCATGTTGCTGAAGGTGGCCATTGTGGCTACTGTGGCTATTGGAACACGACTGAGGATATGTTATTCCCATGGATATATATACCCTCAGCGGGCATTACAAATCACACACACTCAAAGTGTGGTGCGGACTTTTCAAAAATTTGTTAGAAGTGCCTTTGTCAAATTTGTAAATCGCTTTGGAAAAAAAATTGTTTTTCAATTTCTTGGCGCACAAAACCTAAGATTGGTAGGTCACAATTTCATCAATTTAGGAAATCTGAAGTAGGTATTTTATTTACATTTATAGCATTCAAATAAGGGACGTTTAAGAGTAGGTATTTTCTGGTAACTAAATCAAATTTTCAAAAACCACAGAAATAATCAAACACTTCCAATTATTATTTTATTATTCATGTCGTCTTATATGTTTACATAAAAATTTGAAGTTCGTTTTGTTTTCTATGGATGAATGAATGCAAATCATGGAAGCGGAAATTAACTGACATCCCGACATCCAGCTGAAACTAGGCAGGTAGATTTGTTGACGATGACAATGTATTTTACCAACTTTTGGTGGCACGAATACAAACACTTGGGCATTTTAAACGCTTACAGCAATTAATATACGAAATAAATCTCGGTACCATCCAATTAGGATTTGGCGGGATTCATTCATTTTAGTAAGTCTCTGGGAAGGAAGGTTCAATTCTCAGTCAAATCAAAAAAAAAAAACAACTTTAAAATTGGCTACTAGCCGGTCGGAAAATGAATGTATTTGTATTAAAAACGCTCTGTTCTTAAGGTTTGATTTCTAAAAAATTATATTAGCGCAGACCGATGAAAAAACATGATAGTCTGAATTCTTGACAAAATAACTATTTGAAATCACATCTAATTTTAAAATAATGACAGTATTGACGTTTAACCCGACTGCTGACCTGTCGTATCAACCTTCTGAGCTGTCGTGTTCCCACTTTATGAACTCTGTCTTTATCGTGTAGACAAAATGGAAGGTGCTTCCTCCTTCCTCTTTCCCATATCCTTCCCCTTCCACACTTCCATCAGCCTGACAAAACTTCCAAATGTTATGATGTACACATATAATTACCACTTTCTTTTACTGTACCTTTTTTTGGACAACATCTTTTTAAAGTCTGACTCGTAAGCGCATGACGTTTCAATGCTAGGTGGGGTAAGGGTAAGGGGAACTTTTTCATTGATATTTTTCGCTATGTAAATAAATACGAGTGTTACTTGTTGATGAATAACAACAACCAGAAATTATTATTTTTTGCCCACCGGAGCGACAGAGCAAATTTATAACTTTTTTCTCCGAATGCTCAAGATTTTTTGACAGGTTTTTTCCGCCAACATTAAAAAACCATACCTCCGAATTTTAATATGCAGACATGCATACTGATTATAGTTCTATTTATCCAATAAATCCACCCATCTTTTATCGATTATCACATATTAGATTATCACATATTAGTAGGATTTATAAAAAAACTTTTATAAAATCATCAATGTCAAAGCAATCCGAGGTATTTTAAATAGTGCCATATTGTGGAAAAAAGCACTCCAGTGGCTAAATAATTGTTGAAAAACGAGTATTTATTTATTTATGACAACAAAAGACAAACAAAGTACAAACAAACATTCCAAGTTGCAATCTTACCAAATTCCCAGCTTCGTCAATAGATCTGTACAAATTTCAAGTATTGAAAATGGGAGCTACCTCCAGACTGGAGCTCCCAAATGCTTAATAAACCTATTTACAAAAGAGGGCGGTCAGTATGATGCAAACACAATTTTGGTATTATTTATTTATTAGGCATGCTGTAGGCGTGCCTGGTACCCTGAGTCTGCTGTACTGGTATTTCAATGGCGCCTGTTTATAACCAGCTGGGTGATTATGTGAAGTGTGTTGTAAATAGTTTAGTAAATAATAAATAAAACATTTTAGAACCAGTTCATTCGTTGGTTAGTTCATCTTTGAGCTGCACACATAAGTATGTCGATTTGTACTCTGTAATTTTAATGTCACGTTATCAAGTTTCAAAATAATTGAAAAAGAATTAACTGGAAGATTATAATTTCACGGAAGACTAATTTTTTTATGTCTTTCTTTTTATGCCTATTCTAAAATAATTGAAAAAGTATTACTAGAAGATTATAATTTCAAGGAAGATTAAAATTTTTATATGTTTCTGGCAATAATACTCTGTTTTGAAAAATGATGAAATAACTTTCAATACGGTTTGAGGTCGGAAAGAAGGGAAGTGTGGGTGGGAGTAAACCACTTTTTTTTATAAATGGTTCTCCTGGGAAAAGAACAAGATAAATAAGCAGAGTAAGTTTCAAATGTTAGCTGAGTTTATTGCATTTGTGATGGTTAAAGAATTTTTTAGATTTAAAGAAATTTCGTTAGACATTCGGGTATTCTATTATTTTAGTAATTATGGCTAGATACCTGCTGGCTCAGTTCTACTCATTTGCATTAACTCCACATAGGAGGTTCTGAGGAAAATAATATCCCTTAAGGCTTATGTCATCTTTGGAAATGCTGTTTGAAGGGTATAGAATAAAGAATAACGCAACGGCGTGTTTTTTGGCATGTTTCGTGTTCCAAATATTTTCCGAATCGCCGAAACAAAGAAGAAGATGGAGAAATATGAAATTATGAATGTTAGAGGAGCGCGCTAATATTTAAAGCGATAAAATTGTTGCGAAAATTGTGAAAATGCTTAATAAAATATTACTTATTTAAAGTAGAGCAAAAATCTCTTGGGGGATGTCTAAAACAGCATTTAAAGAAACACTGTGAATTTTTTAGAATACATAACTTGTAAAATAACAGCGCCCTTGCGTTATTATTTATTCTATGCCCTCCAAACAGCATTTCCAGAGATGACATAAACCTTAAGGGAAATTATTTTCTTCAGAACCTCCTATCTAGAGTTAATGCAAATGAGTGGAACTGACTTGAAAATAAAAATTTTCGGAGCATACTTTGCAATTTTTTTCTATCGAGGGAATTTCATATAATTTGCATTTCGGCGTGGGGAATGTGTAGATATTATCTTAAAAAAAACATATATTTTTTTAAAAGCTTAAAAACTTCAAATGTTGGGAGAAATCGGTAGAAATTCGGGTATCGGCGGCTTAAGTCTCCAATACAAAAAGTCTGTTTACAAAAATTCAAATAGAATGGAGATCTACGTCACGCAAGTGTAAGGGTGGGCCAAAGATATTGAAATGTATATAAAAATCTCGTGTCACGGTGTTTGTGGTCGCACGCCTCCGAAACGGCTCGTCCGATTTTTATGAATTTTTTTATGTATGTTTGTTAGGTATGAGAATAAGTCGTAAAGTATATTTCATACCGCTAGTTGATAAGGGTGTCCCTCTCCAGAAAAAAATATCTATTTTTATGACAAAAAATTTTTTGTAAGTACTATTTTTTTTTTGGCATCAAAAAATACCCATAACCCCAAATTTTCACCCTCCTACCCCCACCCTACCATTTTATAATCGCGATTTTAGTGTTTTTGTATGAACAAATTTAACCGTTACTTTAATGAACACATTGAATAGAGAAAATGAACGGTTGGTGTTTTTTGTCATCGTCTACCGAGCTCCATTTCTCTTTCTGTCATAGATTCCGTCATCACACGCTTACAATTCATTCGTTATTTTTTATGTAACAACCAAAACATTCACTAGAAACAATTTATATGGCAGAACAATGTTTTTCGGGTCAGTTAGTTGAAATATAAGAGAAGTGCTATCCACAGTTTTTACTGGGTGGGATTGTGCTTCCTGGCGTCGCCGATATTGTTAACCAATTAACGAATAAACTAAATGGACTAATAATTCACAAATAAACTAAACGAATGAACTAAATGAACGAATTCTTTCCGTATTCAAACTATATTGACAATGTAAAGAAATCAACTAAATGAACAAATTCTTTCTATATGCAAACTATTCCCATTAGATAGTAGTCCGCCGACAGTCGGACGGACATCATAGTATATCTCTTTTGTATTTCCATATCTTTGGGATGGGCAAACGCTGAGACATCCGTCACGCAGCATGTTCAGCGCGGGGTAGTTCAGGTTTTTGTATTGTACGGAATGTACTGAGCGACATGTAACGCAGGCACATGTCGCTTGCTGGGGATTGGTTTGTACACCTGTATTTTTGTTATTTTTTTAAGGTAAATGCAGTATGTGTTAGTTCATTCAAAATTCAACCAAATTTGTTTTTCTTTTACTTGTAGATAGATTAAGTCTTGTATTTTTTTAAAAATATTTATAGTAATTAGTTTGAAATAAAGTAAACAAAAATATGACTTTTTTAAACTTCATAACTTTTATTTCTCAATTCGAGTTTTTGTGGACATGTCTGCCCGATAAGATAGCCGAGCCTACAGACGCCTCCTATCTGGATTGCCCGGGCTTCACCCTCGCAGGCAAATTCAGACCCAAAGGAGGTGTCTGTCTCTTCAGCCGAGCTGAAGTCAACTGTGTGCTACCGTTGAATCTGGAGAACTCCAGATTCGACGTAATGTGGGTGCGTGTCAATCTTGCCAGTACGGTAAGATTTTACGCGTGTTTATACCGCTCACCGAACCTTAGCGTTTCAGATACGTCCGAACTCTTCAAACATCTAAGTAATACTGTTGATGACCTCTTGCCCCGCTTCCCTACGGCAGAGTTTGTGGTCCTGGGGGACTTCAATGTTCATAACGAACCTTGGTTAAAGTTCTCAGGATCAACGGACTCGGCTGGACGAGAGGCGGAATCCTTTGCCCTCTGCCACAGACTGGAGCAAATGGTTCAGGAGCCTACAAGGGTTCCTGATGTCCAGACTCACCGCTCCAATCTGTTAGATTTGTTTTTAACCACTGTGCCACACGGTTACAAGATTGACATCACAGCGCCTTTAGGATCGTCCGACCACTGCCTGGTGACAACGTCAATCCCCGTAATCTTCAGACCACCAAACGAGCGGCTGAAGAGAAAAGTGTGGCACTATAGATCAGCAGATTGGTTTGGTCTGCGGGCACATTTTAATGCTTTCCCGTGGTCAGATGTTTGTTTTCGGACCTCCGAGCTCTCAAGATGTGCCCAGGAAATTGGTGAAGTCATCACATCCGCGATGGACGGCTTCATCCAATCCACTGTTAAAGAAACTGGTGTGGGCTCAAAGCCGTGGTTCAGTCGACAATGCTCTGAAGCAGTGCGACGAAAAAACGCGGCTTACCGAGCCTACAACACATCTCGAACGTCCGAAAACAGAATAGTATATAACAAAATGGCAAAGGAAAGCAAGAGGATCATTAATAGGTCTAAATTCGAGCACGACCTGGAGATCAGCAGAAAGCTGGCTGCCTGCCCGTACGGCAGCAGAGCGTTCTGGTCACTTGCGGGCTCAATAGGTCGCAATTTCTGCAAACCCAGTCTGCCACCTCCTACCAGACCTGACGGCTCTCTAGCAAATACCGCCGCCGAAAAGGCTAACTTATTAGGCAAAATGTTCGCGGAAAACTCAACCCTCGATGATCAAGGTGCTACCCCGCCGTCGGTTCCTCACTGCGGTTTTCATATGAAAAAGCTGAGGATGTACTCCAAGTCTTACGAGGGCTTACTTATACTAATAAAGCTAGTGGGCCTGACGGAATACCTGCCCTGGTATTGCAGAGGTGCGCCGCAGAAATAGCTCCAATTTGGACGAAGCTTTTCAAAATGTCCCTGAAGTCTGGCTCTGTGCCCTCTGGTTGGAAAAAAGCGATCATTCACCCTATTCCAAAGAAGGGTGACCGCTCCAACCCAGCCAACTACTGCCCCATAGCGATCACATCAGTTCTGTCTAAGGTAATGGAACGTGTGATAAACGACAAACTGCTCACATACCTCGAGAAGAACAAAATTATTAACGACCGTCAATACGGATTCCGGCGGAACCACTCGTGCGGTGATCTTATCGCGTATGTGACGCATGTTTGGGGGCGGTGCCTGGAACGTTTCGGTGAGACCCAAACGGTTGCACTGGATATTTCCAAGGCCTTTGACCGGGTTTGGCACCGAGGGGTTGTTAACAAACTGCCTTCTTACGGACTTCCCGCATCCTCGTGTACGTGGATTGCCGACTTTTTGAGGGATAGGTCGATTCAGGCGGTTGCTGACGGTTTCACCTCTTCCTCGCATTCGATAAATGCTGGCGTCCCACAGGGATCGGACTTTGTTTCTGTTGCACATCAATGACCTCTTGTCATGTGCACCAATTCATTGTTACGCGGATGACAGTACAGTCCATGATAGCTTTTTGTTTGACAAGCCCCCAAAGGGCACACAAACTCCAATAGCTCGGAGGGCTTTGAAGCAAAGAATGGACTGTTACCTCGAGAGTGTTTTCTCTTGGGGTAAGAATAACCACGTCGAATTTAATGTTTCAAAGACCCGATCATGTTTGATAACGTCTAAAAGGGATCGAAATGAAAATCTATTCTCCTTCAACGGAAGCAACCTTACGAACAGGACCTCCATCGATATGCTTGGTGTAACTCTAAGTGACCTGGGGGCCTACTCTCTATCTCTCGTAACCGCCATTATCTGTGTTTCGCAGTCGTATTTTGACAGATGTTTGTCAGTTTCGCAAACTTGACACTTTTTATCAGTCGGAAGCCCGAAAGTTACAAACAAAAAAGTATGTGTTTGCTTCTCACAGCGACGCCCGGTTTCGTTCTCGTATATGCATTTTTGATACTCCCTGTCGCCGTTTGTGAAACTCAGTCGTATAAGTTTCGTGTTTGTCAAGCCGGATCGGAGGACCTCCGTTTTATGAAACCTTTGACATTTCGTCTAACGACACATTTCTATAAATTAATATACCTATTATGTAGCATAGGCTTTATTTAAAACCTATATAGTGAGATAAACATTACCATTTTGCAGCCAAATCGACGTTTCTTACCAATATTCGTGTGAAATTCTCAGTTCAAATCTCCCGCCAATGTCACCTGGCAGTCCCACAAGAATCCGCTAGGCGGCGTTGCCAGCACGGCGTGGGGACGCCAATGATTATGCGTCATTAGCATTTATTTTTGTGAATGTCAAACACGTTTGATTGTACAAAATACACTAGAAGTGGCTTTCAAACAGTATTTTGTGCAAAAATTTTAATTTACCAAACATTTTAACAGTGATACTGTTCGAATCCCGAAATTGAATTTCAGTTTCGTGTGTTTTTCAACTTTTCTTCGTGATTGTTCCGTGATTGTGCCTTTATTGTTATGGCGAACTCGGAAAGTTCAGATTGTGGGGAAGCCGAGATTTCGAGGGCGGAAATCATGAAGGTGATACATACGGACACGCGGGGCAAACGTTCGAGGGTCTGCGGTGATGCCAAAAGGCAGAAGATCGGTGAGCCGACTCTCGGCGACCCACGAATTGACGTGCTTACGAAGCAGATGTCCCAGATGCAGGAGATGTTGCATCTGTTGTTGGAGAAGCGGTCTGATGCTCCTATCCGTGACGCCTCGGACGATGAGGATAGCATCTCCCTGGACACCCCCGCATCGCTCCGGGAGGAATTGGCGAAGGAAGCCGACAGAGATGAAGGGATGGGTCTCACCTGCCCTCTGCCGTCTCGCGCCTTGGATCTCGGGGAGTGGACGACGGAGCTGAAACAGCCGAAGATACCGTCGGCCGACCCAGGGAGGCTGAAAAGAGTGGAGCTCCTTCAGCATCTGGGGACAGCAGATTGGAACAATGTCCGCTACCTGGAGATCCAGAAATCATATGCCGCAACCCCTCTCTTCTCAATGTTGGCTCTAAACCCAGAACTGAAACGCGTAGCCCAGGAGGAATCGGC
Source organism: Limnephilus marmoratus (assembly GCA_917880885.1). Lineage (NCBI taxonomy): Eukaryota > Metazoa > Arthropoda > Insecta > Trichoptera > Limnephilidae > Limnephilus > Limnephilus marmoratus. The sequence continues at coordinate 42,804,328 of OU862929.1, forward strand.
CACCACGTCAACGGACTCCTTCTGCGGATCCCTGTCCAATGCCCTTTCGCTGCACGCAGATCTCCTGAAGGCCTCCCTGCAGGAGCTGGTCAACTGGAGCGCAGAACCGGGCACGAAGCTGAGCACTTCCACTCTGTATGAGAAGGTACAGTCTCTCTTTGCTACGGGATCTGAGTCCCAGAGAGTGTCCAAAGACATTATGCAGATGGTCTGCGGAAAACGGGCAGCCCACATCGAGCACCGAAGGGAGAGGGTACTGCAGGGCATCAGTGACGGGTACGTCGGAGACGCCATGCGGAAGATACCACCTACATCTGAGTATCTTTTCGACCCGATCATCCTGGCAGCGCAGCTGGATAGGTTGGGAGGAGTGAAGAAGTGTTTCGCTCCTCAGCCTAGCACATCGCGCCCGGCCCCGCCCGTTAAACCCAGCCCGTTAAATCCTGCGCAGAACTTGCAGCCCTTTCGTCCCAAGATGCTGCAGGGGAGGACCATCACAAGAAGGGAACAGCCAGAGAGCAGAGGTCAGGAGCCAGCCCGTAGAACGACTAAAGCTTTCACTCGCCGAGACAGGTTCAGGCCCAAGGAAAGGGCGGGGAAGTCAGATCGTAAGAGGTTTTAACCCAGGCCCCTCTTTTCAAGGGGGTCAGTTGCGCTCATACGCAGGTAAGTGGAGGGACCTTGGCGCCCCTACTATCATCCTTAAGATGTTAGAGGGCTACCGGATTCCATTTTCTTCAAAACCTCCACTGAATAATAATATTGATTTATCTAATTCCCCGTTCGCTACTAAGACTTCCGTGGCAATGACGGAACAAATTGAGAAACTTAAGGCCCTTAAAGTTTTAGAGTCGGCACCTGCCACTCCCTCATTTATTTCTAACATGTTTCTCGTCCTCAAGTCAGATGGTTCAAAGAGACCGGTCTTTAACTTAAAGTATTTAAACAACTTTTTGACTATTAGTAAATTTCGTCTGGTAAACGTTTATCGAGTTCCTACTTTTCTACAACCGAATGACTGGATGGTAAAAGTGGACCTAACACACGCTTATTTCCATGTGCCTGTGAGTGAGCAGCATAGATGCTTCCTTAGACTTATCTATAGGAATGAACTCTTGCAGATGACATCCCTCCCCTTTGGCCTAGCCACCTCACCTAAGGCATTCGCAACCATCACTAACTGGGTAGCGCAGGAACTACGGAAGAGAGGGATGAGAATTTTAGTATATTTGGATGATTTTTTATTAGTAAACCAATGCCTGCTTACTTTGAAACGCCAGTCTAGAGAAATGGTGGAGTTTTTACAAGACTTGGGATGGCAAATACAATTTGATAAGTCAATACTAGAACCATCACAACAAGTCCAATTTCTTGGTATCAGCTGGAATACCGTAACTAACGAAAAGTCTCTCCCTCAGAACAAGGTTTTAGCCCTATCTTATCTGTTAAGGGGTTTGATTCAGACAGGAAGGTGGTCACTAAATAAGGGGCGCAGCCTCTTGGGTTCTTTGAACTTTGCTAGTTTTGCAGTTCCGAGAGGCAGACTCAACAGCCGGTATATACAGAAAGGGTGCCTAGGACTCAGACACTACCACCCTTGGAAGTCGTCACCGATTCCTGCAGCTGCTGCTCGGGAATTGAGATGGTGGGTTCGATCGCTCACCCTGACGTCACCTATACATCTGCCGCTGTTTGAGCATTACCTGACAACCGATGCCTCAGACCAGGGCTGGGGTGCCCAGCTAGACGAGAGACTTCTCAGTGGTGTGTGGACGGAAGATCAGCTGAATCTTCACTCCAATCTGAAGGAGATGCTCGCCGTGTTGGCTGCCTTGTCTCCTCACGCGCTCGAGCTATCAGGCTCGGGTCTCCTGATCCAGTCGGATAACAGGTCTGTCGTATCTTACCTCCGCAAGGAGGGGGGTACCAGATCAACTCAACTCCTGAGCTATACTCGACTAGTGCTAGATGTTTTGGACAAACACTGTATCTCCATGACAGCACAATACCTACCAGGTCGTTTCAATGAAGTAGCGGACTGTCTATCTCGTCATCGTGCTGTACCCGAATGGCACTTGCTACCCTCTTTTACAGAGGTAGCGTTCAGAAAATAGGGACGACCCGAGATAGACCTATTTGGCTCTAAGACAGCACACGTGGTTCACAGGTATGTTTCTCTTGATTTTCAGGACGACAGAGCAGACTACCACAACGCTTGGAGCAGGGACTGGGACTATCAGCTGGCTTGGATCTTCCCTCCCCCGTGCCTCTTGCCGAGGGTTCTTTGCCACTTGAACAGAGCAAAGGGATTATACCTGGTAGTGGCTCCTCGTTGGGAGAGGGCATTTTGGAGAGCGGATCTGAAGGGTCGGGCCTTAGGTCCACCTCTCACGATCCACAATCTAGAAGAAGCGCTGATAGACACCAGGACCAACAACCCTCCTCCTCAAGTAGAATCTTTCATTCTGGAGATTTGGCTTTGTGGGGGTGGGATAAAAACCTAAGAAGTTGGTCAACTCAGCAGAAGGAACTTCTTAGATCCGGGTGGAGGAGTTCTACCCTTCGCACTTATGCTCCGGCATGGCGAAGGTGGCAACACTGGGCGTCAGAGAATCAGCTCGATGCCATACGTCCCAAAGCTGAAGACCTAGCCAGGTTCCTAGCCGACCTACACATCAAAGAGAAGCTATCGCTGAGTACAATCTTGGTCCACAAGTCAGTGGTGTGTACCTTAAGCTCTCCAGAGGACAATAGAAAGCTGAACTCCAATCCAATATTGAAGAAGATACTAAAAGGGATATCTTTAGCCAGACTGAAACCTTCGAAGCCCCCCATTTGGGATCCGAGAATTGTGACATCATGGCTGGAGAAAAATTTGCCTCAACACATAACTCTCTTTGAAGCATCAAGGAGAGCAGCCACAATCCTGCTTTTGGCATCAGGGCGCCGAGTTCACGATCTCACTTTGCTCCACTGCACAGCTGAAAGACTGTCAGTGGACAGTGAAGGCATCTCCATTTGGTCAGTGTTTGGTGCCAAGACAGATTCGGCAGACTGGCAGCAATCAGGGTGGAAGCTGGCTCGTTCTGAGATAAGGAACATAGACCCCGTCTATTGGACAGAGAAAGTGATAAAACTGTCAAGGGAACGGAGAGCGCAGGCGATATTACCTAATCTATTTATTACAACTTGTGGGTCGGCGAAGGCAGCCTCCAGGGCAGTTATTGCTGGTTGGATTAGGACAGTTCTCAGAGATGCCGGCGTAGAGGATCCACCTGGCAGCATCCGTTCAGCGGTGGCATCCCTGAACTGGTTGCAGAAATATAAACTAGACGACATACTGTCGCGCGGCAACTGGAGAACTCCCAATACCTTTGCTAAGTTCTACAGAAGGGAAATTGCAGAATCAGCTGGCCGAACCATCAATGACGCATCGGTTGCTAATCTTTTTCAACCTCTGTAACTGGTTAGCTGATTTCTAGAAATCTTACCTCTATTTTCTAGCATATAAATATTGCAATTGATTCACATTAGCATCATGTCACCAGGCGATAACAAACAATATCTCACTATATAGGTTTTAAATAAAGCCTATGCTACATAATGAAAAAGTTTTACCTTACAATAAAACTTATATTATGTACTTAGCTTTATTTAAAACCTAGGCAAGGGCTGCCTGATGAGATCTAATGACGCATAATCATTGGCGTCCCCACGCCGTGCTGGCAACGCCGCCTAGCGGATTCTTGTGGGACTGCCAGGTGACATTGGCGGGAGATTTGAACTGAGAATTTCACACGAATATTGGTAAGAAACGTCGATTTGGCTGCAAAATGGTAATGTTTATCTCACTATATAGGTTTTAAATAAAGCTAAGTACATAATATAAGTTTTATTGTAAGGTAAAACTTTTTCATTCGAATTTCTTGTTTAAAAGGTAATATGATTTATTTGGAATTAAACGATACCTCAACCGGATTAGTAGATGTGTAACTAACCGCCATACTTTTAGGCACTTAATCGTAATTGTTATCATAATTACACTTCGTTTTAGCAATTCTTACAACTGACAATTATGTAATTGCACAAAATAGGTTCTTAGTTTGGGTTATTTGAGTGTTTTGTGCGTATTTCGATCGAAACGAAACTTTTGCAAACGTCAAAGGGCAAAGGGATACTGTTGAAAATTTGAATTTGAATGCTATGTACCAAATAGGTGCGAGTCTGTTACAAATATATTCGTAATTTATGTGTTATATTTTAGCCACATTATTTTCGCCTGCAATTTGTTTTGCGAATTTTACGCGAGGACGAGAACAGGGTAGAGGCAGCCCGAAGAAGACAGTTGAGGGCTCTGTCAGACCCCATGAGCATTCCGGAAACATTGTTTATTGCTCACTACCGCCTGTCGCAGGACCTCTTCAAAGTAGAAGTGTGTCGTTCCGGCCGGAACGAATCCAAAGATTCCGAGTCCGAATGCGTTTGATTCGTTCCGAGTCCGCAAAATGTTATGAATCAGTTCCGGAGTCGCTCGCACTCGGGCGAGGTTGACGCGGAACCGCGGAAGGAAGTGTGCGACGCGGGCCGGGCGGCAGGAATCATTTACGGGAGGAGGTGCGCGGCGCAGGCCGGGCGGGGATTTGTCACTCTATCACTCGGGAACGAGTGACAGAGTGAGAATACAGGACTCATTCACGGGATGAGGTGTGTGGCGCAAGCGGGGCGGCATTGTATTGCTCTAGCGGGGCGCGATGACAGCGTGAAAACATTTTTCGAAAAGAAATAGCATTATATCTTAGTCAAAAGATAGCAAGGAGCACTGCTTTTTACCTTTTGTCGGTCATCACGGAGCAAATTTGCCTTCCCGCAAGTTCGCGCCGGTGATACTCTGGTGAATTACTAGTTTTATGAAGAACGTAAAATATCTAACTAACCATCACGCCGTTTCTCCGCAGGGGTTCTACTCATTCCTGAGAGGAATGACCGCCAAACAACTCGATCTTGGCACACACTCCTTGCCTCACTCACATTCATACATCGTCTCAAACATACTCTTCTTTTATTCTGACTTTTGACATGGCCCGACTCAAGTATCTGATTCACTTGATTTTGCCATGTCTTCCCCGGGCGTCCCCAACATCTTCCACCATTCACATTTTGCCATATATTCTCCTTACACTACTTTCTTCGTTCATTCGCTCTACTTGCCCAAACCATCTGAGGGTCCCCTTCTTAATCTTACTCATTATGCTTAAATCAGCCTTACATTATTTGCGGATCTCCACATTTCTCTCACGATCATACATAGTTTCACCACATATACGCCTCAGGGATCTCATTTCAACAGCATTAGTTTACTTTCATCCTTCCTCTGCCGGTTCCATGGCTCACTGCTACACAAGGACTCCACTGTTCGTAAGTTTCAAATTTATCGTAAATATCTTACACGGTTCTCATAAAGCCGACAAAGATATCACTCATGTCAAATACATTATTATTAGCTATATAAAGATAAGACTTCTCGCTCGCAATAAACAATAGCATGTTAATGTACACACGCCCGGCTACTTAAACACATGATTCCTTAACTCCGTAACGTTCCACGATTCCACCGAGTACGGCGAGTTCAGCTGAATCAACTCTCGGCATTGAATCAGCAGGAGTCAAATTGAGTTTCGTTCCGGCCGATTCAACGACTCCGGCGGAGCGCCACAATGAGTTTGGTTCGGCGAGTCCGGCGGAATCAACTCTGGCATTGAATCAGCAAGAGCCAAACTGAGTTTGATCCGGCCGATTCAACGACTCCGGCGGAGCGCCACAATGAGTTTGATTCGGTGAGTCCGGTGGAATCGCCGGAATCAAAGGAGCGAGTCCAGTGAATCGAGTCCACTCAGTCGAATATGGGTCCGGAATTGATTCCGTAAAATGAGTGAATCAACCCACTTCTACTTCAAAGCGTTGTGTGACGAGTTGAGGCCGTTACTCCCTGTACCTAGGAGAACAACCGGAGTGCCCTTGGAGCTGAAAGTGAGTACTGCGAGTAATGCCAAACCTCAATCCTGAAAATTAACAGCACATTCCTTAAGTATCTGCTTCATGAGAACAAATATTTTTTATGTTTCAGGTTCTAACAACATTGTCTTTCCTAGCTACAGGGTCATACCAGAAACTTGTGGGAAACGACTTCCACTGTAGCGTTTCACAACAAACGTTTAGCAGACACATGCATGAAATAGTGTCGGCTATAAACTTAATCATGCGTAGGCACGTAAAGTTCCCAGGAACGCAGCAAGAAAGGAATGCTGTGAAACAAGGGTATGTTCTGATTTATTATATTTTGTGGCATACCTATTCAGATGATGGGATAATATGTTATTATTTTATGTAATATTTCATCTCTGTCGAACTCAAGAACGAGTCAAAGAAGCGACCCGTTCTCATGTGACAAATGTCAGCTATGTTGGGCGCGCTTTTGGCTTGTTTCCCGACCATGCACCGGTGACGAAGGGATCAATGACAGTAGTTCCTCGGAGCATCTTCCAATAAACTAATGATAGAACAAGGATAGCATTCCCACCCGACGCCTGTGCTCTAAAGATTGCAATACGTTTGTTAAGTTAGGAGAATCTTTCAAAGGGACCGCATGTTTCTGCACAGAGTCAAGGGTTTTTTCATGTAGATTTGAATGGAAAGCAATGTCACTTTCTACTTAGCGCCTTTTGGTTCTAAGCCTTTTACCTTTGCTGTATTTTGTACACTTACTTGAATTTCATAATGATGATGAAACACAGTGCGGTTTTAGAAATTTAAGCGAAGAACGGTCTGACTTAAAGATTACAGTAATATTAATTTTATAACACAAGGGAGGAACAATAATAATAACAATAAAATAAAACAACCGAAATTATGAATGTGGTGTGATATTTTATATTTGTTAATAGAGGAAAACTTAAGTCTCCATAAAACAGTTAGCAATATATTACAGAGAAGATTACACATTTAGAACACATACAATAAAGGCGAAATGGTAAAATATATTTTGATAAACATATACATAGTAACAATAGCAATTACATGGTATGATACATGTATATTGCAATGACAGTATTAAAAAAATACTATATTTATTCTAATCGAACAAAACATTATATTTTTACTAAGCTTAAGAAAAGCATAGCAATTCAGAGAATATGTGTGTACAAAAAATGTAATAGTTATATGAACAGCCCACTGAATTTCCACAGAATTTCCACTGGTCCTCATTCAGTGATATGTTTTTGTCTATAACGTATGGTTTATCTATTAATCTCCTCTAAGGCCGGTTACAGTGCTTGACCGACGGTCAGTGCGTACGTCGGTCGCGCTTGTCATTTGTATGTAAATTCATAAATCGTTCAGTGCAGGACCGACCGTACGCTTGCGTATATCGCTACGCAGTCCGTATGAGAATCGTCGGTCGAGCGCGTGCGCATCCGTACCGTCGGTCGACCGACGAGCTAGAAATGCTCTCTGGGCGACGATCGGGTGTACGTGATATCTACGTCTTCTGTTCCTAATATGTCTACGAAGATAATAAGCAGCTATTAATTAATTAATTTCGCGTACGACGTCCGGTTAGCTTGTTGGTCAAGCGTGAACTGACGGTACGCACCGACGGTCGGTCGGTGGTATGCGTATCGTCAGGACCGACCGTACGTACCGACCGTCAGTCGAGCACTGTAACCGGCCTAAAGGTCTATGCCCACTACACCGTTCCATACCATGACCATAACCGTAGCGGCGCATGCAAAAAAATATTCTTTGTATCAATCAGTATGAAACGCTGCCCACTACCCCGTCGCGTCACCGACACTAACACTAACGGACACTAACCGCGGTGTGTACGGTTATCATACGGTCACTATACCCGTTACGTACGGGAAAAATACGGTGTTAGCACGTTCTAGTGGGTGTAGTAGGGCGTAGCGTGTTTATTTCGTGTCTGATACGTTCATAGTACGGTCATGGTATGGAACGGTGTAGTGGGCATATACCTTAAGGTTTAATAACCAGAACCGGCTATTGTTGGAACCAGTTGCTATGGATATTATAAAACGGACACCAACACCCAAACTGGACGAAGCCGAATCAAAAGTCACCCGCAGGGCCTGGCAACAAAAATCTCTCATTCGACAAGGGCAGCTCTCAGCTTGTTGTTCTGAAACAATAACATAAAAAAAAATTAAAAAACTGTATTGATAGTTTAGTACCTATATCTATTTTAAGCATTAAAATTGTACATATGTATTTCAGATTTGATGAGAAATATAATTTTCCCGGAGTTATTGGGTGTATAGACGGAACCCACATAGCCATGATTAGATGGAAGGAACATGAAGAGGCATACTTTAACCGAAAAGGTTTCCATTCGATGAATGCTCTCATGGTAAATAAATATTTGGTTGAGTCCGATTCCAGCCGCGGTCAACAGTGGTTGTGTGTACCTTACCTAACGCTTAGTGCCGTTCGCCCGTTCCTCAGCCTCATACAGATAAGATATTATTGTTACATTTCATTTAATTGTGTTTATCGTATACCTATTTGTTTACTTTCCTACTTACGGCTAATCCGTTTTTGTTTGTACAGTCAATGAAATAGACTGCGTATTATTTTTTCAGTTTAATTTTTAAAAGTTAAGTTTTTTTTTTATATTATGGAGGAAGACGAAGATAGGCCTCCCGACCCAGGGTCGATATTAGATTTTTCTGATTCGGATTCTAATACTAGCCAGGTTTCTATTACGCTCCCATCTCGTAAACGGCGACCATCGCATAGTCTTCACATTCCATCGAAAGTTAAATCTATACCGCCGATTCAACAAACCTCGACATCTAACGACCTTAACACCAATAGTAAGACCCAGACAAGTACTTTAACTAGCGATAATACAAAAAATACTGACTTACTTTATCCTGCTTCCGCTTCCGGTCCTTTTATCGTTATGGTTCAGAGAACTGAACAAGGAAAACTTATTCATCCTTTAGATTTTGGAAAATTTATATTTGACTCAAAAAATAATAACCTTGGTATTGTTAACGGTTCAATTAAACCGGAAGGGCGATATAAATTATCTATTGAGTTTAATACTGCCGCTTCCGCAAATGGATTTGTAAAAAAAATTGACTCACTCTCAACCCATAAATATAAATCGTTCATCCCGACATTTAACCTAACGAGAATGGGTCTTGTGCGAGGAATTCCCGCGGAGATCCCAGAGGCTGAAATTGTTGATGCTTTGAATAATTCCCACGGAACCCCGAAAGTATTAAAAGTACGTCGACTGAACTACAAGGATTCTTCTGATGGAAACACGATCTGGAAACCTTCTCAATCTATCGTTATTACATTTGAAGGGCAATCCCTACCGTCTCGTGTCTTTATTTATTATACCTCGCTTCCCGTCGATGTTTATAAATTCCCAACTATTCAATGCTTCAATTGCTGCCGGTTTGGACATTCAAAACCCGTATGCCGCTCCCCTCCACGTTGTTACTTTTGCGGAGATGGTCACCCATTTGATCAATGTCCGAAATCTTCCAATGATCCCATTTGCATTAACTGTTCGGGTGCACATACCGCGGTCAGTCTAGCCTGTCCGGAATTATCAAGACAGAAGAACATAAAACATAAAATGGCTACCGACAACATTTCGTACTTCCAGGCCTCAAAGTTATTCTCTCCTGCGAAAAAATCATTCGCAGAGATGACATCGTCCTCAGCTCCTTTCCAAACAACCACCTTTTTAAATTCATCATCATCTTCTCACAGAAAAACCATTCTCGAGCCAGTCAAACCCAACCCAAAATATACTCCTTACCTTGATAAAAAACAATTGAATAATATTTTGGCCAGCCCGAATGGGAATGCCAAATCCCAGTCGCCCAATGGGTGTGCCATTAATGGTAATACTTCCCCTCCTGCTCTCCCCGAAATAATGAATAATAATTCTTTTATACAAACTTTAATTACCCTTTTAATTTCAATCCTTACAAACAACAATACTGTACCGTCCAACGCTGCCGATTACATAAAATCTTTATTATCTTGCCTCCCCAATGACTTCGAAACTGAACAAAATTCTTCAGTGGAACAGTAGAAGCCTCTTCGCTAACAAATCTGACCTAATTCAATTACTCGACGAACACGACGTTTCAGTAGCCGCCATTTCAGAAACGTGGTTAAAACCCTCCTTTCACTTAAGAATTCCAGGTTATTACTGTCTCAGACACGACAGACCGGATGGTAAAGGCGGCTCGGCTCTGATAATACATAATTCTATCCCGTTTAAACAAATAAATATTCATACTCCCTCCGACGATATCCAGATAACAGCAGCTGTCTTATCTGATATCACAATTTTATCAATATATATTCCTCCCTCTACAACTTTTATTGAAAATGAATGGGCACCAATCTTAACCCAGATTTGTTCCCCTTATATGATCCTTGGAGATTTTAATGCACATTCCCCTTCTTGGGGTAGCAAAATAACAAATCGTTCTGGCCGCAATCTTTTAAATTTTATTGATACCCATAACCTATGTTTTTTAAATGACGGATCTCCAACCAGATTCACCCCCCTCATCAACGGAAAAGTGCTGTTGATTTATCGCTTTGTTCGTATTCGTTAGCATCTAAATGCTCTTGGGACATCCTAAACGATCCCCTCTCTAGTGATCATTTCCCAATTATAATCCGATTCCACCATCAATCTAACACTTGTCCCCCCCCAGTTAAAAATAATCTCAAATTTAGAATAAAAGATGCGAATTGGAGCACTTTCTCTTCTGAACTAGATAACCTTATTAATTTAACAAAATCGTCCCCGGGAGACATCAGAATGCAATGCGAGACGTTTCCCTCTATGGTTATAAATGCAGCAGAAAAATCCATCCCGAAACACAATGCGAACATTAAAATAAAACACTCTACTCCGTGGTGGGACGAGGAATGCACTCGCTCCGTCAACTCTCGTAAAAAAGCAATTTCCTCTTTTCGTAAGTGCATGTCACTAGAAAATTTTTAATAGTTAAAAAAGCCCAGGCAGAAACCAAACGAATTTTGAAAAATAAAAAACGCGCTGGATGGCGGAAGTTCTGTGAGAATCTGTCTCCGGAAACTCCCCAGTCTTCAGTTTGGTCTAGCTTAAAAAAATTCGGATCATCGTATTCTCCGCCGAGAATCAAACATATATCAGAAGAAATTCTTATAGGATTTGCGGATAAAATAGCCCCCCCATCGGTGGCCGGATGTGAAGAAATGCCTTCTATTAAACCATATCCATCTCATTCTAACTGGCTAGATGCTCCTTTCTCCATTGATGAGATGAAACGAGTTATAAGATCCCTTTCTGACTCTGCTCCGGGTCCCGATGGAATATTTAATAGTTTCATTAAATCATTTTCTGATATGGCGGTTGAATATTTCTTATCTCTTATTAATAATATGTTTGAAACAGGACTAATTCCGGATGATTGGAAAACTCAAAAAATCATTCCCATTTTAAAACCTGGAAAAGATCCATCTGAAATTTCGTCTTATAGGCCTATTGCTCTTTCATCATGTTTGATAAAAGTAGCGGAGCGTTTGATGAAAAACAGATTAGAATGGTTTGTTGAAAGTCAAGATATTATCTCACCAAATCAGTATGGTTTTCGGAAAAAGAAATCTACAATGGATAATTTAAGTTTGTTCACAACTGATATCCGAGTTTCTCAATCCCTAAATTCTTATACATTGGCCACCTTCCTTGACCTTTCATCAGCTTACGATGATGTTTTACTGGATGTTTTGAAAGAAAAGCTAATTAAAAAACAAATCCCCCCGAAATTGGTCCAATTTATTATTAATTTGCTCTCAGATAGGTCCATTATTATTGAGTCTTCCTCTAAATGCTTAAGGCGCAAACTATGGAGAGGTTTGCCCCAGGGTTCTGTTATTAGTCCTCTGTTGTTTAATATTTATATAAGCGACCTAGACTCAGTAATTCCTTTTTCTATCAAGCGACTTTACTTTGCGGATGATATCCTTATATATTTGTTACATAAAAATATTATTCTTGCAGCTAAGGAAATGAATTTGGCTTTACAATATATTAAAAGCTGGTTGTTAATAAATGGGATGAATCTGGATAAATATGAATAAACCTACTTCTCATCTAAAACAAGGGTCGTGACTTTCACGCGCAAAAGAAAAATTCCCCACTTCTCAATCTCTTTTGATAATGTGCCTCTACAAACCGCTACTCAAATCAAATTCCTTGGTCTTCTTTTGAACCATAAACTTTCCTGGCTTCCACACATTCAGATAATTTCTACAAAGTGTGAAAAGGGACTTAATATGATGCGAGCAGTTTCCAGAGTATGGTGGGGATCTCTGACGGCCTCCGTAGTCCAGTGGCTAAGACTCTTGACTCACATTCCGGAGGTCGCGGGTTCGAACCCGGCATGCGCAAATAAATTTTATTTGATTAATTTGTGTTATTTCACAATTAATTAATTTAAAATAATATATAGTATATTTGCGGCATGTTCCAGAGTGGAAGATACTATTAGTATCGCCCTGGTGTAAGACCACCATTCAGAATTGAAACGTTGCTTGAAAATGGCTTTAGCCGTGTTTAGTGACCAGATCTGAATAGCCAGGTACTTCCCAACCTTCCTCTTCCCCACCTCCTTCCCCTCCCCACTACCTTCAGCCTCACAACATACCCCAATTGGGGATGCCATAGTCTCACTGGCTCCAGACGGGAGCAGTTGAGATTCTTGTGCAGTATTCACTGTAAAAAAAAAAAAAAAAAAAAAAATCTCATCCTACCACACTTAAATTAATGTATAATTCCCAAGTTCGGAGCCACTTGGATTATGGCTCATTCCTTTTTGACCCACTCCCTAAATATTTAGATAAGAAAATGGAAAGAATCCAATCAAAAGCCCTCAGAATGATTATTGGAGCTATGAAGTCTTCTCCAATTAATGCGCTTCAGGTGGAATGTGGGGAGCCTCCATTATATTTCAGAAGGCAATTCCTTGCCAATAAATATATTTTCAAGGCTTTATCTTTATCACATCATCCTATTAAACAAAGTATTAATCGGTTAAGTGTTAATTTGAATTCTAACAAAAGATTGAGAGAAAAACAATGTTTTCCTCTCCTAATTAAAAGTTTTCAACTCTATAATTCTCTATCATCTTCCCTCCAATATCTTCAAGAAGTTCCCAATCTCCCTATATACAATATTCCATTTAAGGCAATCACTTTTATGCCCAACACAATAACATCAGTCTTTCACAAGAATATTTTTTCTTCCCCAAATAAATTTCAAAATGTGGATGATTGTTTTAAAAGCATTGTGGCTTCAAAATTCCCTGGATTTTCCATCCTTTACACTGATGGTTCCAAATTTGAAAATAAAAGATGTGGAGCATCGATATATAGTCCAGAATTCAACATCAATCTCTCTTATAAATTACCGAAAGAAGCTTCCATATTTACAGCTGAATGCTTTGCAATTGAACAAGCGCTAAATCAAATCCAGGTTCTCAACATTCATCGAGCCTTACTATGTACTGATTCGCTAAGTGCTCTAAATAAAATTAGGTCAAATATTCTATGTTATCCGGAAGACAATATTACATGTAAAATAAAAAATCTTCTCAATTCTCTAAGTGAATCTGGGTTTGAGACGATATTGGCCTGGGTCCCCGCCCATTTGGGTATCGAGGGTAATGAGATGGCCGATTTTCTCGCCAAATCTGGTTCAGATTCCGGAACTATCCCACAAAATTTTAGAATTCCTATCTCCGATGTCTTCCCGATTCTTAAATCCAACATGACTCGTGCCTGGGAAGAAAATTGGGCAGTCTCCAAAATAAGAACTGGATCTTTCTATGCTGGAATTCAAAACCATATCCCTGCTAAGCCATGGTTTCACGGTAAAAAACTTTCAAAACGATTCATTTCATGTATTTCGAGAATGAGAATTGGTCACTGTTCAATTGCATCTCACTTGTCTAGAATTAGAGTTTTAGATGATCCGGTCTGCCAGTGCGGTGTGGAAGAGGAAACCCTCGACCACGTTTTCTTTAACTGTAAAAACCATTCATCTTTCAAGAACATATACCGCCTGCTTATTAAAATCACACACCAGTCCCCCCTTAACATTTCATACCTTGTATCTCTTAACAATTCTCGTGTTCATACAGCTTTATGTAAGTTTATTAACCTGAATGAATTCAATATTTAATTTGTTTTAGTGATCTAAATGAGTCCAATATTTAATTTGGTTTATTATTTTACCAATAGATTAACCGAATTTTTTTATCCACTTTAACTATTACCGGCACAAAGCACTCTTTTCAGGGTGAATTGCCTAAAACCAAAAAAAAAAAAAAATATTTGGTTTATTGAAATGTAGACAGAATAGCTTATCATACAGTCATATAATATATCATACTATTGTTCTGTAATTTTACTATAGTAAATTTCTTTTTGTATAAGTACATAAATATTTGTTAAAGTTTGCAATTTTTAATTATGTATATTTGTTTTAAAAAATAAATTGTTTAAAAATAATTTTAATATTTCAGGAGAGTCAGCATGATGACTCCAATTTTAAATACGGCACCGGGATCACCAGAGGACCACTATACAAAAATGCAATGCAGAGTCAGAAATTGCGTAGAAGGCTGCTTTGGTATTTTAAAAGCAAAATGGCGCTGTCTCTTAAAACATTGTGTTCTACACTATACGCCAATAATGGCAGGGAAGATAGCCAATGCATGTGCTGTTCTTCATAATATGGCCATTGAAGCTCATATGCCAGAACCAGAGGATGTGATCATTGAAGATGATTTTAGAGAAGTGATTAATGTTATCGATCAACACAACGATAACCTTAGGCAAGGACGTATAACTCAACGAGAGCTTGTTGAGACTCTCAATCGCCAAATTTAAATACCTCTAACCATCTATCCAAGTTCATTATTTTTTTTAATCCAATTCATTCGTATTTCTTCAATGATCACATCCTCGGTTCTGGCATTTGAGCTTTAATGGCCATATTATGAAGAAAAGCACATGCATTGGCTATCTTCCCTGCCATTACTGGCGTGTAGTGTAGAACACAATGTTTTAGAAGACAGCGCCATCTTGCTTTTAAAATACTGTACATGTTTACTTCCTACACTCACATAAATTATACTATCGAATACTCATACCTACTTGTGTTGTGCCTACTTATGTCTGTCATGCTCTGTTTATTATTTTATGTACTATATACTTGTTATAATGCTCCTGTACAATTTACTTTACATGTAAAAGACATCAAGGCGTAAACAAACAAATAAATAAATAAATGTAAAACCCCCATGGGCTTACAAAATAGTAAATAAATAAATTATATCTTAAACTTTCCTTTCAAGCTCTGCTATCAGCGCCTCTCTGAATTTTGCATCTGTGCGGCCATGCTGGCCAGCAAGGCCGCACCGAACTCTTCCACTTTCTCCCATTTGTGCTTGTTGTGAAGGAGCTTCTCCCTCTCGTTTATGTTTTTCTCCCTCTGGTTTGCATTTTTTCCTCCTCCGCTATCACAAACCTCTGCATCAAGGCTCTTTTAGTAACTGAAAGTAAAATATTAAAAATATTAATAATAATATCATAACATCATGAGATGGGAAGGCTGAGAGGGATATTGAAAGAAGGGTAAATGCAGGTAACGCTATTAATGGAGGATTGAATGCCGTTGGCGCTAATAAAAAAACTGTCAAAAGAAGCGAAGCTAGCAGCCCACAATGGAGTCCGGTACCCACCCTGATGTATGGCAGTGAGGCATGGAACTGGCAGAGGAATGATAAAAGCAGACTGAATGCTGTTGAAACGAGATCCCACCATGTATGTTCGTGTGAGAAATGTGGAGATCCGCAAAGAATGCAAGGCTGATGGAAGCGTAATGAGTAAGATTAAGAGGGACCCTCAGATGGTTTGGGCATGTAGAGGGCCATGTATGTTTGGGAGAATGAATTAAGAAAGTGGTGTAAGAAGAATATATGATACAAATGTGAATGGTAGAAGAAGTCAGGGAAGCCCGAGGAAGACATGACACAATCAAGTGAATCAGATACTTGAGACGGGCCATGTTAAGAGTAGAATAATAGGAGAGTACGTATGAGATGATATATGTATGTGTGCCAAGTTGTTTGGCGGTCTGTCCTCTCTGCCTACGCCTGCGGTGAAACGGCGTGATGGTTAGTTAGTTAGTTTTTTCGTAAAATTATTCCCATTCACCCTAAGAAATTTCATTGTTAGTACTTACAAAGATCTTTGTCGGAGGCCTTTCTTTTGACGCCGGACGGTCCAGGCGTTGCGGGCAAAACGTCTGTCGGCACCGGCCCAGGCATCGCGGACGAAGCTTCCTCATCCGACCCAGGTAATTGAGGAAGGACCTCAATTGCAACGTCATCCATCAACGTCTCATAAATCGGTGTCCCATCAATCAAGTCTCGCCCAATAATTAAAACTAACTCCACTCGATGCCGCGATGCCTTCTGTTTGGCATTACCTTTTAGGTCCCGCCAAGTCTGAAACAATTGATAAATGGTCAAACTATTATACAGAAACCGATAAATTAAGATTATTTTGAGAAAGGTGTTTGTTTCAGTTTCAATAAAGTATTATTATATTATGTACATACTTGCTGCCATTTTTCGCCTGGTTTCTTGGCTCCAAACCTGATGGCGTTCAGGGTTTGGGCCAACTCGTCCCACTCCGTCTTGCTGGCTATCCTTCCATCCGGCCCCTCACATCTTCCTGATACCATGGAAGGCCTGTCGGCGACCCATGACACCAGCAACTCCAACTGTTCGCTTGTAGACCTTTTATTCTGTAGAAGAATTATTAATATACATTATTATTATTAATTTAAAACCAACAATGCAATCAATAAAAACATGCAAATGCGGTTGGTAATAACAGTATCCCGCTGGCGGTGGTAAAACGAAAATTCATATGGTTTGCCATATACTCAATAATTGTTTTAGACTAGACAATAGACTAAAGATAGAGGAAACTTATTTGTCTATTATTTTTCTCTATTACCTATTTATGTCTATTTTTTAAAATTAGTTCTGTGAGGAAGTCAGCTTTGCTGATGAAACATGTTGGTTTTTGTAAATAATTAAGTGGTTAATACAACGTTATTTATTAATTTGAGTTTTTTATTTAATTGAAGTTACGTTCAGTCTTTGCACGGCAACCATGATTTTCATATTGTGATGGAATATTCATGCACGACAAGGCTCTTTCCACATTGTCAAAGTTGTAATATAATAAAACAAATAAGACGCTTATTTCCACTTTAATTTATTTGACTGGTTTCAGCTTGTTAAAGTCATCTTCAGACAGATGCATATTCAATATACGTGGCACAGATATACCGTATATTATTTTTAAATGAATTAATTGTGAAATAACACAAATTAATCCAATAAAATTTATTTGCTCTAATTACTAACTATACGATAAAATTTTTGCATCATTTGTTTTTATTTGGTTAATTTTTTAAATTCATTTTCTAACTCCGATTTTTTCATAAATGTGCTTGTTTAATTTTAGTTTTTTTTGCTTTCATTTCTAATTATATGTTTAAAATATAAATGTTGCACAAGCTTTAGTGTGCACCGCCATCTGCTTGCTAAAAATCTTTATTTCTCTTCCTACCAAGGTTGTCTGGAAGAGATCACTTTAGTGATAAGAATGCTCGCTCATTGTGCTGTTTTTTTAATTGTTTTTTTAATTTTTATATATACTAGCTGGTTCCCGGTATGCGATGCTATGCTGTTTCATAAATAAATTTTTTCTCCCTGCGTGTCCTTTCCCATTTGTCCCGTTCCCCTTCCTCCTCCCCTTCCTCTCCCGCGTCCCCTTCCCCCCTCCTGAATTCCCCCTCCCCGCTCCCGCATTACATTCAGTTTTCAAACAGTTCGCGTGCCACCCATTGCAATTTTTTTAGATAAATTTCATGACGCCAGAGCTCAACAGTAGTTTTATACAAACCTGGTCCTGACAATAACGAACACAAAAATAAAAGAATTATCCAATTTGGTGCAGTCATTTGGAAGTTATGTGCGTACATACATTTCGGAGATTCATTTTTATTTATAGAGATTTTTGATTCTATGTGTGTGTCCCTTTAACTGCAATAAAGAGTTATTGTATTGTATTGTATCCGTTTCAATTTTTTATTGAATGAGGTGATGGCATACCTTCGTAATGTAATAAAAAAAACAGATTAATTATGAATAAAATTATATTGACGGACTCTGAGGAGCCTCCAAACGCCTCCAGGTTCCCCTGATCCAATCCTTAACAAGGCTTTAAGGCACCAGGATACTATAAATTTTTTTATTTTTTTTTCTCAGTACTAAGAAAATGAAACACAACACAAATTTGTCATAAATAAATCTTCAATTTCAACCCAAAAACTCTTTCTTTTTTACAATGTTTAAATTATTTTATTTTATATTTCATTATATACAGTATTTATAAACAATGTACAAACAGTACGTGGGCAAAATTGTCAAGGGTACCTATAAAAAAACTGAATTCCTTAACCTTAATGATCTGCGTTTTATAATTTAAAACACAAATTAATAAAAAAAACAAACATATGTAAAATGTAGGTATTTGAAATACCTTTTAATTAAAAGAAAATATTCAGTTTGGTTAAGTACTTTTACCTCAAATCCAAATGGGGCCATTCCAAAGATATTGTGTTTTATGTTTTTACTATGTGAGTCTGCGCTTCCGGGTGTCGCCGATATTGTTTACCAATTAACAAATAAACTAAAAGAACAAATAATTAACGAATAAACCAAACGAACGTTAAACTAAATGAACGAATTCTTTCCTTATTCAAAATATATTGTTAACCAATATTAATGCACATTTTCAAAAAATCAACAAAATGAATAAATTCTTTTTGTATGAAAACTACGCTAATTAGCGCGTAGTCCGGCAACAGTTGCGCGGACACCATAGCATATCTCTTCTGTATTTGAATATCTTTTGGGCCATTCATTTTTTACGTAAGACGATTTAGGGGGGGAGGGGGGTCGACCACGTCTTATTTTTTCTTACAAGGGGGTGGGAGGGAGTCTCGATAGTTCTTACGTAAGATCACAAAAATGCGCAAAGTTAAAATTATACTTTAAAAAAGTGCGGGCAACCGCGCCAGTGCCGAGGTTCGCTCGGATGCGTATAGGAAAACGATTTCCTTTTCCACGGCAACGGACGCGCGCAAACAAACATTAAAACAAACCAAATGTATATTAATTTTTTCCTTTAGATTCTTACGTAATAAATATTAAACGGGGGAAGGGGGTCGGCCTATTCTTATTTTTTCTTAAAATAGGGGGGGGAGGGGGTCGAAAACTAGCAAAATTCGTCTTACGTAATAAATTAATGGCCCCAATTTAAATTTTGTATGATAAAGGCCACTCAGCTGTTCGTGTAGTTTAAGTACTAGTAGTTGGATTTCTGTCAAGGCGGTAGGTGTTATAAGATAAAAATCAGAGTGTAGGAGTGAAACCTTCAGAAAACTAAACTTCGAGAGAATGAGACGAATTCAGAGTATCAGGATCAGGATATGTGGGGTTGATTTATTATAATATTGTTACCAAGTTTACAAATTTTTTTTTTAATTTTATTCTACGAAGCACCGCACAAAGAGAACACCGATTAGTCTATCTCAGTCTCTCGCAGACTAAATCCTATAGATGTAGTATGTGTTTGTCGCTTTTTAGTGTCGCTCGCTTCCGTTTCATCGGGTTTCAAATCACAACGGTGGTAAAGAAGTTTTCACTTAAAAAATCCAAGTTTCTTTGTAAGAATATCAGGGTCAAGTCAGGTTTCAGTAAGAAGAAATACTTCAACCTTTTGGAGTAACGGAAGAGTAGTTTTAACTTGGAGAGTTTGGTAAGGCAACCTCGGATGTTTTGGAATTAGGGAACGTACCCATACTACGTGACACTTTTAGGGGGGGGGGGGTCTTCAAAATGTCACGCTCCATACAAATGAGCGGCGGGTTGCTTAGGATTTTGGTCACCGGGGGGGGGGGGGGGGGATTAAAAATTGCAAAAAGTTGGTCACGTAGTATGGGTACGTTCCCTTATCTTTACCATTGTCGGCTTGTTCATAAATTTTATCGTTAGCTTCAAGAACTTTACTCCCCTGTATCCGACATTCCATTGGTTGGCGTAGATCCGACAAGTAAAGTACAGTAAATCAGACGCATAATTATGCCATATTTATTAATATATATTTTTTAATTACATTTCAGCAGAATTGAAGGAATAAAGAAAAATTTGTAATTCTCCACACAAAAAGGATGTCCGATTGTCCACTTCTGATTGCGCAGATTAATAGGTGATCAGCTCCAAGTCATATGGGATCCAGCGAGGGAATATAGTACTAACGACGGAAACTGTTTATCCTGGAAAAGAAAAATGTGTATGTAGGAAAATTGCTTTGTGATGAATCTTAGGAAACATTACACTGACACTTTATTAGATTATTATTATATACTAGTTTTTTCCCGCGGCTTCGCTCACATGGTATTAGGGGATTTCCACTCAGCCTCCTCCACCTTCCCTCTCCCCACTCCACTCCCCCCATCAACCCCCCTTCCCCTCCATCCACCCCTCTCCCCACTCCACTCCCCCATCAACCCCCCTCCTCCCCCCTTCCCCAACTCCTCCCTCTTCACCTTCCCTCTCCCCACACCACTCATCCATCAACCCCCCTCCCCCCCCCCCCTCCTCTAAGTTGAACTATCTCGGAGAAAAAGTGTAACCTTAGTGGCCAGTTAAAATATTAGGAAATATTAATAATAACAAACATTAATAATCCTGGGGTAATTTAGAACAATAATTTTTATTGGAAAATAATTAATTATTTGGGCAATCTAAATATTTGCATAACAATGCACAGGAATCCAAATAAGAGTTAGGTACTGTTTTTCCAGAGCTTTGAATGGAGGTTATCAGCACTTAAATAAGACATACAAAGAGATCATCAGAACGAAGAAGAGGACAGGATTTAAGTTTTTGGAGGGAACTGAGAGAGTCAGAGAGAACAAGAGAATGTACAAAATAATTTTTGATTATATATTTGAGAGATTCAATTATTGCAATGCACTCGGCAGAAAATATTGAAAATTGATTTGAAATTGAATAAAATATTCTATCCTTAGAATTTTGTGACAAACGTTAATACCTATACCACAATTAGTAGAGAATGGAGATTTGGAGCCATCGATAAATAAAAGAGAAGAGTTGGGCTTTTAGATGAAATAATGTCATAGAACATATTATTGACAGTACAGGCTGGAAGATTGGAATGACTTTTGAGGATGCCGATCCCTTCTAAAATTATTGGGGAAGTTTCCCATCTAAAAAGGATTGTTGCATAACCAGAGCTATGGGATGATTGAGAGTTGCTGCACACTTTTTGAGAACAATAGCAGGAATATTATCAGGGCCAGCAGCACTATCTTCTCGCAACCCCTTCAAAATATTCTCAACTGCTGATGGAGCGAATTCGATTTCGGATAGTGAGTTATCTACATATACATCTTGACTAATAGTTGGTGTACTGGTATCTGGTTCATTGACAAAGGTTTTTTTCGAATTGTGTTGCAAGGATGTTCGCTATGTTTATTTCAGAGGTAACTGTTTCGTTAGAGAAGTTAAATAATATGGTTGGAGTAGACACTTTCGAGGCAATCTGTTTCGGTATCTTACTATAAAATGGTTTCTGACCGCTGTCAATCAATTTTTGCTTAAAGTTTTTTTCTGGTATTTCTTAGTTGGGACACAAGGTAGTTGTTTTTCCGTTTGTATTCCCTGTAATACTAATTTTCGGTCTTATTTGCATTCTCCACGTGTTTTCTGGATAATCTATAACCATCCCAGGCTTTCTTTTTCTCTTTAATCAATCCTAGTATGTGTTTGTCAATCCAGGGTTTGTTCTTATTGTGGTTTTTATTGCCTTTTGAAAGTGGTATTTTTGACACAATCTTCTCTTCAAACATATTTGTAAAGAACTTCCATTTTTCTTCAGTTTTGGTGGTTTCCATGAGAGACCGCATTATATCATGTTTAATTTATTTTATTATAATCTGCTATGTGATAGTTGGTCCATCTGGTTGGACTCAGAGAAAGACTTGATTGACGCACACGATGATGAATGGAAGACCTCTCGGGACGCGATAACTGTAGGTAGTATCAATCGATTGGTCGTGTTAAAAGACTGTGCGAACTTCTTGTTGATTTCTGACATCTTTATTACTTGAAGGAGGCAGGCGCCAGATTATTTCCAGCAAAGGCTTATTCCGGATTTGTCTTTTGTTCAATAATTGATTTTACTAACCAACTAAACCAAATTCTATACATGTAACCCATTTCGCAGTTGAATCTTAATAAAGCAGAATCATGCAGACTTTCTATTAACAACTAACCGATTGAATTTATTGTTTACGTAATGTGCTCTTGTAAGTATTGAAACGTCATTTATTACAGATTACGTACTAGTTTATTTAGAGGGGTAGGGGGGGGGGGGTATCAAGCTAGTGATTAGGAAAACTTAGCCCGTTTAAAGAATAAAAATAAAATTGTAGATTCGCAAACAAAATGTCCAATTCGGTTCTAATCTCAACGTTTCATTAGAACCAAAGGTTACCACAACAATAAAAGTAATTAGATTTCTATATCATGAACCAAAAAACAAACACAACGTATGACGAGATTTACTTACAATATAAACTATGTGAAATTTACGTTCAATGTCGAAAATAACGTATTTAGAAGTTAAGTACATATCCACTGGAGCGACAGACCAATTCAAAACTTTTTCCTCGGATTGTTCGTGATTTTTTATCATTTTGAATATTTTCCGCTCACATTAAAAAAATCATACCTTAAATTAATAATTCAAATTAAGTACAAACGCATCTAGGGAAAATTTGCCTAAAACTGGCAGCAAAGCAATCCGAGGTATTTTAAATAGTGCCATATTGTGGCAAAAAGCGCTCCAGTGTATAAATATATATGGATATCTAGTATTAGGGTGCTTTAAGTGGCATCCTATAGTTATTGAGAGAGATAAGGAGAAAATTTCATGAAGGCTTATGTGACGTAAGGGGAGGAATTTTCCATCCCGTACTATGCGCATATGTGTAGCCTTAAAAATTTAAATATTTGATCACAGTCAAGAGAAAAGTTGAAAGAAAATGAAAAGGCGTAAAAAGACGAAACATCACATGTGTAAAAAACAGATGGAGATTTGAGAATATGTAATAAAAAAACAGATGGAGATTTCTTAGTGTGTAATAAACCGATGGAGATTTCTTAGTATGTAACAAACAGATGGAGATTTATTAGTGTGTAACAAACAGTTGGAGATTTCTTAGTGATTAACAAACAGATGGAGATTTCTTAGTGTGTAACAAACAGATGGAGATTTATTAGTGTGCAACAAACAGATGGAGATTTCTTAGTGTGTAACAAACAGATGGAGATTTATTAGTGTGCAACAAACAGATGGAGATTTCTTAGTGTGTAACAAACAGATGGAGATTTCTTAGTGTGTAACAAACAGATGGAGATTTCTTAGTATGTAACAAACAGATGGAGATTTATTAGTGTGTAACAAACAGTTGGAGATTTCTTAGTGATTAACAAACAGATGGAGATTTCTTAGTGTGTAACAAACAGATGGAGATTTATTAGTGTGCAACAAACAGATGGAGATTTCTTAGTGTGTAACAAACAGATGGAGATTCCTTAGTGTGTAACAAACAGATGGAGATTCCTTAGTGTGTTTTTTTAAATTTTTTTATATAAGCTCCACACAGGAGGCCCTGAGGAACATAATTTCCCTCAGGGCCTATGTCATCTTTATGCTCACCTATAATGCTGTGTGGAGTGTTTTTTTTAAGGAAAGGAAGGAGAGGAGAGTTCTGGGAAGGAAAAGGGTTTAAGGGGTGGGTAGGAATCTTGGGTTCAGTATGTCCTGGTCATCCGCCTCCAAGACCTAGACAAACCTCACCTCATGAACCCCTGCTAAATCACCAAACAGAACAGAATGTGTAACAAACAGATGGAGATTTCTTAGTGTGTAACAAACAGATGGAGATTCCTTAGTGTGTAACAAACAGATGAAGATTTGCAGAATATTAAACAAACTGATGAAGATTTATTAACAGCTTAATTGAAATAAGAAAAACATTTGATTGTATTTTAAATTAATTACTGAATGACGGGCTGAATTGAAAACTAAAACTTGCTACTCCTCTAACTTTATCAATGTGAAAAAAATATGTCGGATACTATGAACATTTTCAGAATATTGTTGTAGGTTGTATGTAATGTTGTCTTAACAATAATAACTTACGCTTATTGTTTTCCGGTGAACTGCCCTGCGAAGACCATCTGATCATCTTCATTGAATACTGCGTAAAAGTATGGATGATTAGCTTTGAACTCCTTTGAGCTGCTACTTCTCTTCTGAGAAAATTTCTTCACTGGAATAAAAAAAAAACACATGTATTACATCAGAATCCATATAATAGCCACCCTGACCTCTCCAACCTTACCCCCACTTAAGCCTCCTGTTATTATTTAATATCTGAAGAACTAAGGCTACGTCCGCATAGGCAGGCGGCTTGCTTAGCGCCTAGAGCCTAGATAGGTAGTAGATAGCCGCTTAGCGTGTATCCAGGTAAACCAACGTGTTGTTTTGTTGTTTTTGTTTTTTGCCACTAGGCTCTAGGCGCTAAGCCAGTCGCCTGCCTGTGCGGACGTAGCCTAACTCCAGGTAGTAAATCCTCAGTCAAGTCAATAAGTCAACAACAACAAGTCAACAAGCAATCGAGAAAATAAAACAATAAAAACATATAAAGTTGTTGTAGAGAAAATAAAAGTTCATTAGTTAATTCAATTTCATTGTCGGCAACCAGGACGTTTGGTGACATTAATTTTAATACATATACTATACATGGTTACTACCCGCCTCACTAGACGATGTCTGTTCTGTGAAATTAAGGATGGGGTATTTCACTCAAATTCAAAGGTAACATTGTCATCAAGAGGCCAGTCAGCACCATATTGTTTTTTTTAACATTTTGAAAGGTCCCCGTTAACTATTCAAGATCTAAAGTACCCCCGCTGAGCGCCGGCTTATCCAATTGTAAATTAAGTGGAACGTTTACGCGGCTCGTTTCTTAATTTTGGATTTGAGCTCAATCCAACCAAATATCCAACCAAACTGAAAATTTATTTTTGTAATTAAAAGTTATATCAAATGTTTAGTATGGATATGAACTACTTTATTTATTTTTGTAATGAAAAGTTATATCAAATTTCTAGTATGGATATGAACTACTTTATTTATTTTTGTAATGAAAAGTTATATCAAATTTCTAGTATGGATATGAGCTACTTTATTTATTTTTGTAATTAAAAGTTATATCAAATGTCTAGTATGGATATGAGCTACTTTATTTATTTTTGTAATTAAAAGTTATATCAAATGTCTAGTATGGATATGAGCTACTTTATTTATTTTTGTAATTAAAAGTTATATCAAATGTCTAGTTTGGATATATGAGCTACTTTATTTATTTTTGCTTTATATGATAAGATACAGTCCATTAAAGATTTTAATGTTTCATGATTTTGGAGGTAACTTCGACAATTATTTGTGAGTCAATGAAAAACATAATTTTACTATATTTAATAATAATTTAATGCATAATTTGACTATATTTAAGATTTAATAATTTTATAAATATAAATTAAGAAGGAATAACCAGAGAAAACCGGAAATATGTCATTTTTAAATCAAATTTTTGACGTATTGACTCTTTTCCACAAAAAATTATTTGGAAAGATTGTTCTTTTCAGTAGCGTAGCTACCGCCGTATCAGCTGTATCAATGATACGGGGCCCCCGGGCTACAGAGGCCTTTTGTTTCTTTTGTGAGAAAGCTTTATCCTTCATTAGGGCCCCCCAACTAATTTTGATACAGGGCCCCTCCAAGGCACGCTACTCTACTGGTTCTTTTATCTAGTAAATGCATATTTTAAATTTTGAGATTTTATTTTTATTTTTAGTATATTAGGTCGTTGGCAGATTTGTTAAATTTTCAAATCAAAAATCTTATTTCACAAGACATACTTCATACCATGTAATCATACATTATTGTAAATCAATACTTTATTTAGTAAACGCATGATTCAAAATTTTAATTTTAGTTTTTAATTTTACTTATGCGTGGCTCCTCGCTTCTTGGAAATTTAGTCACAATGGATCGCTTTACGGGAGAGCAACGCGCTTTCTGGGTAAAACATTTTTACATAAACAATAATTTTGTTCTTTTCTGTTCAACAATGATTCTATTCTGTTTTACAAAACAATGACACAAGCCGCCTATTTCGTTCACATCATCAATTACAGAGTATTAATCAGTGCCCAAGTGTTAATTTAATTAAATTATGGTTTAAAAATTTTGAAGAAACCGGCAGGAAAACAAACAGGACAGCCATGGAGCAAAAGAAATTGGTTTAAGAATTTTTTCCTAACAAACTGATCTCACGTAGAGAAGTTATTCCACGGCTTCCCCCAGCTGATTTTTTTTATGGGATATATTTGTGTATAGGGGCAATACGTGTTCTCTGGACGATTGTTCCTCTGGACAGTAGTGTTATTTCATAAACTATCAATTTTTGTATTAAGCACCGCCAACAAACGCACATTTTAAAGTTGATAACACTGATTTAATCTCCGTTTTCTCCTGCCAAAGCTAAAGTGAGAGACGATGATTATATTTTTTTCATCGAAAAAGTAATTTTTTTTGGTTTTTATTGGGTGACTTTATGTTGTGAAGACTTAAAAGTCTGTATTATTTAAACCCTACTATGGAATGCATGTTTTTCCAAGACACCGCGAGGGTATTTATCTTTCTAATAACATAACTTCAAAATGAGAATCTTTTGAAATTGTAAAAACTGACCACTCCGTGTTCCTCTGGACATTTATTTATGACGAAATATTCTACAATATTCTTATGTACAGCTTGTACAGAATATATTAATATTGAGGATTTTTAATTGATAATTAATATTTTAGTGCCACGCAGTATATTGGGAAGAAAGAGGGAACACCTTCATAACAAAACAAGTGAAATAATATCAATTTTTGTGGAATTTAATTTTAGAGTCGTCGGAGATGCCACAATAACTTGCTACGATGCTGTTCAAGTTGGTGAAAAGGCAATGAATGCGATAGTGGGCTTGACTTTCTCAGACATCAAGTTGTCCCGCAAAGATCGGGCATTACCAATGTCTTCTGACAGCTCGTCGATAAAAATTCACGATGAAAAGGTTACAGTTGACCCAACATTGCTGTTTCAGAGGACGTATAAAGCAAACGATCAGATGAGGATTTGATGAAATTCTTTGAGTATAATTTGGCCTCAATTCCCTTGGCACTGTTCAATGAAAGTGGGATGCGAAAGACAACTAAATCTGTCCTGTACAGCTTGTTTGAGCCTACCAAAAAACTTTTCTCTTTAGACTCTTCAGGCCATCGATGACGCTGACGTCCCTATCGTGAAGACTGCTGTGGAACAATCCTCTCACAATTCGGTAGCTGTCGTTGGTGAGAATGTGGATCTCACTGTCCTTTTGATTGCTTCCACTCCTCCCACCGAAGATATTCTACTGCTAAAACCCGGACGAGATAAAACCAAAACAACGACACTGATCACCCAAGAGATGCAGCACCGTGGATTTGAACAGATCCATATTCGTATATTCATATACCGACTGCGACACAACATCTGCAACATTTAGGAGAAGCAAGGTGGGCTTCTTAAAATTATACTTAGAGTCAGAAATCATCAAGGCACTGATCTTTTATAACCCCTCCTCTACTCATGACGAGGTTGAAGAGGCTAAAAATAAATGCTTCCTGTAATGGTAAGCAGCGCCAAAAAAATAGACCTCCCTTAACAAGGACCGCTTCCAGTCGTTCACAAGGCCGGTGGCAAATAAGAAGCCTGACATCAGCTCCCTCCCTCCAACAGAGAGCACAGCTAAACAGCATCCCCGGTGCACCTACCACCAAGTTCAGCAGTGGCTTGGGATTGAGCTGCCCCTGAAGAATGGGGGTGGAAACAAAAAGGAGACACTCCGGTGCCTATTACAACAGACCGGAGGTCCTTCTGAAAATGTTATTTTGCCGCTGCACCAAGGATTGTGCAATTGGCAAATGTGAATGGCGAAAAACAATGTTGACCTGTTCTGCAGCGTGCCTCCACTGCCAAGGCAGATGCCTTAATAGCGTTGCCGAGGACGATGATGAAGACGATGTAGAGCCCATTCAGCAAGAACCATCCCCTTCTAAGGATGAAGGTGCCATGGATGAACGTGTTGTTCTCCATAGAACGTTCACTAAAAGTTAGATTCATTAAACTAATTGTTTTAGGAACTCTAAAAATAAATGAAATCCAAGTCCCACAATCTGTTACAAACAAAAGTGGTGTGTCAGTAATAAGACAGAAGATAAAAGCAACTTTTCTGAAAATGACGACATTTACTAAAAAACTTTAAATTCCTGCAAATATTTACTGGTTGGAGATAATTTGCAGATGTATATATATATACTCTAAAAGGGAATTAAATTCTTTACAACTTCTTTCAACGAAATTTCTTTCTTTGATGAATATTTTAGACGATATGAAGGAATGTTTGATGAAAAATGTGAGGAAAAATGATTTTTTTCGAAAATATCTACAATTGTGGAGCGTGTAACTCAAAAACGGCTGGGATTTCGAAAATTACATATAGAATAAAAGTTGTACATAATTTTATGATCTTTTACTTATTCTAAAAAAAATTTCCTCTGAGACGCACCGTTTCCAAGATAAAAGCGGAAATCCGAAAATTGGGACGTTCTCCCCCCCCCCTCCCCAACCTAGCTCACCACCTAGACGTCAGGACTTTTAGTATGTTCACACCCTAAGCACTCTGAACAAGTTTTTGAAGGAATCGCTTAGGTTCCTGCTCACGCACTCTACACCTCCTTTTGGACCATTCATTGACTGGACTAAAAGTTTCATTTTTTATTTTATTTTTCATTCTTTTTTAAAAATAGATAAAGTAAAATAAGATAATCTTTTTATGTTGGTCATTTACTCACAAAAACCAAAGTTGCCTCATCAAAGCAAAGCAGAAATAATGAAAGTGGTTCACATCCGTACTAGATATTTGATATAACTTTTGATTACAAAAACGGCCCGAAACGAGCCGCGCAAACGTTCCCCTTAAGTAACGGGAACTCGGCATTTCAAAGGTTAGACGCCAATTCAAGGTTCCGTTTCAGCTATTTAACAAACTGTCAATGCCGTCCCATTTTGCTGCTCTATTTATTTCATTATTAATATCTGAAGAAACGAAAACACATAATAAATATATTTTAGATAAGAATTTATTTGCTATCCCTAAAATAGCAGTTGGAACCTTTTTACTGTGAAAATTTAGAATTTAGTTATTTCGAGAAGGTGCCATGCATTATTTATTTATATATAACCTCTTTATAATTAAGGGTTATTTTAGATTTTATTTAGAACATTTTTTTACCTTCTAATTATTGCCCAATTATAGAACTATTGCTTTTTTTGATTATTAAACCAATTACTTTTGCTAACTTCTCAAAATCACCAAAAACAAATTGCATTACCGGCTTGCATTGCATCATTCCTAATAAAACAAAAATACTAAAATAATCATTATTAAACCTTTGAGGAGTATTGCCGCAAGTATGCGGCGGCACTCGGACAATCCAAATAGAGTATTGTCGCATACATGCGGCAGTACGTTTTTTAGTTTAGTTTTTTCTATGTTGTATTTGTAATTTCGATTAAATTATGATTTATAGATAATACAAATATATTTGTCAAACATTTTTACATGTTTTTACCAAAATTGTTACATATTTCACGTTACGTTTTACGTAATTCAGTGACTTTCAACATTTTACAAATAAAAAAATTTAAAAATTTTCAATTTTTTTATTTATATGAAAAGAAATGTACAATAATAAAGTGATAATAATAAAAATAAAAAAGTGGACTAATCCAGTGGCTCTCAACATTTTACAAATAAAAAGTTTTCAAAATTTTTTTTTTTTTTATTTATATAAAAAGAAATGTACAATAATAAAGGGATAATACTAAAAATAAAAAAAGTGTACTAATCTAATGGCTCTCAACATATTACAAATAGGGTTTTCAAATTTTTTTTTTATTTATAAAAAAGAAATGTATGATAATAAAAAGATAATACAAAAATAGAAAAAAATATGTATTTAAACAAGGGTTTATAATAAGTTGGACAAATTTGGTGACTCTCAACATTTTACTATATACAAGATGTATACAAATTTAGGTTCCATATGTTTGTGCCCGCAAACCTCGGAAAGTAATCGATGGATTTACTCAAAAATTTTACAGAACATTGCATTTTAGTAGAAGAATGTTTGTATACATAATGGTAAGCTCTGGAGTTATGAAATTTGTATTAAAAATTTACTACAAGTGGTGCGCTGAAATGTGTATTTTTGTTAGAAGCCAGGAGGGAGAGGGTAACGAAGGAGGTAGGGTTCGCGGGAAGGGTGACGAGAGAGGAGGAAGGTGAAAGGGGAACGCATTTATACCAGAATTTATACCTTATTTTTATTTTTAGTATTATGTTTTTATTACTATACACTTCTGTTTTTCTAAATAATATATGTATTTTTTATATTTGTTAAATGTTGAGAACCACTGAATAAGTCAACTTTTTTATTTTTAGTATTATCCCTTTATTTCATTGAATATTTCTTTTTATAAAAGTAAATAAAATAAAAAATTGAAAACTTTTTATTTGGAAAATATTGAGAACCACTGATTTGATACTTTATTTTTATTTTTAGTATTATGTTTTTATTACTGTGCATTTCTGTTTTTATAAATATATATATTTTTTTTTTTAAATACTATTTGTAAAATTTTGAGAACCACTGAATAGGCCCACTTTTTTTTATTTTTAGTATTATGCCTTTATTACTTTGTATATTTCTTTTTTCTCGAATCTTCCGAATAAAGGTTCCAACTGCTGTTGAACCTTTATCACCCAAACGTTATCTAAATTTAGGTGCAGTTGGAACCTGATTACTTAAAAAAATCGGATTATAAACATCAGATGGTGCTGAATTTTATTTTCACCATAGTTTAACCAAAACTAAACTCCCTGGTGACAAAACTAAACTCTCTGGTGACAAAACTAAACTCCCTGGTGACAAAACTAAACTCCCTGGTGACAAAACTAAACTCCCTGGTGACAAAATCTCAATTTTCTCAAGAACACCTGCTGAAATCTTTTTACTCTCATCTTACGTTTTATATTTGCCATTTAAAATACTTCACTTATTCTGCAACCGTCCATTTTTTGTTACAATAACGTAAACAAGTAAGCTACTGACCGATCCCAAATTAAAATTATGGTGATAATTTACGATACAGACAACATATAAAATTAAAAGAACAAAACCGAAGCATCGTGTACGTCAGCGGCATGACTATCCAAATAACACGTGTGTGCATCAACCGCAGGTAAAAAGTTAAAGTTTATTTTAAAGGTACACAAGCATAGACTTACCGGTGAATTCGCCGGTGGCGCCGGCCGCTGTCACTCCATCCTCATTCAAATCAATGATGGTCTTCTGGATGACCTTGTCGACTTTCAATTTAGTATCAGAACTGGCCAGGACTCCTTCAAAATCCGCTTTGTCGTCGAACGCAATGCCCATGCCAAGCTGGTGGCAACGAAAGTGTTAAGTTAATTGAATTTTATGAAAGTTTACATATTGCCTAACCCACATCAAAGAAACAAAATTAGCAGTACTGTAAAGATAAAATGATTACACTGACATTAAATTAACTATAATCACATACATTTTATTGCCAGCCATTATTGAAAGTCGGAAGAAAGAGGTGTACTAGTAAAGACTGCGCGGAAGTAGATTGAAAAAAGACAGGAGGGCCTGCTGACTGGAGAGGAATGGTAACCGAAGGAAGAGGTGTACTGACACTACTGACTGGTTACCGAAGGAAGAGGTGTACGACTGCGTGAGAGTAGATTGAAGCATCATGGGAAGGCCTGCGGACTGGAGAGGAACAGTTATCGAAGGAAGAGGTGTACTGAGTGCGTGGGAGTAGATTAAAGCAACACGAGAAGGCCTGCGACTATTGAGGAATATTTACCGAAGGAAGAGGTGCACTGATAGTGTGGGAGTAGATTGAAGCAAGATGGGAGGGCCTGCGGACTGGAGAGGAACTGTTACCGAAGGAAGAGGTGTACTGACTGCGTGGGAGTAGATTGAAGCAACACGGGAAGGCCTGCGGACTGGAGAGGAACAGTTACCGAAGGAAGAGGTGTACTGACTGCGTGGGAGTAGATTGAAGCAACACGGGAAGGCCTGCGAATATTGAGGAATATTTACCGAAGGAAGAGGTGCACTGATAGTGTGGGAGTAGATTGAAGCAAGATGGGAGGGCCTGCTGACTGGACAGGAATAGTTGTGGAAGGAAGAGGTGTACTGACTATGTGGAAGTAGATTGAAGTAGGGCGGGAAAACCTGCAGACTGGAGAGAAATGGTTTCGCACAGGAAGCCAAATCCCACCCTGGTATTTGATAAACAGTCAAAACAATGAATCTTGTGTAGGAACTTTGATGAAAAGGAAAATCTTACTTTTTTCAGGGCATCATTAAAGTTAGCAGAGAGGTTGGTTTGGAACTTTGGCATGCTCACTACCACATCTGCCGATTTAAGGCTTTTAACCAATTTTTGCATGTCGCTTTTTTTTAATTTCTTCTTCAGGTCTTTAAGACCTTCAATCTTTTTGGGCAGAATGAAGACCATTGACATCTTTTTATCTTTAAAAGCCAGCTGCAAGACCTGTAGATTAAATAATATAATTAAAGGATTTATCACGCACAGATTATTGAAGCGCAGCGCTTTGTAATGGTAATCTAAAGTTAACGAACCATGCAAACTGCTCAATAAGAGAAGTTCGTAGGGCTACTAATAGAATACTGTCATCTCCGCAGACAGAAGCAGAATGAAGAGACCCATCATACCAAAGGTACAATATGTCACTAGTTTAGAAGGCTCAGATAACTGATGAGCTCGTTGTGGAACCAGGAGACTATGTCAACGCCCAGTGACACCCAGTTGGACCATATAGAAGGGACTTGCTGTCAAGGTAAAAAAATGAACAAGAGCTAGCTTTTATCGCTCTGCCACGGAGGTGGTGAGTATTAATTATGATAACATGTTACTTTACCTGTGCGTCTAAATCGGAATTTTCTTCGTAATTGGTTTGGAATTCATCCTTCATCGTTTCAACGTAAATCTGATCTTTGTCGTCGAGATAGAATTCCTCTTCTTTGGTATTTTTCGGGTTGAACTTTTTATCCCAGTCTTTCTGCGATACAAAAAATTACAAATTGGCCAATTAACATAATTTTCATATTTTTTCTTTTCTGAAACCATTTTGCCTCACCTAAACATAACCAGCCTAGCGATTCCGTATTTTTTGTGAGATCGTTATTGGATAACGGACTTTATCATCTGTCAGATTTGTGTGATTTTTAAGTCACATATTTTAGTTTAGATCGATTTAAACATGATTGTATGCATGATCATTTACTCATTTAATTTACGTTGTACATAGAAAACGCAAATACCAGCCATAAAAATCACACAAATCTGACAGGAGATTACGTCCGTTATCCAATAACGATCTCACAAAAAATACGGAATCGCTAGGCAGACATTGAGCTATATAAGTAGACACGAAGTGAATTTGCGAATATTGAAGAAATACATGAATAGTGTTAACGATCCTTGCAAAATGTCAGTAAAATATGGTTGTCATGCGAGAAGCCGGAAAGGGTGTGAGGGGACTGTCGGCCAATTCATTCAACAGAGTGACCGGTGTCCTGCGCCTGTCCTATTCGCTTGGTTCTCAGTGACGGGTTTATATGTTTCTTAACAGGACCAAATATATTTTTTTTGTTTCACAGGAGGTCCTGAAGAAAATTATTTTCCACATCATGGCTGTGCGGAGGGTCTTTTAAAAGAAATAAAGGATAGGAAGTTCTGGGAAGGAAAAAGGTATGAGGAGTGAGTGGGAATCTGGGGGTCAATCTATCCAGGAGCGACGGACGTATGAATCCATCCCTCCCATTGCAGTGCAAAGCGATGGGTCGCGAGAGCCCGCCTGGAGAGTTCAAAAGGTATCCCTCAAAGAAAAAGGAACGGCTAGAGCAGTAACCTAGCGTACTTATCGTAACCATTTAGCAGTTATCGCTGGAGACACGTTTCCCACAAGCTCTTGCTTATTGAGGCGGAACGAAGAAATAGGAAATTGTAATATTTAATTAAATATTAGCGAAACTCAATCGAAAATCTGGCCAATAAAATATGCTTTAAGAAAATAAAGATAATGTTGGTAGTTCTTAGTCGAAGTATGATACAATTAAAAATGACCGAATCGTATCGACACCTTAGCTCAGTGGTTAGAGCTGTGGCCCAAAAAGCCGAAGGTCCTGGGTTCGAGTCCCAGAGGTCGTCGCTTCAGTTCTTATTTGTCCAACAGACCATTTTAGTTTTTGTTCAATCTCCACTTTAAAATAAAAAATAAAGTATAAAAAATAATAGTTAATCGCTTAACTAAGAATTATTTAAACCAACGAGACCTTTAACTTTAAGGAAATAGCTTTATCTTAAACACCTATCATAATGTTTCATTGAAATAATTCAAGAAAACCTTCTCTTCCTGTTAATATTTCTAATGGTCTGTTGGACAAATACGAACTAAGGCGACGAGGTGCCAATATCTTTTTCTGATGTTTCTGTCTCCAGATTTTCGATTGAGTTTCGCTAATATTGTCTTCATTTAATTAAATATTACAATTTGAGGTTTTACCACAGACATATGAATATTAGTAGACCTGCCCTAAGTGATAAAAGCGTATTATTTCCCCTTCCCCATATCGGTTCCATTGGAACCGGCTGGGATCGAGCGTGAATTAGTTATTACAGATATTGACGAATTACATATCTCCAAAGTCATCTTCCCACTCTGCGCCCCGCTGTAGTTGTTATCTACCCCTCACCTTTATGTTCTGGTCTAGTAATATTCGTGTATCTACGGGTTTTACTCATATTAAATCAAAATAAATAGGAAATTCTTCTGAAAGCAGTTCAGAGAGTAATGTAACTTATGTAGGTAAACGTTGTTTACTTTGAAGATAGACGATGATGAACTTGCCATTTCTACAAGTGGTATTGTAACCAATCAATCATGTCCCTGACACCTGACAAGAGGGCCCCTTTCTGTTCAATGTAAATACACGGGAACTACATGGCCACCTGGTGGGGTAGCGTTGTGAGGCGTGTTTGGTATTTTTTTCAATTTAAGTGGTGGCTTTTTGGAACCATTTACTGGATATCCAAATAACCCCGGCCATAGGTCACGCCAAATGGTTCGCTACGTTTGGTGAGTTAGCAAAAGGTGCCCTGGTTCATGGGGTGAGGTTTGACCAGGTCTTGACGAGATCTTTTGAACTCTTTATCCGGGCTCTTTCGACCCCTTGCCTTGCACCGCAGTGGGAGGGATGGATTCATACATCCGTCGCTCCTGGGCACTTTGGACCCCGGATTCCAACCCATCCCTCATACCTATTTTCTTCCCAGAACTTCCTCTCCTTTCTTTGCCTAAAAAGCCCCTTCAGCACATCATCTGTGTGAAGCTAATGAAAAAAAAGGTAAGTCTGTAGGAATGGATTTATTAATGCGGGCCTTAAAGAGGTCCAGATTAAATGAAGAAGAAAGAACAGATGCCGGTGTTCCTTCTACTTGAGAGCCGACTCATGAAGCCAACATGGCTTCCTTGTTGCTTTAATAGTAGTGTGAGTTTACCAACCTTGAAGTAGAGGGTATTGACAATTGCTACATAGGTTTGCTTGGTAACATCGCTGGGTTTCGTAAAGTTCTTGATATTCTTATCGGTGTTTTCCTCAACCTAAACAGAGAACAGAAGTCTTTACAAGTGATCAATATAACAAAAGGCATTTTGTTTACGTAACAACTCCTATTGTATCATCACAAGGGGTCTCTTATTGTAAGATTCTAATATGTGAGCATATAAACTCAATATTTCAATTTATCCAATTTATAAAAAACTGTTTTTTTATAAACAAGTTCTGCTGTGTAATTATTATTACGCGTGATAGCTGTTTCGACTTCTGTCAGTTTGATAATGCCTTCAGTAGGCGAAACAGCTGTCACACGTACTAATAAAATTACATAGCAGAACTTGTTTATAAATAAACTGTTTTTATAAATTGTTTTTAAAAAAATTAAAAATAAAATAAATAAAAATTAGCAATGAAGAAAAACAGTGAAATAGGTTATTAGGTTGTGTTCGCGCATTATTATATGGGATTGATTGGGTATTGCATTCGCAGACTTGGTGGGTAGAATATGTCAAAATCCTGAATTTATCCCACTTACCTAATCTTTCCATCCTAAATGTCACCATGAAAAATTGTTGCAAGAAAAAGTATTCAACTTTGGAGAGGTGACAGTGTGCTTTGCTACTCAGTTCAAATCATAAATATACAAACCACCCACGTTCAAATTAACATCTCAGACAGGGCGCATGTATCATAACCTCTTGCTATAAGAATATTACCATTTTTAAATTTAAACATTGTGAAGTGTACACCACAAACTGGAGTTCAGTGAGGCCCCATCTACAACGGTAAGCCCTATTTTCCTTTTTCCAATCTGGGCTTATCTAATTTTCCAAAAGCACAGATCTGAACTATCAACTGACTATCCATCAGGTTTTGCGAGTGTATGCTATTTAATCGTCCCGTATAACTTAGCGATCACGTAGTTTCGGGACTGGTCCTTCGAGGGTTGCATAGGCTTTGCTCTGCAGAACTTAACGCCAATTTTCACAGTGGAGTCGCAGTTTCGCGACACCAGGTTGTTTTTTTGAAGTGAAAATTCTTTTGCTCCGTTGTGATTTGAAACTCGGTGAAACGGAAACGAGCGAAACACTAAAAGAGACATACACATACATTTATAGGATTTAGTCTAGGAGAGAATGAGATAGACTAATCGGTGTCCTCTTTGTACGGTGCTTCGTAGCCTATCGGCCTCCTCTTTGTGCGGTGCTTCGTAGAATAATATGTAAAATATATATTGGTAACAATATTATTATAATTAAACCCTACAATTATCCTACTTCTGATACATACTCTACATTTGTCTCATTCTCTCGAAGTTTAGTTTTCTGAAGGTTTCACTTCTACCGCGTGCGAACTGCACACATGTTTTTTTTCTTTTTAATTTCAACGAACGATCCCCCGAAAACCACCGTATGCATGGTGAATCGTGTGACGTCATCACTCCTGAAAAATTACTATAAGATCTGGCAATCAGCTGGTCAACTGCCGCCATTTTGAATTTCGTTGTTCGAAGTATTCTCCCTAGAGAAGCATTACTATTTTTTGTGCATTAGTTTTCGAATATTTTCAATAATACAGATAAACTAATAAGAGAAACCTTTATTTTTGAAACATCGTTTAGGCCTAAATAATGTTTCAATAAACACAACAACTAAATCTCTATGAACATACCTACATACCGGTGACATTACAACACGAGAAACAGTGAAGTCACCACTAAACATTTCAATAATGCCAACTTGACGGTGTGTTTCTATGATCCAATTAAAAATGGACTTTTTAATAATTTTTTAAAAACTCACTTGCATATTCAGAATCAGCGTTTATTGGTCTGTATGAACTTTTTTTTTAAAGCCATAATATTTTTCACTGGAGTTCCTTATTGCCAAATATTAATGAAAATGCATTATTTTGCTACTCCGTGGAATTAAATAATTGTTCCTCATTGTAATTAAACTGATGTGAAGTGTTTTTGAAAGATTTTGTGTGTAATAAGGAGGAGGCGCTCCAAATATTTCATTTTGTGAGCAAAAAAAAACCAAACCAAAAAATGTTAATGTGGACAAAACTACTATTAACATTTGTTTGAACTCTTTTTTTTACATGTATATCTTGATATATCTTGTATAATCTATAAAACACAGTGACAAGTGCTCAAGAACAAGTAATAAATTATTTTTCTATTGCAATAGGCCACTTGCATGGATTTCATAACGACTTGGAAAAAATCGTGTGAATAGATTTTTTTACTAAGATTACGAAAATGTTGGTAAAATTTTTTAGAAATGTACAGTTTTTTTTTTTAAATAAATAAAACCATTATTTGGGCTTGTGACGTCACTACATGAAAATGTCCCGTCTCCGAAAATGTTCCTATTAATTTTGTAAAATTCCACACTGATTTTTTTTTTTTATATGGCAACACTTTGATTTCGTTTAACTTTCACTAGATTTATTGTTTTTGTTCTCTGCGAACTTATCATTTGGTTTGACTTTTTGACAGATGTTGTGAAGAGAACCCTGTACATTTAAGCTGTCTGCATGTTTTTTAGAGGTATAATGGTAATGGTGTTATAATGAGGTATAATGATAATATTCCTATTATTATTACAATTTACAAGTACAAGTATATTACATTGGATTTAGTAATATAGATGTTGAATATTATAATGATTTATGATCAATTAGATGGACCAAGGAAAAAATATTTATGAGATGTAATATTTTTGGTAAGCCTCGTTATTCTCCTGTGCCATTTGTATGGAAAACATTTTTTTTTAAAATGTTTTTCGGCTATGTAATTATCGTTTTTTCGCACAGGTGGCAATTTTTTTCAACCAACCCAGATATTTAGTGGAAACATAAATAATGTTGGAGTTTTACCTATCATTAAAACTCTTATTATGTTGTCTTGCTTATCCAGAATATATAATGTGAAAAAGCTCTGTTGAATGCGGGTTGGCGCAAATCTACGCTTTCAACTTATTACATGGCATGGAAGAGCTGAAAGATTGGTGCTCCATTAACAATACGTGTCCTAATAACCCTTCGGGATCTCAGCTGGCACGATTTTTAGCATACCTAAGAGTGAAGAAAGGTTTGGCTCCCAGTACTATAGCGCTTCACAAGTCTGCAGTGTTGGTTTTGTGTGACCTCAATGACGATTTGAGGATTAGTAATCATCCCTTGGTCAAGCAAGTGATGAGAGGTACAGGGAATTCCGCAAATGAGAAGCCTAGTGCATTTACTTGGGATCCAGGACACTCGGTGTCTTGGCTTTGTAAAAATCCTCCAAAGGACCTGACTCTTTTCGAAGCATCTCGTAGATGTTCTGTTATTTTACTACTGGCATCAGGAAGACGAGTACATGATCTGACCTTACTACATACATCTGATAATCTTGTTGACAATGATGATCACATTATATTATGGCCAATTTTTGGTTCTCAGACGGACACCTCTACACATAGACAGTCTGGTTGGAAGCTTTGCAAAGCAGAGCATCGTAATATAGATCCTATATTTTGGTTGAGATAGCTTATGTCTTTGGGTGAAAACAGGAGACATGAAGCTGGTGCTGAATGTCTGTTTATTTCCACATTGGGGCCTGCAAGGCCAGTCTCAAGAACTGTTATTGGTGGATGGATTAAAACAATTTTTGGTTCTCAGACGGACACCTCTACACATAGACAGTCTGGTTGGAAGCTTTGCAAAGCACAGGATCGTAATATAGATCCTATATTTTGGTTGAGATAGCTTATGTCTTTGGGTGAAAACAGGAGACATGAAGCTGGTGCTGAATGTCTGTTTATTTCCACATTGGGGCCTGCAAGGCCAGTCTCAAGAACTGTTATTGGTGGATGGATTAAAACAATTTTGAAGGATGCTGGGATTGACGCCTCCCCTGGGAGTTTGAGATCAGCAGTAGCTTCAAGGAGTTGGTTGGAAGAGTGTCCTGTAGACACCATTTTGGAAAGAGGAAACTGGCGTTCAGAAAACACTTTCAAGAAATATTATAGAAAGCAAATCAGAGGTCTCAATGTTGAGGTGCTGAATCCTCTCATTCACTCTCAGTCTTTGACCAAGTTATTTAAAGCAATACAGTAATAGTCACAATTTTGGCTTCAGAATTGTCACCAAGCGATAACAAACACTTCTCAAATCTCTGGATAAGCAACGATACACATAATGTTGGAGTTTTACCAACCATTAAAACTCTTATTATGTTGTCTTGCTTATCCAGAATATACTTAAGCTCTGCATGGTGAGTCCAAATTGAGTCAAGATGGCGTCTCAGGACACCAACTGCAAAGGTGACAATAGACAACTGAAGGGAGTTACAAAAAAAAGGCGGGAAATTCAAGATAACGGCGGCAGATACGACGGCGCAGGCAAGAAATAAGCGGGATATCTCCCACATTATATATTCTGGATAAGCAACGACACACATAATGTAATGTTATAATCTGTTTTCTATTACATTAGCTGGTTCATCTTACCCAAGAGTTTATTTGGGCAGTTGCATTATTGCTATTGGTGAAATCGATGTAGTCCACGTCGCTGTAGAAAATATCAGCAGCCTTTTCCTTGAAGTCGTCGTTCAGCTTTTGGCCTTTCTGGACGTACACCATGTCCGCAAACTTCAACTGGGTTTTCATTTTTTCTATGGCGTTTTTGTAGGCTTTCTTGGTCTGGAGAGAGTGAGCAATTATTTAGTTGAGGTGACAACACAAGCCAAGAATTGAGAAAAAAGTCAATGTAGGTATGTTTAAGGCTGCCGAGGTCTGAGGAGGACCTCGGGAGGAGATCAGATGGTGATCGAGAGAAGGTTCCAGGAGAAAAAGGTGGTGATAGAAACAGGAAAGTGATCAATGTACTTCAGGGGTGGATGATTAAGTTAGAACAATAAGTTTAGTTGATTGGGCCACGGGGAGAAGTTTTTCATTCATATCACGTTGGGTAATTTGGACGTCCTATCAGGTACAGTAGCCGTGTTAGTGAATTAACATAGCGAACACGCTACTGGTCGCTACAAGCATATAGCTGAATTGTTTAGAAAAATGTTTTATTTTTAAATTGTGACTGTGTGCTGTGTATATGACGGCACACGGCACACAGGAGTGTGATCTTTACATACCGGATTACAACTGGACTTACTACAGCATTCCAAAGGTCAACCGTGTTTTTAATAAAGCGACTTTTACATAAGACCACTATGCAAATATAAACAAATTAAAAAACAATGAGATTTATTTGTACTAAAATGTTTGTGCATTTTTTCTCATTCTTAGAATTTTTCAGGAAAAGTTCTGATTTTTCCATTTTTGGCATCTGGTTTATAGTTTGTAAAAAGACACGAGTTGATGCCATGAGAGTATGAGAGCATACCAGGACTGGTACTCTACATACTGAGCTATTGCCACCTCATTACATTCCCTCATTTAATTTATTTATTACTAAAGAGTACCCGGCGTGTTGCAATGCCACTCAAAAGAAGAAGTATTTGTGTTTAAATTCTGTTTACTGCAGTGCTTTTGGATATTTGCTATTTGCTTGACAATATTTTTTGTTTGTTTATTGAAGGTTCCCGATGCGTGAGCAGGCCGCATACAGCTGTTGTCCGTGTGAGAATGGTGTATTTTCCAAGTTTACCTCCTGCTATCCCCTTTGTAATCCCTCCCTCTGCCCCTCCCTTTACAGAAACATAATTTGGAGTTGGGGAAGCTTCTTCCTGATATTGCAAAATATCAAGACATCAAGACTAAAGTCTGCAATACTGTTTAAAGTTTACAACACTAATAAACGTCCCTGTTTTAAAGGAAATGATTAAATTTCCTTAAGGCGGTCCATCCAAATCTTGTTTTCTCAACTTAGCTGGTTCGTATAGGGCGAGGTTCTTACAGGTTCTTGACTATTAGTCTGTATATACTCACATCATCATTGGTAATTTGTAGAGCTTTGTTCATATCCTTGAGGGTCTGTTCTTTGGCGCCGTAAGACAGCAGACTCGTCACGATATGAGCCGACATTGGGGATGAGAAGAAGTTTTTGTCCCCGGAGACTTCCTGCAATTAAAAAGACCACACTGCAATACAAATTAAGGAATGTTTTGACTGTCCAACTTGAAACAATTTCGCGTTATAGGACAACCAAATACGAATGTGTATGCAATGATAATATTTTTTTTATATGGGCTCCACACAGGAGGCCCTGAGGAAAATAATTTCCCTCAGGCCCTATGTCACCTTAGGGGATGCTGTGTGGAGGGTTTTTTTAAAGAAAGGAAGGAGGGGAAGTTCTGAGACGGAAATAGGATTTTGGCGGTAGGTAGGAATCTGGGGATCAGAGTGTCCACGAGTGCCGGATGCTTGAATCCGTTCCTCCCACTGCGGTGCACGGCAATAGGTATATAGAGGGATTCTGGATGGAGGGGTCAACAGACCTCCCTCGAACGGTTTCTTTCGATCCGGCCCGCCACGCAGCAGGTGGGCAGATGCATCGGCCACTAAGACCTGGACAAACCTCACCCCATGAACCCGAGCATCCCTGTTAAGTCACCGAATGTAGCGAACCACTTGGGTTGACCTATGGCAGAGGTGTTGGTTAACCAATATAATGGTTCCCGGGGCGGCGGTACCCATCCCCGCCTCCCAAAATGTATTTAATATTATTGAAAGTTGAAACCAAAATGGGTCTCATTGATGCGATGACCGTCACTAATTGGAATCTGCTTAGTTTGAGACGGGAAGGAAGGAAAGGATTATCTTTGACGCTGGTTGGTAATAATTACCTAAGATACGCATTCTGGATTATTTTCAGGTAAGTTAAGTACTGATAAAAGTACTGATTAAGTACTGATAAAAGATTGTAACGGACGTGAATTTGAATGAAAAATACTTGTATTTAAATTAATGAACAATAAATTGAATCATGGGATCAAGAAGTTCCTATGCGACAAAAAACAAAGCTTTATAAGCTTGCTGCTTTAATTCTGCACCTAACCTCTACATCTGGGTCAAGAGTCTCCGTGAGAACACTGCCGAGGTATCTAGATCTTTCCACCTTTTCGACATTGCAACCATTTTTAACTGTATCACTGATCTAGTCGTCCAAATGTTATCCATTTAGTTTTATTGACGTTGATTGTTAGGCCCAGTTGCTCACCAGCATTATTAACAAAATTTAATAGATCTTGGAGGTCATCGATACAGCTAGTAATACAGTTCACTACCATGTGATATTTCTTAATTGGCCACACATTCCCAATGAGAATGTATTACGAGCGAAATGCTGAAATAGGCCGAGCAGGCTAGATGTGACACTAGCAATTAGATTAGTTCACTACCAATGGATATTTCATAGAAGGCATTCCGAAAATAGTTCACTGCCATTACATATTTATTAGAATTACAAATATACCTGTTGATATGACATTACATATTTATTAGAATTACAAATATACCTGTTGATATGACATTACCTCAAATAAATAAGTAGAAAATTTGTTGATGCATTTGGTGAGATCTTCCGCAGGGGCGCTGCTTGCAATGCTCGCAAAGAAGATAAGGACGAATACTGGAACAATAACAAATGCTTAATATGTAGGTAAATATTAGAGATGAAACGGATATCCGGAAACTATCCGGTATCCAGCCTATCCGGCCTAAATTTACCATCCGGCCGGATACCGGATAGTAATTCATTATCCGGCCGGATACCGGATAGTAATTCATTATCCGGCCGGATACCGGATAGTAATTCATTATCCGGCCGGATTCCGGATATTCAAAAACTACCACAATTTCCTATAATAAAATGCAATATATTAGTCTTTGTGAGGTAAATATCAATAAAATGGCTTATAATTATGACGGCTTTTATTTAAAGTCGAAAAAGTTACAAAAAAGACAAAAGACCTTCCAAAAAACTAAAATTTTCTTCTGAGATATTCACTCTAATGATAAATACATAAATAGTAAATATCTAAACTAAAAACTTTTAGTAAAAACTTACAAAAACCTCGCAGAGTAGCGAAAACTTAAATTAACATGATTAACTAATCACAATCACCATTACAGTGAACTAAAAATCGTAAAAAACACAGAGATTATTGAAATGATTAAATACTGACATTAAAACACCTCTTGTTCATCTTCATATCAAAGAGAATATTTTGGATTAATACTCAAAATTAACAAGTGGTAAATTATGGTGAATAAAGACTAAATTTTCAGCGTTCGCAGGCAACAAGCGATTTTGTTTGTTTTCGTAAACCAGGCCAGCTTCGGAAAACAGCCTCTCACTATAAACACTGCTGCAAGGAGCTGAATGGTACACTTTGGTAAACTTTGTCAAATGTGGATATTGTTTCGAGTTA
This sequence comes from Limnephilus marmoratus, assembly GCA_917880885.1. Classification (NCBI taxonomy): domain Eukaryota; kingdom Metazoa; phylum Arthropoda; class Insecta; order Trichoptera; family Limnephilidae; genus Limnephilus; species Limnephilus marmoratus. The sequence continues at coordinate 42,848,887 of OU862929.1, forward strand.
ATCGACCACCAAGTGTAAGGATCGCGGCTGCGACCAATTCGAATATCCGGCCGCTGGATATTCGGCCATCCGACCTCGTAGCTCGTCGGATATCCGGTATCCGGCCAAACAACTATCCATTTCATCTCTAGTAAATATGTTCTAAAAATCTTATTCCGCTGAACATACCAGAAAGTAGCGCCAAGATTCAAACTAATAGGATATCTGATGACAACAACAAGGTATATCTACCTTGAAAAGTGTCTTACCATACATTTAAATATTTATAGCATAAGAAAAACTGATAAGAACAAGCTTATTCAAGGTAGAATTCCAAGTCTCGCATCAAGCTATGCAAATTTTCCTCAATAAATATAAGCTGATGAATGGCATCAAAGTTGTACAATATCTCACCGCAAAGAAATCAAAGCAAACAAATGTCTGATGTATGTAACATCAGCTAAAATTATTTAGTTATTATTATTAGAGAACAACTAGCTGATTCGGCGAACTTCGTACCGCCTCAGAATCAAAAACTGTTGTCAACTTATTAGCTGAATTGATCTAAATTGTTTCTCCCTGCATATACCATACCTTGATCTAAATTGTTTCTCCCTGCGTATCCTTTCCCCTCTCGCGTTCCCTCTCCCTCTCCCCACTCCACTTCTCCCCTTCCCCCGTCCTGCTAACCCCCCTTCCTGAGTTCCTTTCCCCCCTCCCCCCTCCCCCGGTTCACAGTTCAATATTATACCCCTTACAATATTGCTGCAGTTCTTTCAAAATAGGAGAATTCGTTCCATACAAAATGTATGGGGAAAATAATTTTCTTCGGAGTGGAACACCCTTTACTTTTAGGGGTATGAAAAATAGATGTTGGTCGATTCTCAGACCTACCAGATAAGCACACAAAATTTCATCAAAATTGGTCCAGCCGTTTCGGAGGAGTATGGTAACAAACAACGTGACACGAGAATTTTATATATTAGATACTGCAATATCTTTAAACAATTTCTGCCCCCATCCCCCACGATTTTTTATTATTAACGGAAACTTGGCTAAATGAAGATACCTATCAGATTATTGGAATTAGGTCTCAATCAATCAACAAATCAAAAGGAGGAGGTGGAATGGTGTGCATATCCAAATACATTTCATCCAGAAAGAACAAAAACGTTGAACGGATGTTTTTAATGCTAAATATTTCAACCAGAAAAACCTACACATACCACCAATAAAACGTATGCGGCCTAACTTATGAAAAAAACACTTCACATTGTATAAAGATTGTATATTTCCTTTTTCGGATTATCTCTACATATTATAAATTAAAGTCCCCGGCGCCATCTGTCTGTCTGTTCGCGATAAACTCGAAAACTACTGAACGGATTTTCATACTGTTTTCACCAATAGATAGAATGTTTTGTGAGGAAGGTTTAGGTATGTAATTTGTCAAGGGTTTATGTAAATTGGTTGAAACGTAATGATAATTGTTAGAAGTGTCGGAAAAAGTCAAGCCGCCTGGGAGATTTCATCAAAAACACTGCCTAATCCCTTTGAGATATAACAAAACAATGCATGCTGGGATATTCCTCTTTTATAGATCTACAAAAAAGTCCGCGATGGCAAACATCAATCTTTTACGGATAGCTTACTATACCCATTCTATCTTCTAAAAAAATGGTAACGTACAATGGGATAATTGGAAAGTTATTTAGACGGATACAGTATTAATCCTTATTAACTTAAATACGTTAGTTACCCCAAGCATTTCATTCACATTATTATAATCTTTCACAACATTTCTACGTATTATAAATTAAAGTCCTCTGCGGCATCTGTCTGTCTCTTCACGATAAACTCAATTGCGTGTACAAATGAAGGAGTTATCATTTTTTTAAGACAAAAATTGTATGGCACTGACATTAAAAATGAGGAATCATAAGGTTGGCCATTACATTCTTACACACAGATATACTACTATTTATTTGTATTTTTTTGATATACTTCGTATTGTGGCGCAACATGCGATTTTTTTTTTCGTTTCGCCCCACCCCATCCTACCCCGTTCTACCCCTTCCGTTTTGTGGTAAATATTCTGCTAGAAACCGTCCCACCCTATCCCATTACGCCCCTCGCGATGTCACTGCCTGTGGTCCGTGTCGAAAAAATAAACGTACAAGTGGTCCCGGGTCAGAAAAAGGTTGGGAACCACTGGTCTATATGAACATATTTTTTTAAAGCCAGAATATTTTTCACTGGAGTTCCTTATTACAAAATAGTGGAGGGGAACAATGTATTATTACTAAGGATTGTGGTAGGGGTGGAGGCGTTGCTAGGGATTAATAAAGAGTGGGTAGGGAAACATATCCATGATTTGTCTGTAAGATAATATTTTTTGTTTGTTGATAATAGATTCATTATTTTTAAGGGATTTTTTTTTTATTTCTAAGGCTTCTAAGTTATCTAAGCGTTTTCCTTCCTGGTTAATACGAAGAATATTTATCCCCATATTTTTTTTCAAAACTATGGTTATTTTCAATGATATGGTTAGGGAACTCAGAAAAATTAATATTATTAAGACACCTTAAACGATTCTGATTTCGAAATTACGAGTTGTTTTTCCAATATAAAATGACTTTATATATTCCGGAATTAGTCAATTTATGGTCCTTATCTTTAGCATTCCTCAAAAAATAACTGTTATTATTTCTTGTTTAAAAGCTGGTTTAATATTAGAAAAGGAGATTTTTGCAACATTGAACTGAAAAATTATTAAAATACAAAATTTTACGCCATTCTTTATCATTATTATTAGAAGAAATTTTGGTTTTGAACTATGATGTAGTTAGAGATAAAATAGAGTTTTCTTACCAGAAATCATGTTGCTGAAGGTGGCCATTGTGGCTACTGTGGCTATTGGAACACGACTGAGGATATGTTATTCCCATGGATATATATACCCTCAGCGGGCATTACAAATCACACACACTCAAAGTGTGGTGCGGACTTTTCAAAAATTTGTTAGAAGTGCCTTTGTCAAATTTGTAAATCGCTTTGGAAAAAAAATTGTTTTTCAATTTCTTGGCGCACAAAACCTGAGATTGGTAGGTCACAATTTCATCAATTTAGGAAATCTGAAGTAGGTATTTTATTTACATTTATAGCATTCAAATAAGGGACGTTTAAGAGTAGGTATTTTCTGGTAACTAAATCAAATTTTCAAAAACCACAGAAATAATCAAACACTTGCAATTATTATTTTATTATTCATGTCGTCTTATATTTTTACATAAAAATTTGAAGTTCGTTTTGTTTTCTATGGATGAATGAATGCAAATCATGGAAGCGGAAATTAACTGACATCCCGACATCCGATCGAGCTGAAACTAGGCAGGTAGATTTGTTGACGATGACAATGTATTTTACCAACTTTTGGTGGCACGAATACAAACACTTGGGCATTTTAAACGCTTACAGCAATTAATATACGAAATAAATCTCGGTACCATCCAATTAGGATTTGGCGGGATTCATTCATTTTAGTAAGTCTCTGGAAAGGAAGGTTCAATTCTCAGTCAAATAAAAAAAAAACAACTTTAAAATTGGCTACTAGCCGGTCGGAAAATGAATGTATTTGTATTAAAAATGCTCTGTTCTTAAGGTTTGATTTCTAAAAAATTATATTAGCGCAGACCAATGAAAAAACATGATAGTCTGAATTCTTGACAAAATAACTATTTGAAATCACATCTAATTTTAAAATAATGACAGTATTGACGTTTAACCCGACTGCTGACCTGTCGTATCAACCTTCTGAGCTGCCGTGTTCCCACTTTTTGAACTCTGTCGTTATCGTGTAGACATAATGGAAGGTGCTTCCTCCTTCCTCTTTCCCATATCCTTCCCCTCCCACACTTCCATCAGCCTGACAAAACTTCCAAATGTTATGATGTACACATATAATTACCACTTTCTTTTACTGTACCTTTTTTGGACAACATCTTTTTAAAGTCTGACTCGTAAGCGCATGATGTTTCAATGCTAGGTGGGGTAAGGGTAAGGGGAACTTTTTCATTGATATGTTTCGCTATGTAAATAAATACGAGTGTTACGTGCTGATGAATAACAACAACCAGAAATTATTATTTTTTGCCCACCGGAGCGACAGAGCAAATTTATAACTTTTTTCTCCAAATGCTCAAGATTTTTTGACGGGTTTTTCCGCCCACATTAAAAAACCATACCTCCGAATTTTAATATGGAGATATACAAACTGATTATAGTTCTATTTATCCAATAAATCCACTCATCTTTTATCGATTATCACATATTAGTAGGATTTATAAAAAAACTATGATAAAATCGTCAATGTCAAAGCAATCCGAGGTATTTTAAATAGTGCCATATTGTGGAAAAAAGCGCTCCAGTGGCTAAAGAATTGTTGAAAAACGAGTATTTATTTATTTATGACAACAAAAGACAAACAAAGTACAAACAAACATTCCAAGTCGCAATCTTACCAAATTCCCAGCTTCTTCAATAGATCTGTACAAATTTCAAGTATTGAAAATGGGAGCTACCTCCAGGCTGGAGCTCCCAAATGCTTAATAAACCTATTAACAAAAGAGGGCGGTCAGTATGATGCAAACACAATTTTGGTATTATTTATTTATTAGGCATGCTGTAGGCGTGCCTGGTACCCTGAGTCTGCCGTACTGGTATTTCAATGGCGCCTGTTTATAACCAGCCGGGTGATTATGTGAAGTGTATTGTAAATAGTTTAGTAAATAATAAATAAAACATTTTAGAACCAGTTCATTCGTTGGTTAGTTCATCTTTGAGCTGCACACATAAGTATGTGGATTTGTACTCTGTAATTTTAATGTCACATTATCAAGTTTCAAAATAATTGAAAAAGAATTAACTGGAAGATTATAATTTCACGGAAGACTAATTTTTTTATGTCTTTCTTTTTATGCCTATTCTAAAATAATTGAAAAAGTATTACTAGAAGATTATAATTTCAAGGAAGATTAAAATTTTTATATGTTTCTGGCAATAATACTCTGTTTTGAAAAATGATGAAATAACTTTCAATACGGTTTGAGGTCGGAAAGAAGGGAAGTGTGGGTGGGAGTAAACCACTTTTTTTTATAAATGGTTCTCCTGGGAAAAGAACAAGATAAATAAGCAGAGTAAGTTTCAAATGTTAGCTGAGTTTATTGCATTTGTGATGGTTAAAGAATTTTTCAGATTTAAAGAAATTTCGTTAGACATTCGGGTATTCTATTATTTTAGTAATTATGTCTAGATACCTGCTGGCACAGTTCTAATCATTTGCATTAACTCCACATAGGAGGTTCTGAGGAAAATAATTTCCCTTAAGGCTTATATCATCCTTGGAAATGCTGTTTGGAGGGTATATTTTTTGGCATGTTTCGTGTTCCAAATATTTTCCGAATCGCCGAAACCGCGCTCACAAAGAAGAAGATGGAGAGATATGTAATTACGAATGTTAGAGGAGCGCGCTAATATTTAAAGCGATAAAATTGTTGCGAAAATTATGAAAATGTTTAATAAAATATTACTCATTTAAAATAGAGCAAAAATCTCTTGGGGGATGTCTAAAACAGCATTTAAAGAAACACTGAGAATTTTTTAGAATACATAACTTGTAAAATAACAGCGCCGTTGCGTTATTATTTATTCTATGCCCTCCAAACAGCATTTCCAGAGATGACATAAGCCTTAAGGGAAATTATTTTCTTCAGAACCTCCTATCTAGAGTTAATGCAAATGAGTAGAACTGACTTAAAAATAAAAATTTTCGGAGCATACTTTGCAATTTTTTTCTATCGAGGGAATTTCATATAATTTGCATTTCGGCGTGGGGAATGTGTAGATATTATCTTAAAAAAAAAACATATATTTTTTTAAAAGCTTAAAAACTTCAAATGTTGGGAGAAATCGGTAGAAATTCGGGTATCGGTGGCTTAAGTCTCCAATACAAAAAGTCTGTTTACAAAAATTCAAATAGAATGAAGATCTATATCACGCAAGTGTAAGGGTGGGCCAAAGATATTGAAATGTATATAAAAATCTCGTGTCACGGTGTTTGTGGTCGCACTCCTCTGAAGCGCCTCGTCCGATTTTTATGAATTTTTTTATGTATGTTTGTTAGGTATGAGAATAAGTCGTAAAGTATATTTCATACCACTAGTCGATAAGGGTGTCCCTATCCAGAAAAAAAAAATCTATTTTTATGACAAAATTTTTTTTGTAAGTACTGTTTTTTTTTTGCCATCAAAAAATACCCATAACCCCAAATTTTCACCCTCCTACCCCCACCCTACCATTTTTTAAATGCGATTTTAGTGTTTTTGTATGAACAAATTTAACCGTTACTATGAACACATTGAATAGAGAAAATGAACGGTTGGTGTTTTTTGTCATCGTCTACAGAGCTCCATTCCTCTTTCTGTCATAGATCCCGTCGTCACACGCTTACAATTCATTTGTTATTTTTTATGTAACAACCAAAACATTCACTAGAAACAATTTATATGGCAGAACAACGTTTTCCGGGTCAGTTAGTTGAAATATAAGAGAAGTGCTATCCACAGTTTTTACTGGGTGGGACTGTGCTTCCTGGCGTCGCCGATATTGTTAACCAATTAACGAATAAATTAAATGGACTAATAATTCACAAATAAACTAAACGAATGTTAAACTAAATGAACGAATTCTTTCCGTATTCAAACTATATTGACAACGTAAAGAAATCAACTAAATTAACAAATTCTTTCTGTATGCAAACTATTCCCATTAGATAGTAGTCCGCCGACAGTCGGGCGGACATCATAGTATATCTCTTTTGTATTTCCATATCTTTGGGGTGGGCATACGCTGAGACATCCGTCACGCAGCATGTTCAGCGCAGGGTAGTTCAGGTTTTTGTATTGTATGGAATGTACTGAGCGACAAGTAACGCAGGCACATGTCGGGCAGACATGTCGCTTGCTGAGGATTGGTTTGTACTCCTGTATTTTTGGTTTTTTTTTTAAGCTCTAAATGCAGTATGTGTTAGTTCGTTCAAAATTCAACCGAATTTGTTTTTCTCTACTTGTAGATAGATTAAGTCTTGTATTTTTTTTTTAAATATTTATAACAATTAGTTTGAAATAAAGTAAACAAAAATATGATTTTTTTAAACTTCAAAACTTTTAATTCCCAATATGAGTTTTTGTGGACATAGTACAAACCAATCCTGAGCAAGCGACGTGTGCGCTCATTCACTATAATATACATTGTACGAGCAGCGCATCGCACACATACACAGCCGCGCATGGCAACCGATTCCTGAACTGATTGTAACGGCGAATTGAATGAAAAAAACAAAAACCAAAACAAAAACAAAAACAGAAACAGAAACAGAAACAGAAGCAGAAGCAGAAACAGAAACCGAAACAAAACAAAAACAAAAACTAAAATGTAAAAGAAAATGAAAACGAAAACGAAAACAAATAAAGCTATGTAAAACCTACCTTTATTTTCTCATCTTCATTATTAAGAGCGTTTAACCAGCCAGCGGACGAAAATCCACATTTCGTCGAAAGTTGTTCTTCCGATTGTGCAGGGCGGTTACAATGAGAAAGATTAATTATTCTCCATACCAGCTTTTTAAAATTATAACTCAATATCGAATTTATTTCAATCCAAATTAGCTTTAATTTATACCTTCATCCAAAAATGCTGAAAGGTGTGGTGATAAAACTATTAAAATAGTGTACTTTTTGTAGTTATTTTTTGATTATAAGTATTTATCATTTTTCAATAATGTCTAAATTTAATAAGAATGTTAAAAAAATCTGAAATATATTAGTTTGTAAGTGCGCAAATAAATACACAAATGGACCAATTTTCATCAAGAAACACCTGGACGTACATATTTTTTAATGATTGCTAAAACATGCGTTTGCTAATAATGTATTGATTTATTTTACTGCATGATTATATTATTTGAAATGGGTGTGGTATAATACAAAATCTTTTTTGAAAATTTAACAAATCTGCCAACGACCTATGGAATAACCTTATTATACTAAAAATTAAAAAATTTTCTCAAAATTTATTACATGCGAATGCTAGATAAAAGAACAATCTTTCGAAATCCATTTATAATTTTGTTGTGGAAAAGAGTCAATACGTCTAAAATCTGATTTGAAAATGACATATCTCTGGTTTTCTCTGGTAATGCCCTCTTAAGTATATGTATGTACCAGTGGCGGTCCTTGGGTTTTCAGTGAGCTAGAGTGCTGAGATTGAAAAGTACGACATTACTGATGTTGTAGCTGAAAATGGATATTATTTTTTTTTTAATTTCAACCTTTTAAATGAAGATCTTTCAGTGTGTGGATGCGGCGCATCCCTTGCAAGGGCGGCTGGTCGCACAGTGTGTTTGTGTGCAGCACTGGCAAATTATAATGTCTAAATTTACTTATTTACTTACTGATAACTATAAAATCTCTTATTTAATTTCTCTAATTTAAATCTGTAGAATCTCTAATTTAATCATTTCAAAATATTAGTTATCAATATAAAGCTACGAATATTATCAGGGAGAACGCTTTTAATATCCCGTAGCGCGGCCGCCGAGCACCCTCATATAGACCGTGTGTATTCTCTTTGCAAACGAACCAAATCATGTTTTTGTATGGGATATTTAAAACATCGAAAGCGCGTCGTTTTCGCCATTTGTACCAGAATTTGGCTTGAATCCGTGTGCCACTCGCCCAACATAATCCGATCCTTGCCGAAGTTTACCGATTGACCATGAACCAGGACCATAAATCTAATATGATGGCTTTAAAAAAATATGTTCATATAGACCATTAAACGCTGATTCTGAATATATAAGTTTTATTTAATAATATTAAACGCAGAGTTTTTAATTATTAAAAAGTCCATTTTTAATCGGATCGTAAAAATATGCCGTCAAGTTGGCATTATTGAAATTTTAGTGGTGACGTCACTGTTCGACGTGTCGTGGCCGTCAAAGTAAAGTCATTGTATGGGAGTGTATGATATGACACAAGCCATAGTATTAATTTATTCGTTTATTTACATACTGTTTATAGAGATTTAGTGGTTGTGTTTATTGAAACATTATTTAGGCCTAAATCATGTTTTAAAAATAAAGGAATCTCTTATTAGTTTATCTCTATTATTGAAAATATTCAAAACTACTGCACAAAAAAAATAGTAATGCCATTTCTAGGGAGAATACTTCGAACAACGGAATTCAAAATGGCGGCAGTCGATCAGCTGATTTCCCAATCATATCGTAATTTTTTGGGAGTGATGATGTTACACGATTCACCATACATACGGTGGTTTTCGGGGGGGTTCTTGAAAAATTAAAACTTTGACAATTATTTTAACTATTAAAACTAACTCTAAAAATAAAAATGCAGTTTTAAGTTAGAAGGTCATTATTCATTAAAAAAAATATAAAAAAATGGACTGGAGTTCTCTATTGTACCGAAATGAAACAATAGATTGGCGGCAGAAATTTAGACGAGTGAATAGCGCGCGGTAATTCTCATACTTGGTTCTAAGTGAGTAAACATATTTATTATTTTCGGGAATCCTCGGAATTGTGTGGACAAGCAGGGTTGCCATATGTGTTCAAACCAAAATCGACTAAATTTTGTAGAAAATCCAAAAAGTTAAAAAAAACATTTATACTGCTGATGTAATCACCATCCAGATTCCCCCACCCCTCATGTCATCAAAAATAAGCAAAGCTAAATTTGGGGGGAAAACCCCTAAGTTGGGAACCGTGTTATTACTTGATTCTGTGGACTCCAGATACTAATATCTACAGCCTGTATGTCGGACGAATATCTACAGCTCATATGTTGAACTAATATCTACGAACTTCAGAGTGTTGACTAATATCTACAGAGCTGAGGTCGGACGAATATCTATGACAGTCCCAGTGTTGACTAATATCTAGAGAACGTAGGTTGAACTAATATCTACAGAGCGTAGGTTGGACTAATCAGTTAAATGTGTCCAATAGTCCAATATTACTTACATAATACCATACTTCTTACATAAATTAAGTTTTTTAAACTGCATATGCAATATTACGTTATTCCAATATGCTATACATAATTGCAAATCCAACCTCTGCCAGTGCTGTAGATATTCGTCAACACTTTGGTTCTCATAGATATTAGTCAGCAGTTTGAGCTGTAGATATTCGTCAACACTTTGGTTTTCATAGATATTAATCAACAGTTTGAGCTATAGATATTCGTCAACACTTTGGTTCTCATAGATATTAGTTCGATTTTTTCAGTTTTTGGAATTCCTGTAGATATTAGTAGACGTCTCCGATTCTGTGCAAAGGAGAGCGTACCGTATGATGCATAGACGCAACGTAGATATGCTTATTTTATTCTAAATCAAGGTCATAACTTTGGCGGTTTAGCTTCCCAAGCTTTTTTTACAACGTTTTAGCTACTTTTTAACTGAAAATATTCAAGTAAGATTTTATTCCTCTAACCATTACTCTCTCCCAGGTGGCGGCGGTTTGACAGTCGACTAGCAGCGGGCCTGGTAAGCTGAGTCTATTCTACCGGTATTTCAATGGAGCCTGCTGGCATTGATCCTCTGTGCACAGGAAGTCATGCGGTTCGAGCTACTTTCTGCTAGCCGACTTATAAAGATACCCAGCCCCAGCCGGGTGCTTTTGTGAGGCGTAATAAATACATTTTAAAACTAGTTCTATCATTCATCTTTTTGCTGCCTACGCAGATAAGTATGTAGATTTGTACCCTTGCACTTCAAGGTAACGTTATCAACTTTCAAAATGATTGAGGATAACTTTACACAGATAAACTCGGGCCGATTCACAAGATCTACATAACAACATACCAACCTACAACTAAAACAACTTTTGGATAAAGAAATATGCAATACTTCTCTATAAAATTATTTAATTTACTCCCCCTTGCAATAAAAATCGTTAGAAAAGTAACCAACTTCAAAATTAGCATAAAAATATGGATTATGGACATGGGAAGGAAGAATATAGATACAATCTTGCAACCTAACAAAGATGTATTGTACTTTCTTTTAGATTTAACTTTATAATTTTCCTCTGTAATATTTTAACATAGGTATTTACTTATATTTCAAACAAGAAAACTTGTACAATGTGTCCTTAGAATGGGGTACCCCAGTACGGACACAATTTTCTCTAAAAAAACTGTAAAACAAAGAAAAAAAAAAAAAAAAAAATGAAAAACAATTAACTACAAGGTTAAGATTTCACGGAAGATTAAAATATTTATATCTTTTGAGAAATTGCAATAACACTATTTTTTTTAAAAGACACCACAGATTTAATTTCACGGAAATTTAAAATATAATTGCGACAATTTAAAATGAGTGACGATTTTTAAATTGACCGTCTATTTTGGTTTCTACGCGGTTTAAGGTCGGAAAGTAGGGGAGTGTGGGGAGGAGTGAACCACTTTGTTTTAAATGGTTGTCCTGAGAAAAGGGAAAAAGATAAATAAACAGAGTAAGTTGCAAATGTCAACTAAATTGATTACTTTTGTGATGGTTGAGGAATGTTAAAGAATGTTTTAAATTTAAAGAAATTTCGTTGGACGTTCGGGTTTTTTTAATATTTTGGTAATTATCGCAATTACCTGCTGGCTCAGTTCTACCCGTACATGAGAATGTTTTTGTTTTTTTTTTACATTTAATCCTTATAGGAGGTCCTCAGTAAAATAATCTCTCTTGAAATTTCATTCTTTTTTCGAAACAACTCATATAGGTCACATAGAAATCGTTGTATCTCCCTTAATATCATAGTGAGAAATATAAAGTAAACGACATTGAAAAAATACCATTAACTTATCTAAAAGTTAACCACAAAATAATTAAAATGTACAGCTTTATGAAAACAAAGACCCCAATTTAAAAAAAAAAGTTTCTCTGGCTTTATGGCACCGAACCGCCTGAAATTTTGGATTCCTACTAAAAACTTTAATCTTCATCACCATTTGAAAAATCACCATTTTTACTGGCTTAAAAATCACCGTTTCTCGTGTTTGGGGTCGAATTTTAAATTTCGTTTTCTCGGGCTCTATGACACCGCACCGCATTAAACTCAGGATTCATCAGGGGGGGCAGGGGAGTAGAGAAGTATGACAAGGGGTATGGTGGGGTCATCAGCTCTGTGACATCACATGGAAAATTTAAATAATTAAAATGCAAAACATTTTTATACTAAAATTGCAAAATATGTGACGTCACACTAGGGGGGAGGAGGTCTCACAAATGTGACGATGTGTGACAGGGACAGGGGGTGGGGGTGTCAAAAAATCATGAAATTTGTGTACGTAATTTATGGATGGCCCCTTATAGGAATCAATCAAAAATCACCATTTTTACAGGCCAAATGTTGGACTTGGGGTCGAATTTTTAAAGATCAGGGAACTATGCTTTATGGAACAGGCTCTATGGAACCGAACCGCCATTAATAAATGATTCTTACTAAAAACTAGGCTCTTTATTGAAATTAATCAAATAATCTAAATAAAGTAGCATTTGTGGAAAATCTTAATAGGAATCAATCAAAAAATCTGCATAAAGTATAATTTTTGGTAAAATCACCATTTTTACGGGCCTAATTTAAGATTTGGAGTCATTTAAAGGTCGTTTTCTCGGGCTCCATGGCCTTGAGCCGCCTGAACTTTAGATTCTTACTGAAAACTATGGTTTTTATTGGAATCAATCGAAAAATCTTCAAAGTGGCATTTTTGGAAAAATCACAAATTTTACAGACCTTATGTAAGGCTTGGGGTCGAACTTTAAAAGTCGTTTACTCGGGCTCTACGGCACCGAACCGCTAGAAATTTGGGATTCTTACACAAAACTATGGTTTTTATAGGAATTAATCGAAAAATCTTCAAAAGTCAGCGTTTTTGGAAAAATAACAATAAATAAATCAAACCCTCCCCCTAAAACTAAATCTCTTAAAAAAACTCCCTCCAACTCCCTGGTGGGATGAGGAATGTTCCAGGCGAGAATTCGGAATGCTAAATCTCTTTCCTATAGATACAACAAAACAGTTCTTGCTTATTTGAGGAACGAAGGAGGGACGAAATACTTGGGTCTACTTCGTCTGAACTTTCAGATTTTGTCTCTAGTAGAAAAATACAATATAACCCTGCTAGATTACTAGTTACCAGGTCGGTACAACGGTCTTGCGGACCATTTGTCCCGAGGAACCCGTCTACCGGAGTGGCACCTTCTACCTCCTGCAACAGAACAGATATTTCACAAATGGGGCAGACCCACTGTGAACCTGTTTGCCTCTCACACGGCTCATGTAGTGGACAAATATGTATCCATAGACAGGAAAGACAAAGCGGCGATATTTCACAATGCTTTCAGCAGACCTTGGCACTTTCCTCTGGCATGGATGTTTCCGCCTCCTTGTCTAATTAAATTATTTTCTTCAATGTTAGGTAAGATATTATCCAAACTCTAATTTGAGGATTACTAATTCTTGGGGTGATACCACTTACATTCTTGAGGTGACACCACATTATCTGCACCGGGTGCCACCCATGCTAGCTCGCCACTGTGCAGAGCATAAGTCATCCTGGCAGTTGAGGAGCAGTTGATTGCCATAGTTTTTAGACTACGAACTTTAGCCGCTAATTAAGTTTACTTGGGCTGTATTACAAAAAAATTAAAGTGAAATGACAGGCCTAATAATTTGCACATGTCTGTGTACACTCGCTTAATCTCCATCCCATTTGAATTTCGAGAGCACAGTTTTGTATGGAATTACTGGCTGACCCGACAAACTTCGTAACGCCTCAGAATCAATAACTGTTGTGTTAACCTATTACCTGAATTAAATTCAGTTTTTTCATTAAGTTAAAAATAATACAAAGAAGCAATTATCGATGCGCAATTGTCCGTGTTTTATTTTTGTCAGCATCAAAATGGCGTTGTGTACGGATTTATATTTTTTGTGATTTTCTTACTTTTCCACTTACTTACGGGAATTGCGTTTCATTTTCTTTATACGTGCGAGGGAGATTTATTATAATTATTGTATTTTTTCTTTGGAGGGGTTTTCGATTATTGGCATTTAGTGTGTAAGAAAGAGGAGCAGCATTATATGTTTAAGAACAAAAGCAAAGCAATCAGCGCATTGACATTTGACGTTTTTGAATTTTTGGAATTCACTCACTATTCAATATTATATTTATCACAATATTGCTGCAGCTCTTTCAAATGATAAGAATTCGTTCCGTACAAAATGTATGAGGAAAAGATTTTCTTCATAATTTTTTTTGTTGTGAATTTTTCCGATGTTTTAATAGCTATTCTGCTATTCGAGGTGGAGACAAATCCAACAAAATCAAAGATCATAAAAATTGGTCCAGCCGTTCTTCAGTTATAAATGGGGTAACTAACCTGACTTTGTTTTATATATTAAGATAAGATAAGCTAAAATTGAGTCTACAATTGGATCACGAACCACGCCAGACACTTCTTGTGTTATCCTTTATTCTACTTAAGTGTTTTAAAGAAATTCAAACCATCTGCTCAAGACGGGATCTTTGCCGATTGGAGACTTTTGGCATAAGCACCCTCCTCCATCCTTCGGCTGTTAAAAATACCTATTTAGTTAGTTGCCTATTCTGCTCCAGTGGGAACTGCATACAATCATTATCTTTCTATGTTCTAACTTTCATTCTACCAAATAAACTTTGTTTCATTTGTTGAAAATCAATCCTTTACACCGGCAATGACATAAACTGTGCCAACCACCCTAGAGATGAGTTCTCAGTTACTTGTTACAAGGAACTCTTGGAAACAGCATATTTTGGTTCACTTGAAAACCAAAATATGGCAAGGTTTGATTTTAAACAAAGTTAGTTCTCTAGAATTCACCCTAACCTCCCATACCTATTAAATTACTATACAAAACTATGGGACACTGTAGGAGTACCTGACCACTTTAGAACTGACTCACTATTTACATGTTCGTATGATCCACAATATTGTCTTTCCAACTTTATTTAAACAACACTGTTTGGCACCATATGTGTGCTCTACGCTCAAGCCTTTTACTCAATACAACAAACTGACATGTCGCGTAATTTGACTTTTTATTCATTTTATTTTCGAGTTCTACAATAATGTTTACTAGCTGTTAAAAAGCTCCGCAGGTTTTTACTGCTAGGCCCTGCAGGCGGTTTTTGGTTCGGCTTCGCCCAGTTTGTGTTGGTGACCATTTTAAAGATTCAATACGAACTGATTCCAAAAACAGCCCGTTCCTCGGATCCACTGTAGCTAGTCACCGGGACAAAGTAACCGAGACAGAGCAATGACTTCATATGTAATATATAGCCGCTTAATACAACAGGTTTTACCGTCAATCTTTTCATATCCGGAGAGATACCATATATTCACAAATTCGTAGCAGTTATTCCTAGAGGAGAGACGTCCCTGTCCAACCTGCTAACGGAAGTAGCAACATCTTGTGTCGAATTCTTGAATTCGAAACCGAATTACAACAGTAGCTTTGTGTGAAATTCCACGTACACAGATGTTATTTGTGGCACAGCGCGTATGGCATGGCGTCCGACATGCACTCGCAGGTGGGTTAACCACGCAGACGCTACAGTATTAATAACGTTCGATAGAATGTGAGTTGTTTGTGGACTTTCAGATTTGTTTATTGACAAATCACTAATGGTACTGACAAACATTCTCATAAATGAGCATGTTACCCCTTCAACCCGCGAATCAATGAGCATGCTCAGTCAACTTTAATCAATAAGCATGCTCACAAATCAACAGCCGTTTGATTTGTGAGCATGCTTATTTGGGCGTGACACACTTGCTTTAGGTATCATATGCTCATTAGTAGCAAGAGAGCACGTGACTTATGAGCATGTGTGTCCATAGCTTAAAAGCCCAAGTCGCCCACGGCACCTCCCCGCTCCGCGCAAGCTGGTTTGTTCTCCTCGCCCTTGTGGGCAGCTCTGTATCTTATTTATTATATTTATCTGTGATCTGTGTATAGTTTTTTTTAATAATCCATAATAAGTAAAACAAGTCACAATGAAATTTGAAAAGATTTAATATTTATTTATATGTAATTTACTAAATGTAATTACATTTCTGTTGCACGAAAGAGTCGAAAGTTTGAAATAATTATCGCCATGAAAAGGTTTCCGATTGTCCATTTCTGATCGCGCAGATGAATGGGTGATCAGCTCCGAGTCGTGTTGGGATCTGGTGTGGAAATAATAGCCCTAATGGTGGAAACTGCTAAGTCCTGAAAAGGAAAAAAATGTTTATCCGGGAACTGTTTTAAATAATGCTTAAAAATACTAAAGTCAATGTGGAAACTCCGCAAACAGTTAATTAATTATTGTGATTTGATGTTTTTCCCGATATTTTTAGAAATGTGATTTCAGTTTGTAGATGTTTTCAATAAATCCTGACTAATAATTTTTATTTGTAGCAGCTTAGTAACAGAAAATTCTTGATTGTATTTAAATCCATTGTGAAACCGTTAATGTTTCAAATATCATTGAAAGACACAAATTGAATGACGGATTTACAAGGAAAGCAAAACTTGCTACTCAGATAATTACAACAACACAAAATATAATATGTTGGATGATGAGAATTTTTGAGAATAATCAGGACCATATTATTATTCCTAAGGTAATAGGTTAATATTACTCTTTACATTAGTAGGCTTAATGAGCATAATGAAATATGTTTATTTTTACAACAATCAGGCAATACAACTACTTACGCTTAATTTTCCCCGGTGAAGTGTCCTGAGAGGATGATTGCTCCATCTTCACTGGCCAGTGTGTAATGGAATGGTTTATTAGCGATGAATACTATTGCGTTAGATTTTTGAGTTGGACTCTTGTTCTCCACCACTTGCCCTGGAAAACAAACACCAAACACAGCTATTACCACAAGTCAAAATCCACAAGTCATCACCCCCCATTCCTTATACCGTAAGTTGTAATCATTTTATCCGTTTTTATTTATTGACTAGAACTTTGAAAAAAGAAGGACTAATAACGACGATTACGGGTGTCTAAATAATTTTATATTTCGTTAAATTGCATCGATGTGCGGTATAGATAATAAGGAAATACAAAAGCGTTTTAGTCACCCCCTCCTAGAAATTGCTTCCCCCCATTGCTTTATAAAATTGTAATGCATCGTAATAGTCTATGATCTAGTACATATTTTAACATAGTTGTCTATGGGCTCTTCAGTTCACATGGTCTCGTTGCCGAGTTGTGTCGAAGATGACCGAAGGTAGATTTACGAAGACTAGGTTTAAAGGAGCTCTTCAGATCAAAACTAGCCTTCAGCCGGAAGGGACATTTGTCCTCGGAAACATTATTATAATTACAATATGACAAAAAACACTGTGTTATTCAAGAACCCAAGGCTTTCAATCAAGCATCCTATAGTTCATAAAGGATTATAAGTACTTACCATATGAAGATATTCTCTGGTGAGAATATAAAGGATGTAACAAAAATTGAAAAAAACAAATTTATAGAACTACTAAGTTTACTATGAACAATAGAAAGATGTTGTTCATATGTCATGTTTTCTTGCCATTAAAATTCAATACAAAATATAGCCATAAAATAACTATTTAATTGAGAATTAACCGGCACAAACTATTATAAGTTTCTGAAGAATGAGAGCCACGGCCCGTTCATTAAACTTACCGGTGGCAATGGCGGCAGAAACTCCCTTCTCGTCCACATTGATTACGGTTTTCTTCAGGCTCTTGGCGACCCCCCCGCTTTGATGGTTGGCCAGGACTCCGAGTTCCGCTTTGTCGGAGAACAAGTTACCCATGCCGAGCTAGTGGCAATGGAAGTGTTTATTTAGTGCATTTTTTAAACATGTTGCGAAAGTTTACAGGGTGCGTAATCCACGTCAAAGAAACAAAATTAGCAGTCTCTAATGAAAAAATCTTTGGAAACTAAATGAGATCATGGATTAAACCGAATTAAAATAAACCAAGAATTTGAAAAACTAATTGAGCATTGAACCATCCTAAAGAGCCGTTCGCACTGGGAGTGCAGTTTAGTCGAGTAGCAAGTATATTAGTAACTAAACATGTCCAAACACCACAATTTTAGTAGAGTAGTTTAGTCAGCTCTTTAGTAGAGTCAATCCATTTCGTTCTATTTTTCGGGCGAGTAATGGCCCCCACCATGCGTCCCTGCGCACTGACATGCGCAAACCCGCCATTTTAGCAGATTTCATTAGTAAATGCGCGGATATGTCGTGTCGTTGGGGCGAAGATGCTACTCTAAAATTATTTATTTATGCTGCTATTAATCTCTTTTCGTGTCCATAGTTTATTTATTTTCAACTCACTAATTTATTCCTCCATTTTTTTTTAAATAAGCATAACAATCAGCTTAATTAGAGTATTTACTTTAACAGTCCGTCATCTTGCAAATGTACTTTACTTGAAAGTAATGCGAACGCTTTTCAGCAAGTCAAGTGGCAAGTTACTCGCTACTCGACTAAACTACTCTCCCAATGCGATTAGGCCATAAGATTCCGTTTGTTCCAAAGACTACAAAGTTTTTGTTGTTATTTTTAGATTAACCCCACATAGGAGGCTCATATGGAAAATAATTTCCCTCAGGGCCTATGACAGAAAAAGGTATGAAAGATGGGGAGGAATCCAGGGGTCAATGTCCGGGAGTGACGGACTGCATGAATCGACCTCTCCCGCTGCGGTACAAGACAATGGATCGAGATAGACCAGCTGCAGAGATCAAAGGGTCTCCTTAAACCAGCCTTTCTCGACCCAGCATACCACGCAGCTGAAGGGCAGGCGCATCTGCCGCCAAGACCTGAACACACCTCATTCGATGAATCCCTGCAAAATCAAACAAACCACTTGGGGTGACCTGTAGCAGAGGTTTTGGTTATCCAATAAGTGGTTACCTGGGTGGCGGTACCCATACAGGCCTCCAAAATTACGTTAAAAATGCAGAAAGAATGCCAGATGGTGCCCCAGTGGAAACGCTCTAGAGGTGGACCAAGGAAGGGACAGGTGTACTGACTGCGTGGAAGAGCATTGATGAAGGACGAGAAGGCTTAAGACTGGAGAAGAATGGTTACGGGCTGGAGCTGGTGAAAAAAGCCAAATCCCACCCTGGGATGTACCACGACAATCTTGTGTAAAGTAATCTGCAGGAGCACTCACTTTGGTCAGAATGGTTTGGACATCAACTGTTGTATTGATGTGGAATTTGGGCAGAGCCACGTAGGCCTGGACTAATTCAGGTTTGTTCTCCTCGGAATAGTCGACAGAAGCACCCTCCTCCTCCAATGAGTTGTTCCCTTTGGGCAGAGAGATGATGAGGTTGTAACCACCTTCAATAGGCAGCCACAAGATCTGTGGATCAATTATACTTTATGATGAAATAGTACGTAATTATGTTCTACTTTCATATATATAAACACACATTATTTTAACAAACACATTAAGTACAATGGTAACATATGTTAACATAAATGAAATAAAAAATTTGCAAATATTAGTTATAAATATTACCTGAAAATTTTAAAAGTGTGATGTGGAGATAATGAAGAGGGTGCCAATTGATACGGTTAGGTTAAGTTAATAAAGGTTTGTCGAGTTCGGCTCTGAGACCCCCTCTAGTGGTATATGGGCTGAAGGCTTATGTTAGAATTAGAATTACCCGGGCGCCACTGGGTTCATATTGAACCAAGGTCTTCAGACCGGTAGTATCTGTATTGGTACCTTTCTAGAGAGACATGGGCAGTCTTTTTGCATTGGTATGAAGGTTCAATTGTTTAAATAAAAGAGTAGGATTTTGTACTACATTGAATTGAATGGCGGTGGTGAATTGGGTTCTTGGATCCAACCGGGAGGTCTGTACGCCAACGAGGACTCCGGAATCCTTCATCCTCTTTCTTACACACTAAATGTCAACAGTCGAAAATGGGAAAATGGTGAAAGTATGTCTGCACCCCTCCAAAGGAAAAATACAATAATTATAATAAATCTCCCTCACACATATAAAAAAAATGCAACGCAATTCCCGTAAGTATGTGGAAAAGTAAGAAAATCACAAAAGTTATAAATCTGTACCTACTCAACGCCATCTCTGATACTGCCAAAAACAAAACACGAACAGTTGCACATAGATAATTGCTTCATTGTGTAATTTTTAACAAAAAACTGAATTTAAATCAGCTAATGATTTAACACAATAATTATTGATTCTGAGGTGGTACGAAGTTCCCGGGTCAGCTAGTATAACAATAAATACGGACAGCGAACCCATTGAGTGCTTGTGGGAGCTTAGCGATTGCAAACTAAAATCAATCAGACCAGGTCTCTGCTAGGGCCAGGATTCCTTCTTGCCACCTCTGGATCCCGAGATAAGGAGTTCACCACTCTATCACGGAGGTCGTTATTAAATCTAATTATTATGTTACTTTACCTGTGCCTCATCAGTCTCATCGTAAGGGCAATTTTGCATTAACTGATGCATGGTGGGAAGTGGTATCGACTTGTTCGACGAACTGTTCACGTGGAAAGTATCATTCCAAGTCAACATCGGGTTAAACGGCTGTTCAAAATCCCCCTGTGAGATAAAACGTACAAACAATGTTTAATTATTATTACCAAGACTTTTATTATAGGTACTGGTCGTTCTGTGAACAGTAGACCTCACTTCCAAAAAATATTTTTCTAATTGTCTCTCATTATATCAAAAACAAAATTTCCTCTGTAATCAGAAGATTTAAGAGTTGGTAATTAAATACTTCCCTACCTAATTATAAACCATAAATATTTATTAGTAACATTTTTTGAATTATAGAATTGTGTCCAAAAAAAGGTCACCCAGTTCTTTCAATTATATAAAGATCATTGATGTCTCCATTTCAATTACAATAAATTCTATTATAAAACTTTTTTCATTGCGGTAGGTACCAGAATATTGATTACTAATTCCGTTTTGAAAGCTCGTAGTAGGAGCTCGATCGTGCGAACTCTGGTGGGATACAAGGGTATTATCCAACACGGCAACCACCTTGAGCCGGACTACAACAAAAAATTTAGCCAACAACTTGCAGACAGAAAAAATTTCACGTGGTCGAGTCAAAATAGGTTTGCTACAGTCAATCAATACAAATAAATTCCTGTACCTATGAAATATTATCTGAGCATTTTAATTTATTATACAGAAAAAAAAAATTAATAAAATAAGAAAGTGGGTACTCGAATAAATTAACAGAGTGATATTACCATTAGAATATTTTGTAGAAAGCAGTAAGAGTATCTACCCCCTGATATTATAACTAATTCTATATTATAAAGTGAGTACTAACCTCAAAGGAAAGGGCATCGATGAGTACTACTAAGGAGTTGTTATGCAAATCAGCGGGGTTGACGAGTTCCGCGATTCCATTGTTGGTATTTTCCTCAACCTAAACAGGGAAACAGGTTTTACAGGTGATTGATGTAACAAATGTTTTTTTTATTTATTTACTGCTCACCTGCAAAGACAAAAGATTGCCTGACGAGCGTTAATTGCGCTGCCATAGTAAAACATGACATGTTAAGATATAACAAATATTAGAAAAAATCAGATTCTAGCGCTTGTAATATAATGTTAGCTTGTTTATCTCACCCAGTTGTTCATCTCGGCAGCTGTTTCATTTTGTTTGGTGAAGTTAATGAATTGCGCCTCTATGCCTAAGGCAACTGCATTTTGCTTGAAGGCGGGGTTCATCTGAGCGGACTCTCCTTTCACGTCTGTATTGATGTACACTTTCAGTGCCAACTGCAGGCTGCCTTTCTGGGAGGACGACGTCATCTTATCGATGGTTGGCTTGTAGTCTGCGGGTTTCTGGAGAGAGTGAATAATCGTTAGTTCAGGTAACAGCATAGGCAAGGCAAGGTCTGGGAAGACAGAGGTGATGAAGTTGAGGACTGAAAAAGTAATTTCTCAATGTTTGAAGCCTACTAATACTACAATACTACTAATACTACACTAATCCTAGGAGGAGATCTAACAGTTTGGGTAACAGAGTTGTCACAACAAGGTCGGGAAGACAAGAGGTAATGAAACCGAAGGCCGAGTGTAGTGATTAATCCATGTGGCTGTATTTGCTATCGGCGGTCCATTAAAATCTTTTCCTTTTCTTAACTTTGCAGTTGGTTGTTTCCTTGATTCTTGGAATAGATTATCGGGGATACTCACAAAGTCATTTTGGTGGAGACCAGCGAGCAGCTCTGCGAGGGTTTCTCCTTTGGCGGTGAGAGCCAGCAAGGCCAGCAGGATATTTGTCGACACTGGAGATGTGACGAAGTTTTTGCCGGCTTCTTCTTTGGAGACCACCTTCAATACAAAGCAACCAAAATTAGCCAATAAAGCAACCATATAACTTTATGAAACCTACGTCGACCAAATCTAAAAACAATATAAAATTGTATTAAATCATCTACTTATTTTATTTCAAAATACCTAGAAAAAATGTATTAATAAATTTAATTTTTCTAGATGTTAAGGTAAAAGTTTAGTTGCTCCATTCCATGATTAGAAAAAATCAACAATAAAAGAACAAGTAAAGTTATGGGTAAAAATATACTGTACTTAAGTGAGTTAAATACAGATTATACTGTTTTAAATTTTAATATTGTATAAATGAAAATTTCAACAGAACCGAGTTTGTTTTAGAGCCTACGTAGTCTTTAAACTGGGGAATGAATGAAATAGCTTGTTTTCAACGAGTTAAAATAACGATTGAGGAAATCTCATGTCACGAGTTGGTGCTCGGAGCGTTATTGTTGTCAGGTGCATCCTTTTAATAAAAATACCAAATCACTTATTTATTTATTTATCTATTTACGCCCTAGTGGGCTTTTACAAAGATAGATAATAATAGTTAGGCAGGTATGTAGTACACAATTATAATGATTAAATTAATAGTAAAAAATAAAATTAATTAAAATTAAAATCATACATTTCATTGAAGTAATTATAAAGACTTCGTTTTATAACTAATACAGAATCTGCAAAGGTATTTTTTTTTTTTTACGTGAGCTCCACACAGGAGGCCCTGAGGAAAATAATTTCCCTGAGGGCCTATGTCTTCTTTGGGGATGCTGTGTGGAGGGTTTTTTTAGGGAAAGGAAGGAGAGGAGAGTTCTGGGAAGGAAAAGGGTTTAAGGGGTGGGTAGGAATCTGGGGTTCAGTGTGTCCTGGTCTCCACCTCTAAGACCTAGACACACCTCATCCCATGAACCCGGGCACCAATATTGTACATATATATATACATACATACATGTCTACAATATTCCTAAATTTATTGCCAAAATGTTGTAATCTATTTATAGGCGTACGAGCCACATAGTTTGTTTTAAAATTGTCACAGAAGAAGGTAGCACTTTGCCTCGTATTTCTAGTTGGTACGTAAAATTTTATTTTGGTGAGAATTTCAGGGTTGTCAATGCAATTATTAATGATTTTATTTAATAGTACAAGGTCAGAGATGATCCGCCTATCTGACAGCGTAATTAAGTTGAGTTGTTTCATCAAAAGGACATAGTTAATATTTTGAATTGGAATATTCAGCTTAAAGTTAACAAATCTTAGAAATTTGTGCTGTACTCTTTCTATATTGTAGGAATTTATTTGGTACAATGGGGACCAAATGGGCGAATTATACTCTACCTGGCTTCATACTAAAGAAATGTACAATATTTTGAAACATTCTAGTGACTTAAAATCACTTGCTGTTCTGCATGTAAAACCAAGCATTTTTATAGCTCTATTTTTTATTTCATTTAAGTGCAAAGTAAATGTTAACTTTTCATCAAATATAACACCTAAGTCCCTGATCTGAGTGACCGGTGTCAATATTACATTATTTAAAGAGTATTCATAAGTTACATGACTTTGGATTTTATAAAAATGAATAACTTGGCACTTTTGAATATTAAGAAATAGCGAGTTGATCACACACCAATGAAACAATTTATCTAAATTAGATTGTAAAATATGGCAATCCATAGGGTTCTTCTGCAAGACATGTCAGTTAAATTGAGAAATTTCGTTAAATCTACATAATCAATTCTCTGGGTGTGGATATTTGCAATATCATTTAATATCATTCGTGTTCACCACTCACTTATTATGTAAACGCCTCAAGAGCGTGTACAAATACAAATAATAAAATTAAAATTAAAACGACAGTCAGAAGTCGGAGTTTCGTTAATGTCATTATTATGAGATATCTGAACAGACATTACCTTACACATATCCTCGGAGAGCTGGTTGATGCTTTGGATCACATCTTTTCCGGTAGGGTTGCTACTCGCAATGCCCACAAAAAACACAAGAAAGATGACTGGAACAAAAGCAATACATTATTAAGACCTAAGAAAAATATATTTCGGATTATGCAACCCCATCTTAACGTAAGGTTGCATTGGTTGGGGAGCGTCAGGTAGAACAATTTTAGATCCGTTTGTGAAGGACCAGAAATCCATGATTAGAGTCATTTTGCGTAAATCCTTAAGTTCTCTAGCGATCAGATACACTTTTGTGTACTTGATGTTCGTCAAAACTACACAAAAAGGGTTATTATCCACGTACACAAAATCTAGAAAATCTTAATAAAATTGATCATAAATATATCACAAAAAGTCACACCAGAAAGGATCTCGTGGTCCCAGGGAACAATACAGCAAAGTATCAAAAGACATACATTTCTGGGACCAAAAATATATAATAAATTTCTCTGGGTCTCCTACCGCTCCCCGGAAAGTCTGAAACGCCCCCCCAATTTTCTCTTGGTCTTCTATCGCCCACGTTGAGAACCTATGGTCTAGATCTTGGAGGCGGATGACCAGGACACACTGCACCCCAGATTCCTAGCCACCCCTTAACCCTTTTTCCTTCCCAGAACTCTTCTCTCCTTCCTTTCCTTAAAAAAACCCTCCACACAGCATCCCCAAAGATGACAGGCCCTGAGGGAAATTATTTTCCCCAGGAGAATTTAGGTGGAGCAAAAAAAATTGAGAAAAATATGCTTGAGGGAATCACACTACTCTATGATAAAATACCCCTCTCGCTGTACAGAAGCAAGTGCCTCGAACAGAAGGGAAGAGTGCCTAGTAGGTATACTTTCCGAAATGTATACTAGAAGCAAGTGCTTCGAGCATAAGGGACGAGTGGCTACTAGATATAAATTCCGAAATGTATACTAGAAGCAAGTGCTTCGAACAGAAGGGAAGAGTGACTAGTAGATAGTTCTATGGAACAGTATTAGTAGACTACGCATTCAAAAGGGGATTTTTCAGATAATATTAATTTATGAACATTGAAACAAAAAGGGTTTAATGACTGATTGTTGGCATGTTCCAAGAAGGGATGTGACGGAACTAAAATTCAATTGGAGATAATATAGAGTTTTCTTACCAGATATCATGTTGCTAAAGGTTGCCATGGTGGTTGTCTGCTGGAACACGACTGAGGAGATGTTGCTCCCAAGGATATATATACCCCCAGCGGCCACAGTTGTCACGTGTAGTTATAATTACATAGCAGAATTTGTTTACAAATAAACTGTTTATGAAATAATAATATTATTGAATATATGAAAGAGAGTTCAACAATTAATTGATAATCTACAGATCAACAGGACATAAAACGAAAACTCATGAAACAACATGACTCAAACTAGATCATTCAATCTACCTCCCGTGTATTCCAATTCTTCGTCTCTTTACCCTAATCCTATGTCTCTTTACCCTAATCCTCCACACATTATACTTATAATCTACGTGGCAGCAGGCTTGATGCGAATATAGTTTTATTTGTCCTTAAATATGTTTTTTATTTTCTTCTTAACAAACTAACTAACCATCACGCCGTTTCTCTGCAGGGGTAGGCAGAGGACAAACCGCCAAACAGCTCGGTCTTGGCACACACCCCTTGCCTCATTTACATTCGTACATGCTCTTCTATTATTCTGACTCTTGACATGGCCCGACTCAAGTATCTGATTCACTTGGTCGTGCCATGTCTTTCTTGGACGTCCTCGACTTCTTCTACCATTCACATTTGCATCATATATTCTCCTTACACTCCTTTCCTCGTTCATTCACTCTACATGCCCAAACCATCTGAGCGTCCCTTTCTTAATTTTACTCATTACGCTCTCATCAGCCTTGCATTCTTTGCGGATCTTCACATTTCTCACACGATCGTACACGGTTTTACCACACATTCGCCTCAGAGATCTCATTTCTACAGCATTCAGTCTACTTTCATCCTTCTTCTGCCAGTTCCATGCCTCACTGCCGTACATCAGGGTAGGTACCAGCACTCCATTATGGACTTCGCTCTTTGGTCAGTTTTTGTTGGCGCCAACGGTGTTCAGCCCTCCATTAATGTAGTTACCTGCATTTACCCTTCTTTCAATATCTCTATCAGCCTTCCCATCGCTTTTCTTCTTTCTTATGTTTTATTATCTGTTTCAGTAAAATAATATTTTTTAGTTCTTAAATGAATTATTTTATGTATGACCACGACAATACGGGTTTTAGCTAATAGTTAAAAAAAAAAAAAAAACTGTAATGTATAAAAATTTATTAAATAATAAAATAATATATTTTTGGGAATAGACATGAAATAGACAGACAAGCATAGACAAATAAGTACCTATAGACAAAAAACATTTCGATGAGTGGTAATTTTAGATATTACATATCTTCTTCTTCTTCTTCTTGTACCTTGTTCGTTCAATGGCTACGCGAACTTTGTTTACTGTGGCCCGGAACAGCTCTACAGTAAACTGACCAAACCACTGTCTCAGGTTTTTCAGCCATGAGGTTCTCCTTCTTCCAGGGCCCCGTCTTCCGGCAATCTTTCCTTGCATTATGAGATGCAATACTTTTCTGGATGTCTCATCACATGTCCAAGATATTGATGTTTTCAGATGTTTATAGTTTTAATTATTTCCTTTTCTTTATTCATCCGAACCATAACGTTTGTAACCCTGTCCATCCAGCTTATTTTAAGTATTCTTCTGTAGGTCCACATCTCGAATGCCTCAAGTCGCCTAATTAGTTCTACAGTAAGCATCCATGCTTCCATTCCAATAAAATAATATCGAAAATACGTAGCATCTGACCATTACCGTTGAGATCATTACTGCAGAACATTTTTTTCATGCGGATAAAGGTTGCACGAGCTTGCTCAATTTGATTTCAACCGAAGGATCCCATCTATCATTTACATTGCAGCCCAAGTATACAATACTCTGTACCTTCTCTATTACGTATCACGTAAAACAATTATATAAATTAGAAAAAATTATTATAAAATAGATATTAATTGTTTGGAGTTTAATTTGTAGAAATCCATAGATTTTAAAAAAAAAATTATGAAAATCTAATTAACCCGTTGTTTTGGCAGTATTACCAAATTGCGAATAAATATCTAAATAATTAATCAGTACACATACGAAAAATAGTCAATAACAGCGTGTATAATTTAAGATTTACTGTCAACTTTCCAAAAAAAAAAAAAATTACTTTTAATTTTAGTCCATTGTAATTTCACACATGTTAAAATGTTTATTAATTCGATGTTTTAAAAATAAATAAAAAAAATCAATTTCGCAGCAATAGAGATAAGGTTAGAAGACTTGGCTGGCACTATAGTAAAAACTATTTTTTTAATTGCATAAAATAACTAGAAATAATTATCTATGCATAATAATAATCTGAGAAAATAAATAATAATTAAAAAATGTATTTTCAATGCTCAATTTATTCAATAATCAAATAATGAAACATCATTTTTATATAATACCAGCTGGTCCCGGCATGCGTTGCTATGCCATTTAAAAAAGAAATTGTTTCTCCCTGCGTGTCCTTTCCCATTCGTCCTGTTCCCTTCCGCCTCCCCTTCTTCTCCTGCGTCCTCTTCCCCTCTCCCTTTCCCACTCCTTCACCTCCACCTTCCCTCTCCCCACTCCACTCCCCCCCTACCCCCATCTCGCGAACCCCCCTCCCGAGTTCCCCTCCCCCCTCCCCCCTTCCCTAACTCTCCCTCACGCTTTCCATAGCAATAACTGCTTCCTCGCATGCCACCAATAGCAATTTTTTTATACAAATTTCATAATGCCAGAGCTCACCGGAAGTTTTATAAAAACCTTGTCCTGACAATAACGAACACACAAAAAAAGAATTATCCAATTTGGTGCAGTCGTTGGAAAGTTATGCGCTTAGCAACACATTCAGTGATTCATTTTTATATTATAGATTAACTGGGTTATGCTTTCTACCTCTTTTTACCAGTGGTGGCGTTTTGAAAACTGTGTGATTATAATATCATAATACCAAACCTTTTCTCAATAAACTTAAGTAAGAATTATGTAAAATATAAGTAAAGAAACTTGGAAGATTTAAACATGGACGGCTTTACTAATAACAAAACGCCTTAACGATCGTTAAACAGCATATCTGTTGCTTGCGCGGTGAACTGCGTTTTTACATGATTACTAATAACATGATCACATTATTAGGTTGGTTGCATTGTTTTTGCTCGATCTGCGCATACGCGGCCATCATTGGCGGCCATCTATTTTTCAATAAATTTGCAGTTTTTTACTTTCGTGACATGTGGAATATCATGCGCAATAATTTCTGTTTAAATGATCAGTTCCTGTTACATTATTATCATAAATGAATATAATTTCTATTATTTGCGATATTTTTGTCAGTTTCTGTGCTTTTATAATGTCTCTGTTGTATATAGGTCATTTCGAATAAATTATTTTTTATCCGCTTAATTTTAATAAAACTTCAATAAAAGTAATATTATTTAATAAAATAAAAGACTTGTGCGTGTGTTAATAAATACCAAATTCGAGTTATCAACGTTTAAATTGTTCGAAAATGAATTCTAAGTGTCAAAATTTTTCTATTACTCTCTTGGAACAATTATTATATTTTTTTTTAATGTTTAAATGAACGAGATAAAAAGTGAAGTGATAGTTATCTTCCAAATTCATTAAATAAAAGGACTGTGTTTTTGTAATTTCGAATTTTCCGTAATTTTTTGACCATTTAATAGAATATGTTTACGGTATGCTGTTTTTTTCAACTCTTTCATGTTTTAAAGCTAAAAATACTCCAATTTTTAAACACAAAAGTATATGTACAGATACAAAAATCTAAAAGGTAATTCTATCTAGTTTCGGTACTTGTTTGTACGACATCTTAAAAAATAAGAAATATACAAGACATTTAAAATACGTTGGAAAAATTCCAAAATTCGTTCAGAAATCATTAACAAAACAGTCGTACACATGAGTTAAACTACTCCCTCAGGCTGTGTAAACAATGTGTATTTCTTTCCATGAACAATTTTTTAATTAGTAATGTTTTCAATTCCACGATCGTTTATCAATTGAATAAATTTTTCACGGGGTTTTTTAGTAAGGCTGGGAAACTTTGTGCGTTTTTTTAATTGGTATATTTTATTCACAGCGCATCTCTCAAATCTAAGCTTTTCACAGCGCGTGATATCTGTAAACATGTAAATACCTGGTTTAGATTCATCTTTAAAATACACGGTATTAAGTAAAAGATGTAGAGCGAATGGACGAGGAAGGGAGAGTATTGCAGAATATATAACTATATTTTTATATATATATATACAGTAGAATTCGGATATAACGACTTCACATATAACGGCGTAGCATTTTTAGCGACGACAATGTAAACTCAAGTTAGATTTCATTTGTTTGTATTACGAAATATAATCAAACAGCAAGACCTAAGAAAAATATATTTCGGATTATGCAATCCCATCTTAACGTATGGTTGTATTGGTTGGGGAGCGTCAGGTAGAACAATTTTAGATCCACTAGTGAAGACCCAGAAATCCATAATTAGAGTCATTATGCGTAAACCCTATAGGTTTTCTAGCGATCAACTCTACAAAAAATTTAATGTACTCGATGTTCGTCAAAACTACATAAAAAAGTTTATTATCCACGTACACAAAAATCTAGAAAAACTTAATAAAATTGATCACAAATACATCACAAGAAGTCACACCAGAAAGGATCTTGTGGTCCCAGGGAGCAATACGTCGAAGTTCCAAAAGACATATACATATCTGGGACCGAAATTATACAATAAAATCCCCCTAGAATTAAATATTAAAACATGCAAAATGACGTGCATCGGTTCAATAATAAATAAATGGTTGATTGGCTTAGGTAGGGTTGAGTCTGAAAAATTATTAAATAATGTCACTTAAAACTTAAAATTTAACATGGTTAACTATTAAATGGCACAATCAGTAAAAACTTAGTATATATTTAATCTACATTTTTGGCATTTTTCACCAGCATCTGGTTCCTTAGAACGGGCAATCTGCCTAGCTAGGAACTAATATAGACAAACAAGACATAATAACACTTGTACACATTTTAATATTTACAGTTTTTTTGAAATATTATTATTATCTTATTATTGCTGTGTAAATGTATCTTATGTAATAAATAAATAGCTTTTAGTAGGAAAACGTATCGATTTAGTACGACTCCGTTTTAAGCGACTAACTTGGTCGACTATTTTGACCCATTTTAATGATAATTTGTCTGGTTAGAACGACGCGCAGTGTTTTGTTTACAGGCTCAGCCTGTGCTTGGGTAATATAGTTACATATAAATATTTTATTATTGTATCTGGAAAGAAATAAACAGCGGGCATATAAAGCAAAAACAGCTTAACATTAAAATTTGCCTAAACAGTTTGTACAGAAGGTGTATACAATAGTGTGTAGTGAAATAATAAGTGTAGAGTTTGTGAAAAACACAAAGTGATATAAATTAAATAAATAATGTTTCAACGTCTGTATTGTTAAGCCATAATTTTAAATCTTTTAAGAATAGAGAACTCCAGTCCAAATTATTTTTTTTTTAATGAATAATTTAACTTAAATAACTGCATTTTTTATTTTTTTTAGAGTTAGTTTTAATAGTTAAAATAATTGTCAAAGTTTTAATTTTTCAAGATCCCCGAAAACCACCGCCATGTGTAATGAATCATGTGACGTCATCACTTCTGAAAATTTATTTTTATTTTCAATAGGTGTTGTCATTTTGTATGATAATTATACGGAAGAAAGATGTTACTTTTTTTTTTACATGAGCTCCACACAGGAGGCCCTGGGGAAAATAATTTCCCTCA
Organism: Limnephilus marmoratus; assembly: GCA_917880885.1. Classification (NCBI taxonomy): domain Eukaryota; kingdom Metazoa; phylum Arthropoda; class Insecta; order Trichoptera; family Limnephilidae; genus Limnephilus; species Limnephilus marmoratus. The sequence continues at coordinate 42,880,250 of OU862929.1, forward strand.
GGGCCTATGTCATCTTTGAGGATGCTGTGTGGAGGGTTTTTTTTAAGGAAAGGAAGGAGAGGAGAGTTCTGGGAAGGAAAAGGGGTTAAGGGGTGGCTAGGAATCTGAGGTTCAGTGTGTCCTGGTCATCCTCCTCCAAGACCTAGACAAACCTCACCCCATGTACCCGGGCACCCCTGCTAAATCACCAAACTTAGCGAACCACTTGGGGTGACTTATGGCAGTGGTGTTGGTTATCCAATAAAGGTTCCCGGGGCGGCGGTACCCATTCCCGCCTCCCAAATTGAATAATAATAATAATACTATTCGATAAGTTAAAACATTATTTAGGTGGAATTATTTATTTATTATATTATATTTTTCAATATTATTATGGGAGTGTGGTATAGAAATTGTTTGAAATTATTATTTTTTTAGCTTTTAAAATCAATATTATCTCAAATAAAGCATCACCTACACACTGCACAAATAAGATACTGCGCCGATCAGCTGATCCATGGCGGCCATTTTGATCTGGAAGTTTGCAGTAAAAGAGAGTCGTTCGCAAACGAGTCGGCTCAGTGGCCTGGATCTTCATACGGATCCGTAAGATCCGGTTCGGTAAGACCGATGTTCGAAGCTATGGACACACTAGCTCGCGGTTCGCGGATCTTTGCGAACGAGTGAGCGGGTAGCATGCTCTTTGGCTTCTAATGAGCAAGTGTGTCCGTAGCTCAATTCAGTCGTTCAATTGAGCCGATTCACTGAACCGGATCTTTTCATTCTCGTTCAACTGAGCCGCTGTGCCTGTAGCATTTTGTTGTAGCATGTTATACAATTTTTTCGTACAGTTTAAAGTTTTTCAATATTTTAAATAATAGAGATAAACTAATAGCGATACCTCTATTTTTGATACTGAATTATTCAGGCTTAAATATTGTTTCAATAAACGCAACAACTAAATCTCTATAAACAGTAGGAAATAACTAATAACATGAAATGTTGTTAATACTGATGGCTCCTGTCATACCTACATAATAAAAGTTTCAATACAATGACTGGTGACGCGTGATGTCAGCACTAACCATTCAGTAATACCAACTTTACAGTGTGTTTTGACGAGAGGTTCAAAAATGCACTTTTTCAATAATTTTTTAAGAACTCTATGTTTAATATTATGAAATAAAACTTATATATTCAGAATCAGCGTTCATTGGTCTGTATGAACATATTTTTTTAAAGCCATAATATTTTTCACTGATGTTTCTTATTGAGGTAGTTTAGTTGTCACTTCAATTTTTTTCGGTAAAAGATTGAAAGTACGAGGTCCAATAAAACTGCTGTGCGTTAGAGTTTGTTCGGTATTTGTTTGGGGGGTATAAAATTTTATTATTTTATATATGTACAATTTTTTGAATTTCCCCATTGTTTTCTTGGTTGAATTGAAGGAATCTTAGAAGTGGAAATTAATCCACTTCCAGACATCCGATAGACTCTTGTCGATGACAATGCATTCTATCACTCAAATTGATTACATTTTATATAAAATAATATAGCAATTAAAATACGAAATAATTGTCGGTACTCTCTCCAGTCACTGGGGAGGAAGGTTCAATCCTCAGCAAAACCAAAACCATATAGTAAAATTACTTGTATGAAAACTTTGTATTTTACAGAAGTGATTTTTTTTTAATCTTCCTCACAAGGGATTCCTGTGCCGGATTTAATTAAATACTGTAAATTGTTGATTGTAACAATAATACATAAAAGCTGTAATTTTAATATCGATGAATTATTTGTTTTTTTGTAACGATCATAAAAAATAAATGGATTGAAATTTACGATCTTACTAATGTCTATGTGTCGTTAATAGGAAAATATTTCAAATGACTTCTTTTTATGTCCGTTGCTAAAGATCTAGTTTCACAATAGAAATATAATGACTAAGGGCAATAAAACCTTTTTATTGCGTCAGCTTTATTGTCTGGCACAAGTTTATTCAGTTGTTTACAGAATTCAAAAGGTTTGTGGATCTGACATAGTAACGAGTTAAGATGAATATATACGTGAAATCCTATTTAGATACTATTTTGATTAATCTTTACGACGAATCGGCTTACAGTATGAACATCAAAAAATATGCTATGGATAAATTGAAGTTTTAACTACTTTATCTATGTATTGGAATTACAATAAAATTATTATGTACGTAACAAAAAATATAAGTGTAAACCACTAAAAAAAATGTTATCTCATGACTTAACTATGAAGTAATGTAAGTAACAATTTTTTAAAAATACCCCTTTACGGCTAAGACTATTTTTGACTTTATCTATGTTCTAACTTTTTTTCGTTCATTGGCTATATAGCACTACAAGTTTTTATGTTTTTTTTAATGTTGGCGAAAAATTTTAAAAATGATCTTCTGGGAAATCTCGAGCAATCGAGGCAAATTTATTTATTAGTTAACTTTCAAAAGGTGCAGACATTGATTTCTTACTAATGCTACCTTAATGTTCATGGTTGCAGTGCACTAAAATATGTACAAGGTTGACATTTGTCAACCTTGGTCGACAACATTTATCAAACGGGTCGCTTCTTCGACTCGTTCTTGTGTTCAACAGCTCAGCTATGCAATTTGCCAGCCTTTGTGTTTCCTCCTTCTTACAACATGGGTCTCTTCAAGACCAATGTTTATTCCTTCCTCTACTCAAAAAGACCCTCCGCACAGCATCTCAGATGACATAGACAAAGGAAATTATTTTCGTCAGGGCTTCCTGTGTGGAATTAATGTAAAAGAAAATGTGAATATTCATCAGACAGCAAAATGACATCTAAATTTTTTACTACAAATATGCTCAGGAATTGCTGGTTAAAATCCTTTGAGCATTTGTCTAACATTTTTAGGGAAAGGAAGGAGAGGAACTTCTGGGAAGGAAAAAGGTGTTAGGGGTCGGTAGGAATCTGAGGGTCAGTGCCCAGTAATGACGAACTAATGAATCCATCCTTTCCACTGCGGTGCAAGTCCTGCTGGAGAGGTCAAAAGATCTCCCTCAACCAGTCCCTCCTGATCCGGCCTGCCACGCTGTTGGTGTGCAAACGCGTCCGCCGCCAAGATCCGGACAAACCTGACCCCATGAACCCGGGCACCACTGCTAAGTCACCAAATATAGCGAAGCACTTGGGGTGACCTATGGCAGAGGTGTTGGTTACCCCATAAATGGTTCTGTCAGATCTTCAGGAGCTAATACAGCTGGACCAACTCTGGTATTTGTAAACTCCGTTCTTAGTTCTCCAACAAGTCATAAAATAAATTTGTGGTCAGAGATATTTTTTGTTGTCGTAGTGGCCTTTTTGACTGAAATCAAATGCCGCATTGAGCAAGCTCGTGCAACCTTTATCCGCATGAAAAAAACTTTTGCAGTCATGATCTCAACCTTGGATTACGAATGCGAATGGTTACGTGTTTTCGATAGTATTTTATGGAATGGAAGCATGGACGCTTACTGAAGAACTAATTAGGCGACTCAAGGAATTCAAGATGTGGATCTACAGAAGAATACTTAAAATAAGCTGGATGGACAGGGTTACGAATGAAGATGTTATGGTTCGGATGAATAAAGAAAAGGAAGTAATTAAAACTATAAAAATCCAAAACCTTCAATATCATGGACATGTGATGAGACATCCGGAGAAGTATGAGATCTTGCATCTCATAATGCAGGGAAAGATTGCCAGAAGACGGGGCCCTGGAAGGAGAACCTCATGGCTGAAAAACCTGAGACAGTGGTTTGGCCAGTCTACCGTAGAGCTGTTCCGGGCCGCAGTAAACAAAGTCCGAATAGCCAACGTGATAGCCACAAGAAGAAGAAGTGGTCTTTTGACCGTGACCAATCAATGTACAGATCGAGTTCGAATAATACGCGATACCGAAAGAAAGAGACATGTAAGTATTATCATACACGAGGTGCAATGGGTATATTGTTAACTTGGATGAAGAAGGTTGTAAGCATATATTTTTTATGGGTTTGCATTATGCCCATAAATATGATGATTTTTGCAAAATTTCAACTTTTTCAAAATTTTGTCTTTGAATTCTCTTCAGGCCGAGATTCTAAGCAAGAATACAAAATTTCAGTCTGTTCAGCTACATGGAGAAAACTGCTCTCAAAGTTCTACCCCGAGGCTTGCATTATGTGCATTGCTGAAACTGATAAAAATAACACAAATACAAATTATGTTCGATTATCTATTCTGTCCAGGACCTAGGTGGACCACTAATTAAAATTGTTAAACATAATGTTTTTATATATTTTTTGTATCTATTATCATTATCTATTATGTAGTGCCGTTCCTTATCCAGAATATTCCTTAGTGAGAGATGACATCTCTGTTTCTATCCGATTTCGGTCTTTCTTCTCCTTTTACCTTCTTGAAATATTCAAATTTCGCGCGATTTTTCGTCCCTCTATGATCGCAATCACTGCCGCCAACAGCTAAGCGTACGCAAGCATCGGCGCGACGCCATTTTCCTCAATTGGCGTCTAATTTCTATCGCGTGCGGTCGTCTAGGTCGTCTAGTTGCGATATAAACTGGAAACTAGATTTTCTTCTCCGAAAAATTTTTGCAAAATCATTACGCAATGTCAAAAAATAGTGTGTCTCTCGAAGCGGTTGAGATTCCCGCGTCCGCGAGTGTCAACCGCGACGAAATACGAAAAACGAAACGAAAGAATGTGTGTTCTGACTGTTCCTCTAGTGAATCCGTTTGTGACAATAAACGTAAAAGGCGAAGGCGTCGCCGACGCTCACCAAGTTCCGACAGCTCCACTTCCATGAACTTTTCAAGCAGGGCTTCACGCTCCAGAAGGCGAGGAATGGCCCGTTCTATTAAAAAATTAACTGAACAAGTAGGCAGACTACAAAATTTTATTTTGCAAGCACCGAGGTCAAGATTCGCAGAGAATGCAGCCTCAGAGAATATGTCCATTGCAGAATCTGAGAAAGAGTGCTCAACAGTATCCGGGCGTAATACTTGTGTTTTTCAAATGCCAAGTCCCACCATTTCGCTTAAAGAACCCTTAATGTCTGCCCCTCCTCGAGACAGACTCGAAGTGTTAGAGCGTCTTCAACGATTTAATCAGAAAGATTGGACCAATGTGAGATATAACAAGGTCATTAAGGAACACCTTGCTGATTCGGGCTTTAAGGAGCTTGAGGTGAATTTTGAGTTGCAACCGTATGATTCTGGGTCTTCTCAACAGGTCGCTATTGAAAGATCTTTCGCGGCGATAACACATGCAGCTCTCAAGCACAGGGAGCAATTGCAGCAGTCTCTGCAGCAATTGATCGAATGGGGGTTCGAAGTACAGAATATCTCTCTAGAAACTCTGTACGAGAAAGTTAACGAGTTGTTTGGAGGTCAGAACGACTTGCAAAAATGTTCTGATGACCTGCTGCAAATCACATGCGGAAAACGGGCAGAGATAATTGAATTTAGAAGGGACAGGATTCTCAATTCCTGTAAACAGAAATCAGACAAAAAAGTTCTTATGCAGATCCCTCCAACTTCCTCTCATCTCTTCAATGAGGAAGCCCTCTCTACCCAATTGCAGAAATTGGGAGGAGTAAAGAATTGTTTTAGGCCCTTCCCACAAGCCATCACTTCAACCGGTCCACCAAAGGAGGGGTCTGGTACAAAAAAGGCTTCAAAATCAGTTCAATACTTTCCGGCCCGAGATTCCTTTCCGGCCCAAGATATCTTTCCGGCCCGAGATTTTATTCCGTCTCGAGAATTTTTTCCATCCCGAGAATCCTTTCGCCCGAGGGGGGCAGACCCCCAAAGGTATCCCCAGCCCTCCACCTCTGGTGTTAAAAGGGGGGGAAAGGATAGTAGCAAGCGATCGGTGCGAGGGCAGACCTCTAACCGACGTTACTACAGGGGTGCATGACCGGAGGCCATCAAAGTTTCGAGCGGGGCAGTTGCTGAATTTCAAAAACAAATGGGCAGCTCTAAATGCTCCCAAAGTTATTCAAAAGATCATAGGGGGATACAGAATCCCCTTCTTTACAAAGCCCCTATTATTACGCCCAACTGCCTTAACTTTGAAAAAATTTGTGACAAAGACTACCCCAGAAATGACAAAAGAAATAGAAATTCTCAAAAAACTGAATATATTGGAACCGGCAGTCAAAGACTCCGGTTTTCTCTCCCAAATGTTCCTGGTCCGAAAAGGGGACGGCAGCAACAGACCTATCCTCAACCTGAAAGGTCTCAATCACTTTGTGTCTGTAAGAAGATTTTCTTTAATGTCACATCAGAAAGTTCCCGAATTTCTCCAACCACAAGACTGGATGACAAAAATAGACATATCGCACGCATATTTTCACATTCCAGTCGCAGAGTCTCACCGTCGTTTTCTGAGGATTGTGTACAAAGGAGAGCTTTTGCAAATGACATGCCTCCCCCAGGGCTTGAGCAGTGCTCCACAAGCCTTTGCCAAGGTGACCAATTGGGTTGCGGAGACCCTACGTCATCAAAATGTGAGGATCGTTGTATACTTGGACGATTTCCTTCTGGCCCACCAGGACAGGGAAATTCTGAAGGTCCAAACAATTCTATTTCTGAATCTACTGAGAGACCTCGGTTGGACCGTCAATTTGGAAAAATGCGTCAGCGAGCCGGTACAAACAGTGGAGTATCTGGGTGTAATGTGGGACACGCAACGCGGTCGGAAGTCGCTGAACAGGAGGAAGTGCGAAGACCTTCAACAATCACTTCAAGGGCTTCAGAAGAAGAAGAAGTGGAATGTGAAGGAGGCACAGAAAGTTCTGGGAAAACTAAATTTTGCATCGTTCGTCACTCCAAGAGGTCGTCTTCATTGCCAAAGGATGCAACTACAAATGCACTCCATGATGAAACTTCCCATACGAACGAGAATTCTCATAAAGGAACCCGTGATGAAAGACATATCATGGTGGGCACAGAATGTAAAGGCCTTTATGCCACTACACGTCCCCGCTGCCTCTCATTTCCTCTCGACCGATGCAGCAGATCATGGCTGGGGCGCTCAAGTGGACGATACTCCGATTGCGGGAAATTGGACCAGGGAACAGCAGAATTGGCACAGCAACTTGAAAGAGATGTTTGCCATACTAAATGCCTTGAAATACCAGAACAAATTTTTGAGGAGTTCTACCGTTCTAATACAGTCAGACAACAGAACAGTTCTCGCTTATTTGAGGAACGAAGGAGGGACGAGATCCTTGAGTCTACTTCATCTGACCTTTCAGATTTTGTCTCTAGTAGACAAATACAATATAACCCTGCAAGTTCACTACCTACCAGGGCGGTACAACGGTCTTGCGGACCATTTGTCCCGAGGAACCCGTCTACCGGAGTGGCACCTTCTAGCTCCTGCAACAGAACAGATATTTCACAAATGGGGCAGACCCACTGTGGACCTGTTTGCCTCTCATACGGCTCATGTAGTGAACAAATATGTATCCATAGACAGGAAAGACAAAGCGGCGATATTTCACAATGCTTTCAGCAGACCTTGGCACTTTCCCCTGGCATGGGTGTTTCCGCCTCCTTGTCTAATTCCCCGAGTGCTTGCTCATCTGAACAACTCCACAGGAATTTATCTGCTAGTAGCTCCCAAATGGACAAAAGTATTTTGGCTACCAGACTTGAAACAGAGAGCCTTGTGCCTACCTCAGGAGATCAAGAATCTACAAGAGATACTGATAGATACCACCACAGGCTCTCATCCCCAGCAAATACTTCAACTAGAACTGCAAGTGTGGAAAATTGGGGCTGGGATGATGCATTGCAAGGATGGTCTGATAGAGAAAGAGGGATTTTAAAATCCAGCTGGCGAACTTCAACGCAAGCTTCTTATAAAGCAGCGTGGATTAGATGGCGTGAATGGTGTTCATCCAACCATGTTAATTTCAGAGATCCAATGGGAGCTCAGTTGGCAAAGTTTCTAGCACATCTCAAAATATCGCTGAATTTAGCTCCTAGCACTATAGCTTTGCATAAATCGGCTATTTCAACTTTATGCAATCCAAATAATGAAAATAGACTAAGTAACCATATTGTGGTGAAGCAAGTAATGAAAGGAATAGTAAACAGCTCGATTAAAGTGCAACGGGATACAATATGGGACCCGAGACAAATATGTTCTTGGCTTCAGACTAACAATCCAGAAACTATAACCTTATTTGAAGCATCCAGAAGGTGTGCAGTCATACTCCTGTTAGCCTCAGGACGAAGGGTGCATGATCTGACACTTTTGAGATTAACATCGGAACATTTTATTGATATGGATGATCACATTATTTTATGGCCTGCATTTGGTTCAAAGACAGATTCTGCAAAGTATCAACAATCAGGATGGAGATTAAACTCCTCATCAAATCAATCTACCGATCCTGTATTTTGGCTTAGGAAGCTGTGTGTTCTCTCAAAGGACAGGAGACAAGAGGCACCCAATATTGATAACTTGTTTTTATCCACATCAGGTCCAACCAAAGCAGCTTCTAGAACAATTATCGGTGGATGGGTCAAGACAATACTTAGAGATGCTGGTATTGAGGCCTCTGCGGGAAGCACTAGGTCAGCAGTGGCTTCACTTCAGTGGTTTGAAAACTGTTCAATAGAGGACATTTTGGAAAAGGGAAATTGGCAGATTGAAAATACCTTCCAAAAATACTATAAAAAAGAAATAAGGCAGTCCAATATTCAGGAGCCGGGGACTTCGTCATCCTTGACAGGCCTGTTTAAACCAATCATTCGCCTGAGGGGGGCAGACCCCCAAAGGCCCTCCATTTCTGGAGACAGAAGGAGAAGCGATCATTGTGAGGGCAGACCTCCAACCGGCGCTTCTTTATGAAGGTGATCACAATTGGCATCAACACTGCCACCAGACGATAGCAGACAATTCTCACTAAGGAATATTCTGGATAAGGAACGGCACTACATAATATTGGAGTTTTACCTACCATTAAAACTCTTATTATGTTGCCTTCCTTATCCAGAATATTCCTCATCCCCTGTCTGGTGAGACTACAATTGAGGAAAATGGCGTCGCGCCGATGCTTGCGTACGCTTAGCTGTTGGCGGCAGTGATTGCGATCATAGAGGGACGAAAAATCGCGCGAAATTTGAATATTTCAAGAAGGTAAAAGGAGAAGAAAGACCGAAATCGGATAGAAACAGAGATGTCATCTCTCACTAAGGAATATTCTGGATAAGGAAGGCAACATAATAAGAGTTTTAATGGAAGGTAAAACTCCAATATTATAATTTAATTTTGATAATAATGGATACAAGTAAAAAGTAGGTAGGTACTTTTTACTTGTATCCATTATTATCAAAATTAAATTATAACTTCTTGTGACTTGACCACGACTATGTGACCCTCCCCTGGCGCCAAAGCTAGATCCACCCTTGGTACTCGAAATGTTATTAGTTTCGATAAGTCCGGTGCGTCAATTGAGCCATTAACTAGTTGGAATTAAAGTACCAGATCGCTCTTGGTTCTTTTACAAGATAAATTAGTTAAATTAAGTACTTTCATTAAGTTATCTTAATTAATTTGTTCAATGGGTATGGAGAGTTTGAAATTAATGAACGATAAAACGATATTTTTTAATTTATTTTGAACTCTCTCAATTTTTAATTGATGTGCTTTATAGTGTGGAGGTTCTTTACTTGTGGTCGTCGATATACTTACTCGGCCTCCAAGGAAGGATATTGCGTGTATTTATATCGGTAAAAGAATTCTCCACGTTTTATAATTTATTTCGTCTTTGTCAGATGTGTTTACAGTTTTGTACATCGCGGGAAAAGAATGGAAATGAGATTAATTAATAAATACGAACGTGTTATTGGGCCCGGTTCCGTAACTGGAATGGCGTTTCTCTCCGACGGTCGTCGGAGGAACTACATTGGTCACTTTGCCCGTCTCTAGGTAGCATTTTGTTGTAGCATGTTATACAATTTTTTCGTACAGTTTAAAGTTTTTCAATATTTTAAATAATAGAGATAAACTAATAGTGTTACCTCTATTTTGATACTGAATTATTCAGGCTTAAATATTGTTTCAATAAACGCAACAACTTAATTTCTATAAACAGTATGAAATAACGAATAACATGAAACGTTGTTAATACTGATGGTTCCTGTCATACCTACATAATCAAAGATTCAATACAATGACTGGTGACGAATATCCTAAGTTATCTTAATTAATTTGTTCAATAGGTATGGAGAGTTTGAAATTAATGAACCTTAAAAATTTATGTTGAACTCTCTCAATTTTTAATTGATGTGATTTATGGTGTGGGGACCAAATAGTGGAATTGTATTCTAAATGTAATAGAGCAATAGAGTAGGTAGTTGGTTACTTTTAGCAAGTCGACTGTTATGTCCTCCTGTAAATAAGGAAGGAATTCTAAATAAATAATTTTTTGAGCAATAGTTAAACAATTTAATATTTTTAATTGATCACAAAGAACAACACAGTAACTCAATAGCCGTTTTACTTATGTTTTAATATATGTATATAAATTGTCTTTCAACGGGTATTAGCCATCACGGGTAAAACAACAATACAAAATAACTCAAATTTAAAATTTGTCCACCATTTGCAGGATGTGTTGCTGTTCTTGCTGTCTCCATTCTGGATTTCCCGCGTCTCCCAAGTTACCGGCATATTCTGTGAACAAATTAACAGAAATTTCAAATACCTACCAACATAAAAGATGTACAATGTTCTGACTTGACATCGCATTTGGGTCCCACCAAGGTGTCGTAAGTTCAATTCCAAGGCTGGCTAAGTCCCCCATCATGACACAACTAACATTTACCGCTTACTGTGATAGCAGTAGAAGATTTTCAAATATTGTCAAGTTAAAATTTAAACCTGAAAATGTTTGTCTTTACAAATAGGCTCCAGCTTTGAATATATGTCCCCCACAAATATCTCCAGTTTTTCTGACTCTTGAATCCGGTAGTTTTATCCCTTCCCATCTATCAAAATCAAGAACAAACCTCACAACACAAATCTGACTTCAACAAGCAAGAATGAACAGGTTCTCTAGACTATAACGGGAATTTATTTCTATAATATCGCAGCATTTTCGGAAAACACAAAAAAACATTTATTTTCTCATTTGTGTAATCTGTAGCACACGTGTTGAGCATATGTATTTGAATTGTATTATGTAAGAACTTTGTAATTGTTTTATGTTAAATAAATAAATCGTCGAAGTGGAGGTAAGCGAGCAGGCAAAGAGAGCAGCGGCCACAGCGTATAAGTAGGGCGAAAAAACCCAAATTAGTCACTTCTCCACTACTGCTGGTCTTGTCAACAACTCTTCTCTGCTTGCCCGCCTGTCCTCACTCTGACCTGCATCCATTTGCCCTGTTTTCTTCTGACCATCGGTTCACCCTGGACCATGGTATACCCTACACTCTCTGGTACAGACCTGGCTACGTCATAAGGAAGGAGCCATTGAATCACCTCAGACCATCTCTCTAAAGCGAGCAATTTGGTGCCTCCATGGATTGGGACCTCCAGCCTCTTACAGTTCTTGCTTGTCTCACCCTGTCTGGCACATAATCAATTACATGTAACTTGTCATGTAAGCCGTGTGTGCCACAATTCATAATATGAATTGTGGCACACACGGGGCGAGGAAACAAAGTTATGTGTAACTCAAAAACGCTGTTACCTAGTTGAAGTAATTACCCTGCGTCGTGGAATAATTGGATGAAAAGAAACAAGTTATCTGTCACCTGAAGAAAAAGCAGACTAATAAAATGATCAGTCGTTCGTAAATATCGAGAACTAACCTCGCATGACGTGTCTGACTGTCTTGAGCGAGCCGCCCCTCAGGGCAAGCACCTGCTGCACCCTCTGCTTGATGACTGGCAGACTTGACGCACACACCTCCAGCATCACGTGGTCCACCAGCTGCAGGGTGAACAGTCCCCCAGACAGGCGACGCAGGTACAAGGTTTCTTCCTCCGTGTCAATGACTTCTCCGTCCTCCCCCGTCTATAAATAAATAAATAGATAAGTGTTTATTATGCATCTTATTGTTTGTAGGCACAATTAAGATGAATCTGATCGACCGGCCAGTGACTGATTTGACAATTGCGTCTGGTTCCCACCGAGGCATTTTGGGTTCAATCGGTTCTTCTACTAGCTAAGTCCTCCATCATTGCACAAACAACATATTCCACTTATAATTATGGTAGTAGCAGGAACTCAAATATTGTCAGAAAACTAACTAACTAACCATCACGCCGTTTCCCCGCAGGGGTAGGCAGAGAGGACACACCGCCAAACAACTCGGTCTTGGCACACACTCCTTACCGCGTTCACATTCAAACATCGTCTCATTCATGCTCTTCTATTATTCTGACTCTTGACATGGCCCAACTCAAGTATCTGATTCACTTGGTGGTGCCATGTCTTTCTCGGGCGTTCTCGACTTTTTCTACCATTTGCGTTATATATTCTCCTTACACTCCTTTCCTCGTTCATTAGCTCTACACGCCTAAATGCCATCGGAGCGTTCCTTTCTTGATCTTACTCATCACGCTTACATTAGCCTTGCATTCTTTGCGGATCTCCACGTTTCTCACACGGTCATACATGGTTTTACCACACGTACGCCTCAGGGATCTCATTTCTACAGCATTCAGTCTACTTTCATCCTTCCTGCCATATTGGCAGGTTATTTGAAATCCGAGAATCGGATGAATTTAAAAGAAAAGTATGTCAAGAGTCAGAGCAACAGAAGAGTAAGTATGAAGATCCCAAATGTATTAATCTGAAGATGGCCGTAGCGGGGTAAAACCAGTCTGGTCCCAGATAATAAGCACCAAAAGTTGCAGCAATGACACTTTTATCTATTGTTTTTGAAGGCCCAAATGAAATGCCGGAAAAAAATTAACATGAAAATACAAAAAAAAGCCATATTCATACCTAAATGTTAACCTCTTATTTCCCGGAGACGCGCGGATGCGCGCAAAAAATATTTCTAAAAAAATATGTTTGTCTGCGATTTTGACCCTTCTATGTACAGAATTTGTATGAAGGACATGGTCAAAATTGCTTGCGCCAACATTTAGCCATAAGATGGGCAAAAATTTCGTTCACCTGGCAACAATATTTTTAAATGATTTTATCTGTGGCATCAAAATGTCAAATTTCCCGCGATTCTTTCTGCCAAAGTCGATGCGTGTTACTTGACGAAAACATCGTAAAACCCATCAATTTACGTAATTAACGCAAGTAACGTTGTTTTGGTACATAGTTTATTGTTCTAGGAATGTGTTTCGGTCAATAAAATATACGACAGCTCAAAATTAATCCACAAAACATTCAATTCAAAATTCGTGAATTTTCGTGAAAGGGCCTGGCCTATAACAGGTTAATACTCTAAAAAAGATACATAAAATACTTCACAAATAAAATTTATTGTAGGAGATGGAGAGAGGAAGGTGGGAAAGTACCTGGCTCTTCAGATCTGTTCACCAAACACGGTTAAAGCCATTTCAGGCAATGTTGCAATTCTGAATGGTGGTCTTACACCAGGGCGATCTTCGATACACAGAAAAAAATAGATTTTTTCATTTAGATTGTTTAGATTATTAGAGTTATCTTTCTCTTCAATGATATATTACATTGACGGGAATAACCTTCAAAAGTTATAGAAAGAGAGTTGTTCTTATAAAAATTAAATAAACAATTGTTAAATGAGATTTCGCTGTAATCATAATATTATGTGATACGAGGGTTGTCCCAGAAGTATCCGACCTGACGTACTTGGTGGTTGTTGCTTTAAAAAATATCTATGGTAGAAAGTATCAACCTTATAAAGCTTAAGTTTCAAGTTTCAAGGCTCTACGTTGTTAAGTATTTATTTGGCAGCCATCAACAGTGAAAGCTCTCGGTGAATTTGTAATCAAGGAAAAAAATTGGTCATCGTTATGTGATACAATACTCTCATTTGAAATGTCTAGGTCCAACCAATATCAAAGCCGAGCCAGATTCTACTCCGGGGGAGTCTGCTCCTTCGTTTACAAAAGTAAAATTTTGGGTGGCAGAGTTTAAACGAGGCTGTACGAGCTGCCGAGACGAACATCGCAGTGGTCGACCAAATGAGGTGACCACGTCAGAAGAAAATCTACAAAATGGTATTGGATGACCGTTGATTGAAAGTGTGCGGGCTAGCAGACACAATAGGCATTTCAAAAAGTGCTGTACATCGCATATTGACTGAAAATTTGGACGTGAGAAAGCGGTGCGCAAGATGGCTGCCGCATTTGCTTGCAATGGAACGTTGTAAGGATGTTTCAATCGAGTGCTTGGCGATGTTTCACAGCAATAAAACCGAGTTTTTGCGTCGATTCATAACCATGGATGAAACATTACTTCACGCCTGAGACGAAGGAACAGTCAAAACAATCGACTAAAACGGGAGAATCGGCTGCAAAAAAGGCAAAGACAGTTCCATCTGCAGGAAAGGTCATGGCATCATTGGGATGCTCATGTGATAATTTTTATTGATTGTCTTCAAAAAGAAAAAACAATCAACGGCGAGTAATATGCGAACTTATTGTAGAATTTGAGTGATGAAATCAAGACGGCCGAATTTGGCGAAAAAGAAAAGTGTTGTTTCATCAGCAGAATGCACCAGTTCACACATCCGTTATCCCGATGGCCATACTCAATGAATAGAGAACTCCAGTCCAATTTTTTTTTTTTTTTAATGAATAAAGACCTTCAAACTTAAATAACTGCATTTTTATTTTTATAGTTAGTTTTAACCTGTCATTTGCCGCTCGTGCGCCGGCGTATCATGAGACTTTACACGCGATTTTGACCCCTACGTATAAAGAAAGTGTATGAAGAACACGGTCAGAATCGCTTGCTCTATTATCGCTCTTTACCATAGAGAAAACCGCAATTAGATTGGTGACTCCATATAATTTATATTAATGATTTACCGGAGCGCGGGAGCGTGCGCAGTTCTTGCGCATGCGCGGGAAAAATTCTTTGGTTTTGAACTTTGACCTTTCTATGTACGAAATTTCTCAAGGACGCTGTCAGAATCGCGGGACATTGGGTGTCATGGCTGCCGCTTTTTGCGAACGCTAATTGGTTACAACCAACCCAATTTACTCGCGGCATTCAACGAGTTAATAGTTAAAATAATTGTCAAAGTTTTAATTTTTCAAGACCCCCCGAAAACCACCGTATCTATGGAGGATTGTGTCACGTCTTCACCCACCGATAGTTTTATTTACTTTCAAGTTGTCATTTTGAAATTTGAATGAAAAATCCAGAAGAATCAATGGCGGAATGCTTTGGGATGACTTTTAGGTGTGGGAAGTTGAGGCGTTTTTTATTCAAGATTAACTGCTTTTAATATAGAAAAACATTGGTAAAATGTCCACATCTCATCGCTATTGTCATTATATTGTATCAAAGTGCAATATAAAAACAATAAATCTTCTTTTTCATTGCAAATACAGATGACATCGTAAGCCATCATATTTTGTGTTCAGGCGTGACTATGGGCGTGACTTTGTACATTGTACTATGTATAACATAATCAGTGAGTGTATTGATGTCAAATTCGGGGTGCCGCAAGGAAGTATTCTGGGTCCAATTCTGTTCCTTATTTACATTAATGATCTATGCCACATAGAATGTGAAGGAGAAATCATCAGTTTTGCGGATGATACTGTTCTCCTAATAAATGGGAATAATTGGACAGAAACATTTAAGAAAGCAGAAGACACACTTAATAGGATTAAAAAATGGCTAGACTACTATTCACTTACACTTAATGCTAATAAAACCAAATTCATCACTTTTAAAATAAAAAATAAGAAAAACTCTGAAGAAAACCTGAACTTGAAAATCCATAGCCCGCATCACTTAAATGAGAATTGTGATTGTCCCTCATTAGAAAACGTTGAACATATAACGTATCTGGGTCTAAAAATTGACCAAAACTTAAAATGGACCGAACACATTACGTATTTAAATAATAAAATTAAAAAACTAAGTTATTTTTTCAAAACTATCAGGAATGTCCTCATTAAAAAAGACTTAATCAAGATTTACATGGCTCTCTGCCAATCACTGTTAGAATACGGTATTATCGGATGGGGCAGTGCAAATAAAAACATACTAAATCCACTAATTAAAACTCAAAAAGCTATAATGAAAATTATACTGAAAGTTCCTGTAAGAACTAGCACTGACGAAATCTTCAACAATCTTAACATCATGTCAATTAAACAACTATATTCTAAAACTATACTCATTTACATTCATAAGTACAAAACCCAAGAAATAACAACTAATACGTACATTAGAAACACTAGATCTCATGGTCAAAAACTTATCCAACAAGTAACTACTAACACAACATTTGGGCAAAAAAAGCTTCTTATATTATGGCATTAAACTTTACAATAAAATACCACTCTCACTCAAAAACCTCAACATTATAACATTTAAATTTCAAATAAAAAGCTGGATACTAAATATAGGGAGATCAGAAATAGAAAATATACTGATATCAAATACAGACTAAAACCAAATCTAGTAATCTGAATTATAAAAAAAACCACTATCTTATTTACTTTATAATTATTTAAAAAAAATACTACATGATATATGTTATGTCTAATTCATATCAATTTCTTATAATTAAATTATAATATGTAAATGAAATCCTCAGCACGGGAGATCCCAGTGAGGATATCATTATCTCTACTGTTACTAAGAAATGAAGACAATAAATCATTATTATTATTATTATTATTATTATTATAACACATACAGAAACATTGGTATTTATAATACACTGATCTTGACGATTGTGTAATAACTTGTATAAAAAGCCCTTGATACTAAAAACAATTTGAAAATACGATCGATGTATCATAAACCAAATGTCAAATATGACACGACTTTAACCTCAAATAGGCAAAATTTATTGCAGATTGTCCGAAAATATAGCCCTTTTCCGTAATGATTTTAATTGTTTGTTTGATGATAATAATGTTTCAATAAACACAAAAACTATTATTTATCTATATTTCTATAAACACTATGAAAATAAACCAAGAACACGAAATGATGAATTGCGTAAGTCATTTCAGTCGGGATTTCAAATGTCAATACAACATACAACTTCAACAGGTGATAGTTAACCGTGACGTCACCACTAACCATTTCAGTAATGCCAACTTGACGCTGTATTTTTTCGGGAGGTTTAAAAATGCACTTTTTAATAATTTTTTAAAAACTCTGCGTTTAATATTGTTAAATAAAACTTATATATTCAGAATCAGCATTTATTGGTCTATATGAACATATTTTTTTAACCCGTCTGCTTGGTTCAATATATTCGCACCTCACAATCCGGAAGCCTCGATTTCACGCGAAAAATTCTGAAACCGTCACTTTGGATCGAGATTGTAAAATATCTATGCAAGATAGCTTTCATATTTCGAAGACAATAAGAAGCATTATTTCGTTCTCTTTCTGGTTAAAAGAAAAACACATATGTTTGCATGAGAGGAAGAGAGATATAGAGCTTTTAAAATGTAAGGTCGCTCGGGACGTTTTTGGTCTTATGAAAGTATAACGCGATTACGCGTTTTGGGATGTATTTATTCCTAAACAAGCAGGCGGGTTAAAGCCATAATATTTTTCACTGGAGTTCCTTATTAAAGTTCGAATTGCTTCCTCACGCCCCCTATTCACCAGATTTAACCCCCTCGCATTATTTTATTTTTCCAAACTTGAAAAAATGGCTCGGTGGTAAAAGATTTGCCAACAATGAAGAGGTGGAATCTGCGGTTATGCTGGGAAAAGTGTGTCGAGTTGAAAGGAGACTACGTTCATAAAATAAAAAATTTTCCCAAATTTTTTGTGTTTTCTTTGTGAGATCGGCTAATTTAGGGACAACCATTGTACATATATGTATAAAAAAGTTAATCTCACATGTCTATCCTTCTCAATCTCCTGCTCCACCTTGTCCACTTTATCCAGATACTTGAAGTGCAGCTCGAGGAGTCGATCTACCTTCTCCAGGTCATTCTCCGTAAACTTGGTGAGCAGCCGCTGGCGTTGGGAACCTTGGCAGTTCCGCATCATGGAGGATATTATGGAAATCACATGCTCTAGAAGATGAGAATATCATTGGTTATTATCTTTTTACTTTAAATTCTTCACAACTTTGTGGTTGAACTTTTACAAACCTACTTTACATATTCTGCCTAATTGGTACAAAAGTTTTCAGGAAGCCGGTTTTCTTTTTTTTTACATTAGTTCCACACAGGAGGCCATGAGAAAAATAATTTCCTCAACGGCAATGTCATCTTACGGGATGCTGAGTGGAGGGTTTTTTTAAGGAGAGGAAGTTCCAGGAAGGAAATAGGTATGAGGGGTGGGTAGGAATATAGGGGTCAGTGTGTCCAGGAGTGACGGACGTATGAATCCATCTTTCCAACTATGGTCCAAGGCGATGGATCGAGGGATTCTGACACAAGCAGTCTCTCTCGATCCTGCCGCGAAATGTCAGGTGGGCAGACGCATCGGCTGCCAAGACCTGGACAAACCTCACCCCATGAACCCGGGCACCCCTGCTAAGTCACAAAACGAAGCGAACCACTTGGGGGGATTAATTTTCAAATAAATGGTTCCCGGGGCGGTGGTACCCAAACCACCTCCCAAAACTTGAAACAGAAATAAAATAAAGAAACTTGCTGGCATTTTGAAACGGAAGAGGTGGAGTTCGCAGGAGGGGTGACGAAGGAGGGGGAAGGCGTGGAAGGTGGAAGGGGAACGCGGGAGGGGAAGGGGACGCGGGAGGTGAATGGGGACACACGGGAAAGGACATGCAGGGAGAATCAATTTATTAAAAAAAAATTTACCAAAACGCCTTTTGCATCTAATTCCAGAAAACACTTCCTTGCAAATAGAGTGGTGGATGCTTGGAACAAACTCCCACAACATGTCATGGATGCAACTAACGTAAACCAATTCAAAGCTCTATTGGATTCATATTTGGAGAGAAGAAAGGACTAACTTAGTTAAAAATTAAAACTACTCATTTACTCTCAAACTATTGTGAAATTAGATATGAGCACATCAGCAGAATGCTGCCTGCTCATTATATAATAATAATTTCTTTGAATGGCATTGCAACGCATGCCGGGTACCAGCTAGTGTTAAATAAAAAAGGCAGTATATAACATTGAAATAGAGCTAATGTGAATATGTGACAATTCGTTTCCATTTTCATGTGCTATGAAATAAATCATAGAATAAAGACCATAGGATCACTTTTCGTTAGTGTTCTGTTTTACAGGCTATAATACCTTCGTGCTGATCCGTGGTGAGCACCCTCTTCCTCTTGGGGGTCTTCATGAAGAGGGGGAAGATAGTCCTCAGACCGAGGATGTCCACAAACTTGTTGCAGTTGTCCTTTCCATCGTGGCCCGCCATGGCATGGTCCAGAACCTTCAGGGAGCCGTTTCTCGATAGTTTCTTCTCCCTGACAAAATTTTTTTATTTTATTTTAATAATAATAAAAATAATTTTTTATTAATTTCTTACACAATTACAAATTTTAATTTATTACATGCAAGAAATAACGCCATATAAATATTTTAAAAATAATGTTTACAAATATTTATACATAAAAGAAATTTAAAGAAATATAGCAATTTCAAAATAAAAATCACAGGCAGTGGTGAAGATTTCGTCAGTGTGGAGAGACTCTTTCAAGTATCAAAAGAATTTCCCTTTTGAATCTCTCCTCACCGACGCCAAATACATCAATCTCGGAGGAGATTTGGTTCAGGACCAATATACTCCTCCCTACCGGGAGAACCATTGGCAGGCTAGTCCTACAGGCAGGAAGATAGAATAATCTATGATGACGCTGCCTAAGATAGTCATCTGGAACATAGAGACTCACGCGTTCCAAAATGGCTGAGTTCTCAATATAGCCTCGCAGCAGTCTGAATAAGTGTGTGGCGGCATACCCCTCTCTTCTGAGCAGCAGGGAGCGAACTCCCAGCATGCCCAGAAGAAAGTTCGTTGGTTAGAGCCATGGATAATGGCCATACTCTCTTGTGTAGAGAAATCTTAGAAACTTCTTTTGAACCCTCTCCAACTTGAGGGAGCACCCCAACTCATGAGGATTCCAGATAAGCGAACCACTCTCCAGCCTACTGTGGACCACGGAGAAGTATAAAATCTTCAGAGCACGGGTATCACGAAAAACTCTGACGGTTCGGAGAACAAAACCTAACATTTTTATGGCCGGCTGGTACACTCCTTCGATATGTGATATTTCACCAGGGAGTACTGAGAGTATCTACAACTCCTGAGATGTGCCACAAAATGAAAATTTGCAGAAATGCGAAACAAAATCTGTAGAATTTAGGCAGTCACGTTATATTGTTTAATAATACATAATATAAGAATACGAGTACTAAGAATGTTGTTTAGCACCCCCTCCGGCCGAAACCAATCATTTTTTTTATTTTTTTTTTATTTATTTTTTTATTTTATTTCATAAATTTTTTATTAGTTACAGATATTTTTTTTTGGCTACCATACTAGGCTCATGCCCGTGTTATGGTAGTTGAATATTTAATATTTATTCAAATTAATACAAATACTATTTTATTAAAACAGATGATTAAATATACTAAATAAAAATTATGAAATATTTAAAAGTAAGAGAAAAATAAAGAGAAAAAAAGATCATATTTTAAAGAAAAGTAGAAATAAAAATGAAAATTCAAATTTTGAAATACAAAAAATAATAATAAAGATTAAATGTTAAGAACTCAAGTGTTCTATACAAATATATAAATTAAAACATCTAAGTAAATAAATTAAAATTAAAAAATAACAACATTTTAAAGAAAAATAGAAATAAAAATGAATTATTATTAAATAAATATTATTTATTAAATACAAAGTTTGAGTCATTTGAAATCTCGCTAGATTTTTTCGAAAACTCAAAAAAAAAATCTCGCTAAATTTTTTCTCCCTAGATCTAAAGCGTAGTATGCACATTCGTTCTTACTCGAGTAAGTTACGAAAGAAATTAGGAGTCACTTATTAAATCATTCGAGGAGAGACATCGAGCTATAAATTTTGCCGTTAACATGGTCGTTCTTACTCGATATCGAGTAAGTACCACCATGTTAACGGCAAAATTTATAGCTCGATGTCTCTCCTCGAATGATTTAATAAGTGACTCCTAATTTCTTTCGTAACTTACTCGCTTCGAGCTCTATAGCTTGTAAGTTACATGGAGTAAGTAGTGGCTAAGAAGCCAAACCAAATGCTGAGAAGCCATATGTGTGGGCCTTCGTTCTTAGGCTAGCTTTACACTTGTAAGTTTTTTCGCGTAAATCGCTCATGTAGGTTTATGGCCAAATTACCAATGTAAACGACACCAAAAGTCACTGAACATAATTTATAGCAAATTACAGAAGTTGTTCTTTCGAAAGTTTTTTGACAGGTCTAATAGCGTCCGCGTGAATTTCCAGCCTTCTTACAGTTTATAAAATCAGTTTGATAAGCTGAGACTTGCTGCAATAGTTCCAAAGTGGGCCATTGCGAAATGTCAAAAATGAAAAGACAGTTGTTTTCATAGGATTTTTTTCCTATAAAACTAGTATTTATTTCCACTTATTTAAGTTTTCTGAAAATGAGCATCCTTCTATTCAATTATCGGTCCGATCCTTTCTAATCTCAACGTTTCTACTTTTAACTTTACGTATTTGAAATCGAAGTCAGTTGCTGTCAGCAGCTGTCAAGTAGCTGTCATTCAGATAAAATGAAAGAACTCCATTAATTTCCGCCTGTGACGGCACAATAGGGTGTGGAGAATTGTTTAATTAAAGCCAAATTCTATTTCAACATTTTATTTTAGCCTTTTCATCTTTATTGACAAAATCGCGCAAAAAGATTTGACAGTAGTAGGTCGTTTTTGAAAGGAAGCCATCTTACCGCATGAGCATTTACACAGGTGGAACTTCTGAACAACTTCCGTGAACATTAATTATCACAAGTCGGATGCATATGTAAACGCTCCTGTGAGTAACCTGTCAAAATCTTAAGTAATTCGTAAATTTTAATTACAAGTGTAAAGCTAGCCTTACTCGTCAGTTTTACTTAACCAAGTAAGAACAAATGTGCGTTCTAGACTTTAGGAGAAATCCATAACAAATAGGTAAATTTGACCACAAGCAGGTTTGCTTCGCAACCCAGTTTCATCAGCAATATAATATGAATTAATACCTCAGCATCAGGTTCATGAGCTGCAGACCCTCTCCGCGCAGGAAGCGATCCCTGTTGGAGGCAGACATGAGCGCGGAGCAGAGACAGTTGAAGAGATTCTCCATCATCTCCTGCTCCTCAGTGGTGCTAGGGTCGTGTCTTTTGTAGAACTAGGGGAAATACACTTACAATAATTCTTATTATTAGTTAATGACCAGGCAGCGTTCTGTCGATGCGCTCATATCTAATTTCATAACAAATTTAATCCATCAAGTATATTTGTTCAGTTTTCGTAACAACTCCTATCTATCCTATCTCAAACAAGTCGTTGTCTCCCTTACTATTATGGTGAGAAATATGATCTAAACGGTGTTAGAAAGACAAAACAACACGCTTTATTTTAAAATCTAAAAATTAAACACAGAAGAACTAAAATGTACACATACATGAAACCAAAGTTTCAGACTGCAAATTATAAAATTGAAACTTTGTGAATTTTTTATTAATTATTTTTACACGAAATGGCAAAAAAGTGAGTTGACGACAATGTTTATTTGCCTAATAAATTATTTACATTTTTTTTATTTCATTATTAGTTATTTAAGTTAGAAAAAATGTAAGGTGAGCCATTATTAAAACTTTTTATGTTTGCATGCCAAGTTTTAATATTTTAAAAATTACATGTTTATTTCGAATTATATATTTTGAAAGCATATTTCATCACCTTTCCAAAACAGTTTTTAGTTTTCGGATACATTTGGAAATATTCCATTTATTTGTATTTTATTGCAAAACAGAAATATTTTGACCCTCTGAAAAAATACGGTCGAGGCCTGAGTGGTTAATAATAATTCAGTTAATTTAAATTCAAATTAAGTTAATCCTTTCTTCTCTTCAAATAAGAATCAAATGGTGTTTTAAATTGATTTATATTAGTAGCAACGATGACATGTTGTGTAAGTTTGTTCCATGCATCCACTACTCTATTTGGAAGGAAGTGTTTCCTAGGATTATTTACTGGGTGTCCGGAAAATCGTGGTACAAGCGGGAAACTGGTAAATTTACATCTCATTTGGAGTCTATTTAGTGGTAAAACTTTTATTTATTTGAGCTTTCATTTTTGAGTAAATTGAATTCGAATTGAAATTTTTAGATTAACTTCAGCTGTTTAAATGTCTAATTAAAAGAAAAATTGTGTTCAGTTCACACGCGGGAAAAGTGAAACCTTCAGAAAACTAAAGTAGACAAGAGTGGGGAGACAAGAACCTTCAGAAAACTAAGTAGACAAGAACTACGAAGCACCACATATAGAGGAGATCGATTATTCTATCTTATTCTCCCACAAGATAAGACTATAGATGTATGTGTTTGTCTCTTTTTAGTGTCACTTTTTCGTTTCATTGAGTTTCAAATCACAACGGTGCTAAAGAAGTTTTCACATCAAAAATCAAAATGCTGAAATCAAAAAAAATTCTTTGTGTTCTCTATGTGATGTAGATTTACCAGTTTTCCACTTGTACTATGAGTTTCCAGACACCTTGTATATACGACACAGAGCTGACTCACTCTAATAAAAATATATTCCACACAAAGGGGAAATGTATGAGTAAACCCATAAGAACATAATATAACATTTTTATTTATGTTTGCTGGTTTTTGGGCCTGAAACCTTTGGACCAGAAATGAGGAGTTCATCAGAGTATTCTGAATTCACACCAATGTTAACACTCCTTTCTACAAAGCCCATGTCGAAAGAATCGGAAGAATTAAAAAATAAAATTTAAACACAAATTATAAACAAAACATACAATTTTCAAATTACACCGAATCTTTAAACTTTCACAACTTCAACTCCCTTTATACACGACGTTTAATTTTTGACCAAACCTTGTTATTTAAAATTCTGAATAATGGTGTGGACTCACCAGAGCTTACCAACTTAATAAAAAATCATATTCTGACAAGATCAACAAGACAATGTAATCTAATTTTCATTTGCTGACATGTAGAACTAACATTAGAAAAAATTCCCCAATTCGTCGTATATGTGTGCAATACGGTACAAAATTTTACAATGTAGACATTTTTAACAATACCCTTCAGAAATACCGAATAGAAATAATGCGTACGATCGAAAATTAAAACAAGAGTGTGGAATGTATCGGGAGCATCTCCTATCCTTATCCTATTTTCCTCTTCCTCTCCTCCTCACCATAATTAATTTTAAGATATAATAAAACTCCATCTCCAAGTAACTCTAACATAGGAGACCTTTTTGGCTTTGACTTAATTTAACTCTGTATATATGTATCTCTATATTTCAATGTATAAGCTGTTTTTCTCTTACAAATAAATAAATAATAACAATAAAGAAAGATCCAATCTTTCCCCAAAGGAAATTTTACAAAAAAATATACACACGGCCAGTTGTTGAAGAAGGACATCAATGCCGTCCAAATCCCCAAGGAGAAGCCTATTTTCAATGCAGTCCTGCACAAGAATTGACAATATTTCACTGACGTATAATTTGTTGGGATCAAATGGCGCCTTCATCTGAAATATTAAAAGAAAAATTAACAATTTGAATTGGTTATAAAAGGGAAATTATTGTAAAATGGTATTTTCTGTCTGTAAATTATATTGCCAGCTGTACACATTCGTCGAGGCACGAAGCCAAGACATGGTGCTCTCGTCTAGATCACCCTCGCCTCGGCTCGCCATCTCTGGATCGAGTATTGTTATTTTGGGTCCCAAATCAAAGGACCTGCCGAGCGATTCTATATATATAGAGGACACGGGTTCAAGTCCCGTTGGCGTCATGTATCTTTTCTCGGAAGATTTTTCAATGTGGATGAGTGTTTCAGGCTGATAATTATTGCTTATAATAATTGTTACCCTTTGATTCTATATCTTTTGTCAGATCGTTATTAGATAACGGACGTGATCTCCTATCAGATTTGAGACATGCCAACCGATTGCATGCCTAAAAGACGAGCGTCATCTATACATGACACGTATGTGTGAGAATTTGAAATATCAGTCCACGGGTATCGCAAATTCTTTAACGACATCGCCTTTAAAAGGTTAAGCTGTAGCTAATTTATGAATAGAAAATGTAAATAAGTACCTTTAGCCTTTTTAATAACCATTGCATGAATCCTCGCTTGGCAACATCGGCACAGAGCTCTGGTCTGAATTCTGTGATGTTTTCTATGATGCCTGGGGGAAAAATTGTTAAAATATAACTATTAATATAATTATTCTATTCTATTCATACATATTATGAGTAACCCTGTACAAATCACAAGTGCACCCCACGGTTGAATTTGGCAGCCACTTCTGGTCTGGAGCTCCAAAATACCTGAAAAATACCCTCGACTCTGTGCAGAAACAGGTGGTCCGTTTGATAGATTCTCCCATCTTAACAGACGGATTACAATCCTTAATGTAATATAATTACATATTTTTTAAATGTAACACCCCCAAGGTTCTTAGAAAATGCGTTTAGCTCATACGGGCTTTTCAAAAAAAAAACTCGTTGGGCCGCTTTCGAAATTTCGAACACGTGACGTGGCTTGAAGTAAATCACTGCCACTTGTATTGCAGATAATTCATACCTCCCAGTGGAACGTGGACTTCAAGCTATGTCACAAATTTTTAGCCAATCACTGCTTCGATGAGCTAACCTTGTTCAAATTAATTGAAACAATGTTAGCGAAGTTTTAGTAACCTGTTCTCTACCAAACTAACTAACCAGAGAATTTATTTTAATGTAATATATAAAAATTCATTGGTTACCAAGAGTGTTGTGAACCCCGTCTCTCTCCTCCTGAACCTGTTCATCTAGCCGGTTGAGGTTATGCAGTAAAAGAGGCAGGGCTTGACCTTCTTGCAATGCCTCAACCAGAATCTCAGCTCCCTCGGAACTTTCGTGTAAAATGTCCACATCGGTCAATTCCTATAAAATATAATTGCTTCAAAATATTAAGAAGTGAATAATGTTGGGAAGGTTTTTATCTATGTTTAGAGACTAGGACATCCAAGTAAGAGAAGTGTTCAGAAAGTAAGTGTACTAAATTATTTATTTTTTGAAAAGGAATAGGTATTTGAAAATAAAAATTACAGGATATTGTTGATACACTTGTTGACTATTTTTCCAAATAATCGCCATCCTGTTCAATGCATGTGGTGAGCCATGGCACAAGTTTCTTTATGTCCTCCTCGAAGAATTCTCCAGCCAGCTCCTTCCCCCACTTCAGAACCACTTTCTGCACCTGCTTGTCGGTTGAAAATTTATTTTCATCCATATATGCCTTCAGGAAGGTGAAAAGATGATAATCTGAAGATGCCAAGTCAGAGGAATACGGAGGGTGGTTCAAAACATCCCAACCAAATGAGTCCAAGAGCGTATTGGTGGCTAAGGCTGTGTGAGGACGGACATTTTCATGAAACAACCACACTTCTCTGGTCAGCATTCCCCTCCTTTTGTTTTGAATGCTCCTTTTGAGTTTTTTAGGGTATCACAATATTGTTGTGCATTGATGGTCTCAACCTGAGGCAGAAATTCAACCAAAATGATGCCTTTTTGGTCCCAAATGAGGCCATGATTTTTTTTTTTGCCCGAAATTGTGATTTTCAATTTTTTGGCAGATGGGAAATTGGTGTGACGCCACTTTGATGACTGTTTTTTCCCAGGCATGTAATGAGTCACCCACTATCATCTCTAGTCTCAATAGAACTCAGAAATCCTCACCTTTTTTTCTTGTAGGTGTTATTCCTTCCGTAAGTAAAAAGAGGATCACAGCACTTGGCGGGATTTTTTGCCGACATCTTTCATGCAACTGGACACTAGAACGTGAGTTTACGTACTACAATGTTCCTGTGATGCTCGCTCTGATAAGAGGATCCCCTTCTACCACTCAGTGTTGCCAACCCTCAAAAAACTAAAAATCACCGCCCGTCAGGGGCGTGCACTCCATATGGGCACATAAGCACTGCCTACCCTACCGTATTTGTAAAACATAAGCATATAAATAATATTATAATTTATTAAATAATTGCTAAAAATAAATACACACTTTCAAAAATGAGCACGAAAAAGCTGAGCAACCGAAACTACACCTCATCAAATGGCATACTACAAATTTGGCATAAACTGGAACTAGAAACTACAAGCGCACCCTCCGACTGCCTCACTAAAATGTGGCCTAAGCAGGAATTATTTCTGCTTGGAGCTAACTTCATACAAGATATAATATCAATGTTTACGAAATGCACATAGCATAGAGTAGAACTGTCGTTTTGAATTTGCTTTTATGAGGTTTTTTTGTTAGTATTAGGCAGTGCTTTCTGGAACAAAATTAGCGATGAATCAGTGACGACAGAGACATCTGTTTCTATTTCTATCAACTAGTTGTCTTATCAGCAGCAAGCACACTTAGCAAAAACTTGTATGAAGGGAGTTTTTCGTAGAAAGTTTTTTTTAAATTTATTTTAATCAATTCGACGGTTTTCCTACTGCCTACCCTGATCAAAAACTCTGTGCACGCCACCGCCGCCCGTTATGGTCGCAGTACACTTATTTTCTGAACATGCTAAGTATAAGAATATTAGAATGTCAAGTAAAATACTTTACCTGAATGAGGTGAACGACTTGTGTGGAGACATCAGTGTTGTCATGTGACAGAAGTTCCAGTAAAGAAGGAATGCATTTCATTTGAACCAACACGGGATAGTAATCAGGTACTGTTGCTATTACACTGAGTTCCTGAAATAAAACAAAACATATAAACAAGACCCGATGCATCTGTCCAAATGACTACTAACCGGTTGGTTTGACCTACCTGTAAAGCTTGATGCAAATCGACTTCACTCTCCATAAATTTATCTGGCTGTTCTGGAAATTTAATCCTCATCTCCCGATTTTTCAGCGATTTTTTTTCAAACATGAGAACCAATCGCTTCACCGCTGTGTCATCGATTACATCTCCCTGAATAATAATAAAAATATATTAATTTAATAATTAACATTTGAAACTTGTAATGAAATGAAATTGATACCATATCTAGTTAATAATCACCTGAGTTTCTTCATTTTCGACGTACTGGAGTATATTTTCTCGTTCCAAATCTGTGAGGGCAGGCTCTGTTTTTGGAAGTTGTCTTGTGGGGTCTTGTTTTATAATACTGTCTGCTTTTGAACGAGCCATGCGGCGCATTCTTTTGGCGACCGTGCCTTCTTCATCAGAGTTATCGTCAGAGTCTTCATCGTTAGGACGTTTTGGAGTTTGTACGGGCTACAGAAACACCAAACACAAATCGTTGACATAACCTCATAATTGCTCACTTTTCGTAATAATAAAGCTAAATCCGTTTGAATAAGAAATATTCCGTATAACCGTGAAGCGGAGTAAAACAAGTTTAATCAAAATAGAACAGTCAGCGTACTTACCTTAAATGCAAGCAATTCTGTGATATCCATGATAAGATGAATAAAACAAAATATTTTAAACGCTTCTGTCAAAATCAAAACATCACTCAACTATAGAAATACACAGAAAAAAACATTTCTGCCTGCGTAGTGATTGCGATTAGCCGGGGTAATTTTAAAACGTGAAATAGTCGTATGATTTATAAATAACTGAATTATTTATTTTATATCATTTTTATTGCGGAGTCAAAGCAAAACCACTTAGATCTAAATTATCCGTCAAAGACGACACAGTCGATTTTCACTTCTCGGTAAAATAAAAATGATTTTTTGGTTTTCACTACAACGAAAATGCCATCGCAATTTTAAAGCAACGCCAGAAGGTTAAATGAATGATTAAAAGATTGGTGATATCCGAGAAAAACATGGCTTGACCAAATGAATCACATTTAAGACACAGAATAATAGAAGAGAATGTATAAAACTATTTTCAAACTCGAATGAAGCAAGGAGCAATGAAGCAAAGCAGGTATATTTTGCGGTCTATCCCATCTGCCTTTGCCTCGAAGGAAACGACCCGATTTTTTAAATGATTGATAATTTCGAATTGAATACCTCGAACTTCGAACCTCGATTATGCCATCACTAGGTAAAAATTCTATGGAGTACGGACTGAAAAAATGGCGGCATATTCAGAATTTTACTGAAATTTGAAAAAATGCCCTTTACTACCTTGGAAAGTTTATTATCTGTTCTTGAGTCTGGAAATGTAGATGAAAAGCAGGTCGCTCTATCGGTAAGTTAAATAGATTTTTCCGACATTTTAAAATCCATAATTACTTCCAATTTAAACTTTTTCTTGTTACAGCACCTTTTGAATGCAGCCAGGAATAGTACTGTTTTTGATGTTGACCGACTGATTATTTGTCTGATCAATGCCGACCACGTTGATACTGTGCAGAAAATCTTTGTTTTACTGTCGCATTTAGCAATTCGAGACGTAAGAAAAACTATATAACTTATTTTAACACTGAATATTTAATTACATTTTGCTAATCTTCTTAACAAAAATAATCAGAAATCATATGAATATAAAATTTCCTTTTTTTGCGTCTGTACAGTAATGGTACGCAAATCTGATGTTCAATTGGGAGATTGTTAGTTAGGTTCCTGCTGAAATAGTAGTTACAGTTGTAATATTAACAATTACATTGCACAGAAAAAACCTGCTATCGCTGGCTATCGCCAGTTTTTTGTTGCTAGGCCCTGTAGCCTGTAGGGGGCTTTTTGATGGGCTTCGCCCAATTTAGTAAGGTTCCCTGGTAGTAGAGTTTTGTCCCTCTATATGTACAACACCAATTATTAGAATATGTCCAAAAATTAACTTAGTCGTAGATATAACTTAGTTTGTTCAAAATTCACTGGACAAATGAAAACTGATTTCTGGTAAGTAACAAACCCCCATTAACCAAAAAATGTAGAGCTAATCAGAACTCAAGTTATTAAAGAATGCCGCCGAAATTGTGCATTTTGACTTAAAATTGGAGGTTCTCCCCCAAACCCAGAAATTTTTAACTGAATCAGTTTGAGAGCTCTAAAAACTCAAGATTGCCAGTTATAAATAATGTATTCATTTTGGACATATTTTGTTGTTCATTGGCAGTACCCAAATTTTCGAATTTTATAAAAGCAAAAATAATATTGGGGATCCAGTTTTTGATTTTGGAAAACATTACTTTTGGTTACACATCTTTTTTTTGTTATGTAAACTTTTCATGTTGACAAATTTTTGATCCTGGAAAATTTTATTTTTCTTTTAGACATCTTTTTGATATTATGTGATGTTTGGGAATTTTCCATGTTGGGAAAAAAAAATCCTGAAAAAAATCTTCCGGAATAGTTGGAAAATAGAGAATTTCAGCTCAGAATTTTGAATGGGAATTTTTTTTATAAACATTTAGACATTCATCTTTTTGATTTTGTTAGTTGAAGTTTTGGAAACTTTTCATGTTGGGAAAACTTTTGGCCCGAAAAAATTTATTTTTAACATTAAAAAAGTTCTGCGAAAATAGGAAAATTTGTCAGAAAAATAAAAATAAAGTTTGAAAAAAACTTCCATTTTATATGTATATGGGAGGCGGGTATGGGTCCCGCCACCTCTCGAACGATTTATTGGATAACCAACTCCTCTGTCATAGGTCATCCCAAGTGGTTCACTACATTTTGGTGACTTGGTAGGGGTGTCCAGGTTCATGCGGTGAGGTTTTTCGACGTTGTAGAGGTCGATGTGCCTGCCCACCAGCTGCGTGGCAGGCCGGATTAGGAGAGACTGGTTGTAGAAGAACTTTTGACCTCTCCAGCAGGACTCTCTCGGAACATCGCCTTGTACCGCAGTGGAAGGAATGGATTTTTACATCCGTCACTCCTGGAGACACTGACCCTTCATACCTTTTCCTAACGACCATATAGGGGAACGTACCCATACTACGTGACCAACTTTTTGCAATTTTTAACCCCCCCCCCTACCCCCCGGTGACCGAAGACCCCCCCCCTCCTCCCCGAACAGGTCACTTAGTATGGGTACGTTCCCTAGGCTCGGAGGGGAATTATTTTTTTCGGGGCCTCCTGTGAGGAGCTAATGTTAAAAAATTGTGAAATTGGAAATTTTTCATTTTTGGAAATTTTTATTTTTCTCAAAAAAATTCTTTCAAGAACACATCTGCCCTGATGATGGACACTGCAACGCTGTCCGAAACCTTGGCTAAAGAAGGAGGTAGGGCAACACGGCATAATACCCCAAAAACTAAAAACAAAAATACTTTTGGCCGTGAAAACCTAAAATCGTACCGTCTTTCAAGAAAATCGGAAATTTTTTGCCAGGAAAATTGTTGGGAAAATGAGTCAGGAAATTTAACATTTAACTAAACTTAAATTCTTACAAAAGCTGATTTTCAACTGTTCCAAGAAGCATTGATTTAAGGTACGAGTTGATAGTAGGTACGAGTTGATAGTAGGTACGAGGTTTAGTGGGTCGTATCGTTTCGGGAGGGGGGGGTTCGTGGGACAGGAGAAGCGGGAGAGGGGAGTGGGAAGAGGGAAGGCGGAGTGGGAACGCGTGAGGGGGAGGGGATACGGGAGAAGAGGGGAGGCGGAAGGGGAACAGGACGAATGGGAAAGGACACGCAGGGAGAAACAATTTCTTTATTAAGTGGCATAGCAACGCATGCCAGGAACTCACTAGTATGATATATAATATTAGTGTATGTGAATCAAATAAGTACTTAACTCAGATTAGGTTTTCTTCTCATTTCTTTTTACCGAGACGAATGCTCGGTTCATTCTCTTCGTCTATCTTGTTACATTTTTTGTTTGTAATAATGATTTATCATGATTTAGGATTCCTGCAAAAGAAAACTGTGCAAAATTTCAGCCATCTACCATCTCGTTTTGAAAATATTGACTTCTGAATCTGTCAAGGAAATTATTGCAGTTTTCTATTTTTTATTATCCATTCTCCATCTCGACGAGTCTGCTGATGTATCAGAATCTTTAGAAGAAATCAAAATAGCAATAAATGAAGCTAAAGAAAAGGTCAGAGATACGGGAATATTAAACCAAATCTGCACACTGTTCCTACAAAGCAATTCAGTAAGTTAAAAAAATATTTTAAATAACCTTTTATTTTATAAATTCGTATTTCATAGATAAAAAAAAAAAAAAAAAAAATCAGTGCAAAATAATTAAAGAGAATATTATTTTTCAAATAATATTATTTATACAAGTTGCATTTGATCCATAGAAACCTACCTCTTTATAAAGACAATTCGTTATCTAACTCTTAACTGCAACTAATCTTAAATTTATGTATACGATACTGCCGCCAATGGATCGAGCCACAGTGCCTTTCATGATAATATCAAGGAAGATACTGTGTTTTTACTTATGTCAACAGAATAGCACTTAATCCTAAAATGGGAACACCTCAGCACAGGTTCTCCTAGTGAGGTGTTCACAAAACACCACTACTAACCTATTTACATACAGTTAATGATTATACTGAAACTTATCTATGAAAACCAACGTAACAATGAGTAAAATGTATATTCGAGAATAGAAATAAAAAAATAATAAAATCCGTCAAAAACAAATAAATAATAACAAGTAAATTCAGACTTTTTAACATGTTTACCCAAGTGTTTTTATTTTTTTTTTAATAGGATAGTGCAGTTTGGCAGTCCCTGTGTCAATGTCTAGCAGAATGTTGTACCGGAACTTTAAAAAATCAAAATGAATCATCGCATATTTTACCAAAGGTAAAAAAACCTGTCAATGTCGATTTACAATGATTTTATCAGATAATATACGTTTGCCATAGTGTCATAAATTGGGGGAGACAATAAGTGACCGACCGAAGGTTCGGTTTCGGCATAAAAATCTAGTTTGGCAGAAAATCTGCCGAACCTTCGGCCGCACCGAAACCATACATATACACGTAACTACTTTAATTAGTGCATTTTATACCATTTAACATGTGTTAACTGTCCGATAAGTGTAAAAAATAAGTCAAATTTCAGTAAGCAATAGATTTTTAACATGTCTAAAAAAGTTTCGGTTTCGGCCAAAGGAGAATATCTGTTAGGCCCTCCGTTCATGGAGATACTTACAATCTACGTAATTGTAACGAAACCACAAGTACCCTGCTGATATACCACTTTTTAATGCTAGTCTCCATACACGGCGCTACCCGAAATATACTGAACTTGATCATTTTTCACGTGCAGCCGTGGAGTTATCACGCTGTCATGCGATGTCATATGACTTTTTTCCAACATCAATCCATGCCTTTTCCACTAAATCGTTTCTTACGTATTCTGGTAAAGTATAGTTATGTAAACATGCATTTTTCCACTTCCAGAACAAATCTAATATTACTTTTATGTTCAAAAATGGTGCGACCGTCGCGTGCGATCAGCACTGTCGGTATCGTGATACTGATTGGAAACCGACGGCCACCGCGTAGCGCCGGGAACGGGCACCAGCTAAATCGTACGGGGGGTACTTACGATCGGCGCGTATGATACGCGCACGAGGATCGAGTAGCTTGTAAGTATCTCCGTGAACGGAGGCACTAAGTGGTGGAGGAGTGGGCTGGCAAGCGGGCGGTGTGGATTTGATTTGTATGCAAATTAACAGATGGCGGTGTCAGTTAATTTATCATGGTTATAAAGGTTGGGTAACCATCCAGTAGATGGCTTATAGTGTTTCATTAGCCACAACAAGTTTTCGTGGCAAATACTGAAAATTCGGTTTCGGTAGAAAGTCCTGATTCGGTCGGACACTAGAGATAATATACTTAAAAGTAAGTACCTTTTTGTAAAGTAAATAAAATCACAATAAGGGGGCATACATTAATTACGTGAGCTCGAAAGGGGGGGGGGGGGTCCAGCAAAATCTCACGTTACTAGAAAAGAATATACAGGGTGGCCCAAATTTATCTCACCAAGGGGGGGGAGGGGTCTCGATTTTGAAGAAAAACTGCTCACGTAATTAATGTATGCCCCCTAACTACCCATTAAAATCATCAAATCCTGTGTAATGTCAACCCCTAGAGTCTAACCCAATAATACCTGAAGCAATGGCAAACCTATCCTTAAATTGATATAAGAACTTAAATTTTTTTTATATTTCATTCTAAAATATTATTGATACTCTTTGTTTTGCACCTTTAAATTACTTGTAGTGTTTGCAACAGCTTGGAGGATGCTTCAAATTAGACTTGATCAACCTTGTTATTGCATTGATTTACAACAACCCCATAAATCAGGAACGGTTCATTTTACTCGGAGGTATACAGTGCATAGCAAGGTAAGAATAATTCAATCATTTATTGTTTTTAAATATGAAATGGAGGCACAACTGAAAACCAGCTGCGTTCAATTGTAGCTGAGCAGTGACCTTTTGGTAAAATAACAAAATGTGTAGTATTGTTACAAAAAATCTATTGATGAATAAACATTATTTATTTGTTTAAATCTGTCAAGCTAGTAGCCCACATTTTCATCCATCCATATGTCTGGGTTAAAATCAGAACTCCTTTGTGGATTGCTAGCTTTGTTTCCTCCGCCATTTTTTTGAAATGTTCTGTAGAAATTTTTTAAAAACCTTCTATAGAAATTCCTTGCTATCCTTCTTGTAGATTTGAGTGGAATATAAATGTCACCAGACTTAATATCTTTTTGTTCTAACACATTTAGCATGCGCTGTATCTCTTACACTTTGGCCGACAATATATATTGCCAACCCATTTGATTAAAATGAAAAATTCACATTGATTTTGAAACATAGTTCTGCATTTGATCGGATAATATAGCAATAATAAGCATAGAATGGTCAGACTTTTGGATCACGAAACATGCCCACATCGTATTTCTTGTGTTGTTCTTTGATCTATTCACAACGTCAACGAAGTCAACGTTCGCATATCAATCTATCTCTTGCGGATAACAAGTTTTAAATTACGCCTCAAGAAGAAAGGCTGCGCGGCCTTTTTCATATAAACAAAATTTTCGATTTGATGCCAAAACACTTGACTAAAGTGAATAATAATTTTTTTAAGCAAAAGGTGCAGCGACCACTTTATTTATTTGTGTTTTAATTTATAAAATACATGCCATTTAATAAAGAAATTGTTTCTCCCCGCGTGTCCTTTCCCAGTCGTCCTGTTCTCCTTCCGCCTCCCCTTCCTTCCCCGCGTTCCTTCTCCTCTCGCGTTCCCATTCCGCCACCTCCACCTTCCCTAACCCCACTCCACTTCCCCCTTCCTCCGTCCCGCGAACCCCCCTCCTGAGTTCCCCCCCCCCCTCCCAGGTTCCCCTCCCCCCTCCCTGGTTCCTCTCCCCCCCCCACCTCCATCCCGCGAACCCCCTATTATATAGATTGTAATATAATAATATCATCCTAATTAAAGGATTATTCTGACTTTGTTTTATGTATTCCAGGAATTTCTTAAATACACATAAGGGGATTGAGCTACTATGCGTTAGTATGAGTAACTATCATCGCGCAGTACAAGAGGCTAATATTTGTAACCTTGTCCCGCAGATTGAAGCTATATATGCAAAATCTAATGTGATCGATCCTTCCATAAATCAAGTAATGGTAATGCAATCATTTCACAGTCACTGCTTGTATATTATCCACTGGAGCGACCATGCAAAATAAATGAATTTGCCTCGATTGCTCGCCATTTCCCAGAAGATCAATTTTTAAATTTTTCACCAACATTAAAAAATCATACCTTCAATTTTAACTTGGAGACATAAAAACTTATTATAGTGCTGTATACATAGCCAATGAATTAACATGTATTTTACCATTTATCTCACATTTGTAGGATTTATAAAAAAAATCGTAAAATTTATAACCGTGCGAATCCTACTTGTCGAGTCAACATAGGACATTTTCGATTTCTGTATGTTGTTGATAATGAAAGGTGCATATCTATGGAAAAAGGACTTTATTTTAACCGTAAACAGCTGATCAAAAATTCAGCGGGAAAAAATATTTTAAAAATTTATTTTTAACATCTTTCTAAAATAGTCTGTGAAGTTTGGATTTGCGACATCTTTGGTCCAAAATAGATAAAGCATTTCAATAGCTTCGTTTTAAAATAAATGGCTGGCCATGGAAACGTTTGAAATAATTACTATAAATGTTTTACAAATGGTAGGAAAATTGGGTCCAATTTTGGACCGCTATCGATCGCAGAAATATAAAAGTGGTCCATTTTTCGACCATAATCGCTCCAGTGGTTAATGCACAATTACGATTATTTATTACTATGTTTAAAAAAGAAAAAAATAATGATTTGATTTTCGTTTACTTCTTCCAGCTATCTAAGTGGTGCTCGTTGGCTCTTTGGATCCTGGCAAAGCCTGGTAAGATTCACATAATGTTTCATTACTTCAAAAAGTACACATTTTTTGTTGATTATTTACTAAATTATGTTAATTTCTTTGTAGCACCGCAAAATACTGATGATTTTAATGAACTATACAAAAATCCACTTGACTTGTTAAAAAATAATAAATACTCATCTGAAAAGGTAAAGAAGCGTCTCTTTCAAACGGAAAATTCAAAAATATCTAATAACATGGATAATTCAGCAAAAAACACCCTAGGAAGTTCATTCCTTTCAAAGTTCGATGCAATCAATTCTTTTCCATCAAGTCCTCCCAACAAAATACAACCATCACTTTATAATTTTCATCAAGTTCATCCTTACTTTTATAAAACTTCTCAAGAAACCAGGGAAATACAAGGAAAAGATCTCTTGAAAGGATGGAAAATGAGCTTTAAAAGAAATAATGATAAAGAAAACTTTACTTTTATTCCTCAATCCGATGGTGAAAGCAGTTACACGGACTATAGTCATAGGAATATCAAATCTTTTATTTCCAATGATGTTTATGATGAAACTAATAAAGAAAGCATTGATGAAACATTTCAAGACTTTAAACCCGCATTTACTTCAAGCCCGTTGCAAATGGACGGGAGTAATGCGTTGAAATCAAAACAAGGAAATATTTTCAAAATTCCTGCATATCCAAAAAGATTTGAAGATGAATTTCATGGACAACTTTTAAAATCCAACAGTGAAAGACAAATAATGTACAAAAATAAACCACAAAGCGAAAGTGTCGAAACAACTAAAAGTATTACTGCTTCGCCTAAAGTCTGTCAACTGGTTAAACAAGTTATCGGTTCTCATAAGAAACTACAAAGTATTAATGGTAACAATAATAATAACATAGTCTTTTATTTGAAACAAGAAGGACGGACACGAGTTTCAAATATATCACAATGTGAGAAGGGAAATAAACTCGGAAATGATTCTTGTGATAATATCGAAAACTCAAACAAAATTCTTGGATTTAAAATTTCAGTAGAACACAATAATAACACAACTATTGTAAGAGATGAGCCACAATTACAGAAAATTGTTCCAGAAACTTCCAAATGTGTATTGGTTGGAAGCCAAAGAGAATTTGAAAACTCTGATCCTAGTTTTAGTGGGAGTAATAATAATGCATCCATTAAATCTAATCAGTCCAATTTTATGAACCCTGTCTTGAAGAATGTCATTAAACGTTTGAAGACAGGAGTGTCGCTGTATGGGTGTGATTTTCAGGTGATAAAAGTAAACATGTTATGTACCAGATATGATATTAGATTTTCACGGCCAAAAGTATTTTTGTTATTAGTTTTTGGCGTCACCACCCAGCGCGGAAGAGAGGACTTATCCATACATTGGTGACCCGAGCGACCAGAATATGTGAAGAAACAAAAATTGGAGCAGAACTTACAAAACTGACCGATGCACTGGAGCGTAACGGTTACCCAGCAAGGCAGACAAGGCAAATCATAAGAGCCAAATCTGCACCAAACGAAGACAGAATTGAACAAGAGTCAAAGGGCTGCGCTTTCCTGCCTTATGTTCACAATGTGACAGACAGAATTGCCAGGCTATTGAAAAAAGAAAGCATCAAGACTGTCTTCGGAACCACAACAAAAATACGAGACTTTTTGAGGCCTGCAAAGACCAAGTTTCCTCTGGAAACAGATGGAGTGTACAAACTCAGCTGTTCTGGATGTGACAAGGTTTATGTAGGCCAAACAGAGCGGACAATCTCCAAAAGGATATCAGAACACTTTCGTGCCTGTAAAATTGGCCACCCTGACAAATCGGCAATCGCCGAGCACTTAATCGAAACCGGCCATTACTTTGGATTTGTCCCTGAGGTCCTGGGGAGACCCAAAACTCATAGAGCCCGCCTGATTACGGAGGCATTTGAGATTCACAAAAATCCTATAAATATTAATAGAGACGACGGAGCTAAGCTCAATAGTTCTTGGTATCCGGTAATTGACGGTTACATCAAGGCTAAATGCAAAAAAACATGTTGAAGTATATTGTAGCGCCAGCTCGTAGTGGAGTGGAGCTGGCGACACGGTATCGCTCCTAAGTAGATAAGTACAAACATCACCCCTAACTATTACACATCTGCCCTGATGATGGACACTGCAATGCTGTCCGAAACGTTGGCTAAAGAAGGAGGAAGCGCAACACGGCATGATACCCCAAAAACTAATAACAAAAATATTATGTACCATGTAAAACTTGACAATTTGAAAGTCATTCAAGTATTTATTGAATTTCAAAATTAATGTCATTCAACCGTCTCAAAGAAAACCAAGTGCATGTTATTCTTAATTTTTGTACTTATTAGAATATTCATTTATTCTTGATCGCCGATGCTAAATTTTCATAGTGCGCAAGCTGATTCTATTTTAGTAATCACTTACTTGTTTTTTGCAAAATTGTTTTGTAAATTATACTGTCTTACCAGATAATGTGTTTAAATACTTATAAAAATACTAGTTGGGGTTCCCTCAGGGACTTTGCTCAGGGAGTTGATATGAGATTGAACTGACGTTCCAACCCACCACGGATCATTCTTTTTATACCCCTACCAGTGGGTAGCCCCACCCATACAAAAAAGCCTTGAATGGTCCACAATGTTCCAGAACATTCCACAACATTCGAGAGTGTTCTGGAATGTTCCACAATGAGTTCCCGATTTCCCATTCCTGAACATTCCACAACATTCCAGAATGTTTCGGGAAGCTTGTGAAATGCTCTCAAATACTCTCTGATGTTCTGGCCTGTTCTAGAAATTTCTAGAGGGCGCTTCAGCAAATCCCTTATGCAAAAGCACTTCCTTCAGGTAAAAACGGGAACCTTCTTCGTGGATGGGGATTAGCGTACAACTCCCTTGATCGTACCGGGACTCGTTTCTGAGTTTTAGCGGGACGCACATTTTTTTACACTTTCTTTTATAATATATATTGAATATTGATTATATGTACCTATAATCTACCATAAGTAGTTTCTCCAGAATAGCTAGTTATATATTCAGAGAAATGATTTTTTAATAGTATCCATAGTTTCCTTGAGGATAACTGAGGAGAGAAGAGTCATGTCGTCTTTCGGTCGGTTGAGTAATTATTTTTATATCGGGGGCCCTTAAGTATATGCTGGTGAATAGTTAGTCCAAGTGCACACATGCAGCTTTAGTTGCAGGCAACAATTGTGTCGCTTCACCAAAATCCATTGCGGTTTATTGAGGAGCGCACACGCGGCAACACCACTCATGGGGGACTTTTTTGAATTTGCATGTATATATTTTGAAATAGTCGTCAACTACTGTCGCCATAACTAAAGTTGCTTGGGTGCGCCTGGACTTATGATATGCTCATATTAATATATAAATAAAATATAATAGCTTATAAAATGAATTATTATGCACAAATCAAATTTGAAAACATATCAGTCACTTGGTTTTTCCTTTGATATGGTTGCAGTTGTGATTAATGAAATACCACTTTTCACAAAAGTAAAAAAAAAATATTTTTATTTTCAGAAAATTTCTAATGTTCTTTGGTCCAAAAAAGAGCATGTGTCTGCTAAGTTTCTGCATGATGTTTATTGTAAACACATTGCAAAAAATGAGAAAAAAATCAATGTACGAAAACATCCCTGCTCCTAATTTAAGTATAAATATAAATAAAGCTTTTTATTTAATAATAAATTGTGTTTTATTTTGCAGTTTAAAAAAAAAATTAAATAACGGGTTTTCGCACTTTAAATTTAATAAAATGGCCAATTTTCAAATTCAGGAGGTGAATATGGGTATCACCGGGAACAATTTATTGGATAAGCAACACTTCTGCCATAGGTCTTATGCATTATGTGGTTTGTTATGTTTGGTGACTAAGCAGGGGTGCCTGGATTTTTCTAGATCCTGGTGGCAGTTGCCTACGGCCAGATTGAGAGAGATTGGTTGAGGGACACCTTTGAACTCTCCGGCAAGACTCTCAAAACATTGCCTTGCACCGCAGTGGGAGGGGTGGATTCATACGTCCGTCACTCAGCATCCCTAAAGATGATATAGACTGAGGGGAATTACTTCCCACAGGGCCTCCGTGAACAAAAAAGAAAAAAGTATCTACTTTGAAGATGATAACTATAGTTGAGAACATATCTATTATAAAGCGCCCCAAAAGAATTGAGGAGTATTCTCGACAACATCAAATCTCGCTGTTCACTTTCCATAGGGAGCAATATTAACATTTAAAGCGATGTATTTGAATTTTCAGTGAATGCTGCCCTGTAAAATTTCATAGAAAACTATCTGTGGTATTTGGGCCATTTGGGGATTGGTTTGTTTATGGGTATTGGTTTGCTTATGTATCTGTCACTTTGACATTTGACAGTTATTTGTTATGTTGCGTATTTCGTTTAAAAATAAATGAATCAAGAATGAGCGGTGGCATAGCCCCCAGTAAAAGCACAGTTTATGTCTCAAACTTGCCATTTTCACTCACCAACAATGATCTTCACAAGATATTTGAAAAATACGGTCAAGTTGTCAAGTAAGTAACCTTAAAAATACACGAATGAATACAATAACATTATTGATAGTATTGCACATAGAATCCCACGATCTTAGATAATTTAAATTAGTATTTTTAAAATTAGTTTGATTAGTTTGATAATGCCTTCAAAGTGCATTTCTACTAATATCATTAAATATTTATATATTTTTTTGAAGGGTTACAATTGTCCGGGATAAAAAATGGCGGGCTTCGAAAGGCGTTGCATTCATATTGTTTCTAAACCGTGACGATGCCCATTCATGCACCAAAGATTTACACAATAAGGAGATGTTTGGTAGAACACTGAAATGCAGCATCGCAAAGGATAATGGCAGAGCTACAGATTTCATTAGAAAGTAAGTTAAAAAACCTATAGTTACATATAATATCACAAATTCCCATGGAAAATAAATCTAAACTTTCTTTTGGTATATGTCTGATTATTTATGCATTAAACCGCTTACTCGTTAATACGGAATACTTTTTATTCAAACAGTTAGTTTTAGCTTTATTATTACGAAAAGTGAGTATTTATGTCGGGGGAGACCAAAAAACATGCAAAAAAATAGGCATTTAACATTTTAATTATGTTAAAATTAATTCACTCGCGCGGTAACGCCATGTTTATTCATCGTTTTTATTTTAACATTTCATAGACATTTCATCAACGATGCCAATCATAGAAAACGTATTTTTACGTAAAACAAAGTGAATGCATTATTAACAAGTTTGTACCTGTATTTATAACAGTAGAACATGGAAAGAAATGTATTAAAATAAATATACAAACCCGCTAGACATACCCTGCTTTGCCAAACAAACCATTCAAAACCTGGGATGTTTTTTAAAATAATGATGAAATGCGAGTTTATTTTATAATAGTGGTACTTCCGACAAATGTCATATTTGATTGTCTATTAGTTAAAAAAGGAACATTCCGTATTATCCGTGCACCAAACTTCGACAACACGAACGTTCCGTATTATCCCTGAGGTGGACTAACTGCATATTTCCCTATGTCTGAATACTAATGCACATGTTATAGGCAATGTCATTGTAATACATCTAGACACTTTATTGTCTCACAAAATGTAGCAAGTAACAAACCTTTGATTATATAAATGTCTAGATATAGCGCTCGAGTGACGAAGCACCAAAAAAAATATCTGCCAAAGGTTGGCTGATAAGCTCGGCCTGTCCGCTCAGTGGCGACACTATCGCTGTACGGTGAACACGTGTTGTGTGACATTTGAAAATGACGATTTGCGCTATATCAGTGTGCAGGAATTACACAGGACGATTGAAAACAACTAAAAATGTTACCTATCATCGCCATCACCATTTAGTTAAAGAAACAATTCAGTTTTAATAGTGTAATTTGGTCTAAGGACAACGCCATTTGACGCCATGTTTACAGGGTTGCCTGTTCTTCAAATTAAACTTTCCCGATAATTATTTCGAAGTAAAAACCGATCATATTTACGGTCTTCTGCATCAAGTTAATTTGATAAGATTGGTCTTGGAAAAATATTTGGCCTTAAGATATCACTATAAGACAAAATTGGATAATATTAACTGGGATGTAAAATCTTTACCAAAACTGTTTGAAAAACAAATTCAAAGGGAAGGTCATTAAGAATAAATAATAACTATTGATAGCTTTAGTTTTAAAAAGTTGCATTGTCTTTTTTAGTGACATGTTTAGTGTGACATGTTAGTGTGACCCGGCGATGTACTGTGTACTGATTGGTGGACAACAGTTCTGCATCGAATACAGAGGTTTGCAACCATGTTTCAGTTAGAGCAATAACTTCAGTATTTTGTGAAATAACATTGTTCCTAAATTCACCTATTTTCGTATTTAAACCACAAACATTTTGGTATATTAAAGATAGTTTTGCCATTTTTAGGTAGGTATAGATTTACCTGGATGTGGGCCACCTTCTTTATTTCATGATGATAAAAATTTAAATTTAGACACAGCGATACCTGCCGGCCAGCTGGCAGCATCTAGGAATGTATCTTTCTTATTTTCCATATTTCTTATTTATTTGTTAAAAATAATCAAATAAAAATAAATCTCTTTTAACTCGTTGAATGCCGGGAGTAAATGGGGTTGGTTGTAACCAATTAGCGTTCGCAAAAAGCGGCAGCCATGACACCCAATGTCCGGCGATTCTGACAGCGTCCTTGAGAAATTTCGTACATAGAAAGGTCAAAGTTGAAGACCAAAGAATTTTTCCCGCGCATGCGCAAGAACTGCGCACGTTCCCGCGCTCCGGTAAATCATTAATATAAATTATATGGAGTGACCAAGCGAATTGCGGTTTTCTCTATGGTAAAGAGCGATAATAGAGCAAGCGATTCTGACCGTGTTCTTCATACACTTTCTTTATACATAAGGGTCAAAATCGCGTGTAAAGTCTCACGACACGCCGGCGCACGAGCGGCACCTGAGCGGTTAACAATGATTTTCTTTTCATTTATATAATTAAATGTAGAAAACTATCTTACTTAAATGAATTCAAAAT
Organism: Limnephilus marmoratus; assembly: GCA_917880885.1. Taxonomy (NCBI): domain Eukaryota; kingdom Metazoa; phylum Arthropoda; class Insecta; order Trichoptera; family Limnephilidae; genus Limnephilus; species Limnephilus marmoratus. The sequence goes on from OU862929.1 coordinate 42,924,046, forward strand.
TAAATGAATTATAGGTCCCGCAAAATCAAAACATATTTTTTACCCACTTTTATGGGAAATACTCGGGAGCTGGTATCACTCGTCACGCCTACAGTGACGTTAAGCGCTTCGTCAACAATATATGTTACGCATACTTGTGTGCGTGTTACGCACACAAGTGTTTCAAATCTGGCCTGTTATTTTTGCCGGAATTACAGTGCAACACTCCATCTAGACATTTATATAATCAAAGTAACAAACACATTTACCGTTTTCAGTAAATTCTTAATTCAAACTTTGTTCATGTAGATATGACAAAGATAGACATTCAATTAATATGTGTGTATGAATGAAATAGATATTCTATAACCGGGTGGCATTCTCATATTTGAAAGTTGAGTCCAGTAGTACATTCTACATCACAAATGTGATTGAGATGACCCTCCACCTATAAAAAATACCCTAGAGTTTTAATAATACGTCCAACTTCTGTAAAATATCAGCAGTATTTACTTGGATTGGCTGGCAACTCTGGCCACTAGAGGCGCCAGTTAGCATGTTGCATTCTTTCCCAACTATGGCGGCAAATGATTCAATTTATATAGTACCTACTTGTAGGCAGCGGTAGGCATAACTGTTAATACAAACCAAATAGCTGATTTAATATTATATATTGTACTAGCTTTTGCCCACTGCAGGCAACTAATTGGTAAAAGTACTAAGTGATTTGAGGTTTAAATGAGGTTGAAGCAAGGAGTGTGTGCCTACAATTTTTTTTTAAATTAAATGTTTAAAAAAAAACGATGTTTGAATGTGGACGAATCAAAGATTGTGTGCTTACAAAAGGGCCCGGGAAGTTAACCGCTCAATTTTTACACCTGCTACTGAGTCTCTTCGGTTGCCCGGGTCAAGGTGTTCAGTATGGGCGTTTTCTGGCAAAAAGGCGTGAAGGAGCTTACTGTTCAATTTTTTACACCTGCTGCTGAGTTTCTTCGGTTGCCCGGGCCAAGGTGTTCAGTATGGGCGTTTTCTGGCAAAAAGGCATTAAGGAGCTTACTGTTCAATTTTTTACACCTGCTACTGAGTCTCTTCGGTTGCCCGGAAGCACAACTAGGAAGCCTCCGGCAAAATGCAGAACTTGGCCATCTCTATTGTGAAGGTCGATACGCACAGTTTGATATCCATAACGCCTACTTTTCTGTTACAAAGAAGACCCTACCACTGAGCCACTTCAGTCGCCGACATTCTTATAAAACGGCCCACGATCATCACCTCTATCTATCTCTCAATTCAGTACACCTGCTACTTAGCCAATCCAGTTGCCCGGCTCAAGGCATTCAGTATTTTATTTAATTTTATTTTGAAAACCAGCAGAGCCCTTATCTTGCAAAACGGGGCCTAGGAGTTACCTGCTCAATTTTTTCACTCAGCCGTTATTGTGTAGTTGAGATGCGTAATTTGATATCCATCTCGAGTACTTTACGATTCCATTAATTAAATATTCATAGAAAAATAGTTCCTACTTTCAGTATCTACCTACCCGGTACATCAATCTATTCTGATGCACAATATCTGAGAGGTTACCAATAACAGTTATAATATGAATTTGTTTAAAAAAAAAAAAATTTGATTTTTTTAATTTAACATTTTTTTGAAAATTTTAATATTTTGGAAAGAAGAATGAATTTGAGTAATTTCAACAGAAGTAAGAAAAAATGAGCTTACTTCAGTTAATTTATACATAAACCATGTTTTTGTTTATTTAGTTGTATTATTTCCCCCATAGAAAAGAGTACCTGGACAAGTCAAAGTGCTACGAGTGTGGGGAGGAGGGTCACCTGAGCTACTCTTGTCCCAAAAATGCCCTCGGAGAGAGGGCGCCACCACCCAAGAAGCAGCGGGTCCGCCACAAATATACCGACTCGGAAGCTAATGTAATGCCATCCCTATTCATTGTGGTTCCATGACAAAACAGAAATAAAAGTGAAAAACAGATGAGATTTCACAGCAGTATTATGGTGATTAATTTTTGGGTTATGTCGTGTTTCATTTTGCTTTTCTTTAGTCAACGTTTCGGACAGCATCACAGTGTCCAATTCAGTGTTCAATGTTGGCTAAGAAGAAGGAAGCACGGCACAGCATAACGACCCAAAAATGATCACAATAAACACCTCACCTAACTTATTATTATTGGTTACCGGACAACTTAGATTGAAACCAACTCAGAACCTCTTTTGAAAAGTAATTAAAAGTGATGAAAAAAAAAAAAAATAATTTCAGTGCAGTTTACATGCGGTAGAAGCGAAACTTTACCAAAACAATCTCAACCAATAATTGAAAAGTGAGGTCATAATCAAAGCAACCAATGAGCGACGACCTCGCGTCATTTCCGTTTCATATCTCAACCAATAGGAGCCTTTAAAAGTGACATCATAATCAAAGCGACCAGTGAGCGCACTTGATGCATCGCAGGTGCAGTAATCGTCATTTCTGTTTCATCTAAAATCCAAGTCACAGCGGGGCTAAGGAAGTTTCATTTCAAAAAATTAGTTAGGTTAAGGTTATTAAAAAAAATCATAGCTTTTAATGACTTTTCAAAGAGGTGTTGATTCTGAGTTGGCATGGAACCATTATTATTATATTCTGTTCTGTTTTGTCACGTTTTTTTTTCCGTTTCATACAGTTACCATTAATTTTATGTCTCTATATTTTTGTATAATACAAACACAAATATCGCTGTAAATTTTATAACTTATAATATACTAGCTGACCCGGCCACGCATTGCTGTGGCTAATAAAACACAATGTCATCTACTGGATGGTTATACAACCTTTATAACCACAGCCGTCTTTGAGTTTATCGCGAAGAGACAGACAGATGCCGCGGAGGACTTTATTTTATAATACGTAGAGATGGTGTGAAAGATTATAATAATATGCATGAAATGCTTGGGGTAACTAACGTATTTAAGTTAATAAGGATTAATACTGTATCCGTCCAAATAACTTTTCAATTACCGCAATGTACGTGACCATTTTTTAGAAGATAGAATGGGTATAGTAAGCTATCCGTAAAAGATAGATATATGCCTTCGCGGACTTTTTTGTAGGTCTATAAAAGAGGAATATCCCACCATGCATTGTTTTGTTATATCCCAAAAGGATTAGGCAGCGTTTTCGATGAAAGCCACCAGGCGGCTTGACTTTTTCCGACACTTCTAACAATTATCGTTATGTTTCAACCAATTTACACAAACCCTTGACAAATTACATACCTATACCTTCCTCACGAAACACACTATCTATTGGTGAAAACCGCATGAAAATCCGTTCAGTAGTTTTCGAGTTTATCGCAAACAGACAGACGACGCGGACGACTTTAATTTATAATATGTAGAGATTATTTTTTACTTCTTTAGATTCACTTTGTAACATCATATTAACAGTTCATTTGGATAGGGTTCTAACTTCACTTCACCTTGTTCTGAGATGAGGTGAAGATGTTTGCAAAGATTATCATTATATATTTACCCATTTCTGATTTTGAGGTTAAATCTTACGTAAAGTATTTTAATTGAATATATTTTAATGGAAAATATTTAAATAGGACGTACACTTACCCTTTTAGAACATACCTAAACATGCAAATAGAACCCTGTGCAACCTGCTAGGGTATAATAATTTATTGCACAAGGTTCTAATTACATTTCCCTAATGCAGTTCTAAGCTATGGCCACATCCTATAAACTAAAAAAAAATATTTAGTAACCATATTTATTTTTAACATTTTTATATGAAACATGTTAGGTCCGGGGCCAAAGTGCACAAACTTCGGGAGGTGATTCTACAAAAAAGATGCATAACTTTTTTTGAAATTCCAACATTTTAAGGTAGTTTTTGGGTAAAAAAGTTGAATTGTTTGTATGGAAAAAATATTATTCTTCTGTGGAAAAATATTTTTATATGGGAAAAAAATTGGAAATATGAAAAAAATTATTTAAGTATCTTTTTTACTTCTACCATCATGTAGAAAGAATCACCTCCCGAAGTTTGTGAACTTTACCCCCAGACACCCTTAAAGAGTAAGCCAACTGCTCATGAAGAAACTGAAAAAAAACTAGTTGACAACTCAATCGCTATCCACAGGAATGGAACTTGCGAATTTCATTTGCGATTTGTCACAGCAGGAAAATATCGATTTAGTTCAGCCGAGCGATTTTCTATGTTTTTTGAGATCAAGGTAGATTCGGGCGAGATCTCCACTTGTGTGATTTTCTTTGTCTGTTATTTGCTTTTTCTATGGACCGATGTCAGAATTTGAGCTGTGAGCTGTCACTTTTGTAGTATAGGTCGTTTTAAACACGAATTCATGCAAGTATGCATGACTATTTATTCATTTAACAGCCTTAGAAAATCACACAAATCTGACAAGAGATCTATCTCGATCTTACAAAACATAGAGAATCGCTCGGCTGGAGGTTGATAACTTCTTATTATATATTAAGGTTGATAATTGATAAATTATTAATGAATAATATTTTTGTTCTGATATAATTATTACTGAAGTCGTAAAGTTGAGTTGCGCCGTGAATTGAGTTGCCAATCAGTGTTCAGTTTCTCCATGAGCAAAAGCCCTAAAGCTCCATGCTTGCAGTATTCATATTTTTTTTCTTGTGTACGCTAGATAAGTTTCCCACTGGCCGGAGAAAATGTTTCTATTACAACCAAAATATTGGGGAGTCTTTTGTGGCGGAAGAATAGGGGAAAGAAAGAAAAAAATCATTTGCTTTTGTTTAGTACATTTCAAAAATTGAAAATTTTAAATAATATACAGGGTGTTGACGTACTTAACTCACTTTAACCAGTGATTCGATGACTTTATTTGGAGTAAAAAATGTAAATGAAATTTTGGTCTCCGGTGACTTATATTTTTATTTTTTCAAAATGTTTTTCTCAAACCTAACAACAAAAAATTCTTCCACATTTCATCACTGGTCACTCAGTCGAGTAACCAAACAAACCATCACCCCGGACCCTTACTGTCCAATACCTACTGATTTTTTAAATTTTTTAAGTAATTCTGCTGATAGTTGTGAAGCTTAAGATCCATATCATAATTTGGCTAGAGTATGTAACTAAATTTAACAATGTTAATTATATATACAAAAATGTATCATGTTTGTTTTTATTTAGGGGTCCGAATACTACGACAATTCGGATGATGAAGTGAGAGAACACCGCGGGGCTGAAACTGCAGAAGATGAAATCCCAGAAGATACGGAGACGCTTAGTTCAGCAATTAGATTGGAGGTAGAGAACAATATATCAGAACTTACCTTGACAAGATAAACCACTACAATTATTAAATTAGAATTCAATCATACACAGCGAAACTCTCTTAAAAAGTTTTATTTGCTCCGTACATCAACGACTTTTGACAGGTTATTTTTTCTGAAGGGGAATCTTATTTCATTTCTTTTCCTCTTCTAATTTGGGTTGTTTTCATATTGTCTTGAACTTCACTTGATGATGGCCATTAATTATTTTGTAGATAAAAAATAAAGTATTGAAATAAATAATTGAATTTAACCCGTCTGCTTGGTCCAATATATTCGCACCTCACAATCCGGAAGCCTCAGTTTCTTGCGAAAATTCTTTGGAACGAGATTGTAAAAATGCAAGATAGCTTTCATATTTCAAAGACAATAAGAAGCATTATTTTGTTCTCTTTCTGGTTAACAGAAAAAATACATATTTTTGCGTGAGAGGAAAAGAGATATATAGCTTTTAAAATGTAAGGTCGCTCGGGACGTTTTTGGTCTTATGAAAGTAGAACGCGATTACGTGTTTTGGGATGTATTTAATCCTAAACAAGCAGACGGGAATGACAAAATATTTAACTCTTTCGACATTTCCTTAAGGGGGTATACTAGTCTAGATATTTAGATATAGAGTTTAGATATTCAAGAATATCTCCTTAAAAGGATTTTTCAAAATTCTATTTATTTTAAAAGTTATAGCTATTTTAGTTCAACCGGTTTAGACGGAATCTAAATAGAGCCAAACTATTTTTTTCGAGACGGTTGACACGATATCTCAAGTTATATTGAACCAATTTACTTGAAATTTGGTGTGAGCCTTCTCTATCTATACATTATTCTGTAGCGCCAACTAAAACTATAACAAAATTTCAATTTTTACTATTTTAAAAAAATTCAGAAAAGTAAAAAAATGTCTTTATTTCAGACAGCTGCCATTTTGTGAATTTTTTTTTTTTACTTTTCCTTAGTTTGGGCCATAGCAGCATTTGTTTGGATTAAGAATTAATTTGGTTTAGTTTTTTTCAAATTACTAGGAGGGTTCGTGTCAACCAGGGCAACTCCACTTTTTTGAGACTTTCACTTCAACAATTTTTCAAATTTTTAATTTTTTCGTTTGATTTTTTTTTTTAATGTATTCTTTAATGTTTAATAAATATTTGGTAAAATAGTGGTTATTAAAAATATTATTGGGTTTTTTTTTTATTGCACCTGAAAAAATACCCACAATTCATGCTTCTAGACTAGAATACCCACTTAAACATAATTATTGTGTTTTTGTTTGCAGCAAATGAAGAGAGAAACTGAAGAATACAGATATCAAGTTATCACAGGGAATTATGAAGCTTTGGCCAAACCGGAGACAACAGTCAAAAAGAAAATTAAAAAGGATTCTTATTTTAGTGATGAGGAGATATCGGAATAAATATTTTAAAACTAATATTTGAGTTTCATTTTTGTGTTAACCTATAAATGTGTAGGTAAATTTTACAAAATATCTCGCATTGAGCCCCAGTTTACATGTAGTAATCAAACTTGGACTTTCTATATGAAATGTCAGAGCACACAAAACCAAGAACTTACCAAAATGGTGGATGTATAAATAATAACCACAAAAATATTTGGTTTTAAAAAAAAACTTTATTTTATTGATTGATACTTTTGTACTTACATTTAAAGTTTCCACATATGCATATTATGTTACACTTTAAAGCTTACACGTTTTAAGATATTTACATTAAAAAAATTAAATGGGTAAACGAGTGAAACCCAAATTAAAAAAAAAAAAAAATATTTGGCACAAAAATTACATGCTACTTATGTACAAATTCTTAAGGCCTCTGCCAAATAAAGCTTTTGTATTTTGGAATCTGGCACTTTATTTATTTCTGATAATTTAAATGGTTTTATGAATACATTCATTCAATACACTTTCGGTAAGCCGCCGCTCGATTATCAGACAACTATCTACTATAATCTGCCACTAGTAAGTTGAAAGCAGAAAATTAAGCTCTAATTCGTATGTCAAATTCAGTAGCCCGCTGCGTGTCTAGACTCGAGCGCCAAGCTTTGTACACTGACAAGTTGCATTATTTTACTCTTACACGCTCAGTTGCTATACCGCCATCTACACAGCTGCTAGAGCTGACCATTTTACCACCAGGGTTCATTTTTGTTGTTTCACGATATTTCAGTTAGTCAGAGGTGTATGTGTTTCTGTTCGTTTAGTTCGCCTCTTAATTACCTTTTGCTTGTATTGGCATCTTATTTTCACTACGAGATGCAGTTTGCTCCAGAAGAAGGTCCCAGAAGTTAATTTTGTCAGTAGGCCGTTCTTCAATGTGGTCTGTACTTTCAATCATATCAGGGGATTGTTCTCTCAGGAAATCCAGGAGTTGAATCACTTCAGAAGGATCTTGTTTAACAAATTCTTTAAGATCAATAATTTCACAAGGTCGTTCTGCAACCAATTTTTTGAGATCATTTCTTTCAGAAGGTCGTCTTTTGACAAGGTCCTTGAAATTTACTTCTTCGGGGGAACATTTTCTTTTCCGTTTCTTTCGCATTTCAGCAAGATTTCTCTCCATCCACATCCGATCTCTGAGCCGGTCCCTTTCTTCTTCCAATTCCTTTGACTTCTGTTCTCTGCGTTTCTCTTCTTTGTGGTCCCTACGGTTTATAAGTTTGTTACCTTTTTCAACAAATCTTAGAGAGGAAGTACTCTTGTCAGAGAAGTGTCGATATGTACGATTATCACCAAATCTTTCTTTATCCCGGGATCTTTCCTTATCCTGGGATCTTTCCTTATCCCGGGATGTTTCCTTATCCCGGGATCTTTCTTTAACCTGAGATTTGTCTTTATCCCGGGATCTTTCTATATCCCGGGATCTTTCCTTAACACGGGATCTTTCCTTATCCCGGGATGTTTCCTTATCCCGGGATCTTTCTTTATCCTGAGATCTGTCTTTATCCCGGGATCTTTCCTTATCCCGGGATGTTTCCTTATCCCGGGATCTTCCTTTATCTTGAGATCTGTCTTTATCCCGGGATCTTTCCTTATTCCGGGATCTTTCCTTATACCGGGATGTTTCCTCATCCCGGGATCTTTCTTTATCCTGAGATCTGTCTTTATCCCGGGATCTTTCTTTAACCCGGAATCTTTCCTTATCCTGGGATCTTTCCTTATCCCGGGATCTTTCCTTATCCCGGGATCTTTCCTTGTCCCGGGATCTTTCTTTGCCTTGGGATCTTTCTTTATCCCGGGATCTTTCCTTATCCCGGGATCTTTCTTTATCTCGGGATCTTTCTTTATCCTGAGATCTGTCTTTATCCTGGGATCTTTCTTTATCTTGAGATCTGTCTTTATCCCGGGATCTTTCCTTATTCCGGGATCTTTCCTTATACCGGGATGTTTCCTCATCCCGGGATCTTTCTTTATCCTGAGATCTGTCTTTATCCCGGGATCTTTCTTTAACCCGGAATCTTTCCTTATCCCGGGATCTTTCCTTATCCCAGGATGTTTCCTTATCCCGGGATCTTTCCTTATCCCGGGATCTTTCCTTATCCTGGGATCTTTCCTTATCCCGGTATCTTTCCTTGTCCCGGGATCTTTCTTTGTCCTGGGATCTTTCTTTATCCCAGGATCTTTCCTTATCCCGGGATCTTTCTTTATGTCGGGATCTTTCTTTATCCTGAGATCTGTCTTTATCCTGGGATCTTTCTTTATCTGGGAATCTTTCTTTATCCCAGGATCTATCTTTATCCAAGGATCTTTCCTTATCCCGGGATCTTTCTTTGTCCAGGGACCTTTCCTTATCTGGGTATCTTTCTTTATCCCAGGATCTTTCCTTATTCGGGGATCTTTCTAAATCTGGGAATCTTTCTTTATCCCAGGATCTTTCTTTATCCCAGGATCTTTCCTTATCCGGGGATCTTTCTTTATCCCAGGACCTTTCCTTATCTGGGTATCTTTCTTTATCCCAGGATCTTTCCTTATTCGGGGATCTTTCTATATCTGGGAATCTTTCTTTATCCCAGGATCTTTCTTTTTCCCAGGATCTTTCCTTATCCGGGGATCTTTCTTTATCCCAGGATCTTTCCTTATTCGGGGATCTTTCTATATCTGGGAATCTTTCTTTATCCCAGGATCTTTCCTTATCCGGGAATCTTTCTTTATCTGGGAATCTTTCTTTATCCCAGGATCTATCTTTATCCCAGGATCTTTCCTTATCCCGGGATCTTTCTTTGTCAAGGGATCTTTCCTTATCCCAGGATCTTTCTTTATCCCAGGACCTTTCCTTATCCGGGTATCTTTCTTTATCCCAGGATCTTTCCTTATTCGGGGATCTTTCTTTATCCCGCGATCTTTCTTTATCCAGGGATCTTTCTTTATCCCAGGATCTTTCCTTATCCGGGGATCTTTCTTTATCCGGGAATCTTTCTTTATCCCAGGAACTTTCCTTATCCCGGGATCTTTCTTTATCCAGGGATAATTCTTTATCCCGGGATCTTTCTTTATCTCTGGATCTTTCTTTATCCCAGGATCTTTCCTTATCCTGTGTTCTTTCTTTATCCCGGGATCTTTCTGTATACCTGGATGTTTCTTTATCACCACATCTTTCTTTATGGCAGGATCTTGCTAAATCATCAGATCTTTCTTTATTGCCAGATTCTTCTGTATTACTGGATAGTATATTATCATCACCAGATGTTTCTTGATCACTGGATCTTTCATCATTAGTGATTATCTCTTTATCACTGGACATTTCTATATCACTAAATGTTTCTGCATCACTCAATATTTTTATATCACTGGATCTTTTATTATCACCGGATGTTTCTTTATCACCGGGCATTTCTTTGTCACCGGATCCTTCATTATCAATGAACATTTCTAAATCACTAAATGTTTCTGCATCACTCAATATTTTTATGTCACTGGATCTTTCATTATCACCGGATATTTCTTTATCACCAGGCATTTCTTTGTCACCGGATCCTTCATTATCAATGAATATTTCTATATCACTGAATGCTTCAACATCACTCAATATTTTTATATCACTGGATGTTCCTTTATTACAATTTTTTTCTTCGTCATGATGTTCTGCATCACCATTTCCTTCTTCATCACCTGTTTTATTATCGCTATTCCTTCCGTTATCGCAATATGTTTCTTTTTCCTCATAATGTAATCCAAAGGAACATCCTCTTTTCTGTTTCCTTCGCAATTCAGCAAGATTTCTCTCCATCCACCTCTGAAACCTGAGACGGTCCTTTTCTTCTTCCAATTCCTTTGACCTCTGTTCTCTGCGTTTCCCTTCTCTGTAGTCACTATGATTTAATCTGGAAGACTTCCACTCCTTGATATGTTTGTTCCCCTTTTCAACGTGTCTTTGAGAGGAAGAACTTTTGTCAGAAGATTGTCGATTTGTATGGTTGTCACCAAACCATTTTTTATCACAACATCTTTTTTTACAGCTGAATTTTGCTAAATCATGAGATCTTTTTTCATCGCCAGATTTTTCTACATTATTGAATCTTTCCCTATTCCAGGATCTTTTATCACCGGATGTTTCTTCATCATCTGATCTTTCTTTGTCAAAGGATATTTCTCCATCACTGAATGTCTCTTCATCGCTCGTTATTTCTTTATAACAGAATCCTTCTTTATTTCCGGATGTTTCTTTACCACTGGATATTTCTTTTTTCCTGATTATATCACTAGAACTATTCATGGATTTATCACTGGAACGTTCGTTATTTCTGGATATTTCTTTATCAGTGGAACTTTCTTCATTCCTGGATATTTCTCTATCAGTGGTTATTTCTTTATTCCTGGATTTTTCTTTATCATCGAATGTTTCTTTATCACCAGATGTTTCTTTATCATTAAGAATTTTTTTATCACCGGATTCTTCATTATTATTATATATTTTTACATCACTGAATGTTTCTTCATCACTCGATATTTCTATAATACTGGATTTTTCATTATTCCCGGATTCTTCTTTATTAGCAAATATATCTTTATCACTGGTGTTTTCTTTATCACTGGAACATTCTCTATTCCCAGATATTTCTATATCACTGGATATTTCCATATCACTGGATATATCCATATCACTGGATATTTCCATATCACAGGATCCTTCATTATTCCCGGTTATTTCTTTTTCACTGGATATTTCTATATCACAGGATCTTTCATTATTCCCAGATATTCCATTATCACTAAATCTTTCTTTATCAACGGATGTTTCTTTATCACCAAGTGCTTCTTTTTTACAATTTTTTTCTTCTTCATGATGTTTTGCAACATTTTCTTCTTTATTATCGTCGTATTTTTCTTTATCCTCATAATGTACTACAATATCACGTTTCCTTACTTTATCACCAGATATTTTTTTAACACATCTAACTTTTTCCCCTTCTCCATCATCAATAGTATTCTCATCTTGTTTAGTTATCAGAGGCACAGAAAACTCTAAAGTTAATTGTTTAAGATCTTTTTTATTATATTCTTCAGTGGAGTTGCCTTTTTGTTGGTTGTTAGATGGAGTTGTTTCTTCAGTGGAGTTGCCTTTTTGTTGGTTGTTAGATGGAATTGGTTCTTCAGTGGAGTTGCCTTTTTGTTGGTTGTTAGATGGAATTGGTTCTTCAGTGGAGTTGCCTTTTTGTTGGTTGTTAGATGGAGTTGGTTCTTCAGTAGAGTTGCCTTTTTGTTGGTTGTTAGGAGTTGTTTCTTCAGTGGAGTTGGTTGTTGGATGACTTAGTTTTTTAAGATTATCATCTATCTTCATAATACTGAGGTTTTTGGTTTCATGAGTTTTTTTTTGGGTTTTTACTATGGTTCCTGTTGAGAAAATGAAATATTTATGAGTTTTAGATGCCTTGTATTCCTGGACAATGATGATCAAAAATAAAAATGCTACAGGCAATAAAAATTCAGAAAAAACAGGAAACACTTTTCATCCTCACAGTTTTCAATTTTAGATTATTTTTTAGTGATCACCAGGTTTTGTTTGCTTTATATTTAAAAAAATAACAATTTGAACAAACAAACCATAACAAATTGTAAAAGTAAGAACATATTGCATTTATAAAAAATTACAAGAATCTATTTTTATAGATTTTTTTTTTTTCGTTGATGATCAAAAAAAAACTTCAGTTGAAATCAGTAAATTTCAACTATTGAAAACTCTTGGAATGTACCCCCCGCAACACTAGATCGATCCCAACTCCCAATTCTTGGCCTCTTTCAACAGGCTAAGAATTAGCAAATATTGGGGATCGATCAAATGCAAAAAAAAATTCAAAATGGCTCTAATCGTCGATCGAATGTGCGGTAGTTCAAACAACCCAACCGTAATGTCTGGACACCTGTCTCGACACAGGTATACCCTAGTGAGACAGGCATACAAATAAAACCATTGTAAATATATTTTATTATAGATAAATAAATAAAAAAAATAAATAAAAAATGTTTTATATAAGGAGAAATGCCTTACTAATAAATTGTTTTGATTTTTACACAACTGATAAACAAATATTTATGTAGGTACGGTAAAGGGTAAAACGGACTTACTCAACTGTTGATTAAGGTAAATAAAGTGTTTCATTTTGAGATGTTTCTTTCCAATAATGTGTTGCTGCAGGCCGGTCCAACTGCAACACGAGATCTGAAAATATTGTTCACTATTTCATCAATGTTCCTTCCAACAGTTGTACGGTCAATTTATAAAGACCATCAATTTGTTTGACTTTGGGAACAGCTCATATAGGTCTCAAAGAAATCGTTGACTCCCTTACTGTCGTGGTGAGAAATATGATCTAAACGGTGTTAGAAAAAGAAAACCCTATGCTTTATATTCAAATCTAAAATTCAACCGCAGATGAATTAAAAAGTACACATATATGAAACCAAAGCTTCCGAATGCAATTTGAGAAAAATGTTTAATACTTGGCGAATTTTTTAAAAATTATTTTTACAAGAAATGACAAAAAAAGGAGGTGACAAAATAAATTTGTCTAATAAAATATGTGTTTTTAGATTTTTTTTCTTTATCAGTAATTTGTAAGGTAAGACATTTTCGAAAAGTTTTATATGTTTGAATTCAAAAATTTTATGTCTCTAAAATAATGTTTATTTCTAATAATAAAAGTTGAAAGTTTTTTTAATCACCTTTCAAAAACAGTTTTTAGTTTGCGGATACATTCAGAAATATTCCATTTATTTGGATTTTATTGCAAAGTGGAAATACTATGACTATAAGGGGTTAACTATTAGCAGCACAGTGCGTAGACTGGCAGAGCGATATTGTGGGCTTGCCGTGAAGTCAACAATTGTTCCAAAACAAACTTTATTCAAAGCATGAGGACGTGAGGAAAATAATTTCCCTCAAGGCCTATGTCATCTTTGGCGATGCTGTGTGGAGGGTTTTTTGATGAAAGGAAGGAGTGTGTGATATGGGTAGGTATATGGACTTTGCAAATTCTGCGTGTTTAATAAATGCCATTCATGGTTGCTTCATTCCTTTCCCACAATAGGCCACTTGCATGGACTTCATAACGACTAGGAAAAAATCGTGTGGATAGAGTTTTTTACTAAGATTACGAAAATGTTAGTAAAAAGTTATAGAAATGTACAGTTTTTTTTATTTTTAAATAAATAAATCCATTATTTGGGCTCGTGACGTCACTACATGAAAATGTCCCGTCGCCGAAAATGTTCCTATTAATTTTATAAAATTCCACACTGATTTATTTTTTTATATGGCATCACTTTGATTTCAGGCGAATTTTTGAATTCGTTCACTAGATTTATTGTTTGTTCTCTGCGAACTTATCATTTGGTTTGATTTTTTGACAGATGTTCTGAAGAGAACCCCGTACAATTAATGGCTACGGGGTTCTCTTCAGAACGTGAAGAGGATGTCGGTACATGTTTTAGAGGTATAATGATTATGGTGCTGATTTTAACAAAATAAAATTTTATAATATTCTTATTATTATTACAATTTACAAGTTCAATATATTACATTGAATTTAGTAATATAGACGCTGTACATTATAATGATTCATGATCAATAAGATGGATCAAGGAAAAAAATATTTATGAGATGTAATATTTTTGGTATGCCTCGTTATTCTCCTGTGCCATTCGTGTGGAAAACGTTCTTTTTTTTAAAAATGATTTTCGGCTATGTAATTATCGTTTTTTCACACCTATAAAATTATGTCCCGTCTTTCCGGTTTATAAAAAATGGTCTGATTTTTCGTATTGAAATTTTCAAAAAATCCCCAGGGTTTCAAAAATACGATTAAAAAAAAAAAAAAAATACAGAATGTCTTAGAATATTTGCCTAAACCGGAAAAAAATTTAAAAAAATGTGATGCAAGTGGCCTATTCATGGGTCGGCTCGCTTGTGTATAAACAGACTTACGGCCGTTGTTCCCAACTTTTTGATCGACCAATTTGAGTCTGCAATCAGCTAAGCAATTTGTAAATATTTTAAAGATAATGGTGGATTCGCGTTGTTCCCAAATATTTTATCTTAAGTGCCCGCCCACTTTCAAAAGCATCAAAGTGAAAACTTTCGGTGTTAAATTTATTTATTTATCGACCTCCGTAGTCCAGTGGCTAAGACTCTTGACTCACATTCCGGAGGTCGCGGGTTCGAACCCGGCATGCGCAAATAAATTTTATTTGATTAATTTGTGTTATTTCACAATTAATTCATTAAAAATAATATATAGTATATTTGCGGCATGTTCCAGAGTGGAAGATACTGTTAGTATCGCCCTGGTGTAAGACCACCATTCAGAATTGAAACGTTGCTTGAAAATGGCTTTAGCCGTGTTTAGTGACCAGATCTGAATAGCCAGGTACTTCCCAACCTTCCTCTTCCCCACCTCCTTCCCCTCCCCACTACCTTCAGCCTCACAACATACCCCAATTGGGGATGCCATAGTCTCACTGGCTCCAGACGGGAGCAGTTGAGATTCTTGTGCGGTATTCACTGTAAAAAAATATTAAAGACTTCATTATTGTATTTATTATTAACACATACAATTTCTTTTAAATACTGTTATCCATAAACTGGCATTTTATATTTTTTAAACAAACGTATAAAATAAATTAAAAATAAAGTGTCAGCTAAAGGGACGTACTTGACTTACTTTAACCAGCGATTCCTTACACTATTTGGAGTAAAACATATAAATGAAATTTTGATCTCCGGTGACTTCTTGGTTTTTTTTTTCTTCAAAATCAACAATTTTTTTTTTTTAAATGTAACTCAACCCTCAACCCGCCCCAACCTGTAAAATATCCACTGATTTTATGTTTTAAAAAGAGTTGAAAAATAAATTTAAAAAAAGACCAAAGTTAGATTTGTGGCGACACATCATTATTATCTTCGCCATCAAAAGAAGATACGAGAAACATCTCCTTATATTCGCGTGCATCGGCAAATCTACTTGCTACTAGGTACCTACCTACATATGCCACTCGCGATGTACTTTCTCGCCGGCCGTGCCAGCTGGACGATAATAATATCGCCCCCGCCTAGAAAGGTCTCGAGACAGCACCGTACAATATCTGTACGGCGCCGAATATTTTCGTCAACTGCCGAAGTGGCTCGTATTACCTACCGCGAGGTAGTTACTCTACCGCGGCTATATAAGCAGCCGATCGCTCGCCCGCTGCAGTTCAGTCTCACATTAATCGTCGGTCAACATGTAATAAGTGCTCCTGCATGGTATCGCTACGCTCCAGGGCAGCTTCCTCGAGGTCCATCGCCACGTCTCAGCTACAAGGCCCATCGTGTCTTCAGCTCCTGAGATCAGCTCCATCCCGCGACTTATAAGGTTTGACGCACCTTCAGTCCAAGGGATCAGCTCACCACTTCATGGCACCCCGAAGCCTCACCGTGCTTCGCTGCCATGGAAACACGCTCCGCCTCGCCAGGACTACCTGCTGGTGGCTCAGCTCACCGAGCCACACACCGTTCATCTCCGCGATTCAAAGTGTCGAGCAACGGCCTGGAAGATAGGTCATCTCCACCGCCATGGTGTCGAGCAACGCGCTGACCTTCACCACATCATCTCCACCTCCGTACGCCTGCAGCATCATCTACGGCACTCCGCATTACATCAAGTTACCGCTCACCGACCATCTGCTACGTAGCCCAATAAACGACTGACTCACTACTTCGACATGACGACTTTCATTTCTGTCTCCCGCTCCCTCAGATTTACTTTTTTTACTCCAAATAATGCCAAGAATCAGTAAGTCAAGTACATCCCTGAATAAATGTATATTTTTTTTTTTGAAGAAAACAATAATAAACTAAACGAAAATATGAAAGAGAACAAGACACAGAAAAACGACAATGGTCGCAATTGGGACTCGAACCCAGACCTCTCGTCTAACCGGGACGTTAAAAAGTTAATAGTTCCATATGAATAAATTCGGATACATTTATCCAAGATGCTATCCAGGATACAAACAAATTCTTAGAATGATTGTTTCCAATAAAAAGGGTAGTTGCCCGTAATATGGAAAAATAATTAGTTGAAGATAATATTGTTAATTCTAAAATTTGAAGTATTAGGTCCTTACATATGAAATTGGCGTTTTGCCGTACTGGCAACTTTGATCTCAAATATCTTTTCTTTGGTTAGGAATTCCAAATTCAAATTTATACAGCTATTTACTCAAGTATTTGTGTTTCGAAAATTATAATTCATTTGTTTTTTCCTTAATTGTTTTTTGTCTTTGCGTCACTTAGTTTACAAAATGGAAAACTTGAAATATTGCATTATTTACGAGTATTATTTATTTCCACTGTGGCACCAGTGCTGCAGAAATGGCTCGAAGGTTTAATGATGTGTATGGCGACGGTGCCGCAAAAGAAGCGTTTTTGGTTTCAACGTTTTCGTTCTGGAAATTTCGACCTGCAGAACAAGCCCCGTGGACGGCCGGAGACCAAAGTTGATAATGAATAATTAAAGATTGTGGAAGCGGATCCATCGCAAACCACGTCCGAGTTAGCTGCAGGCTGCAGTGTTAGTGATAAAACTGTTTTAATCCACTTGAAGCAAATAGGGAAGGTGAAAAAGCTTGAAAGGTGGGTACCTCACAAATTGAGTGAAGCAAATCAACAAACACGCGTTAGAACGCTAGATCACACACTGCACAACAGACGGCTAACAAATTAGAGGAGCTTCAATTGGAATGTCTAAGACATCCACCGTACTCTCCGGACCTTGCCCCAACAGATTACCATTTTTTTCGAAATTTGGATAACTTCTTGCAAGGGAAAAAATTCAACTCCGATGGGGCAGTCCAAACCGCCTTCAAAGATTTTATTGATTCCCGTCCGAATGGTTTTTTTAGTAAAGGGATCGATGAACTACCTATGAGATGGCAAAATTGCATAGATAGCAATGGTACATACTTTGATTTAATACAGATTAAATAAATACAAACACAAATACATGAGTAAATAGCTGAATAAATTTGAATTTGGGATTCCTAACCAAAGAGAAGATATTTGAGATCAAAGTTGCCAGTACGGCAAAACGCCAATTTCATGTGTAATATTTAAAAAAAAATCGACTTTATGTTCCTCCCATACAAAACGCTAATTTCATATGTAAGAACCTAATATGAGGATTGACAATAATTATGACTTTTTGACAGAAGGTGGTGTAGCTACCTGCGCTGTGAGAAGTACTTACTTAAGAATTCAAATTCAAGCAATTCAAATTCCAATTCTTTTGAACAGCAAGCTGAAACAAATGGTACTGTTTGTTATTTTTTTAACTGTCACACTCCATATGTTGATAACATTGTGAAAATTTTAATGACACATAAAAAACTATCAACCGATGATTCTAGAGCTTTCTTTTAACTGTGTTTACGTAGCACGTTCAATTGCTACATTGGTGACACCGACGTTCACATTAGTGACCACGAAGTTTACATTTGTGAATCCGACAGTGAACACGACGCGTGCAAGTACGTCTACCGCGAGCACGTCGCGCACGAAATAAACTCTTCGGTGATAAATTTCGCGCACCAATCATCATCATGTCTCTTGTGAGCGGAACATCTGAGGACAGCCAGCAACCAATAACCAGCAACAAGCAACCAACGACAAGTAACCAGCAACCCAACATCAGGAATCCACCGCCTGAGGTCAACCGAGTGGCAGTACGCATTCCGCCTTTTTGCCCTAATGACCCAGAATTATGGTTCGCTATGGTGGAGCGCAGCTTCGAGGCAGCAGGAGTGACCGTGGATGCCACAAAATTTGGTTTCATTCTCGGAGCCTTGGATCCCGCCCACGCCCAAGAAGTCCGGGACATCATTGTGAAGCCCCCTGAGGTCGGTGCATATGCACTATTAAAATACGAATTAACCAGACGCCTCAGCTCCACGCAGGAGCAGAAGACAAGGAGACTTCTGGAACATGAAGAGATCGGAGACCGTAAACCCTCCCAATTCTTGAGACACCTGCGCACCCTCGCCGGCAGCGCTGTGCCCGATGAGGTTTTGAGAACCCTATGGATGGGTCGTCTTCCTAGAAGTATGCAGGTGGTTCTGGCTACGCAGCAAGACACTCCGCTTGACAAGGTGGCCAGCTTGGCCGACGCCATAGCAGACTATGCTGGTAGACCGGCAGTTAACTCAGTGGCTGTTCCATCGTCCGAAGATTCATTGGTTACACAGATGGCGCGGTTGATGCAGCCTCTCCAACAAGAGCTCGCTACCTTGAGGCGCGAAGTTTCGACACTACGCTCTGGCCAGCATAGGAGGAGCGCCACCCCGCATCGTTGGAGCAATCGTTCCCGCAGTCGGTCCAGAGGTCGTCAGCCCGAGGGAACATGCTGGTACCACTGGAAGTATGGGACGAAGGCAAGCAAGTGCACCAAACCCTGCAACTTCCAGCAGGAAAACGCGCGGGGCCCAAACTGATGGCGACCAGCACCAGCCCCAACCAAGTCAGTCGCCTTTTTGTTACCGACAGGGTAACCCGTACCCAATTTCTTATAGACACCGGCGCAGATCTCTGCGTTTTCCCACGACGCCTTGTCCAGGGACGCCCCACTAAAGCGACATACGAACTGGCAGCAGCAAATGGCAGCACAATCGCTACTTATGGCAGCCTAACGCTCAACCTGGATCTGGGATTGCGACGCGACTTTACTTGGAGCTTCGTCATTGCAGACGTCTCCAGGCCAATCATCGGGGCAGACTTTCTCGCCAAGTACGAGCTACTGGTGGATGTCCGAAATAAACGGCTGCTGGACCAGGTGACGAATTTGACCATCACGGGAAAACGAAGCGACAACAAGATCGCTTCCATTAAGACGGTCACAGGAACGTCCCCGTATCATAAGCTTCTTCAACAGTTTCCTGACATCACTCGCCCTGACGGCGCCAGGAGGGAAGTTCGTCACGCAACACTGCACCATATTAACACCACGCCAGGACCTCCAACAGTCGAACGCCCACGACGCCTTGCTCCTGACAAGTTAAAACGCGCCAAGAAGGAGTTCGAGGCCATGGTCCGTCTCGGAATCGCTCGACCTTCCGAGAGCTCTTGGGCATCTCCCTTGCACATGGTACCCAAGAAGGACGACCAGTGGAGACCATGTGGCGATTATAGAAGATTGAACGCCAGAACTATTCCGGACAGATACCCCGTACGCCACATCCAAGATTTTGCACAGGCACTGAGCGGCACCAAGATCTTCTCAACGATTGATCTGGTGCGGGCATATAATCAAATCCCTGTGGCTCCCGAGGACATTCCGAAAACAGCAATCACTACGCCATTCGGACTCTTCGAATTTCCGGTGATGTCTTTCGGCCTCCGCAACGCAGCCCAGACCTTCCAACGCTTCATGGACGAGGTTACCAGAGGCTTAGATTTCTGTTACGCCTACATAGACGACATCCTTATTGCCTCAACGTCAGAGGAAGAGCACCTAGCCCACCTCAAGATATTATTCCAGCGCCTGCAGGAATATGGTGTTGTCATCAACACCGCCAAATGCCATTTCGGCCTGACCAAGGTCAAATTCCTAGGATACTCGGTGTCCGACGCTGGCACTTCACCCCTCCCAGATAAAGTGGAGGCCATCAACAACTACAGCCAACCAGCTTCCATCAAGGATCTCCGCCGTTTCCTGGGAGCAATAAATTTTTACAGAAGATCCATTCCCAACGCCGCGAGGACACAAGCTCCACTCAATGACCTCCTAAAAGGGAACCAAAAAGGCAAACAACTCGTGTCTTGGACTGCCGAAACAGTAGAAGCTTTCAGCAAGTGCAAGGAAGCTCTGGCCCAGGCAACCCTGCTCGTTCACCCGAAGTGCGACGCCCCACTCTCTATCGTCAGCGATGCGTCTGATACTACAGCCGGTGCCGCACTCCACCAATTCGTCGCAGGTCACTGGGAGCCTCTAGCATTCTTTTCGAAGAAGTTTTCGGCAGCTGAAAAGAAATATGGCACATACGACAGAGAACTACTAGCCATCTATCTCGCTGTGAAATACTTTCGCCACATGGTGGAAGGCAGGTCGTTCACCATATTTACAGACCATAAGCCTATCACGTTCGCCTTCCAACAAAAAGCAGACAAATGCTCACCAAGGCAATTCCGCCATCTGGACTATATCAGCCAGTTCACAACTGACATCCGACACGTCTCCGGAAAAGACAACATCGTCGCGGATGCTCTCTCCAGGGTCGAGACGATAGATACTCCTCTGGACTACGCAGCGCTGGCAGCTGACCAGATGTGCGACCCTGAACTGGAACAACACTTGCAAGGAAGTTCTAGCCTACAACTTAAAAAGATTAATATTCCGGGTACTGACGCGCATCTCTACTGTGACGTCTCAACTACCATAGCCAGACCCTTCGTCACGAAGAAGTTCAGACCTGCGGCATTCAATGCGGTCCATCAGCTGGCTCACCCTGGAATTAAGGCCACGGTTAAGCTCATAACTCAACGTTAATAATAATAATAATATTTGGATGATTTATATAGCGCCGTTTTTGTGAAAAATCACCTCAAGGGCGCTGTACAAACTTATAATACATTTCTAAAATCTAAAAAACTACAAGCTAGGCAAACAATTATAAACAACTTATGGCTAAAAATTGCGTTATGTCTGGCCGGCCATTAAAGCTGAGACTATTAAGCTCGCACGCAATTGCCTTCAATGCCAACGAAGCAAGATTACACGGCACGTGTCAGCACCCCTGGGAGCCTTTCCCAGACCCTCCGCTAGATTCGAGCACGTCCACATCGACATAATCGTCATGCCTTCTTCAGAAGGATGCCGATACTGTCTCACGTGCGTAGACAGATTCACGAGATGGCCAGAGGCATTCCCGATCCCAGACCAAGAGGCTGAAACAGTGGCGCGTGCTTTCTACAAGGGCTGGATAACAAGATTCGGCACTCCACTCCGCATTACTACGGACCAAGGGAGACAATTTGAGTCGAGGCTGTTCAGGCAGTTGAATTTCCTGGCAGGCACGACGCAAATCCATACAACTGCATACCACCCCGCAGCAAATGGCATGGTGGAACGATTTCATCGTCAACTGAAAGCAGCGATCAAGTGCCATCAGAATAACCGTTGGACGGAAACACTTCCCACCGTACTCATGGGAATCAGAGCAGCTTGGAGAGATGACCTCGCGACAACCTCAGCCAAGCTAGTATACGGCGAGCCGCTCCGCTTACCCGGCGAATTTCTATGTACAGCACGACCTAATGTTAACGACGACACCGGAAGCTTCCTAAAGGAACTACGGAAACATTTCAACGAGCTGAGACCAGTTGAAGGTACCCGCCATGGTTATGGACATCGTTTCGTCTTCCAAAATCTTCCCACAGCTTCTCACGTCTTTCTGAGGGACGACACAGTCAAGAGCCCGCTTCAACAACCCTACAGCGGCCCTCATAAAGTCGTTCGTCGGCACGAACGAACATATACCATACTGGTAAAAGGGAAGGAAATCACCGTGAGCATCGACCGCCTCAAACCAGCATACGTTGCTCAAGATCTTGAGAGTTTCACATCACACTCGCAAACCGCATCAGAGTCACCAGCCGCCACATCACAACCAACCCTTCCGTTGTTCGATGGCAGTAAGGATCGGACACACACAACCACTCGTTCTGGAAGGCGGGTTCGATTTCCCGATCACCTCGGTATCTGACTATTTCTCTTTCCACCGCAGCCATGTCTGCGTTGTCTGGGGAGGGAGTACTGTAGCTACCTGCGCTGTGAGAAGTACTTACTTAAGAATTCAAATTCAAGCAATTCAAATTCCAATTCTTTTGAACAGCAAGCTGAAACAAATGGTACTGTTTGTTATTTTTTTAACTGTCACACTCCATATGTTGATAACATTGTGAAAATTTTAATGACACATAAAAAACTATCAACCGATGATTCTAGAGCTTTCTTTTAACTGTGTTTACGTAGCACGTTCAATTGCTACAGTGGCAATAGCGAAATTGGTTAACGCGCACATCCCGGTTAGACAAGAGGTCTGGGTTCGAGTCCCAGTCTCGACCATTGTCTTTTTCTGTGTCTTGTTCTCTTTCATATTTTTGTTTAGATTATTATTATCTTCTTCTTCAGTGATATATTACATTGATGGGAATAACCTTCAAAAGTTATAAAAGAGAGTTTTTCTTATAAAAAATTGAATATTTTTTTATGTTATTTCTTCACAAGAGTCCCAACTGCTCTACGGGGGTCTCTCACCAAGAAGATCCTGAGAGTATTTACCACGAGCTGCAAGTATACTATGTATATATGTTAAATTACATAATTATTTAATTTAATAAAATTTACTTGTGAATGTAAACAATGCAAATTTGTGAAAATTCTAAAAACAAATAAATATTGACACCAGGGTATGAAACCATTTTTTTAAGTTTGTACGATGTTCACACATGTTTTAGGGTTGCCAAAAGTTGCAAGGATCTCTTCGGGACGGTGACCCGACAATTCATCCTGCGACAATTCATCCGGCGACAGTTCATCCTGCGACAGTTCATCCGGCCGACAGTTCATCCTGCCGACAGTTCATCCTGCCGACAGTTCATCCCGCCGACAATTCATCCGGCGACAATTCATCCTGCCTGATCATTTAGAAGATTTTTATTAAGTAAGTATGCAAAGAGGATATACGGCCGTACAACCAAAATCGATATACTTATATCTGAAGGCATCTTGAGTGGAAATCCGCTGTAAAAATATTTTTACTAACAATAATTTCGACTCTCCGAAGAAGAATGCGTGAATAACAAAATACGACATACTTATACGTGCAGTCGGCTTAGCAAAGGTAAAGATTCCTACTTGCATCTAATATAACTTTTTATCTGAAATTAACACCATCTTTTTAGGGTGAATTGACTGATTTAAAAAAAAAACACAAGAGTCCCAACCGTCTCGAGCCAGTGAGTGCCAATGGCATCCCCAATTTTGGTATGGTGTAATGCTGAAGGTAGTGGCGAGGGGAAGGAGATGTGGAAAACGTATCTTCCTGGCTATTCAGATCTAGTCACCAAACACGTCTAGGTTAGGTTAGGTTAGGTTAGGTTAGGTTGTACGGCCGTATATCCTCTTTGCATACTTACTTGAAGAAAAAATCTTCTAAATGATCAGGCAGGATGAATTGTCGCCGGATGAATTGTCGGCGGGATGAACTGTCGGCAGGATGAACTGTCGGCAGGATGAACTGTCGGCAGGATGAACTGTCGCAGGATGAACTGTCGCCGGATGAATTGTCGCAGGATGAACTGTCATGGAACCCTTCAGGACAGTGATGCTATGTCGAAAAAATAATCAAAATCCAAAATACTTTTAAGCAAACAAAAAAATTCAATTATGAATATAAAATAAGGCTAAAACCCGAAATCGATTTTATGTTTGTCCACCACAAAATTTTCCCCAGCGCCTTGGGGTGATTTTTCACAAAAACGGTGCTATATAAATTATCTAATTATTATTTATCTAAAGAAAGTAAGTATATGCACTATTGATTAGTGCTGTAATAAATAATGTTGGTACTTACATTACACTGGTCGCATTTGAATTTTGACTTTATTGCTGGTTTTACTTTCACAGGCCATTTTTGAACTGTGGGGTTTCGGGCTGGAGGTTTTTGGACTGTTTGTTTTAGGAGCAGGGGCTTTTGTACTGTGGTGTTTAGGACTAGGGGTTTTAGAATTGTGGGGTTTAGGACCGGAGGTTTTTGAACAGTGGGGTTTAAAAGCGGAGTTTTTTGAATAGTGGGATTTAGGATCGGAGTTTTTTTAATTGTGGGGTTTAGGGACAGGGGTTTTTGGATGGGGGGGTTTAGGTCCGGGGATTTTTGAACGGTGGGGTTTAGGACTGGAGAGTTTCGAATAGTGGGGTTTAAGGCAGGGAGTTTCGGGTTAGTGGGGTTTGGGACCGGAGTTTTTTGAATAGTGGGGTTTAGTGATAAGGGTTTTTGGACTGGAGGGTTTAGGTCCGGGGGTTTTTGAACGATGGGGTTTAGGACTGGAGATTTTTGAAAAGTGGGGTTTAAGGCGGGGGGTTTTTGGTTAGTGGGGTTTGGGACCGGAGTTTTTTGAATAGTGGGGTTTAGTGATAAGGGTTTTTGGACTGGAGGGTTTAGATCTGGGGGTTTTTGAATGATGGGGTTTAGGACTGGAGATTTTTGAATAGTGGGGTTTAGGACCGGGGGTTTTTGAGCAGTGGGGTTTAGGACTGGGGATTTTGTAATAGTGGGGTTTAAGGCCGGTGGTTGTTGGTTAATGGGGTTTGGGATTGGAGTTTTTTGAATAGTGGGGTTTAGGGACAGGGGTTCTTGAGGTATGGGGCTTAGGACCGGGGGTTTTTGGAATGTGGAGTTTAGAATCGGAGTTTTTTGAATGGTGGGGTTTAGAGGCGGGGGTTTATTGACAGAGGAGTTTAGAACCTGGGGTTTTTGGACTAAGGGGTTTAAGATCAGGGGTTTATGGACTGCAGGGTCTAGAACCGGGGGTTTTTGGATTGTGGAGTTTAGGATCGGAGTTTTTTGAATGGTGGGGTTTAGAGGTGGGGGTTTACTGACAGAGGGGTTTAGAACCTGGAGTTTTTGGACTAAGGGGTTTAAGATCAGGGGTTTTTGGACTGCAGGGTCTAGGACCGGGGGGTTTTGGACTGTGCAGTTTATGATTGTTGGGATTAGGGCCGGAGTTATTAGGACTGGAGATTTTTGAATATTGGGGTTTAAGGCTGGGGGTTTTTGGTTAGTGGGGTTTAGAACCGGAGTTTTTTGAATAGTTGGGTTTAGGGACAGGGGTTTTTGGACTGGAGGGTTTAGGACTGAGGGTTTTTGAACAGTGGAGTTTAGGACTGGAGATTTTTGAATAGTGGGGTTTAAGACCGGGGGTTTTTGGTTAGTGGGGTTTGGGATCGGAGTTTTTTGAATGGTGGAGTTTAGGAATAGGATTTTTTGGACAGGGGGGTTTAGGACGGGGGGTTTTTGAACAGTGGGGTTCAAGACTGGGGATTTTTTAATAGTGTGGTTTAGAAGCGGGGGGTTTTTGACAGGGGAGTTTAGAACCTGGGGTTTTTGGACAAAGGGGTTTAAGATCAAGGGTTTTTGGACTGCAGGGTCTAGGACCGGGGGGTTTTGGACTGTGCAGTTAATGATTGTGGGGATTAGAACTGGTGTTTTTTGGACAGTGGAGTTTTGGACCGTGAGGTTTAGAACCGTAGGGATTAGGACAGGGTTTTTTTGATCTATAGGGATTAGGAGCGCAGGTTTTTGAACTGTAAGGTTTAGGATGGTGGGGATTATATCCGGGGGTTTTAGGATGGGTGATTTTATGATTGGTGCTTTTAGGACTGGGGTAGTATGAATTTCTAAACTCTCACGTTGTAAAAGAATTGATCTGAAAAATTAAAAATACAAGAAATAAATAAAAAGGTGTCATTATTTATATAAACTACTAAGAATTTCACACCGGAATGGGATTAGGTAAAATCCAGTTGCATTAACACACGCCTGTAAAAAAATTAACATCCACTATCCGCATTTTATCAGAAACAATAACTGAGTGAATTTGAAGGTGCAATTTGCGGAGATTATTTGAAAAAATTTAGAATGGTTGAAAAGTCATCTTTTCTCTTGATAGCCACTCGAGTGACAGCAACCCAAATTTAGGTAGGTGATTTTTATAAATCAACCCATCAGGCTAATTTGTTCACTTTTCGGAACAATTCGCATGATCTCTTTGAAATTATTGTATCTCCCTTACCATCAGTGTGAGAAATATGATCTAAATGGTGTTAGAAAAAAAACATCAAGCTTTATTTTTTAATCTAAAAATTTACTACAAAAGAAGTAAAATGTACACCTTTATGAAGCAAAAGTTTCTGATCGCAATTTGAAAAAAAAATTGTAATTTTGATAATTTAATATTTATTATGAATGACAAAAAAAGTTAGGCGACAGTAACCTTAATACATTTGTCTAATAAAATACCTATTTTTTTTTTCGTTATCAATAATTTTAGTTAAAAAAACCAATTGGAACCATTTTAAAATTTTGTGTTTGCTGGCAAAATTTTATATTTTAAAAATTATATGTGTATTCTGAATTACAAACTCTGAAAGCGTTTTTATCACCTTTCAAAAAGAGTTTTTAGTTTTTGGATACGTTACGAAATATTCCAATTATTTGGATTTCATTGCAAAGCAGAAATATTTTGAGCCTCTGAAAAAATATGGTCAATGCCCGAAGGGTTAAAGACTTGTTTGAAATATCTTTATAAAACCCAAAAAACATGGGATAAATGGCTAAATCTAGGTAGATTAAATGGCTGTAAACTGCACTAAGCAGTTTATTATATTTCCAAATTAATATTTGGATATTAATTCAATAATTCAATAATGGCCAAATCAAAACCCAAATCTCCAACACTCGAGTGGTTAAAATATGTTTTTCTCAACAAACTATTTTACGCATTTACTGGATATATTACATCACCTTAGTTCTTAATTGTCCAAATGACCATTTGAAAATTTTACAGGAGAAGAAGGTTTTCTTTCATTATTTCAATGAAACATTATGATAGGTGTTTAAGATAAAGCCATTTCTGTAAAGGTAAAGGTCTCATTAGTTTAAATAAGTCTTAGTTAAATGATGTAACTGTATACTTTATTTTTAATTTTAAAGTGGAGATTTAACAAAAACTAAAATGGTCATTTGGACAATTAAGAACTACGGCGACGATTAGATGTAAGTCAACGATTTATATTACTGTTCCAAGGTTAATAGAAAATGAAAAACAAAACTCGTCGGGCCGCTTTCAAAACTTCAAACATGCGATGTGGCTGGAAGTAAAACCCTGCCATATTGCAGTTAATTCAAATCCGTCACGAATTTTTAACCAATCACCGCTCTACCTTGCTACTCTTCTATTAGAAAATTCTACTTTTGCCTATTTAATTCAAGTTTCAAGTTCAGAAAGCAAGACCCATAATTTAATAAAAATTGTATAATTTGTATAGTATTTTGGTGGAAATAACCTCCTGAATTGTTAAAATGGCATAATTGTTATCCACAATTTTACAGCGGTAATAATAAAATTAACATTGTATTTCTATAAGTTTTGTGATATTTCATCTCAAGTGTGCTACATCTTTATCTGTAATAAACTTTAAAATAACGATTTTGAATTCAGGGGTCATAAAATGACTCCCACAAAGCTCCTCACACAGCTGCTGCAAAAATATTAATGCTATTCCAGTTGTGCAAAAAAAGTTTGTTTATTTTATGAAAATTTCTTACAGTTTATGTGTTCCTTCTGGAGCAATGAGAAGGGTGAGATTCTTTGTCTGTCTTTTTCCATTGACAATTCTGTAAATAAAACAATAATTTCGCATTACAATTGACATATATAAAAAAAAAACTATGCACATGCACGCTGTATTATCGTCTACGTATCAATGCTGATTTCTCAATGATTTCTTTTCTGTTGATACGGCTGTGTTCAAAAGTTTAATATAATCTGTAAATCAATATAATGTAATGGTCACAAACAATTTAGGAGGTGGGTATGAGTACCGTCTCCACAGAAACCATTTGTTGGATAACCAATGCCTTTGCCATAGGTCACCCCAAGCAGTTTGCTACGTTTGGTGACTTAGCAGGGGTTCCCGGATTCATAGGGTGTGGTTTGTCTAGGTCTTGGCGGTGGATGCGTCTACCCACCAAATGCATGGCAGGCTGGATCGAGAGAGAATGGTTGAGGGAGTCCCTTTGATCTCTCCAGCCGGAAACTAACCCCCAGATTCCTACCCACCCCTCACACTCTTTTTCTACCCAGAACTTCCTCATGGAATGACATGGACCCCAAGGGAAATTATTTTCCTCAGGCGTGGAACTAATGTAAAAACTTACAAATTGTGTTCACATCCGTCATAGTGATCTTTTGCCATTTCCGGAGAAGTGAACATCTCGTTGCATAATTCACACTCCTCTTCCCGAACTTTGAAGTCATTATATCCCTGTAAATAAAAATGTTAAATCAAACATAAAGTTTAAAGTGGATATAAATACACAGAGTAGACCGGTCAGTGGTTGAGAGGACAAAGCGCTTGGGTCCCACAAGGGTGTCACGTGTTCGATTACTCGACTGGCTAAGTCCTCCATCACAACACAAGCAACATTTTCGGCTTTCTGTGTTGGTAGTAGGAGATATTCAAACATTGTTGGGTTATTCGTAACCCGGGAATGTTTGTCTTTCTTTTAAAAAAAAAAAAAATAAATTTGGATATAATGACCCTCAAGGGGCCGGCGAAACTTTGTCGTACTAACCGGACGATTTGAGCTTGTTTTTACATGAGACAAGCCGAACTCGTATGAAACTCGTGAAAAACGGTGTAATATAGCAATTTTTTCTTCAATTGAAAAACGCTTTCGCTTCACTTAACTCATTGGTCGAGCTTTTAACCTAGTCACAACAGATGATAACTGACTGTGATTTACGCAAGTCGTACTAAACGCATATGTTTTTCTAGTACCTAACTTGTTTTTACGTTGTAGTCACTAAAAACGGTAAGCCGTTAAAAGTGAAGTCGTTATATCCGAATTCTACTGTACTGTAAAATAAGATTAATATGCCAGTCAAAGAATTTCGAGAATGGCACAGTTTTAGCACATTGTTGTGTATTAAACAAGTATTTAAATCCCCGCAACGCTGCACTCTCTGCGACACTTAGTCTCGGTGTGACAGCCATTCGCGATGAAGCTTCCGCTCACCGCACCCGCCAGGTATGAATTACGCTCTATAATTAGTTTTTTGTGCAAAGAACAAAACCCTAGTAGAAATTCATTCTCAGCTACTTGAAGTTTACGGAAAACAGTGTACGAGTGTGAAAATGTGCGCAAATGGTGCAGAGAATTTAAAAGCGTGCGGGAAGGCAATCGGTTTCAGATGGAAAAATGGCCAAAGTGGAAAAAACAATGATTGCAAATCGACGGGTGACGGTTCGGGAGCTCTGTGATATGATCCCTCATGTCAGTAAGACGACTATTGACAAGATTTTGACAAAAAATTTAGGAGACCACAAAGTCTGCCCAAGGTGGGTCCCAAAATGCTCACCGAAGATCACAAACAACAACGGGTTGAAGCAGCCCGCGAATTCCTTGAGTTCCACGACATCGATGGCGAAGAATTCTTGTGACTGGGGACAAGACCCGGATACACTACACGACCCCAGAGACAAAGGAACAATCCCAGTGGCATCGTTCAGATTCACCGAAGCAAAGTTTAAAAACTAATTACACAGCGTAATTCACACCTGGCGGGCGCGGCGAGTGGAAGCTCCATCGCGAATGGCTGCCATGCCGAGACTAACACCCGTATGCATAGTCGGTTCCTCGAGACCTCCTCCACTCGACCTTAGTCGAGGTCACCTCAAGGAAATCTTAAAAACTTCCTTGAAATCAGTATGCACAGTTACAGCTTCACCCTCCAGTGAGGAACCTCCAGTGAGTCGAGTCGAGGTTGAGTGAAGGAATGACGTCATTAAATTTTTTATTATTATATTGGCAAACTGTAGAAAATATGTTTATGGTTCACTTTTTTCGTCTATGGGCTGTCTTCTTCTGAGATTGTGCTCTACTTCTGTGGCGCTATCTGTCAATTCTGTCATTCAACTCAACTGTCGAGTGCAAAGAGAATTTGGTTAATTTGATTTCGTTCGTTTTTCATTAAAATTATTATGGCCGGGAGGCAAGTTTTTAGTGAAATGGAAAAGGCGTGCTTGAGGGAATTAATTGTTAAGTACAAATTAAACACCACGGGAACAATCGGGGCAGGAAACCCAAATGTAAACAAAATTGCATGGGCCCAGCTTACCGAAGAATTCAATTCTGTTGAAAATAACAGCAAAGTAAGTAGAATACTTTACAATTTTATTTAAATACTACTGTTCAGGATCTCAACTTCCGCTCTCCTGACAAAGCAATCCGGCGTGGTAACACCAGATTCCAAGGGAAGTGTGGCTGGAGTAACTCTTCAATAATAACTCCAGCTCTTGAATAATTGGTCTTTATTGAAACAATAAAAGACCCGTAGGGTAGCTCATGTACGGTGAGCCCAATGATGCTATCTCTCTCCGCGGTTTTATAACCCACATGAAGTGAAAACCTGGCAGCAGACGTTTTGCCCAAAAACGACCCGCCCAAGACGGATGGTAACAAGAGAAGAAGGAATTAAAAAATCCGTGGCAATACGAAATCGCCCTGGCAATTGCCAACACAAAAGATGTTGCCACAACCATTAGGGTGACAATCACAAATATTAATATTTCAGTACCTGAAATCTTAACATATTCCCGCCCAAAACGAGTATTAAGGAATAGTCGTTTTTCATAAAATAATATATTAGAAGAGATTGCAACATTGGTACTCAGAATTTACCCAACGAGTTCACATACAAAAATAAACAATATTCAATATATGGATATCAAAATAATAACAAAAAACTTATAACTAAGTATATAACCCTATGTCAGACTTGACATTAAAAAATGAAAGTTTAATAACGTAGAACCTTCTGGTGCGCTGCACCCACTTATGTGAAAATGGTTTAACACTTGGCACTGATGAGCCTGACGGCACTTTGATTTACACATCACATCACTTTTAGCGTTGTAATTGGTTCTTAATCCAGGTTGGAGGAAGCATCCTCCATGGGAAGTAGACAGAGCTGTGTCACGGCTCTTTTGGTGACACCTCTGGCCGTCCTCAAGGAGACGACGCGGACGCGTCCGTCTTGGCCAGGGTGGATCTCCGTCACTCGCGCCATCCTCCAGTACTGCGGAGGTAGCTGGTTGTCTTTGATGATGACCATGTCACCAGGCTGTAAACTGCGTTGACGTCCTTCTTGCCATTTGACTCGGTTCTGCAATTCTGCTAGGTATTCCCGGCTCCATCTGTGCCAAAAAGATTGAACAACGGTAGACATCTTTTGGTAAATATTAAGCCTGTTTGTAGGCAGATGATGGATATCAAGCTCAGGCAATGCTAACAGGTTGTCGCCAATAAGGAAGTGTGACGGAGTGAGGGCGTTTAAGTCATTTGGATCTGATGTTAATGGAGTCAGAGGACGGGAATTTAAACAAGCCTCAATCTGTATTAGTATGGTATTCATTCCTTCGTATGTCAAAACAGTTGACCGCATTGCTTTTTTTAAATGCAACTTGGTCATTTTAACTGCACTTTCCCAAAGTCCCCCGTGATGCGGTGAGCGGGGAGGCAAGAAACTCCAGCTAATATTCTGCTGGGCCAAAAAATTATGGATTTCTTTATCAGATGCCTTCAAAAAATCAAATAGTTCAGTAAGTTCCCTATAACTACCTGTAAAGTTAGTTCCATTATCAGTAAAGAGTCGTGAGGGTTTACCCCTCCTAGCTATAAATCTTTTCAATGCATTCATAAATGCCATTGAAGTTAAATTAGTCACTAATTCTAGGTGAATTGCCTTCGTTGAAAAACAAATAAATAAACATATGTAAGATTTTACACTCTTAGCATTTCTGGTTAAACCAGACTTAATTAAAATTGAACCTGCAAAATCTATGCTGGTTACATAAAATGGTCTTTGGATTCGGAATCGGTCAGCAGGAAGGTCACCCATGAGCTGGCGACACTTGCGCGGACGGACTCGGAAACATACAATACATTTATGCAGTGCTCGCTTCACTGCGTTTTTACCAAATATTGGCCAAAAACGTAAACGCAGTAATGCGAGCAGAGCATTACATCCTAAATGTAAATTCTCATAATGCAGATGGGTTATTATTAAGTCAGTCAACTTATGATTTTGTGGTAACAAAATTGGATGTTTTTGAGAGGCTGAGGTAATATCGGATTGTGATAGTCGACCTCCAACACACAACAACCCATCCTGCATAAAAGGATTTAGTGCCTTTACTTTGCTCTGCCTAGATACAAATCTTCCATTACTCACAGACGCTATTTCATCATGAAATGCGAATCGCTGAGCGTTCAAAATCAATACATGCATGGCATGTTCCAGTTCGATTACAGAAAGCTCGTCGACCCGCATCGGTCTTCGTTTAGAACAGTTATGTATGAAACGTAACATATAAGCAACTACGCGCCTCAGTCGTCTTAATGAAGAATAATTATTAAATATTTCCCAATCGACAGGACTACTAGTAACCAAAACTATCCTCGCCATTTCTGGCAACTCCGTGGGAGTATCAAATGTAGAACGTGGCCACTTATCCTCGTCGGACGTGAGCCATGGTGGTCCTGACCACCATAATGAAGATGTTTTCAACTGCTGAGATGTTATTCCTCTGGAAATTATGTCAGCTGGGTTTTCAGTTGAACAAATGTGACGCCATATAGCGCCATCACCTTCACGTTGTATTTCTGATACGCGGTTAGCAACAAAGGTAGTCCAACGGTACGGTTCTCCTGCAATCCAAGCCAATGTTATTGACGAATCACACCACAAAGTGGTGTCAACCGTTACTTGGAGAGCTGCCGTCACCCGCTTCATTAATTTAACTAATAATTGTGCTCCACATAACTCAAGACGTGGTAACGATAAATTTTTTAGTGGGGCTACACGAGATTTAGCGCATATTAACTGTGATTGGTGAATGCCGTGTTCATCGGTAGATCTTAAATACAGACAAGCGCCATATGCTACTTGAGATGCATCGCAAAAACCGTGTAAGCTAAAAGATTTTTTATTAAAGCAGAAAATTTTCCTCGGTACCCGAATATAATTTGCTTTACGGAGACTCAGCGTGTAAATCTGCCAGGCCAATAAAAGGTCATTGGGTAGCTTGTCATCCCAGGATGTTTTTAGCTTCCACAATCTTTGCATAATTATCTTACCGACAATGATTACTGGGCCTACCAGTCCTAAAGGGTCAAACACTTTTGAAATTAATGATAAAACTTGACGTTTTGTTACTTCTAACTTTGAGTCTATGCTTTCTACCTGATAGGTAAACTCATCAAGTTTGGTGTCCCATATTAATCCGAGAATCTTAGCTTCATTGGATTCATTTGGCAATAATTCTAAATTATCTTTAGAATCATTAATCGAGGGCGCATTAGACCTCCATTTTCTAATCTCCATGCCTGCTGTAGCAAGCGCATTAATGATTTGTGATTTAAGCAAGTGACAAGTATCAATGGAGTCACTACCAGAAAGAAAATCATCTACATAAAAATTTTCCTTAAGGGATTTACTAGCTAATGGATGAGTAAATGAAACGTCATTACCTAGCTGATGCAGACAACGTATTGCTAAATAAGGCGAAGGAGCCAAACCATATGTCACCGTGTTTAGCATATAGTGTTTCGAACAATCCTCCGCATCCTTTCTCCATAATATACGTTGGTAATTTCTGTGTTCCGGGTTGATATTAATTTGGCGGTACATTTTTGCAATATCTGCGGTGACTGCATATTGATGTTTTCTGAAAAATACCAAGTGGCAAAATATATCATTTTGAATGGTGGGCCCAATCATTAGAGCGCGATTCAAAGAAATCCCTCGAGCGGGTTTAGCCG
The DNA here is from genome assembly GCA_917880885.1 of Limnephilus marmoratus. Taxonomy (NCBI): domain Eukaryota; kingdom Metazoa; phylum Arthropoda; class Insecta; order Trichoptera; family Limnephilidae; genus Limnephilus; species Limnephilus marmoratus. The sequence goes on from OU862929.1 coordinate 42,958,501, forward strand.
ACCCGTCAAAAACAACACGAATTTTAGTAGTTGTGCTTGATTCTTTAAATACAGCGTGATGTGGTAAATAATAAGTAGTTTCATCACGTATTGGAGGTTCACATTCAGTCATGTGACCTAACGCAAGATACTCATCAATAAATTCCGAGTATTGTTCCTTTAAACTAGGTTGTCTTAAGAATTTCCTTTCCATTGACACCAATCTACTTTTAGCAATACTAAATGAATCTCCTAATTGAGATAGGTTAGATTTAAATGGTAAGTTCACTACAAATCTACCATTTGCATCGCGTTTATGCGTGCCTTTGAAAATCTTTTCACATTCACTATCTTCCAGAGAGTGATGCTTACTATTTTCAATTTCTTCAACCTTCCAAAACCTTTCTATTTGATTCTGCAAAGAATTTAATGAAATATGACAAACTTTAACTGGCCTCGTATTTTGACGCCTCTGTACAGCTCCTGATATTATCCAGCCTAGCTCCGTTCGATGCAATGTAGGTTTATCCTTTCCTAACTGTATCTGATCCGTACGAACCACCTGCCAGAATATCTCTGCTCCGATCAGCATATCAATAGCAGCTGGCTGGTAAAACTGCGGATCAGCTAACTGGATGCCGTCTGGAATGTTCAACATTTTTGGATTAATCAAGGTCTGTGGAAGATTGCAAGAAATCTCATCTAATACCAAACAAGATATTTCATCCCGGTATTGAGAACATAATGATTTAAATTTAATGTCAACTGTTTCCTTTACATGAATTAAATTATTATGCAAACCTGAAACAGGTATATTCAACTTTGTACAATGCAAATTTAATCTTTTACAAGTATCCTTTGTAATAAAATTAGACATTGAACCCGAATCCAAAAGTGCGCGTATTTTGTGTGTTCCACCATACGCGTCTTCTATTTTTACTATTATGGTAGATAGTAAAATTTCCCGCCCGTTCATGTCACTATGACATGCTAAATTTACTGGTGCCTCCGACTGACCCTTGCCAGTTGAAGTACCCGCTTGTACATTATCAGTATTGATATGTAACAGAGTGTGATGTTTTCGATCACAAACACTGCATTTTTCCTTCCACCTGCACAACTTTGAAAGGTGCCCCGGTTTTAGGCAGTTATAACATAAATTGTTCTCTGAAACGAGCTTTCTTCGTGCCGCTGGTTCTTTGTTAACAAATATTTTGCAAGAATAAATGAAATGACTGTCATTACACAGCATACAATTAACGTTGCTCGACGCTAACGTAACCTTGTTTGTAGACTTCTTTTCCTTAAAATTAAAAAACTTTGCTTTTGTTGCAACTGGTTCCGATTTCTGTTGCATTCCACCAATATCACCTTGGATAGTTTCCAGGATCTGAGACCTTTGTGAAATAAAATTGCTAAACTGCACGAACGTAGGATAAACTTCGTCGCATTCTAATGATTCCCAAAGGCTACGTGTGTGATTATCTAACTTTGAGGTTAGAATATGAATAATTAAAGTATCCCAATGTTCGGTTGGTAGCTTAAGGTTGTGTAAAGCTCTCAAATGAATGTTTGCTTGATCAATTAAATTCCGTAATTCATGATGATTCTGTCGTTTTAACGGTGTAAAACTAAATAAGAAATTCAAATGTCTATTTGCTATAAGTCGGACATTTTCGTATCTCGAAATAAGCATTGTCCAAGCTGCACTATAATTATCCCCGGTTATTTCTAGAGAACTAATCAAATCAAGTGCCTCTCCGGACACATAACTAATAAGGTAATGAAATTTCTGAACATTATTTAATTTACTGTTATCATGAATTAAGGCAATGAACGAATTTTTAAAAGTCAACCATTTATGGTTGTCACCTGAAAACACTGGTATAGAGATTGGTGGTAAATTTACTGATATATTTGGGACATTTTCAATCTTCTTAAATTTTGATAACATTTCCTGTCCTAATGCAATTACATTAAAATATGTACCTTCAAAATTATCCCTCGCGTCATTATCTTCTGATTTGTTCAATAAATCAATCTCCAGCTGAATTTTGGAGAATTCTATCAGAGAAGGTTTAATGGCTTCCAACCTCGATGACAACACGCCAGGTGTAATATCATTTTCGTTGCTTAAATAGGTTTCGAATCTCGTTAATGAACCTTTCAAAACCCCGCGCCGTTTAATCAACTTGTCGAGTTCCATTTTTTACAAACGAAATAACACTAACTTGATTTCAAAACTGAATACACAATACACAACGCGACAGTTTGACGTAAACAACAATGAATAATACCATAAATAATATACTTTGGATCATAGAGAAACCACTCACAATACTATAGCATACAAAGACGAAACTTGCAACCGCGTGGCTAGAAATGTAGGTAGGCAAAAGCAAAGTTATTCTGCAGACTGAATACAACAATAAAAATTATTATCACCAACAAATTTATGCTATGTAATATTGAAAGCATCTGATTATGAACACCCGAATGTAATTCGATATAATCAATACGAAATAATGTGGCATCTACACAGATTTTTAGCTTTTTAAATGGAATTTGAAAGGACAATGAAAGGAAGGCTACAACCTGATTTGCTGTGCATGCGAGCGTCGTGATGAGGCTCGCTTGATCAATCCAATGATGGTGATGAGGACGCCGACTGGACCAATCCCGATGATGATGAGGCCGCCGACTGGACCACTCCCGATGATGATGAGGCCTGACTGGGCCACTCCAAATAATGATCTTCAGTCTCAAATGGATCAATCCAAATAATGATCACCCAGCTTGAATGAGTCAATCCAATAATGATCATCCGGCTCGAAGGACCAATGTTCAGGATCTCAACTTCCGCTCTCCTGACAAAGCAATCCGGCGTGGTAACACCAGATTCCAAGGGAAGTGTGGCTGGAGTAACTCTTCAATAATAACTCCAGCTCTTGAATAATTGGTCTTTATTGAAACAATAAAAGACCCGTAGGGTAGCTCATGTACGGTGAGCCCAATGATGCTATCTCTCTCCGCGGTTTTATAACCCACATGAAGTGAAAACCTGGCAGCAGACGTTTTGCCCAAAAACGACCCGCCCAAGACGGATGGTAACAAGAGAAGAAGGAATTAAAAAATCCGTGGCAATACGAAATCGCCCTGGCAATTGCCAACACAAAAAATGTTGCCACAACCATTAGGGTGACAATCACAAATATTAATATTTCAGTACCTGAAATCTTAACAACTACCTATAATCTTATAGCCTAACCTAAACTATTTTGTTTATATTAGAGAACAGAAGCCCAACTTAAAAAATGCTGGGATAATTTGAAGACAAGGAGGAAGCAAGCCCTAGCCCTAGAAAAAAGGGAACGAATGAAAACTGGAGGCGGGGCATACATACCTACACCGAGTTCCCAGGAGATTGACGATGCCCTACAAGACCAGACTGATGTGGAGATGCGGTTTGTCTGTGACAGTGACTCTGTGCTAGATGAAAGTCAATGTAAGTTGTGTTACTTTTCTCCCTGCAGAGTTATTAGTTCCCTTGAGATAAACAAATTTTAGCTTCAATACAATATAATTAAAATATTTCAGGTATTGAAGTGGTGGATGAAATCATTGGGCAAGATTTTCATCTTGGTCAAGCTGTAGGTCAAAGTCTTGAGCAAGAAAACATCGGACAAGAACTTGGTTTGTTTATTTATGCTTATATTTATCATTAGTACCTAATACATATATTTTTAAACTTTTCGATAAACAGGAGATATATCTTTTAACAGGACGATCTGCTCGGCGATCAGAGTCACAATTGCCTGAACAATGTGCTCGGGCAACTCAAAGTCAAGGTGAGGTTTTGGATTTTATTTTCTTATATCATACTGTAAAAATTGAAGGTCTTCACTTAGGAGATTTCTTTTGGGCAGACTGGTTTTTTATAAATGAAGCACTTTTTTGTTTTAACTTAAGTTCTTGATTTTTTATTGTTATGATTTGATATTTATAACTTATAACTGACGACAATAACTTTCCCACCCAACGGACAAGGGTTCAATAGTATTTTGAATTTGTAGTGCAAGTTTTTTAGAGAAGTAAATTAATTTTACCGATGCAACCCTTTTTATAAGGATTTCATACTTCTATATTTCCCTTGTTTGTTGTGTGAGAGAGACAAAGAATAAAAAATGATTCTATCGACATCTAACGAACAAATCCGACAACTCTTGGATAGCAATCCAATCTTTGATGGTAGTTCAACTCCATAATGGGTTTGCGTCCTGGGTTTAATTCTAAACACATACAGTGAGTAAAAAAAGGTAAAGTCACATTTGAGGGCATGATCCTGCTAGAGGCTTATGTTTGTTTGATGAATACTGACATTTGTACCTGAGTCATGGATTTTTGGTTATTAGTTTTTGGGGTATTATGCCGTGTTGCGCTACCTCCTTCTTTAGCCACGGCATAATACCCCAAAAACTAACAACAAAAATACTTTTGGCCGTGAAAATCTAAAATCGCATCTGAGTCATGGATGTTTATATTTATAATGTGTTTATTTCAAAGAAAAAGTATTTATGTAGAAGTTATATTAACCACCCAGAATCTACAGAACAATCATGTAGTTGTTACAGTAGAACTGATAGCGCACTGTGTACAATTTTCAAAAAAATATTTATTATTATTTATTAGTAGTTAAGGGAAACTCGTTGGTACATGGTCAATCTGCTACTGTGTATATACTCCTTTCAGGTGCAACAAATACACGTGCTCGTGTTATCACAGAAGAGTTTAATCTCAGAAAAGCACAGTATGATCGAAATCAGCGAATGGATGAAGAATTACATAAATTGAAGGTTGCTGAACAAGAGTGGCTAGTAAAGGCAGCAGAAGAAAAATACAACAAGGCTCGCCTGGAGAGAGAATGTGCCGAAGAGCTTCTCCGTTTTAACCAGGTCCAACGGGAGGAAGAAGAACTTCGGTTGCAAATGTTAAAAAACAAAAAAAAAGATTTTTAAAATTTTGTATATTTTGTTGTTGTGTTCTAGATTAACAAACTAAAATAAAAAACACAAACCATTGTTTTTAAGTTTTGAAATTTTATTTAATATAATTAAGTAAAATGTCTTATAATAAAGTTATTTCTAATAATGCTACCACGTTCATTTTCCTGTACCACAGGTAAGGCAATCTCTGGTTCCCTTAGTGGCTCTGGCAATTCTTCATTCGTTTGTATACTAATATTGTGCAAAATAGCACAAGAAACAATAATATTTGGCACAGTTGTGATTTTGTTTTGCAGTTTCCTACTTAGGCATGCAAATCGCCTTTTCAAAACACCATTAACTCTCTCTATGATGTTTCTTGTGCTGATATGTGATCTATTATAACGCTCTTGTGGTGGTGTTTGAGGATTGAGAATCGGGGTAAACATGTAAGATGTTTGGGCATATCCACTATCACCCAACAGTATACCACTATTTCTTAGGTCACCCTCTTCAAATCGCATCCTGCATCGACTGTTGGTAAATATACGCGAATCATGTACAGAACCTGGCCATCTTGCCACTATGTCATATATTTCCATATGTGGGCCGCACACAATCTGAACATTTAAACAAAAAAATCCCTTTCTGTTCCGATAAACTTCTCCATTTTCCCTCCTTGGGTTCTTGATTGGTACATGTGTACAATCTATAGTACCAACAATGCCAGGAAAACCAGCCCGTTGATAAAATTTTCTTTTAACATCTGACCTCTCGTCTACATTGGGAAATTTAATGTAGTGGCCGATTTTCAATGCAAGTATTTTAGATATTTTAGCGACTATTCGAGATACCACAGCTTGACTCAGTTTGTGGAGATCTCCACATACAACCTGCAAACCAAACAAACAAAATCATACACATTGTTTCATTGTGATAAAAATAGATTATTAGTAGGTAGGTACACATATATTTGCATCACAATACCTAGGTAAATAAATAAAGTTGTACCTAGCCATGTGTACTCACCTGAAAGTTCCCTGTGGCATAAAATCTCACTGCTATGAGAAGCTGCAACAGAGGTGGTATTGGGAGACCTCGGTTATTGGCACTCTGTGTTAAATTCAGAAGTGGCAAGAGGACATTTACTATTACATCTTTTCGAAATCGAAATCTTCTCCGGAATTCCACATCATCAAAATATTCCAGCGGATTTTCTGCATCCCGTAAATACCGCTTTATAGGACGATATTGGTGCAAATCTTCATAAAGGTAGTCGATAAAATCATGGAAATTATTCATTATGCTAATAAAACTTGAAATAACCTCAGAAAGAATGCGGTGCGCGCTGTTTAACAAGCTTTGAGGAGACCTCAAGGTAGATCGCGACGTACCTTGAGTTTGACAGTTCATTACTCGACTCGACTGAGGAACTTGCTCAAGTCGAGGATAGTTTTTTCAGTTCTGCATACCGAATTTATCCTTGAGGTTGAGTCGAGGTTGAGTCGAGTGGAGGAAATCTCGAGGAACCGACTATGCATATGGGTGTAAGCGTCACAGAGGGTACAACGTGGTGGGGATTGGATAAGGGGAAACCAGGCTACACGCCAGTGTTGCAGGATTTCGCGTAAAGTCATTCCTCGCGACCGCAGCGCCTTGGAGACCTTATTTTACGGATAGCCCTTGTATATAATTGTGATGTAGAGTAATTAAGTATTTCATATGGAAAGAATACGATAGATGGCGGTAAGCATGTAGCTTGCACCATAGCTCTCCAGATGGCATTGGCGTACAAGAAGCAGTCTCGGAGATAGACTTGACGAGCTCCACTGGCAAGGCCGCAGAGATTTACCTACCCCCGAATAGTAATCAGTCGTAGCTATCCAGCTAGGTTATTCCAGTAAATAAACACTTTTATATTCAAAGAACCGTATTTAATAATTACTATCTGCCGAGGAAAGGGCAGATATAACAATTGGCGCAGCCGTATAAGTATAATTGTGTGAAAGTTACGCGTGCGAATAATAATTGGTGCTGGACACGGAGGACTAAGTCACTGCTGGAGTGACTTGCAGTTTTGGCAAGGAATCGGAAGAGATTCTGCTCGAGATTAAGGAGCATTTGGTTCCGTGGCTACGGGCTGGTTAAGAAGATTTTTGTTTTAGGAACAGAAGTGAAATACCGCAAGGAGGCGATCTGGTTGTGGATCATTGGATTAATCAGAAGTTTCAAGGTCAAAACGGATCATTGGGTTAATAGTTTCAAGGACGAATCTGTGGATCATTGGATTAATCAGAAGACAAGGATAAAACCCAGAGGGAGACCAGAAGAGTTCCTGAGATAAGTATTTTTGATTCTTTGAGAGGGATTATTTGTTATTGTTTTCTTGTTAATTTTTCTTTGCCGATTTATTTGTTGGGAGTTATGGAATCGGGTAGAATACCACCGTTTTGCCATCTCTCCGGAGACTGGGGGTTGTTTCGACTTCGGATAGAGCAATTTTTCGTGATCCATGATGACAAAGCGTCTGTGGAGAAAAAACGGGCTTTTTTATTGAATCTCCTAGAATCAGAAACGTTGACCTTACTAATTAATCTGTGTTTTCCAAGTAAAGTAACGGACTTATCTTTTGATAAACTTTTAGCGCTTCTCGACAAACATTGTAACAAAAATCGTTCAGTTTTTAAAGAACGGGAGAATTTTTTTTTAGCGAGGCAACAACAAGGCGAGACGATAAGAGATTTCGCGGTTAGACTTCGTTCTTTAGCAACGTATTGTCAATTCGAAACGAGGCTTGAAAAAACCTCATAGACATGTTTGCAATCGGGTTGTTACCGGGACGCGCGAAGGAGAAAATTTTCGTAGAAGGGCAAACGTTGTCGTTTAATGAAATAGAAGGACTTGCAGTTAGTATGTCAACTTTGGATAGTGCTAATACAGTAAAATCAGAAGTAAACCTAGTAAAAAAACGAGTTACTAGCGATGGGTTCAAGCGAGATCAGCGTAGGGAACGATCGACGAGCCCCAAGGGTAGTTTTAACACGAAACCAGCTTATAGGTTAGGATCAAATTCAGGTACGAATTTTAGATCACCCGTGGGTAGTGTTAAAAAACAGTGTTTTATTTGCAAAAGGAATGATCATCTATCGTTTGATTGTAAATTTCGTAATGCGAAATGTTTTAAATGTAAGGGCGTTGGGCATTTACAGAAATTCTGCAAGAATAATCCGATAAATCCCATTTTTGAAAATCACAGGGATAGTAAAGTTTTAGTTGCGTCAATTAGTCCGATTACTGCTGAAATTGAAATTAATAACAAGAAGTTTACGGCAATGATTGATTCCGGGTCATCTTTATGTGTGATGCCGGAGGGTATTTTTAAACGACATTTTAGTTCAATCATTTTGTCACAAGACAAGCGGATTATTTCAGGTTATGGAAATAATCGTTTAAAAGTCGTAGGAAAGGCGATTTTTGATGTGAAATTTAAGGGTAGGAACAAAAATATTAATTTTATTGTAGTAATAAAAGGAACAGAATTAATTGTGGGAAGAGATTTTATGGAATGTTTCGATCTTGGGATAACTTCTCAGGAGACAATTAATTTAGTGACGCCGCAAATGAGGAATGGAGAAAAGTTTATTCAAGATTTCCCGGAAGTGTTTTCGCAAAAGTTGGGAAGATTTAACAAATATAAAGTCCATTTTAAAGTAAACCAGGAATCGGATCCAATTTTTTTCAATGCAAGGCCGGTTCCTTTTTCTATTAAAGGGAAGATCGAATCCGAATTAAGATCGATGGTAGAAAAAGGTATAATCTCCCCGGTTACAAGTAGCGAATTCGCTTCACCGATTGTTCCGGTGGTCAAGAAAAATGGAGATATAAGAATTTGTGTAGATTATAAAAGGAGTCTTAATTTGATTTCCAATTTAGAGAAATATCCGATGCCAAAGATTGAGGAGGTCATACATCAGGTTAGTTCGGGCAAAGTTTTTGCAAAATTAGACCTTAAAGAAGCATATTCACAGTTAGAATTAGCGGATCATTGTAAAAAGTTTACAACTATTAACACACACTTAGGTCTGTTCCAATATAACAGGTTGGTTTTTGGGTTTAAATCGGCTCCGGCCATCTTCGCAAGAACAATATCAAGTTGTTTACAAGGTTTAAAAGGCGTAGCCTTTTACCTAGACGATATTATTATTTCAGGGGTCGATGAACTTGATCTGTATAATAATATTTGCGCGGTCTGCGAGCGGTTGAAAGAATGTGGTCTATGTGTCAATACTGGGAAGTGTCAGTTTTTTGTTAAATCTATAGAATTTTTGGGATACGTTATTTCGGGAAGGGGCATTGAACCGCAAAAAGATAAATTGGAAGCAATTAAGAATGCGCCGTACCCATGCGACGTGCATCAATTGAGGAGTCTTTTGGGATTTTTTAATTTTTATCGGAACTTCATACCGAACATGTCATCAATTTTAGAACCTTTGCATAATCTTTTAAAGAAGAATGCAAAGTTTGAATTTGGGAAGTCATGCATTGACGCAGTAGATAAAGTAAAGTATCTAATGGGTTCTGATAGAATTCTCACTCATTATTTTCCCAACCTTCCTCTTAAGTTAAGTACGCCCCACGGTTGAATTTGGCAGCCATCTCTGGTCTGGAGCTCCAAAATACCTGAAAAATACCCTCGACTCTGTGCAGAAACGGGCGGTCCGTTTGATAGATTCTCCCATCTTAACAGACGGATTGCAATCTTTAGAGCACAGGCGTCGGGTGGGAATGCTATCCTTGTTCTACCGGTATTACAATGGAAGATGCTCCGAGGAACTAGCATCATTGATCCCTTCGGCACCGGTGCATAGTCGGGAAACACGCCAAACGCGTGCCCAACATTTGTACACGGTTGACATTTGTCACATGAGAACGGGTCGTTTCTTCGACTCGTTCTTGTGTTCAACAGCTCGGCTGTGGAATGATTTGCCGGCCTCTGTGTTTCCTCCTTCCTACAACATGGGTCTCTTCAAGACCAATGTTCATTCCTTCCTCTCCTCAAAAAGACCCTCCACACAGCATCCCAGATGACATAGGCCCTGAGGGAAATTATTTTCCTCAGGGCCTCCTGTGTGGAGTTAATGTAAAAAAAAAAAAAAAAAAAGTTATATACAGACGCGAGCAGCGCAGGCCTCGGGGCCGTGTTATTGCACACATTTGCGGACGGTTCAATGAGACCGATCGAATTTGCATCAAGAAGTTTGTCTAGTGCAGAGAAGAAGTACAGTATTCTAGATTTAGAAGCGTTAGCTATTGTGTTTGGTTTGAACAAATTCTTTCAATACCTATTCGGTCGGGAGTTTACTTTATGCGTAGATAATATGCCTTTGATGAGGATTTTAGGGGAACACAAAAATATTCCAGTTTTGGCGGCTAACAGATTGCAGCGTTATGGCATTATATTAGCCGGATTTGCGTATAAGGTAGAATTTGTTAAGTCATGTCATAATCATGCCGATTTTCTATCTCGGCTTCCGGTAGAAAATTCTCAAGAAGAATTTGAAGATGATTATGGATCAGATTTTGTGTGTTATGTAGATAAATGCGAGCACATAGATATCAAGCTCATTTCCACAGCTATAGAGACAGACACGGTTATTCAGGAAGTTTTAACGTGTTTGCGTAAGGGCTGGCCAAAACGAGTTGGTCGAGATGATGTACTGTGGAGATTCTGGGTTAAGAGAAACGAAATGTCCATAGTCAAGGATTGCCTTTTCTGGCAACATAGAATTGTCATTCCGAGTTCCTTACAAGAACATGTGCTAGAGTTATTACACAGATCTCATTTAGGAATAGTTAAAATGAAGGGCCTAGCAAAAGCTTATTTTTGGTGGCCATCACTGAACAATGACATTGAAAAAATGGTTCTAAAATGTGATGATTGCGCGGCTATGAGGCCGGCACCTTCTAAGAGTCATTTGTCAGTGTGGCCGAACCCTGGGGCAACTTGGAGTAGGGTGCATGTAGACTACTGCGGACCGGTAGCAGGAAAAATGTTTCTTGTAATTTGTGACGCTTTTTCCAAGTGGATCGATTGCTTAGAGGTTCCAAGGGCGGATTCGTTTAACACGATTAAGGAATTGAGAAGAATTTTCTCTAATTTTGGTAACCCTGATTGCATAGTTTCGGATAATGGAACAGCATTTTCTAGTGTAGAGTTTAAAGAATTTCTTAAAGAGAATAACATAGAATTTTTAAATTCACCGGTAAAATTCCCTCAGTGTAATGGACAAGCTGAAAATTCAGTTAGAACGGTAAAAAATTTTTTAAAAAAAATTATGGTTAGGAATAATTTTCCAGTAAATTATGAAAGTAGATTATGTGATTTTCTATCGGATTATCGAAATTCGCCACATTGCACAACGGGATTAGAACCGGCAGTCTTGATGTTTGGTAGGAGACTGAAATCAACTTTCAGTAGTTTAATTCCTAAAACCACTCAGGAAGATGTGTCAGAACAGAGAAAAATAGCTAACGATAATATAAAAAGGAGTCAAGATAATCAAATAAGGAATTATGGGGGCGTAAAAATTAGGAATTTACATGTTGGACAAAAGTGTCTGGTCAAGGACTTCCGTCAGGTGAATAAAGTTGGTTGGGTTAGAGGTATTGTAGAAAGGAAAGTGGGTAAAAAAGTTTATATCGTTAGGATCTGTGGTACTCCGTTGACTTGGAAGAGGCATATTGATCAGTTAAAGAGTTTATCTGTGAAATGGGAAGAGGAGAGTGAAGATAATAACCCACCCACCGCGTCTGAGGTCACGAAATGCGCTTCAGACGAGTTGGGGACCTCAGCTTTGTTGAAGGGGCTAACGTGGAGTTCTTTTGATTTCAGATTACCAGCGGATGATCGAGAGCAAACTACTCAACTAAGACCTTGGGAAGGAAGGCTCCGTTCAAGGCGTTCATAAAGGTCCCTCCCAGAGAAACAGAAATATTTAAGTTGAAATATTTAAAATCATGACTATGTTTGGTTGAATTTAGTGTATAAAATCGTGTATAAATGAAATATTTAAAATCCTTTTTTTTTTGTCAAATTGTATAACTTCTTTGAAAAGAACATGTCTTGTATTTATTGTAGCCAGGGCTTGAGGTTAGGTGGGGGAGGGTGTGATGTAGAGTAATTAAGTATTTCATATGGAAAGAATACGATAGATGGCGGTAAGCATGTAGCTTGCACCATAGCTCGCCAGATGGCATTGGCGTACAAGAAGCAGTCTCGGAGATAGACTTGACGAGCTCCACTGGCAAGGCCGCAGAGATTTACCTACCCCCGAATAGTAATCAGTCGTAGCTATCCAGCTAGGTTATTCCAGTAAATAAACACTTTTATATTCAAAGAACCGTATTTAATAATTACTATCTGCCGAGGAAAGGGCAGATATAACAATAATCAAATGATGTTTGAAAATACATAATGCTTTTGAATCAATAAAAACATAAGATTAAAAAAATTTTAAACAAAGGCACAAAAATGAGAAATGGTAAAATAAAAAAAAAGCAATAGCTACAACAAAAAGGAGAACTAAGGCTATGAAATTTATTTCACTTTATTCATTTAAAATTTTCTTTACTGCCTTATTAAGACGTAATTTAGAATACAACTCCACTATTTGGTCCCCATACCATAAAGCACATCAATTAAAAATTGAGAGAATTCAAAATAAATTTTTAACGTTCATTAATTTCAAACTCTCCATACCCATTGAACAAATTAATTATGATAACTTAATGAAAGTACTTAATTTAATTGATTTATCTTGTAGAAGAACCAAGAGCGATCTGGTACTTTTATTCAAACTAGTTAATGGCTCAATTGACGCACCGGACTTAACGAAACTAATAACTAAGGGTCGACCGAGACAGGTTTTTCGTTCTCGGCCGAGACTGAGAATAAATTAAAATCTCGGCCGAGACCGAGAGCCGAGACCGAGAATAGATAAATTGAGAAAAAAGTGAAAAAGCGCTATTTTTTCATAGTATAGCAACAATAAAACATTATACCTACTTAGTAAACACATTAAATCGAAATAACACACCCTAACAAACCCTAAGAGACCAATCACAATCGACAGCTCTCTCACGCACTGACACCAAGTGACGAATGTGGACACGCGCGGTAGATTTGAATCCCATTATCCTATACCGTACCTACTTACAACGGTCCCGGTTATGGCCGAGAATCTCGGCGATTTTTCGCCGAGAACCGAGACAGAGTTCTCGGTTGAATTTGTAGCCGAGAATGCCGAGACCGAGACCGAGATCTCGGTCGACCCTTACTAATAACATTCCGAGTACCAAATCGTGACAAGAGGCTTCCAGAGCTGTTCTTTGTTTATCCGTCGAAAAACTAACTATTTCGTTAACTCCCCAATCTAAAGACATAGGCTTGAAAATAAATTCAGTTCCTTGGATATTTTCATTTATTCCTTACCAAAATTTATATCAGAAATTTCTAAAATTCTGCTTCACTTCTATTAATGTCGAGGAAGAGAAACAATAATATAAAATTATTTGGTATATTATTGTTTCTATTTCAATTATTATTCTATTAGTTATAGCCCACGTACCACCTATTAAAATGTAACAATCAAACACGCGCAGTTTCGCATTTATAATATTAGTAGAGCTGTTGGCTAAGATCAAAGTGTAGATTAGTAACTATTTTATACATATTTGATTTTTTACATCAAAGGAATCTCCATAGTAACCTAAACAAAATGACAGCGCACGTCAAACAATTACTTAGCAACGCTTTGCTTTTCGTTCGGACAATAAACGTATAATAAATTTCATAACGCTAGAGCTTATTCATAACGCCCGAGCTTACCAATATACAACGTGTCCGGAAACTCGTAGTACAAGCGGGAAACTGGTGAATCTACATCACGTGGAGAACCCAAAAAACTTATTTTTTTCGATCTAAGCATTTCGATTTTAATATTTTTTTTTTTCTATTTTTCCATTTTTTCGGCAACTAAAGGGTTAAAAAAATTTTTGAGCCCGGTTTACCCTTCGTTGCATTTTATAAGACATTACACAGCTGAAATCAACCCCCTAGTGATAATTTTTTTCAAATTTAACCAAAAAAATTCCAACTTCGGACCCGATTTACTCGAAAACGAAAGCTCAAATCAAAAAAAGTTAAACCACAAAATCGACTCCAAATGTGATGTGGATTCTCCAGTTTCCCGCTTGTACTACGAGTTTCCGGACACCTTGTATACAGCCTATATTAATGTAGCTTTCTATTAAAAAAATGTGGCTTTCTATTAGTGAAAGAATTTTGAAAGTCCATTCAGTAGTTTTTGTGTGAAAGAGTAACAAACATACATCCATTTTCGCCTTTATAATATTATAATAGGATCAATGACGTTATATAAATAGACTTGCCATAGTCTCACAAACTCAAGATATAATGTGGCAATTAATCAACACTCTCCTGTTTTCAGCGATTTTCAATAATTTCTTAATTCAAAAGTTATTCATGTACGATAAAGAGAGACGCTTAAAAGAATATGTGCATATGGACGAAACAAAAGATAGAACGCGGGCGGCATTTTCGTATTCAAAATTCAAAAGTTCCGTCGAATACTGTCTCAAGGCCGACTAAAGTAGGAGGCACCAGTCGAATTTTGAGGTGTCAAATTTTCAAGCTATATTGAACAACGATAGTTTGCAAATGGCGTTGATTGTTATTTTATTTGTTGTTTCTGCTGATTGTATGTTGTTTTACCGCAGCAAGTAACTAAAGAATCATTAGATTATTATTATAAAAAGTAAATTTTACTTAGTGACGGCATGGCATCGACTTTGTAATTTGGCTGTTGCACATCCAGACCTGTACTTTAGTAGGCCTTGAGTTCTCTAATGACGAATAAAATCTTTGGAAAGCAATTGTATTATTTATATAATCGATAATAATAAGTAATTTGCATGTATTTACAAATGAAATGTTATTCCTTCGCTTTTACTACTGTTTACCGTGTAATGGAAACATTTTCTCATCACACGGGAGGGAATTTTGGCGCTTTTTAATGCAATTTACTAACTGGTAGGACGCAACCTTACTCGACGCGTGGCAGTTTAGTACTAAAGTACTAGAAATCGAGTACAGTGCAATTGTCTTGATGTTGGCTTCCCACTTTGAGATTTCTACCACGCGTCTACAGTATATAACGTCATTGAATAGGATTGGATGATGGATGTAAAAGCCCTAAGGGCGTAAATAAATAAATAAATAAACAAAAGTTAATAAGATATGAATATTGAAGATTAAAAATACTAAAGACAACAATACCAAATGAACATGCAAGAGGGGACATTATTGGTATGTTACATTGGTACAACTAGAAAAGATTGAAAGGAAACAGAGTTAAGTATAAAAAGGTTATGGGGGCAGTTTTACTATTTTTAAACCTAATTCCCATAGAAGGTCCCGTAGAAATCGTGGCGTCTCCCTTACTATGGTAAGATATAATAAAAGAAGAAATATTAAGTAAACAGTGTTAGTTATTCAAAAGTTAAAAACAAAATAATTCAAATGTACACCTTTATGAAACCAATGTTTCCAACCGCAATTTGAAAAAAAAAATTAAACTTTGTGAAATTTTTATTAATTATTTTTTACATGAAACGACAAAAGAAGCGATCATAATGTTTATAATACATTAGTCTATTAACCTTTTGATTAGTGAGTTATTTTTTTGTCATCTACATCGTGGGAGTGAGTTATTTTTCAAGTTTTTCTTAATTTTTTAATCGATTTAATTAATTATCTTCTTACCTTGTTTTACTACACAAGTTAATTTCGGAGCTTTTTTATTACTATATATAACCCTTTCTTATTGAATAAGTAAGCATTACGTAAATTTAGTTGGACAAATTCAGTGGTTCTCAACATTTTACAAATAGTGTTGCGAAAAAAAAAATTATAATAAATGAAATGTACAGTACCTAATAAAAAGTCATAAAACATGATACTAAAAATAAAAATAAATTATAAATTCAGTGGTTCTCAACATTTTACAAATAGTGTTGCGAAAAAAAAAATTATAATAAATGAAATGTACAGTACCTAATAAAAAGTCATAAAACATGATACTAAAAATAAAAATAAATTATAAATTCAGTGGTTCTCAACATTTTAAAAATAAAAAGTGTTCAAATTTTATTTTTTTTTTATTTGCTTACATAAAAAGAAATATACAATGTAATAAAGAGATAATACTAAAAATAAAAAAGGAGATCTTTTCAGTGGTTCTCAAAATTTTTCCAAATAGTTTTTCAAGAAAAAATAATAAAAATATCTATGTATAAGAACAGAAATGTACAGTAATAAAAACATAATAGATACTAAAAATAAAAATAAAGTATCAATTCAGTGGTTCTCAACATTTTACAAAAAAAAAGTTTTCAAATTTTGAATTTTTTTTATTTTCTTATATAAAATGAAATATAATATGTAATAAAGGGATGATACTAAAAATAAAAAAATGGACCTATATTCAGTGATTCTCAACATTTAAAAAATAGTTTCTTTTTTTTAATAAAAATATTTATAAAAACAGAAATGTACAGTAATAAAAACATAAAACTAAAAATAAAAATAAGGTATAAATTCAGTGGTTCTAGCTAAAATATTCTTTTCGTGTGGTATTCCTCAAAACACGGATACATACATAATGGAACATTACATCCAACACACATAAATTTTGTGTCCTTCCCTTGCACTGGACGAATTTTGGAATTACTGCACACAAAACATCTCCTACGTGTTCTACCTACGGTAGCAACGGTAGCGCCCTACTGTTGCTACGCCGTATGCCCCGGGCACGATGGATTCCTGGAAGCTAACTGGAATTGATTCCTGGAACTGAACAAAAGTGCTTGACGACTGCGCTTTATTTTATTTTCTTTTTTCTTTAAAAATAATTTTTGAAAACACTATTAGTAAAATGTTTGAGAGCCACTGGATTAGTCCACTTTTTTATTTTTAGTTTTATCCCTTTATTATTGTATATTTCTTATTATACAAATAAAAATATCAAAATTTTCGAAAACTTTTTATTTGTAAAATGTTGAGAGCCACTGGATTAGTCCACTTTTTTATTATCAGTATTTTTATTTTTAGTATTATCCCTTTATTATTGTACATTTCTTTCTATATAAATAAATTAATTAAAATTTTGAAAACTTTTTATTTGTAAATGTTGAGAGCCACTGGATTAGTCCACTTTTTTATTTTTAGTATTATCCCTTTATTATTGTACATTTCTTTCTATATAAATAAATTAATTAAAATTTTTGAATACTTTTTATTTGTAAAATGTTGAGAGCCACTGGATTACGTAATCTGTAACGTGAAATATGTAACAATTTTGGTAAAAACATGTAAAAATGTTTGACAAATATATTTGTATTATCTATAAATCATAATTTAATCGAAATTACAAACACGGCATAGAAAAAACTAAATAAAGTCGTGCTGCCGCACGTATGCGACAATACTCTATTTGGATCGTCCGAGTGCTGCCGCATACGTGCGGCAATATTCCTCAAAGGGTTAAAAATTTTTTTTTTTTTTTCCTTACCAGTAAGTGTGCCATTTTAATTTTTTTTTTAAAGCTAGCATAAAAAAAAATATATATTTAAAAAATTACATGGTAATTTCCAATAATAAACGTTTCAAAGGGAATTTTTAGTTTTCAGATACATTCACAAATATGTATTACATTTATTTGGAATTTATCGTAAAGTGGAAATAATCTGACCTTCTGACAGAATATGGTCGAGACTTGAGGAATTAAAATAATTTTAAATGTTTGAATTTTTTAAAGCCGGCTAAAACTATTGAAATCTAGGAGGGTACATGTGACATCGTACGTACCTCAGTTTTTTCAGTTAACAGTAAGGCCATTCCTACTCAGAAGAGCAATTCTGTATCTTTTGTGGATACGGAATCGATTCCACACGTAATCTCCTATCAAATTTGTGTGATTGTCTGTGGCTTGCAATTGCCTTTTTTATGGACTGATGTGTCAGCTCTCGTATTTCAACTAGTTTAAAACACGAAATGGGTGATTATTTATTCGTTTAATATACGTTTAAAGTTGTATACCATGGATTTTACATTTGCAAAGTTTCGTTTCACTTTGGGGCACGGATTATGGGAATTACACTTCTTTTCAACAATTACTACAAGAAACAACTATTTACGTGCACAAAATAGGTTATAAGGTTCTTAATTTCGGCAAACAATAATATATGGGTATTTAGATTGAAACTTCGCAAGTGTCAAATCCATTAACCACTGGAGCGACCAAGCAAAATAAATAAATTTGCCTTGATTGCTCGCAATTTCACAGAAGATCATTTTTTCAATTTTTCGCCAACAGTAAAAAAATCATACCTTCAAATTTTAACATGGAAACATAAGAACTTATTATAGTGCTATATAGCCAATGAATTAACCTGTATTTTACCATTTATCTCATATTTGTAGAATTTATAAAAAAAATATTAAAAAATCGTAAAGTTTATAACCGCATGAATCCTGCGTGTTTTTACTTTGAAACTGCCGTGAGGGGTACTTATTCGAGTCAACAGAAAATTTTCGATTTCTGTATGTTGTCTGTGGTGTACTTGATAATGAAAGGTGCAAATCTATGGAAAAAGGACTTCATTTTAACCGTAAAAAGCTGATCAAAAATTCGACATTAACTCGTTGAATGCCGCGAGTAAATGGGGTTGATTGTAACCAATTAGCGTTCGCAAAAAGCGGCAGCCATGACACCCAATGTCCGGCGATTCTGACAGCGTCCTTGAGAAATTTCGTACATAGAAAGGTCAAAGTTGAAGACCAAAGAATTTTTCCCGCGCATGCGCAAGAACTGCGCACGTTCCCGCGCTCCGGTAAATCATTAATATAAATTATATGGAGTCACCAAGCTAATTGCGGTTTTCTCTATGGTAAAGAGCGATAATAGAGCAAGCGATTCTGACCGTGTTCTTCATACACTTTCTTTATACATAAGGGTCAAAATCGCGTGTCAAAATCAGGACACGCCGGCACACGAGCGGCAAATGAGTGGTTAAACATTTTTAAAATTTATTTTTAACATCGTTCTAAAATAGTCTACGAAGTTCGGATTTGCGACATCTATGGTCGTATATATAAAGCATTTCAATAGCTTCGTTTTAAAATAAATGGCTGGCCATAGAAATGTTTTAAATAATTACAATAAATGTTTTATGAATGGTAGGAAAATATGGTTCAATTTTGGACCATTATTATCAATTAAAAATCATTATTTTGAGAAAAGACTGATTTTTGACTTACCTTTAAAGATGGATTTAAATCCTATTTGACAAAGTCTGCAGTATAAAAGATTAAACTTATGCAACAGTTTGCTGGGAAGACACTCCACTAAATCACTGCGAATTCGGCTGTCTAAAATAAAATAAAAAATCTTAGTCAATACTCTGTTCGTTGTAGAATGCTATGGCGCATTCCCACATCATCTATTCTATGATCTATTTCGTAGAATAGATCAGTGAGAATAGGCTTTCTATGCCGTAGAACGCCCAATAGAAATAGTTGAATCAACTTTAACTTTCGTTCTATAGAATCTAGGGGCGGTTCTAGACTTTTGTGAACTAGATTACTAAGATTTAAAAATATGACATAATTGATGTTGTTGTAGCTAAAAATGACTTATTTTTTTCAGTTTTAGGCACAGCCTCCCCAAAATAAATAATCTTAATTCTTCATTCAAAAAATTAAATAAAAATATCATTTTCAGCCTCAACAACATCAATAATGTTGTATTTTTTCAATCTTAGCGCTCTCGCTCGCTGAAAAATATCAGACCGCTACTGGTGGAATTGCCCATAGAATGTCGTCAAATTTGTAGTCGATGCGTCGCATTATGTATGAACCCTAGAAAAATAGTATGGCGGGAACCCACTTGAGTCACTTTTGAATTTCCCTGTGTGAGATGGACCTTATAAATACGATAGATTGAAAGGTTGGATAATGATACCAGTATCAGAACAATCATTATCACCTTTATTAATCGAACAATTTGGTAGGCAGTTATGGGTACCGTCGCCTCGGGAACCATTGGATTGTTGGAAAACCAACACCTCCGCCGTAGGTCTCCCCAAGGCGCTTAGCTATGCTAGCAGGGGTTCTCAGCAGTGGCGGTCGGTGACTTTTGGGTGAAATGCAGATCCTGCCAAAGTTTGGAAGTTTAATAAAAAGGCACTTTCTAGATGAGAAAAGTGTGGAGAAGCTGAATAAAAAAAAAATTAAGGCGCGCTCGGCAAAATTGAAGGAGATACAGCCGTTTAAAGTATAAATAAAATTTCACTTCGAAAACCGATACTCCTACACTCCGCCCGCCATTTTGCCACTGTTATGTTGGTATCCCAGACCTACAAACAAGAGCTAGATACGATTGTAGCCGACTTCGTGGGATAAATAATAAGGTGCGTAATTATGAAAAACAGAATTAATAATATAATGTAAACGAACCTCTAATCAGGCACTGGAATGGAGACAAACCATTCAAATCCTGGGATGTTTTTTAAAATAAAGATAATATACACAAGCCGCTACACAAACCCTGCGTAGCCAAACAAACCATTCAAAAACGTAGGCTGTTTTTTAAAGTAAAGATAATATACACAATCCCGCTAGACAAACCATTGCCTGAAGTGGCGCTGGACTCGATCGCTCCGAAGTGTGCGTGTAAACGGCGCTATAGTATACATCGTATTATCCATGTATTCCACGAAGTCGGCTACAATCGCATCTTGCTCTTCTTTGTATCACGGATACCAACATAACAGTGACAAAATGGCCGCCGGGTTGTCATAGTGTCGGTTCGCGAAGTGAAATTTTACTGAACGCAATTGAAAATTAATTACTTATTCAAATTTTTTTTCTATTGCTTTCCGCACATTTTTTCACCTTCCAGATTAAAGTTCTCAACTTAAAACGCGGTGAAAACATGGTTTTTGGCAAAAAAAACAAACTTTGGCAGGATCTGCATTCCTCCCTGACTTTTTGTATAAGGGATGCTGAAGTAGGTATATACCTACCTAATATCAAATATAAATACCTACAGACTACTGCGATGCAATTACTGACAAAAACAGTTTGTCAAATTAGCTCTACAAAATGTTTATCCTTCACATCAATTAGTTCTAAAATTAAATTAATTAAATAGATATTCGAAAGATATTTAACATATTAATCGGCATCCGTTATTCAAGCCAAATTGTCAAAATGGTCGCGCGAACAAATTCTCTAAAACGTACCGAATTAATCCAAGAGCTTTGTTATGCTATTCTGTGCACTATGCCTATGCGCATTAAAGTTGATTTCTGCACGTTGGATGCTCCCATCGAATGTGTATACTGCTTCAGGCAAACCTTGGCAGGCAGAACTAAACGCGCATACGTCAATATCTAACATAATATTTTTTTCTAACATCGTGGATGCGGAATGGAGCAGAGAATCCACTGCTGCCGGTATTGGTGCGTTTACGCAACATTCGACACACTAGCATCGAGAATGATGTTGTTATTATGTATTCAATCCAAATATTTTGTAAATACGATGCAACGAATTTCGCATTTCTTTAGTAAAACCAAAAAAAAACTATGTCATGCAGCTGCTAAGCACATAAACAAAAGAATGCATAATCATGTTGCATAAAAATACAGATAATTTATGAAAACAAAAAAACAAATCTGAGTAGAGATAAATGGCCAATATCACCAGTCAAAACTGAGCAAATTCTCAATTTGCTCGAGCCAAAAGAACAAAAAAAAACCTGAAAAATATTTAAATAACAGAAACATTGCCTTTAAAAAAAAAATGAATTAATGTTTGGACAAATAGATTGCTGAAAAGTGTTCAATACACGTGTTTTACTTAGTGTGTACCTTCTCATGTCGCGAAATGTGCATAATTTGTGCGTTTGGCCACAATTTGCATTTGTTTAAAAGTTTTAAACCAATTAAAAATTGTAAAGTCGAACAAAGGAACTAATAATGCAGCGGGATTGTTTACATGGGCCCCTCAAGTCAGGTGTCATTGGTTTGGAAAATTATGGGACCTCTTCAACCAAGCTGTGTTGGAAGGATAAACAGACAAGCAATATTTTGTTAAATATTTTTTAATATTTTTGTTTCAGATGTATATGTAGCAAATATTTTTGTGTCTGAAGCGTTGGTACATAACCGGTGGGTCACTAGACTATTCTAGATTGAAATAGTTTATGCCGTGGACATGATGCGTTCGGATGTCGGGTAATGACAGGAACCGCTAGAACTGAGAAAGATGCATGAGATGATGTGTGAATGCGAATGAGGAAGGATGAGAGTGGTGCGGCCGTCTGTACCCTCTGCTTGAGGATTACTAAGATCCAAGAAGAATCCAGAAGATCCAGAAAGGGAAGAGAAAATGCATAAAGATGAAAAAGGATCTGGGGCATGCCAAGAAAAGCCAAGAAGGTACGAGAAGACGCCAAAAGAGCCAAGGCGAGCAAAGGAATGCCAAGAAAGGATGAGAAGAGCCAAGAAGGAGTGAAAGATATAATAAGAGTCTAGGCATGCCGAGCAGAGCCAAGAAGGGACAAAAAAGATGCAAGAGTCAAGACGAGTCAAAAAGATACAAGAAGAGAAAAGGCAAGCCAAGACTAGCCAAGACCATCCAAGAAGAGTAAAAAAAAAGGCCATGAAGCGTCAAGAAGAGTCAATAAGGAGTAAGAAGATGCAAGAAGAGAAAAGGCGAGCCAAGAAGAGTAAAAAAAGAGCTAAAAAGGGCAAAGAAGAGCCTTGAACAGACAAGAAGAGCTAAGAAGAGTCAAGACAAGTCTAGAAGAGCCAAGAAACAAGGAGAAACATTAAGGACCTGCAAGAATCACGAAGAGCCAACAAGGGCAAGAAGATGCAAGAAGAGTCAAGGCAAGCCAAGACGATCCGAGAAGATACAGAAGATACAAGAGCCAAGAAGAGACAAGGCGGACCAAGAAGAACCATGAAGAGCCAAGAAGAGGGAAGAAGAAGAAAGACATAAATAAAAAAACATCGCTCGGTCAAATCCTCTCTTCCTGTCTATCTTAAATTTCAATATTGCCATCCACGACTATATGGGTCGATTGAACTCCAACCTCCTTCCCATTCTAGAGCACATGTTCTAAGTCCTAACAAATCCAGGGCCCCCTGGTGTACCGGTCTTACCTGGACAGGAGTGCTCCTGGCTGGGGTGGTACAATCGTATCGTATCAGAACACACAAAAAATAAAATTAAACTTACCAATCAGTCGTTTCATGATGATTTTCACCCCATTTGACCTGAACATTGGATCATCGACTGAATCAAGATCCAAAACATCTTTTTTCAAACTGATCTCAGATGTTTTCAATTCAGGTTCTTCATTCTTGGCGGGAAAATCAATTTTTTTAGAGGACATCTCAGTAGACCTGGTATTTCCTGTAGAGTATCTTTCTCGGTTGCTCCCTGCAGATTTTCTGTTGGATAATTCTTGCTTGGAGCTATCAGTTCTACGATTATATCTGTCGGAAGATTCTCTAGATCTGGGTGAAAATCTACTCCGACGTTCTTCAGACCGATGAGAATTTCTGCGGTCAGATGATCTAGGTCTAGGAGAATACCGACTTCTGTATTTGTTATAATTTCTCCTAGATTCGCTTTGGGCAGACATTCTTGAAGATACACCATTTCTAGAATTAATCGAGGTATTATTGTTATGAACGCTTTTGCTTATCTTTAAGCATTCATCAGAAGAGCTGCAACTACTTGGTGAGGTTAGAATATGGTGATTTGGGGAAAAACGAGGAGGTCTACCACTAGATTCTTCCAACGGTATTGAAGATTCATTTTCTGAAGATTTTATTGCAATTTTATTTTCACCGGGCTTTATCAGGGTTTCATTTTCTACAGTCTTCATTGAGGTATTTTGTTTAGACTTTATTGAGGCTTTATTATAAATATTTTTGGTTCTTATATTTAAGCTTTCATCAGAAGAGTTGCAATTACTTGGAGAGGTCATTAAGCGGAGGTTTGGAAAAAAACAAGGAACAGGCTTCTTGTTGGATATGCTGAACTTTATTGAGGTTTCATTTCCTGAAGATTTTATTGTAGTTTCATTCTCTCCGGGCTTTAATAAGGCTTCAATCTCTCCAGTCTTAATTGCAGAGTTGTTTTCTCCAGGTTTTCTTGAGATATTATTTTCTGCAGAATTATTTGAGATTTCACTTTTTCCAGGCTTTATTGAAGTTTTATTAAAAACGTTTTTGGTTATTATCTTCGAACTTTCATCAGAAGAGCTGCAACTACTAGGAGATGTCAAAATATGGTGGTTCGGTGAAAAACGAGGTGCAGGTTTGCTACTTTCGCCAAAATTTATTGGGGTAATATTTTCTCCAGTCTCCTTTGAGATTTTATTTTCTCCGGGCGTCTTTGGGGAAGTATCTCCAATTAACGTTGTGCTATTATTGTCACTTTCGTCAGATAAAAAGCAACTGTGTGGACGTGTAACAAGAATACCGCGTTTTTTAAGAAACCGCGGAGGACAATGAGGATTCGCCGGATACCTGTTGAAAACAATATTGAATAGTGATTAATTATTGATAAAATAATTTTGGTAATCTCTCAGAGTAGCTAGCTGCACACGCTACGAATGTCAAAGAAACAATACAACATACATGTCTTTTGTTTTTTTTTTCAGCATATCCTCGAGTTTATTTGACAATCGTACATGGCAGTGCGAGTTAAAATTGTATTCCTGATTGTGTATGGAAACTGACAGGACTGTTCATGGGGGAATCGAAGCCAGGTGGTTTGACGGGACAGTTTTTAGCTTTGCTTGGCACTGTCATTGACCAGAAAAGGAGCAGGAGCTATTTAACTGATAATTGATAACGAATGAACAGGCGGTTTGGCAGAAATAAATAAATACAAATATTTCCGATAACCATAGATATACCCGCCGACAACTAGAGATGGTCGATCATTGGAACACACGAGTCCCGGTTACACGGAACCGGTTCGGTGTTGTCACTGGAACCTCTGATATTATTACAACTGTATATGTACAAAGAAATGAGAATAAATAAAGTTAAAAAAAACTAGAGCCGATTATTAGCCGAAATGTTTGATATTCTGTTATGCTACTTCCACATCAAAGCCAACATTCCTGTGGTGGCTGCGGCCAACGAAATTCCGAACTCCAAAATGGCGGACGTCGAACAGCTGATTCGGCGCTGTATCTTATCAGTTACCTACAATTGTGCAGGCGATGCTTCGTTTTCCATAATATTAATTTCGATTCGTAAAGCTAAAAAAACAATAATTTCAAACTATTTTTATACCACTCTGCCGTAATAATATTGCGCAGACTGATGTGTTGGGCCAACTCGCACGAACCAGCAATCGCCAATCGCCTCGAAGGCGATTCCGTGCCAATCCGAACTCCTATCTTCCAACTCGAACTAACTTCCGACGCACAAACTGTTGGAATATTTGATGCTGGCAACACTGATAGTTCCGGAACAATCTTCTTTTGTTATTTTTCTTCTGTTTGAATTTGTGTCAACTAGTGTATTGTTTACCTGACAATAAAATACGTCTGTACCTTATAATTGAGTCTACTACCTTTTAATTACAAACTAACAGGTTATGGGCCACATCATGCTTAAAGACACTGTGTTGTGATCAATGACTTAAGTATTAAATTGTGATTAACATTTGAATCGAACAATGTCGTTCCAACTCCCTATTGAAAAGCTGAGGGGCCGTGAGAACTATGACATCTGGAAGTTCGCTGCTCAAGCATATTTAGAAGACCAGGATTTATGGGAATGTGTCGAAGGTACGGAATCAGACCAGAAAATGGTTAAAAAATGTCGTTCCAAGATTGTTTTATTGATTGAAACCGTTAACTATGTTCATGTCCAGTCTGCTACAACCGCGAAAGAAGCCTGGGACAATCTTGCTGCTGCTTACGACGATAAAGGTCTTACACGGCGCGTAGGGCTACTTAGGACCCTTATAACAACAAAGTTAGAAAACTGTAAATCTGTTGAAGATTACGTCGATAAAATTATTACCACTGCCCTGAAATTGACTAATATTGGTTTAAAAGTTGATGATGAATGGATAGGTACCATTCTTCTTGCCGGGCTTCCAGAAAAGTACACCCCCATGATTATGGGCATGGAGAGCTCTGGAATAAAAGTGACTGGGGATGCAATAAAGACAAAATTGCTGCAAGATGTTTCGCATAATAATTCAACATTAGAAAATCCCAATGACATTGCTATGTATGGATCTGGCTCGCCCAGCAGCGCCGGATCTGCCATACGTTCAAAAACGTGCAAAAACCTGGCGCCAGCTCCGAAGGGGCGCCGTGAGAAAATAAATATTGTATTAAAATTTTGTTATAATATTCCCTGAATCGTTTAAAAATTATCCACAATACGAAATAATTATTACGCTCTAGCAACACTTTCCAAAGAAACAGAATGCGCACGCATCAGGTTGGTATCAACGGTTTACGAATTTATAGTCAGTTACAGATTTTTTTTACAAATTCCATATATTTAGTTTAAACGTAAGATCTATTTTTCCATATTTTTTACCGTCTTTTACGACGAATGGGTGCGATCCAAATTCAATAACCAATCACAGCGCGGAATATTTGTTCTAGTGAATCAAACAAACCGACTTGCGCTTTTCAAAATGCTGACAATTTTAGTTAGTGTGTCGTCCGTACGCTCGCTATTGTTTTATTTTGTACGATTTAAGTCTCTAGGAGAAGGTAGTTAAAGACCATTTTCTTATGAAATCTTCAGTAAATTCCATTAACAAAAGCATCGCACGGTTTGCAGGATTTGCAGGTTGCAACGTGTTGACAGTTTCATCATTGATTTGTCATATTATTTGAAGTTCGTTAAATGTATAATTAATATCTATTAGATTTGTTGGATTTTTTATCTAACGGTGTCAATGTAAGCGTCTTTCGTAAGCCATATATTATACGTCAGTGTTTAGTTTTTGTATGGTGTTTGTTCGCTCAATTTGGTGTTTGTTCGCTCAACACAGGGGAAATAAATGCAAGGTACAAATTTGAGGTTATATTCTTATTAGATTTTTAAATTTATAACTAAATTTCTATTGGTTGTTAGAGGTTATAAAAGTACTGTGGATGAATAGAATAATAATTTTAAAAAAACTCTTCTAATGGACCTAGTTTAGCGAAACCACCCGCATTGTCTCGTAATCTATATTTTAAATCATGGTACGGGCACAAACAAACAATTCGTTGTATTATTTTAAAGCATAACTTGCAAAAAGAGTTTTTCCTAAAATAATTAAAATAGCACCATAATTTTATGTTTACCCAATAGATTCAGAGAGTATAGGGCTCCTGGCGATTCTCTCTTTAAAAAAAACGAGTTTGAGAGCTACTGCCAGGTCACTTGGAAAAGTTACACCCTTTATATGTCTTGATTTTATTTGATAAATTAGTGTAAAAAAAATTAATTAAATGAAACAAAAATAAAAAATTGAGGTGAACGAATTTTTAATCAAAATTAAAATGTAGGGGGGGGGGCGCCATCGGTACCTACTGCACAGGGCGCCAGATTTCGTAGATCCGGCCCTGTCGCCCAGATGGGTAAAATACAGTGTTTCTGGATCGGGTAGTCGCAGTTCCAGAGGGGCGGCAGAAAAGAGTTCATCCAGAAACAGATCAGAGGAAATAATTACTCCCAACTCTGCAGATCATAAAAGGGGACCCCGCTGTTACCGATGCAATAGAAATGGTCATATAGCCCGAAACTGTGAGGTGACATTTGATACAAAAAACTGTGGAAACAAACAAAGTTCAATGTACACTGCTTTTTCCGTGACTTCCAAATCAGCTGATGAATGGTTTCTCGACTCGGGGGCTTCTGCACATTTAACAATGACTGATAATAATTTATTAAATAAAATCAAAAAATCTTCCCAGTTAGGTATCACTACTGCCAATGGTGATCAAATGATCAGCGACACAGTTGGAAACCTGCAATTAATCACATCTTGTGGAGAAACAATAAATGTAAGTGATGTGTTTTATGTGAAAGTAAATTTGCTATCTGTTAGTAAAATTGTTAGCAAAGGTAATTCTGTGGTTTTTAATTCAACTGGAGCCAAAATTTTAAATCGTAACAATCAAATAATTGGAACAGCATCACTAGTGAATAATTTATTTAAATTGGATGTGCAAAGCAATGTTGGCTTCGCTGTTCAAACAAAAGCTAATGATAGCACTCTTTGGCACAGAAGAATGGCCCACCTAAATTATGACAGTTTAAATAAATTGAAAAATGGATTAGTTCATGGAATTCAGTTTTCCTCGGGTAACCCACCAGATGTATGTGAAGTTTGTGTGAAAGGGAAGGGCCACAGGTTGCCTTTCCAATCGAGCAACTCTAGAGCTGCAAGACTACTTGAAGTGATCCACTCAGATCTTGTAGGACCAATGCAGACAAATTCATTAACTGGCTCTAGATATATTCTCACTTTTTTGGATGATTTCAGTAGAAAATCCTTTGTATATTTTCTTGTGACAAAAGATCAGGTGGCAGAGTGTTTTGAAACATTTAAAAAAAATGTTGAAACGCAAACTGGAAAGAGAATCAAGACTCTTCGTACTGATAATGGAGGTGAATTTTGCAACAAGCGATTAGACAAAATCCTGCGTGATTGTGGTATTGAACACCAAACCACGGTTCCATATACACCGGAACAGAATGGTCGGGCGGAAAGACTGAATAGATCAATTCTGGAGCGTGCCAGGTGTCTTTTGATTGAAGCTAACCTCCCAAATATTTTTTGGGCTGAATCAGTCTTGTCTACAGTCTACTTGATGAATCGTTCGCCCAGCAAAAATGTGGATAAAACTCCCGAGGAAATGTGGTCAGGAAGAAAACCTACTGTAAAACATGTAAGGGTATTTGGCTGCAAAGCCTATGCACACATTCCGGATGCACACCGAAAAAAGTTAGACCCTAAATCAAAACCATGCATTATGATGGGATATAGTCTTCTGTCCAAGGCTTATCGTTTGTATGACCCTAACAATAATTGTATTTTTGCATCAAGAGATGTCATTTTCTCTGAGAATGAGGAAGGAGTTTCACTCCTCACAGGGAAACAGGATAATTCAAGAGGATCTTTCTTTCCTGCAGCGGAAGATGAATGTTCCTCAATAAATGAAGATATTGTATCTAAGGACTCACCCGAAAAAGTTGGCTCAGTGGATTCAGAGGACATTGCGGATATACAGGATACTGAATACTTGCTAAATCCGCACGTTGCAGACTTACAGTCTGGTCTAAGAAGGCAGGACAGGGTTAGGAATCTTCCCAAAAAATATGATGATTTTGTAGTTTATACTGGTGTTAGTGATGAACCCTCAGATCCCTTGACCATTGAGGAGGCAATGGAGCGATCAGATAAACAACTTTGGATTGAAGCAATGGACCGTGAAATGGAATCACAAATGGATAACAACACATGGGAACTGGTCGATCTTCCATCTGACAGAAAACCTTTAAACAGCAAATGGGTTTTTCGCACAAAGAGAGATGCAAATGGGGATATAGTCCAGCGTAAGGCTCGTCTAGTAGTGAAAGATTGTGCTCAAAGAAAGGGTTTGGATTTCGAAGAAACCTTCTCACCTGTGGTCCGATACAGCTCCATTCGATACTTACTGGCATTAGCGGCTGAACTTGATTTGGACATAGATCAGATGGACGCTGTTTCAGCATTTCTCCAGGGCGATCTTCAGGAGGAAATCTACATGTACCAACCAACAGGATACCAAAAGTCTGATAAAGTTTGTCGCCTAAGGAAAAGCCTATATGGATTAAAACAATCAAGCCGTGTTTGGAACATAAAATTGGATGCATGCCTGAAGAATATTGGGTTTCAACAGTCAAGATATGATCCATGTGTGTATGTGAAAAATGAAAATGCGACTGTGTTGATCATTGCTGTTTGGGTGGATGATCTACTTATTTTTTCTAGCGACAAATCACAAAAATATGCTGTTAAAAATCAGCTCAAAGAAAGTTTCAAAATGACTGATATCGGTGAAGCCAAATATGTGTTGGGATTCCAGTTGACTCGAGACAGGCAAAACAAGAAGCTGTGGATAAGTCAACAGAGCTATATTGAAAAGGTTCTGAAGCGCTTCAATATGCATGGATGCAACCCTGTGGACACACCACTAAGTCCTAATGAAAAACTCTCGAAACAGCAATCACCAAAAGATGAGAACACCTCAGCCATGATGAAAAATATTCCGTACCAAGAGGCAGTCGGTAGTTTGTTATTTGCCTCTTAAGTTACCCGACCTGACATTTCATTTGCGGTTAGTTATGTGAGTCGTTTCAATAACAATCCAGGTCAAGCGCACTGGGCTGCAGTCAAACGAATCATGCGTTACTTAAAGGGTACTGCAGATTGGAAACTGGAGTTTGATGGATGCACACCCTCTTCAATTGTTGGTTTCTGTGATGCTGATTGGGCCAGTGATTGTGACGAAAGGCGATCTGTGACAGGCTACATTTTTACTAAATGTAAAGGAGCTGTTTCTTGGGGGACAAAAAAACAACCAACTGTGGCGCTATCGACAACCGACGCAGAATACATGTCCATGTCTGCTGCAACACAGGAGGCATTGTGGTTAAGAGGTCTGGCTCAGGAAATCGACAGTGCAGTATATGACACTCCTACAGTTATCCACGTGGACAACCAGGGAGCGGCAAATCTAGCCGTGAATTGGTGTTACCAAGCTAGAACCACACATATAGATGTGCGACATCACTTCCTTCGTGAGAAGATCCAATGCCAACTAATTGCATTCAAATACATCCCTACAACTAAAATGGTAGCCGACTCTCTCACCAAAGCTTTGGATAGAGAGAAATTGATGAGATGCATTTGCAATCAGGGTATCATCAAATAGGGAGGGTGTTAGAATATTTGATGCTGGCAACACTGATAGTTCCGGAACAATCTCCTTTTGTTATTTTTCTTCTGTTTGAATTTGTGTCAACTAGTGTATTGTTTACCTGACAATAAAATACGTCTGTACCTTATAATTGAGTCTACTACCTTTTAATTACAAACTAACACAAACTACCCCTCCACACAATCGGCCAAAAGCTTGAAGTTGGAAGTTGGCCGCAGTGTGGCCGTACCATTAAGTATTTACAACCGCTAGATTCACGGAACAACCTAACTTTAAACATGTGCTATCTTATTTCACAATAAACTTACCAGGAGAGTAAAGCCGCGGTTATAAATTACCAAAGACTTAAAGTTACGAACGGAGCGAAAACCTTCATAAAAGAAGAAAGCTAGAAGAGGTAAATACATTTAAAGTCGGCAGTTGAACGAAAGCAACACGACCCCAAGGTCTAATAAACGCGAAAATACTGGGAACACCAAAACCAGACAAGAGGGGCAAGGGCGGATCCAGCTTTGGCATCAGGGGGGGGGGTCACATAGTGCCAGGGGGGGGGGGTCACAAAGTCGTGATCAAGTCACAAGAATTTATAATTTAATTTTGATAATAATAGATACAAGTAAAAAGTAGGGTATTAGTGGTCCACCTAGGTCCTGGACCCACCCCAGTGGGGGTCATGACTCCCATGACCCCCCCCCCTGGATCTGCCCTTGAACAGGGGCCATATAAGCATACCTTAACCCATCCAAGCGAACCGTGGCAAACGATGGGAAAAGTTTCAGTAAATTATATGAATAGGTAATTATAGGCCAGAAACCTTGTAAAATTTAATAATAATCATTAGAATAAATCAAAAAAATAACATTAGTGTAAACTTAGATTAAGTAATTTAAAAATAACGTGTGTTTACCGCACCTAAATACCCCCTTACGTAATTCTTGATGGTAGACATGAAACGAGCCTGCTAGCCACATTTAGCAGTAGAAATTGCGACACCAGCGCCGTATGTTCCTTACTGCCTCAAAAGACGTGATAATATAGATCAAATATAGTTATGCCACCTATCCTTAGGATCCGTGGACAGTTCCAGGAAAATAGCGGCAATATTTTGTCCATTTCGACATCAATTTTGTCCATTTTTTGACGAAGTTCTGACGATGGTTTATAAAGATCGACGGCAGTTTCAGAAATTGGCAGCAAACCATATAGATATGGACACTGAACAAGTCACCAAACAAGCCATTTTTTTATTTAGTACAAGATTTTACATTTATATACATAATTTTTTTAATGTTTTGACGCAACGTTTCATTTTCGAATGGTCCTTTACACCAGGGTGGTACTGAGAGTATCTTCTACTCTGGAACGCGCCGCAAATGTACCTCATGTTATCAATTTTTTTGTAATTTCTGAAAACTAGTTAATTTTTTCTCATAAATTCTCTAGTCACCCTCCCAGGGCCGACCCCAAGACAAACGGCGCCTGGCGCTAGCAAAACCCTCAAGGGCGCTGTGTTAGGTGTTGTATTATTATCAGTGTCTTTTTTGGCTCCTGGACCCTTTGGCACCTTAGCAAGTTGGCACCCGAAGTGGACTGCTCCAATTGCTCCTGCACAAGACCAGCCATGTCCCTCCACATGTTTTTTTTTCTTTTTGCGGAACCGGCTCCAAATGTAACTGGACAAAGAACCGGTTCCACATTGATCTCCGGTAACTGACAAACCATTTGTATCATCATCTCTACCGACAACAGGAACAGGAAGTAAGTAGCAGCTATCAAAATTAGAGTTGGACAGCGATATTATTTGAAAGATTTTTTTGCCTTCGAAACATTTTAGTTTATTTTTTTAGGAAAAAAACACTTTTTCAAGTTATGTATATATATATGTACAAGTTATAATTTACTATTATAAAGATGAATTATTTGTTTGAACCCGAATGAAGAGATTTGTCTGATTCTTTTGAGAAAGGCTTATAAATACAACTTTGGATTGAATCACCAATACAATTTGAATTTTTATGCCTTGAAAGAATTGAATTTGTGTAAAACTATTTATTCATAGTGCTGACAAATCATTCATCTTAATGTTTTAAGGTTAAACGTCACATACATTATAATCTACGTATTCACAGATGGCGCCAATTAAATTATTTTAGGTTTTTAATGCTTTTTGCACGTTTTGCTTTAAAAAATTGAGATGAATTAATTGT
Source organism: Limnephilus marmoratus (assembly GCA_917880885.1). Classification (NCBI taxonomy): domain Eukaryota; kingdom Metazoa; phylum Arthropoda; class Insecta; order Trichoptera; family Limnephilidae; genus Limnephilus; species Limnephilus marmoratus. Next base: position 42,991,789 of record OU862929.1, read on the forward strand.
TTGCGCCCATACATATTTAATACGAATGTAAATAAATAGTTTTGTCCATAAACAAACCCAAATCTTTCAAGAAAGGCTGAAAAATACAACATTGGATTCACCGATACAAATTTGAATTTTTCAGCCTCTCTTGAAAGATTTGGGTTTGTTTATGGATAAAACTATTTATTTATATTCAAAATAAATATGTACGGGCGCAAACAATTAATTAACCTTAATATTTTAAAGCGTAACGTGCAAAAAGTATTAAAAACCTAAAATAATTTAATTGGCGGCATCTGTGAATGCATAGATTATAACATACGTGACGTTTAGCCAAGCATAACTTGCAAAAAGCATTTTTTCCTAAAATAATTAATTCAGTGCCACCTATGAAAGAGCAGATTAAGAAATAATTGGTAACCGGTCAACTCAGAATGAAACCAACTCAGAACCACCCCGGAAAGGTCATTAAGAGGATAAAAAAAATGGTTAAATAGGTTAGGGTTACCGGCTATTTTAAAATTATTTTTCATAGCTTCTAATGAGCTTTCTGAGGTGGTTCTGATTTGGTTTCATTCTGAGTTGGTACGGAACCGTTTCCAGCAGCATCTCTGATGAGAAAATGGCGGGCCTGATCGGGAGAGACTGATTGAGGGAGATTTAACCTTTCCAGCCGGACTCTCGACCCATCGCTTTGCACCGGAGTAAGAAGGATGGATTCATACGTCTGTCACTCCTGTGACCTCAGATTCCTACCCACCCCTCCTACCTTTCCAGAACTTCCCCTTCTTCCTTTCTCTAAAAATCCCACTGCACAGCATCCCCAAAGATGAATAATGCCCTGAGGTAATTCCTTTTCCTTAGGGCTACCTGTGTGGAGCTAATGTATTATATAATGGAGCAATAAAAATAACCAGCAGGTGAAAACCCGCTGCCACGGGATTTTTGCTGCTAGGTCTCGCAGTTTGTGTTTTTTCAATTATGTTTTTGTAAATTGTACTGTCTCATCAAATAATGTGTTTATGTATTTATAAAAACATTATATTATAATCTACCATAAGTAGGTTCCCCAGAATAGCTGCTTATATTCAGAGAAATGTTTTTTTTCTCCCTTGTTTCATAAAAAGTATTAAGTGTCGTTCAGACATCGAATATAACCGCGAGCAGGTATCTGTTGAACCACGAGTGCTTATGTTTTGTACCGTTCACACAACGCTATCAAATATGTCTTCCTATGGTAGGAGAGGGGGTCAGATGAATTAGCGAGCGGCCACGGAGTGCGCAATTTTGTACTGAATCTATCAATTTGACATCTGTCATCCACCGGTCTAGGCAGCTCCGTAATTAAAATGACCACTCTCCTGTTTTCGTCGGAGTGGGCATATCGCCTCAAGAGCGGTTATGGCGTAAGATGTGCATTGTCTATGGTTGATGTGCGCATAAAGCGCTTAGGTGTGAACGGTCTGAAGGGATTGTATGGAGAGCGATATTTGGCGTGATATATTAGTGATTAGCGATATCTTTTATATTTATATGCTCAATCTGAACAGGCCTTTAGGAATAAAGAAATACGAAAATATTCTTGAAGTATTATTATATTTTTGATAAGGCTAAAAATGTGTTTTCCACCACACAACAATCTACACAACCGTGCATTGAAGAATGACGAAGTAGTATCTTTGTTATTATTTTAAAACGACTGCTCTTTACCAAACTATTATTTCACCTATCGGCCAAGGTGGCATTCAATGGGTACAAATTTTTCATGGCTAGTGGATAGTTCTGGCACTTCAGAGATAAATAAAAATTATCAGTTGTCACTGTAAAATATGAAATTAAATTATACCAATAATCATTATTAAGGGGGGTTTTATATGATTTTACAAGAATTAAAAAAAAAAACTTAACTGTAATATTTTTGTACCCATCTTCAGTAAAATACCCTCGACTTTGTGCAGAATAGATTCTCCCATCTTAACAGACGGATTGCAATCTTTAGAGCACAGGCGTCGGGTGGGAATGCTATCCTTATTCTACCGGTATTTCAACGGAAGATTCTCCGAAGAACTAGTAGCGTCATTGATCCCTTCGGCACTGGTGCATATTAGGGAAACGAGCCGAACGCATGCCCGACATATGTATACGGTTGACATTTGTCACATGAGAACGGGTCGCTTCTTCGACTCATTCTTGTGTTCAACAGCTCAGCTGTGGAACGATTTGCAGGCCTCTGTGTTTCCTCCTTTCTACAACATGGGTCTCTTCAAGACCAATGTTCATTCCTTACTCTCCTCAAAAAGACCCTCCACACAGCATCTCAGATGTCATAACTGCTAACCCTGTACACATCGCAAGTGCGCCCCATGGTTGAATTTGGCTGCCACCTCTGATCTGGAGCTCCAAAATACCTAAAAAAAAAACCCTTGACTCTGTGCAGAAACGGGCGGTCCGTTTGATAGATTCTCCCATCTTAATAGGCAAAGGCGTCAGGTAGGAATGCTGTCCTTATTCTACCGGTATTTCAATGGAAGATGCTCCGAGGAACTAGCGTCTTTGATCCCCTCGGCACCGGTGCATAGTCGGGAAACATGCGCCCAACATTTGTACACGGTTGACATTTGTCACATGAGAACGGTTCGCTTCTTCGACTCGTGGAATGATTTGCCGGCCTCTGTGTTTCCTCCTTCCTACAACATGGGTCTCTCTTCAAGACCAATGTTCATTCCTTCCTCTCCTCAAAAATACCCTCCACACACCATCTCAGATGACATAGGCTCTGAGGGAAATTATTTTCCTCAGGGCCTCTTGTGCGGAGTTAAAGTAAAAAAAAAAAGTTGTTCTCATGGCCGAGAAGGAATGTTCCTCGTAGCGTTGTTAAAAAGATTGAATCTCGAACTCAACAATTCATTCAGGTGCATCTAGGATAAAAGAAACAGTTGCCATGGAGGTGATCCCTCTTAGCTCCTTCGAAAGGACGGCCGGTGAGGTTCTGAGCTAGGCAAGCAACTTAAACATGGCCAGAGGGAAAAGGTTTCACGCCCTATGTTTATGTTTGCTTTGGCATTATAATAGGTGTAGTATAACAGTATAATAGGTGAATGGTTTTTAACATTTTCAATACTTACATACTTTGTGTAAAAGAAGCGTTTTGTGGTGGGTAAGTAGTGCTTTCATTGCTTTTATGGGCTGACCGTGTCTGTGGTGTTTCCAAATGTTGAGCAACCATATTATCTATACTTGTAATGTATCATAATATCAATAGTCTATGATCAGTTCTAACATTGTTTCCCATTGTCTATGCTGTATTCGGGTCACATGGTGTTGGTTACGACGATCGCCGAAGATAGCCGAACAAAGAGAGGCGAGTCATTATTTTGCGAGAGCTCTTGGGACAAAAACTAGCTTCCTAGTTATAAAGTTGTAAACCATATTTGTTTATTAACGAAATAACAATAAACGTCATTGTGATCTCAAAGAACTATATAAGTATACTTTTGAATGTAGCTATAACTTTGTGGATATATCCATTTTAGATAAATTAAACAATTTAACTTTGTTTGAACCACTTATATAGTTGAGTAAAGCCGACCGGTTTCGGAACAACTGTTCCTTCTTCAGGGCAAACGCATACTGATTTGACAGTTATTAAATATAGATGGGAACAATGTATTATTATGGTAGGAGTACTCAAATATATGAGTGGTTCAAACAAAGTTAAATTGTTTTATTTAACTATATAAGTCTTTATTTAATTAAATGAAGACAATATTAGTGAAACTCAATTGAAAATATGGAGACAAAAAATCAGAAAAAGACATTGGCACCTCTAGGACTCAAACCCAGGACCTTCTGCTTACATGGCAACAGCTCTACCAACTGAGCTAGTGTTTATATGGTGTATCATTATCTTAATTTTCTTAATGCACACATTATTGGCTGCTATCTTTATATATGATTGCAAGAGTTAGATCAAAAATAAATATTCATCTTAGACTTGCAGAAAAGTCAATAGATGTCGCATATTAAAATTAAAATGGATAAACATGTATCCAGACACACTATCTAGAAAGCATTTAGATCGGGTTTGAATCTAGCAATCACATATAAAGATAGCAGCCAATAATATGTGCATTAAGAAAATTAAGATAATGTTGGTAGTTCTTAGTCGAAGTATGATAAGTGACCGAATTGGATATAGACACCTTAGCTCAGTTGGTAAAGCTGTTGCCATGTAAGCAGAAGGTCCTGGGTTCGAGCCCCGGAGGTGCCAATTTTCTGATTTTACTGTCTCCAGATCTTCGATTGAGTTTCGCTTATATTGTCTTCATTTAATTAAATATTACAATTTGAGGTTTTACTCATAAAGTTAAAAATAAAAATAAAGAACTATAAGTTTTTCAATCAAAAGAGAATAGTACTGAGATACTGGCAAGTACTAATAATAAACACAAAGCCTCGGTAGAGGATTACAAAGAAACTTTCTTTATTCAGTAACTCTATGGTTTTATCAGGTAAGTTTGAACCAGGTAGAAAACAATAATTTTATTTATGATTTGTTTCTCATATCTCGTCTCCTTTACTTGGAACAAAAAAAAACATTGTAAACAAATTTCCATATATTATTAATGATAGTATTATACAATACAATAATGTTACTAATTTTATGAGCATTCATAACAATCATTTAAATATTTATCCACACATGACGAAAAATAATGTTATGATACATTACGACAAGGCATTGTTATATTGCAACTTAATCACCAATATGAAACCACTCCCCCAACATCTTGTAAGAGTGACCACAGACATTAGTTTAAATATGCATAATAATATTGTCTTTGATAATATAAAATATTATTGGCAAAATAGTGGTACCATCACAACTTAACCGCCAGTCCTTTAAAACATTTTTTGTTGTGGCAGCACTGAAAATGAATGTTTAAAAATTAAATCAGTTCTCATGATACTGAAATTTAAAATAATGTAACACAAATGGCCACCATCTTATAGTCTAATATCAAGGTTCGTAGAAAATACATTTTCTATGAACCTTGTCTAATATAGTCTAATATTGTGGCAGTGAGCTTACTTTAGAATGAACGAGTTTCAACTCAATTGACAATAAAATGGCCGCCATCTGAGTGATCAATTAGCGAAAGGAATGATTATTAAAACTTTCTCGAAATATCTTACTAATATTATAAACATGAAAGTTTGTATGGATGTATGTGTGTTTGTTACTCTTTCATGCAAAAACTACTGAATGGATTTGAATTAAACATTACAATAATATAGCTTGTACATCAGAATAACATATTGGCTATAATTTATAAAGCTAGCCAGGAAGGGGATGCGCGAGGGGAACGGGGACGCACGGGAAAGGTGATTCAGGGAGAAACAATATATTTCTTTGAACATGGCATTGCAACGCATGCCGAGAACCAGCTAGTATTAACTAGTATATCTAGTTTCAATGTTGTCATATAGATTTCCCAATTATGTTATATTTATTATAGTACATATTCATAATTGTCATATATATTTAAAAACTCCATGTGAAAATTTTTTTTAAAAATATATTTTTTTAAAGTGAATATTGCATGTTTGCAAGTGTCAAACCATATTTGTAATAGGATACGATGCACTTTTACCAACATATGGCAAAATCCCTCTAAATAACAGCACTATATTTATTTTAGAAAATAATTTGACATTATATGAATTTTCACAACAATTCAGCTGCAGTGAAATGTCTCTTCCTGTTTAATAAATCCAACAGAAACAAATAATGATGGATCGTTTTCCCCTTAAGTGACAAATCAGCAGTTACAATGCTTCCGTTATATAAAAATAATATTATTTAATCACATGAATAGAAATACAAATATTAGTCTTTTAAATCTAATTTTGAGACACCTATTACAATATGATCTTTTTTTACCTCAATGTAATGGCTTATTTCAATTGGTTCTTTATTATTGGTGTTGCCATCGTTTAAAGACAAGTTAGGACTAAACTAATTATGACATTGACAACACTAGTGGTGGTTGGTGCTACGAGGCAGGGGAGGTTGTGCCTCCCCACACAAATAGAGATGAAAATGGGGAAAAGATACAAGATACACATATCCACACATCCAAAATGTAATAAAATTTTAAATTAAATGTTACCAATTTATAAATTACATAAGGTATAAACTAACTTCAATTTAAACATTACGCATGAATTTGTTTGTATTTCAATAGTGTCTTTATATTATGTAATTCATCACACCACGGCAACGCGGCGGCCATACATGGTTTTCCGCTCACCAGAGCTACAACACTATGGCGCAACTTAGTACAATAATACCCTAGTGAGGCAAAGATAGGTCCCGCCTCTGAGGGCCGCTGATTTCATGCAGGCGGAGGGGAGTGGGGAAATCAAATGGAATCGAAATGATTAGTGTTTTGCGATGTTTAGTTTGAGGCATGCCTCAAAAAAGAATACTTCCGAAGCAGAACCGATCATATACGCTTAGTTCTAGCACTCTAGTGACCAAGTTTTATTTGGTTCTATGATTATTTGTGATAGTACGCGGCAGTAGGCACCTACGGAGTACGGTTACTTTAATTTAGTAGGGTGAATTTGCAGTTGAGGGTATATCTTGCTTGACATAGGTAATATAGTGAAACCCTCTTAAGAAGTTTTCCAAGGGACCGAAAAAAACAAACTTCTTAAGCAGGAAAACCTTATACAGTAAAACCCTCTTAAGAAGTTTTCCAAGGGCCGGAAAAAACAACTTCTTAAGCAGGAAAACCTTATACAGTGAAACCCTCTTAAGAAGTTTTCCAAGGGTCCGGAAAAAACAAACTTCTTAAGTAGGAAAACCTTATACGTGGGTAAAATTGGGCCAATTTTGGGCCAAGGGACCGAAAAAACCAAACTTCTTAAACCACGAAACTTCTTAAGAGAGAAATTCTTAAGAGGGTTTCACTGTATGTTAGAGATGGGTAAGTTCTGCATTTTGCCGGAGGCCTCCGGGACATGCTTCCTTTCTGGAATGCGCGATTACTGCTCTCGGCTCGGACCAATATGCAGTTCAAACGGAGCCGTACCTCGGTGGAGGCATTCAGGTTCCTACCACTCACTAATACCAGGAGAACTCGCGACTCGCGAGTGGAGCGGAGCGCGAACACAGGGACGCCGGCCGGTGAAAGCATTCGGGTTCCTACTACTCACTAGTACCAGGAGAACTCGCGACTCGCGAGTTGAGCGGAGCGCGAACACGGGGACGCCGGCCGGTGGAGGCATTCAGGTTCCCGGTCCGACTCCGAGTTTCGGGTTTGGGACCGAGCCCGAGTTCCGCGGCCGGGTTCTCTTGGAGTAGTTAATTTTAAAAAGGAGTAGGAGTACGAACCGCTTCCCGCAAAAGACCGAGTACAAGAGCCCATTCCAGCTGAACCGACACATCGTTACTGTATGTGGGAAAAATTGGGCCAATATCGGGCCGATGGGCCGAACTTCTTAAGCCACAAAACTTCTTAAGAGGGCTTCACTGTAGTTCGATTGTTTTATTTTCTGGTATAGGTAGGTCGTCTAGGCACACATAATGCTTACTTTAAAAATGTTTGTGCCTCCCCACTTTTCAACCCCGCAAACCGCCACTGGACATATTAAGCACATAACATGTGCATAATATTTTTATTGATAAGAATCTCCATTAAGCTGTCAAAAGATTATTTTATCCGCTTGGGAGGCCTCCTTGTGGATAAAATAATAAAAACTTTTGACTAATGAATGTCTTAAAAAAATTATTTACTTTATTGAGTAATATACATTAATTTTGGATTGAAGAGAGTAAAGACATTTCAAGTACCTACTGTTTCTATGTATGTATATTGTTTTCCGTTATTAACTTTTGTACTTATACAACTTTTAAACTGTACTTATGATGTATTTTAAGTTTTGTAGTTATAAACCTATAAATTTTTTGTTCAATAAAGATTATTATTATTATTATTGGGAGGAATGCAGATCCTGCCAATGTTTCTTTTTTGCCAAAAACCATGTTTTTACCGCGTTTTAAGTTGGGCACTTTAATTTGGAAGGTGAAAAAAAGTGCAGAAAGCAATAGAAAATTTTTTTGAATAATTTTAATTTTCAATTGCGAAATTTCACTTCGCAAACCGATACTACGACAGCCCACCCGCTGCCGGCCGCCATTTTGTCACTGTTATGTTGGTATCTCTGACCTGATACAAACAAGAGCCTAGATACGATTGTAGCCGACTTCGTGGGATACATGGCGCGTAATTATGAAATTTGTCTAGCGGGCTTGTGTATGTTATCTTTACTTTAAAAAACAGCCTATGTTTTAAATGGTTTGTCTAACGGGATTGTGTATGTTATCTTTACTTTAAAAAACAGCCTACGTTTTTGAATGGTTTGTTTGGCTACGCAGGGTTTGTGTAACGGGCTTGTGTATATTATCTTTATTTTAAAAACATCCCAGGATTTGAATGGTTTGTCTCCATTCCAGTGCCTGATTAGAGGTTCGTTTACATTATATTATTATGTTTTTCATAATTACACGCCTTATCATTTATCCCACGAAGTCGGCTACAATCGTATCTAGCTTTTGTTTGAATCAGGTCTGGGCTACCAACATAACAGTGACAAAATGGCGTAGTATCGATTCACGAAGTGAAATTTTATTTATACTTTAAACGGCTGTATCTCCCTCAATTTTGCCGAGCGCGCCTTAATTTTTTTTTTTATTCAGCTTCTCCACACTTTTCTCATCTAGAAAGTGCCTTTTTATTAAATTTCCAGACTTTGGCAGGATCTGCATTTCACCCTTATTATTACCTTATATAGGCATAATACTTCTACAGACACATTTTTCTCTTGTTAAACTGAAGAAAAATAATTGATTAATATAGAATGTTGGTAAATTTCTATTTTCACAAGTCCTATGTGTATAATGCACTTTAGGGAACGTACCCATACTACGTAACCAGTTCAGGGAGAGGGGGGGGGATCTTCAAAATACCACACTTGGTCACAATGAGCGGCGGGGCGCTTAGGTTTTTAGTCACCGGGGGGGGGGGTTAAAAATTGCAAAAAGTGGGTCACGTAGTATGGGTACGTTCCCTTACCATATAAGCGGGAAAATAGTGAATTTACATCAAATTTGAGCTTTCGTTTTCGAGTAAATTGAGTCTGAAATTAGAATTTTTTAGGTAAAATTAAAAAAAAAAACAGTTGCTAGTTAGTTAGTTATCAAATAACTAAATAACCAACACGCTGTTTCACTGCGGGGGTAAGTAAAGAGGACAGACTGCCAATCAACTCGGTTTTGGCACACATCTTTTTCTTCATTCACTTTCATACATCGTCTCATACACATATTTGTTATTCTGTCGCTTGACATGACCTTACTTGAGTATTTGGTTCACTTGATCATGTTATGTCTTCCTCAGGCGTCCCCGACTTCTATCATTCACATCATAAGTTTCAATCTTCATTCATCTCCTCTAGATGCCCAAACCAATCTTTACACACAAAAAACGAATTACAGAGAAGCTCCATCGCCAACGGCTGCAACGCCGAGACTTAAGCGTCGCAGAGAGTGCAGTTTGGTGGGGATTTGGCGTGGAAGAACGCAGGAAGAACGTGGAAGAAATCGTTTCTCGCGACCGCAGCACATTGGAAACCTAAGTTTATGGACAGCCCTCGTAACTAACCATCATTCTGGTAGGAAGAGGACAGAGTGCCACTCGCTGTCTTATCACACACTCCATGTTTCATTCACATTCATACACTTCATCTCATACACATTCTTGACATGACTCGACTCAAGAAATTGATTAACTTGATTGGGTCATGTCTTTTAGGGGTGTCCCTACAGCTCCATTCTTTCACTTATATTCTTCTGACTCTCCTTTTTTATTTCTTTTTTAAACTTCTTTTTTATTAAACTTCTGATGAACTGATGTCATTCATAAAATTTTAGTTGTGTTTTAATAAAATTTGCAAATTTAATGCCCAACAATGAAAACCACATTAATTTTTTAAAACAATGTTTAACTTAAATAAATATTTAAATACAATAATAATATATAATATAATACCCGTTCAAAGCAAATGTTTTGGGCAAATTTGCAGAGACATTAGATTTAACCCGTCTGCTTGTTTAGGAATAAATACATCCCAAAACACGTAATCGCATTATACTTTCATAAGACCAAAAACGTCCCGAGCGACCTTACTTTTTAAAAGCTATATATCGCTCTTCCTCTCATGCAAACGTATGTATTTTTCTTTTAACCAGAAAGAGAACGAAATAATGCTTCTCATTGTCTTTGAAATATAAAAGCAATCTTTCATAGATATTTTACAATCTCGATCCAAAGTGACGGTTTCTGATTTTTCGGGCGAAACTGGGGCTTCCGTATTGTGAGGTGCGAATATATTGAACCAAGCAGACGGGTTAAGATTTAACGTATTATTTTAATAAATTCAATTTTATCTATTTATACAAAGAAGAGTGTCTGTGGCGAGCGGTCAACCGGGCGACTGGGTTGGATTTTTATATACATCTACAGTTTCAGATTGATAATATGTTTATGTAGGTAATTAGATTTTTTTTAAATAAGTTCCACTTTTGACTTAAACTGTATATCATCATTAGAAGTGAAAAACTTAGATAGTAGAGGATTAGCTAGCAGAGATTCGAACGCATGACGCCTGTTGGGAACCCGATGCTTTGTACCACTAGGCCCATAACAGATCTAGTTTGGATCAAAAGAATGACAATTTTATTTTTTAACAGAGCTTGTCATATTTTGAAATTCCAGTTTAAAAGACGTCTACCACTTGATAATAAAATATTAAATGAAACAGAAGAGAAATTTAAAATATTTTAATATTTTGAATCAAGTAACAGTCATCATGTAAACACAATTAACACCACCACACCGAAGGGGGTGATACACGTTAAATAATAAGGAATCATTATAAAAGAGAATAAATTATATACTTGTATTTTGGATTAGGTTTCATTAACAACACTCTTGCTCCGAAGGGGGGTAATAAATTTCCCCCATATAAGAGTTTTGTGTGATATCTAACTTCTTTTTTACATCACATACTCCGTAATTCAATTCAGGTAATCCTAGAAAAACTGTTTGATAATCGGGTCGCATTTAAAAAAAAAATCCCATTACTATTTTTTAAGAAATTAAATAAAAAAAATTTTAACTCGATTTTCCCTTTCACAGCGTTGTGTTACTTAATGATGGACTGCTGGGCAAATATGGTCGATGACCGGTTAAAACGTTAGATATAAAAAAAATATTAATTAAATAATATAATTAGAGGTGAAAAGGACAAAAGGAATCAGATTGCTCCCCGATATACAGGGTTCCCTATTGGCTCATGATATGTGATTTTTACCTTCAGGTATGTAAGGGTTAAAAGAGATTTATTATAAAATGTTGCCATTGTTAACCTGTGGATAGCCATGCATGAAACTAACTTATGTACAGGAAATTATGCAAAGCATCACTTTGAAGTAACATTTTGTGGATTAATTTTGAGATATTGAATATTTTATTTACCGAAACACATTCCTTGAACAATAAACTATCTATAAAAATAACATTACTTGCGATAATTTGGTAAATTGATAGGTTTTTCGATGTTTTTGTCAACTATCACGGAGTTTGACAGTTTAAATCGTGGCAAAATCTGACATCCAGATTCCATAGATAATTCATTTAAAAATATTCTGGTGTTGCTAGGTGAATGAAACTTTTGGCTTTATCAAGAATGATATTGGCGCAAGCGATTCTGACCTTGTCCTTCATACAGTTTCTTTATACAAAAGGGTTAAAATCGCATTCAATTTTTTTATTTGTTCCGCACGCGCGCGCGGCTCCATCCAATAAGAGGAAAAGAACCTAACCTAACCTAAACTGGCAGCGGAAATTATTTTAATATTTTAATTTAAGATTCAAAACCTAATTTATTTCAACAATGGAATAAAAAGTAATAGCAATATCATATTGCACGACTGAAAATTCGTAAACGGCTGTTCATCAATTGTGTAAAATTTAATACACGTTTATTAGAAAGGGGGAAAGCGTGTAAAAGGCCCGACATTGAACAGTATTTAAGGTGATAGAATGACTAGTCGAAAATGGCCAAATATTAAAACTGTTGATATCATTGACCAATAGCTGCTAACCTGACATAAAAAAGCTTGCGTGGCTTTACAATATGTATACAAAATAAGCAGAACGAAGTGTCCAATATACGTTAATTTGTAAGAAAAAATGTACTCAAAAGCAACATTCGCACCGTTCTTTATATTACATCAAAAATTTAAAACTACATCGAATTCGTCCACGATGTACAACATAAAAAAATTATGTTACGTTCGTCCATGATGAATAATTTTAAAATAATTAAAACATTCGTACATCTTATGATTCTAAGTTTCCCATATTTACATACTTTACGACGCACAAAATCTATGGCAGTCAAGTTGCGCGGTACGCTATAAACTTAATATAAAATAAGATTATTTGTCCATTTAGTCAACTTGTAGCGCTTCGATGTGTCCTTTGATCGGAGAAAGCACTTCAACGGTACTGCGGCGCACTTGAAGAGACCTTCTCCAGCTTCTCAAAGTGCTTCCGCGCATTTCTTATGTTGATTAATGTGGCCTCTGACGGGATGTTGGATTCGGACATTACGACCATGACATACGTATTGCTCGTGAAGCCGTCAATGAAGGCCGCAAACGCACTGTTGCGTACCTGTAAAGAATGTAATATTTGTAGAATTCTCACAATGCAAGCATTAAGGTTTAAGTAGGGATTTAATTTGCAAAAGAAATAATCTAGAAGTAAAATGAATTTGTCAATTAAAAAGTTGATTTTATTAAAATAAAAGCTGGGTACACGTCTTCGCTCAGGGAGTTGATACGAGATTGAACTGACGTTTGAACCCACCACGGATCTTGCTTTATATACCCCTACCAACAAATAGCCCCATCCATACAAAAAAGGCTTTGAATGGTCCACAGTGTTCCAGAACATTCCACAATATTCGAGAGTGTTCTAGAATGTTCCACAATAATCTGGGATGTTACGGGGTGTTCCAGGTTATTCCCAAACATTCCACAACATTTCAGAATATTCCAGGATGATCTGGAATGTTGTGGAATGCCCTCGAATATTCTGGACTGTTCTAGAAATTTTTAGAGGGCGAAACATCAAGCCCTTATATATTCAAAAACAAGCCCTTCAGTTAAAAACGAGAACCTTCTTCATGGATGGGGGATAGAGGGCCACCACACCATATAACTCCCTTGATTGTACCGGGACTCGTTTCTGAGTTTTAGCGGCAAGCACATTACCTACCAAAATTTTATTGATTTATCATCATTGAAGAAGAAGATAACACTAATAATCTAAACGACAATATGAAAAAGAACAAGACAAATAAAAATAAAAAGATAACGGTCGCAACTGGTCCTCGAACCCAGAACCTATCGCCTTACGAAGATGTTATTTAGACTTTAGTGTAGTGTAGGCGTGTGATGTGATCTTATAGATCTTAAAATGATAGACGCGTGGTCAAGATGAACATTTATTTGCACTATACAAGTTATAAGCTATGTGCTAGCTAATGGAGCTGTCTGTAGGTAAGGAGCGCGAGCAGGAACCTTCATCACCTTTTATACTCTCGTTCTGCCGTCTCGCTCTTGCAAGGCAGGCGTGCCACTAAAACCATTCTCACAGGAGACAAAACTACCAATTCGGCTAATGATACCTCTTATTTAAATGTAATTTTTGTCAATCATGTTTATCAAATTTCAGAATTAAAAATATTATCTTCGACCAATTTTTAAATATAAGGTAATCATTTTAATCACTTTTTATTTTTCTGTCTTGTTCTTTTTCGTATTTTTGTTTAGATTTTATTAATGTTATCTTCTTCTTCAATGATATTGTATTACATTGATGGGAATAACCTTCAAAAGTTATAAAAGGAGAGTTGATTTATCATCAATTTTTTTCATAAAGTTCCATGACACAGGGTGATTCTAATGCCATCTCATCACACCCTAACTTGCCGGCATAAGTCTGGTAAAAAGGCAATATAATTTGAATAAAATAAGTCCTCAAACAAGGATCTGCAAATTATCACTTTTCGTGTGATAGTAATTTACCTCCATGCTCTGGAACTGCGCGGCCAGCTTGGAGCAGGACAGCTTGAACTGCTTTATGATGTTGGAAACCTTCTCGAAGCGGTGGCCGTCTTTGTGTTCGCGCCGCTGACAGTGCGAGATCACCAGGAACGTGGCACGCTCAAACAATAACACCTCATCTGCATCCACAATGTTGGCAAACTGCTGCAGGGAGCTCTCAAGCGCTTTTACGTTGGGTATCAGCATGTACACTATGCTCGACCAAGCTCTGGAAAGCAAGAGCAGAAAAAAAATTAAAACAAAATTATAAAATACTAGCTGGTACCCGATATGCATTGCAATGCCATTCAAAGAAATAAATTGTTTCTCCCTGCACGTCCATTCCCATGCATCTCCTTTCCTTCCTGCATTCCCCTTCCACCTTCCCCGCCTTCCCCCTCCCTCGTCACCCTTCCCGTGAACCTCACCTCCTTTGTTACGCTCACCCTCCTGCCTTCCCTCCCTGTCGCTAAAATATATGAAATACACACATTTTCAAACAACTCGCATACCATCCAAACAACGCCAGAGCTTACCATTATATATAAAGAAACATTCTTCTGCTAAAATGCAATGTTCTGTAAAAAATTTGAGTCAATTTGAGTTCAGTCATAAAAAATTTGATTACTTTCCGAGAATTGCGGATACAGACATACGGAACCTAAATTTATATATATATATATATAGATCATCCAGTGGTCATGTAGCAAATGTTGTCTACGAATCATTTTGTGGTTCTATTCTTAAAGTGGTGGTTAGGCACAGTGGCGGCTCGTGACTTTTGGTGTGCTAGGGTGCTAATATTAAAAAATTGGCATCATGGATGTTGTCGTATGCGAAAAAAAAATTTTTTTTTTTTTTCAAAAATTGGTGTTTTGTATGAAGATTTTTCAGGAAATTGGTGCGGCACACCGCCAAACTGAAACTTTCTGAAATTTTTCATACAAAAAAAAGATTAAAAAAAAAAAAAAAATTTTTTTTCGGCTACAACAACATCAATAATGCCATTTTTTAATATCAGCACTCTAGCACACCCAAAAGTCACGAGCCGCCACTGGTTAGGCATCGTAATATGTTTTAGTTTTTTTTTATCTCGATTATAAAATCGAACTATTTATATCACAAAGTGGTCGTTTGGCGGTCTCTATGTGCTTTCGGGGATACTAAAATGTATAGTGCCCGTTTAAATTACAAATGGACCACAGATGTTTTTTAATTTTAATTTGGAAGACGGGTATGGATACCGCCGCCTCGAGAACCATTTATTGGATAACCAACACCTCTGCCGTAGGTCGCCCCAAATGGTTCACTATGTTTGGTGACTTAGCTGGGGTGCCCGGGTTCATGGGGTGAGGTTTGTCCAGGTCTTGGCGGCCGATATGTCTGCCCACATGCTGCGTGGTGGTCAGGATCGAGTGAGACTGGTTGAGGGAGGTCTTTTATCCTACAGCCATAATCTCTCGACCTTGCACCGCAGTTGGAGGGATGGATTCACGCGTCCGTCACTCCTGGACACACTGACCCTCAGATTCCTACCCACCCCTCATACCTAATTCCTTCCCTCTCATTTTTTTCCTTAAAAAAGCCCTCCCTAAGATGACATAGGCCCTAAGGAAAATTATTTTCCTCAGGGCCTCCTGTGTGGGGCTAATGTAAAAAAAAAGATGAGTTTCTGGACACCGTGACTATGAGTTTCTAGACGTGTTCCTTCGAATAAAAATATGAATTATTCAAATGTTAACTTTTAAATTTTAATATAAAGCATGGTGTTTTGTCTTTCTAAAACCATTTAGAACATATTTGTAACTATGATAGTAAGGGAGACATAACAATCTCTATGAGAGGTCCCGAAAAGTGAACAAATTAGTATGGGGGGTTAAGATTTACATGTTAATATTGCAATGCCACTGACGTAGGTTTGCATCAGATAGGGAAACACTGTCAGACATGGAAACACTGAAACACTGTTAAACACTGGACAGGTAATTGGATAATAGACTAATAACGAGAAGTGTCACGTCATTCTGACATTTCATTCGGCATTCGTTATTTTTTATTTGACAACCAAAATATTCACTAGAAATAATTTATATAGCAGAACAATGTTTGCTGGATCAGCTAGAAGACCAATAATTATAACCAAGATTCTCCGAGGATTTTAGCCGATGTTTGTATCTATGAATCGATGTTTAGTGGTACTTACTTGTACAAGGTTTCGTCCCATATGCTGGTGCGGAAGGCCGTACAGTCCAGCGGTTTGGACAGTCTCTTGAGATCTTCTTCCCTCTCCTTGAATATGATATCTCTCTGCTCCTCGGCCACCAGATCCATCTTGTGCACGAGGCAGAAGATTCGCGCCTCCGGTGAGTTCTGGAAACCAAAACAGATCATTTTTCAATAATATCTTTACATTGATGCATGAATTGCCAGTACTTGTCACAATAAATAAATATATTAACAGAAATTCTAGATGTAATAATTAAACAATATAATTTCAGAAGTGATTTATGAACATTCTAAAATACATTTATTTCAGTACGTATAATGAATTTATGCCGCCATTCAAGTTGGTGGTGTAATGGTCAGCATAGGTGCCTTCCAAGCAGTTGATCGGGGTTCGATTCTTAGCCGTGACAATTTTTGTTTTTAATTCAAAATTTTATTATTTTGTTTTTATATGAAATTTTATAACATATTTTTGCATTATACCACTTTGTGGTAGCAATTTCATGAGACCTAGTCTCCACCTTTACATGACCCAAACCAAAAACAGTCCCTCCACACAGCATCCCAGATGACATAGGCCCTGAGGGAAATTATTTTCCTCAGGGCCTCCTGTGTGGAGTTAATGTAAAAAAAGAACATTACCCAATATTATGTAGTCATTTTAGACATTATTTACATTCCATCTGCAAACCCAATACAACCCTTCAGGTATGATTTTTTCGCTTTTGGGAATAACTCATATACGTCTCATAGAATTTGTGTGAAATGGTGTCCCTTATAAAATGAGAAATATGATTTAAACGGTGTTAGAAAAGAAAACACCACGCTTTATGTTCAAATCTAAAAGTTAACCAGAAAAGAATTAAAATGTGCACCTTTATTAAAACCAAAGTTTCCGACCGCAATTAAAAAAAAATTTTAACGACAAAAAAGAAAGGTGACGTTTATAATAAATTTGTCTATTAAAATGTGTGTGTGTTTTAATTTTTTTTCATTACCAGTAATTTTAGTTAGAAAAAATATAAGGTGAGCCATTTTTAAATCTTTTTTTTTATGTTTTTGTTAAAAAACTTTACATTTAAAAAATGGCATGTTTATTTCTAATAATAAAATTTGAAAGTGACTTTCAAATTTTTTCAAAAACAATTTTTAGTTTTCAGATATGTTCAGAAATGTTCCAATTATTTGGATTTTATTGCAAGGTATATCCTGACTTTCTGACAGAATATGCCCAAGGCCTGAGGGGATAAGTAAATATGTATCCCAATATACTGTAAATGGTTACAGAAACGCATTCAGATTAGATATTAAGTTGAATTTTTTTAAACTAACTAACCATAACGCCGTTTCCCGCAGAGGTAGGCAGAGAGGACGGACCGCCAAACATCTCGGTCTTGGAACACACTCCTTGCCTCATTCACATTCATACATCGCCTCACATGCTCTTCTATTATTCTGACTCTTGACATGGCCCGACTCAAGTATCTGATTCACTTGGTCGTGCCATGTCTTTCTCGGGCGTCCCCGACTTCTTCTACCGTTCACATTTGCGTCATATATTCTCCTTACACTCTACATGCCCAAATCATTGGAGCGTTCCTCTCTTGATCTTAATCATTACTCTTACATCAGCATTGCATTCTTTAGGATCTCCAGGTTTCTCACACGATCATACATGGTTTTACCACACATATGCCACAGGGATCTCATTTCTACAGCATTCAGTCTACTTTCATCCTTCCTCTGCCAGTTCCATGCCTCACTGCCATATATCAGGGTAGGTACCAGTACTCCATTATGGACGGCTAGCTACGCTTCTTTGGACAGTTTTTTGTTGGTGCCAACAGCGTTCAGTCCTCCATTAATAGAGTTACGTGCATTCACCCTTCTTTCAATATAGATCTATATATTTTTTAATACTTTTAAAATTGACTATCGAATACATCAATTGTTAGAGCATTGTCCTGGTTAGGCCGTTTCAATACATCTTGGTGGCCTGGATCGTGTTTTCACATTATTAACACCTGTACCGACTGCTTTGCCATTATCAAAATTGATTGCTTAGCTCAGAAGTTCACTAAGTATCCATTTTAATTTTAGATCCTTATTTCAATCTGGGACAAAATCTGTATGTGGCATTGTGATGACAAGCTCAAAAATATATTTAGACATATGTACATACCACATAGAGATTGAAATAATGACCTAATTTGATGTGTCAATGGTTGACGTCATCATTTAATTTAACCCTTCTGCACTGGAGGGGGTAATATACTTCCCCCAAACGAAAGTTTTGTGTGAATCAATTTTTTTTACATCACATACTCCATAATAATTATATCTAGCGAATTTGACGAAACCACTTCTCCCCCCACTCCGATTCTCATTATAGCTGCTAAATGGGCATATTGCAATCATGCAGTGCGATTCTATATCTTTTGTGGGATCGTTATTAGATAACGGATGTTATCTCCTGTCAGATTTGTGTGATTTTTTACTGTCACATATTTTAGTTTAGATCGTATTAACACGAATTCTTACACGTATGCATGATTATTTATTCATTTAATGTACGTTGTATACAGAAAAAGCAAATAACAGCCATAAAAATCACCCAAATCTGACATATGAGATCACGTCCGTTATCTAATAACGATCTCACAAAAGATATAGAATCGCTCGGCTGATGTTCTGGAATTGATTTTGCTTTGTCGTCACCTTAGTTCGTATTTGTCCAACAGACCATCAGAAAATTTTACAGGAGGAAAAGGTTTTCTTTCATTATTTCAATGAAACACTATGAAAGGTGTTAAAGATAAAGCTATTTCCGTAAAGTTAAAGGTCTCATTAGTTTAAATAATTTTTACTTGAGTGATTTACTATCATTTTTTATACTTTATTTTTAATTTTAAAGTAGAGATTGAACAAAAACTAAAATGGTCTGTTGGACAAATAAGAACTGAGGCGACGTTGTGTGCCCCATAACTTCAAGTAATGTTTGGTATTATTCACATTCAAACACTATTAGTTCTGTGGGGGTACTTCTCAATAACAATAGGTCCGCGATACAAACTGTTTTATTACGAGTTTACGTATTCACAACTATTATGCTACAAGTCACATGACCTGCCATTATTAGTGGCTAATTGAATCTGAGCGGTAGGCTGGCGAGAACCACTCTTGACGGCCACCGCCTACCCGGGCACCCGTGTCGGCAATCGATAGAAGCACTTTCCCTGCTGGCATCTGTCGGCATCACTTAGAAGCTCTTTCCTACCAATGATCATGCCTTTGGGGAGAATGACTACTCTGTTAAACTAAGATGGCAAAAAATATTTTTTTAACATAAGGCTGCATCACATCTGATATTATTAATGTACTTATGTAATTAAATGTATGTATTTTATTAACTGTAAATTGTGAAATATAATTGAATGTACTGTTTTTCACAATAAACAATAAATAATTTATTTTTTTAAATCAGAGTGTGCAATTCACACGCAGTAGAAATGAAACTAGAAAGTCGCTAGATGTCGCTTTCCTTTCTTTTGCCTGTTTATTTTAAAGTGGTTTGAAGATTGGATATTGATTTCACAAATATTTCAAAATTCACGAATTTCAAAAATAAAAATGTTTTATTTTTTTGGATTTCCAAGATTCGAACCTCCGTTCACTTGATGTCTGTCTCTCTGGCCGCTGAGATTTGTCGAGCGCCTTGCCCACTGCGCTATCTAAGACTTGCACCGACCCGCGAATTTACCGCATTAAATTAGAACCGAGGACAGTCAAAATTTTTGTGACGCATTTCCGTTTCATCCGAATTTCAAATCGCTAACGGGGCTAAAGAAGTTTCACTTCAAAGAACCTTTCCACAAACCAGCCGCGAGTGCCGCAAGAAAACATGGAATTTACTGGAAAGGGCTACAATAATATTATGTATTTGAGTTACGCCCGTTACATCTATCTTACCACTTTGCTTATCTTAATTCTGCCAGAAGATGGGCGATGTCCAGTTAAAACGGTGGGTATTAACTAAGATCTTGAATGTTACCGAAAAGGACAAAAGGAATTTTAAAGAGACACAATAACAACATCGAATTTAATGTCACTGAAACAATTATATACAAAAGATATTCTAATGTACGCATTCAAAAATCAGGATAACTTTACACAGACAAACTCGGGCCGATTCACAAGATCTACATTATAACATACATTCTACCAACCTACAACTAAAACGACTTTTGGACAAAGAAATATGGAATACTTCTCTGTAAAATTATTTAATTTACTCCCTCTTGCAATGAAAACCATAAAAAAATAACCGCCTTCAAAAGAAGCATAAAAATATGGATTATGGACATGGGAAGGAAGAAAATAGATTCAATTTTGCAACCCAACAAAGAATAATGCTTGTTTTGTACTTTCTTTTAGATCTAACTTAATAATTTTCCTTGGCAATATTCTAACATAGATTAGGTATTTACTTATAATTCAAATAATAAAACTTGTACAATGTGTCCTTAGAACGGGGTACCCCAGTAAGGAAACATTTTCTCTAAAAAACTGCATTAAAAAAAAAAAAAAAAATAAATAAACAATCGCTTCGGGATCTATGGGGTACCCTGGTGACCCCCTTTCTGGTGATATGTGATTTTTACCTTCACGTAAGTAAAGGTGAAATGTACTATCAGTGTTATTTACATAATATGGACTTGTAACTCTGAAGTCACAAAGGCAATTGCAAATTGCATATTTATATAGATTTGAAAGAATTCAATTCAAATCAAACCATTTTAATAAATTATTAATTATGATAGATAATAAATTAACAGTTCTGAAATAAACTGAGCACGCCAAAGATGATAAAAAATATTAATTTAGGTAATTGACATCAAATTTAACAATTTATTGATAATGTTTATATTTTTTGATTCATCATCATCATCATCATCATTGGCTCTACAACCCCTGGTGGGTCTTGGCCTCCTCAAGAGTCTTCCTCCACTCATCTCGGTTTTGTGCCAGCTCTCTCCAGTTTGGAAGCTCCAAGATAGATATGTCTTTGAGGACATTGTCGCTCCATCTTAGTCTTGGTCTTCCCAGGCTCCTTCGCCCTATTGGTCTTGAGTTCAGCAGGGACTTTGGTGCTTGATGCTCGGTCATTCTCTCCACATGACCCAGCCACCGAAGTCTTCCCAATTTTATAAATTTTGCGACGTTTAGCTCCTTAAACAAAGTATAGAGCTCATTGTTATAACATCTGCGCCGAAATCCATTTTCTAGAACCGGTCCGAAGATGCGCCTCAAAATTTTTCTTTCAAAAACGTCCAGTGCTCGCTCATTCCTCTTAGTTAGTACCCAAGTCTCAGCTGCGTACGTAAGTACTGGTCTGATAAGTGTTTTGTACACTAATATCTTTGTGTTTCTGGACAGCAGTCTGGACTTTAATAGGTTTTGTAGGCGGAAATAACAGCGATTTGCGTTCACTATGCGCTTCTGGATCTCCTTTGTGGTATTATTGTCGTTTGTTATCAGGGAGCCTAGGTATGTGAATCTTGGTACCGTTTCGAAATTTTGGTTTCCACATGAGAGAGTTGGGATTTGTTGGGTGCATCCTACAGCCATGTATTTGGTCTTTTGCTGGTTTACTACGAGACCCATATTTTTGGCAGAGCTTTCAAGATTTATAAAGGTTTATATATTTATAAATTTATAAATTATTTATATTTATATTAGTTATAATCAAAAAAATTATATTTTTTGATTATAACTAACTTTCCTTAATGCTTCTGCAAAGATGGCCTTACACGGAAATTAAATTGAAACGAAGTTAGCGATTTTCAAGAAATATGTAAATGATAAAAGCAAAAAGTATGTAAAGAGGGTTCGGTAGCACAATGGGTAGAGAGCCTGCCGGCAAGTCGAAGGCTTCGAGTTCGATTTCTTGTCCTTAAGTCTTCTCTGCAAGTTTTTCTATTTTATTTTGTTTGAACACTATTAATATTTTTTCAATACATGTAAAATTTTATAACGTGAATACTGTGCTAGAGTTCTAGTGCTTGGGGACAGTGGGACTATGTACGATACTCTATATAGGGAATGTTACAAAGCTGTTATATCTATTTAGATCTGTTTACTAATATAATAATATATTTTACTAATATTTCTGAGTGGTTAGCTAAGGGACACGGAAGCTAAGTTTATGATCAGACCGAAAGCCATTCACATTTTTTGTTGGTACTTGCCAATTGATTTGAGATTTATTGTATTACTTATGTTCTCTATTTTATGCAGGTGCTTGCGGGTTTTTACAGATGCAATGCCGCCTCATGGAGCCTCATGAATGAGTTTTTCTTTTGCCCTGTTTAATTTATCTTTGTCTTACTAACCTATTTTTTTGCATTTTGTTTTTCCTGTTAAGCACTTGCATACTGCTTACTATCAACGTATGCATGGACACTGGAGGTCTAGATTCGTTCAAAATAAATAAATGTAGCTTCGTTTAACAAAAAAAATTAGAATCTTGCGAGAGCCTTGAAGGAGTAACCATCAGTTACTTATACCAGGGCGGGTAAGAGGTGGATTACCTCCACTGTTTACTAATATAGCTAAAACCGTTTATCAATTACAAAACAAAGCAATTTGATGACCATCAATCAAAAATTATTTCTTATCAGTGTACCCTCCGCAGTTAATTGTTTTTTGCTTAATTCATAATATGTATTGATTAGGGAAGCGCTGATAAGGAGCGTGCTAGAAGTGGAGCGACCTCGGAAATCCATTCCACAAACAATCATACATAGATAACAAACAGTCAACTAATTCAACAGAGTCTTATCTATTTACTAAACTGGAATATTAGAAGCTAACTGACCCGGCCACGCATTGCTGTGGCTAACGAAACATACTGGTTACCCAACCTTTAGTTTGTTCGATAAATTAACTCACACTGCCATCTGTTAATTTGCATACAAATCAAATCCACACCGCCCGCTTGCCAGCCCGCTTGCCAGCCTGCTTGCCAACCCGCTCGTCCACCACATACATTCTTGCTTTAATTATTTATTTCAACCAATTTACATAAAATATTGACAAATTATATATCTAAACCTTCCTCAGGAATCATTCTATCTATTGGTGAAAACCGCATGAAAATCCATTCAGTAGTTTTTGAGTTTATCGCGAACAAACAGACAGACACGGCGAAGGGCTTTAACCCCTTGTTTGCCGGGGTAGTTGGAGTTGGTTGTCCACCAATTAGCGTTCGCAAAAAACGGCATCCATGACACCCAATGACATTTCGTGTCCAGCGATTCTGACAGTGTCCTTGAGAAATTTTGTACAATAGAAAGGTCAAAATCGTAATTAAAGGAATTTTTCCCGCGCATGCGCAAGAACTGCGCACATTCCCGCGCTCCGGTAAATTATTAATATAAATTATTTGGAGTGACCTGGCGCATTGCGGTTTTCTCTATGGTAAAGGGCGATAATAGAGCAAGAGATTCTGACCGTGTTCTTCACACACTTTCTTTATACATAAGGGTCAAAATCGCGTGTAAAATCTCAAACACACCGGTGCACGAACGGCATTCTAGCGGTTAATTTATAATACGTAGAGATGTTTCGAAATATTTTTTGAAACAGCTATGTTCAGTAACTAGATCAGAATAGCTGATCAGCTTTCAGAACAGCTGCCGTAGTCCCGTTGGCTTGGGTGGTTTGTAATACAGAGCCAAAGCTTTTACAACTATAATTTGTAAATTTGTATTCTGTGCCACAGAAGTAATTATTTACGTACATAGTATGTCAACACATAACAACAATCCTACAGAAACTGTAACTGGCGTTGTTTGATGAAATCAATGTATGTACATTAGAAATCAGAGCATAAGATGATTAATGCATTGTTCAGCCCTATCTTTAATCGAAAATTTTTGGTGCAGCCAATAAAAATTAGCAACCAGAGCGTATTATGAATTGTTTAATCATATATATGAAAATTGTTCAATCCTACAGATACATACTTTAATCTGCAATGTTTGATGCAACTAACAGATAATAACAATAACGCAACCAGAGTTGGAAAAGCCTAAAAAAAGTTAAAAACTGCTTTAAAGTGCAA
This sequence comes from Limnephilus marmoratus, assembly GCA_917880885.1. Classification (NCBI taxonomy): domain Eukaryota; kingdom Metazoa; phylum Arthropoda; class Insecta; order Trichoptera; family Limnephilidae; genus Limnephilus; species Limnephilus marmoratus. The sequence goes on from OU862929.1 coordinate 43,016,367, forward strand.
AATCTTGTTTGATAAGGTATACATGACCAATATGACTTTAAATATAATATTTTGTAAAATATATATGTATAAATGTAACTCATATGTTCTTTATATTACAATAAAAAATATATCAATGCTGGAAAGGAAAAATGGCTATGGCACCATACAGCTGGGACATTAAAAATGAACCAACACAAAAGCTATATTATTTGTTCGAGCTTGTGTTCTAGAATAGAAATCACATGTTCTAGAGTTTTCCAGAGCTGTGCTGGCCTATGGGCTTGTGCGCACTATTATAACATGCAACTATTTTTATTATAACATGCAACTGCTCATATTTTTAAGCACTAAACTGCCGAAAAATTCAAACCGCGGTGGTTGCACGGAGGGCAGCGGCTCCCTTCACGGCTGACTGCCATCTTGACAATACGCACTAGGCGGTTGCGGTCAGAAAAATTTGAGAAGCTATTTGGAATTGTGAAGGCGCAGCATATAAGAACAGAGAATTGAAACTCAAACAATTGGACGAGCTAGTGGATATTTTTGGAAATGAAAACATGTCGACAATGGAAAAAAAAGTCTCGGTATGTATTTATTTAAAAAAATTATTTATTCAATTGAAATGAATCTCAAGAGCGTTTATTTTATTAATGATGAGATAACGCAGTTTTCTGTTCAACAGTCGCTTGTTTCTACCGCGTCAGGCAGCAAGCCGCTTAGCCGAACCGCCCACGTGGCTGACCGCTAGTGACCGCGAGCCCTATTTGTTTGTGGAAAACTTGATTTGATGAACACAAGCACAAACAAACAATATAGCTTATTGTGTAGGTTCATCCTTAATTTCACAGCTGTATGGCGCTTTAGCCATGTTTCCTTTCCCTCGTCGATATGCATTCCGTGCCTTATAAAAATTTATACATAGTACAGGACCCTAAATTAAAGAGAATAAAGTCCTTAGATTAAGTAAAAATTGCGAATATATGAGAGCTCATATTGCACATCCTTTGTGGATGTAATGTTCAACATAAGCAATGTTTGGTGCAACAAAGATAAAAGAAATAAGAGTTGCGATAACCATCCAAATGTGTCCGACAATTAAGTGAAATACATTCTTTACTTTGAGAGGTTAACTACACATATAATAAGGGAACGTACCCATACTATGTGACCAACTTTTTGCAATTTTTAACACCCCCCCCCCCCCCGGTGACCAAAATCCTAAGCAACCCGCCGCTCATTTGTATGGAGCGTGACATTTTGAATACCCCCCCCCCCCCCCTAAACGTGTCACGTAGTATGGGTACGTTCCCTAAGGTGTTGGATTCCCACCCGGGCTTTGTGGGTTCAATTCCTATGCAAGATAAGTTCTTCATCATTGATCAAGAAACATTATTCGCTTTTAATGATGATAGCAGGAGTTTAACAAACACATATTGTGAGGTTATTTGTAGCATGGAAATGTTTGTCTTTATTAATTTATTTTTTTTACTTACGTTGAGTATAGCCTCTAGACATGACTGATAATAGTGCATGTCCTTGTCCAGCTCGCGGCTCTCCACGTCGAACACATAGATGAGCACCTCCACATTGCGAAAGATATTGTCCCTCTGCGAGGCAAAGTAGTTCTCCATAAATGCCTCCTGCCCCCCACAGTCCCACAGATTCAGTACCAGGTTGCCGAGGAACCGGACGTGGGAGTGTTCCACGTCGACTGGAAGCAGATAATATGTTGTAGGGTTAGTTGTGTAAAGAAACATGAGATACTCGAAATTAACCTTTTCAATGCTGGCAAAGTCTTTTTATAATCCCAGAAAAAAATTAAGTATCGGGCATATAAAACTGTATCTTCTACTTACGAAACCCGTTTCGGTTATGGTTTTATCACATGTGACAAATTAAGTTCTTTACAAAATTATCAGAAAACATATCATATTTGTGCATAAACTTCACAAAATAAAATAAAACATGTTTTTTGACTTAGCAACCTCAAAAGATTCTCACGGCCAAAAGTATTTTCGTTATTTGTTTTTAGGGTGTTATGCCGTGTTGCGCTACCTCCTTCTTTAGCCAACATTTCGGACAGCGTTGCAACACTGCAACGCTGTCCGAAACAAAGGAGAAAAAAACGAAAAGAAGGAGGTAGCGCAACACGGCATAACATCCCAAAAACAAAAGAAAAAAACATTAATTTACATTTTTTTCACAATACCTAGATATTAAAAAAATTATATGATTGTGACCGATGGTGCGCCAAGTATGATGGGAAGGAATAATCGTCCGTTCAGAGACTCTTCCCTCTGGACCTGCACTTGGAGCACTTTGCGGGCCAAATCTGGCCCACAGGCCACTAATCGCCGATTGCCGAGTTAGACGTAATATTCTATTATTAATATTTTAAATATTGGCTTTTCATTTATTGTGAGGAACTCTGATAATAGAACCTAGGGTGAAATGCAGATCCTGCCAATGTCTGGGAATTTAATAAAAAGGCACTTTCTAGATGAGAAAAGTGTGGAGAAGCTGAATAAAAAAAAATTAAGGCGAACTAGGCAAAATTGAGGGTATTACAGCCGTTTAAAGTATATATACATTAAAAGGCAACTATTTGCATTGGGGGAAGTGGAAAATATTTCATTCTAAATTTCGATTATGTAAAATTAAAATTAGCTTTCGTCTTGTGAGATTGTATGCCAGAATCACAAACCATGTTACACAAACATAGCGTAGCCGCTAAACTACTTGAAAACTGGGATGTTTTTCTTGCCTTGACGCGAGTAGGCGTTATAAAGGGGCACTTTCTTTTGAATCACAAACCATGTTACACAAACCTAGCGTAGCCGCTAAACTACTTGAAAACTGGGATGTTTTTCTTGCCTTGACGCGAGTAAGCGTTATAAAGGGGCACTTTCTTTTCTTAGGTTAGTGACAAAATGGCGGGCGGACTGACAGTATCGGTTCGCGAAGTGAAATTTTATTTATACTTTGAACGGCTGTATCTCCCTCAATTTTGCCGAGCACGCCTTAATTTTTTTTTTATTCAGCTTCTCCACACTTTTCTCATCTAGAAAGTGCCTTTTTATTAAATTTCCAGACATTGGCAGGATCTCCATTCCTCCCGAACCTAATTAAGGAGTAGCGAGAATTTTAACCCCAGCAATTCACACAAAAGGATGTTCTGACAATATTCATTTTATTGCATTTGATAGTTTCTAATTTTTTCAGCCCACATACCTCCCACTCATTTCAGAAATTCGTTGCATGTTTAAAACTGATTAAATGTTCCGAAAGCCACGGCACTTTAAGCACAAGTACTATTTATGTGCACAAAATAGGTTATTAGGTGCTTAGTTTGAATTCTAAGGAATTCATAAGTACTTATATTGAAACAAAACCTCGAAAATGTGAAATCAAAACAAAAAAAATTAAAATGGCAACAAAGGGAAAGTTTTGAACTTCGATTGAATAAGAATTGAATTTTATTGCAAATTTTACCATGTATCCAAATTTTATTGTTTCTTGAAGTAATTATGTTGAGATGTAATGTAATTTCCAAAATCTGTGCCTAATAAAAGTGCAGCGGCTTGTGAAACATTTACCTAAAACTGTTTCCTGGACACTTCAGTGGAATAATTCGTTTTGTGTCAATCAAACAGTCTAGAAAATATGGTAGATCGGTAAACAGCGATTAAAAATGTCAGTTATCAAACTCAATAATATTCCAAAAAAATATCTCAGTGAGTAGGGTAAAGGATATAATTTTGCAAATCTTACTTGTGGCTCCCAATCTTCTCGTGTCCCTTGCTATATAATTAGCAAATATGATAGATCTCATGCTGGTTTTACCTGAACCACTCTTCCCCATCAACAAAACCTGGAAAAATCGACAATTTTAATCATTTATCTACTGCACAGAGAACAAGGAGCTTCCGAGTGATTGAAAGAGAATAATTTGATTGAGGATCTTTTAACATTAAGCACAATACATTAATAAACATTAAACTATCAACTCCCTAGCAAATCTATTATAATATATTATGATAATCATTAAAGGACATGCAGGAAAGTTGACAGTGTAGTATTGACGAGAATTATTACCTTTTTCTTCATCTTGATTTTGGTTGAAGATATAATATCATATGAACAATATGTAACAATATATTTAATACAGCTGAGCTACGAACTGAGATGACAAATTCTTACAGCACAAACGTCAAAATACGGATACGTCATGAAATGTTGCTACTACGCACATGAATTTATTTGGTAGGCATAAATAAACTCTAGAATGTTTTTGACGGATCAATGAAACCGAAATTCGAAAATGATTGGAAACTAATTTTATATTGCATATGTTAGAATATAAAGTTAAAAAAAATTTAATGTGCAATATATTGCTAATTATATCTGTAATATGTTGCAAATTTTCTAAAAAATATATTTATAAACCAAGTAAGTACTTGAGCCGTATGAAACATTCGACAGTTCCTACGCGCGAATAGTCCGCCATGAAATTGCCTACATGTCCTCAACGTCCGTCATTGGAATTATTTTGACAGATGTTTTTGGGACGACGTGTGAGTTGTGTCTGATTGCTGGTTATTTTATTTCCGTGGTGTACGCTACGGGAAAGCGGCAAAATGTGTTCTTACAAGTTTAAAATCTGATTCATAAGTTATTAACTGCAAATCAAATCAACGAATGTATTAAAATCTCGAAGTTTTCACACATCATCTCGAATAATGTCGAGGCACAGGAATGTACGTTCCATGAACTACACTGACGAGTATGATGGATACGACGATGTTTACGGACATTCAGTGGAAGACGACAGCTATATATCTCCTAGTGACACGGCCCAGTTCATGTATGATAGGGGACGCGCTCAAGTTATGTCCAGCTACTTCGATCAGCACAAGGATATCGAAGAAGAAGATGAAAATGCCGAAGTAGCCATGAGCAGCCCCGGACAGCGACGCGACTCAGAAGATAATAAGAACCTGCAACTCAGTGAAATGGACGAAGCCAAATTGATGTCATGTTTGGACGAAATTCGTAACGTATTGGGTGACTCGGTACCCGAACAGAGAATCATCAAAACAATCATAGAGCATAACTTTAGCATTTCTGAGTCGCTAGACGCTCTGTTGAATTCCGAAAAGGACAAAGAAATCCCGACTAGTATTAAAAAAGTTGTGGAAACCAAATCCAAAATATCAATAGGTGTTCCGAAAATTTTACCTCTTCCTGCTCAAAAGTTTGTTGACTCACCCAAAGTTATTTCTACGGCGGTGGATTCTAAAGTTCCACATGTTGTCAAAGGATTCAAAGTCGACGATGGGAATCGTTTGAGCTCTCCCCAAACCCCCCGCTCGCAGTCTCCGGCATCAGGTAGGGGAACCCCATGCAAATCCCCTACACCCTCTCAGTCGGAAGAAAGACTCGTCTCAAGGCGGCAAGAGAACAAAGTAGATGCGGCAGCCGAATACAAAACAGAACGTGGATCGGTCAAAGAGCATCTGTACGTAGTGGTTATCGGTCACGTGGATGCGGGGAAATCAACTTTGATGGGAAGACTTCTCTGCGACCTCGGTGAGGTGAGTCAGCGTACACTACACAAGTACGAACAGGAAAGCAAGAAGATTGGCAAGCAGAGCTTCATGTACGCCTGGGTGCTGGACGAAACTGGAGAGGAGCGCGTTCGAGGCATCACCATGGACATTGGACGCACACAGTTCTCCACCAAAACCAAACAGATCACAGTTCTGGATGCACCTGGCCATGCGGACTTTATACCCAATATGATCGCGGGAGCAGGTCAAGCCGACGTGGCACTGTTAGTAGTGGACGCTACCCGCGGAGAATTTGAATCTGGCTTCGATCTCGGCGGACAAACTCGAGAGCATGCTTTACTCGCGAGGTCTCTCGGCATCAATCAGCTGGCGGTCGCCGTCAACAAACTCGACACTACAAACTGGTCTGAAGAGCGCTTTGACGAAATATGTGGCAAACTCAAATTATTCTTGAAGCACGCTGGATTCAAAGACAGCGATGTTACTTATGTCCCCTGCTCCGGACTGACAGGAGAGAACTTAATCTCCGCACCGACTGAAGACCAGCTATCTAAGTGGTACAGGGGTCCGTCTCTCATCGATGTTATTGACAAATTTAAATCTCCCGAGCGTCCGGTGACTAAACCATTCCGGATGTCTGTCAACGATATATTTAAAGGTACTGGATCAGGTTTTTGTGTTTCTGGTCGCATAGAAACTGGAACCATTCACACAGGAGACAAATTTATCATTTGTCCGACTAAAGAAGCAGCTTTTGCTAAATCAGTTATGATTAATGATATTCCGCACCCTGTTGCATTTGCTGGTGACCAAGTCAGTGTGAATATTACAGGAGTAGATATACAGAACGTTAGTGTAGGTTATGTTTTATCTGATTGTGCGAATCCGGCCCCCGTGACGTCGAGGTTCGAAGCCAGACTGGTTGTGTTTAATGTGAAGGTTCCCATCACCAATGGATTCCCGGTTTTACTTCATCACCAGTCGCTGATTGAATCCGCCAACATTGTTAAACTCAAGGCGCTAATAAATAAGAGCAACGGAGAAATAATTAAGAAGAAGCCGAGGTGTCTAGGTAATAATTCAGTGGCCTTGGTGGAGATCGAAGTGTGCAGGCCTATTTGTATGGAAACGTACAAAGACTTCAAGGAGCTAGGAAGGGTAATGCTACGAGTGGCCGGTGTCACGGTTGCAGCTGGTCTCGTGACTAAAATTATTAAGTGAGGTTCTGTTATATAAGAACTATTGGCTTATAAAACAAACTCATAACGTTTTCTCATGACATATTGTTGTTTTACATTTCTGCTGATAATAATAATTTGACCCCATGTATTATACAAAATGACATTTACAAAAACTCATTTGAAATGTATGTACGTTTAAGAGTTTGTACATTTGTGAAATATTTAACATCACAAATTTGATATTAAAAACTTGTTGAAGTTCAATATTTGTTTTATTTATTTATTATTAACTAGCAGTTGGCCACACGTTGCTGTGGATAATGAAACCTTTATAACCAACGCCATCTGTTAAATCAAATCCACATCACGCTGCCTGCTGCCGCTTGGCCAGATATATTATGTATTTCAACCAATTTACACAAAACCTTGACAAATTATACACCTAAAAGCCTTACTCATGAATCGCTATCTATTGGTGAAAACCGCATGAAAATCCGTTGCCTAGTTTAAAAGATCTAAGCGCACTACTTAGTAAAGATAAAGATGGAAATGCTTTATGACTGATGTAAAATCATTTTCTACTAAAAAGTTGGCTACTATGAAACTATTTTTGTTAGTAAGTAATGATTATAATAATAATTGAATAATTTGTAGTGCCATTTGTAAGTAATGATTATAATAATAATAAAAATTGAATAATTTGTAGTGCCATTTTTGTGAAAAATGACAAAAGTGCTGTACAATTTATTATAAGTTCTTAGGGTCTATCAAATTTTATTATTTAAAAAGACATACAGAAAGCATACTTTCCTGGAAGGTCGCTTCCGATAAATTAATAAGTTTGTGTTTGGAGAAGATGGACACTATATTTAAAACACTGGACGTTGCGTGATTTTACATTTGCTACCCTCCATTACTATTGATATTACATATAAGATTAGTGGCAAAAGCGGAGTTGATATTTATTTTGAAAAACTGGAGAATTTTCATGAAGTGACCCCAAAAAGCTATACATATTATATAAATATCTAAAGCGATATTTTCTTACCTTTTTTACACAATTAGTTATTTAAATTGTGGGTGTGTGAAGGTGAAGGTAAAAGGTTTTTGGTTTTTTGGATACGACTGTCTGAAAAGGTGAGTTTTAAGTTTAGCTCTAAATTGTGCAGAGTCTGTGATCATTCTTAAATCATGCGGCAGTCCATTCCAAGCTTTGGGTCCTGACACTCCAAAAGCACCCTATTAAGATTATTGATCTATTAAACTTTAAAAGTAGGGACTAAACAAAAGCAAATAATTTTGGGAATTTGCAATAAGGAACTCTAATCTCTTTTTTATTTATTTCTTGGTTTGAATCACCAATACAATTTTGTATTAATTTGTAAGCCTTTCTTGAAAGATTTTAGTTTGTTTATGAACAAAACAATTTATTCATATTGAGTAAGTATGGGCACAAACAGGGATCAATTTGGAGGGGGATATGGATACCGCCGCCCCGCGAATAATTTATTGGATAACCAACACCTCTGCTAGTGGTTCACTACTTAGGACTTTGGGGACTTAGCAGGGGTGCCCGGGTTCAAGGGGTGAGGCGTGTTCAGAACTTGGTGGCGGATGCGCCTGCTCATTAGCTGCGTGGCGGGCCGGATTGGGAGACTTTTTGACCACTCCAGCTGCTCTCTCTCTGCTATCGCTTTGTACCATTTGGAGGGATGGATTTATACATGCTGAACACACTGAACCCAGATTCCTGCCCGTCTCCTACCTTTTTCCTTCCCAGAAATTCTTCTCCTTGCTTTCCTTAGAAAGACCCTCCACTTGACATCCCCTAAGATGACGTAGGTGTGGAGCTAATGTAAAAAAAACAATTAATTCGTCTTAATATTTTAAAGCGTAACTTGCAAAAAGTTAATTTAGGAGGTGGGAATGGGTACCGCCGCCCCGGGACCTTTAATTGGATAACCAACACCTCTGCCATAGGTCACCCCAAGTGGTTCGCTACGTTTGGTGAATTAGCAGGAGTGCACGGGTTTGTCCGGATCTCGACGGCAGAAGCATCTGCCCACCAACTGCATGGTAAGCCGGTGTTATGATACAATTAATTCAATGTTATTTTTCCATAACAAGTCTAGACTCAATTCAAAAATAATTGTCTAGGTGAAACGTCAGTCTATCTTTTTTTGAACGTGGAAAACTAAGCGATTCACTTATTTTTTGATATTAGACAATCGAAAAAGAAAGCAATTGACTGGTTGAAAAGAGGCCTATGGAGGCAGACCGCTTTTCGACGTTCATACGTGATTTTTCCTGTCTTTAAAATAAATGTAGAAACATTTAAAATTCATTGGCGATTTTGCCATTTAAGTTAGGGAACGTACTCATACTACGTGACCAATTTTTACCCCCCCATCCCCACCCCCCCCGGTGACCAAAAACCTAAGCAACCCGCTGCTCATTTGTACCAAGCAAAGATATTCAAATACAGAAGAGATATGCTATGGTGTCTGCGCAACTGTCGCCGGACTACGCGCTAATTAGCGTAGTTTTCATACAAAAAGAATTTGTTCATTTCGTTGATTTTTTGAAAATGTGCATTAATATTGGTTAACAATATATTTTGAATAAGGAAAGAATTCGTTCATTTAGTTTAACGTTCGTTTGGTTTATTCGTTAATTATTTGTTCTTTTAGTTTATTTGTTAATTGGTAAACAATATCGGCGACACCCGGAAGCGCAGACTCACATAGTAAAAACAGCAGATAGCACATCTACTTATATTTCAATATCTTTGGTACCAAGAGTGACATTTTGAAGACCCCCCCCCCCCCGAACAGGTCACGTAGTATGGGTACGTTCCCTTATGTTGAATTGTTACGTAACATAAAGTGTTTTATCACGCGTGTACCACAAATGTCGGAATTTGAAATGACGTGAAACAATGTTTTCATTAAATTAAACAAGCATATGAATACAGCAAATATTTTAATTATTGACGGATCACTATGCTGTCCGCTTTAAATCATACACAGGTCAGAGCACCCATGTATTTTCGTGAGACCACCAACAAGATGATTGACCCCTCGTGCGAACCAATCTTGATATCTGGAGTTTTTCAACATGTCACGGAGAGACTCGCCAGGACTGAAATTGTCCGTTAGTTGGAGCAATGTCTTCGGGTGAAACATCTCCAGCAGAATCCAGACTGATGGAAGTTCTACGGTTCTACTGTTGACCTACATCGAATTTGGCTAGATTGTTAGATAGGTCGATTCCGCGGTAAACTTAGACGACCTCCGTAGTCCAGTGGGTAAGACTCTTGACTCACAATCCGGAGGTCGCGGGTTCGAACCTGGCATGCGCAAATAAATTTTATTTGATTAATTTGTGTTATTTCACAATTAATTCATTTAAAATAATATATATTATTACAGTATATTTGCGGCATGTTCCAGAGTGGAAGATACTATCAGTATCGCCCTGGTGTAAGACCACCATTCAGAATTGAAACGTTGCTTGAAAATGGCTTTAGCCGTGTTTGGTGACCAGATCTGAATAGCCAGGTACTTCCCAACCTTCCTCTTCCCCACCTCCTTCCCCTCCCCACTACCTTCAGCCTCACAACATACCCCAATTGGGGATGCCATAGTCTCACTGGCTCCAGACGGGAGCAGTTGAGATTCTTGTGCGGTATTCACTGTAAAAAAAAAGCTACTTACAATCAGGCCCGGACTGGCCAGGTCCGCAGGTCCGCGATCGCGGAGGGCCCCCGGCGCGAGGGGGCCCCGAAGGGGCACTTCAAAACGTACAAAAAAAAGTTTTTGTCATGTTAGTAGTTATTTTGTGTTCTTGGTAATGTTTGTTTACATTTTCGAAAAAAAAATTACATTTTCCAAAAGTAGAACATGTCCAACAACTGTTTATATCTCGCCGTGTATACGAAAAGCTTTATACGATCCACTGTCATCCGCATAGTCTGCGCGGTGACGTGAGTCGTGGTCCACTGTCCACCATACAACTCTTAAATGAACTAATACCGACAACTGCACCGCGATGTCCTATCAGATCAGCTGATCACTCAGTAGGGCCACGCAAGCGCATATCGTCCCTCCCCTCCCCCCTTTCCTACATTTATAATAACATCCACCCCACACTATTGTTTTCAAACCACTACAAGTCGATTTTATGCGATGCGGTTTGCTAAATTTACAGCGCAGTTTTATAAAGTTAAATTGTTAAATTAAATTTTTTGTTTAGAGTTGAGTTGTGGTACATTATTTGATTAATTAATATTACGAACGGAACAAAAACAATGAAGAGAACTTACAAGAGTGGTTTTCAAAAAGGAGAGGAAAAAAAGAAAAAGAAACAAGAAAATAATAAAGTCAACAAAAGTCGAAAATCATAATATTCGTATTAGAACCTAGCTGAATTTCTTCTTCTTTCATTGTTTTCAAGCACCTAGTTTTCAAAAATTATCCGGGGGAGGCCCCCGGACCCCCCGTTCCTCCCCCCCCCCCCCCCCCCCCCACCCCACGTTAGGGGGCCCCTTTACAGGTTTTAGCGGAGGGCCCCAAATGGTCCCAGTCCGGGCCTGCTTACAATGTTATTTTTTTATGTTCTCTTTGATTAACTGTTATTTGACTTGTAAATATATCTAATTTGATATTCAATACAAATACCGCTTTATCATTTGAAAACCTTATTGACTATAAAAAAGTATGTTCTTCCCAAGGTCCTGTTAAAAAGGATTTTGCTCTCCGATGTTAACCTGGTCCAACGACCAGTGGCGTCCTATTAAAATAAAAGCTAACAGTTACGGACAACTTACCCTTATCATATTACTAGCTGGGTTACCCGGCTTCGCTCAGGACAACATTCGAGAGTGTTCTGAAATGTTTCACATTGATGTTCTCGAATCCCTATTCCCGAACTTTCCACAATTTTCCAGAATGTTCCGGGATGTTCTGGAACGTTGTGGAATGCTCTGAAATACTCTGACTGGGTTTCCGGCTTCGCTCAGGGAGTTGATGTGAGATTGAATTGACGTTCGAATCCACGACGGATCTTGCTTTATATACCCCATATGGGTAGCCCCATAAAAAAATTCAAATGTTCCAGATCATTCCACAACATTTAGGAGTGTTCTGGAATGTTCCACAATGATCTGGGATATTCCGGTATATTCCTAAATATATTCCGGAGTGTGTTGGAATGCTCAAGAATACTCTGGAATGTTATGAACTGTTGGAAATTTCAAGGCGCGAGACTTCCAGCCCTTATATCTTTAAAAGCACACCCTTCAGGTAAAACCTCTAACTTTCTTCATGTATGTGGGATAGAGGGCTATCACACAATATAACTCCTGTTATCATACCAGGACTCGTCTTTGAGTTTTAGCGACATGCACATTGAACACTTTTTTAATAATTTATATTGAAGATAAAGATTATCCAAACTTTCCAGAAGCTTCTAGAAATTCTATCCGCCACTCATTTCTGAAGCTTCTAGAATTTTCTCCTTCCGTAACATCCTAGAGCATTAGGGAGGCTTCCAGAACTATCTAGAACTTTCTAGAATCACCAACACACTCCATCGCTCCTTTCAAAACTTTCTAGAGCTTTATCGAGCCTTCTAGAACTTTTCGGAACCTTCTGGACTCAACGACATACTCCGCCACTCCTTCCAAAATTTTCTATAGCTCTATCGATCCTTTTAGATCTTTTCGGAACCTTCTATATTCACCGACATACTCCGCCACTCCTTTCAGAACTTTGTACAGCCCTATCGAACCTTCTAGGACTTCCTACAGCTTTATGAAACCTTCTAGACATTTTCGGGACCTTCTAGACACACTCCTCCACTCCTATCAGAACTTTCTACAGCTTTACGGAACCTTCCCCATTCGCCACACCGTACCTTCTCTTCCACTCTTATCAGAACTTTCTACAGCTTTACGGAACCTTCTAGAACTTCTACATTTTATCGAACCTTTTAGAACATTCCGGAAACTTCCAAACCCACCGACATATTCCACCATTCCTTTCAGAACTTTGTACATTTTTATCGAACCTTCTAGAACTTTCCGGAACTTTCTAGACTCACCAACATACTCCGCCACACCTTCCAGAACTTACTACAGCTTTATGGAATCTTCTAGAATTTTTCGGGATCTTCTAGACACACCGACACACTCCTCGACTCCTATTAGAACTTTCTACAGCTTTACGGAACCTTCTAGAACTTCTACAGTTTTATCGAACCTTCTAGAACATTCCGGAAATTTGCAAACCCACCGACATGTTCCACCATTCCTTTCAGAACTTTGTACATTTTTAACGAACCTTCTAGAACTTTCCGGAACCTTCTAGACTCACCGACATACTCCGCCACACCTTCCAGAACTTCCTACAGCTTTATGGAATCTTCTAGAATTCTTCGGGATCTTCTAGACACACCGACACACTCCTCCACTTCTATTAGAACTTTCTACAGCTTTACGGAACCTTCTAGAACATTCCGGAAACTTCCAAACCCACCGACATATTCCACCATTCCTTCTAGAATTTTTTTACAACTTTATCGAACCTTCTAAAACTTCCTACAGTTTTGTGGAATCTTCATGAATTTTCCGGAACCTTCTACACACACTCACACACTCCTCCACCCCTTCTAGAATTTTCTACAGCTTTATCAAACCTGTATTCCGGAACCTTCTAGACTCACCGACATACTCCGCCACACCTTCCAGAACTTTGTAAATTCCTATAGAATCGTCTAGAACTTCCTACAGCTTTATGGAACCTTCTAGAATTTTTCAGAACCTTCTAGACAAACCGACACACTCTTCCACTCCTATCAGAATTTTCTACAGCTTTACGGAACCTTCTAGAACTTTCTACAGCTTTATCAAACCTTCTAGAACTTTCCGGAACCATCTAGACTCACCGACATACTCCGCCACTCCTTCTTGAACTTTGTACAGCCCTGTAGAACCTTCTAGAACTTTCACAGCATTATGGAACCTTCTGGAATTTTCTGGAACCTTCTAGACTCACCGACACACTCCTCCTTTCCTTTCAGAACTTTGTATAGCTCTATCGAACCTTCTGGAACTTTCTCCATACACAATTTTCTAAGCATTTGTGAACCATCAGATCTTTCTAGACTCACAGACTTACTCCGCCACTCCTTCCAGGACTTTGCACGGCTTTATCGAACCTTCTAGAACTTTTAACAGCTTTGTGGAATCTTCTAGAATTTTCCGGAACCTTCTAGACACACCGACACACTCCTCCACTCCTTTCTACAGCTTTATCGAACCTTCTTGAACCTTCCAGAACCTTCTAGACTCGCTGACATACTCCTCCATTTCTTCCAGAACATTCCAGAGTCTTATCGAATTTTCTGGAAGTTTCCGGAATCTTCCAGTCTCTTCTTGAAGTTTCTAGAGTCTTCTAAGAACTTTCAGCCCTTATATCTTCAAAAGCAAGCCCTTTAGGTAAAAACGAATACCCTTATTCCCCAGGGTGGATAGAGATCTACCATACCATATAACTATCTTGATCGTACCGGCATTCGTTTCGGAGTTTTTGCGTTCCGCACGTTTTTTTGGACTTTCTTTTACAATATATATTGATATTGATTATAATTATAAATACCTACATTTTCTTTACTACGGTAACACCGGTTCAGGAGAGACTGGTCGAGGGAGACTTTTTAATCTCTCCAGCAGGACTCTCTTGGAACATCGCCTTACCGCAATGGGAGAGATGGATTCATATGTCCTGGACATACTGAGCCCCAGATTCCTATCCGCCCGTCGTACCTTTTTCTGTCATCATTGGTTTCGGTTAAGCTTGATTTTCGACTGACTTTCGCTTATATTGTCTTCATTTAATTAAATATTACAATTTGAGGTTTTACTCATAAAGTTAAAATAAAAAAAATAAAAAAATAATCCAATTATTATTATTATTATACATTCAGTTTTCAAACAGCTCGCGTGCCACCTATTGCAATTTTTTTATACACATTTCATAATGCCAGAGCTCACCAGTAGTTTTATACAAACCTTGTCCTTTTTTTTCCATTAACTCCACACAGGGGGCCCTAAGGAAAATAATTTCCGTTAGGGCCTATGTCATCTGGGATGCTGCGTGGAGGGTCTTTTTGAGGAGAGGAAAGAATGAACATTGGTCTTGAAGAGACCCATATTGTAGGAAGGAGGAAACACAGAGGCCGGCAAATCATTCCACAGCCGAGCTGTTGAACACAAGAACGAGTCGAAGAAACGACCCGTTCTCATGTGACAAATGTCAACCGTGTACAAATGTTGGGCACGCGTTTGGCGTGTTTCCCGACTATGCACTGGTGCCGAAGGAATCACTGATGCTAGTTCCTCGGAGCATCTTCCATTGTAATACCAGTAGAACAAGGATAGCATTCCCACCCGACGCTTGTGCTCTAAAGATTATTGCAATCCGTCTGCTAAGATGGGAGAATCTATTAAACAGTGTCGAGGGTATTCCTGACAATAACGAACACAAAAAAGAAGAATTATCCTATTTGGTGCGGTCGTTCGGAAGTTATGTGGTTATTATAATTACATTACATTATATTGTATATTTCTGCGATTCATTTTTATACATATATGTAGATGTTGGGATTTTTAAATAAAAAATACAATTAAAAAGGCTGCAATATTTATTACACCGTCAACAACTTTGAAGGAGGTTTTACAAGGGTAAAAAAAAACAGCTCTAATTTGACATTTTGATAATAATTATTGTAAACTTAAAGTAAAAGGTCTCACAAATAAAAATATTACGTTTCTTTTTTTAGAAATAAATAAAATGGCTTACAAAGTATACATCTAATCAAGTTGAATCAAGCTCCCTTTTGCTCAGAGTCACATTCAGATCCTTTTGTATACATATTATATTTATTAATAAACACTGTAAATGCCGCTAGTTCTGCAGCAATCCCATTGAATCTTTATAGACAAGTCATCTTTTAACACATCCGAAACTAAGCGTTATTAGTTATAATAACTTGGTAGATTACCTTTCTGATTTAGGTATATATGCTACTGTAATTTCAGACTGTGATTGATAGAGATAACCTTCAGAAAGGTAATTTATGAATAACTTGCTAGATTACCTTTCTGATTTAGATATGTTATAAGTATGCTAGTTTAATTTTAGACAGCGAATGTGTTAAAAGATTACAATTCAACTCCAGCAATGGATAGAATCAGACAAACAGAAAAAATACTTTTAAATCTGTTAAAGGTATGGAAATATATTCAAATTATTTTGATAGTATACAAATAATTTGCTCAATAAAATTACAAAGCTTAACGAGTCTTATTTCTTAATTTTTATTTGATTAAACGGGAATATACTATTGGCAGAGTAAGGCTTTTTTTAAAGAGAAAATGAAAAACGCATTATTATTTACTATTGATAGTAAATCTACCTGAAAACCATGTTGTTTAGTATTTAACCATTGGGTACCAAAATAACTATTTTGGATGGGAATTAATGTTTAGAAATAATTATGCATAAGACTAGTTTATTTTAGCTTTTTTTATATTTTTTGACTAACATTTAATTTCTCCAGCAACGTGAGCAGTATATTATTAACATTTATTGCTTTTCACAAATTTAAGAGATATTATTATCTTTGTGCAACACATCTTATAACCAACAATATTCATAATTATAATAATAATAATATATTTACGCAAAATAAACGGAAGAAAATTATTAGTAGGGTTAGGACAAAAGCGTTTATACCTAAAACATCCTATAGCACTCAATTACAACGGCCCTAAAACATTACTTATCTTATATAGAGTTATAGTTAATTATCTTAAACATACCGTATAATATACTGTACAATAATAAGTTAGCTAATAAATGCCCCTTGTACATACATATGTCAATTAGTGTGCTTCTTTAAACAAAGGAGGACAATGCCAATTTTATCTATGGGGAGAGTTTATCAAGACAAATGCTCAGTGTGCGTGCACCACCAATTATGGCAAAGGATCGAAGCAACTGCAAATGGTGCGAAACGCCACTTGCGATTGCTTCATTCCTTTCCCAATGCTCAATTTTAGAATTTGACTTACTTTTATTTTTATGGTCTGAATTTATTTTTTAATAAAGCTTTTAGAACAGTTTCAATGTACTTTGGGGGCATACATTCATCACGTGTGCTCAAAATGGGGGGGGGGTCCAGTAAAATCTCACCAAATCTTGAACAGTTTGGGGGGGGGGGTGTAACGGGATAGCATTGGGCGGGACGGGATAGGGTAGGACCCCTGATGCACCACTGATCTCACTTGAGGAGGGGGGGGGGGAGTCCCACCAAATCTCACCAAGGGGAGGTCTAAATTGGAAAATAAACTGCTCACGTAATTAATGTACGCCCCCTTTGAAAAATAAAAGTAACCTTCACTAATAATTTATTTTGAAAAGAATGTAAATCTTACCGACACCGTTCTGCCATTGTAAAATATAGCACTTAAAAAAAAAAGAGAAGCCAACATATGATAATATTATTTGAAGAATGACTTGCCCGCAGAGTTGCGATAACGAAACTGACGTAAAAGTAATCCAGTTTAGAAAGATTATACATTTACAGTAAAATAACAACTGTAATATGGCCAGCGGGTACACAATATCCCACAAATGCGTACATATTTAATATAAATTAACCTAAAATGTCAGCATTTATTTATTCATGTAATATAATGAGAATATACAAATTTTTCTTCGTATTATATAATTAATACAAGACATAACACTTTAAAAGACAAACATTTTTGTGAATGATTAAAAAAGTTAAAATTGGCAAAATATACTTGTGTTATTATTGCAGATGTTCGTGAGGACGTCACTCGGTAATTAATTGTTTGTGGACAGTTGGTCCAAAGCTGGTTTTAATTGAAATCACATCACAAATCCATCGCTAAAATATCCGTCGTGAAAAGTATTACACCGGTATTTATTTTTTCAAAGGCCATTTTCATCAATAATTGAGAGCGAAAATATAAGGATTTTTTTCTTCATAAAGCAGCGCAATGTTCAAAGTAATGCACAAGTTTTCTTGAAAACATTATTGTGGAAATGGCCTTCAAATTATCATAATTGCTAAACGATGTGATACCATAAGTATTAATATTATTATTGTATTTTATTTGATGAAATATTATTTATTCAATAATACATTTTTACTTGTTCTTTAGCCATTTCATGACTTTTTGAGAAAGTTTGTTAGTATTTATTCAGGACACAATACAATCTGATAATAATTAATTCCATTGTGCATATTTTAATTGTGATTATATCATAATGATTAATCAATGTAAATGTGAAAAATAAAACGATAAATGAATTATGTATTACTAATAATGAGAAAATTCGTCAATGAACTTTCCGGAAAGAAAAGTGGTCAGACGACAAATAATTTTAGCATTAAATTTTAATTGCTTGTGAAAGAACTTTGCAGAATATTAACGAAAAGGTACTGCGTTTATTTAATATTAAAATAAATTTAATTTTTAGCTTAAATTCGTGGCCTAGAAATAATTTTTAATATTAAATTAAATTTTGACAAAAACAAATTGATTTTGTTAACAAATTATATTAGATCAATCACAGTTGGTTCACAAACAAACACTACTAAAATTCCAAATAGTTTTCCTATCGCTATAAACTATAAAATACCAATAGACAAACACTCTGTTACACTTTCTGATAAACATCTATAATCACATTCCAGCTCATTCAAATTAACATCTGACCGGTTCATTCAACCACTGGAGCGATCACAAATAAATATATTTGCCTCGATTGCTCGAGATTTTCAATTTGGGAGGCGGGAATGGGTACCGCCGCCCCGGGAACCTTTATTGGATAACCAACACCTCTGCCATAGGTCACCCCAAGTGGTTCGCTACGTTTGGTGATTTAGCAGGGGTGCCCGGGTTCATGGGGTGAGGTTTGTCTCGGTCTTGAAGGCGGATGACCAGGACATACTGAACCCCAGATTCCTACCCACCCCTTAAATCCTTTTCCTTCCCAGAACTCTCCTCTCCTTCCTTTCCTTAAAAAAACCCTCCACACAGCATCCTCAAAGATGACATAGGCCCTGAGGGAAATTATTTCCTCAGGGCCTCCTGTGTGGAGCTCATGTAAAAAAAAAAAAAAAAAAATTTTCCAGAAGATCATTTTTAAAATTTTTCTCCAACTTGAAAAAATCATACCTTCGAATTTTAACATGGAGACATAAAAACTTATTATATTAATATTTATCCAATGAGCCTGTATTTACCGTTTATCTCATATTTGTAGAATTTATAAAAAAAATATTAAAAAATCGTCACGTTTATAACCGGGCAATCCTGTGTGTTTTTACTTTAAAACTGTGTGTACTTATTCGAGTCAACATAGAATATTTTAGATATCTGTATGTTGTCTGTGGTATACTTGATAATGAAAGGTGCATATCTGTGGAAAAAGGACTTAATTTGAACCGTAAACAGCTGATCTAAAATTCGGCAGGAAAAATATTTAAAAAATATATTTTTAACATCGTTCTAAAATAGTCTATGAAGTTCGGATTTGCGACATCAATGGTCATAATAGATAAAGCATTTCGATAGCTTCGTTATAAAATAAATGGCTGGCCATGGTAATATTTTAAATAATTACAATAAATGTTTTTTACAAATGGTAGGAAAATGTGGTCAAATTTTGGACGGCTATCAATCGTAGAAAAATAAAAGCGGTCCATTTTTCGACCAAAATCACTCCAGTGGTTTTAAGAAACAGTTAGTGAACTAACATAAAAAATGATAATGTTATGGAAGAATTCAATGAGAAGTGATGTTAACATTAATGCAGATACAACGTTTGATAGCAGAGAGAATCGTCAAATTAACATACATACAATGTTTGAGAGACAAGTAAAATCGTCAAATCATTGTACATACAACATTATACAGAGAGATAAAATGGTGATATCAACATTGATACAACATCTGAAGGTTGATTATGTATCTTTTGCGATGGCGTAACTCATGTTACATCGACCGCGTATGACACATTTTGCAAGTTTTCTCAGATGCGGTATTCTGTATCGCACTAACTGCGCTTGTGTTAAGACATCAACTCTTAAGAGTTGTTACCCTGAGATGACGGCGCATTTTTCCGTGTAATCCTTGTTAAAAGATGCCAGTAGCGTGAAAATTTACAATCAAATACGAATCAAATGTCGTTGTGTACTAACATCAAACAATATGACAAACGGATAGTCATTTATGAAAGCCTATTAGGCTTGTATGTAAGTAGTTTTAATAAATAGTGATTTGTGTTGTTGAAATCCATTTAACACACGACAGGCATAGACAAACCATTGAAAGCCATAGAAAATCACAGAAATTTGACAGCCGATCACATACGACGGACGCCTTCCGACATCTGACAGATTTTGTAATTATGTCTCAATTGTCTCGGAAACAAATGTCTTAATCGTCTCAAAGTAGTTTTAATAAATAGTAATTCGTGTTTTTAAAATTCATTTAACACACGACAGGCATAGACAAGTCATTGAAAGCCATAGAAAAGCCACAGAAATTTGACAGCCGATAACATACGACAGACGCCTTCCGATATCTGACGGATTTTGCATTTATCTCTCAATTGTTTCAGAAATAAATATCTTAATCATCTCAAACACAAAAGATACAAATCACCCTTTTGATAGACAGATAGAATCGTCAAACCTTTGTAGATACAATATTATTAATGTAAAGTGAACATGAAGTAAAGTCAACAGGCACAGGATACTGCCAATTGTAGAAAAAAAAACCTTCTCAACTCATATCATTGCACGCCACTTCAAATAGATTTAAGTTCTTAAAATTTGGCTTAGATATGTCTAAAAGAGGATATTTTTTCCGGTTAAATTCCTTCAGACATTCATTTCTTCATAATATAATGTAATAAAGTAAATTCATCTTACACTAGTTACTAGTTATATAATGTTATGAATACACACTATGTATATATTTGATTGCCTGTCAGAGCACAATGTTATAATATTTCTTAAACAATCTTTACTGCAAAAATATTTAAATTTAGTTATATGAAGATCATTATTATGGCAAGTGTAAATTTACAATACACAAAAATACGCTTCCCATCCCATAAGACGTCAGGTCAACCATATTGTCAGAACAATAGAAGAAAGAAAAATGTAAAAAAAAACCGAATGGCGGCATTTCTGCCATCTTTGTTGTGTCATTATTCAAACATTTAATATTGAATCAAATTTGTTTTGGTTTTCACTATTAGGATCTGCTTCAACAGGGATACGCAATCCGATACTAGGCGATTCAAGCATCATGGCACATTTTGCCGATATTTTGTAAACTCTTCGGCGACACCAGTCTCCCACGTCCAGCAGTGTTGCCAACTTAACGGATTTCCCGTCATATCTGGCGGATTGGAGTATCCCGAAACGGGAGAATTTTGTGTCTAACGGAATTTATAGGATGACAGATTTTCTGGCGGATTCGAAAAAAGTAACAAACGACATACTTTTATAACCAAAAATAGCCCATATTTATAGATTTATGGAGAAATTTTTATCCCTGAAATTCTCTAGGCACCCAACCCCCCCCCCCCCAGGATGAACGAAAATATGGGTGTCTGACGGAATTCTGACCATTGATCCGTCACGATTCAGCTGGAACGGAGATTTCGAGTTGGCAACACTGACGTCCAGCCAGGCGAGGTTGTTCCCTCTCACATTGCCGAGACTTTAAAACATGGCGTCACTTGTGTCAAACGTTTTGTAGCAATGCATAAGATCAAAGCTAGGGAGAAAACGTTAAACAAATTATAAAAAGATATAAAAATGACACCGACAGCTACATCAAATTGTGAGTGAGGTTATGAAAACATTCTCGTTTTGACATTTCGAGAATTCAACAATGATTGATGGCAACGCGGGTTTTTTATTTCAGGACCGATATATAGGGAGTGTGCGCGAAAAGTTGTCTGCGACGTGAGTACACAACACGAGTATGGGATTCTTACTTATCCCTGTGGAAGAAAGACTTAAAATATAGAGTTTAAATTCTGAAATTGATAAAATGAATGTCACCAATAAAAATCGCAAGTAATATTATTATTTAGAGTTATCAACTTATTATTATTATTATTATGATCAAAATTTAATTCAACATAAAATTCAATTTGAAATAATAATGACAGGAGTTAGTTAATTTTAAGGACATTTTACACATTGCCTCGCAGTTTTACTGTTTGCAATATTTACACAAAATCATTATAAAATTAATTATAATATTAACAATAGAGGCCATATGAAAAAGCATTATATATTTTTTGTATTGTCATCAAAGTGAATAATAATAATATTATAATATAATATTATTTATTGTAGGCTATAAATGTAATAATATAAATTGATTATGTTTTGTCAAATGGTGATGAATATCATAAAAATATCAATTTTATTTTATTTAGAACATAACCCATTGCATGCAAAGGCCGGTTATTTCAAAATGGTTAAAGCTAAAGCCATGGTTAAAATTTATGATGATCTAAATCAGTAAAAACTGCCAAAACGTGAGTTAAGATGTCTACAGACGAATTGACCGGCCCAGGTACTAACTGAAGCCACGTCATCGAAAGGCTCTTCATTCCTTAAGGCACCTGCCGAGCGATTCTATATCTTTTGTGGGATCGAGATCTCCTGACGAACGAGATCTCCTGTCAGATTTGTGTGGTTTTCTATGGCTGTTATTTGCTTTGTAGACATTACTGAAAGACGCATTTGTTAAGAATGCTCTTACCAAATGTTTTAACGAATTCGGAAAATTGACAGAAATACAGCTTTTATGTGAAACCATTTGAAATATTTTGTATGTTGAATTATCCTTCAGCAAAACTTTGAACACGTTTTTCTCGAAATTATATTTTTCAACCTGGTTGTCGACATATTAAAAAAACTATACATCCGATTTGCATGCACCAAGTCTTAAACTGTTCGAAAAACCAATCTGTATGGCACCATGTAAGGATTTTTTTAATAAAGGGCCTCCTTCTATTTTAATTCATTTTTTATGAACGACATAAACCGGAAATAAAATTCGCTGGTCCGCCTTTTTTTCTTTTTTCTAATACCAAAATTCCCTTACGTGGTGCCATAGTGAGTAGATTTTCGAACAGTTTAAGACTTGGTGCATGAAAATCGGAAGTATAGTTTTTCTAATATGTTGGCAACTAGATTGAAAAACACAGTTTCGAGAAAAACGCGTTCAAAATTTTGCTGAAGGGTAATTCAACATTCAAACTCTTTCAAACGGTTTTACATAAAATGCTGTATCTTTATCAATTTTACCAATTTCTTTAAAACATTTGGTGAGAGCATTCTTAACAAATGCATCTTTCAGAAAATGAAATTTAAAAAAAAGACAAATTTTTTTTTTTATAGGTTTTTGGTGGCTTAAGTCAAGCCTATTGTTTGACTTACAAACTTTTCTTAAAAACCATAGATAAACTACTTATCAAACCAGTCGTCTGTAGCTACCTTTACAACTGCCTGTCACTTTGAAGCTAGAATAGGATTTAAAAATTCTAAATCATTCAAATTGATGTGAAAACAAGTTATAGCGATGGATGATTTAGCAAGTTAAGATTTTAACCAACGCTTTAGTAATACCAAAGACACAATAATAGACTCAACTAGTGAGTTCTACCCAAAGATATTGAAATATAATAGATGCACTATCCGCATTTTTACTGGGTGGGACTGTGTTTCCTGGCGTCGCCGATGTTGTTAATGAACGAATTCTTTCCGTATTCAAACTATTCCCATTAGACAGTAGTCCGCCGTCGGTTGGGCAACCATCATAGCATATCTCTTGTATTTCAATATCTTTGGTTCTACCAAACATTGCTTATATAAAATGGGTTAGGATGGTTTCATATGTCCAAAAATTTGTAAGGTATCTTAACACCAAAGAAAGATTTGCGTTACAGACCATTCATTATAATAATAATTCTATTGATTAATTTATTTTACCAATTGCTTCAATGTTATTATTAGCGTGCGTTTGTCTTAAAATACAAAATATGCAAAATGATGGCCACCGTATATACATCCATCATGGCGGGGCGACGATGTTTAACTTAATAAATCTATTTGTGTTACACACATTCCAAAAAAGCGATTCGCCAATTTTCTAAATACTCATAAATACAATCTCACTTGTTAATCTTGTAATAACAACAATTTTATAGTATACCAACCAGTCTATTGCCAACAGTTGATTTACACTGATATATTTTTAATTCAATATACATTTTAACACTGCCAAAGGTTCTAGTCCATTGCAACACTCAGTAGCCAATTTGACAATATGTAGCCATTTTGACACTCAGTAGCCGATTTGACACTATGTAGCCATTTTGACTCTTAGTAGTCGATTTGACACTATGTAGCCATTTTGACACCCAGTAGTCAATTTGACACCCAGTATCCAAATTGACACTAAGTAGTCTATGTGACGCTCAGTAATCAATGTGAAACTCAGAAGCCAATTTGACACCATATAGCCAATTTGGCACTCAGTAGTCAATATGACACTTAGTAGTCAATGTGACACTCGTTGATTCAGGCACAGTACCGCAAGATGGCCACGATGACGGCAGTCAGTAACACTGACGTTGCAGATGTCCTGGACGATGCAGATTCCGTGGTGTTGTCATTACTTGGTTTGTTGGTTATTTGGACAGTGGGATCGTTGCTCTTATCAACTGAAACAAAAATAAAATTATATTAAAAAAGATTTCAAAACAAATTTTGTTGCAAATTTTTTTAAAAATTTTTGTTGCTTTTGTTAATTTCGAAATTACTATAAAAAAACATTGAAAACTTTGTGTAATTAGTATTTTAAGAAGAATTATGAAAATTTCATAAAAAACACATACATGAACAGACTTTTGTACATAAAAGCCCAGCAGCAGAAAACTCTCTCTCTCCTTCCACACTAGTTGACGGGACTCTCATACAACATGTTTTTGGTGTAAATTTAGTATGTTTTCAATCCCGCGGGTTGCGGTATTAAAAATAAATTGCTGAAATTCCGCCGGATTGCAAACTAGTGATGACGAAATATGTATGCGAAAATGAACTTACTTTCTCCATTGCCAGAGCCCGAGCCCTCGTTCCACTGGGATCCATCCTCCACCTCATCATCATTGAAGCCGTCGTCCGATCTGCCAGAGCCTGATCCATCCACTGAACCGGCCTCGTCTCCCTGCATATAGAACTCTGAGAGAGGGGTGGTGCTGAGCTGGGACAGCACGATCTGGAAATAGAAGAAATGAATAAGAAAAAATGCAATATTACTTCTCATACATAGAGGGAGTGAATGAAACAATGTAAGTTCTTTTTACGGCGAATGAAAACGTGGAATTCCAAACCAGGATCAAGAGCCAAATAAGGTAAATAGTCAATATTTAAGGTTATGTCAGCCAAGAGGCAAATTCAAGTGTATTTTTGACGTGACCGTTTGGCATTTCCTCTATTCGTAAATTTTTTTTTACGTTCCGTTTACAGTTTTGAAAATCTGCTGCATTCACTTTATTATTCAAGCAAGTCTTACTTTGCCTAGGTGCCTTACTTTGACTAGGTACTTGAATGAATTGCGTTTTCGAAATTCGGCTGCATCCACTTTGACCGAGTTATTATGGTGGCTACTTACAAATCTTTGATTTCAGAGGAAATTTTGGTTTTGATTTATTAAATAAGATAAATTTTGAAACATACTTTTTTGGATGCGAGGTCTACTCTGTTCACAGAACTAATAGTCTGTAGTATCACTTTAATCAAAAAGTTTAATGACCGGCCACTGTGTGGCGCTGTCAGTCCCCGATTGTAATTCTTTTTTTTGTTAGGTTACCACATCTGTCTTTGATACTTCCCTCCAATTTTAAATGTTATAGCTTGACATTCGTTAAAGTTACGCTGAAGTGAGTAGATCTACCTTTGAGCGTGTTTTCGATTTTTTACAACTCATAGATTTTGCACTATGATAACGCACTATCGCGCAACGTATTCCTTATCCAAGACCTTTATATTTGATTTTTTATTAGAACTTCTGAAGTGTATTCCCATCAATGTAATACATCATTGAAGAAGATGAAGATAACACTAATAATCTAAACGAAAATATGAAAGAGAACAAGACACAGATGATGCAACTGGGACTTAACCCAGAACCTCTTGTCTTACCGGGACGGGCGCCTTTATATTTGACCAAAAACAAGACGAATACTATCCAGCAGCCTTCGAATTCACCTGGTCTAGCTCCCTGCGACTTTTGCCTGTTCAAAGGCTCTGATGGACATACCGAAAATTGAGTAGGGGCGGTGTTTCGAGGATTGGATTAAGCGCTGGCTTAAGTGCGTCGCAGTCCAAGGCGACGACTTTGATAGGGACCATATCTATTTTTATGAATAAACTTGTATTTTAGATTTTATGAATAAAGTCATAAAACTTTTTTATTAAGATAA
The DNA here is from genome assembly GCA_917880885.1 of Limnephilus marmoratus. Taxonomy (NCBI): domain Eukaryota; kingdom Metazoa; phylum Arthropoda; class Insecta; order Trichoptera; family Limnephilidae; genus Limnephilus; species Limnephilus marmoratus. The sequence goes on from OU862929.1 coordinate 43,042,719, forward strand.
TATATTGTAATTATTGTAGAATCTATAAATTTTCTTTTTTTTTTTTTTTTTTTTACAGTGAATACCTCACAAGAATCTCAACTGATCCCGTCTGGAGCCAGTGAGACTATGGCATCCCCAATTGGGGTATGTTGTGAGGCTGAAGGTAGCGGGGAGGGGAAGGAGGCGGGGAAGATGAAGGTTGGGAAGTACCTGGCTATTCAGATCTGGTCACTAAACACGGCTAAAGCCATTTTCAAGCAACGTTTCAATTCTGAATGGTGGTCTTACACCAGGGCGATACTGATAGTATCTTCCACTCTGGAACATGCCGCAAATATACTATATATTATTTTAAATGAATTAATTGTGAAATAACACAAATTAATCAAATTTTTTGCTTCAATATGAATCAATTCAACTATTGAAGAAGGTAATGCCTTCATCACAAATCTATTCAATTTCACCTTCAAATGTAAGAAAATTTTGTACACCCAGAAATGGTAAAAAGAGAAGAGAAACACGCACTGTAGATGAAATCAATTAGTTTGTTCAAGTCTAGTATTGCAGAGTTTATTAAAACAGTTTTTGTTACCTGGGTCATGTGCCTGAGCTGGTCACTCAGCTTGGCCACTCTCGTGTCTGCCCCGGGCACTCCCTGGCTGCTTGCAGCCACTCCAGGGATCTCCACCTCCGGATTGTACTTTTGGAAGCTGGCGCTGGAGCCCACCACCGTCTTGGTGTACCTGGAAACAGACATGGGTTGTTAGTTGTGAAGAAGATTGGCGCAGACCCGCAGATAGTCTGAATTTTTGACATATCAGTTTTTCTGTTACAATATTATATTACAGATAGGTACTTTGTCGCTTGTCTGAATTCTTGACACAATCAGTTCCAAATTTGGATTTAACACTTAAATTTAAAACAAATCCGAGTTCATTGAACCAGAGTTACAATCACAGGCACACAACTAAAATTCGTATTTTTGATTGGGGTTATGGTGTAGATATGACAACCTAGAGACAAAATGAAGTGCATCGGATGGCGATCATAATTAATTAATTGATTAATTAGGAATAATCTGTATGCAGCAATCACGGATAAAAATGGAAAAGAAAATTTAAAAGCAGGCGATGCACTACGTCATGTAAAATTAATTAAATTATTTATAATAAGAGTATTGATTTCTACATTGGCTTCTGTATTGACTTCTGCACTGACCATAGTATTGATTTCTACATTGGCTTCTTTATTGATTTCTGCATTGACTTCTTCACTGACCATGACCATAGAATTGATTTCTGTATTGATATCTGCATTGACTTCTACATTGACCATACTATTAATTTCTGTATTGGCTTCTGTATTGATATCTGCATTTACTTCTTCATTGACTTCTTCATTGGCTATAGTATTGATTTCTATAACCATATTAACTTCTGCATTGACCTTTGCACCATAGTACTGATTTCTAATTTGGTTTCAGTATTGACTTCTGCATTGACTTCTGCACTGACCATAGTAAATTAGCTTCTGTATTGGCTTTTTCATTGACTTCTGCATTGACTTCTGCACTGACCATAGTAAATTAGCTTCTGTATTGGCTTTTTCATAGACTTCTGCACTGACCATAGTATTGATTTCCACATTGGCTTCTGTATTGACTTATGCGTTGACTTCCAAACTAACCATAATGTTAATTTCTATATTGGCTTCCGTATTGATTTCTGAATTGACTTCTACACTGATCATAGTATCGATTTCTGTATAGGCTTCTGTGTTGACTTCTGTATTGATTTATATGTCTGTATTGACTTCTGCATTGACTTCTGCACTAACCATAGTATTGATTTCTATATTGGCTTCTGTATTGATTTCTGCATTGACTTCTGCACTGACCATAGTATTGATTTCTATTTTGGCTTCTGTATCGATTTCTGAATTGACTTCTACCATTGATTTCTATATTGGCTTCTGTATTGATATTTGCAGTGACTTCTTCATTGACCATAGTATTGATTTCTATATCTATATTGACTTCTGCATTGACTGCTGCACTGACCATAGTATTGATTTCTATATCTGTATTGATTTCCGCATTGACCATAGTATTGATTTCTATAGAGGCTTCTGTATTGACTTCTGCATTTACTTCTGCACTGACCATAGTATTGATTTCTACATTTGCTTCTGTTTGACTTCCGCATTGACTATAGTATTGATTTCTGCATTGATATGTGCATTCACTGTAGTTTTGATTTCCATGTCTGTATAGACTTCTGCACTGCCCATAGTATTGATTTTTATATTGGCTTCTGTATTGACTTCTGCATTGACTTCTGCACTGACCATAGTATTGATTTCTATATTGACATCTATTAGTTCATTTCTGCATATACTTTTGTAACCCGTTCTTAAATACTGTATCTTTATCCTCCCAACAAGTTACAAAGGAGAAGAGTTGTTTTCTGTAATGAAATATGGCTGAAAAATGATTACAATACAAAAAATTGAAAAGATACTCACTCTCCAACGCGTTCCCCGTTCCAGCACTCGGCGCCGTCAAGCTGCTCGGCGAAGCTCTCGTCCCGGCACAGCGTGTCAGCCAGGTTGAGGAAGAAGCCGCGAGAGCGCGTCACCGAGGTCAGGAAGTGCAGCAGGCGCGCGTCTGCCGGCGAGGAGCGCAGGGAGCCACCGCGTGCGGGCCGCTGCGGCCGGGGGCTGTGCTGCTGGCGGTCTGCAGCCGCGTCCGGAGCGGGCCCATCGGCGGACATCTTGGCGTGGCCGCACGCTCGCTTCACCTAGAAAGACAAACAGACAACAAATTAGATACATTCAGTCAGTAGCACTAATAAATAAACATCATCTTTTTAAATGTGAATATCGCACAAGAGACCCAAGTGCTCCCATCAAGAGCCAGCGACACCCTACAAATTTTGAATTAAAATGGTGCCACAAAATAATTTTGCTGTTTGAAGAAACACTGTTTTATTTTCAGTTTTCTTAATTCAAAAGCCGTTAATTTATGATAAAGATGGACATTCAAAGAATGTGTGCTTCAATTCAAAGAATGTAGATGTAGGACCGAGCGGCGTTTTCAATTGCGCCGAATACTATATTCTACATCACGGGTATCGTAAATGACGATAAACGCTTACTAAGACGAATAAGAGAATGAACAAATGCTATGTGAGACTATACTGTCATAGGTTGCCCCTCTTATACTTAATTGTTGCTTTCCCACTTTCTCTAATGGCGCTAAAAATCTCCCGGAAACAATCGAAATAATTATATTTACATAATAATAAATAATTTGCGTGTATTTCCGAATGAAATATTCAGGGGTCATCAAAATCATGATTTTTTTAAATCATAAAAATCGGATTTATTTGATTTAAATCAGATTTTTTTTTAATATTACGTCTGTTTTAACCCGGAAGTTGGTCTATGTTTAAAAAACAATAATGTTGTTGTTGTTCATTTTAAATAATAATATAATCTAAATTTCAAAATCAAGCTACCATTCTTTCCAAAATGTCATTATTTTTATTCTTTTATTTAACATTTTACTGAACACAAACATTTTTTAACACTATAACATCAAAAAATTGACACAACATAACAAAAGGTTTGTCTTTTAAAGGAATTTCTTCCAATCCACCAATAATCCAAAATTGCAAAATATGTGACGTCACACTAGGGGGAGGAGGTCTCACAAATGTGTGACAGGGACGGGGGGAGGGGTCTAAAAATCATGAGTGATGTAATTTATGGATGGCTCCTTAGCAGTTGCTTGATTATTTCCAATAATTCTTCACAGCGTCATTACCATACAACAGGTCACAAACTTTCAGATTACTCAATTTCGCGCCCGATCCCACCTCTTTCAATTCTTGCATACAATTATTGATGTACCTATAGATTGAACAACGACGATGACATTACAATATTCATTAAAAACATTTATAATATTCAGCAAATATTTAATTATTGTGTTTCTTCGTTTTAGCCAGCCCCGTCCCTGAACCTAATGCCGCCTCGTAATTAACTAATGGAATCTTGTTTGGTATTAATTGAACAGTCATAATGCGTCTAGTCTGCGCAAATCATTTCCTAACAAGTAAAGAGCTAAGAGCTGCGTGTCCGATTTAATCAAACGTATCAGCAGCTGAACTTGGCCTGATATCGGCCATTAGTCTCAGGAACCGGTATGCATTTTTATTACTGTGGGCGCATGCGCGGACTAAAGCTCACTCTTAGTCTGAAGTCTTAGCCCGCGCATGCGCAAACCAGATTACTTTATTATAATCCACATAAATAAACATTTGAGAATTAAATCAATTTGTTTTTTTTTTTACATTAGCTCCACACAGGTGGTTTTGAGTAAAATAATAACCCTCAGGGCCTATGTCATCTTTGGGGATGCTGTGTGGATGATCTTTTAGGAGAGGAAGTTCTGGGAAGGAAAAAGGAATGAGGGGCGGGCAGGAATTTGGGGGTCAGTGTCTCCTGTAGTGACAGACGTGTGAATCTATCCCTCCCACTACGGTGCAAGGCGATGTTCCGAGAGGGTCCTGCTGGAGAGGTAAAAAGATCTCTTTCAACCCGTCTCTCCCCATCCGGCCTGCCACGTAATTGGTGAATAGACGCATCCGCCACCAAGATTCGGACAAACCTAACCCCATGAACGCGGGCACCCCTAAGTCACCAAACGTAGTGAACTACTTGGGGTTAGTGTTGGGTAGGACACGACATCAGGATGAGTTTGTATGAGGTACTCAAATATCGAAATGAGGTGTTGAGGTGTCCCACCTCATTTGAGGTGAGGAGTTACAAAATATTTGCGGTATTCACTTAACGATAATTTAGAATAATTTTTTTTTTTTGGAGCAGTTGGTACTCTTGTGCGTAATTACATATGTAATAACAATACATAATTTAAAATAAAAAAATATTTAGAAAAAAAATTTTTTTTGAGCAGTTGGGACTCTTGTGCAGTATTAACATAACACTAATTTACAAAAAAAAAAATTTAAAAAAAATTGGAGCAGTTGGTACTCTTGTGCAGTATTCACTTAACAGTAATTAAGAATAAAAAAACACATTAAAAAAAAAATCGTGAGCAGTTGGGACGCTTGTGCGGTATTCACAATATATGTATGTGAATGGCTCACCCCAACCACCTCACGGTTCTAATACAAAAATGTCATACAATACACCAACCACCTCATACCTCACCTCATATTTGTCCCATACGTGGCAACGTGACATGACATGTAGTCCAATACACCAACCACCTCACACCTCACCTCATATTTGTCCCATACCTGACATGAATGTAGTCCTACAAACCAACCACCTCACACCTCAAATTAGTCCCCCCTTCATATTTGTCCCATACGTAACATGATATGAATGTTGTCCAATAAACCAACCACCTCACACCTCATATTTGTCCCATGCGCGACAACGTGACATGACATTTGTAGTAATACAAAGAAAAAGAGCTGGTACAAATACATTTCGTGAGGTGGGGGGACATTTTACGTGTTTGCATGGGACATTTGAGGTGCCTCTTGTATGAGGTACTCAACACTACTTGGGGTGACCTGTGGCAGATGTGTTACACATACCCGCTTCCCAAATTGCCTTTTATATGATAACTAGCAGACCCGGCTACACGTTGCTGTGGCTAACGAAAGACAACGCCATTACCAAACCTTTATAAAATCCACACCACCCGCTTGCCTGCCGCCCCCTGCCTGAATTGAATATTTGAATTTCTCGGCTTTTCTCTACTATAATAAGCATGTATTATACATATAAACCTTCCTCTTGAATCACTCTATCTATCGGTGAAAACCGCATGAAAATCCGTTGCGTAGTTTAAAAGATCAAGGTGCACACACAGTTTGCGCGACTTCATTTTATACTATGTAATGATGATAATGATGCAAAAGCACCATAAATTTTTGGCCAAGATGTGTTTAACGAGGTAAATCTATTTATATAAAAATGAATCCCTGTTTCCTTGGGTCACGCCATAACTTCAGAACGACTTTAAATATTTCATTCATCTTTTTTTTTAAGTTTTCTAATACTTTGTAGAAGGTTCTTACGGAAAAAAATTAAGAAAACTGTGCAGAAAATTGGATAATTTCAGAAAACTTAATATTTTAACTTCGCAAGTTTGACAGTTCAGGCATTTGATGAATGTGAATTTAGCTAGCAGGCAGCTTTTTTTGTAACAAAAGAATTGTCTATGAATTTTTTAAATTTATAGATATTTTAAATAGGTACCTACCTATGTTATGTACCAAATTTGATTGATGTTCTTATAATATACAAAAATTAATATTTGTAAAATTTGAAAAATTTTAATTTTAATAAAACAATTGCGATAGGTGGCACGCGAGCGAGAGGGGTGTTGGCAGGACGGGGGAGCGGGAGAGGGTAGGTGGGGAAGGTGGAAGGGTAACGTGGGAAGGTAAGGAGATGCGGGAGGGGAACGGGGTCGCACGGGAAAGGACATGCAGGGAGAAACAATTAATTTATTTGAATATGGCATTGCAACGCATGCTGGGAGCCAGCTAGTGATAATATAAAGATAAAGATTCAGTAAATAAGATATTTATAATTAATTCTTTGCGAATCGCCTGCTGTTCGCCGTTCGGCATTTACCTTGTTTACGACTTGAATTCAGCGAATAAAAAGGTGAGTGGGAGTGACGCAGAATAATAAATAGCCTACAGAATTATTTTACGGATTTACTATTATTAAGGGCACAACTAGCCGAACAGACTTGTCTGCTCTAAGGGTTATTGTTATTGTGGCCGATGGCACGCAGAACGCCGGGAATCAGCAATTAATTGTCTGTACTTAGCGTTATATTGCCTGTACTTAGGATATTATATTGCCTGTACTTAGATTGTGTTGTCTGAACTTATTTATATATATTATTTTATGACATCATGCGTGAAATAGCCAACATAAATTAATTTAAAAATAACTAATTTGCTCGGCTAGTTTTGAAAACTTGGGGTCAGGAGTAGGGTTGCCATCTGTCCGGCTTTAGCCGGTCATATTTGGCTTTTTTAGGTCGTGTCCGGCTAAATATTTATATGTCCGGCCTGTCCGGCTTTTGTTAGGCTTTTTTGGTTTGCGCGGGTTTTGTCTTCCGAACTTCTGAAATTGGCGGAATATTACTTTCAAAGAGTTTTCTCTTTAATAAACACCCAGTGGACCAAGGAACGCAATAAATTGCAAGCAATTGCTAAGATGGTGTACACATTGTATAATTTAAAAATGACATGTCAAGGATTTTATTAAATGATTTCCAAAGAAAACGACTTTTGGATAAAGTACCTAGGTGAAAACGCCAAATGTACAAATTGGTAGATTTTTGTAATTTTTTAATAATTTGGAGAAGTCGAGATTTATTTTTAATTTATGTTTTTCTATTTTGTTATTGACATTATATTCTATACAAATGTCAACTGATGACAAGGATAAGACGGATTAATGACTGTTGTAATTAAATTGGTTAATGCGTGATTAATAAACAACTGTAACTTGTAACAGATTTTTTATTATTATGGATAAAAGTTATGTCCAAAATCATGTACGTACGTCCGGCTTTTAGGGCAAAATGTCCGGCCTTTCAAAGCGCAGAGTCAGGCTTTTTTATTTTAGAAGATGGCAACCCTAGTCAGGAGCCAATAATCTAACCGGTTCGATAACCAATTATCCTCTATTTAGCCGTTTTTTTACATTAGCTCCACACAGGAGGCCCTGAGGAAAACAATTTATCTCACGGCCTTTTTCATCTTTGAGGATGCTGTGTGGAGGGTCTTTTTAGGGAAAGGATGGAGAGAAAGCTCAGGGAAAGAAAGAGGTATGAAGGGTTGGTAGGAATCTGGGGATCGGTGTCAAGGAGTGACGGATGTGTGAATCTATCCCCCCCTCCAATGCTATGCAAGTCGAGTCCTGCTGGAGAGTTCAAAAGGTCTCCTTCAACCAGTCAAAAAATGCGAATGTATGAATATAATATACTTGATGTTGACAACTTTTCAAAAGTCACTTTTATTTACCTATTTTTATTCTGCTTAAATAAAATATTCTCTGTTATCATAACATTCTATACCTTAACCACTGGAGCGCTTTTTGCAACAATATGGCACTATTTAAAATAACTCGGATTGCTTTGCTGCCAGTTTTAGGCAAATTTTCCCTAGTTGTATTATTTTTTTTTTCAATTTTCCCATATTAAAATTCGGAGGTATGATTTTTTTAATGTCGGCGGAAAATATTCAAAATGGTCACCAAAAATTCACTAGCAATCGATAAGGAAAAAGTTAAAAGTTAGAAAGCACAAGGAAATCGCGCTCGCTGCCTGATCACCGACTAACTTTCAGCAGGACTGCCGGGCGATCCGCGCTGTAGCACTTCCGTCTGTGGATCTACTGTCTACCACGATTGCTATTTCATTATTTGAAATTTGTTTAGTGCTTTATGTACATAAATATGTTAGGGTAGGCATACTGCCTACATGTTTTTTTTTCTTTATTGTTATTTCATCCCTTTACCTAAAAGAGGTCCAGGTAAGATTTTCTTTATAATTACTAACAACTGTACATAGTAGCACTTGCATACTGCTACCTAACAACGTATGCGAGGGCAATGGAGGTCTAGTATCATTTATTAAATGTACAGCCGTTTTTATACAAAAAAAAATTAGAGTCCTTGCAAGAGCCTTGAAGGGGTAACCATCTGTTACCTATACCAGGGCGGGTATGTGGTGGGTCCTCCAATGTCGCTCGAGTGGTTAAGAGTTAATATTCTTTTTTTTTAGTATATTAACAGTAGTTTAGTAACACATAATAGTATCCTATGCCTAAATACCAGCTTTTATCATATGTACTTTGTTTAACGTACATTCTTATTTTATTATTTTTAACTGATAAACTAATGTTTAAGACAAGATTTTTATGCATAGCACAAAGGGTAACAATTATTATAAGTAATAATTATTAGCCTGAAACACTCATCTACATTGAAAAAATCTCCCGAGAAAAGATACATGCCGCCGCCGACGCGACTCGAAGGACGATCAGGGACGCGGGCGGCGTGCATCTTTTCTCGGGAGATTTTTTTAATGCAGATGAGTTTTTCAGGCTAATAATTATTATTACTTATTTTGTATTACTGATACCCTCCTGTAGGTATACCTGTGTAATCTCATGTATCCCTGGCCATTTTATGGTGTTTAAATAAATAAATACATTGTAATGTAATGTACTCGTAACATAATTATTTTACTTATTTCTCATTATTTTTTATAAATTTATAAACTAACGTTTAGACAAGATTTTTATGCATAGCACAAAGGGTAACAATTATTATAAGCAATAATTGTCAGCCTGAAACACTCATTAACATTGAAAAATCTTCCGAGAAAAGATACTTCTCTACTAAAAATCTTGTCTAAACGTTATTTATAAATTTAAAAAAAATAATAATTAATATTTGACAAGTTTAAGTATTTCCCCAATAAATGCAGACATAATTTGTCTCGACGCCACCTAGCGAGGGATTTAACACTAACAATGTCTCTCTCGTAAAAATAAAGTTGGTTGTTTTCAGATGGAAAAAAATATAATAAGCAGTAATTATTGAATGAAACACTAGAATATATTGAATTATTTGGCGGATATTTGATAAGCCGCCATAGCTCAGTGGTCAGAGCATCCGACCGGCAATCAGAAGGACACGGGTTGAAGTCCCGTTGGCGGCAAGTATCTTTTCTCGGAAGATTTTTCAATGTTAATGAGTGTTTCAGGCTGACAATTATTGCTTATAATAATTGTTACTTATTTCTAGTTATAAGTGAAAATGTAATTTTATTTTATTTTGGAATAAAAACTTGACCCATCGAGGTTGTCATTAAATTCTCAAAATGACATTTTTTATAAACAAACAAAGACAATTTAGATTTCAAAAACATTCATGTCAAAAGTAATTAATTGATAAAAATAATAATACAGAAAAATGGGTAAGAAAAAACTGCGTGGGTTGTAACAAAGTAGGCAGTCGGCACCCACCAAGGAACAAGGTACAAACAGGACTTAAACAAATGTGTTTGAATGCTTCTTAATTAAAATGAACGGATGAACAACCTTTTTCAAGGTTGAATTGAAATGCGACTAGATCTGAAACGCAAGGCAATGCAGTCGCGTGGTTGACGGACTTTGATCGATACTCTTAGTATTGCATTGGTGAAATACCACCAAGGGACCAGTGGGAGCACCTATGAAATTCCCAGTTGGCGTATATTGTGAGGTGAAGTGAAGGAGGAAAGGTAAGGCGATTGCTACTACATCAATAATTTACTCTTAATTAATATCGAAATTTTATTTTATTGACATTGTACCACTCTTTAATTTAATATTTTTAAATTTTGATATTTTTAATTTTAAATAGAAGCACTACGAATTATGTAGATGCTTTAATTAAGTACTGTGAGTAGAACACACATTGGCCTTAGAAATAATCGAGCATTGTTTAAAAAAAAAACAGAAAAAAATCATGCCTCATCAATCAACCAAATTGTAATGCCTACAAAAAAATTCTACTAACGAACCTCGTTCATTTTATTGTAAAATGCGGCAAATTAAGTTATTTAGAAAATGATTTAATTATATTTAATTATTTGTGCCTGAACTTCGCAAAATGCAAAATAAGATAAAACACACTTCTTGCATAAATCAAAACAGACAGCTGGTGTCAAGCGAATTTGCTGGTATCAAGTGAAAGCTGATATCAAGTGAATTTTAACCTTATCGCCATGAGTGTTATTGATTGCGACCCGATTCAAACTATTATAGGACGTGGTGCCTTAAATTAAATATTAAAGTCTTCAACTGTACTTATTAACCAAATTACCCTTGAAATATGTCGTAATGAAGACAAAAAACAAGTTTTGCAAAATTTATAATTTTTCTTTAAATTAAAAAAAAAATGTTAAAATAAATCTAAATAAATTATAATATAACTAGCTGGTTCCCGGCATGCTTTGGAATGCCATATTCAAAGAAATACATTTTTTCTCCCTGAATCACCTTTCCCGTGTGTCCCCGTTCCCCTCCCGCGACCCTTCCTAGCTAGCTTTATAAATCATAGCCTAAATGTTATTCTGATGTATGAGCTATATTATTGTAAAGTTTCATTAAAATTCATTCAGTAGTTTTTGCGTGAAAGAGTAACAAACACACATACATCCATGCAAACTTTCGCGTTTATAATATTAGTAAGATATAAAGTGCACAAAAAAATAAATAATTAACAGTTCGCGACGAATGTTATGTAACTTCGCGCTTTGTATGGACTAAAGATGGCAAATCAACTTTGTATGAAGCCAGATTTTTGGTCCCACCTCTACCAGGAGTCGAGGAGTGCAGAAGATGCTGAGAGAACTCGTCCCAATTTATTACAGTCGTAAAAGCCGCGAAAATGCTAATGATCGGCGTTTTTCAAAGAGGGATCAACCACTAATCAAGTCAAATAACATTGTATTCGTGAGAATCTAAGGCAGTGATGCACAACCTTTTAAAAAAGAGGACCAAGTTATTTTAATCTCACTAGTCTTACATAAATAAAAATGTTTAGTAAAAATGGTATTAAGTGTGAAGATTTAAGTAAGTAAGTACTACGCTTGGCAGTAGGTTCCTACACGTTTGAATGAACACCTAGTAACAAAATCAGATTTTAAACTATGAAATTATATAAATACTAGCGTAGATCTGAGAAGAAAATACATTTTTTATGACATCGGCGTGCACATGCGGACAAATTTTATTTGATAAATTTGTGTTATTTCACATTTAATTAATTAAAAATAATATATTATATATTTGCGGCACGTTCCAGAGCGGAAGATACTCTCAGTATCGCTCTGGTGCAAGACCACCATTCATAATTGAAACGTCGCTTGAAAATGGCTTAAGCCGTGATCTGAATAGCCAGGTACTTCCCCACCTTCCTCTTCCCATCTCCTTTCCATCCCCACTTACCTTCAGCCTCACAACATACTCTAAATGGGGATGCTATAATCTCACTGGCTCAACACGGGAGCAGATGGGACTCTTATGAGGTATTCACATAAAAAAACAGAGTGTGTAATTCACGCGCAGTAGAAGTGAAACCTTCAGAAAAATAAAATAGACAAGAGTGGGGAGGCTACGAAGCACCGCACAAAGAGGAGACCGATTATACAATCTCATTCTCTCTCAGGCTAAATCCTATAGATGTATGTGTTTGTCTCTTTTTAGTGTCGCTATTTTTCGTTTCATCGAGTTTCAAATCACAACGGTGCTAAAGAAGTTTCACTTAAAAAAAAATAAAACCATATAATAATTAAATTTAATATACCTATAACTTGTTTCAAAATGCGCTGGATATGTCTTAAGGCGCCGCATCCACGCTCAAAAAGAAGAAGATGGAGAGATATGCAATTACGAATGTTAGAGGAGCGCGCTAATATTTAAAGCGATAAAATCGATGCGAAAATGTTTAATAAAACACGACTCGTTTAAAAAAGCAAAAATCTCGTGGAAGGCGTCGTATCATTTAAAGAAACATTGTGAATTTTTTTCACCACTATAACTTGTAAAATAACTGAAGCAAACGTGTTTATAATAATTTTCGGAGCATACTTTGTGATTTTTTTCTATCGAGGGAATTTTATATAATTTACGTTTCGGCGTGAAACGCGTCTAGATATTATTAAAAATAACATATATTTTTTTAAGATCTTAAAAACTTCAAATGTTTAAGAGGGCATTACCAGAGAAAGCCGGAAATACGTCATTTTCAAAAAAGTTTTTAGACGTATTGACTCTTTTCCACAAAAAATTATAAATGGATTTCGAAAGATTGTTCTTTTATCTAGTAAAGTTATGTAATAAATTTTTAGAATTTTTTTAAATTTTTAGTATAATAAGGTTATTCCATAGGTCGTTGGCAGATTTGTTAAATTTTCAAAAAAGTTTTTGTATTATACCACACCCATTTCAAATAATGTAATCATGCAGTAAAATAAATCAATACATTATCTAGCAGAGTTATGTATTAAAATTTTAATTTTAGTTTCAATAAAATCATAAAAAAATATGTACGTACATGTGTTTCTTGACGAAAATTGGTTAATTTGTGTATTTATTTGCGCACTTACAAACTAATATATTTCAGATTTTTTTAACATTCTTATTAAATTTAGACATTATTGAAAAATGATAAATACTTATAATCAAAAAATAACTACAAAAAGTACACTATTTTAATAGTTTTATCATCACGCCTTTCAGCATTTTTGGATGAAGGTATAAATTAAAGCTAATTTGGATTGAAATAAATTCGTTATTGAGTTATAATTTAAAAAAGCTGGTACGGAGAATAATTAATCTTTCTCATTGTAACCGCCCTGCACGATCGGAAGAACGACTTTCGACGAAATGTGGATTTTCGTCCGCTGGCTGGTTAAACGCTCTTAAGGGAGATATGTGTAAGAAATCGGTAGAAATTCGGCTAGCGGCGGCAAATAATATTTTATTTAGAAAATTGTGCCGCATGCAGTCCGCAAGCCGCTGGTTATGCACCACTGTTCTAATGTTTGTTTATAGGCCGCGGGCGAATGCAATGGATGGCATTGGAGATAATGTTCTAGCGGTGTTATAAATACTAAATAATGGCTGTTTTAGGCCATTCACATTACGGATATCGTAAAAAAGGCTGCCTGTAAATCCATTGACAGGCGAATCGATGCTCGTAAAAAAGTATCTATATATATTATATAATCGAATTTAAAAAACGAATTAATCGAACTGAAATCGAAACGTCGTAATCGATTTAGAGAAAATGTCAATACCAATGCATCTTATGCATGTCGAAGAATTGATTCGCTAGGTTTAGTGATTTAGCAGGTGTGTCCGGGTTCACGGGGTGAGGTTTGTTAAGGTCTTGGCGGTGAATGCGTACTTGCTGAGTGGAAGGCCGTACCGGGAGAGTTCGACTTTCTTGACCATCACCTCACACCGCAGTGGGAGGATTGGATTCATACGTTACTCCTAACAATTGACACTGACCCCCAGATTCCGATCCACCCCTCACACCTTTTTATTCCGGAACTTCCTCTTCTTCCTTTCCTTAAAAATATCCTCGACACAACATTCCGAAAATTGACTGTGTTTTCTGCTTCCTACGACATGGGGTTCTTTAAGAAGGAAACACACTTCTCCTCAAAAAGACCCTCCGCATCTTTAAATATGAAGTAGACCCTGAGGGAAATTATTTTCCTGCGGGAAATTATTTTCCTCCTAGGTGGAGTTAATATAATAAACCAGGAAATTTGTTTTGTGAAGATTTTAAAACTCTCAAACGATGTGTTTTGGTATCATGAAAATTATCAGGAATCAATTACGATCATGAGACGTGGAGCTTTGAAATATCTAATTTACGGTTAAAAATAAGACGAGACGCCATGTTTTTTAAATATTTTTTCAATTAAAAAAATAGTATTGAAATCAATTAAGACCGGCAGGTCATTTTCTGGGCGAAACCGGTTAGTAACAGCAGTACTTAAATAATATTTACATGAATGAATTACAAAAATATAACATACATAGGTACATGAGCTTTTTTAGATAACAAAATGTTCCATCAAAATGACAGTTATAAGAAAAGAATTTTCGAATCTACTTCACCAAAAAAGTCAGGTTACAGGGACCTTTCAAATGTCAAAAAATCAAATGGCACTGAATGGCCATTTGATGACAATGTTACATTCAATTTCCGTGAAACAACCCGTCCTAAGAATGAAAAAAAAAATAAAATCCGTTTCGACAGCAAAACTACCGACAACAAAAATTGCGAAAATCTGAAAAAGGTCACGGAACGCCCTTAATAGCCAATGGCGACCATTAAAATAAAGCACACAAAGCAATATTGTTACCTTTTATTGGTTGTAAATTGTAAATGTGATTGGACGATACTAGGATACTGCGATATATAACCCATCAACCAGAAATGTGTAGCGATAAAAATAACAACCGTAAAATTTATTTTCCTATTTCGAGTAAAACCTTCCTATATATAGGTACAGGCCACCCTTCTCCAGGATGGCGATATTAACTGCAGAATAAAAAAGGATTTATTGACCTATTCAGATTTGTTTATTTATCAATTTATCTTGTATCCAATTTTTGTAAGGCAATCGACACGGAGGCGTCTACTAATATCTACAGGAATTCCAAAAACTGAAAAAAATCTAACTAATACCTATGAGAACCAAAGTGTTGACAAATACCTACAGCACTGGCAATTATGTATGGCATATTGGAATAACGTAATATTGCGTATGCAGTTTAAAAAACTTAATTTATGTAAGTATGTATGTAAAAATCCCAAATATCGGACTATTGGACACATTTAGCTGATTAGTCCAACCTACGCTCTGTAGATATTAGTTCAATCTACGCTCTGTAGATATTAGTCAACACTGGGACCGTCGTAGATATTCGTCCGACCTTAGCTCTGTAGATATTAGTCAACACTCTGAAGTTCGTAGATATTAGTTCAACATATGAGCTGTAGATATTCGTCCGACATACAGGCTGTAGATATTAGTATCTGGAGTCATCGACACCACAATATATAAGAATGACGTCGCTAGAAATGACAATTATGATCCAACCTAAAAAATGACATTCGATCAAATTTTATGAAAAATTATTATGTTACGGTATTTTTTAATAATCTTTCTTTCCATTTTTGCTTTCAGTAGGCGGATTTGAGTACCGCCGCTCTAGGAACCGTTTATTGGATAACCAACACCTCTGCCGTAGCTCACCCCGTGTGGTTCGTTTGGTGATTTTTCAGGGGTTCATGGGGTGAGGTTTGTCTTGGGGGCGGATGCGTTTGTCCACCTACTGCGTGGCGGGCAGGATTGGGAGAGACTGGTTGATGGATGATGTTTTCACCTCTCCAGCCGGACTCTCTCGACCCATCGCCTTGCACGGCAGTGGGATGGATGGATTAATTCGTCCGTCGCTTCTGGACAGATTGACCACCAGATTCCTACCCACCCCTCAAACCTTTTCCCTTTCCTTAAAAGACCCTAGACAGAGCATCCCCAAAGATGACATAGGTCACTAGGGAATTTGTTATCCTCACGGCCTCCTGTGTGGAGCTAATATTAAAAAAAAACTATTTTACCTGTCTAATATCCAATATATTATCTATGTTTAGATGTAAACCTAGGTAATAGATATTGTAGGTTATGTGAATATGTATGTAATTTCAATATCTCTCAACAGATGTCGTTAAATAGATAGTAATATGTAGTTTGAATGGGTCTTTAACGGGTTAACAGAGATCAGTTGTACTATATGATAATAGAACTGTCGCTCGATTGGGTCTAAAACCCGAACGATTACGAAGATATCCGATCATATACGATTGGTAGTGAGCACGGCAAAGGCGACGCGGCTCGCTGGCGGATTATCATAGAACATCTTATAGAACGAACGTTAAGTACAGTTAGATATTCATTGTAAATACGACGATAATAAACTAGACTTTATCATAATTGTTTTATTCTCTTTAAATGTAGTAGGTAATTACCTTCCTAACCCTGTCAAATATTACGAATTTGCAAATCCGATATACAACACTAATAAATAAAATAAAAAATACGTAGTAAGCGAATCCATAAATACGACAACATGATAATATAATGTACGTTTAAATACCAAACAAACACGATACGGCCAGCAATCCATTAGTTACGTGGGGAGGCAGTTTATATAATTGCCTAACCATGAAGTACGAGTACGGGTTGCTTTACTACGGAGCTCCACTTGTTTTGTTAATCATTAAACCGTTATTTCGCAGGGTAGAGGTGTATATTTAAACTTATATTTTTGTAGTCAAGAGTCGCTACTGCGGATATTGTGGTTACCAGCGTAAAAATGAAGTTTGTTAGTTAATCTTTTGGTAGCCTAAACATATTCTTTTGTAATTCAGTAAAAAGGTTGCCTGGGATTGAACGTGTACTAAATTAAGTTAGGTTAAACTAACTTAACTAACCACTCAGGCCTCGAGACTATTTGTTCGGAATATCAAAATATTTCGGCTTTGCAATAAAAGCCAAATAAATGGAATATTTCTAAACGTACACTTTTCGAAATATAAAAATTTGAATGCAAACGTAAAAAAAGTTTTAAAATGGCTCACTTCACGTTTTTTAACTAAAATTGCTCACAACGAATAAAAAAAAATAATATATTTTTTTTACAAATATTTGTTGTTATCAATTAACTTTTCTTGTATTTTCATGTAAAAACAATTAATAAAAATACCACAATATTGAAAAAACGTGAATAATTAAGTCCAAATAAATTATTTCACATTTAAAAAAGAATCTTTACTGAAATATTAAAACAGCCACCATCTTAAAACGGAAACGGAACGTACCAACTAAATAACATATAGACGAAATGCAAAACGATCGCGATAAAATATGCCTGCCACCTACGCTCAGTCAATAGAAAATGCTTTCAAGACCTTGAGAGAATTACTCCGATACTCTTGAGTTAAAGATTAACTTAACGCCATCTCTCGGAATTCCACGTGATAAGCTAGTAAAAATAATTTGGTTAAGAACCATAGTTGCAGTTAGGGCCTCGTAGTAACTCCCTCATTTAAAATTAAGGCGGGGGGCTTCTTCCAAAAGACTAAAAAAAACCGCCATCTCACGGAATTCTCAGAAAGTATGTTTTGTGAGCGCCACTAAAATAAATGTCCGTGAAGGCGCAATATAACAATAGTAATGGTCCCCTTGTAAACCAACTCGGGATATCTGGACCTATAAAACCTGCTTGGACACTTCCGTAACGTTTACAAGGCATTACACCTCTCAACTTCTGAACAAACAAACAATAATTGCAATAAAACTAGCTTTATTACCCGACTCCGGATGAGAATTGGATTGAAAACTATGGTACTGAATCACAATATGGCGTCTAGTTTTCGAAGTGAAACTTCTTTACGCACGCGTGACGAGAGCGTTACGAAAAACGAGGCGAACGGTAGTTGAGAGGGAGATATAAGTTAGTGAAGATAGAAAGAGAGAGTTACGTTTCGTATATTACTGTAGGGGCAAGAGAGAGGTGCGAGCACACATTTTATTTCTCTCTTTCTCTCATAGCCAGTTACGTTTAGTATATCTAAGACACAGTGCAGGCCTATTGTCTGTATCATCACAGTGTAGGAGCAAGAAAGACTAGTGCGCGCGCACATTTTCTTACTCTTTTCCTATCATATAGATGGAGCTAAAGAAGTTTTATTTATTTCAGTCGTGTGGTCTAAGGCACACTCGTTTTTTTTTAAGTGAAACTTCTGTAGCCCCGCTGTGATTTGGATTTCGGATAACTAACCATCACGCCATTTCCCCGCAGGGGTAGGCAGAGAGGACGGACCGCAAAACAACTCGATTTTGGCATACACTCCTTGTCTCGTTCACATTCATACATCGTCTCATACATGCTCTTCTATTATTCCGACTCTTCTCCGAAATCTCATCTTTGCATGCAACTTTTATTCGCAAATAAATGAAACTGATATACGAAACGCACACAAGAAATACAAATAAATTGATGTTTATATTTTGGTTCTAACAAGGTCTTAGGACGGGCTAACTCCCAGTTAAAAACAACCAAATCAAATTGGGCAATACCTATTTTCGTTCGAACGTACCAAAGACAACAAAGTTGTCCTGAACGTAAAGTAGCACGAGCAAATTACGACCATAGACAAACAGTAAATTAGTTGGGTCAACACTGGTCTCCACGACTTACTGAGTTGCCAGTGGCAATGTAGCAAAGAGGGCAGGTACTTACTTAGTTAGGTAGGTACCCTTTACGAATGGGGCAGAATTTATTAATTAGATGCGACAGGGGTGTATTACAATTAAAAAAAAAAACTGGGACACGGGAATTTTTCAAAGTCTTTTTCCTGTTTTGTTCAAGGCAAGATAAAGGAGGAATTAGAGTCAATCTTTTTTTAAATAAATATGAATTGACAAGCTTTTTCCCGCGGCTACGCTCGCATGGTATTAGGGGGGTTCCCACTCCGCCTCCTCCCCCCCTCCACCCTCCCGCATTCCATACATTAATTCCCGGTAGGTACATTCATTTTTCAAACTGCTCGCGTGCCACCTATTGCAATTTTCTATAGAAATTTCATAATGCCAGAGCTCACCAGTAGTTTTATACAAAAAAAAGAATTATCCAATTTGGTGCAATCGTTCGGAAGTTATGCGCATACATAATTTCGGCGATTCATTTTTAGAGATAGGTATTAACCACGACGCCAACATCGTTTCCACGGCAACCGTTTATTTTGCTTTTCTTCTGAAGTTTGCAATGACTCGATTTTGTTAGGGACAGAAAACGTATTAAAAATATTTCATAACGCCAGAGCTTACCAATATATAAATCCTACATTACTCGCAAATAATGTAGCTTTCTATTAGTGAAAGAATTTTTAAAGTCCATTCAGTATTTTTGCGTGAAAGAGTAACAAACATACATCCATACAAACTTTCGCCTTTATAATATTAGTAGGAAACATACGATCCTATAAACATACCCTGTCTATACCTACATCATGTACAAACTACAGAAACTAATTTAAAAAAAATAATAGAAAGAATGGCAGATACAAATGACATTGCGTCCTAACTCGATTTTGCTTGGAACAGAAAACGTATGACAAATAATTTCATAACCAGAGCTTATTCATAACGCCAGAGCTTACCAATATATATAGCCTATATTACTCGCAAATAATGTAGCTTTCTATTAGTAAAAGAATTTTTAGAGTACATTCAGTATTTTTGCGTGAAAGAGTAACAAACATACATCCATACAAACTTTCGCCTTTATAATATTAGTAGGATATATACGATCTAAACCTACATAATGTACAAACGACAGAAAGTAATTTAAAAAAATGATAGAAAAAATGGCAGATACAAATGACATTGCGTCCTGTCTAATTTTGAAAATAAAATAAATATTTCAAAGACTCTGGTAGAAAATGACGTTGAAAACCGGAAGGAATTGCAAAAGCTCACTGTTTAAGATTTTTTGGTTTCTACAATCAAACAGATTCCCTCTTTGTAGTTTTAATTTATGTTTATGTTTAAACGCTGTGTTAAAATTAAAAGGTTCCCCGTCCGTTAAATTTCCATGTAGTGGGCGGTTGTTCCGCTTCGCAACAGCCTAACCCCGTGACAACGCTGCCTTAAAGGGTCACATTAAGGGTTTCCCAAAACAAGGGTTTTAAAACAATTTATACCCCCTCAGAACCCATTTCGTGTCTTTTTTGTGGTGGGTAATTATAATTGGAATTATTCATTTGACCTGCAAAACAATGCTATTTTTCAAGACTTAACATTTAAGTTAATGAATGGTGTCATGAAAAACTGGGTCATACAGATTTGAATAAAAAATAACGTTTTAATAATGCTTTCGAAGAGCGAAATGGCTATCATTTGAAAAAAAAGAATAATAACAATATTATAAAACCCCATTATGACGTGTTTAAAAAGGATTAAAGCGGTGCCACAAGCGCAGATAAAAGATGAAATATTATCGCACGTCAAATAACGCTCTGCATACAATCCTATCAGACCTTTCACACCTAAAGGTTTATGCGCAGATCAACCATAGACAATACAGATCTTATGCCGGAACTTTTATTTGCGGCATGTTCCAGAGTGGAAGATACTATCAGTATCGCCCTGGTGTAAGACCACCATTTAGAATTGAAACGTTGCTTGAAAATGGCTTTAGCCGTATTTAGTGACCAGATCTGAATAGCCAGGTACTTCCCAACCTTCCTCTTCCCCACCTCCTTCGCCTCCCCAATACCTTCAGCCTCACAACATACCCCAATTGGGGATGCCATAGTCTCACTGGCTCCAGACGGGAGCAGTTGAGATTCTTGTGCGGTATTCACTGTAAAAAAAAAACGGCTCCTGAGGCGATATAGGAAAAGTTATGCAACCCCCTCTCCGCTGAAAACAGGAGAGGGGTCATTTTAATTACGGGGCTGCCTAAACAGCTGTCAAGTTGATAGATTTAGTACAAAGAAAAAAAATAGTGTAATTCACACGCGATAAAAGTGAAACTGGAAAGTCGCAGGATGTCGCTTTCTTTTGCTGTTTATTTGTTTTGGATTTCGTGGGATTCGACTCCGTCTGCTGGTTTTCTCTGGCCGCTGAGATTTACGACGCACTATACCGCTGCGCTATGGGACGCGCTCGGCGAGGCGCGAATTTACGCATTATATTCCGACGACCCGTAAAAAAACATAGCGGCCAATGAGCGCAGACCTATCGTCGTTTCCGTTTTATATCTCAACTAATCGGAGCATTGAGCGTAGTTTGATGCTTCGCAGGTGCCGTAGTGCATTCCTTTAAGGCACCGCCGCTCCCCGAATTTCTACCGATTTCTTTCAAATCTCCCTTAAACATTTGAAGTTTTTAAGCTCTTTAAAAAATATATGTTATTTTTGAAGATATTATCCAGACGCATTCCACGCCGAAAAGCAAAAATTATAAAATTCCCTCGATATTTATATAAAATTATTATAAACACGTTTGTTTACGTTATTTTACAAGTTATATTTGGGAAAAAATCACAATGTTTCTTTAAGATACCTCCCACGAGATTTTTGCTCTATTTTAAAGGAGTCGTGTTTTATTAAAGATTTTCGCAATTTTCGCATCGATTTTATCGCTTTAAATCATTGACGTATGATATCCTTGGTCGTAGCTTTAAATATTATCGCGCACCTCTAACATTCGTAATTACATATCTCTTCATCTTCTTCTTTTTGAGCGCGGATGCGGCGCCTTAATCCGCCAAGGAAGTTTCTCTTCAAAATGGAAGGAGTCGTGGAGCTCTCGTTAATTCGTGGAGCTCTCGTTAGGAAGAAATGTTTAATAGCGTCGTGTGACGGTACAGCACATAAGCGCTGGCGATTCAACAGATATCTGCTCGCGCTTTTATAGCTGTAAGTGTCACCTACGTTAGAGTATTAGTGTTATCTTCTTCTTCAGTGATATTAAAAAAAAAACTTTAATACAACTGTAAATCATAATAAATAATAAAGTAATGAACGCCTCTGAACTCGAACAAGACACAGGAACAAGCCACAAGCAACTATGGGACAAGGGTGTAAATTGTAAACCTCGCGAGACAGAAGAATAAATGGCTCGCTGTACAAATATCATCAAGCAACCAAACAAATTGGGGTACGAATCGTCCCTCGCGTTCCTACCACCAACTTGTCTGAAGTCATAAAACGCGACCCTCGACAATAATGACTTAGTTGCGGGGCGCGGCTGTTTATCACGACGGAAGTTTAGTTTACAGGTATTTTATTATTATTTGTGTTTGTTTAATACGACCAACTTGTTTGTGGCAGGTAGAACGAACGTTTAAAACAAAATTTGGGCATTTAATTTTGTAACAAAAGTGGTCGCGCATAGCTTCTAGGGTGAAAGAAGATGTCGGAGACGTTCCAGGAGGTCTAGCATGGACGTTATATATAACCATATATCAATAGGATATTGACTAAATTCGTTATCTATGGTCAGTTATCAATATTTGCGAGCACGCTCAACAATCGGTAAGAAATATTCCGACCAACGATTGATAAATTTTAGAGCGGCCTACATAGTCTCCACATATTAAAAATTAAAGTCCTCCGCCGCGCCTATCTGTCTGTTCGCGATAAACTCAAAAACTATTGATCATGCGATTTTCACCATTAGACAGAGTGATTCATAAGGAAGGTTTAGGTATATAATTTGTCAAGGTTTTGGGTAAATTGGTTGAATTTTTTTATGATAGAGAAGTGAGTTCGGTGATTTGAAAATGTTAATTAAGAAAAATTACATAATAAGAAATATGATTAAGTGGGAATCGGTAGAAATTCGGGCAGCAGCGGCTTAATCCCTCAGCTTAATTTGTTTGGTTTTCGGAAGAACTCATATAGGTCTCATAGAAATCGTTGTGTCTCCCTTACTATCATGTTTAGAAATATATGATCTAAACGGTCTTAGAAAGAGAAAATACTAAGCTTTAGGTACATACATATCTAAAAGTTAACCTCAAAATAATTCAAATGACCTTTACGAATCTAAAATTTCCTACTACAATTTGAAAATCAAAATTAAGCTTTTTCAATAATTATTTTTACAAAAACGACAAAAAAAAAATTGCCGATAACGTTTATAATACATTTGCCTAGGGTTGCCATCCGTGCGGGTTTTGGAAAAAGCTTTAATAGCTAGATAATCTAGTAATGTACTTTTGAGTGCAATAATTTCTTTTCATTTTTGTAGTTAAAGTTATGCTTTTATTACGTAAAAGAAATTACAATATGGCTGTTGATTAAAACTTAAAGGTGATATAGTTTTTGGTTATTTTATGCTTAAAAATATAAATTAATAATGTAACTTACATTACAGTAAGTCTAAACTTTAAAAAGGTTCAGTTTTGTTGCTTAAGATTTAAGAAGACTGAATTTAGTTCATATTATGTTAAGAGATATTTTGTTGTTTAAATCCCCGCTGATAAAAATTTAAAGATATAATTATTATCGAGTTAAAGAGTTGTAAAACTGAATACTAAAATGGTTTCAGTACTTTTAAGATTTTTGTTTAAAAATTTAATTGAATTTTGTTAGGCTTAATATTTTAATAAGGTTTTGTTTTCATAACAGAGTATATTAATAATTTGAGTTTTATTTCAAGAATAAAAAAATTCTAACTGATTATTAAAACAATTTGTAACAAACTATACTAAGATTCTGTTTTGTTGGGTACATTTATAATGATGATAAAAGATGACTAAATTTAATTTGAAAATAAATAAAAAGGTGATTTATGACATTTTCAACTGTTTTTTTTATTACACTGACTATGTTTAAAAAAACCTGTTGATATGTCCGGGTTCTGGATTCTAAAATCCGGGGTTTCCACGCGTCTTGTCCTGGTTGCCAAATTTAAGATATGGCAACCATACATTTGCCTAATAAAATATGTGTTTTTGTTGTTCGTTGAAAACGAACGGGGGCGGTCTAGTTGAATCGTAAGTATTCTAATTGTTATGAAATGCATAACCCAGAAATAAAGTTCATTGCATGGTAGTAGGATTCGTTCAGTACTGACTGTGTAACTTTAAGGAGTGTGGTGTGGAATAAAAAATGTCTAAATGTGAATAGTGTGTATTAAAAATGTGTGATGCACGATAAATGAAGGAGTTTTGTTTAGAATTGGTGTTGCACTGAGGGAGGCTAAGAATTTTTTGTTTGTTTGCCAGTGTTCTAAATGCCGCTTAGTAATTTGCTCCCGTCAAAACACGACAAACAACCTGACGAAAGGGCGTCCGTCTCAAATTGCAGTCATAACACTAATTATTAGGAATTAGGACGCACAAATAATGGACAGTGCTTTTTTCACATGGGAGCTTTTCGGCCGTAATTTTAAATCATGCCTCGGGGAATGCAAGTCAGGAGAGGTGCATCATGGGAAACTAAAAAATGGCACGCTACAATGCACTAAATGTTAAATTACAGAGATCTACAACCATTTTGGGATGGTGCCGAAACCAAAATGAAGAAACTAAATAAACCTGACGTAAACAAACACAAAATAAAGAAACAAAGCAAACCTAACCTAACCCCAAAGATACCAAATTAGGTTTTCAATATTTCTACAAGAGTAACACGTCTCCATACTTCCAGTGTATTTTGACACGGGATGAATTCAACGACATCAAACTTGCACGTGCTTATAGAGGAGGAATGTAACTTCAATATTCCACCTGGCGCGCTTCTGCAGGTTATTTTGTTCGCGCTGTACAAGCACGTATAACGCTACAACGCACTAAATGTTAAATTACAGAGATTACCACAACCATTTTGAGATGGCGCCTAAACCAAAATGAAGAAACCAAATAAACCTAACCTAACACAAAATAAAGGAACAAATCAAAGCTAACCTAACCCCAAAGATACCAAATTAGCGGTTTTTAATATTTCCACGAGGGTAACACGTCTCAATACTTCCGCTTCTCAAAATACACTGGATGAATTCAACGACCTCAAACTTGCACGTGCTTACAGAGTAGGAATGTCACTTCCATATTCCACCTGGCGCGCTTCTGAAGGTCATTTTGTTCGCGCTGTACAAGCATGTGTGCGTTACTTTTCAGCCTACCCTAGTAGTTTTGAGAACAAAAAAAACGCACACATATTTTATCAGGCAAATGTATTATAAACGTTATCGTCAAACCTTTTTTGACGTTTCATGTCACAAATTTTGGATTCATAAAGGTGTGCATTTGAATTATTTTGGGGTTAGTCTTTAGATTTGAATATAAAGCTTAGGATTTTCTCTTTCTAAAGCCGTTTATATCATATTTCTAACTATGATAGTAAGGGAGACACAACGATTTCTATGAGACCTATATGAGTTGTTCCGAAAACCAAACAAATTAAGCTGATGGGTTAAATAAACTTGACTTTGTTTTTGTACAAATCTATAGTTTTATTCCGAGATTGATGAAATTTTGCACGCTATCTACACGAACTACTTCCACCCCCTTTACCCATCTCTTAAAACAGAATTTTGATACTTCTTAATGAAATTTTGCATAATTGACGTTCAAAATAAGTGGATAAAGATAAAAAAAATCGTGAACTCGAAAATATTATAGACCATGAGACCGTTGAAAAATGAATACTGCAGCCCCCAAAGATAGAGATGGGCTGCTTACGTAGAAATAATCCAGATGATAGGTGGTGTTGGCGTTTCATAGAATATTCAAGAGCTCCATTGAAGAGCTTACGAAGGTACCGCTAGGGTTGTCGATTCCCTGGCCAAACTGTCGATTGGAAGACGTGTGAACGTCCCCGGGCGTCCATTATTTCAGTATGAACAAAGCTTTAGAGCCGCCTGCGACTCGCCGTGAGTATTGGGCCGACCCTATAGGTACATTACAATGGGAGCTATTATTCGAAGTATTAGGTGCTGAGTACCTAGTTACTGAGCAGGTACTGAATAAATACCGAGTAGGTAATGAGTAGGTACTGAATAAATACCGAGTAGGTACTGAATAAATACTAAGTAGGTACTGAATAAATACCGAGTAGGTTCTGAATAAATACTAAGTAGGTACTGAATAAATACCGAGTAGGTACTGAATAAATACCGAGTAGGTACTGAATAAATACTAAGTAGGTACTGAATAAATACCGAGTAGGTTCTGAATAAATACTAAGTAGGTACTGAATAAATACCGAGTAGGTACTGAATAAATGCCGACTAGGTACTGAATAGAAATCTGGTACTGAATAGAATACCGAGTAGGTAATGAGCGGGTACTGCATAAATACCGAGTAGGTACTGGATAAATACCGAGTAGGTAATGAGTAGGTACTGAATAAATACCGAGTAGGTACTGAATAAATAACGAGTATAGGTACTGAATAAATACCGAGTAGGTACTGAATAAATACCGAGTAGGTACTGAATAAATAACGAGTATAGGTACTGAATAAATACCGAGTAGGTACTGAATAAATAGCGAGTAGTAGGCACTGAGTAGCAACTGAGTAGGCACTGAGAAGGTACTGAGTAGGTACAGAGTAGGTACCGAAAAAATGGAAATGAATAGATACTGAGTAGGTAATGAGTAAGTACGGTACTAAATACCTAATAGGTAATGAGTAGGTACTGACCAAATACAGAATAGGTAATGAGTATGTACTGAAATAATACCGAATAGGTACTGAGCAGGTACTGAGTAGGTACTGAGTAGACGCTGATTAAGTACTGAGTAGGAACTGAGTAGGTACTGAGTAGGTACTGAATAGTTACTGAGTAGGTACGGAATAGGTACTGAGAAGTGGGTATCTACCCGCCTACCCACCCGATCCTCTGCCCACGTTTAAAATGATTCCGCTCCTCTAAGCGCCGGAAGTGCGTGCTAATGAAAACACTGACTCTTCTCTCAAAGTAAGTTCGTGAACGCGCCTTAAACAGTGGCGTACCTTAGAAATAAGTGATTGAACGGGGTGCTCTAAAAAAGATACTAACATTGAAATAATAAATTAACGCATATATTATTTCATTGAATTTTATGATTAGGTGATTAGGTTATAATAATAATAAATTTGGACAACTTATATAGCGCTGTTTTTGCGAAAAATCGCCTCAAGAGCGCTGTACAAATTAGCTTGGATTTTACATTAGAATTTACTTAACTTAGGAGGCTAGATAACAACTCGTCTTGCAGCTATCAAGCGCATGGATTGTTGGAATTCTAGCCCCCCAATAAATTAAATAAAATAAAATATCTTTTTATATGTACGTATTTTAATTTACTTAACCATGTAGGGGGCTAGATAACCACTCGTCTTGCAGCTATCAAGCGCATGGATTGTTGGAATTCTAGCCCCCCAATAAATTAAATAAAATAAAATATCTTTTTATATGTACGTATTTTAATTTACTTAACCATGTAGGGGGCTAGATAACCACTCGTCTTGCAGCTATCAAGCGCATGGATTGTTGGAATTCTAGCCCCCCAATACACATACTCAAAACCTATATTTAATAAATCTGCAGTTCATAACAATAGTTGCAAACATTAATAGATACTGTTTGAAGAGATAATAAATAATATTAAAACCTTTTTGTACTTCCATTTCAGCACGTACAAAAAGGCAAAAAGGTTAAGTTTTTTTTTACATTAGCTCCACACAGTAAAATAATTTCCCTCACGGCCATCTCAAGTCATCTTTGGGGATGCTGTGTGGAGGGTCTTTATAGGAAAGGAAGAAGAGGAAGTTCTAAGAAGTAAAAAGGTTTGAGGGGTGGGTAAGAATCTAAGGTGGGTAAGAATATAAGTCTAAGGCGATTTTCCGAGAGAATCCTATTGGAGAGGTCAAAAGGTCTCCTTCGACCAGTCTCTCCCGAGCCGGTCTGCCATACATCCGCCGCTAAGCTAGAGACAAACTTCATCGCGTGAACTCGGGCACCCCTGCTAAGTCACCAGAGTATATAAACCACTTGGGGTTACCTATATCCTGTATCCGCGTTTATTTGGGCTGTTCATAACATCAGAAACGATAACAATATTGAAATAACAGCGACACAATGTGATATTAATCCTTCAATACTGCAAATTCTATTAAGAGCCATTAACCAGCGATTGAGAATTTAAATTTCGCCAAACGATGATCTTACCCTCGATCGTACCATTGTAACTGTACAGGGCGGTTCCGATGAGAAATATTAATTATTCTCATACCTGCGTTTTAACATAATAACTCAATATCGATTTTACTTCATTCAAAATTTGATTTTGATAAATACTTACATTAAAAAATGCTAAAACTCGTTATGATAAAACTATTAAAATGATGTACTTTTGTAATTATTTTTTAATTGGAATGTATTTTTTTTTAAATATATGAGTTTGTAAGACCGTAGATAAATAGACAAAACTGAGGCATTTTCGTCACAAAATAAGGGCGCGGATATTTTTTTATGATTTTATATGTACTAAAATTAAAATTCTGAAACATAGCTTTCCCAAATAATTGATTGATTTATTGTACTGCATGAGTATATGATTTGAAATTCGTGTTGTATAATACAAAATTTTGTTTGAAAATTTAATAAATCTGCCAACGACCTACGGTAAAATCTTATTGTACTAAAAACAACCATATTTTCTCAAAATTTATAACAAAGCTTTACTAAATGAAAGAACAGTCTTTCGAAATCAATTTATATATATATTTTAAAAAAAGATTCAATACGTCTAAAATTTGTTTTAAAAATGACATATTTCCGGTTTTGTCTGGTTAACCCCTGCTAATACTATCATTATTAACACTGTATGTTAAAATAGGAAAAATCGATATTTGACAGCACACCCCTGTTCATAAGTTTCGTTTAGACTGCTCAAGTGTCGATTCGAGTTTTTTCTGAGTACAACCATAAAAGTAAACACCTAATTACACAAGAGACTAGAGGAGAGAAAAAAACACTATTCGCAATGTAAATCTACTTTTGGAATAAGGGTAAGTTTCTTGTACTCAACGATTTAAAACCGTTTCATTCGAATTTCAAACTCAGGGGAGTAAATTAGAGTATTCGTTTCACACGATGAAAATACGTACAAGAAAAATATTCGCCTACATTTTACAAGGGTTGAAATTAGAAATAAACAGCTTTTAAGGATTTATTTTGATTGTTGGAAGTCAAGGAAAATGCTCACGGGAGTTAAGGAACATAATTTATAAAGTTGTTTACATAAATACACGATAAAAGCCATTATTTTTAATACGTCCTTAAAGTAAGATGGGGATAAAGGAACACCGGACAGGAACTCACAACTAAAAAGCTTTGTAATTAGTACCATCTAATAATAAAACAATGTTTTAACGTTTTTGTTTATCTCGACGATCCGTGGAAATTAATAGAGAATTTTGATTGGAATTAATGTCTTGTAATTTATAACGCTGGTCAGAAATTGTACATTAAAAGGAAACATGCATAAATAATTTATAATTTAACTGAAAAATTTGTAAAATGGGGTGAATGATCTTCACGCTTGAGAATGTTCCGACCTAGTTCAACCTAATCAAAAAGATTTTAATCTTAATTAGTACTTAAGGGTAAGTTTGCCGAACAGGAAATCACATGAAAATACATGTTCACATTTATTGTTAAAGTAAAATAATGTTTAATTTCTTCAAGAATACAAAATTGAATTTTTGAAGTGAAAACTTATTTAACACCGTTGTGATTTGAAATTCAATGAAATGAAAAATAGCGACACTAAAAAGAGACAAACACATACATGTATAAGATTTAGCCTACGAGAGAATGAGATGGTATAATCGGTCTCATCTTTGTACGATGCTTTGTAGTCTATCGGTATCCTCTTTGTGCGGTGTCGTAGTCTCCCCATTCTTGTCTACTTTATTTTTTTGAAGGTTTTTTTTTTTTTTTAAACTTTATTTATTCTCATTTTATTGTACATATAATAGCAAATAGTATACATATATATAATAACAAATAGTATTGCCAAGAAATGAAAACCCACTAAGGCACTGCCTGAGTGTGGGTAATATTAAAACAAAATTATATTTCCAAGTACCCAAAGTATAAAATAAACTTAAAAAACATATAAAATATAAAGTTAGTATAAAAAGTTAGTATTACATAGGTAGAAGAAGTAAAAAAGGTTTTTTTTCAGCCATTATAAAAATAAAATAAAAATATGGAAAAAACATACTGATTTTTAATTAATTTTTTTTTTAGTTATTATAAAAAAATAAACAGAAAACATATTGTACTACAGTTTAGAGAATTACAGAAAGTGAGTTGTAGAATGATGGATAAATTTATAGAAAAAGCGTTTCAATATCTACATTATTCAACCATAATTTTACCTCTTTTACATATTTTATCATTTGAGTTTGTAGTGGTAGAAGGTTAAATGAACGAGGACCAATGAAACTGCTATGTGTCTGCAATAATTTAGTATTGGTTTGTGGGGTGTAAAATATATTATTTATTCTTTTGCTCATTCTGTTTTCATTTATTTCGAAATTATTTTTGTTTTTGAATACATATTTCAAAGTTTGTAATATAAATAATTTACGTATATTAAATATTTTAGTTTCTTCGTATAATAAGTTGGTCGAGAATGTTTTAGGTTTATTATATATGACTTTAATTATGTGTTTTTGAATTATTTGTAGAGGCTTAATAAATGTATCAAGTGCACCACCCCAACCTATAATGCCATAAGTGATTGATGATTGCACCAGGGAAAAGTAGATCATTTTCAATTTTTCAATGTTTAGTACTTCCTTAAGTCTATAAAATATGTAGGTCAGATATCTTAATTTAGAAGTGATTTGATTAATATGTGATTTCCAATTAAGATTTATATCTATTGATACTCCTAAATATTTTATATTTTCGACACTAGTGAGTTCGTTGCACATGAAGCACATTTCTTGATTGCAACTAGTATTATGGATTCTAATTTTAAGGTTGTCTGTAGGTTTATTGTTAATGGTTTTATAAAAAGGTAAGTAAAATGTTTTGCTATAGTTTAAAACGAGTTTGTTGTATTTTAGCCATGTTGAAACCAGTGAAATACAATCAGTTACTTTCGAAAAAGTTTCTTTCCAATGATTACCATCCACTATTATTGCCGTGTCGTCTGCGTAAGAAACAATTTTACCAGGAATTACAAAATTACATAAATCATTAATATAAATTAAGAATAAAATCGGGCCAAGCACAGTTCCCTGTGGAACTCCATTTTTTATCTTTGACTCTGAACTATAATTATTCCCAATTTTTGTTTTTTGTGTTCTGTCTGTAAGATAGCTAGAGACTTTCATTCTACCGCGTGTGAATTGGACACTCTGATTTTTTTTAAAATTATTTTCCATGAAACTAGATTAATGGAGAACTGAACGCTGTTGGCGCTAACAAAAAATGCCCAAAGAAGGCGAAGTTAGCGGTCCACAATGGAGTGCTTGTGTCTACCCTGATGTGTGGCAGAGATGAAACTGGCAGTAAAAGGATGAAAGAAGACTGAATACTGTAGAAATTAGATCCATGAGAGCATAAGTGGTAAAACCACGTATGATCGTGTGAGAAATGTGGAGAGAAATATTATTGATTAAAGTTTAAATTTGTTTATATTTTCTTACAATTCCTTTTTTCTTTTTTTTCTAATCTATGACTTTGACTTTTTTCTAAAGGGGGGTCTTATTTTATTTCTTTTCCTCTCTAGTGTGTTTGTTTGCGGGCAGGTTTCCATTTTTTTTCTTATAAATTCGATTGGTGTACGGACCATTAATTATTTTATAGATTAGAAAATAAAATATATGTAGAAGTGAACCTTCAACATTTCGTTTATTTTCGGATATCGCACATCCCATAGAAAAGTGACATGATGTCAAAGTAAAATTAATGTGATTATCTGCCCCACGAAAACCATATTTAAGTTAGATCACTCCATCTCCGCAAGATGTCGCTAGTATCTCTTTTCAACGGGAGCGCTGGTTCATCATTCATACATTTGTTTTCGAATTTAACTTTTTGAATTTTTTACACACTTCAGCGGAATGTGCGATATCCATTTGTCTTTACTATAATTCTCTTAGCTCTATTTTGTAGTTTTGAAATATGTTTAATTTAATCTATCGTTGGCTAAGAAAACAATGCTGTCACAATAATTAACGTGTGGTACAATGATTGCTTTGTATTCACTTCACTGGGGACTGTATTTAGGAATCTTCTTACTCTTACCAAAGTGACAATTTTTTTTATAATTTGTTTTATGTTTTGAGTAAAGTCAGTTTAGAGTCCAGTATATTACTCTATTATTATTATTAGAATTATGCATAACCCAAAGATATTTAAATATAAGGTATAACCTGTTGCGTTCCCAAAACGTTACAAAAAAATCAACAAAGGTGATACTAGAACTAGAAGACGCCACAAAGACATTTTTGTATAACGCCGGCTACATGATTAATTACCGAATGACAATTTTGATTAACAGGGTCCCAGGGTCCGGCGCAGGACCCTCAAAAAGGAGAACTATTACAATAATAAAAAGATACCCCAAAAAAGAAAGAGAAAAGGCACCCGAGCTTTGATTATGTTCGAAGAGGAGTCAGCATAACGATACTTTTATAATAAGAGAGACAAAAAAATTTTCCACTATATTATATGCTTTAACTAACCGGTTTCGGTTCGACCTGAACCTTCGTCAGGGGTGAATAAAACATATTAAATGAGATACAAAGTATTTAAATGAAAAGTAGAAGAGGGAGAGAGAACATCAATTTTGGTGTGGAGCGAGGGAGAGGTAACTAAGTGTGAGGGGGTAAAATTAGGCGGAAGGAATTTTTTTTCTTAGAAATGGGACTGTTTGACAAATCTAACCGTTTATTTAGTACTAGCTGACCCGGACACGCGTGTGGCTCACGAAACACAGCGCCATCTACTGGATGGTTACCCAACCTTAAAACAACCGCCATATGTTAATTTGCATATAAATCAAATCCACAGCGCCCGCTTATCTTATTATCCTTTAATTATAATAAATTTCAACTAATTTACACAATACCTTGACAAATTATATACCTAAACCTTCCTCATAAATCACTCTATCTATTGGTGAAAATCGCATGAAAATCCGTTCACAGACAGACAGACGCGTCGGAGGACTTTAATTTATAATATGTAGAAAAATCGGTTTTGTTTATTTCTAATGATTTATTTTTATTTCAAGAGCTTTTAGATAATGAAAGCATTAGACCTATCCCATTTCTAACTAGTACGTCTTTCCACGAAGATTACTTAAATGTGTGATCATTATCTCTATTAGACGCGTTGAGAATTCTGAAAGCCCTACACTATTTAGGCAACTCAAGTGTTCAACAACCATCGTTTGAATATTTCTTGCCGTTCTACCTATGTAAAATGCTGGGCAATCATTACATTTAAGCTTGTAGATGCCAGAATGGCTTAATATATTTTATT
This sequence comes from Limnephilus marmoratus, assembly GCA_917880885.1. Taxonomy (NCBI): domain Eukaryota; kingdom Metazoa; phylum Arthropoda; class Insecta; order Trichoptera; family Limnephilidae; genus Limnephilus; species Limnephilus marmoratus. Next base: position 43,076,422 of record OU862929.1, read on the forward strand.
TATACTTAGAATTTATCAAAAGTTTACCTAGGTTATTATTAGTGTATAAAACGAGCTATGCAGCCGTTCCCCTGCGAGCTTTGAAAATATTTTTATGTTTTTTTTTTACGTTAGCTCCACACAGGAGGCCCTGAGGAATATAATTTTCCCCCCAGGGCCTATGTCATCTTAGGGGATGCTGTGTGGAGGGTCTTTATAAGGAAGGGAAGGATATGAAGTTCTGCGAAGGAAAAGGGTGTGAGGGGTGGGTAGGAATCTGGGGGTCAGTGTGTTCAGGAGCGACAAACGTATGAATCTATTCCTCAACCGCAGTGCAAGGCGATGAGTCGAGAGAGTCCGGCTGGAGAGGCTAAAAGATCTCCCTCAATCGATCTCTCTCGATCCAGCCCGCCACGCAGCAGGTGGACAGACGCATTCGCCGCCAATGATTCCCGGGGTAGCGGTACCCATATCCGCTTCCCAAATTAAAACTGTTTAAAAATACTAACAATAATAATGCAAGTGGGTGAATATTGTAATAAAAAAAAAACTTATATTCACAAACAACTTCTCTCTTGTTCATACATCAATAACCCCGAGACATTCCAGGGAGGTATGAATGAGTTGTATTTCTATCTCACTTTTGACACTATACCCGTCCCGCTTGTGAGGAATTCACATAATGATCGATTTACATTTTACATTGGGTGTTATTTATCACTCGGGGATAATTTTAGTGGGCTAGGCACATAGAAAAAATAGACATACGTTGGTATATCATATATCCATAGCACATATAATATGTTTATTATTTGAATACCGCACAAGAATTCGGCTGCTCGGAGCCAGTGAGACAATGGCACCTCTAATTATTGTAAAAATCTTTATGCCAGGATCGTGGGTGGGAATGCAATAAAGTTGGGAAATAGGAATTCGGTCGAGTTAGTATACAAACATAGCAAAAACATTTTCGCGCAACAATCATTTTTTTTTTACATTAACTTCACACAGGAGGCCCTGAGGAAAATAATTTCCCTCAGGGCTAATGTCATCTGAGATGCTGTGTGGAGGGTCTTTTTGAGGAGAGGAAGGAATGAACATTGGCCTTGAAGAGACCCATGTTGTAGGAAGGAGGAAACTCAAAGGCCGGCAAATCGTTCCACAGCCGAGCAGTTTTACACAAGAACGAGTCGAAGAAGCGATCCTTTCCCGTGTGACCAATGTCAACCGTGCACTAATGTTAATAATTCATAATAGTTGTAGTTTTGCATCAGGGTGATATTGAAAACACTGTCCATCTTCAAGACATTGTAAAATTGATAATATAAAAAACAAAATGAAATTATAACCATAACATCAAAACATATACATCCTACCTAGATCGAAAATTGGTTGAAGAAAAGGAATAAAAACTAATTTATTGCCACAAAGCTTGGCAATTCAAAGTTCTGAAGCTCATGATGGAAACGACGTTGGGAAATGAAACAACGTGAAGAGATCTAGATTGTTTTCCAATTTCCTATCTTAACAAATGGATCTAAATCTTTAGAGCACAGGCGTCAGTACAATTTGTCCTTAGTAAAATACCTATCGGTATTTCAATGGAAGATGCTCCGAGGAACTAGCGCCGATGATTCCAGTGGCACCGGTACACAGTTGGGAAACACGCCAAACGCGCGCCCAAAGTTGGCATAATAAGTTGAAGATTGTCACATGAGAATCCACCCGTTCTCGTACGACTCATTCTTGAGTTTATTAGCTAGGCCGCGGAACGATTTGTTTGCCGGCTTCTGTGTTTCCTCCCTCCTACGACATGGGTCGTCTATTCAAAGCACCGGTTCACTCCTTCCTTTCCACTAATAAAAATAGATTGCTTCTTTAGAGGAAAGATAAACCTATGCTACTTTTTTCGTGAAACGCAACAAGAAGTAACAAAATGCGTGCAGGCTGAGCAATTTTATGACCCATTTGCACATAAATAGTATTTTTAAAGGAGGACTAATAAATACCAAAAGAAAAAAAGCATTATTGTAGAATATACGAGTAGGATATAACTCGGCAGCAGGAGGCAGTAAAGGGACAGCGACAAAATAAAAAGGAACAAAATTAAAAATATTCCAACACAATCACGTGATAAATGATACCGACCAATCATAGAATAGACGACCAGTCCTTTGGGATAAATTGTGCGATTAAAAACTATTAGATGATGCGTTAAAATGTCAGCCACAATGGGAATGCTCTCATGATTATTTAACACATTGAAAAAAAAACACAATCAAATGTGTAATAGATTTGAGATTATCATGCAAACCCTCGCGAAAGAAAAATATTGTGAAATAAAGTGATTTTCTTTTATGTGAATACGATAAAAGGTTCAGCCTCACAACATACCCAAAATGATGCCATAGTCCCGCTGGCTTCAGACAGTTGGGACTTCATGCGGTATCCACAAAAAAACAGTATCGACACGACACGCATACTTTTGGGAGGAAATTACGCCTCTATTAATGAGATTATTTTGAAACATCATTCGAAAATAATTATTTCAGTAATTCGTTATGTATCCGTAATTACAAAAATGTTACTGTTATTATTAAATTAGGTAAGTACATACCCTAATGTTTGGGAATCAATATTTTGGTTACTGTATTTTTTTCATCTTATTTGTTGTACCTGTGAGTATCACCGTCATTATTTTACTGGAGTAGTATTACTGGCGTATGAATTACTGGAGTGAGAATTACTGGACTATTATTAATATTTTATGATTTTTGGTATTTCTGCCAATATTTTACTGGAGTTGGGGACATACTATTAATATTTCATGTTATTTGGTATTTCTGCCAATATTTTACTGAAGTTGGACGTATTATTAATATTTCAGGGTATTTGGTATTTCTGTCAATATTTTACTGGAGTTGGACGTATTATTAATATTTCATTTGGTATTTCTGCCACTACTTTACTGGAGTTGGATGTGTTATTAATATTTTAGGGTTTTTTTTGTATTACTGCCAATATTTCACTGGAGTTGGACGTATTATTAATATATCATTTAGTATTTCTGCCAATATTTTACTGGAGTGGGACGTATTAATAATATTTTAGGGTATTTGCTATGTTTGCCAATATATTACTGGAGTTGGACGTATTATTAACATTTCAGGGTATTTGGCATTTCTGCCAATTTTTACTGGGGTTGAACATATTGTTAATATTTTAGGGTTTTTGGTATTACTGCCAATATTTTAGTGGAGTTGGACGTTTTATTAATATTTTAGGGTATTAGGTAATCAGTTGATTCATTTTGCTTCTATATTATTTTTTATTATCTATTGTTCACCATAGTGTAAATATTAATGGATAAGTTGAATTGCATATCCCGTTCATGTAGTTGGAAAGACAACTATTATTAATTTCATTAGTTGTTTTATAAATGCCCTGAGGCCGTACATGATATTAGTATCAGAAATAATATTGCAATGATTTATAAACAAGATACATGTATATATACATGTGTGTTGATATGGTATTTTATGATGTAATATCATTGCAATTCTGTAAGCTCTACATGTATACAATCGAGGGTTGCAGGTGAAAAAAAAGTCCGTTGAAAAATGAAAAGGTTGCGCCAGTCATAAATCAAAAGCCTATATTTTGGGCATTATATCATTTGGTTAGGGTCCCAATAGAGGTCCCAGGCCCATTGAATCCGTCCAATCGTTTTAAAATTATAATTTCGCCATGTTTTCAAAAATTTGGTTTCTGTTAAACAATTTTTTGTTTTCTTTTTATTATTTTTAATTTTTAATTATTTTTTTTATTTAAACCGGTTTTAATTTCTTCCGAAACATGCTGTATGCAAACAACGCATCTGTGTGAATACTGCGTTTGACTTAACTATGGTTATGATAACTAAAATATTATAGATACGTTTTAAGATTTTCATGGCCAAAAGTATTTTCGTTATTTGTTTTTGGGGTGTTATGCCGTGTTGCGCTACCTCCTTCTTTAGCTAACGAATATAATATTATAGATTATTAAAACAAAAAGTGGAAGATACTCCGAGTATTGCCTTGCTATAAGACCACCATTAAGAATGAAAACCTTGATTGAAATGGCTTTAACAGTGTTTGGTGACTAGATTTGAACAGCCAGGTTCCTCTTACTCATATCGTTCCTCTCGCCAATACCTCCAGGCACGCAAAATACTTCAACAATTGGGGACGCCGTAATCTCACTGACTTCAGAAGGTTGGGAACAGCTGTGTTCGCATTCAAGAAAGAGTTTGAAAGACATTTTATTACATTAGATCCACACACGAGGCCCCGAGGAAAATAATTTCCCTCAGGGCCTAAGTCGTCTTAGGGGATACTGTGTGGAGGGTTTTTAAAGAAAAGGAAGAAGATGAAGTTCTGGGAAGGAAACTAGTATGAGGAGTGGGTAGGAATCTAGGATTCAGTGTTACCAGGTTATCAGCCGTCAGATCTAGACAAACCTCACCCCCCGAACCCGGGCACCTCTGCTAAGCCACCAAACGTAACGGACCACTTGGGGTGACCTATTGCAGAGGTGTTGGTTCTCCAATAAATGGTTCATGGGGCCCATTCCCGCCTCCCAAGTTGAAAGAGATTGAAAGACATTGAAAGATATTGAAAGAGTCGTTTTAAGATTTTCACGGCCAAAAACATTTTCGTTATTTGTTTTTAGGGTGTAATGCCGTGTTGAGCTACCTCCTTTATTAGCAAACGTTTCGGACATCGTTGCAGTGTCCATCATCAGGGCAGATCCGGCAGATCCGGTAGATGTGAAAGACACATCTACCGGATCTGCCCTGATGATGGACACTGCAACGATGTCCGAAACGTTGGCTAAAGAAGGAGGTAGCGCAACACGGCATAACACCCCAAAAGCAAAAAACGAAAAATAGATTGAAAAGGTAATAAAGCCAAGAGAAGAAAACATAGTTACAATATATTTAATTACTATTTTTATACTTATTGACTTGCAGAAATGTCAATACATGTCGCATATTAAATAAAATGGATAAAGATTGATGCAGACACTATATAGATAGCATTTAGTTCGGGTTTGAATTTTCCAATCAGACATAAAGATAGCATCCAATAAAATATGCGTTAAGAAAATGAAGATAATGTGGGTGGTTTAATTGACGTATGATACAGTTAAAAATGACCGAATCGGATATCGACACCTTGGCGCAGTGGTAAGCGCTATTGCCCGGAAAGCGAAGGTCCTGGGTTCGAGTCCCAGAAGTGCAAATATCTTTTTCTAATTTTTCTGTTTCCGGATTTTCGATTGAGTTTCGCTAATATTGTCTTCATTTAATTAAATATTTAATTATTCATTATTACCAGAGAATAAAATAAATGGAAAAACGCATCTTAATTTGCATCATAAAATTTCGTACGTGTTTTGTAAAGAAAGGCTTTATTTATTATGTCAGTAAATTCACAGAGTTAAGTGGTTTTACTATCGATTAATTACAATAAATTGCGGCTTTCGATTGAAAACCTTTCGACGGGCATACGAGTCCAACATCCTTGACATTTTAAACATTATAACATTCAGTTTTATGTCTAAGTTTCTTGTTCTGAATTAATAATAATATAATAATGCATTAATAGAACAAAAAAATTAAGATTTTGGTGCATAAAAATAAACATTTAAATGTAATACAGATAAGCAACTTTTTATGAATATGGTAATTATTTCACTAACCGCCGCACTTTTATTTGTTAAGGGCCCGCAACCCTAATTTCTACCGATCTCTTATATATCTCCCTTAAACACGTTAAGTTTTAAAGCCCTTAAAAAATATATACGTATATTGTCTACATTTCCCGCGCTGAAACGCAAATTTTATAAAATTCCCTCGATAGAAAAAAAAACGCAAAGCATGCTCCAAAAATTATTATAAACACGTTTGTTTCAGTTATTTTACAAGTTATATGTATGAAAAAAATCACAGTGTTTCTTTAAATGCTGTTTAAGACAATGCCCGCGAGATTTTTGCTCTATTTTAAACGAGTTGTGTTTTATTAAACATTTTCGCAATTTTCGCATCGATTTTGTCGCTGTAAATGTTAGCGCCCTCCTCTAACATTTGTAATTTCGTATCTCTCCATCTTCTTCTTTTCGTGCCCGGTTGCGGAGCCTTAAGTCGATTTTACGTTTGAAATTAGTAAATAATGCACAAAAAATTATAATTTCATAGTAAATATCATTTCGGGGGGCAACTGTCGGGTCGCCGTTTTTTCTACACCTACAGATAATACTGTAAAAAGTATGTTTTATATATTTTTTCAGATTCTTAATATGACTGGTTTATGGTTACCCATATTAATTTTAATGTCTTTAATAGCTCCCCTAAAAAAACAAAAGTCGTCATTTTAATTGCATGTTTAAATTAACTTGTTTACTGAGTGACACTGGACGAATATGTAAATGTGAAGAATACCCTACAAAACACGAAGGACAAAAAACTCATTTGAATAAATAATAAGAGGCTGTTTAAATAACTTTAATGGGGATCCAAAGCGTTCGGGTGTTATTTTAACTGAACAAAAAAACTGGAAAAAATAATTATGCAGCTGGAAAGGTTTGTTCATAACTGTAAAAGTGTAAAGGAAGCAGTAAAACTTTGAAGTTTTTTTTTTCACTTTTTAACACTTATAAAAGTGAATTTGATGTATTTAACTCAGTATCTCACAATTTCAAAATGAAAATCAATAAATTACGTTCACACACATTGGATACGCGCCATAAAATATATTTAAATACATTTGGGCATTAGTCTCATAAATTAATAATTTATGCTAGGGGACCATGGGGGCGCCATCTATGGTGGTTGTATTATATTGAATTTACCTATGTGACATTGAAATTTAGTATATTCATGCATTTTCTTACCTCTGTGGGGCAGGCAATTACTTTCGACGTGAGTGTTGTTGAAAGCCAATAGATGTCAGTCCTAATCAAATCATTAACCCATAATTGAATTATTGTTGTGAAGTTTTGGCACATACGATTAATGTGCAAAATTCATATTCATTGTTTGAACTTCCTTCCTGTGATAAACATCTGTTGAGATTGTGCACTACCGCCTTGGAGAATTCAATATTTGAAGGAACTAGTGTTTGTTTTGTGCAAGACATCGCGTGGAGAGCTGCATTCTCAGAGTGAGTTTTTTTGTTCTGTTTTCACTGAGGATTTGGAATTGCTGTATAGTCTGTTTTGTGTCACATAAGGAAAAGTTCATCTTTCATTAATTTACATAGGGTAGTATTCCCCTCGTGTCTGGGGCTATTTACACGCCCCTACACACATATCTATACAGACTAGATCCATACCCTTTCACCCCCCCCCCCCCCCTTCAACCCAACATCCCATCACCAAAGTCTAAATTTGAAAATAATATTTTTTGCTGTTGGTTTGCCGAGTGAAATAAAAGTCGGCGTTGTTACTGATTAAGAAAGATAAATAGTAGTCCAGTCAAGGAAGGAGGTGTAGAGTGCGTGAGCAGAAACCTAAGCGATTCCTTTAGAAACTTGTTCAGGGTGCTTAGGGTGTGAACAAAAAGTCCTGACGTCGTGCGTGAGCTAGGAGGGGAAGGGGGGGATAAGGTCCCAATTTTCGGGTTTCCGCTTATATCTCGAAAACGGTGCGTCACAGAGGAAATTTTTTTCATAATAAGTAAAAGCTAATAAAATTATCTACAACTTTTATTCTATACGTAATTTTCGAAATCCCAGCCGTTTTTGAGTTACACGCTCCACAAATGAGCCTTGTTGGTGACTTAGAGAAAATTGCAGGAAACATTTGACCGAGGCGTGTTATTGCCGCACAAGGGTTTCGCGACTTTTCATCCCCGACAAAATATCCAGCGGACAAAACATCCCCCACAAAATAACTACTAAAACCTAACCTAACCTAACAAAAAAAGAATTCAGCGTAGTGGAGATACATTTTGTCCTTGGGATATTTATGACTTAGGTATTTGGTTTGACACGAAACTCAACTTTATCAAGCATATAGAAATAATAACCAATAAAGCTTTGAAAATGTTGGGATTTATTTTAAGGGTGTCTAGTGATTTCAATAATGTCAATACTGTAAAAACATTATATGTCACTAGTAAGAAGTCATATAGAATACAATTCCACAGTTTGGTCCCCAAATTATGAGGTTCATTCACATGCGATTGAAAGAATCCTAAATAATTTTTTAAGATATGTAAATTATAAAATAGGCATTCCTAGTGAATGCCTAAATTAAGACAACATTCTTTGTTATCGTAAAATCATTTTGGATTTAACCTGTTTGTATAAAATCATTAATTCAATGTTTGATATCCCTGATTTATTATATGTAATCTCTTTTCATACTCCAGGCAGGTCAGTTACAAGACAGTACCTACCACAGTTACAAGACAATACCTACCATATTATTGTAGCAATTCACACTGTGTGGATCAAATTCAATAATATTTTTACTTTATATTTATTTTTGAGCAAGTGTTTTCCTTCACTATTTACTGGTATAATTTCGTAAATATTGTTATATATATGTAAAAGCCTAAATTGGCGTAAATAAATAAATATTATGTCGAGGGATATTTTGTCGGGGGATATTTTTTCGGGGATACTTTGTCGAAGGATGAAAACGTGCGGTACACCGCACAAGAGCCCCAACTGCAGGAGCCAGAGCATCACAAATATATAAATAAAAAAAGATAACAAAAAAACACATCGTTTTATCTTATTTCGGTTTTATCGTTTCTCGGGAATGGTTTGCATTATACAAATGTTATTTTGGAAACGACTGGAAGAAAACATATTAATCCCCAAAGTTTCAAGGGGAGCGTTTTTACGGTTCGCAAACGTCTCCCGAACGAAAAAGTCATTTGGTAATGTACATACAAATTAAATATTTACACACCTTTACGGGCGCATAAATAATAAAAATGACGTAGCGCCACTATCCACGTCCTCCTCACACGCCCCGAGGAAAAAGGGTCAAAGAGAGGGATGGATAGTTTCAGTTGGGACAACAATAAACGATGAGACGAATGAAAAAAAGGTGTTCGTTGCCGGCCCACAAAAACACCTGAGGTGGGTGTACCGGGAAAGGATCCCAAACAATGTACGCCATTGTAAAAATGGTAGAAGATGCTGCTTTATGCATTATAAAATATATGTACACTTACAAAATTTATTGTAATTGAAACGGTAAAATGCACAATTTTCAATAGAATGGTGTAAATAAATTAATAACGGGTTGTTTTACAGTGAAATTTAACGTTGTTGTCAAATGGCCATTCGGCGCCATTTTGTTTATTGACAGTTGAAAGTTCTCCGTTAAATGTCAATTCTAAGGGCCTTCGCTCATGGAGAAAATGAAAAAAAAACAGTTGCCGACGCAATCGCAATTAACCTGCTTAACTACATCGATATTTTTCTGATCTGGCATGTCAAAACATAAGAAAACTTGACAGTTCGTGAACCGCTACCATGTCAAGAAAGCAATTGAAATGTGCTACCTGCCAAGGTAGCGGCTCACGAACTGTCAAGTTTTCATTATAATACATATTTTCATTATAAGTATCTTTATATGTACTGTGACATTTGATTTGATTCGTCAACAATTGTTTTTATTTATTATTAATTTTTTAAATTTTATGAGTAAAATCTCAAATTATAATATTTAATTAAATGAAGACAATATTAGCGAAACTCAATCGAAATCTGGAGACAGAAAAAACAGAAAAGATATTGGCTCCGCTGGGACTCGAACCCAGAACACTTTTCTTACATGGAAACAGCTCTACCGATTAAGCTACGGAACCCATATTAATTCGGTCACTTTTAACTGTATCATACTTCGACTAAGAACTACCAACATTATCTTCATTTACTTAACGCACATATTATTGGCTGCTATCTTTATATATGATTACAAGATTCAACTCGAACTAAATGTAATCATATATAAAGATAGCAGCCAATAATATGTGCGTTAAGTAAACGAAGATAATGTTGGTAGTTCTTAGTCGAAGTATGATACAGTTAAAAGTGACCGAATTAATATGGGTTCCGTAGCTTAATCGGTAGAGCTGTTTTCATGTAAGAAAAGGGTTCTGGGTTCGAGTCCCAGCGGAGCCAATATCTTTTCTGATTTTTCTGTCTCCAGATTTCGATTGAGTTTCGCTAATATTGTCTTCATTTAATTAAATTGTTTTTATGTAAATCTTGTAAATACATTACGTATACTACTATTTTATGCCATCTTCAACTTTAAAAACTTTCTCATGTATTATAATGCATTATTTTTACTAAAATTTACCTTTATACCCTCCATTCATGTGATGCTTACTTTTTGAAGTTCATCTTTTTTACAATAAAAACACATAAATTTGTTTAAGACCACTTTTATTTTAAAACACTCTACCGGTTTTAGAAGCACCCTTCCTTCGTCAGGAGAATATTATAATCTTTTTTATTTAAAACTGTGTCTCTGTATTATAAACTTATCATGTAAAAGCCCATCAGGGCGTTGAAGTATCAATAAATAAATAAATATGATAATTTTTCAAAGTAAAAAAACACGTTGTTCTCAGAGGCTCCACGATTTTTGGAGAGAAAAATGTTTTTTGTTAATAATTTTGGGGAATTTTATAACCAATAAAGAATCTAATTCAGTTTTTTTTTTCAATAATTAGTGCATTATTTTACAATATTTGTCCTAAAATTCGGTATACCATCCCAAGTTTTTTACGCCCCCGTTACCCGGCGCACAGCTTTTATCGGGGGTCTGCGTTAACAAAGAGAAGTGTGGATTCCTAACACATTCCTTTAGACTCAGTCAGGCGGGCGGCGGGCGGTTGAAGGGTGCTGAAGGAGGGAGGGGAGGCTTCAGAACAGAGAGAAATAACATAGTAAGAACTAACTTCACGTCGGAACACCTCCGCCGCCCGCTGTGCTCCTGGTATCGGCGCGGCCAAAATATGGCTAAGTCCGAGCGTATTTATTGAGCTTTTTTAAAGATGTCAAACTTTAACGTTATTACAGGCGTGGGAAAATCAAACAAGCAGCCGTGGCGGTATCTACTTGAAGATTTAAAAAATTAAAATGCATGTTCAACGATCAAAATTACGAAAAATAGGTACACATAATTTGAACAGCCAATTTTAGCAAAATGTTATTTCAAGGGTCTTGTAAAAAATAATATAAAAAATAAATAACTTCTTACTTCTTACCTATACATATTGACCAAATTAAATTAAAAATACAACACCAATCCATAATCCATCCCTCAACAATCATAGACCCCTAAATACACTTAACCTCAAAATAAACACTTTCTTTCAGCTCAGCTTTATTGTTCAATTATTTATTAACCAAGTTTGAAGTACAATACACATTTTTTTGTTTGTTTTTTGGTGTACACCACCTCACTAGTCACTAGACACATTTTATATATAATTTATTGAATTTATTAAATTGTTAAATCGTGGCCTCCAAACGTGAAAAGTGAGGCCCAAGTTGTTGAATCTCTGTAAATAAAAATGAATCGCTGAAATGTATGTACGCGCATAACTTCCGAACGACTGCACCAAATTAGATAATTCTTTTTTTGTTGTGTTCGTTATTGTCAGGACAAGGTTTGTATAAAAGTGCTGGTGAACTCTGACATTATGAAATTTGTATAAAAAAATTGCAATAGGTGGCACGCGAGCTGTTTGAAAACTAAAAGTACCGAGATTAATGTATGGAATGTGGGAAGGGGGAGGTGAACCACTACCTACCCGAGTAGGGGGTTCGGGGGAGGGGAAATAGGGAGGGGGTTCGCGGTCGGGGGAAGGGGGTGAGTGGTGTGGGGAGAGGAAAGGTGGTGGAGGCGGAGTGGGAACGCGAGAGGGGAAGGGGACGCGGGAGAGGAAGGGGAGGCGGAAGGGGAACGGGACGAATGGGAAAGGACACGCAGAGAGAAACAATTTCTTTATTAAATGGCATAGCAACGCTTGCCGGGTACCAGCTAGTAATGTTATAAATGTGTAAATTTAATGCATTATGTAAAAAAATATATATACAAGAACTGCGTTATTTAAAGAAAGACAGACGTCTCAAACTATCAAGCAATATTACCTAAATTCGTTTGTAAGAGCATTTATATCTAACAATTTATTATTACGTAGTTATGACGCCTACAAGCGAGTAAACAATATCAAAACACAAATTAAGTTACATAAAAAATATTAACATAGTGCAGTGCAAATTAATTTATTACTGAAAATAAATCAATATACGTCATAATATTATCTTCACAACGTTATTATTTAGTATGGCAAAGATATCGACGCACGGTCTGAGCCAAACCCAATAAGAAGGAGAAACATATTCGTGCAATTTGAATACAAAATATTATGCTAAATTCTTTTCACGTGTTCTTATTTGTTTGTTTTGAATACTTTAATATGATTTTCTTCGTCTATCAATCTGAGGAGCAATTCCGTATCTTTTTTGGATACGATAAAGATCCCATATACGGAATCGGCTATCAAATTTGTGTGATTTTCTATGACTTTCAATTGCATTTTCTATGGGTGAAGTGAGCCGATGTCAGATGTCCGCTGTCATATATTTTAGTTTAACTAACTAACTAACTAACTAACCATCACGCCGTTTCCCCGCAGGGGTAGGCAGAGAGGACGGACCGCCAAACAACTCGGTCTTGGCACACACTCTTTGCCTCACTCACATTCATACATCGTCTCATACATTCTCTTCTATTATTCTGGCTTTTGACATGACCCGATTCAAGTATCTGATTCACTTGATCGTGCCATGTCTTCCTCGGGCGTCCCCGACTTCTTCTACCATTCACATTCGCGTCGTATATTCTTCTTACACTACTTCCTTCGTTCATTCGCTCTACATGCCCAAACCATCTGAGGGTCCCTTTCTTAATCTTACTCATTATGCTTACATCAGCCTTACATTCTTTGCGGATATCCACATTTCTCACACGATCATACATTGTTTTACACACATACGTCTCAGGGATCTCATTTCAACAGCATTAAGTTTACTTTCATCCTTCCTCTGCCAGTTCCATGCCTCACTGCCATACATCAGGGTAGGTACCAGGACTCCATTGTGGACTGCTAGCTTCGCTTTTTTTGACAGATTTTTATTAGCGCCAACGGCATTCAGTCCACCATTAATGGAGTTACCGGCATTCACCCTTCTTTCAATATCTCTTTCAGCCTTCCCATCTCTCGTAAACATACTGCCCAGATACACAAACTCATCCACCTGCTCCAAGTATTCATCATTCACAACTATGTTGCATACTGTTTTCGTACTCTCTCTTAGAGTATTTAAAACACGAATTAGTTAAGTACACATGTTTATTTATTTATTTAATGTACGTTTTAAGTTGTTTATCATGGATATGACATTTGTGAAGTTTTGTTTCAATCTATATATGATTGAATTATCTATTACTTTAGGCAAACTAAGAACCTATTTTGTGCAAATGTCTATTCCATGGAATATAACTTTAAACGTACATGAAATGAATAAATAATCTCTACATATTATAAATTAAAGTCCTCCGCCGCGTCTGTCTGTCTGTTCGCGATAAACTCAAAAATTACTGAATGGATTTTCATGCGGTTTTCGCCAATAGATTAGAATAGTGATTCAGGTGGAAGGTTTAGGTATATAATTTGTCAAGATTTTACGTTAATTAATTTAATAATATATATAATATATATAGGGGAAGGTCTGTATGTGTCCAAATCTACAGATTTATTCCGAGGTTGATGAAATTTTGCACATGTGACCTTCAAAACAAGAGGAAGGTCACTGTCTACATTTGATTTCGAAAACTCTGTTGTGTAAAGCAGGGTATCGCCGGGGACTTCAGTTAGTCATGTAAATCGGCGACAGCTGACATCACCCATTGAAAAAACAATTGACAACCATAGAAAATATACACAAATTTGACAGCCGATTGCGTATGGAATCTTTAACGTATCCACAAAAGATAAAGAACAGCTCCTCTGTACTGTCCATGTTAGTAAAGTATGGCTGTGAGATCACGATGTTCACTATTAACATCCTGCCACAATCAGATCGCGACATTCCCGCTTGGGAAAGAAAAAAAAACACAACGTTATAAACCTTCAGCTCAACGGTCATTATTTTATTTCCTAATACTTTCGGCCGCTGCTTGAATAACTTTGCCGACAAATGGACACGAAATAACTAAAACTCCCCAGTCAAAAACAAGACGCAACCTATCGACGTAAAACAACACTAAAAAGGACATATAAAATACCCCTCCACCCATATAAAAATTATGATTCCATAGACAAATTTTAAATCCCAATAATATGTATTTGGTCCTTTTGGTGAACTGCCTGTCTGCTTGTTAGGTTCTAGAAGGGGCTAGTTGTGTTTTGTGTGGGTTTTTGGGTTCGAAGATGACCGGGGAGTTTCAGAACAAAGGGGTATGACTTCATATCGTGTTCGATGTCCTGATAGGGCGAGACACTTACCTGCATATCTGTATCGGTATCCCATTTAAAAACAATTAAAATTAAAAATGATGTTATACTTATTAATTATTGTTCATTTATTAGAATATGGATTTTATTGCTAGTCAGATTATAAAAGCAATGGCATGAATTTTTTTTTTTTACATTAACGCCACATAGGAGGCCCTGAGGAAAATAATTTCCCTCAGGGCCTACGTCATCTGGGATGTTGTGTGGAGGGTTTTTTTGAAGAGAGGAAGGAATGAACATTGGTCTTGAAGAGACCCATGTTGCAGGAAAGAGAAAACACAGAGGTCGGCAAATCATTCCACAGCCGAGCTGTTGAACACAAGAACGAATCGAAGAAACGACCCGTTCTTATGTGACAAATGTCAACCGTGTACAAATGTTGGGCATGCGTTTGACGTGTTTCCCGACCATGCACCGGTGCCGAAGGGATCAATGACGCTAGTTCCTCGGAGCATCTTCCATTGTAATACCGGTAGACCAAGGATAGCATTCCCACCAGACGCCTGTGCTCTGAAGATTGCAATCCGTCTGTTAAGATGGGAGAATCTGTTAAGCGGACCACCCGTTTTTGTACAGAGCCGAGGGTATTTTTCAGGTATTTTGGAGCTCCAGCCCAGAGGTGGCTGCCAAATTCAACCGTGGGGCGCACTTGTGATTTGTACAGGGTTAGCAGTTGAGTACTATTGAAGTATCTGCGGGCCCTGTACAGTACGCACAATTTTTGGGAGGCTAACTTAATAAACTTAACTTAACTAAATAAGTTGTGTATGTAGAATTAATCTATTTGTTCATAATTGTAACTATATTTAACCATAATATTCAATGCCCAAGGTTGCCAAATAAGATAAAACCGTCATTAATAAGTTTTTTAAATCTAAAAACTAATTTTATGGTATTCGTAAATATTATAAATAAAAACTCAACAATTAATACAAAATTCTATTAATATTCTCCTTACACTCCTTTCCTCGTTCATTCGCTCTACATGCCCAAACCATCTGAGCGTCCCTTTCTTAATCTTACTCATTACGCTTACATCAGCCTTGCATTCTTCGCGGATCTCCACATTTCTCACACGATCGTACATGGTTTTACCACACACACGCCTCGGAGATCTCATTTATACAGCATTCAGTCTACTTTCATCCTTCCTCTACTCTGCCAGTTCCATGCCTCACTGCCATACATCAGGGTAGGTACCAGCACTCCATTATGAACGGCTAACTTCGCTTCTTTGGACAGTTTTTTGTTGGCGCAAACGGTGTTCAGTCCTCCATTAATAGAGTTGCCTGCATTTACCCTTCTTTTGATATCTCTGTAAGTCCTTTCATCTCTCGTAAACATACTTCCCAAGTACACAAACTCATCCACCTGCTCCAAATACTATGAATAACCCCGAAAAACTTGATAAATAAGTCACAAATACCTTAGTTCTACGTAAAGAACCATCTCATATTTATACATCGATAGATATTAATAATTCAGATTTCATTGCGTCGCGTCGTTTCAACATTACGTCAGTGTTTTTACTGCATTATATTTTTATGAAACGTTCATAAAACCATGGCGGGTCTATCAAAAAACATGTGGCCTGATTGTGATGGTCGGAAAAGCGAGCAGAGCAAGAATGTGTTTGGCATTATTAAAATGATAATAAAACCAACAGAAGTTTGAACTACAGAGCAGAGTTAAAAGGTTTTAATTTCAATGGTGATTTGTTTAAATAGGTGTTTAATGTTTGTACATGTGTTGTGTACCTGCATATACATAAAACATGTTGTAAAGGACTGAATTACAATGTAGAAAATTTTAAGGTTAAGTTATTTATGAATACTTGTAATGTTGATTTTAGCACCATTGTAAAGATGTTTTAACTGTTATGATTTCTCGATGATTTAAATATGTAAGATCTTTTTTTTAATGTGAATACCGTACAAGAGTCTCAACTGCTCCGGTCTGGAGCCAGTGAGACCATGGCATTCCCTAGTGGGGTATATTGTGAGGCTGAAGGTAGAGGGGAGGGGAAGTAGATGGGGAAGAACCTGGCTATTAAGATCTGGTCACCAAGGACGGCCTCTGGAATGTGCCGCAAATATGCTATATATTATTTTTAATTAATTAATTGTGAAATAACACAAATTAACTAAATAAAATGTATTTGCTCACGCCGGGATTTGAACCTGCGACCTTCGGATTGCTAGTCTACAGCATCACTCCTAGACCAACAGTGAGTGGCCTTCAGATTTTTGTTTCAAGAGCCAAGGAATTTATAGTCTCCGCGTTATTTTCCTGTTCGGAAGCTTTTGGTTCCAAAAAAATTTGGTATCTTCTAGATTTGAACCTTCCTTGCCAAATTCTGATTTAAAAAAACCGACATTTATTTCGTATATTTAAGTGCTTTCATTTCTTCAAATTTAAGAAAAATGCGTATATGTCGGTGTGTTTGTGCGTGATTACCTACTAAGTTGACTGAATGCATTGTCATCGACAACGATTGTCAGCTCGACCGGATGTCGGGAAGTGGGTTAATTTCCGCTTCTAAGATTCCGCGTCAAACAAATTAAAGTGAAATTCAACAAGATGTAATAGGCTTGAGAGTTTTTGTAGATTTAACGCAAATTTTCCAGCTTGCTTAATCATTTTAATCATGAGCTACGGAACTTGAAACATCTAAATCTCGAGAAATAAGAAAGGACCTCAAATTTGCGTTTATTCCATTTTTGTAAACTATGATTTGTAAACTATTATTTGTAAGTCGAATACATTCAGACGCTCCGCCAATAGTAAAGAAAAAATAGATGGCAATAAAACCAAATGATATTCCAAAATAAACCCATTTGAAAACGCCACCATTCGAAAAGAAATAAAAATAATGCGAAATCGACATTCCAAATTTGAAGCCAATTTAAAAGAGCATAAAAATCCGGGGCTTCAAGTGTCCCATATAAATAACGCTAATTCGAAGGCGGGCTGGTAGGTACCATTTTAAATTCGGCACGGTCTTCGACTGGCAATACTGTTTGCCGTCTGTGTATTCCAAAACACAAAAATAGAACAACAAAAAAATGGTGGCGTCCCCTTTGGGATGAATAAATAAAAATTTATATTGTTGTTGGCGCTAGCTGACACAAAAGGTGAAATGTCTGAATGGATTTCGGTGCATATTTCGGCGGTTAGTCATTGACGAGTTGCTCCTCGTTGGCAGTAAAATGCATGACAAACTTATTATTTGTGTTTTGTAATAGCACAAAACTCGAAAATGACAGTTTTGAAAGTGAAAATTATTAGACAAATAGGTTTTGCGGCGAATGCGTAACTCTTTGCAACAAAAGAATAACGAATAAAAGACAGGAAATGGAAGTTTTGTGTGTATTACCCAATGACGTTACATACTATATTATATAACATAACGTCATTGGTATTACCTACTTGTAAAATTCAACTTATTTAATGAATGAGTTTTAGCTCTACAATTTGTCAGCGTCCTCTTATAGGTGTAGTCTTATTTTCTTTTTCGAAGATTGGCTACCATTAGGGCATTCAAATGAAATTAAACCTAGGAAGTTTTAAGAGCGTATAACCAGCCAGCGGCCGAAAATCCACATTTCATCGAAAGTTGTTCTTACAATCGTGCAGGGCGGTTACAATAATAAAGATTAATTATTCACCGTACCAGCTTTTTAAATTATAACTCAATAGCAATTTTATTTCATTCCAAATTTGCTTTAATTTATACCTACATCCAAAAATGCTGAAATGCGTGATGATAAAACTATTAAATAATGTACTTTGTGTAATTATTTTTTGATTATAAGTATTTATCATTTTTCAATAATGTCTAAGTTAAATAAGAATGTAAAAAAAATCTGAAATATATTAGTTTGTAAGTGCGCAAATAAATACACAAACGGACCAATTTTCGTCAAGAAGTGTACATGTACATATATATTTTTTTAATGATTTTATTGAAACTAATATCAAAATTCTAAAACATGCGATACCCAGATAATGTATTGATTTATTTTACTGCATGATTACATGATTTCAAATTGGTGTGGTATAATACAAAATCTTTTTTGAAAATTTAACAAATCTGCCAACGAACTATGGTATAACCTTATTATACTAAAAATAAACATTTTTTCTCAAAATTTAAAACATGCAATAATCTTTAAAAGAACAATAATTCGAAATCCATTTATAATTTTTTTTGGAAAAGAGTCAATACGTCTAAAATCTGATTTAATAATGACATATTTCTGGTTTTCTCAGGCGTTTTAGCTCTTATTCTACGTCTTTATTAATTATTGACGGCCGGCGTGTTCTAGCCGTAAGGCTTTTGACTCGCAATCCGAAAGTCGCGGGATCGAATCCCTGCGTGAGCAAATAAATTTTATTTGAATAATTTGTATTATTTCACATTTAATTCATTCAAGAACAATGTATAATTTTATTTGCGGCTCGTTCCAGAGTTGAAGATACTCTCAGTATTGCCCTGGTGTAAGACCACCATTCAGAATTGAAACGTTGCTTGAATTGGCATTAACCGTGTTTGGTGACCAGATCTGAATAGCCAGGTACTTCCCCACCTTCCTCTTCCTAATCTCCTTCCCCTCCCCTCTACCTTCAGCTTCACAACATACCCCAATTGGGGATGCCATAGTCTCACTGGCTCCAGACTGGAGCAGCTGAGACTCTTGTGAGGTATTACCATAACATAACATAGGAGGTTGACTATTATTACGGCAAGCAGATGAAATTGAACCTTTGGCAAACGATGACATTGGAGCAGAGCATTAACAAAATTTAAAAAAAATCTGAAAGGTTCTTTTAGTCCACTCTGTATAAATGCAATATTATTGCTTATTGAAAGAATATTAAGTCTTAAAAGAATAAGAAAATAGTAAAGACATAGAGACTCGAACTCGGAACTTCCATTCCATCCGGGAGTAACGCGCTAAGCAATTCTCCATCGCCATCCGAATCTATAATTTGCTAAGCATCCTTACGAATATTATTATTATACAAACGCGTCAAAAGTAGCAACTGAATCAAAAATGGAAGCAGAATAATCTTATCAACAAAGTTGTATGGATAACTCGTAAAACATAAAGCTCAACGCTTTAAAATGAACAAGATATCATCGTGATAAGTCTCCAGCAAAAAGCGCTAAGATCAGGCGTGAGACCGATCGCGTATCTTAACGACCGCAAAGGTGATGAACAAGGGGTATTAATAAATCGGGCAGGTAGCCGTGCCGAGCCGCGCTGCACAGTGTTTCGTTTCGTACAAGCTAGACGGTAAAACTCTTAACACTTTAATCACCTACCCGTATTTAACCCTAACATGAAAAACAATATAATTTATGTTTTCAATTTAAAAAAAATATATCGCGTATAAATATAAACTATTTTTTATGCAAATGTTCTACTGTTCAATTATCATTTTTTGTCATTGACAGTATTCACAAGTTATCAAAAAAATATAAATTTTAATATTAAAGTAAGTCAATTTGGGAGACGAGTGTGGGTACCACTGCCCCTGGAACCATTAATTGAATAACCAACTGCCTCTGCCATAGGTAAACCCAAGTGGTTCGCTTCGTTTATTGACTAAGCAAGGAGGCCCGAGTTCACATGGGTAAGGCTTGTCCAGGTCTTAGTGACGGATGCGTCCACCCACGAACTGCATGGCAGGCCGGATCAGGAGAAACTGGTTGTGGGAGACGATTTGACTTCTCCAACGGGACCCTCTCTGAACCGCAGTGACCCTTGCATCGCAGTGGGACGGTTGGGTTCGTACGTCCCGGACAAACTGACCTCTAGATTCCTACCCACCCCTCATACCTTTTTTCTTCCCATAACTTCCTTTCCTAACAAGACCCTCCATACAACACCCCCAAAGATGACATTAACGGGCCTCCTGTGTTGTGCTAATGTCCGCTTAAAAAAGTCCTTCAAGTTCAAATATGTACTTGAAATATTAATATTCATTTTCTGAGGCCTTTCTTTCTTTCTTCGGCAAACTCCACTATTCACGAACAATTTATGCCTCTAAATCTCTTATACGGCGCCTGTAAAATAAGCTTGAAGTAGGTTCGTACGGGCAAACATCGAAACCAATTTGAATATAAAAATAGTTGCTCTATCTAATTCTAAATTACGGTGCGATTTTGATATACTCTCCGAAATAAACTATCAATAAATTAGAAATATAATATTTTTTAGACCACATATAACACACAAGTTATTTATTATTTTTAAATATCTCCGAAATGGTTTACATTAAAGTAATCAAAAAACTATACTGCATGCCTTTGAAAGAACCTAAATACAAGAACCAAAATACAATATCTTAAACTCAATAAACAACCTAAAACATCGCACCGCAAGAAGCGAATAAATGCATCTGAAAATTTCACAAACTAATAATGATTAGACATTCGGACTCTAGTATTAGTCAACTCGTGCATTAATTACCCAATTTAATGCATTTGTTATACCGTCTATCTTGTAATATCCCCAGGACGACATCGTTCAAAAATTCCATAGATAAGATACATATACCTTCTAGCTTGTATGCGGCGAAACAAAGTGCGCGCTAGGATTTAAATTAGTTAAGAGAGATCGGGAGATACAGACGGATTCAGAGACACTGACTCACTTAATTCAACCGCAGAGAATTCGGATACAGATATAGATAATTCGTTTAAATTTTAAATGATTCGGTTTTCGCAAAAAACGTCTATTAATTTAATATTTTTATAAAGGTGTTAACTGCGTGAACCCTTCCTGTGATTTGGTCTCAACTTCAGGGGCGGGCTGGCAGATAACAAGCGATGAAGAAATCATTAAAATTAAGAAATAACCCTACACCAGACTACAAGTCAACAAACATGGAAATGAGGAAATTAACAAACGTAGTCAACAAACGTGAAGATGATGAAATCATGATGTAACTAACACCAATACTACTCAAAGTCCGCCTTGGAACAAGAATCCCTAGTGAGTGAACTGTACTAAAATGTCTTAATATCTTGAAATGTAAAATGTCTTGATATTTTTAAATGTAAAATATCTTGATATCTTTAAATGTAAAGTATCTTGATATCTAGTGAGAAGGACTGGAATAAACTACCTTCATAAACCTAATTATCTTACCAAATTTGATTGCCAAAGTAACCACTAAGTTACTTATGATTTCCAAGTATAGTATAGTTTTTTTTTATGTACATAGGTAGAATACGCCTAAAAAAATTGGTCAGGTACATTAATAATAATAGTTTTTGGATGATTTGTATAGCGTCGTTTTTGTGAAAAATCACCCCAAGGGCGTTGTACAAATTTATAATATATTTCTACGATCTTACTTCTAACTACAGACTACAGACGTTAAAACATGATATGATTTGATCACCAATTATTGTTGAATTAATGTAGGTAGGACTCGTATATCAAATTTGTAACGATTTTTTGTGAAAAAATATTACCAATAACCGGTTCGTTAAATTAAAAAAAAAATAATCCGAAAACTGATCTGTCTCCCTCTTAAAAACCTTTACCGAATTTCCATCCTTTCGTAAATGCACACTATAACACTAAACGTAAATATTTCTTCGTCTTCTACTTTTAAAAGAAAGACAAACATTGACAAACACAATAACCCAACAATGTTTGATAATCTCCTACTACTACCACACTAAGCTGAAAATGTTGCTCGTGTCGAGATGGAGGACTTAGCCAGCCGAGGAATATTGCTCCTATTTAATACATCTTACTGTATTCTTTGTTTTATATATTTATTTATTATCAGACTTTCGTCCAATTTACAAGAAAGTAACAAGAAATTTGGTAAAATGTACATTGTAAGATGAGGATGGTAAATAAAAGCAAAGACAAAACAGGGATAACATAAGAAAATAGAAGTGTCAAGTCAAGTCAGGACTTTGCCAAAAATAGAGTGAATATAAAACATCGTTAATTCTATAGTGATCGAAAAAAATCATTTAGGCTTAGGTACACCAAAAAATCAAGGTTTTGACTAGAGTTGACTATTTGTACACATTGTGCACAGTGGTGAATTATAACCATTGTTGGTCTGAGTTTAAAAGAATGTACTTTTATGTTTGTAAATGATGACTCAAAACGCATGAGTATATTTTTCAATTTGCTTTTAATCTATTAAATATTTCATGGGGAAATTTGCGGTGAATACTTTGTCAGTCCATCCCTGGAGGTAGATTGTTAGCCTGTCTGTGTAAGGCTGTGTGTAAGAGACGAGAGGCCTAGGGTGTAACCCTGATGGAATTCCAATCTGAAACATAGCACACCGCCTTCTGTCGATTTCAACCATCATGTTAAAAGGCGGTATTTAAATCTTTTAACCTCACTTTAAGGATGTGTTGAATGAATCACAGCTTTTCAGATTCTATTTTAATTTTGACTAATTCAGAGCAATTTCAGTTCGTTTTATTGTGATTGTATAAAGGGTCCAATTAAGAATTAAGTCAATTTTCGTGGTAAAATAAACTGAACCGATTTAATAAAGACATTTTAGTGGATTTTGAAAAAAACAACCTTCAAATTAGATGATAATTTAATTATAAGGGTGAGAGTATTAGGCGAACGAAACCTTTGAAGTAATTGTGAGGAACGGCGCTATATAAAGGATACATTTAATATATTTGGTTCGCCCGAGTTGAAACACTCCTTGATAATTGAAAAATGTGAATGAGAGAAAATTTTGCAAGGTTCATGATAAAGTATGCCATAATTGCCTCTAAAATCATCCAAATTATATACATAATTTTCTATGCTTACAGTATTGATATGATATCTTATAAAATACTCTACAGAATGTTTTCTTGGTATTGTGAAGAATATTATTTATTTATTTATTTATTTACGGACAAATAGTCCATTAACAATATAACAATAACACGAATTACAAAAAAGAGATGACAATAAAAGGAGAGTACATATAGATGAAGAGCATTGACAATATACATAATAACATAAAAGTACATGTAGAAGATAACTACAAGTAGCTTGAAGATGGACTTAAAAGGTTTTAAAAAATTACACTGCTTATCGACTGCCGAAAGTCATTTAGGCTTACACCAAAAAATCGGAGGCGTCTACTAATATCTACAGGAATTCCAAAAACTGAAAAAATCGAACTAATATCTATGAGAATCAAAGTGTTGACGAATATCTACAGCTCAAACTGTTGATTAATATCTATGAGAACCAAAGTGTTGACGAATATCTACAGCACTGGCAGAGGTTGGATTTGCAATTATGTATAGCATATTGGAATAACGTAATATTGCGTATGCAGTTTAAAAAACTTAATTTATGTAAGTATGTATGTAAAAATCCCTAATATCGGACTATTGGACACATTTAGCTGATTAGTCCAACCTATGCTCTGTAGATATTAGTTCAACCTAAGCTCTGTAGATATTAATCAACACTCTGAAGTTCGTAGATATTAGTTCAACATATGAGCTGTAGATATTCGTCAGACATACAGGCTGTAGATATTAGTATCTGGAGTCAAAAATTCCAATGCTTTGATTTGCTTTGATAAGTCTCGAAATTCTGGATAAAGGAGAATGATATCCATAAAATTAGTAGAATGTTGATTGTGTTATCAATGTTTTGTTTATCTTTAAATAGTGATGGTGTGAACCATGTTCAATGTAATTGCATTTGTGAACGCTTTGATATAAATCACTGTTGATAAATCTTTAAATAAAATTTAAAAAAATTAAAAAGTCATTATCTGACAAACGATTGCCTAAAACCATGAAAGTAGCATACATCCATACTAGATATATTGGTACATATTTCAATTAAAAAAATAATTTTTCAATTTGATTTGGCATTTTGGCCTCGAATCTAAACTTAAGCTGAAAGTGCTACAAATCAACTTACTATCTTTTATCGTTTTTTTCTGTCATCAGTTTCGTACTGTCTTTGACGGTTTTGCAAGGTATCCTTAAATTAGTCTCAGTATTTAAATTTCAGCACAGGCAAAGGGATTTTTGCTGGTTTCAAAGACAGATTTCTGTTACACAGTTAAATAACAATTAACGCCTTATCCTATTTTGCTAGGATCTCCCATTCGCCCTAGCCCTGTATAAATAGAAACAGGGAGGACGGAGGACGGAGGACAGAGGGCTGAGGGCTAAATAAGCGGAAGCCTCTCATTATCTGAAGTGCCCTCTCACTAATGAGCACCGAAAGGAAGCAATAATGAAGACTTTCAATTCAAATCCCCAACAATGAACATCGCCCTTCGGCCCATTCAACTAAGGGATAAAGAATTCATAATTGGCGAACCTTTCAGCCTCGCCTTGTCTACAAGATTTTATTTATTTGATTTGCGATGAAAAGCCCCGCAACAATGGGATGTATTGGCAAAGATCCAGAAGAATTGAAGGCTGAATTTTCAGTATTGTATAACGGAAAATGCCGACACATAAGGAAACGTTAAATATTAGTAGGTATGTAAAGGTTAGGTTCGGTTGAAAGCAAAACTTGAACTGAAAAATAATCGCAGTTGGGGAGCGTGTGTTGTATGCACTTAACAGATAGTGCATTATGGGCGTGTCTGTGTGCCCTAAACGATATTATTTTTGTCGAAAATAAGGAAAACAAATTCTCTCAGGGCTTATGTCATCTGAGATGCTGTGTGGAGGGTCTTTTAGGGGAGAGGAAGTAATGAACATTGGTCTTGAAAAGACCGTAGTCAACCGTTTACGTCAAAGCATCACTTTAAGAAAGTGTTTTTTTCCTAAAATGGTTAAATTAGGGTACGTACCCATACTACGTGACCCACTTTTTGCGATTTTTAACCCCCCCCCCCCTCGGTGACAACGTGTAGTATATTCCAAGACCCCCCCCCTCGCCCTACAGTTTTCACGTAGTACTTCATAAATATGGTTTTGAATCATTTCTTGCTAACAAAAAGTAAAAAAAAAATATTTGGCTTATATTTGTCTTTATTAATACGGCGCTTGCTGCGTGACGGCAAGAGTGCATGCATACCTATTATTACAAGTGGAAAAAATATTATCAAGTTAAAACTTATGTCAAAATATATTATAACCAGAACTTAATTTAGATTTCTAGATTGACTACGTGATAAAAATCTAATCCCCCCGCCCCTCATTGTGACCAAGCGTGGTATTTTGAAGATACCCCCCCCCCTGAACGGGTCACGTAGTATGGGTATGTTTCCTAAGTGCCGTCTATGTACTAACAGATTACGAAATATTTATTAAATTTAGAAGAAGATTTTGAAAAATGTAGAAAGATCAATCTAATTTTGTATTAAGTTTTTTTTTAAGTCGACTTCTTTAAAGCTGAAAAGTCTTATTTTTCCCATTAATAAAATTTTGGAATGATTTACGTCTAAAATCTAAAATTTTATTTAATTCCGCCAGCAGCCAGCAGCCAGCAGGCCATGAGGTGTGAGGAGGCGTCGGAGCACATAATATCTCGCGCTGTTTTCCCGTCAAAAATTGTAATTTAATCAAATTGATGTTCGGATTTCGCAGCAAAATCCCAGCGCGCCAGTATCGGAACGCGCCTAGCATTTGATTAAAACCAGGATCACTCGCAAAGTCAAAGTGACGATAATAATAAATAAAGAAAGAGGATGCGAAATTGTGATTGATTGCTGCAGAGTTTTCTGAGTAAAAAACGGATACATGACTCGGTCGCATCTGGGATTTTAACCCGGGACTTTGCTCTGACGTTTCTCTATGCCTCGGAAAGGCTGATGCGGTAATCTGCCGGCTACTGACGTCAGCATAATTCTTCAGTAAAATACGGAGCCATGATTATAGTCTAACTGTTGCGTATGTATTACTACAGACAGCTTCTTCTGGTTCGGTTACCTTCTGCTAACAGAGGTTAGGTATCATCAGAGCTTGTAATGCTTAATAAAAGGGTTGGGCGCCATTGTAATGCTTAATATATGGTACAACACTTTAATAAGAGATTAATAGTTAAAATAAAAAGAATTGTGGCAAAACAATTAAATTATATTATTAGATAATATAATAACGAAACCAGAACATGAGACTCTAATTCATAAACAAAATAATATTATTCTAATATTTTAAACTCAGGGTCGTGTTAAGCCTAAAAGAAACTAAATAGTTAGAAACCAATAAAATCAAATATTAAGATCATCACGATGAGAAAATTATTGCAAGGGGGGCTCAAGTTCAATTTGAACAGAATATTAAATGATAAATTAATAATAATTTATTGAACTCAAAACTAACGAAGTATAAGCTCACAGGTCAATGGCGATCCACCGTAGTATGTGTCTTCCGTGTCGAAACAAACGTCCCGACCCTCTGACTTCCTATTTGGAATTGTTTGAAAAATTGGCTAGCCCGTAGTATGTTTTAAGCAACAGAAGAGCGCTGGATTCCATTTGTTCAAATTTGTCTTTCCAATTAGGAATTAAAAATCAATTTGAATTAATGTCGGTGGTCAATTGACTGGTCGGTGGTTGAGTGGGCAAAGCGCTTGGGTCCCACCCGAGCGTCGCGCGTTCGATTCCTCGGCTGGCTAAGTCCTCCATCACAACACAAGCAACATTTTCGGCTTTCTGTGGTGGTAGTAGGAGATTTTCAAACATTGTTGGGTTATTCGTAACCCGGGAATGTTTGTCTTTCTTTTTTAAATAAAAAACAAAATAAAAAAGTGTAATTAATTAATGCGACTTAATTACTGGGTGCTTACTTAGCATTATAATTTCAAATGTTATAAGCTTTATCATCCTAAAGATTCTTCTTTTTCTTCGATGGCGCTACAGCCCATATCCATTGGCCTCCTGCAACAGTCGCCTCCAACTCCTCCTGTCCTCAGCGGCTGACTTCCAATTTGAGCTGCATCCCCTCTTACTTCGTCTTCCCACCTCAGTCTGGGTCTTCCCACTTTTCTCTTTCCACCTGGGTGTCCAGTCAAAATTCTTTTTGACTGGACATGTACATGCCCAGCCCATCTCAGCCTGAGGAGTCTCATATGTGCTGAGATGCTAGGTGCCTTATATATATCATACAATTCTGTATTGTGCCGGATGCGCCACTGTTCACCCTCTTTCACGGGTCCACATATTCTTCTCAGCACTTTTCTTTCAAAAGTATCCAGCATTTCAGCCATCTTTACCGTCAGTGTCAGCGCCTCACATCCATATGCCAATACAGTTCTAATGGTCTTATATATGGTTATTTTGGTTTTTCTGTGGACACTACGTGACTTAAACACTGGCAGCAAAGAGAAGTATGTTTTGTTGGCTGCTGTGATTCTCCTTCTGATTTCTGCTGGATCCTCATTGTTCTCTGTCAGACTGGAGCCCAGGAGGTTGTCTTTAAATTGTGTACTACTTCTTCTTCTGTGTGAAGGGTTCCTGCTCTGTATCATCATTTTCGTTTTGTTAACCTGCAGTCCTACTTCCCGTGCCGCTGTTTCTATAGGATCGAAGACCTCCTAAATGGCTGAAATTGATCTTCCGACAATGTTAATGTCATCCGCATATCCGACAACTTGACTGCTCTTAAAACAAATATTGGAGCCAGTGTCTATTAGCGTTTTTCTTATTACATGTTCGAGCATAATGTTGAAGAGAGTGGGAGCCAGACCGTCCCCCTGTTTTAGTCCCTGCGATACTGTGAATTGTTCCGACAATTCCCCATCTATTTTGACCTGATATCTTGAGTCTGATATTGTGGCTTTGATGAGCCTAACCAGTTTAGGTGGAATCTGGAATTGAAGTAGTAATCATCCTAAAGATAGCAGGCCGGAATAACTCAGCGGAACTGCACTCATATTATACTCGCATTTTGTATAAATATTTTTTTACATAAGCTCCATATAGGAGGCCTTGAGGAAAATAATTTCCCTCAGGGCCTATGTCATCTTAGGGGATGCTGTGGGAAGGGTTTTTTTAAGGAAGGGAAGAATAGGAAGTTCTGGGAAGGAAAAGGATATGAGGGGTGGGTAGGAATCGGGGGTCTCAATGTGTCCGGGAGTGACTGACGTATGAATCCACCCCCCCACAGCGATACAAGGTCGAGAGAATCTGACTGAAAAAAAGTCTCCCTCAACCAGGGAGGACCATCATGCGGCAAGTGGGCAAACGCACGTGGCGTCAATAACTAGCCAAACCTCACACCATGAATCCGGGCAAAAAACATAGCGAACCACTTGGGGTGATCCTGGCAGAGAGATGTTCGTTATCCAATAAATGATTCCCGGGGCGGAGGTACCCATAACCGCCTCCCGAATTGTGAAGGACAAAGATATAAAGGACATTCACATTTTCCAGGAGATTTTGAGGATGCGGGAATATAATATCCACATTTAAAATCTTCCATGTCAAGGCTTGAACAGACATAAAAGACGTACATTTGAAATTATAATGTTAAATTAAAACTTGAATCAGAGATGCTGACAAAATGTCTGAAAAGAATTTTCAATTTAACACGATAAATTTAACATCAGATTTCGCGTGGAAATTTACACTAATTTAAAAAAAGAAGAAAGTGATTTGGAATAAATTACACTTGACAAGTCAACGTTTACAAAATTCTTAAATTCCACAACGGGGATATAACTTCCACACTTCTCAAGAAAATTTTGTCTTCACACATTTTAACAACCTTAGTAGAAATTTTAAAAGGTACAAACCATATAAAGCGAATTCACAAATTTCATCAAAACAAGGTCAGAAGTTAAACATAAGAAGATATTATTTTAAAATGGATTGTTTCTGAAGTAATATCTTGTTTCTTTCTATATAGAAATGAAAATTTTTAACAACATCATTAATTTCAGATATGAAAATTTGTATTGTTATTCAGTTATCAATATTTTTGATGTTTTACCGAATCACATAATACATAATGATTATGATCATATAATTATAAGTTTTATCACAACTTAAGAAGTAAGGCATAAGGAAGATATTTAATAAATGATGATTCTAAAGCAACTTTCTGCAGAGAAAAACAAAAGAAACGAGCAACTTCAGTTTAATTACATTAACTTCTTCAACAATATTCAGATGTTCAGTTATTGAAACACACAACAATGGTTAAGTAAGTTGGAGATTGTGAACTTTAAAGCAGATTTTATAGGTCAGATTCTATATTTTCTTCTAAGCTTATAAAAAGTTAATAAAAAAATACTCGATTATTTCAAAGGCAAATAAATATGTGTTCTTCTGGCAATCTTAATATATAAAACAAAGTCGGGTTAGTTACACCATTTATAAGTCGAAAACGGCTGGACCGATTTTAATGATCTTTAATTTGTTGGATTTGTATCCGCCCCGAATAGCAGAATAGCTATTAAAACATCAGAAAAATTCACGAAAAAAATAATTATAAAGAAAATTCTTTTCATCATTAATTTTGTATGGAACGAATTCTCATCTTTTGAAAGAGCTGCAGGAATATTGTGGTAAGTATAATGTTGGGTAGTGAGTGAATTCAAAAATTCAAAAACGTCAAATGTCAATGTGCTAATTGTTTTGCTTTTATTCTTAAACATACAATGCTGCCCCCTTTTCTTACACACAAAATGTCAACAGTCGAAAATAGGACAAACGGTGAACGTATGTCAGCACCCCTCCAAAGGAAAAATACAATAATTAAAATAAATCTCCCTCACACGCATAAAGAAAATGAAACGCAATTCCCGTTAGTAAGTGAAAAAGTAAGAAAATCACAAAAATTATAAATCCGTACCAAACGCCATCTCTGATAATGACAAAAACAAAACACGGACAGTTGCGCATCGATAATGCTTCATTGTGTAATTTTTAACATAATAAACAAAACTGAATATAATTCAGCACACAGTTTTTCAAGTTTTTCGACTGCCACACTAGGCACATGCCCGTATTATGGTAGAAATAAGTTAACACTAATAAGGGAACGTACCCATACTACGTGACACGTTTAGGGGGGGGGGGGGTTAAAAATTGCAAAAAGTTGGTCACGTGGTATGGGTACGTTCCCTCAGTTACCACAACGATTATTGATTCTGAGGCGGTACGAAGTTCTCGGGGACAGCTAGTATTTAATAAAACATCTAAAATATTTCTAAGCGATCTAATGTTCAAACCAAAATCAAATGATTTTACATTGCTTAGTATTTAGCATCAGCCTAATCTCTTAATTGTAAATAACTTAGAAAGGTCCATAAGCTACAACTTCAGCATAATATTAGTGTAAGTCACTTTAGGAACACATTGTATAAAATCTAACATTGCAAAAGTGGCGTCATATTTTCCATTATAATTATATCTTTTTGACCGCTCGCAATTTGATATCTCCTCGACATCAAATTCTCTTTCAAAATCTAATAAGATTACTATCAAAAGGCGAAAATACTTTCGGCAAATAAGATTTATTCCCGTCCCAGTGTTTGCGGATTTCATTAAATTGGACAATTTCGTTTAGTGATTTCGGGGAATGAAAAAAATAGAACGCTTCAGGATGTGCGAGAAGAAATTTTAATATGTAAACACACAAACAAAACACTTTGATAAAAACATAATAATAATATTATATACCAGGGTCGCAAACATTTACGTTATAACAATTTTTCGCAAATCACTCAAGTTGTAATTTTTTAAAAAAGAATTTAATACGGGCGGGTCGTTTGATAGATTCTCCCACCCTAACGAAGGGATTGTGGTCTTTAGAGGACAGGCGTCGGGTGGGAATGCTATCCTTGTTCTACCGGTATTTCAATAGAAGATGCTCTGAGGAACTAGCGTCATTGATCCCTTCGGCACCGGTACATAGTCAGGAAACAAATCAAACGCGCTCCGCTAACGCGAACGGGTCGCGTCTCCGACTTGTTCTTGAGTTCAACAGCTGTGGAACGATTTACCGGCCTCTGTGTTTCCTCCTTTCTACGACATGGATCTCTTCAAGACCAATTTTCATTCCTTCCTCTCCTCAAAAAGTCCCTCCACACAGCATGTCAAATGACATTGGCCCTGAGGGAAATTACTTTCCTCATGGCCTCCTGTGTGGAGTTATTATTAACAACATATATATTGACACTGTCACATGAGAACGGGTCGCTTCTTCGACTTGTTCTTGAGTTTAACAGCTCGGCTGTGGAACGATTTACCGGCCTCTGTGTTTCCTCCTTCCTACGACAAGGATCTCTTCAAGACCAATTTTCATTCCTTCCTCTCGTGAAAAAGACCCTCCACACAGCATCTCAGATGACATAGGCCCTGAGGGAAATTACTTTCCTTATGGCCTCCTGTGCGGAATTATTATTAACAGCATACATATTGACATTGTCACATGAGAACGGGTCGCTTCTTCGACTTGTTCTTGAGTTTAACAGCTCGGCTATGGAACGATTTGCCAGCCTCCGTGTTTCATCCTTCCTACAACATGGGTCTCTTTAAGACCAATTTTCATTCCTTCCTCTCGTCAAAAAGACCCTCCACACAGCATCTCAAATGACATAGGCCCTGAGGGAAATTACTTTCCTCATGGCCTCCTGTGTGGAGTTATTATTATTATTACCCAGAATCTAATGTTAAAAATTTGAGTATTGTACCAAATAAACGGCACACTTTTTTTATGTACTTAACTACATAAACAACTCAAATTCCGATTTTTCGGATATGTCTGGCTAATCAACTGGATTCTTTGTATAGATTAAAAAAAAAAACCCTTCATAAATACTCGTATATGTGAACTTTATCATGTTGAAATGGTAGTATTCTTATATTTTTTGATTATTATTGTCTTAAAGTCTTCCACTATACAAAATCAAATTAACATTGAAAAATGTCCTTCACAAGGACAATTATTATACAAACTCCGTAAAAAGGCAATATGTTGTTTAGATGAAAAAACAGTGCCTCGGTAAATACACAACACAATGTTTGTGTTGTGTATTTCTATTCAATTTAATTCTCACATTTTGCCATGTAAAACTTTTTCGGCTTTTTTAGTTTGTGTGTTTCGGGTAGCGGGAAAACAAATTTTCAATTTCAAATCCAGTCCCAACACACTTTCCCGCACTCTGTTTAATTATTCATACAGGGTATTTTTTCCGAGAAATTGGTAAATTTGGCAAAACGCGAAACGCGAAAGAGGCTTAGCTTGACAAACAGGGAATCAAACCAAAACTCTGCATTAACTTTATTCAGT
The DNA here is from genome assembly GCA_917880885.1 of Limnephilus marmoratus. NCBI lineage: Eukaryota > Metazoa > Arthropoda > Insecta > Trichoptera > Limnephilidae > Limnephilus > Limnephilus marmoratus. The sequence goes on from OU862929.1 coordinate 43,109,217, forward strand.
TTCACCGTACCTAAATTAAAATTGGATTTAAAAGGTGTGCAACTCGTGGATATGTTGAAGGTGACATTCAAACATACATTTATCTTTTCTTCTTGGTGTGCCCTATCAGGGCGATCACTCTGGAATATGTCTCTCTATCTTGCGCTGTCCGGAATAGCTCCTCCACACTTCTAACGTTCTAACGCCGGTCCACTCTTGTACATTTCGCAGCGAAGACATTTGTCTCCTACCAGGCTCTCGGCGACTCTCTATCTTGCCTTTCAATATTAATTGGAGCAACTGATACTTCTCCCCTCAAAGTATGTGACCCAGATCTTCCTAACTTTTATCAACGTAAGCAGATCTCTATCTGCTCTAGCCCACCTTGAATTTGTGTTAGTGACCATGTCGGTCCATCGGACCTTAAGCATTCTCCGGTGAAGCCACATTTCAAAAGATTCTACCTATTCATGGTATATACTTTCAAGGTCCATGTCTCACATCCATACAGCAAGACCGACCACACATAACATTTTAACATTCTCTGCCTTAGTTTTAATTGATATTGTCATTACACAAGAGGGATTTCATTTTACTGAATGCAGTTCTTGCTGCTTCAATTCTGCACCTAACCTCTACATCTGGGTCAAGAGTCTCCGTGAGAATACTGCCGAGGTATCTAAATCTTTCCACTTTTTCGACATTGCAACCATTTATAATAGACTAAAAGCACAACCAAATTTCAACAGCTTTTCACTTTAATTTCAAAAGCTTACTGAGAAATTATTTTATATAGCTCGTTGTTAGTAAAATTAGTCCGGGTTTGAATCTTCTTAATAGTTACTATTTAACAGAATACTGAGAATACAAAACAAGCCAGACTTTGGCAGGAAAAATCATAAACAGAACATCAACATTGAAAGATTTGTCTGCGTTAATAATAAATATTCTTTGTAGAAATTTTAGAAAATTTGGAAAGGCACGTTGGCGGGGACCCACAACGTACCATTGTTTACCTTCTTCGTCGCACCCCACAAAACCAAACTTTTATTTTTATCAAAGTTATGAAAAGGCAGATATTAAAATCAAAATCTGCATTCGCACAATTATAAAAGAATACGGCGTTTTGTTTGTTCTAGCCAATGAGAGGCTCTTTGTTGAAGAAAGAAATGTAGCACAGCGGGTTTTTTTAGGAAAATTTGAAAATAATTCATACTGCATTGGAGTGAAATGAAAATTTCATCAATTTAGAAAAAATTAAATTACCTAGGTATAACGTGAACCTTTTGCCTGGCGTCCAGAAAAACCAATCTTTAGTATGTTGGATTAAATTATCACTTTGGCGAAATGCTGAGCTAAACTAACTAACTAACCATCAAGCCGTTTCCCCGTAGGGGTAGGCAGAGAGGACTCGGTCTTGGCACACACTCTTTGCCTCACTCACATTCATACATCGTCTCATACATACTCTTCTATTATTCTGACTCTTGACATGGCTTGAATTTCTCGGCTTTTATCTACTATAATGAGCATGTATCATACATATAAACCTTCCTCTTGAATCAATCAATCTATTGGTGAAAACCGCATGAAAATCCGTTGCGTAGTTTAAAAGATTTATGCGCACATACATTTTGAGCGACTTCATTTTATACTATGTAATGATGATATATTGATTATAGTCACAATTGACACATTCCCCTACGTAGTAACTTCCAATATAAAGTACCCTCCCATAACATTAATTTTTGTAATATATGTTATGTGTGATGTATAATAAAATATTATTTTCATAAATTGTTCAGAGTTTGCGTTTTAGTAATTAGCAACGCTGAGAAGATAAGATTCACTACTTTAGAAGAAATAACGAAGATTCTGAGATAAATCGTAAAATACACAAAATAAGTTATTACCTGTTATTCTGAGCGCTATTCCGGCGGGAAGAATATTTAGATAGGGAAACGCTTCGCAGCACTATTTCAAAGCATAATACTTAAGCGAGATTTATTTTGCTTAGGTAACGTGGAAATACCAAAACGATCCGGCGAACAAAATTGGTCTGTTCAAAAATAATAATTGTCTCATTAAATCAAATCCTGGCGGATAAGTTCGGGTTCTTATTTGAATAACCCAAAATATTGTTGGCGAGATGGTTTTTACGCGGAGGTTTCTTTTATAAGACTAGCTGACCCGACGAGCTTGTTGGATGGTTTGAGAGGAATTACAAGACCGGCATGGAATGCCGATCTGGTGTCGAACAGAGATAATTTTGAATGCTTTAAAAAGTTTGTAAAGTCTTGGGTGGAGAGATGGCCTGTGCTTAGAGTTGCTGACTTAGATTAAAATCATCTTTGTTTCAGGTGCCAAACGTATTGCTCTTGTCTCTCCATGGTTACTCCTCCGTCTCAATTTTATTATTGCCTATGCTCGATTGCTTTATATTTCTGTTATACTCTTGTTTTTACATTTCTTGGTTTACCAAGAACCGGTTCACCGTTTGGTGGTATGACTACACTGTATTTATTATTCTGTTTTTATTTATAACTACTGTTATACATTATTATTTTTTTGCTCTTTACTGCTACGTAATCTTCATATTATTTTTTTTCTTTTTTCTCTATTTTGTTGCTTCAATTTTTTGTTGATCACGCCTTTTTACCTGTCTTATTTGGTTTTATTATGTTACTAACTTCTTGAATTGTGACTAGGTTGATGTACTGAACTCCATTGTACTGTATTGTCCAACTCCCCACCATGGGGGCGGATAGACCCGGTCCCTGCATCCAGTCAGGTGGCAGAATTCTGGTAGGGCCGTCCCACTAACGCCCGTGCCTCCCCCGGCGTCATGAGCGAGCTTGAGGAATGTTTGCGCGAGCCCGGTTCCCTTCCGTCCTGCCTCCGGTGACCCGAGGCTCACATCATTCCCCAGGGTCTTTGGGAGTATCTCCCCCCCCCCTCCACAAACACTTCTTCAAGGGTACTTTTGGGAAACTGGCTAAGGGACGCGGGCGTTTGGGCACGTTGCGACCAGGCCGCTTGCCCGCTCATTCTCGCCGGGACTGCCCCGTGATAGTGGGACAAACTGCCCCCAATATCTTTCTTTTTATATATTTTCTTTGGTTTTAATCATACTTACACCTGTAAATATTTTTCTTTTTATTTATTATTTTACTCAACTAGATGCTGAACCAACAGGCGAACTATTTTTATCTTTTTAATTACTGCAAATGTAAGTATGCATACATTTTACTTTTTTTACTAACAATCATGCATGCAGGGACATTGGAGGGTCTAGATTCGTTTCAAAATAAATGTAGCTTCCTTTTTACAAAAAATTAGAGTCCTGACGTGTGCGGCTAAGGAGGTTAAACAATCAGTTTCCTCACACAGCCGTGGGAAAGTGGTGGGTCCCCTCCAATGACCCGACGAGCTTCATACCGCCCCAGAATCAATAACTGTTGTGTTAACTTATTAGCTGTATTAAATTCACTTTATTTTAAACCCCTCCGAATTTTCGCCAATATGCACTTGAGTTGTCTCAAACAAAATGACATTTTACGAAAACTTTGTGTTATTACCGCGTCACAATTAAAGCTCTATAAATGAAACATTTCTGTACGTAGCCGAATAGTAAACACTGTTTTAGAAAGGTTACAAAATAAGCTTTCGAATTATTATATTAGAAATAAATATTCAGATTTGTAAATATTAAAATTTAGCATGCAAACATTAAAAATAGGTAAAAATGACTCACGTGATGTTTTTAATGTGAAAACGGTACTAAAATCACAGATTATGTAAACAACAATACTAATTCTTTTGTATATATGTGCAATAAACACTTTTGTCATCTCACTTTTTTATCATTTCATTTAAAAAATTTTAATAAAAATTAAAAATGTCGAGCGCGGACGAGCTGCCGGTAGTAAATTTGCGCGGGAAAATATTTTTGTCAACTACGCGACTGACAGCTGATTCCTGTTATGTATTTCTATAGACAACTTGATAGAGATGTACAGCTTGATCTACTATCGACCTTTTACTTTTTGGTTTAGGGATGTAACTAAAACAATAACGGAGTTAGAACGATTTCTATGGAAACAGACGTGTAAACAAGCTTATTGTACTTGACTGCTGTCCTATTTCAAACGCTTATATCTGCTTACGTTGCGGAGGGGATTTATGTTAAAAATTACACAATGAAGCAATTATCGATGCCCAACTGTCCGTGTTTTGTTTTTGTCAGTATCAGAGAAGGCGTTGTGTACGGATTTATATTTTTTGTGATTTTCTTACTTTGCCACTTACTTATGGGAATTGCGTTTCATTTTCGTTGTACGTGTGAGGGAGATTTATTATAATTATCGTATTTTTCCTTTGGAGGGGTGCTGACATACGTTCACCGTTTGTCTCATTTTCGACTATTGACATTTAATGTGTAAGAAAGAAGGACAGCATTATATGTTTAAGAACAAAAGCAGAACAATTTGTCGTTTTTGAATTTTTGGAATATACTCACTATTCAGTACTACATATATTTATCACAATATTGCCTGCAGCTCTTTCAAAAGATGAGAATTCGTTCCATAAAAAATGTACGACGAAAAGAATTTTCTTCATAATTTTTTTGTCGTAAATTTTTCCGATGTTATAATAGCTATGCTATTCGGGGCGGAGATAAATCCAACAAATCAAAGATCATAAAAATCGGTTCAACCGTTCTCGAGTTATAAATGGTGTAACTAACCCGACTTTGTTTTATATATTAAGATTGCCGTTTTTGAAAATACGAAAATATTCGCGACACAATCGACTGCAAATTTGACAACATCAAGCTATAGGTATGCTACTACCTGCGGTCCGCGAAAAAATTGAACATTGATATATTGGCCATCAGATTAAAAAGGTTGATCATCACTGCTGTAGGCGGACTGAATGCGGGAATATGCAGAGCTTTGCAAACTAGTTTCATAAGGAAGGGTATATTGCAGATATGTCAAGATAAAACTTTATTGATGCGGAACACCGTGTAGGCGGAAAATGCAGAGGATTTGAACCAAAACCAATAATATAAGTTGATGCGGAACCATTTGCGGCATTACTTATTCATTCGCGAGATCAGGTTAGGTTAGGTTTTATTGTATTATTAATTATTCAATGTACATAAGTATAAAGACTGGGGCACAAAGGTGACAGTTTATTAAGTAAATCATTTAAAAATAAGATGAAAATATACAAGCCATTTTACATGTGCTCCAAAGAAAAGTTTAACCTTATAGAAGGGACGTATTTGTAATTGGAAATTCTAGGCTGATTTAGGCGTAGGCTAGATGTTCAATATTTATCACGATCCATATTGGTGGATTGTGATCCATATTGATGGTTTGTGATCCATATTGATGGTTTGTGTTCTATATTGATGGATTGTGATCCAGATTGATGGTTTGTGATCCATATTGATGGTTTGTGTTCTATATTGATGGACTGTGATCCACATTGATGGATTTTGATCCATATTGATGGATTGTGATTCATATTGATGAATCGTGATCCACATTGATGGATTATGATCCATATTGATGGATTGTAATTATATATGAGATATGTGAGTTAAAAAATTCAGAATTTATTATTTTTTGTGGGGTACCTCAAGGATCAGTTCTTGGACCACTGCTGTTTCAAATTTGCATTAAGTATATAAAATTTAATCCAACTTAATTGCACAATATGTGTACGATACAGTAAGAAAAACTGACCTTACTTCTGGTACACCAGACGTGTATATAACGGAATTCCATCGGTTAATCGCTTCAGTGACAGATGTCCTTGTCTGTGTCCGTAGTCGCAGTTTCTTAGGTCGGGCGCCACTTCGGTCAAAGCGGTCATTAGAATAATTAAGTGATAATGTCGTTAATTAGAGATTAGCGATACCAGCCCTGCTCGGCCGCTAATGGAGGTAGAAACTAAATCTTAATTATGATAATTAAGCATAAATTGTCGAGGGAAAATCCTGCACACCGTTTGATTAGATACAATAAATTTGAACTTAGTGGAAAGGCTTTTGTAAAAAGCGTTAATAATAATAGTTATTAATTGAAATCATTGAAAAGAGTTTTAATCACCATGTAGAAATCTGATCAAATAGCAGTAAAAGCTCTCGAACATTGAACTCTGGCGTCAAGAAATTTGCAAAAAAAATTAATCATTGGTCGAGAATTTTAGTGTCAAGAATTTGGGAGGCGGATATGGATACCGCCACCCCGGGAACCATTTATTACTCTACCATAGGTCACCCCAAATGGCCGTATCGAGAGGGACTGGTTGAGGGAAGTCTTTTGGAAGAATGTAAAAAAAAATGGGCTAAGGTACAGTTTCTGAAATGTCGAACATTGGGAAGTCTATATATTTATCCACCAATATATACAATCTTAAGGCGCCGCATCCTAGCTCAAAAAGAAGAAGATGGAGCGATATGTAATTGCGATTGTTGGATAGAGCGCGCTAATATTTTAAATGATAAAATTGAAGCGAAAATTGTAAAAATGTTTAATAAAACACGACTCCTTTAAAATAGAGCAAAAATCTCGTGGAAGGTATCTTAAGTATCATTTAAAGTAACCTTGTGATTTTTTTCACAATTATAACTTGTAAAAAAAGTGAAAAGAACGTGTTTATAATAATTTTCTGAACATATTTAGAGATTTTTTTTAACGAGGGAATTTCATATAATTTGCGTTTCGGCGTAGAACGCATCTAGATATTATCTTAAAAAATAACATATATTTTTTAGAGCTTAGAAACTTCAAATATTTACGGGAGATATGTAAGAAATCGGTAGAAATTCGGGTAGCGGCGGCTTACGTATGATTTGTTTGTATGAACTCTAATTGTGTCAAAAACTATTTATAATCTTGCACTAGATGTAATCAAAATACCTAAGGCTTTTACAATATTCAGGTTCAAAATTTTCCGAGATGCATCTCTAAAAACCTGCACAGAAAACTTCGTACGGACTGAAGCTAAGAATAATGAACACGTCTTCATAAAATGTGTAATAAAAGTTTTAGATTCAGTATCTAATTGCTATTATCCCGGCAAACTGCAGAATTGGAAGCGAGACTGCAAAACGGAAAAGAACACTGTTTCCTAATAGTACCAACCCGAAGTTAGTCGAAGAAGTTGAAAGAAGGGGAACGAAGCGAAGTTAGCCGCGGATGCCGATGGCCTCCGAAAGTGTGGGAAACTTCACAGCTACTCTGGCGCCAAGAATCCAGTTCGAAAACATAAGGAAATTAAATTAAAAAGTTGGTGTCAGAGGTGGTAGCTACCGCTAGCCGGCATGGCGCCATAGCGGGTAAAATATGAATGATAATTTATTAATTTCACAGGTTGTCTGCCTGCTCCCCCACGACTAGAGAAAGTTTCATTTAAACCTAATAATAATTAACCTTTAACCTGCCTTAGCAATAAAAATGGGTGATACTGATTTCTTCATAATCTATGGTTTTCATGAACTACAGGTATTGGAAACGATGACAACTGACAACTCAACATGTGCAACTTCATCATTTGTGCAATTCACACGCGGTAGAAGTGAAACCTTCAGAAAACTAAAGTACACAAGAGTGGGGAGGCTGCGAAGCACCGCAAAAAGAGGAGACCGACAGGCTACGAAGCGCCAGACAAAGAGGAGACCGATTATACTAATATCTCAGGCTAAATCCTATAGTTGTATGTTTGTCTTTTCTTAGTGTAGCCATTTTTCGTTCATCGAGTTTCAAATCACAACGGTGCTAAGGAAGTTTTCACTTTAAAAACTTTGTTAAATAAGTTACGTAAGGTTAGGTTAGGTTATAGGTTATTTAAAAAAATCATAATTTTTAATTACTTTTCAAAGTGGTGTTAAAATGCCACTTTGTGAAGTTGTCATCGAACCATTGAAAAATGGATTATGAAAATTGTTGGTTCGTTAGATTATTTTTGGCTATCTGCAAATGTATGTTTTTAGTTCTTTTTTATGTGAATATCACAGTGAGACTACAGCATCCCCAATTGGAGTATGTTGTGAGGCTGAAGGTAGTGGGGAGGGAAAGGAGATGGGGAAGAGGAATCTGGCTATTCAAATCTGGTCACCAAACACAGCTAAGGCCATTTCAATCAACGTTTCAGTTCTGAATATTGGTCCTATACCAGGGCGATACTGAGGGTATCTTCATTAGCGTCATAGCTATACTCATTCTCATTGGGACTGCCCGGTGGTCAATGGAATACTTTCTCTGGCTTTTCTTTTTATATACTTTATTTTCTTTCCGCTATTATAGTAATTACTTATATTATAACATAATCATATAACTGTTTTTTCCTCATTACTTATTTTATTTACAGAAGGTTTCTTCGACTGGTCATAGCCGTTATTTTTATTTTTCTTTTACTAACACTATTTTCTCTTTTTGATGTTACCTATTTAAGTAGAATTATTCCACGGGCTTCTATTTATCTGTTGTATAATGTTAATGTAAATACTTGCATACTGCTTACTAACCCCGTATGCATGGACATTGGAGGGTCAAGAGTCGTTCAAATAAATGTAGCTTCGTTCAAAAAAAAAGTAGAGTCTTGACGTGTGCGGTGAAGGAGGAAACCATATGTTTCTTTATAACGCCGTTGGGAAAGTGGTGGGGTCCCCTCCAATGAGGGTATCTTCCACTCTGGAACATGCCTCAAATATACTACTTATTATTTTACATTAATTGTGAATGAACACAAATTAATCAAATGAAATTTATTTGCGCACACCGGGATTCGATCCCGCGACCTTCGGATTACGAGTCAAGAGCCTTACCCCTCGACCATGGAAGCCATCAATATTTGCAAGAATAATTAATAACAGTTGCAAGATTTTCCGCAGCATATCAAAAACTATTTTAAAAAAATTGTTTATTTTGGAAAGCTTCCAAAAAAGCGCTATACAATGAGTTATCAATAATTTTTCAAGTAAACAAATTTTCCTCGCTATTATTTGATAAATATATACTTACTAGCAGGTTCCCGACATGCGTTGCAAGGCCATATTCAAAGAAATACATTCTTTCTCCTTGAATCACCTTGTGAATCACCCCGTGCGTCCCCGTTCCACTCCCGCCCCCCCTTCCTAGCTAGCTTTATAAATTATAGCCTATATGTTATTCTGATGAATGAGCTATATTATTGTAAAGTTTCATTCAAATCCATTCAGTAGTTTTTGCGTGAAAGAGTAACAAACACACATACATCCATGCAAAATTCATACATTCGCGTTTAAAATATTAGTAAGATTTTAAAGCTGCATTTGCTATTTTGTTTGTTTAAACGAGAGAAAAATAATTAAAGATTTCAATTTTACAAAAGAACTGTGAACGCGCGGAAAACTGTCAACCTAATATTTATTAGTCAATTTTCCCGCTTTTCTTGGGAGAAATGGCCGAGGGTATTCCCAGCAGCAGGTGACAAAACGTTTTAATTCTCGCCTAACAGCAGGTGCGGAATGAAAATGGAAATGTATTACCGCGAAGCTAATACGACAGCTGTTTAAGTACCATTTGAAAATAAAATCTCACTTTAATTGGTTGGTTAGCATGGCCAAAAACAAATCGAGTCTACCAAATCAAATCCGTTTGAATATGGGGACAATATGACAATATGTGTATAATCACAACAACAAAGTTTATAAACCAATCAGCACAAGGCGAAGGAACCTTATTGGGTTCAAATAAGTTGAGAATGTTTTTTTTTACAAAACACAAATTAAAAAATATATATTACTAGCTGGTTCCCGGCATGCGTTGCAATGCCATATTCAAAGCAATAAATTGTTTCTCCCTGCATGTCCTTTCCCGTGCGTCACCGTTCCCTCCCGCGTACCCTTCCCCTCCCACATTCCCCCTCCACCTTCCCCACCTTCCCTCTGCCCTCTCCCGCTTCACCGTCCCGCTTCACCGTCCCTCCAACCCATCCCACATTCCATAAATCAGTCCCAGTACATTAAATTTTCAAACAGCTCGCGTGCCACATATTACAATTTTACTTTTCAAATTTTCATTTTTCATATATTACAAATATTAATTTATGTAGATTATAAGAACAATCAATCAAATTTAGTATCTAACATAGGTACCTATTTAAAATATCTATAATTCTTGATTCGATTCAAAGTATTAGGCGAGTACTTCAAATAAATTCATTAATAATTTAAAGATTTTCGAAAAGTGAATTTTAATTCTTGAAAAATGTCATTCTTAATTTTTGACATTTTCGTAAGAGTTTTTGTAATGATTAAAAAAATTTCAGATGTATTGTCATGTGGTTGTAATAATGCAGAAATATTCACGGGGTTTAAATAAGGTATTTTGAAAGTTTCAAACTAACTTTCCAATGATATACATAGACATCTGACATACTCATTTATCCACAAGCAATAAATTTTGATTTTTACATATTATTTAATTAAAACGTAACTACCTACCCGTGGGATATTTATTAATTAATCTACATAAAATCAAAGATTTTTGAAGGTGAAACTTTTAATAGAAATGGTGTAAACATAGCAACAGAATAATTTGAATATTTTTGCGAAAAATAAAGGTTGTTTGAATGAGTTTTAAACCGTTGAAAATGGTATTATTGTATACGAGAAAAGTTTGATATTTATTTATTATTAGAATACCAAACGGGTCAGTACCAGACCTGCTTATTTCAACATTGTTTTCTAATCTAAAATAAAAATTTAAGCAAATTTTCTGAATTGTTACGAAGTTGGTTTAAAGATATTATATACACAGACCAATTAACATGAATTATCATAAATTATCTTCTTCCTTGCGCTGTCCCAACTCATTACCTAGGTAGGCTGTTGGGGTCGGCTCTTCTCGTTCTCAGGTTGTAATTTCTCCTGTTCTGGGTATCACCTTCTTCCAGGCCGTTTTTCTGAAGAATTTTGGCGCATTGAGTCATCCAGGAGTTCTTCGGTCTTCCTCTGGATGGCTGTCGATGAAGCTCCATAGACATTGCCTGCCTCACTGTGTGGTCCGATGGTCTCCGTCTTATGTGTCCATACCACCTCAACTGTCGTTCCTCCAGCTTACTATTTATGTCTGTGACACCCAGGCTACCACGAATGCGTGAACTTTTGATCTTATCTTTTAGTGATACTCCTGCCGACCATCTAAGCATTCGCATTTCTGCTGTTTCGAGTTGCCTAGAGTAGGAGTTGTACATAGTCCAGCATTCGCAGCCATACATTATTGCGGGTCTTACAATATTCTGGTATATCTTTCCTTTAAGTTTTATAGGCATTTTGGAGTCACATAATATTCCTGTTACGGATCTGAATTTAATAATGAATTATCATATATTATATCATAGGGTAATTACTACAACTAGTTAATTCCAAAATCAGCGTTTTTGAGTTACATACTAAACGCGTAATTTTATTTCGTCGTCTATGAATGCCATAAACAGGAAAGTCGTAACGCATTCGAATCATTAATTTATTTGAATATGTTTTTGTTGATATCTCCAAAAAATGGTATCGTTTAATTTTCTATTCTTAGGTAACTTTAGTTACCACGTGTGATTTTCCATGTTTCAATTAGGTAACTACACTTGGCTAGTTTTAGCTTTAAAATTTGTGGAATTGTTCAAGTTTTATGTTTTAGTTTATGAATTGCTTAATATTTTACGATCAAAAGCATTTCCGTTAATTGTTTTTGGGATGTTATGCCGTGTTGAGCTACCTCCTTCTTTGGCCAATGTTTCGGACAGCGTTACAGCGTCCATTATCTAAAAAGTCTAAGTAAGAAAGTAGCGCAACACGGCATAACACCCAAAAATAACGAAAAAAGCCATTATCTTGAAGTACATATTACGGTTCCCAATACACAAATCTATAATTTAATCATACTTCTCTACATATCATAAATTAAAGTCCTCCGCCGCGTCTGTCTGTCTGTCTGTTCGCGATAAACTCAAAAACTACTGAACGGATTTCCATGCGGTTTTCCCCCATATTCTATGCATGAGGAAGGTTTAGGTATATAATTTGTCTAGATTTTGAGTAAAATGATTGAAATTTAAAGGCAGACTGTGTGTGGTGGACGAGCGGGCTGGCAAGCGGGTGGTGTGGATTTGATTTGTATAAAAATCTACAGTTTTATGCCGAGCATGATAAAATTTTGCACATGTGACCTTTAAAACAAAAGAAATATCACTGTCTACATTTGATTTCGAAAACTCTGGGTTAAGCCCGAGCATCGCCCGGGACTCCAGCTAGTATCAGTATAAATATATAACAACCCATTTATAAGATTGATTACCATCTTATAATTCAATTTCCCAATAAAAAGTTGATTTAAGAGTTACCTAATTGTGGTAAGTACCCCACGATATATTGAAAAGAGAATAAAACCAAAAATTGCTGTGAAAATCGATAAGAGCGCTTGTTGATTCGTCTGACTATAACAATCGAGCGTCGTCTTATTTAACATACTATCGAACACTTCGACTGTATTTCTAAATACGATCAAACTGTCGGCATCCAGTTTATACTAAGTGATTCCGTGAATTCTACATGTAAAATCGTTGAAAATATTCCACGGGGAAACTAATAATATATTTACAGTCGCTCTTCTAAGCTTTGCCTGCTAAATATTATATTTAGTGCGTAAATTATTATAGCGCAAAGCCATTTGATAAACATTCGATTGAGTGCTCTTGCGGAATATCTAGTTCGATGAGAGTTTTAGCGGGAATAAATAACTTAGTGACTTCCCAAGTAGGCGAGCTTGCGTCTTATATAGGTGTGCTGGGAAGGTACCTACTGGTGGGAAATTCCACAGATAATACAAAAATTTAGGTATGGAATCTACGTTGGCGAAGGCGCATTGAAGGATATTCCATAGATTGAACAAAATAATAGACGTATAATCATTACTCGTGAACGTGCACGGCGGGAAATCTATAGATTTTACAAAAATGTAGATGCATAATCGTACTCGATGGACATGTGTGAAAAAAAAGTGGCGGTGAATTAAACAAAACTTGTAGTGAATTAAACAAAATATTGATGTTTTCTAGTAGAATATTTCAAAATGTCACCAATTTACCTGACCGTTATGCCTCCCGGTGCTGTTTTATAGTATATTTAACGTGTAAAGCAGACACGCATAAATTAAAATTCATTTATAGTGAACATTTGAATATAAATTTCATCAGTATCCCAAAACATAGTATTTGGAGATTTCTGATTAATCAACTGGACGATCGATACGTATATATCTATTATATTATTATTATTGTATTAATGAGTATGCTAAACAAACACCAGTTAACTAGTGTTTTCATCTACTTTTATTTAATCATTATTTCTCTTCTTTTTTTTACAAAATATTTATGTTAATTCGCTTGTCCTAGGAATTCCTCCTAGTTGAACAGTCAAAACATTTTACAAATGTATAATTTGTATATCTAGTACTAAATACATAAATAAAATAATTATAATAGGAGCATAGTCATAGCTTTCATTAAAATAGTATAATAATATAAATTTGTTTTCCCAAAGTGATATTTTTGGTAAAAAAGTTTAACGTTCTGTATGCGATTCTTTCACCATTGGAAAAACATATTTATTATTTCTGACAAGGTATTTTTAACAGTATTGTGGCCCCTTGTGGAAAATTAATCACAGGGTTATAATAAACGAGTTGGGATTAATAATTTTATCTGCCGTATTTTCACACAACCAAACTTTATAATATTTGTATCTCAAAGGAACTATAAATTATTCTATATTTTACGTTAAAGAATTTTTTGTTTAATATTTAACGTACCCTATTTAACGTTCACACGAACACTATGAGCTTTTATTAATGGTATATAATGCGTACATATTATTTAAGAATAAAGAGGAAATAACTGCAGTAGAAAACATCCCATTTTTAATTTGGGAGGCGGTTATGGGTACAACGCCCTGGGAACCATTTATTGGGTAACCAACACCCCTATTTCGCCACGTTTGGTCTAGGTCTTGGTAGCACACGCCTTTACTCACCACGTGCGTGGTGGGCTGGATCGGGAGAGATTAATTTTTTTTTTTTTTTTTTTACAGTGTATACCGCACAAGAATCTCAACTGCTCCCGTCTGGAGCCAGTGAAACTATGGCATCCCCAATTGGGGTATGTTGTGAGGCTGAAGGTAGTGGGGAGGGGAAGGAGGTGGGGAAGAGGAAGATTGGGAAGTACCTGGCTATTCAGATCTGGTCACTAAACACGGCTAAAGCCATTTTCAAGCAACGTTTCAATTCTGAATGGTGGTCTTACACCAGGGCGATACTAATAGTATCTTCCACTCTGGAACATGCCGCAAATATACTATATATTATTTTAAATGAATTAATTGTGAAATAACACAAATTAATCAAATAAAATTTATTTGCGCATGCCGGGTTCGAACCCGCGACCTCCGGAATGTGAGTCGAGAGTCTTAGCCACTGGACTACGCAGGTCGTCAAAATACCTTTTAAAATTGAGGGATACCTTTTTACCTCTCAAGCCTCTCTCGACCCATCACCTTGTACCACAGTGGGAGGGATGGATTCATCCGTCACTCATTCCTGGACACATTGACCGCCAGATTCCTACCCACCCCTCATGCATTTTTCCTTCCCAGAACTTCCTTTCTTTCCCTTAAAAACACTCCTCACAGCATCCCCAAAGATGAAATATTGGAATTATTTTACTTAGGGCCTCCTGTATGGTGGTACTGTGAACACAATCCCTAAGATTTTATTGAACATCTTTATCTTAGGAAATTAATCATTTTATAACCGCAAGGGTCGGTATTAGGTCCAATTCTATTTATAATTTACATAAATGATATTATCAAAACTATTAAACATTGCAAAATTAGACTATTTGCAGACGATACCTTAATCTATATTTCGTGTGAAGATTACATAGAAGCAATTAACAAAATAAACGAAGACCTACAAAATATAGCAAAATGGCTGAAATTAAACAAGTTGAAACTGAACGTAAACAAAACAAAATATATGGAAATAGGCAATAAAACATGTAACACAGGGTTAAATTTGACAATCAATGGTGAAAAAATTGGAAAAGTAAATGAAATCAAATACCTGGGTGTAATACTCGACTCAAAACTGACTTTCACAGCAAACTTTGAATATGTGCTAAAAAAGGTATCAAAAAAGGTAAATTTTCTTAGAAGACTAAGACGTAAATTAAATAGAAACACTACGGAGCTTATTTATAAAACTATCGTTGCTCCACATTTGGACTACTGCTCTACAATGTTATATTTGGCCAGTGAAGGAAGTTTGAACAAACTAGAAGTTAAACAAAACAAAGCTATGAGATGCATACTGGGAAAAGGCAAATACGCAAGGATTAATCAAATGAGAGAGGAGCTAAATTGGATTCCAATAAAAAAAGAAAATTACTATTTAACGTGTTAATTTTTGTGCATAAAATTATGAAAAACCAAATGCCAAAATACTTTAAGGATGAAATTGTTTTTAATAGAGACATTCATAATTACGAAACAAGAAATATAAACAGAGTTCGATTGCCACAAATGAAGAAATCAAAATCACAGAATAGCCTAATGTACAGAGGACTAAAGATGTATGATGAAATGCCTGAAAGTATGAAGAATGAAGAAAGAATGAACGTATTTAAAAAGAAATGTTATGCTTACTGTAAAAATATTTAAATTTATCAAATGAAATGTTACATTGTGCTTATTAGTTTATATTCATGTAGTATAAACTAACTAAATAATTAATAAAAGAAAAATAAAAAAATAAAGGAACCTTGTTGAACCTTGAAACAGACCATTAAGTTTGTGTGGGTATCACTCATTTCACTGGTTTCAGCACAACCGAGCTTTCGCTACGTTTTAACTGAGTTCATATCTCCAACGTTTAAATATTCTAATTAATAAAGTAATGTAATACCGAAAGATTAATTTAGCAAAATATACATAGATTATTATCTAGCCGTTTGATACCTGCATTCTTCCTGTACTTACTTATGGTTTCTAAACTTAGGCACTCACAAAAATTCATAATAAGAAGCTCGAAACATGTCAAAACTCCGTGGAAAGAAGTATGATAGAAAATACTGTCTGATAGAATAAAAATTGCAACCATTAAGAAACAAACAAGGACCAAAGATCTCATAAAAACAATAAAAAAAAAGCTGAAGTGCAAGTGGTCAGGCCACACAAACAATCAGAGGAAGTGAAAAATGGTCAAAATTAATCATTAATTCGTTCACAAGTGACAAGAAGAGAAAACGAGGTAGACCATTTAGACAGCAGGTGGTACATGGACAAGAGTAGCTAATGATAGAGAGAAATGGCGACAGTTGGAGGAGGCCTTTGTCAACTAGTGACATACAGACAGTGAGTCGATGCATGATAAATGTTATAAGTGTGAAAAGTTTATTATAAATAATGTAATTTAATTTACTGTCTGAAAAGGCTATAATTATTATTATTATTATAGCCGTTTGTAGATTTAAGGTCATAAATATCAGAGAAAATGGGAAACAGCGTGGCTATAAACATAAGCTCTTTATTTTCAATTTAAAAAAGAGATTTACGATCGTTTTAATTGAAGTGAAATTTTGTTTTTGGTTAACTTCTGCGTGAAGAGGCGATATTGAGATGAAAGCACTCTTGTCCCTCGTTGAGATGAGAAAGCCGTTAACAGTTTCATTTATATATTAAATTAAATGCTGGAAAATTTTCCAAAGTGCCGATTTTCCGGTTGGGGGATATCTCCCCCCCTTGTTTCTTTAAATATTAAATCGCTTTACTTTAGACGGAAGGTTTGTCTGCCATTAATGATTTGTGAAAACGCGACGCCTTTTCCAGAAAATGGTTATTAGATTTAAAGGCTTTGAAGTAAATGGAACATTGATTATTTAATGCCTGTCGGAAATGGAAATTTTTCATCCCAATTTACGCAAAAATGAAAATGGCAGTATATTTTTTAAGCCTCGAATGCTAAAAAAATACATCAGGCAAAAAAAATACATTGAGAAAAATTGTTATTGAGTTATCGTTCCAATACCGTTTTTTTAAAGATGGATAAATAGTATAAAATATACAAATTGAAAACACAACACTGTCACATAAACATAAAACTGTCTCTATTTATCAGTGCCTATTATAAATTTCAAACTGCTAGTAGGACTGTTAATAAGACAACGCTGACACCTCAGAAGGTATAAGCAGATTGAAAATGACCTTGTGAGCCGAAACAGCTGTCACAATAATATAAACACTTGCTGAACTTAATAAAAACATGCGGTACACCACCCTTATAATTTTTGTTTGTTTAAAACTCACATTTTAAACATTTCCAGCGAATTCGAAACTATAATAACTTTTTTTATTTAAACAGACCCCTGGGGATGTAAGTTCTTTATATTGAGGATTTATAAAAACAATACCTTACCATTAATATATTTTACGTACAACGATTTTAAAACTTTATAACCCGTTTTTCAACTATAAATTTAGCGGTAAGCACCAGATTTTATTTTTCTAGACGATGAATTAATAACTTCGGGAGGGAAACATTTAGAAACATCTTAAATATTTGTAAAACGTTCTTCAGAATTAATTAAAATTATCGCGGCGGAAAGGTCGAATCTCCAGGACAGCTCCGTACGTTCGTCTAATACGCCGTGCCGCGGACGTATATTTTTTTTGTTTACACGCTTTTTTCACTTACGTCGTTAAGATTCCCACAATATTTTTCTTTGATAGGGCAAATTCGACGGTAGGTCCGTCCAATACACGGATCGCGAGTCGCAATTTGTAAACACGGCTTCTTTATTTACGTCGCCGTTAAGATTCTGAATATATTTTAGGGTATATTGTCGTCTTAAATTAATTTAAAAGTAATAATAATAGAACATTAAAAGGCCGAAGAAAATAAAAATTGAAAGCCTACGAGTGTTTAATCAACTTTCAAAAACACTTTTTAGTTTTCAGATAATTCAGAAATATTACATTTATTTGGATTTTATTGCAAAACGGAAATACTGTGACCATCGGACAAAATTTGCTCAACCTCTGGGGAGTTAAGAGACCCACAAAGTTCTAAACAAAACACCCTTTATCAAACATAAGCAAAGACGACAAAAATAATAGTAAAGAAAATATTAAAAGCAATCATAAAATCATGTGTAGAATTATTAAGTCACCCTCTAAAATAGTAATCATTGCTGGGAGGGGAGGGGGTTACTTGAAGGCTCAATCTGTTTGATTCGAACAAAAGGTAACGAGATATCAGAAGTGGTTTGGAGTAGCTTTAATAAAATCCCCGGGAATACGGAATGTTTGAACGACTCTCAAACGCGGAAAAAATAATATACAAGGAGTACAGAATTGCCAAGTAGTAAGTGGGTCGAAGAGTCATACAATCTCGTCTACCGCGTGCAAAGTTGTTAGCCTTCAGCGATGGGCGAGTCGTTCGATTCAGGATCAAAAAATGTTTTCGCGAGAGACCGAAGCGGTGAGAATTCACCTTTCGTGTTTTCTGCGTTCCGGATACTTTTAAGGATATCAAAGGACTTTCAGAATGACGTTCGTAGCCCCCCCCCCCCGTCTATTATGACAGAAAAGCTTATTTGAGATAATTACATCATTAAATACCTTATTGATCCCTCGGGTTTCTTTTAATCTTGAATAGCGACACCAGGAACATTTTTTACGCGACAAATAAAAGCCGAAATATTTTTTTCACTATTTGTTTATTTATTTATTTCAACGCCATAAAATGGCTATTACAATCCAGTGATACATGATACACAGTGGTACATAGGAGGGTAATTGCAATGATAATAATGTACATTAAACAAAGTACATATGTATGATAACAACTAGTATTTAGTTATAGGATACAAATATGTTTTACAACAAAAAAAAGAATATGAGCTCATACAAAATACACATTTTTGCGCAGAATAAATTTGTTAACATATGAGATGTTTAAACAATAATAGTTTCTCAGAGTTTGCCAATCATTTGTTGGATACGAGTCACTTTTGACATCAATAGGGGAATTAAGTTATTACATTGTAATTTTAAAGGTACTCATCTGGACAATAAGGAAATCTTAGAAATCAGAAAAATGCGAATTTGAATATTGTTAATAATCAAAAATTGTTTTTTAATGACCCATTATAAATTTAACACGTGTTCCCTTTATAAATTGTGCGCTACTGCCCGTTTTCTTTCTATCCATTTTCACCTTTCTACTGACACCGTTGTCTGTGTCTATTATTTATGGTTAGTTTTAAGTAAACCCTTAAGTGGTGAACGTTGCTCATGAAATATGTCGTTTTTTATAAACAACTAGCGAGTTCCCGGCATGCGTTGCTATGCCACTCAATAAAGAAATTGTTTCTCTCTGCGTGTCCTTTCATATTCGTCCCGTTCCCTTCCGCCTTCCCTTCCGCCTTCCCTTCCTCTCCCGCGGCACCTTCCCCTCTCGCGTTCCCACTCCGCCTTCCCCGCCTTCCCTCTCCTCACTCTCTTCTACCGCTTCCCCCGTCCCGCAAACCCTCCTCCAGAGTTCCCCTCCCCCCTCCCGAATTACATACATTCAGTTCTGATACATTCAGTTTTCAAACAGCTCGCGTGCCACCTATTGCAATTTTTATATATATAGATTTCATAAAGCCAGAACTCACTATTATGTATATATAGGAACCACCGCGGACATGCACACATCAAATCCGCAAAGTTTCATCGCATTCGGATGAATGGTTTAGCAACACATAGCGCATTAGATTTTCATATATATAGATAGATAGATAAATGTGGTAAAATGTTGTTTTAAATAAACAAAAATTTTAACAAAACAAAAAACGACTTCAAAAAATGCACTAAAAAGTAAAAAAATAATTTCATATTCTTCTACAACTTCATAATCAACTTACTTTTTCTAATCATCAATATGTAGGTACGATTGTTATTTTTGGAGTCGGTGTCAGTCAAGGTAGGTTTGTAACTACATACATGGTTATAATTGAGGTGTGCTTGTATCGCACAAGCGACTTGACGAGGCGAGAGCGGAGCCGCGGCGGCGCGGGGAGCTGTCAAGTGAACCCGCCGGGCCGGGTACCTTTGCTGACACCGACTCCAAAAATAACAATCGTACCTACATATTGATGATTAGAAAAAGTAAGTTGATTATGAAGTTGTAGAAGAATACGAAATTATTTTTTTACTTTTTAGTGCATTTTTTGAAGTCGTTTTTTGTTTTGTTAAAATTTTTGTTTATTTTTTGATTTTTAGTGAATCTGAAGTACACTAACTAATTTGTCTGAATATGGGTAAACCTACTAAACGTACTGCTCATATGAGACAGACATAATTTGACCATAGCGACGTTAAGGTCAAATTAAGAGATTCGGCCGAGTTTCGTTAATTTGTCATGGATCCGATAATCAGAACCTAACCAAACTCTCATTAAATTACCCTTGAAGTACATCCTTTCCAATAAAAAAAGAATCATCGAAATCGGTTGGCGTGGTATTGAGTTATTCGTCCATTTGTCGCGCACATACTTATGCAAATTTAAGATTTATATGGTTTTCTCATGGATGCTATTGTCGGAACTGGACCAAATTAAAATGGGACCACACGGGAAGCATCAGCTTTGAAATGAAAAAAGAATCATCAATATCGGTTCACCCAGTCAAAAGTTCTGGCGTAAAAAAAAAAAAAAAAAAAAAAAAAAAAAAAAAAAAAAAAAATACAGTCGAATTGAGAACCTCCTCCTTTTTGAAGTCGTTTAAAAAAACAGTGAGGCATAGAACTGGCAGAGGAAGGATGAAAGTAAACTGAATGCTGTTGAAATAAGATCCCTGAGACGTATGTGTGGTTAAAAAAATGTACGATCGTGTGAGAAATGTGGATATCCGCAAAGAATGTAAGGCTGATGTAAGCGTAATGAGTAAGATTAAGAAAGGGACCCTCAGATGGTTTGGGCATGTAGAGCGAATGAACGAAGAAAGTAGTGTAAGAATAGAACGCGAATGTGAATGGTAGAAGAAGTCGGAGACGCCCGAGAAAGACATGGCACGATCAAGTGAATCAGATACTTGAGTCGGGCCATGTCAAAGGTCACAATAATAGAAGAGAATGTATGAGACGATGAATGAATGTATGTGAGTGAGGCAAAGAGTGTGTGCCAAGACTGAGTTGTTTGGCGTTCCATCCTCTCTGCCTACCCATGCGTGATGGTTAGTTAGTTAGTTAGTGATGTTGTTCAAAGTTTGTAAAATAGAAGGACGAATGCATTAAAGCGAAACTAAGAAAGCTGACCTTTAAGAAATAAGAAAGACTTCACAAAAGCGCACAAGGTTACTTAGTAATTTGTTTCTCAAAACGGTCAAGGGCGAATGTTCGTACTTGAAATAATAAGGAAATCTCTTCAGCAATTTTACTTGTACAATATTATTACGTATGTATAGAGGATATTCTGCACATAGCCACTAAACGAGGATTTATGTTAATATAACGCCGACAAAAGGCAAGGCTTTAATCCTCTTACATTTCTGATCTCCTGGGAGGCGTAGGAACGAGTTTCTTTCGAGTCTTGTTTTGCTAAATCGGTACCAACCTGAGCAATTTTTTAAGGTTGTACGTGGCGCCTCTTTGACACTCGGTGTGGGCGAGTAGCGCCTCCTCGGAGGAATCATGCAATAATTCTCAGAATCATCACTCATGCTCGAGCATGACTTATCTTGATTAGGATGATTCTGTATTCGGTCGTACCGAATCTTGGGTGGTTGCGGGGAAATTAATGCCATAAAGATTAGAGAAATTGTTGCAGATACTGGTATAATACGGAGGCGTCATAACATTTATGAATCATATATGAGAAATGAGGAAATGAAGACTGGTTTTACGATCCTGCTTTTATATCTGGTAGTCTACTTGTAGTCCTAATGAAAGTACTTGTTCTTCTGAAAATAATGAAAAGAAAACCTGATGCAAACATTTCGTGGACTTTTATTAGTAGAAAGCAAATAGGTACCTATCTACTTCATATTGTGACGTTATAACAATACATGCGAAAGTTTGAATGGATGTGTATGTGTGTTTTTTGTTACTCTTTCACGCAAGAACGCATGGATTTCAATGAAACTTTACAATAATATAGCTCGTACATCAGAATAACATATAGGCTATAGTTTATAAAGCTAGCTAGGAAGACGCGGGAGGGGAACGGGGAAGCACGGGAAAGGTGATACAGGGAGAAACAATGTATTTCTTTGAATATATGGCATTGCAACGCATGCCAGGAACCAGCTAGTAGAGTTTATATTTGCACCCTGCTATCCCCTAAGGATTCAACGTCTCCTTTGCAATCTGCCCCTCTCGTCCCCCACTCCTCCGTCACCCCTCCCCTACGTGTCTTTTCCCCCTTACCCGCCTTCCCCCACTCTCGTCCTCCGCCTCGTGAATCCCCCTTCTACATTTTCATTCCCCCCCCCTAACGCGATACCCTTCTACCTTCCCTTTCTGTATTACGAATATGTTTGTAAAATGATAAGATTTTATTGAACGTGTAAAATGTAGTTACTTAGTGATGCGTACTTCTGTATAATGGTTGTAAATTTTCGACATGTATTATGATTGTAAAAGCCCTACGTTCGTTCAATAAATAAATCAAGGTATTAGAGTGTTCTTTGATGTCTTGATGTGAGTGTTCTTTGAAATTTGGACATTCGTTGAATATCCTCAAAATTGGTTATTCTATCCGTTTAAGGTATTTTGAGATTGTGCCCATATTATTTCATTCATTTACATTTTTTAATTCAGCAGGAGTGGGAGTACAGTGCAACCTCAATCTGCCATAGAACATGACATTTAAGTATTACAATTATTGTGTATTATATCGGTATTTCAGAGGCTTATATCTTCCGTGTTAACCATCTTCTTCAAGTATTTCTATTTTTCAAATAAGTTAGAAGTGTTTATAGTTTAAAACTACGAAGAAAATAATACAGCGAAAATAATCGTCCAGGAAATGTGGCCATTAGCAGAACTTTAAAGATGGAAGAAGCACTCCGAGAGTGGAAGCAAGTGAACAAGCCTTTCAATAAATAATGGAAAAGTTTCATAGGAAATAAGAAGTTAAAACAAAGCGGGGAGACAACTGCACTCGCGCAGACTTGTTCTGGGTCCTCCCAGGTTATGGAATTCTGACTAACATTTCACTAAAAGTCACAGACAAAAGATTTACACATTCAAATCTCTCAAACTAATAGCCGAGATGTCCTATAAAATATTCAATGGAAACTGTGCTCCATCGAAAGATGTTCGTAGAAGATTTGTAAAATATCACTTTTTCGAGTGTTGGAATATTGCATGACAATCTGGTTGAATATTTTTGTGATTAACTAAAACTTTGTATACATAAGAAGTGTATATAAAACCATCAAATAAATATACATCAAATCTTCATATCGCATGTCGTCATGAACTAAAAATAGTAAAATCTAGCAATTCGGAGGTCGCGGGTTTAAATCTCGGCGTGCTCTAGTAAAATTTGTTTGATTTGTTGTTTTAACAATTTAATTGTTAAAAATAATATAAGGTATATTTGTTAATATGTACTTCTATTTTTGATACTGACAATTCGTCAAAGACGACATGGCAACAAATATGGAAAAACAATATAAATTGAATAAAATTCTAGTAAATATGAAACAATTCAACTTTGTATAAACCACTTATATAATGCGTAAATCCTACCGGTTTCGGAACAAACGTTCCTTCATCAGGGAAAGCTTATAATAATTTGACAGTTTCGAACAATGTTTTATTATGGTAGGGGTGGAGCCGTTGCTAGTTATTAATGTAGATTGGGTGGGTAGGTATTAATGTAGAGTGGGTGGGTAGGGGAACAAATCCATGAT
Organism: Limnephilus marmoratus; assembly: GCA_917880885.1. NCBI lineage: Eukaryota > Metazoa > Arthropoda > Insecta > Trichoptera > Limnephilidae > Limnephilus > Limnephilus marmoratus. The sequence goes on from OU862929.1 coordinate 43,133,202, forward strand.
TGGGCTATAAGATAATATTTTTTGTTTGTTGATAATAGATTCATTATTTTTAAGGGATTTTATAATTTCCAAGGCTTCTAAGTTATCCAAAGGTTTTCCTTTATGATTAATGTGAAGAATATTTATCCCTGTATTTTTTTCAAAACTATGGTTATTTTCAATGATGTGGTTAGCGAACTCAGAAAAATTATTATTATTAAGAGACCTTAAATGTTCTTTGATTCTGATTTCAAAATTACGAGTTGTTTTTCCAATATAAAATGAGGGACAATCATTGCATTTGAGTTTATATATTCCGGAATTAGTCAATTTATGGTATTTATCTTTAGTCTTTGTCTTTTTCTTTATAAAATCCTAGTAGACTACCCCCCTGTATGTTATGTACCAGTCTGAAGACGGCTTTAACAGGCTGAAACCGGTTACGGTAAAAAAAGAATTAAGTGGAAATACGTTTCATATGTGTTTTAGTAAATTAGGTATATTTGCGGCCCATTCCAGAGTAGATATTCTCAGTATCGCCCTGGTTTAAGATCATTATTCATAATTGAAACTTTGCTTGAGATGGCTTTAGCCGTGTTTAGTGATCAGATCTGAATTGCCGGGAACTTTCCCACCTTCCGCTCCCACATCTCCATCCATTCTTCACTACCTTATACCTCACAAGATACCCCAGTTGAGGATACCATAGTCTCACTGGCTCCAAGCGGTTGGGAGCAGTTGGAACTCTCAATCAATTTTTTTATGTGAATACCGATTCACATAAAAAAATTGATTTCGTAATTTCTAACCGAAAATATAGCAAAAATGACATGTAAATTCGTAAATATACAAATTGTTGTCTCCCTTACTACCATAGTGAGAAATACGATCTAAACGGTGTTAGAAAAAACAAAATACCACGTTTTATATTAAAATTTAAAAATTAACCATAAAATATGTAAAATGTACACACCTTTTATGAAATCAAAGTTTCGGATCGCAATTTGAAAAAAAAAATTGATAATTTGGATTGGTAATTTTTTATTAATTATTTTTACATGGAACGACAAACACATCGAGGTGACAATAATTAAAACTTTTTTGTGTTTGCATGGAAAAATTTTATTTTCCAAAAATTATGTTTATTTCGAAGTACAAAATTGTCTTAAAATCACTTTTCAAAAACAGTTTAGTTTTCGGATTCGTTTAGAAATATTCCATTTCATTTGATTTTATTATAAAACGTAAATATTTTGACCCTTTGACAAAATATGGTCGAGGTCGGAGGGATTAATAATAATGACTTAGCTACAAAATTATTGATTATACCATTTTTATTTTTCAATCCAATCCATCTGCCTCAAAAAAGTTACCAGTCGTTGCTACTAACGAGTAGCATTTATTATCAAAACCAATATTAATTGCTTATCGGAATTGAACAGAATGAATTAATTCATTAACAAATTGATTGAGTGTTCAAACAACCAAATCCCATTTCCCAAATGATAAATTGTACTGAAAATTTAAATTCAGCGGTGATCAATTAAACACAGATAAAGGGAAATAATCTCTTTTAAGCCTGCGATATCCACCCAAAATCGTTGTTTTGCCAGGGAAAGCTTGTACAATGGAAAACAAATTCTACAAACCAAAATAACATTAAAAGAAATATCATTTTTGTAGCAACCGAAAACTGTAAGGAAACGAAATGACTTCAGAATTGAAAACAAACAAAATAACAAACCAAATTGGTATACGTTTTTAGATTTTCACAGCCAAAAGTATTTTCGGTATTTGTTTTTGGGGTGTTATGCCGTGTTGCGCTACCTCCTTCTTTAGCCAACGTTTCGGACAGCTGTATGATGTTTGTGATGGTTTGAGATACCTAAATAAAAATAAATTTTAATAAACAAAAAAATATATCTACAGCGTTTTAATACAGAAATTAAAATGTAAATACTGCGTACGATTGCCACACGTGTTTAGATAAGTCACGCATTAATTATTACCAATTATTTAGTTACGCATTAATTCGAATTGATTTTTAATTCCTATTTGGAAAGCCAAAATTAAAACAAAAGGAATGCTGCGTTCTTCTGTTGCCTAAAAGATATTTTCGGCAAGTTAATTTTTAAAACAGTTCCGAATAGAAAGTCAGAGTGACTAGAAGTTTGTTCTGACGAGGGAGACATAGTGTACATCGGTGGATCTCCGTCGACCTGTGAGCTAATACTTCGTTTAATTTTGAGTTTCATATATTAATATTGATTTACCATTTAATATTCTGTTCAATTTCTTGAACTGGCGCCCTGCAATAATTTTCACAACATGACGATCTATATTGAAAACATTTGATTAGTTTATATTTTAAAAACCACAAGCTATCGATATATTTTATTTATTTCAAATAATTTTAACAATTTAGTTTCTTTTAGGCTAAATACGACCCTGAGTTTAAAATATCAGAGTAATGTTATTTTATTAAAGATATTAGAGTCCCTGTTCTTGTTTTGTTTAAATGGAAAATTATAATTTAATTGTTTTGCCACAATTATTTTATTTTAATTATTAGAGATTTTGTAAACATAAAATTAATTAATAAAACTTTTTTCTTATGATACGTATAATCAGTAAATGTCTTATTAAAGTGTTGTACCTTTACTAAGCGTTATATTTGTTTATAAATGAAAATAAAATAAACGCCCGGGTTGCCGGCACTAAAACTGAAACTGAACTGAAAACAAAGGAAATAAAATAACACATCTAGATCTAAAAAAAATTTTAATGATGACTTAAACGATGATAAAAATATGCGCTGGGTAAATAAGTATTTAAGTGGAAAAGGTTGTATTGCTTTATTTTCCTGTGCTAGAATCTGCACTACTGCAGAAGTTTTCAAAAGTCGAAGAGGAATAGAAAAGTTCTCCATTCATAAAAAAGTACGCTTTTCAATACGTCGCGAACGGAAGCCAATGTGCAATGAATGGGACAAAACATGTCAAAGAACAGATAAAGGATGACCCCGGGTACAAGTTGGGACCACGCCACGTGGGAACCCACTTACTTGTGTAACTTTTGTTGATGGCACGGCTGAGTGCCAGCGGATATAATGCCACGGTTCATCCACAAAGGAAACGGCGTGACAGGGGTTCAGAATACAAGTGGAGGTATTGCGGAAGCAATCCCCTTACGTTAGTCATCCATCAAACTCGTCACACTTAGCCACGAGCGGGAGACTTGGAATTTACGAGGGACTTGGAATTGATGGCATTATACATGTATGGTTTCAGAGAGGGAGGTGTTAGCGCATTTGACGTTTAGACTTTATTGGCGTTAGATAATATAATTCAGTGGCAATTCCAATGATTTGCAAAGCGTGCGCAATGAATATAAGATATCCCGTATTTACGATCGACTTCTTCCATGACTTAACCATGAATTTTGATTCATCCGAGATGGCTAGAAATATTCTTGATTCTTTAATGATCTAAATTCTGATCACTTAAAAATAAATGACACAAGCTTCTAAAAAAAGGATATCTTAGAATTAGCTTCGAATTGTTAAAAAGTTTTTATCCAATTTATTTATGGTAAATTCATCTCCGAAAATTCTGAATGTAACTTTTAAAATTTTGGGCTTGGACTTGGGCGTGACAGAAAAAAATGATGAAAAATGAATTTGGGCATGACAAAAACAAATGAAGAATGAATTTGAAAAAAAAAAAGAAAAATGAATTTGGGCATATGAAAAAAGAAACAAAATACTCGTACTCGTATTTTTCTGAACTTTTTTGAAAGAAGGCCAACATGACGAAGCAATTTCAACATTCTCGTGACCAGCTTTATCGTAAAATAGGAGCTGATTCCTGTAGAACTAAGCTGGAATTAAACAAGGAAGGCACGTTAATCAAATTTTAAAAAAGGGTGATTTAAAAATTCTTACCTTCTTCTCCAGACTGGGACCATTCTCCATAGCGTGCATGATAGCTTCTGATATCCTTGTATCCAAGCTTTTGATCACTGAATCCACATTCACTCCGTTTCCTGTGTCGTGGGTCTTTACGGCTATCACCAATCTCTCCACAGCGCCGACATACCCATTCCACGGGAGATCTAGTTCCGAGACGTGCTGGGTCAAACAACCTCTCAACACATTCAAGCAGTATCCAGAACAAGGCTTGATTTGGGTATCCAATCCCATACATTTGGGACAATAGGACATTTTCAACAGAGCAGTGTGGCAAGCAGATTGAGAGGAATCAGCTTTTTCTGCTTCTTCAGTCAGCAAAGTGTCTGTCGTGTTCAATACTTCAGATCCTAATGACAGAGCTTGCAACAACACTCTTGTAGCTTCTAAAGTTTTGAAGATCTGCTGAGATATCTGTCTGGGGATGTCTCCGAAAGGTTGAATATCCTGGATAGTATGCCTCAAGCAGGTCTTGTAGTCTTCGCTGAAGTCGTTCTGCTGAAGGTTCACGGCGTGATGGTAGACCAGCGGAAACAGATTAGTGAAGAAATCGGAGACGGAGGCTTCGATGTTCAGGTCTGAAGCACTGGCGTAGTCACTCGTGTTCTGTACGTAGTTCCTGATGTCGGAATAGAGCCTGGCTATCGGCTCCTTTGAGAGCACCGACATCCGCTGGTAGACCTGCGCAAACAGGTACAGCGTCTTGTTCTCAGATTGGCGCGCCAGTTCTATCACATGATCTGCAAAGAAAGAAACAGCATGATTAGATGACGAGCAATTACTGTACTGCGATATTTAAAACTATAAACTTTTATTTATCACTAGCTCGAAATCAGACACAATTGACGAAAATTAGAAGTATCAACATTCTGCTTTGGGGGTTGGAATGGTGGACGTGGGAGGATTTTCTAAATCTCATACAGACAGTCACCTTGCTCTTGATTTGAAGGTCAATTGTGCAAAATTTAATCAAACTCGGAATAAAACTGTAATTTTGTATATAAACAAATCCACGCCGCTGTAACAGAAACTGCACTGTTTGTTTCCGAACACGATGTATAGGTACATGTATATAGACTTTTCTTTGTTGATATAACATAAATCACAAAGGATGATTGGCTACCTTACAGCACACAGTAATGTAACATTAGAAAATGATCTGCATAGGTCGATATTAATTTATACGTATATGGGTTCTAGTGCTAACGTACTTGTAGCAGCTTAAGCAGTAATCAAGGTATATTATAAAAGTGTACATAAGTGTGGGTTCCGCTAAAACTCAGAAACGAATCACGGTACGATCAAGGGAACCATATGGTGTGTTAGCCCTCTATCCCTCATCTATGAAAAAGGTTCAATTTTTTTCCTGAAAGGCGTGCTTTTGAAGATGTAAGGGCTGAAAGTTTGGCGCTCTTGAAATTTCCAGAACAGTACAAAGCATTCGAGAGTATTCCAGAACATCCCGGAACATTCAGGAATATTGTAGAGTGTTCTGGAATAGGGAATCGGGAACATCATTGTGGAACATTCCAGAATACTCTCGAATGTTGTGGAATCTTCTGGAACAGGGAATCGGGAACATCATTGTGGAATATTCCAGAACACTCTATGTTGTGGAATGTTCTGAAACATTGTGGACCATTCGAAGTCTTTTTTATATGAGTTGGGCTACCCAGTGGTAGGGGTACATAAAGCAATATCCGTCGTGGCTTCGAACGTCAGTTATCATATGATATCAACTTCCTGAGCGAAGCCGGGTACCCCAGCTAGTTTTTTATAATTTTAATTTGCAACAATCTCTCCGGCAGATCTAGCGGCGTTCGGCACATAATAAAAAAGCGCATCGGTGACAGCAATATCTGCCTTATCGATGCGAATATCATTTACCGGGAGAATACTTCGGCGTTGACTTCAAAAGGCCGCCATTGCGGACATTCTCAGTTTTTCCCGCGATATTAATTCTAATTTATACATCTGGTCCGGTTTAATTAAAAACGCCAAAAACGGACGGGCCGGGCCGACGAACTCGCCGCTCGAAAAATGCAATGCCGATCGGATATGTCCATCTTTTTTTTATAGCTGGCAACCCGAAAATCACCGTACTTGAAGCTTACGACCGGCCACCTACTAACAGAACGCGGAGGCGATTTTGGAGGTAATAAAATAAAAGTGCGCATTTTTGTAAATCACCCGAATAAATCCAATGGAGGTAAAGAAACAAGTGGCTGTTTATTGGTACCGCGCGTTTTCATCCCGCGACAAAATATCCCCGACACAATATCCTCCGACAAAATATCCCCGACATAATATCCTCTGACAAAATATACCTCGACATAATATCCCAAGGACAAAACATCCTTTAATAAAATGTCTACTAAAACCTAACCAAACCTAACTAAACCTAACCTAACCTTATTTTGCATTTTACTATTTTTGAAAAATATTTAATTGTCTTAACAGGTTGTCTATATTATTTTTGTCCCATTTTTTTGTTAGGTTGGGTTAGGTTTGGTTAGGTTTTAGTAGATATTTTGTTAGGGGATATATTGTCCGTAGGATATATTGTCGGAGGATGTTTTGGCCGTAGGATATTTTGTCGGAGATATTTTGTCGGAAGATGCTTTGTCCGTAGGATATTTTGTCAGAGGATGTTTTGTCCGTAGGATATTTTGTCGGAGCTATTTTTTCGGAGGATGTTTTGTCAGTAGGATATTTTGTCGGAGCTATTTTGTCGGAGGATGTTTTGTCCGTAGGATATTTTGTCGGAGCTATTTTGTCGGAGGATGTTTTGTCCGTAGGATATTTTGTCGGAGCTATTTTGTCGGAGGATGTTTTGTCCGTAGGATATTTTGTCGAAGATATTTTGCCGGAGGATGTTTTGTCGGAGGTATTTTGTCGGAGAATGTTTTGTCCGTAGGATATTTTGTCGGAGGTATTTTGTCGGAGAATGTTTTGTCCGTAGGATATTTTGTCGGAGATATTTTGCCGGAGGATGTTTTGTCCGTAAGATATTGTTTGTGATATATTGTTTGTCGGGGGATTTTTTGTCCGTAGGATATTTTGTCGGAGGATGTGTTGTCCGAAGGATATTTTGTCGGGGGGTATTTCGTAGCGGGATAAAAAGTCGTGGAACCCTGACTATATGCAGGAACTAACTCACTATTATTAGAAACCGGTTTTGGGAATTCTTTTCGAATCAATCAATAAATATTTTAGAGAATTCAGCGGAAAAGAAATTTCTGGAGCTCTTTTTTTAACCCGTCTAGTCTATTTGCTCAGTTTTCGGAATAACTCATTCAGGTCTGAAAGAAATCTTTGTGTGTCCCTTACTATCATAATTAGAAATATGATCTAAACCAGTGTTTCTTAACCTGTGGTCCGCGGACCCCTGGGGGTTCGCGAATGTATGTATAGGGGTCCGTAGTCTCATATCCGGACCATTTAACAATAATAAATAAATGCCAACAAAAGTCTCGTAATCGCCACGCGTCTTTGTTTCGGGATTATTTTCCAGTACCCGATAAAAATGATAATTGAATATTAGACCCTTTCAACGCAGATGTTACTGATATTACTGGCGTGACACCGTTACAGGAAAACCAATATATATAAATATCTAGTGATTCAGCTTTGAAACGTAATTTCAAAAAATCCTCTTTATCAAGTTTTTTTGGTGAATGTAAAATAAGGAAATATCATAAGTACTGAAACGTTCACTGCTTTTCTTAACCACGTGCCTCCGTGAAAGGGCCTTCTCTGCTCTTTATACTAAAAACAAATACAGAAACAGATTACAAGTGGAATCCAATTTGAGATTACAACTTCACTAATTCAACACACGAATATCACTAATTTAGTTGCAAAAAAGCAACACAAACCTTCACATTAATTAACCATTAATAAATGCGAATATCAGTGTTGCTGTTGTACGTTAATTATTAATGTATTAAAAAAAAAGTTTTTTTTGTATTTGTAGTGCTAAAATAATTGGCCGAAATTTACTGTATTTTTTATTAAGGGGGTCGTGAAAAATGTGCTTGAATTCCTAGGGGTCCGTGGCTGAAAAAGGTTAGGAAACGCTGATCTAAATGGTGTTGGAAAGAGAAAATACCACGCTTTATATTAAAATCTAAAATTAACGGTAAAATAATTAAAATGAATTACCTTTATGAAACCAAAGTTTCCGACAGCAATTTAAAAAAAAATTTAACTGTTTTAATTTCTTATTAATTATTTTTACATTAAACGACAAAAAATTACGATAACGTTTATTTATAATAATTTGCCTAATAACTTATGTACGTTTTTATTTTTTATCGTTATCAGTTATTTTATTAATTTTAGTTATTTTTAAAACTTTTTTATGGTTACATGCAAAATTTTTATACTTTAAAAATGATGTTTATTTCTAATTATAAAATTTGAAAGCGTTTATCATCACCTTTCCAAAACAGTTTTTAGTTTTCATAAATTTTATTGCAAAACAGAAATATTTAGACTTGACATAATACGGTTAACAGAAATTTTGTGGAATACGAAAATTAACCTCAAAAACATTTTTTAACAGGGTGGCCACAAAAAATGGATTTCAAAATTCCCTGATAATTCCAGGTTTTCCAGGGCAGTTTCTACATTTTTCCATGATATGTTTAATTTGATATAAAGGAACGTACCCATACTACGTGACCTGTTCAGCGGGGGGGGTCTTCAAAATACCACGCTTGGTACAAATGAGCGGCGGGGGGCTTAGGTTTTTGGTCACTGTCAAAGTTGGTCACGTAGTATGGGTAACTTCCCTATGGGGATGCGTTTGTTAAATAAATAATAAAGGGAATTCCGTCATCTATAGCATAAATTATTTCTTTGCATTACAATAATCTATTGAACACAAAATACACTTGTTACAAATTTATGATATTTCGCCTGAAGAAATGAAAAGACGAGACAAAAATAGAAAAATAAACAAAAAAAAACATTAATATTAGAAGAGATACAAAAAAAATATCACATGAAATAAGCAACAATACTAGGGAACAGTTTAGATTTAGAATATTAATAATTAAAACAATATACCCTTTGGGTAGAAGAAAAGAAAAGAAGAAACCATATCTGAACCATAAGAAAATGCTTATGGTTCAGAGAAAACTGAACCATAAGCATTCGACTAAAGTTTAGAAAGAGGTTTTTTATGTATTTACACGAAGCTATGGTATAAATAGTGTTGCAATGTAATTTTATAAATACTAAAAACCTTGATTTAAATATTAAAATACCTACACACACAAAATAAAAACACACACACACATCAACAAGATGACATGATTGTGTTGCAAGGGCATTAATGAAAATAATAATAAAAAAATACCTATCTAGTTTGTCTTTATCGGCATATCTTTTGTTATACAAGTCGCAAGTAAAAGTAATATAACACAACTTTGGGGTTGCACAAATCACAAAATAACGAATATAGTTTTATTTTTGGAATTCCCTGATATTATAAATTTTTTTCGAAATTCCCTGACATTTCCCTGATAATTCCAGGTTCGGTAAAATTCCCTGATAATTCCAGGTTTTCCAGGTATTCCAGGTCTGTGGCCACCCTGTTTAAAGACCAGCATTTAAAATTTAAGCAATAAAATGAATTAATGAATCAAAGAGATAATAATCAGTGTATTTATAAGGTGTGTAAATTCAGTTCGAACCGATTGAACAAAAACGTATGTTTTACAACTTTACGTGAAGATTTACATTATTTTACATAACTAGATTCACACATGTCGACTTGTAAAATATCTATCATCTGATGTCTTATTACCTTGTACGAGTATTTTACATACTCTCATTAATTTAAAGGTTTTCACAAGGATCATAGTAAGTACCTATTTTATTTATTTGTGTTATAAACAGTCTTTCTAAAATCGTGTACAATGGTATTTGGAATATTTATATCATTGGCCAATATAAACAAAAATTTAAACAAAACAAAAAACGACTTCAAAAAATGCACTAAAAAGTAAAAAAATAATTTCGTACTCTTCTACAACTTCATAAACAACTTATTTTTTCTACTCATCAATATGTAGGTACGATTGATATTTTTGGAGTCGGTGTCAGTCAAGGTAGGTTTGTTTACATACATAGTTATAGGTCAGATGTGCTTGTGTCGCACAAGCGACTTGACGAGGCGAGAGCGGGCCGCGGCGTGAGGGGAGCTGTCAAGTGAACTCGTCGGGACCTTTGCGAATTGAGAACCTCCTCCTTTTTGAAGTCGTTTAAAAATAACCACATTTAAATTTAAGATTAAATTAAAAATACTAACCAATATTATACCTAATATACATAGTTCTGAAAAAGTGCTATCGAAATCTATAAAAGCTATTTTTGAAAAATTCGTTAGATTTTCATATAAACGTGGAATGGATATCAAAAACATCTAGAGGAAATGCTTCAATTCAATTAAAAAATTATTCAATTCAAACTGATGACAGCAAAAAAGGAAATTGAATGTTACGGATTACTTAGGAATATTTCACATTACCCACCAACCGAAATAAGTTTAATTTAAAATCTGAAATTATTACCACACTAGCAATTATTTTCCGGCATGCGTTGCAATACCATTAATAAAGAAATTTGTTTCTCCTTGCATGTCCTTTTCCATTCATCCCGTTCCCCTTCTGCCTCCCCTCCACTCAAAAGTCTCTTTCCCCTCACTCATTCCTCCTCCACCTTCCCCGCCTTCCCTCTACCTTCTGCGGCTCCCCTTCCCTCTTCGGCGTTCCATATATTCAGTCCCGGTACATTCAGATTTTCAAACAGCTCGCGTGCAAATATTGCAATTTTTTGTATCAATTTTTTTTTTAACCCCCCACGCAAGGAGCGGTATTATAAGTTTGACTTTCTGTGTGTCTATCTGTGTGTCTATCTGTGTGTGTGTCTGTCATCGTGGCTCCTAAACGAATGGACCGATTATGAAGCGGTTTTTCTTGTTTAAAAGCTGAAGTGATCGATATTCTTATTAGCTACAATTCATGAAAATCTGTTCAGGCGTTATAAGGTTTTCAATTCTTTTTTAGTCGGGGGTTGCTTAAAATTTTCATTAAAAAATGAATGTTTGTAATATTACAAATATTCATTTTTTAATATTATGACAACAATCAATCAAATTTGCTATCTACATATGTACCTATTTAAAATACTCGATTAGATTCAAAATCTTCGATTTTGGTTAATATCATAGGTGAGTACTTCGATTAAAATCATTAATTTAAAGAGTTTATTCGAAAATTTAATTTTAATTTTAATTTAAAATTTAAATACATAAACGGCTATACTGCCTTTTATAAATAAACATATAATAGAGTACAAAAGTAAGAAAAATAATATCATTACATAATAGTAGTTTTAAACTTAAAAATAACATACAATTATTTTATATATCACAACAAAAAATAACAAAAAAGAAGAGTGAGAAATATCATCATTTCATTTCAACATGTCCATATTGCGTATATAAAGTTACATTATGGAAAAAATAAAAAACTTAAAAACTCAAGATAACTCGCGGTTGAAAGCATATATTTTGCGCGGATCCGGGTTTTGACTATAAGCGACGAGACACCAAAGTATTTGGGCTGCCAGTCCGCGCGGTGTTGAAATTGTACTGATTTCACGGTTAGGAGTCAAACTTGAACCGGTGACAATAGCAAGATGGATGTAACAGGATAGGTAGGTAAGACGGGAGGGATAGATGGGAGTAGGTACAGATTTGCCCGAACACTGATACTTAAAAATAACATACAATTATTTTGTGTATCACAACAAAAAAGAACAATGAGAAATATCATAATTTCATTTGAACATGTCCATATTGCGTATATAAAGTTACATTATGGAAAAATAATTTTTGAGTGCATGTTTATATTGCGCTAATTTTAAGAAATAAATGTCGCCGATGTTAGCATATTCATTTCCCAAAATGTGTAATCGACTGATTGGTGAGTAATAATGTGATAATGTATGTGTGTTATTATAGTAGAACGGTAGAGTCAGTCTATTGTTAGCGCGACCAGGGCAATGAAATCGTATTAGTTCTATTAAATCAGGGGTATCCAAGACCGAGTGAATTATTTTATATAATATTAATAGATCACAGATTTTTCTGCGATCTGATAAATTTACAAGATTAGTCCATTTTGATTGAACAATCGATGGTTTGCAAAATGTCATTCTCTTGCGACATTTTTGGCAGTTTCGTAAGAGTTTTTGTAATGATTAAAAAACTTTTCAGGTGTAGTGTCATGTGATTGTAATAATCCAGAAACCTTCGCAAGGGTGGAAAAAAGGTATTTTGAAAGTTTCAAACATTTTCTACGCAAGTATACATAGATTTTTAAAAGTATTGGTAAATCGCAATGGTATTGGAAGCACTGTCCTATAGGTATTTACATAATAAGGGAATGTTAACTGCGTGGTATTGATGTTACAGTAAAGGTTCAACGGTTGAACCATTTATTCAGCGACTAGTGAATAAAACAACGCGATTCATGAGTTCACAAGCGCACATTGGCCAGTTCAAAAAGTCCAATCCCAATGGACCGATATTTTTTGCTTGCACCATGTTCGGCCGTCGAAATAAAATCATTCTGAACGCGGTACAGCCAGGAAAACTGCATTAAAAAAACACTTCTTTGTTAGATATTGCAAAGTAGTAAAACGTATATTTTTAGTCGAACAAATGTATATCTTTTAAATAGGGTAGCCCATTTCATTCACAAATCGATCTACATGATCTCACAAATATTATACAGTATCCTTCTTTATAATACACCTTCTTCTTCTTTCTTCTTCGTTGCACTATCCCAACTCATTGGGCCGTATTCATAAAACTGAAGGATATCCTTGTAAGTACAAGGTAGAAGTATAAGGTTTTGAGTTGAAGAAAAATGTAGGAGTATAAGCATTTCTTTTTTTTCGTATTCATAACGATTACCTTATACTTGCAAGAATATCCTCGAAGAATAAGTAAAAGGATGTTGGCATGTTGGGTTGTGACTATGCCACGGTAAGTTCTAACCTGTTTTCGATGGTTTGTTTATTTACGGTATTTCTTTCTTATCGGTGTTATTTGAGTACTTCGATCAGAGAAGATGTATTCGTCAAGCAGCGATAGTGAAAGTACAGAAAAAGATAATGCCACAACCGAACTGCAGTTTATAGCAGATGAAATTGCCAATTCTTTGTTATCACGAACAGGTGTTGATAAACGCTGCTTGTAGTGTTTAATCTCTCTCAGTTCCACAACATTTGCCATCGCTATAACTGATCACTACACGGCTGAGCCTGCTACTGACTACACACGAAATTATTGAAGGATATTATTTTTATTTAGAGTAAAAGGTAACGTTTATGAATAACCAAAAACTTTTTGTGAAGGATATGCTCATACTCTATAAGTATAAGGTTTTACTCTTATTATGAATGCGAGCTGAAGGATTTCCTTTATATTCTGCAAGTATAAGCATAACCTTTTTTTATGAATACGGCCCAATGACTTAGGCTGTTGGGTTCGGCTCTTCTCGTTTTCAGGCTACATCTTCTTCGGTTCTGGGTATCGCTTTCATCCAGGCCGTTTCGATAGCCCCCAGAACTATACAAAATTTCAAGAATCTCTTGTTTTCAGTTGACTTCGCTTGAATCAAATTTTATGTCTTTAACTAAATAACTAACCATCACGCCGTTTCCCCGCAGGGGTAGGCGGAGAGGTCGGACCGCCAAACATCGGTCTTGGCACACACTCCTTGCCTCGTTCACATTCATACATCGTCTCATACATGCTCTTCTATTATTCTGACTCTTGACATGGCCCGACTCAAAAATCTGATTCACTTGGTCGTTCCATGTCTTTCTCGAGCGTCCCCGACTTCTTCTACCATTCACATTTGCGTCAAACATTCTCCTAACACTCCTTTCCTCGTCCACTTGCTCTAAATGCCCAAACCATCGGGAAGTTCCTTTCTTGAACTTACTAATTACGCTTACATCAGCCTTGCATTCTTTGCGGATCTCCACATTTCTCACATGGTTTTATCACACATACGCCTCAGGGATCTCATTTCTACAGCATTCAATCTACTTTCATCCTTCCTCTGCCAGTTCCATGCCTCACTGTCATACATCAGGGAAGGTACCAGTACTCCATTATGGCTTGTTTATCGTCTTCGGACAGTTTTTTGTTGGTGCCAACGGCGTTCAGTCCTCCATTAATGGAGTTACCTGCATTTACCCTTCTTTCAATATCTCTATCAGCTTTCCCATCTCTCTTAAACATACTTCCCAAATAAACAAACTCATCCACCTGCTCCAAGTATTCATCATTCACAGCCATATTGCATACTGTTTTCGTACTCTCTATTTCAAACACCATGACTTTAGACTTACTTACATTCATCATTAACTCATTCTTCGTACATACTTCGTTCATCCTTGACACGAGAGACTGTAGATCTTCCATACTGTTAGATATCAGCACCGCATCATCACCATACAACAAGCAACATACTTTCATTTTATGTCTTGTTTTTGTAATTGTTGTTTTACATATGAACTTATTGTTTCATTTTTACATATTGTTGTGCACCGTTTTTGACCATAACCTTAAAAAAATTATTCCAATAAAAATAAAATAAACAAACTTTTCTTACAATAATTTGTTTCACAGGTGCTTTGACGTAGTATAATAATAACAATACTAACATTCTTTGTTAGTTGAACAGGAGGGCACAGGGTTCAAGGACCGGTTAGTTAATCCCGGGGAAGTTCTCACAGGAGCGCAAGGAACAAGAGGAGGTTTCGCCAAAATTGTGCACGCGATGGGGTGCCCAAGAATCCAGTTGAGCAGCGGTCAGTGCGTGCGTACTGTGTACCGCAGATGCAGTTTGTACCTTACACCATAACTGGTTTCTGCGCTCCCGGCACTTCGATATGGCAAATATGATTAGTGGTTCTTCTGTGATAAAATTTGTAAGCAGGTACTTAAATACCCATTTAATTAAAAATCAAAAAATAGACATTTTACGTAACTATTTTTACAAACTTTCTTCGGTGTTGATTATTCCGATTTGACAGCCATAGTAGGAACCACGATCATGCGAACTCTAACGAGATAAAAAGGGTAGTATCCAACACCGCCACCGCCTTGAATCGGAACCGGTACGTAACAATCAAATTTATAGACGGGGTGAGGTTTGCCCGAGTCTTTGCGACGTGTCTGCCCACCAGTTTGCATGGCAGGCCGGACCGGGAAAGATAAGGGGGGGGGAGTTCATTTGACTTCTCCCGCCGGACTTTCTCGGTGCTTTGCATCGCAGTGGGAGGGATGGATTAATACGTCCGTCACTCCTGGACACACTAACCCCCAGATTCCTATCCAATTCTTATATCCTTTTCCTTCCCAGAACATCCTCTCCTTCAGATACGTTTTTTAGATTTTCACGGCCAAAAGTATTTTCGTTATTTGTTTTTGGGGTGTTATGCCGTGTTGCGCTACCTCCTTCTATAGCCAACGTTTCGTTAGCGTTGCAGTGTCCGAAACGTTGGCTATAGAAGGAGGTAGCGCAACACGGCATAACACCCCCAAAATAAATAACAAAATCCTCTCCTTCATTTCCTTTAAAATACCCTCCACACAGCATCTCCTAAGACAACATAGGTCTTGAGGGAAATTATTTTCCGAAGCGCCTCCAGTGTGGAGCTATCGTAAAAAAAGGCAGGTAGAAGGAACCACGATCATGCGAACTCTGGCGGGATAAAAATTTAGTATCCAAAATAGCCACCATCTTGAACCGGAACCGGAACGTAACAATCAAATTTATAGACATATGAAATGCGGATGGTCGAATTAAAACAGGACTCAGCCAATTAAACCTCTTAAAATCGATATGATCGATTTTAAGAAGTTTAATCGATATACCCCCAATACACACAAGCCCTGCTTATTTATGGGGGTACATCAAATACATGTATTATGTAATTAATTATTGTAAAAAATTTATTATAATTTATGTATCTTTTTTTAAATAAATAAAAAAAATAAAAAAATCATAAACGCAAGCGGATTTTTATATTTACTGGTTTTCACACCTTTTTCACTTTATTTGGCTAGATCACGTTAATAGTTGATGGTAGCCATTGCGAAATATGCGAGATTGTATCGAGAAACGCATGAATAAAATGAATATTAATTCAGATTTTACTTTACGTTTTCAGACATGTCAATAAACTCTTATAGATTGCTAAATATCCAGAATAGCTAGATGTGTTAATTTAAATTGGAGAGACATGATTTCTACTTATGCGTATTAATATATTAACCCTTCAAGCCACAAACATCTTCTTTTTTTTAAATATATAGGTATATTCAGTTTTTTTTCACAACACAAATTTACAAATCTGAGGCTACCATTTTTATTGAAAGAAATCCATCATTTTTCGTATTTATTATCTGTTTACAATAAAATCCTTTACTTAAGTACTTTATTTAGAATGATATAAATTTTTTTTTTTATCAATAACTTCTTATCTATCTATATAAATAAAAATGAATCGCCGAAATGTATGTACGCGCATAACTTCCGAGCGACTGCACCAAATTAGATAATTCTTTTATTTTTGTGTTCGTTATTGTCAGGACAAGGTTTGTATAAAACTACTAGTGAGCTCTGGCATTTCGAAATTTGTATAAAAATATTGCAATAGGTGGCACGCGAGCTGTTTGAAAACTGAATGTACAAGGAATGAATGTATGGAATGCTGGAGGGGGTGGGGAACTCGGGTAGGGGGTTCGCGGGAGGAAGGGAGGAAAAACCCGGGAGGGGGAAGGGGAACTCGAGAGGGGGTTCGCGGGACGGGAGAAGGGGGGAGTGGAGTGGGTATAGGGAAGGTGGAGGATGCGGAATGGGAACGTGAGAGGGAAAGAAGACGCGGGAGAGGAAGGGGAGGTGGAAGGCGAACGGGACGAATGGGAAAGGACACGCAGAGAGAAACAATTTCTTTATTAAATGGCATAGCAACGCATGCCGGGTACCAGCTAGTTTAATATAATTCCTTAGAGCCACGGACAGATGTGTCCCCGGGCATCCACACATGACCAAATATTTTTTTGTTATATAATGCGGAGATATGTGATTTGTTCGCTGTTGGAAAAAAATAATTATGTTTCTTACTTTGTCTCAAATTTTTATACTTGATTCAATGGATAAAAACCTAAAAATTTCCAAAGTGTATATTAGAAATTGCCAGGATTTTTTCGTTGACAGTTGAAAGTTAAAAATTGTTTATATTTTTTTATTGTTTCTTCTTCTTCTTGTGCCCTGTCCGTTCAACGGACGTTGGCTATCATGATGGCTATGCGGACTTTGTTTACTGCGGCCCGGAACAGCTTCACGGTAGACTGGCCAAACCACTGTCTCAGGTTTTTCAGCCATGAGGTTCTCCTTCTTCCAGGTCCCCGTCTTCCGGCAATCTTATGAGATCTTGCAAGATCTCATACTTCTCTAGATGTCTCATCACATGTCCAAGATATTGAAGTTTTCGGATTTTTATAGTTTTAATTACTTCCTTTTCTTTATTCATCCGAACCATAACATCTTCGTTTGTAACCCTGTCCATTCAGCTTATTTTAAGTATCCTTCTGTAGATCCACATCTCGAATGCCTCAAGTCGCCTATTATTGTTTATACTGCGTAAAAAGCAAAGTAATAGTTTTCTTATAATTCCCCCCAAAAAATTAATTTATTTTGTAAATACCGAACTCTTCAAAAAATATGGACGTTTATTATATTATTTGATATTAAAATTTTATTACATAAAAATATTCATTTTAAATGCAAACATTGGAAAGATAATTTTATCTAGTTTCTAAAATGGTATTTTTTTACGACAACTTCATAAGAAATATATTGCCCATTTGAAAAACTCTACATTTTGGGAGGTGAGAGAGGGTACCGCCGCCCCGGGAACCATTTATTGGATAACCAACACCTATGCCATAGGTCACTTCTATGGTGCAATACGTTTGGTGACTAAGTTGGGGCGCTTGGGTTCATGAGGTGAGGTTTGTCTAGGTCTTAGCGGAGGCCCACAGAGTGGCAGGCCAGACTGGGAGAGACAGGTTGAGGGAGATCTTTTGACTTCTCCAGCACAGAAACACCCTCTGTCTAAATTCGAACATAAACTTAGCTAGGACTCACACCTCTCCAAATGATAATTATTTAAAGGTTTAGGTAGATTTAATATAATTTGTTGGAAAATTATCCATAGATGTCAGAAGGTGCAAATTTCCCTCCAGCCAAAGAGTTAAGTTATAAAAAGCTCGGTTTTAGGTTTTTATACCTCTTCTCTTCACTTCTCTTCGCCATACCTTCTTAACAAGTAACTCCTTGGTCTGTCTTGGGTAGTTTGGGATCTCCTGAATATTCACAATGTAATTGGGAATAGAGCAATAAATTTACGAGTCCTTTAAAGTTTCCTGAAGATGCGTTATCATTTACAAGTTCCTTCCTCCAAAACTTTACACCCTCCACTCAGCATTCCCAAAGATGACATAGACCCTGAGAGGAATTATCTTAAGGCACAACTAAGTCTGTAGTTTAGCTTCAGAAGGGGAATAGAGACGCATATTTTTTGCGCTCTGTCCTAATACGGCCAGTCAAATAATAATTGAACAATTCGGCTGCAGGATGTAGCCGACAGATACGATGACACGAAGCACGCAGTACTAGGAGCTACTACTGCTACTGGTTAAAGTATGAACAGGAAATGAAATCGCGGCAGGAAAATAGACCTACGAAGCAGTCGTCACTCGACAAACAATCGGACAAACCGTTTAAAGTTGACAGTATATTAAATAATTTGACCTCCATTGAAGGAATTGGCAAGTAACTGTGGCGTGTAATGTCGGGAGATCATTTCGCTGGTGAGTATTTATTTGTTCACTAGCTGGTTCCCGGCATGCATTGCTACGCCATTTAATAAAGAAATTGTTTCTCACTGCGTGTCCTTTCCCATTCGCCCCGTTCCTCTTCCGCCTCCCCTTCCTCTCTCGCGTTCCCACTCCGATTCCTACATCTTCCCTCTCCCCCCCTCCTCCCCCCTCCCGCGAATCTCCCGCCTGAGTTCCCCTCCCCCCTCCCACATTCCATACATTCACTCCCAGTACATTCAGTTTTCAAACAGTTCGCGTACCACCTACTGCAATTTTTTATACAAATTTCATAATGCCAGAGCTCACCAGTTTATACAAACCTTGTCCTGACAATAACGAACACAAAAATAACAGAATTATCCAATTTGGTACAGTCGTTCGGAAGTTATGCGCGTACATACATTTCAGCGATCCATTTTTATTTATATATATATAGAAGATAGAAGATAGATAGATAGATAGAAGATAGATAGAAGATAGAAGAAGATAGAAGATAGATAGATAGATAAATAGATAGATTGGTCACTGATAGAAAAATTACAAGTCACGCCGTTTGAAACACTTATGTAACCAACACAATAAATGATATACTTACTATTTAGTAAATATACAGGAAATTGAGGCTGGAATTCACCTTAATTTAAGAAGAATCCAGTTTATGTTTGCGCATGAATTATATACCTATATAATAGAAATGACCAACAATAGCTGCGGGCTGTTGTGAAATAAATAGAATTTCATTCTAAAAAACGTCAACCGTGCACAAATGTTGGGCGCGCGTTTTCCGTGTTTCCCGACTATGCACCGGTGCCGAGGGGATCAATGACGCTGTTCCTCGGAGCATCTTACATCGTAATATCGGTAGAACAAGGACAGCATTCCCACCTGAAGCCTTTGCTCTAAAGATTGCAATCCGTTAGTTAATTTAGGAGAATCTATCAAATGGACCACCAGTTTCTGCAGAGAGTTTTTTTTTAAATGTTGGGGCGGTTCTTGCGATTTACACAGGGTTAGCAGTTGTAATAATAATAATATATATTCAAATTAATAGATAACTTTGTATTAACCACTTAATTATTTACAAAAACCGACATGTTTCGTTTGCCAACCATTTAATAGAAACTAGTCATACCTTTAATTTTAACAGTGGAATAGAATTAATACATTGTAATGTCAATGGCATTCAGTTGGATAAATTAGAAATTTTAGAGATTAGAAAGAATGTTAATGCAAATTTAAATATTATTAATAATCAAATTGTTATTATTGTTTTTAAATCTATTCCCCTTTTAAATTTTTAATTGTTCTATATTGCCCCTCGTCTCCTACACATTATTTAATTTCAAATTTTATTATTGTTTATGTCTATTATTTTTCTCTATTACCTATGTATGTCTATTTTTAAAATTAGTTCTGTAAAAACCCTGAAGATGTCAGCTTTGCTGACGAAACATGTCGGTTTTTGTAAATAATTAAGTGGTTAATACAAAGTTATCTATTAATTTGAATTTAAAATGTTACCACAAAATAATTTTGCACTATTAGAAGAAGTAATAATATATAACTTTATTGAACAAAAATTTAAAGATTTATAACTACAAAAAGAAGTATACAATAGTTTAAAAGTTGCATAAGTACAAAAGTTAATAACAGAAATCAATATACACATAAACAGTAGGTACTTTAAGGATAGAGATTAAAAAAATAAAGAATCTATTATCAACAAACAAAAAATATTGTCTTATAGCCCAATCATGGATTTGTTC
Organism: Limnephilus marmoratus; assembly: GCA_917880885.1. NCBI lineage: Eukaryota > Metazoa > Arthropoda > Insecta > Trichoptera > Limnephilidae > Limnephilus > Limnephilus marmoratus. Next base: position 43,153,897 of record OU862929.1, read on the forward strand.
CCCTACCCACCCACTCTACATTAATAACTAGCAACGGCTCCATCCCTACCATGATAAAATAATGTTCCCATCCATATTTCGAAACTGTCAAATTAGTATACGATTACCCTGAAGAAGGAACGTTTGTTCTGAAACCGGTCGGATTTACTCATTATGTAAGTGGTTCAAACAAAGTTGAATTGTTTCATTTATCTATAATGGATAACCACAAAGTTATAGTTACATTAAAAATATAGAGATTTATAATTATAAATTTAGGTTTCTCGTAACCTGCCTCACTAGGCTAGCCTGTGTTGAGGCAGTTGTGTACTATTGCGGGCCCTGTGCAGTACGCCCAGTTTCTGATAGGCTAACTTAACTCTGGCTTCGATGGAGCCCCTTTACCTGAGCACCTTCCATAGAAATAAAGATAGAAAAACAACATTCTCACCCGAAGCCTGTACATTTTAATTTTATCAGGAATGTTTCTCACAAATGCCAAAGCATGTCTGAAATGTCACATTGTAACAAGTTCCAAGCGCCGCGGCTGGAATTCGTTAAATGTCACAAAAACCATTCCTGTAATTCAATAAAAGCCAAATAGGACGAATGATCAACAGAAAAAAGCTGAAGCGGTAATTTAATAAAAAGAAAAATGGCCAAAATATACCACATCGAACTTAAAGCCAATAAAAGTAAGGCAAAACTTCAACTAAGAGCTTATCCCTGATTTCTAAGAACCGGGCTTTCATAAACTTTTACCGGCAGGCGGCATTTCGATTATATTAAATTGTCCCTTAGACTTATAAGCACAAAGGGAACTTTCAAAATCTAATAATGTTATATATTATGTACCACCACACGTAGGCTTTATAAAACGTCACAAGGAAGAACGTATCCAGGATAATAAATTGAGAAAGAAAAATTTAATCTCAAGATCAGCTTAATAAAATTAGATTTTAAATTTGATACTTTAATAAATTACCGTCTGCAAAATTGTATTTCCTATAATTTTACTAGAATAAAAATATCGAGGTTTCTCTATTATCTGGGTGGGTAAACCTTACAAGTTTGTAATAATAATTTTAGACCATTTAAGAATGTATGCAGGGGTTGCAATATTAAATTCCATATTTCGAAATAACAAAAAAATATTTAAATACAAAGAATCGAAGGAGGAAGGCACCTGCTCAGAGTGCTCAGGACCTTGTCCGAAAGGCGCGCAAGATGGATCGGCCATGTAATAAGACAAGAAGGCCTCTTGCATGCCATAATGGAGGGTATGACCGAGGGGACAAACGCTAGGGGACGCCCACGCCGAGGAGGCGTCTACTAATATCTACAGGAATTCCAAAAACTGAAAAAATCGAAATATTTTCTATGGGAATCAAAGTGTTGACGAATATCTACAGCTCAAACTGTTGATTAATATCTATGAGAACCAAAGTGTTGACGAATATCTACAGTACTGTCAGAGGTTGGATTTGCAATTATGTATAGCATATTGGAATAACGTAATATTGCGTATGCAGTTTAAAAAACTTAATTTATGTAAGTATTTATGTAAAAATCCCTAATATTGGACTATTGGACACATTTAGCTGATTAGTCCAACCTAAGCTCTGTAGATATTAGTTCAACCTACGCTCTGTAGATATTAATCAACACTCTGAAGTTCGTAGATATTAGTTCAACATATGAGCTGTAGATATTCGTCAAACATACGGGCTGTAGATATTAGTATCTGGAGTCCACGCCGAGAGTACCTGGAGGACCTGCTGGTGGACGTGCGCTGCTCATCATATGCAGATTTCAAAAGAGCCGCACAAGACAGGGAAGAGTGGAAGAAACGAATAGATGACATTGCTGCAAACCAATCTCAGGATTGAAACCAGAGAGAGATATATATATATATATCAATATTCGCTTCCTGTGGTGAAAGGTAATCTGTTGAAAGCATTTTAATGAAATTAATTTATTTATACGCGGTGCACCCAAAAAAACGTTTTAAGGTGAAAACTTCTTTAACACCGTTGTGATTTGAGACACGTTGAAACGGAAACGAGTGACACAAAAAAAAAACATACACATACATCTTGCACACATGCCCTTACACACTAGCCCTTGAGGTGATTTAAAAAAAAAACGGCGCTCTACAAATTATCCAATTATTATTATTATCTACAGGGTTTAGCCTGCGAGAAAATGAGATCGACTAATCGGTTTCCTCTTTGGTAATAATATTGTAATAAATAAACCCCACAATTATCCTACTCCTGATATTCTGCATTTGTCTCATTCTCTCGAAGTTCAGTTTTCTGAAGGTTTCTCTTCTAACCGCGTGTGAATTGCACACATGTTTGTTTTTCGATCTGAGCATTCAGATTTTTTGAAACTTTTTTTGACAACGAAAGGATAAAAAAACAGATTCGGGTCTACGCTTCACCGCATTTTAAAAGTCATTAAACAGCAGATTTTTTTCAAATACGACCTAAAAAAATCGGACTTTGGCCTCAATTTACACGAAAACTCAAATGAAAATAAAGTTTTATCACAAAATATACTCCAAATGTAATGTAGAGTCACAAGTTTGTACAACGAGTTTCCGGACAGTGTATAAACGACAAAGCGTTACAATATTTAACACATAAAACCTACTCAAGAGATATAAAACATTTTATAGCCTCGAATAAAATTAATTGGTTGGAGGAATAACATCAATTGCCTCCATTGACGTAAATACAAAGACGGGTTATGTTCTTACTAATCGAACAAAAAATATATGTAGCGCATTCCTGTTTCTAAATGCAAAGAGATTGTAGCGACACATCATTATCAACTTCGCCATCAAAAGAAGACACGAGAAATATCTAATATTCGCGCGATACGGGCAAGCTACTTACCTGAGTACATACCTACCTACTGCTGCTGCCGCCGATAAATAATAATTTCGCCACCGCCTAGAAAGGTCTAGAGTTTATAAGCCGTCTGAATATTCAGCACCGGGTATGAATGGAACATTACTCCACCGGTCGCGCTGGTATATATAAAGCGACTAAACTCGACGCTCGCTCAGTCAGTCTCACACTAACAGTCGGTCCTAGAGGTGGGAATAACGGCTCTTTTCCGATAACTAATATAACGAATAACACCCCAACTCAATAACAGCGTATCATACCTGTTATTTAATAACAGGCTGTTATTCAACTTTTAGATAATGTAGGTAGGTAAGGTTATTCGTTATTCGTTACTCGTTGCTGGGGATGAGTGTTGAGTCGATAACGACACGTTATACGTCATATTGTGATCTTAAATCTTTACCTCTATTAGTCCTCGGAAAATAATAATTGTTCAGATCTCTGGTAATATGCTTATTTTTTTTTTGGCTACCAAAAGTAATGGGATCGAATCTAGAGATATTTTTTAATTGTATGAAATTTGTACATGTAGGTACAATGGAAGTAAAAAACTTTGAAATGGCAAATAATTCCAGCCTGGAATGTGGATATAAATCCACATTTCAGGCTGGAAAATTTAGCATATTTTGAATGCGAGTTAATGTCTTCCCTCCACTATTGGTTTTCATGGTAACTGGTAACGCGGTAAATGACTGCATTGAGGTATGTTAAATAATAAAATTACTAAGTAGGTTGTATTTTTTAATAACAATCACATTTATATAATATTTGTTCAGGCTCAGAAGTGCATTCATAAACAATGTCATGGTAATGCGGTATATAGGTAAAGGACCGCATTGAGTTGAGGTATGTTAAATAATAAAAATACTAAATAGGTTATTTTTTATTAACAATTACATTTATATAATATTTGTTCAGGCTCAGAAGTGCATTCATAAACAAATTTAAATTCAGTTTTTCTTAATATATGTGTATGCGTACCTTGTAAGTAACATTAAAAAAAACATGTTTCAGATTGTTTTGATAACATATATCATACAAATTATTATAATAAAATGGTTTTGATAATATAAATCGTACGTAATATTATTACATACTTTGGTAAATCCGTGGTATATCTGTAATCTAGTATAAATAAACTATGTGACATAGATAAATATTTAACAAAAGTAGAAGACAATATATACGAGTAATTGTACTCGTAATGATGATTCATCGATTCGTATTTATCCTGCGGCCACTTGTAATATTAAATTCGATCAAATAGGTACATAGAATTATTAGAATACATTATCGGCCTATCAACTATCATTGCAAATTGGAAAAACCAAAGTAGGCCAGTTATGAAATGAATGATTATTCCTTTGGAAATATAAATATTGACATTCTTGTCTTCAATGTTGTGGTTAGATATTTTAAAATCACCAAAAATACCCAAATGTATGAAAACAGCCTAATGACATATCACAGGTAAGTAAAGCTAAATTTCTAAGAAATCTTAAGTAACTAAATTGTCATTATTCATAACTCATAACACCACTTTGTCATTTAATTATTCCCTTAACCACAATGAAATGCCCCAGGAACCAAACAAACAAATTTTAAACTTTTACATATTGTTATATATAGGTATCGTTATGTTAAACAAAAATATTCAAAATAGAATAAGAATTGAAATTTGACTAGTTTTTTATGATATGTGAAAGGTGGTTAATTACTTTTAAAAACACACCATGATATGAAATTTCACAATACAAATGCAAAAAAACTACATGCATTACACACTTGTCCTGCTTCTGTACATAAATACGAACTTTAAACTATGTAACTTTTCTATTAAATGCAAGTTTTAATTAATTTGTCTAAGGGGGTCCTTCGTTTAAATACAGATAAGCTTTCAAAAGGATTAACCTTCAACGAAAGTTATTAAAAATTGTATTTAGATCTAAGCAGCCACCTCTGGTCTGGAGCTCCAAAATACCTAAAAAAAAACCCTTGACTCTGTGCAGAAACGGGCGGTCCGTTTGATAGATTCTCCCATCTTAACAGACGGACTGCAATCTTTAGAGCATAGGCGTCAGGTGGGAATGCTGTCCTTGTTCTACCGGTATTACAATGGAAGATGCTCCGAGGAACTAGCATCATTGATCCCCTCGGCACCGGTGCATAGTCGGGAAACACGCTAAACACGCGCCCAACATTTGTACACGGTTGACATTACTCACATGAGAACGGGTCGTTTCTATGACTCGTTCTTGAGTTCAACGGCTCGGCTGTGGAACGATTTTCCGGCCTCTGTGTTTCCTCCCTCCTACAACATGGGTCTCTTCAAGACCCATGTTCACTCCTTCCTTTCGTCAAAAAGACCTTCCACACAGCATCTACAAAGATGACATAGGCCCTGAGGGAAATTATTTTCCTCAGGGCCTCCTGTGTGGTGTTAATGTAAAAAAAAAAAACACTACAATAATAATATAATAATTATCGGAGCATACTTTGCGATTTTTTTCTCTCGAGGGAATTTCATATAATTTGCTTTTCGGCTTGAGGCACGTCTAAATATTATCTTCGAAATTAATATATAATTTTTTAAGACTTTAAAAATTAAAGCTTTTAATAAAATAGAATTTGTATTGAGATTTTACTAGTTTTTATGGTATGTGAAAGGTATTTGATCTTATAATATATAAAACAAAGTCGGGTTATTTACACTATTTATAACGATCGGCTGATCGGCTGGACCGATTTTGAAGATCTTTGATTTGTTAGATTTGTCTCCGCCCCGGATAGCAGAATAATTATTAAAACATCGCAAAAATTCACGAAAAAGAAAGTTATGAAGAAAATTATTTTTTTCATACATTTTGTACGGAACGAATTCTCATATTTTGAAAGAACTGCAGCAATATTGTGATAGATATTATATTTAACCAAATAATAATAATAATAATATTAATAATTCCAAAAATTCAAAAACGTCAAATGTCAATGCGCTGAATGTTTTGCTTTTGTTCTTAATCATATAATGCTGCCCCTCTTTCTTACACACTAAATTTCAATAGTCGAAAATGAAATAAACGGTGAACGTAATACGTACGTCTCTGCACCCCTCCAAAGGACAATGATAATAAATCTCTGAAATGAAACGGATTTTTTTACGTAAGCTCCACTCAGGTCCCATGTCATCTTAGGGGATGCTGTGTAGAGAGTCTTTTTAAGGAAGGGTAGGATAGGACGTTGTGGGAAGGAAAAAGGCATGAGGGGTGTGTAAGAATCTGGAGGTCAGTGTATCCGGGAGTGAATACATCCTTCCAACTGCGGTGCAAGGCCATTCATTGCCTTGACTGGAATTGACCTTTTACCTTGACTTTTCCAGCCCGACTCTTTCAACCATTTGGTCGAGAGAATCCGGCTGGAAAGGTCAAAAGGCCTCCCTCAACCAGTCTCTCTCGATTCGGCCCACCACGCAGCAGGTGGTCAGACGCATCCGCTGCCAAAGTCACCCCATGAACCCGGGCACCCCTGCTAAATCACCAAACGCAGCGAACCACTTGGGATGATCTATGGTAGAGGTTCCCGGGGTGGCGGCACCCGTACCCGCTTCCTTTAAAAAATCCCCGTAAGTAAGTGGAAATGTAAGAAAATCACAAAAAATATAAATCCGCACACAACGCCATCTCTGATACTGACAAAAAACAAAACACGAACAGTTGGGCATCGATAATTGCTTCATTGTGTAATATTTAACTTAATAAAAAAAACTGAGGCGGTACGAAGTTCGTCGGGTCAGCTAGTTATTTATAAAAACACGCCATAATATGACATTCCATAATACAAAAAAAAACTACATGCATTACATACTTGATACTTGTCCTGCTTGTGTATATAAATACGAACCTTACAACTTTTCAAATCTATGAAATGCAAGTTTAAATTAATCTGTCTCTTCGTTTAAATTCAGGTAAGTACGTACTTCAATCGATTTTCTGTTCGACATCTTGATAAAAACTTATATACACGAAATGTTTCACAACAAAAACACTAACATCTATCGTAAATTTCCACAAACATCGAAACAATCAATACTTAAATAAATGCCACCTCTGGTCTGGAGCTCCAAAATACCTGAAAAATGCCCTCGAATCTGTGCAAAAACGGGCGGTCCGTTTAATAGATTCTCCTAACTAACAAACGGATTACAATCTTTAGAGCACAGGCGTCGGGTGGGAATGCTATCCTTGTTCTACCGGTATAACAATGGAAGATGCTCCGAGGAACTAGCGTCATTGATCCCTTCGGCACCGGTGCATAGTCAGGAAACGTGCCAAAGCCAAACGCGTGCCCAACATTTGTACATGGTTGAAATTTGTCACATGAGAACGGGTCGTTTCTTCGACTCTTTCTTGTGTTCAATAGCTCAGCTGTGGAATGATTTGCCGGCCTCTGTGTTTCCTCCTTCCTACAACATGGGTCTCTTCAAGACCAATGTTCATTTGTTCATTCCTTCCTCTCCTCAAAAAGACCCTCCACACAGCATCCCAGATGACATAGGCCCTGAGGGAAATTATTTTCCTCAGGGCCTCCTGTGTGGAGATAACGTAAAAAAAAATTGTCTATAATAATGTATTTATTTCCCCACAATCCTCTAGTCCTCTACATAATTATAAAACCACCACAATACATTATTCTAAAACCACCACAGAACATTATTCACAAACGATCTGAATAATAAACTTGTATTACTTTTAATTATAATGTTAAATAAAAAAACGGAAGAACGGAACAACGAAGAATGAATTTGAGTCGATAACCGAGCGTTAAAATAACGAACGCATACAGAATAACTCAAATAACTGAACTGATCTAATATCTAATAACGAAAAAACGAAATAATGCCAATAACGAAATAACGAAATAACGAATGGATCGGAATAACAGACAATACTTCGGTTCTATTCGGAAATCTTCGGTGATCGGCAATTCCTGGAACTAAGGTCTAAAGTCCTACTACGGTCGGCAGGTATAAAATAACGAAATTATTCCATACCCTGTTATTCGTTTTTACAATAACAGGTACGCCGTTATTTGAAGATACTATGTTATCCATACCTGTTATCGTTATATTAGGCGCACCTCTAGTCGGTCCCAGACCACCAGTCGGTCAACATCTCAGCATGTAACGATCTCCGCACAAGTGCTCCTGCATGGCATCTCTACACATCCAGGGCAGCCTCCGCGAGGACTCCTTCACGTCTCAGCTACAAGGCCCATCGTGTCTTCAGCTCCTGAGAACAGCTAAATCCCGCGACTTATAAGGTTTGACGCCACCTTCAGCCAAGGGATCAGCTCACCATTTCATGGCACCTCGAAGCCCCACCGTGCTTCGCTGCCATGGAAATACGCTCCGCCTCGCCAGGACTACCTGCTGGTGGCTCAGCTCACCGAGCCACTCACCGTTCATCTCCGCGACTCAAAGCGTCGAGCAACGGCCTGGAAGATAGGTCATCTCCACCGCCAAGGTGTTGAGCAACTCACTGACCTTCACCACACCATCTCCATCACCTCCGTGCGCCAGCAGCATCTCATCTACGGCACTCTGCTTTACATCATGTTACTGCTTCACCGACCCTTGCTACGTAGCCCAATAAACGACTGACTCATACATCGACTGACGCCTTTTATTTCTCGTCCTGTCTCTGCCGATACGGCCCGCTCCCTAATCCCAACGAAACGCATAAGAAAAGAATAACCATTCATCTTGTGTGAATGCTCAGTTTACCTAAGAAAGGAGGAAAAAAATCCAAATGTTAATTCACATTTTCCAATTACTAAAAAAGCGAATAGTGTTGAAACTAAGAAAAAGCTGGGTAGTAAACAAAATGAAACCAACAATCTTCAGTTCTACAACTCCATGGAATAGTAAATGGTTGAAGATGATAAAAGGATGATCGATGTTACAAAGATTGCCTAGCACCATAAAAACATGATTAAACCGTAGATTGCTCGAGTACTTACTACCGCCAGCAATAATTAACTTCCACAATCAATTTACGACACGGAATCTAAAACTAAAATCAATTACGAGGGGGTAGGTGAAACACAGCCTTTGCATTCATGCCTATTATTTGCAACAAGGGATAACAGGGCCGGGCGGAGAGGTTCTGAGATAGACATGGAACATTGAAAATTGGCAGGAAGCCTCCGTGTTCGAACGGTAATGTAATGCTCTCAAATACGAACCAAGTAAATTTTATTTCATTCATTTGTCTTGTTCCACAAATCGTTAATTAAAAATAATATATAATATTTTTTATTATTAGCTCCACACAGGAGGCCATGAGGAAAAAATCATGAAATATCACAAGGGGGGGGGGGGGGGGGGGGTATAATGAGACATCACGTGTATTTATTTTTCGTGATAATATTCTGAAAATTTCAAAATACTTTGTACTAAAAAAAACGTGGTTTTGGGGAGGGGTAGTCTAGAACCTCACCACATATCACCAGGGGGGGGGGGTTAAAAAGTTGCTAAAAACATCACGTGATTAATGGACGACCCCTAAGATAACACATCTTCATTAATTCTTCGAAATTATTTCCTCAGGGCTTCCTGTGTGGAACTGATATAATAAAATACTTTGATATAATTAATTAATATTTGGGGGGCGGTATGGGTACCGCCGCCCCGGGAACCATTCATTGGATAACCAACACCTCTGCCATAGGTCATCATAAGTGGTTTGCTACGTTCGGTGACTTAGCAGGGGTGCCCGAGATCATTTGTCCGGGTCTTGGCGGCGGATGCGTCTGCCCACCAGCTGCATGGCAGGCCGGAGAGAATGATTGAGGGAGTTCCTTTGATTTCTCCAGTCATACTCTCTCGGAACATCGCCTTCCACCGCAGTGGGAAGGATGGATTCATATGTCTGTCACTCCTGGACACACTGATCCCCAGATTCCTACCCATCCCTTATACCTTTTTCCTTCCCTGAACTTTCTTCCCTCCTTCCTTTCCTAAAAAGATACTCCACACTGCATCCCTAAAGGGGGCATACATTATTTACGTGAGTTCAAAAGGGGGGGGGGGGGGGGTCTAGCAAAATCTCACGTTTCTTAAAAAGAATATACGAAGTAGCCCAAATTTATCTCACCAAGGGGGGGAGAGGTCTCGATTGGAAGAAAAACTGCTCACGTAATAATGCATGCCCCTTTACTACCTTCAACGGCTAACTGGTCTCACCGACCCCAGGCGGTTGGCAGCAAGGACTCTTGTTCACTTAAAAAAAACCTCAAAAATAAATTTTTAAAAAGGTTTGGATTTTAAGTAGAAGTAATAATTTAAGAGTGTTTTCTCTTGGGGTATAAATAATCTCGTTGAATTTAATGTTTCAAAGACCCAATCTTGTCTGATTACGTCTAAAAGGGATCGAAATGAAAATCTAGTCTCTTTCAACGGAAGCAATCTTCCGAACAGGTCCTCCATTGATATGCTTGGTGTAACCCTAAGTGACCAGCTCAGGTATGGGGGCTCCATCGAAGCCAGAGTAAAGTTAGCCTCCCAGAAACTGGGCGTACTGAATAGGGTCCGCAGATACTTTAATAGTGCACAACTGCTAACCCTGTACAAATCGCAAGTGCGCCCCACGGTTGAATTTGGCAGCCACCTCTGGTCTGGAGCTCCAAAATACCTGAAAAATACCTCGACTCTGTGCGGAAACGGGCGGTTCGTTTGATAGATTCTCCCGTCTTAACAGACGGATTGCAATCTTTAGAGCACAGGCGTCGGGTGGGAATGCTATCCTTGTTCTACCGGTATTACAATGGAAGATGCTCCGAGGAACTAGCATCATTGATCCTTTCGGCACCGGTGCATAATCGGGAAACACGCCAAACGCGTGCCCAACATTTGTACACGGTTGACATTTGTCACATGAGAACGGGTCGTTTCTTCGACTCGTTCTTATTTTCAACAGCTCGGCTGTGGAATGATTTACCGGCCTCTGTGTTCCCTCCTTCCTACAACATGGGTCTCTTCAAGACCAATGTTCATTCCTTCCTCTCCTCAAAAAGACCCTCCACACAGCATCCCAGATGACATAGAGCCTGAGGGAAATTATTTTCCTCAAGGCCTCCTGTTTGGAGTTAATGTAAAAAAAAAACATTGTTTTATCGAAGGCTGTGTGCAAGCGGTGCTTACAAAGCTTGAACGAGCCGACCGCCCTGGCTGGGTAAGTACGAGTAGTTAGGTAGGCAATAACCGCGTTGTAAATAAGGATAGACAGGTTATGAAAGGCAGCACCGCTTCTGTGGAGCAACGAGCTTTTTGCTCTCGCCGAATCAAATGAGATCGTGGGGGAAATTATTAATTATTGCAGCTAGTAATTACCGCGGAAGGAGCGACGCAACAAGCTGCAATCGGAGCAGATGGCAAAAAAATGGGCTCCGAAGTTCTCAGGAAGAGGGATGTTTCAAGTGCGGTTTTAATGAGAGGAACTGTATTTTTAATCCAAAGGAACCCAACGTATTTTTGTTGTTGCTTGTACGTTAATTTAAGATATATATGCAATTTTTTCACGCATCTAGGAGAAAAAGATACATTTCACAAAAAAAGCAATAATACAATTTGGTAAAAATACAGTCTAATAAGAAACACAGTTAAATATAAATTGACACAAAACAAACTAAAAATAATCTTGGCATGTACAAATTTTTTTTATTTATATATTCAAAACTATTGACCGACCGAAGGTTCGGTTTCGGCAAGTTTCGGCAAAAAAATCGAGTTTCGGTTTCGGCAGAAAATCTGCCGAACCTTCGGCCTAACCGAAATTCTGCGTTCGTGAAATATGGCGCGTCGTTCGGCTGACTTCGGGTGAGTGCGTGGCTCGTTTGTCACCCGCCATCATCAGCTGAGTTCGCATCAGTCGGTTAAAATACTGCATCAGCCGGTTAAAATACTCAACTAATGAGGTCCTTCCCTTATAAAGTAAGTGTTGATTATTGACAAATTTTAGTTCCAAGGAGTAGTGAACATATTTTTTAATTTTTGTTTGTTTTATAGCAGTAATATAAAATATGTATATATATATATTTTTAACGTACTTCAATTATTGTTATTTTTATTTCATTTAACACCTGTTAACTGTCTGTATAAGTGTAAAAAATAACCCAAATAGATTAAAACAATAGATTTTTAACATTACTAAAAAAGTTTCGGTTTCGGCCGAAACTGAGACAGATACCGAAAATTCCGTTTCGGTTTCGGTAGAAATTCTTGTTTCGGTCGGACACTATTCAAAACATCTCTACGAATAGGAAACCCGGTCGCCGAGAAATTAGAACAATAGGTATTTTAATAATCTGTTGCTGTCACTGTCGCTTTTACTCCCACGAATACTGATTGAAAGGGACAACTGCACCTCAGGATGAGAATACCAAAATAAAATCATCAAAATCGAGGTTTGTATTTCCCATTTTTCTCCACCAAACTGAAACGATTTTTTTTAGAAAATATTGTATGTGTGTAAGTTTTTTTTTTTAATACATTGTCTATTCTCCGTCCAAAATAAGAACAACCTGTGACCGCGCATGTCTCCACCCCTCCCTCCGTCTGCTGCTTGAATGCGCGTTAACCCATTAGATTCCCGTGTTTAAATAAATTATTTAATTATTATTTTCCACCCACCTGCAATCAAAAGTTTTAACAATTTATTCATTTAAATAATTATTGTAATGGTTCTCCAATAAACGCACTGCATTTTATCAATTTTTGAAAATATGCTCAATGAAATCACCGATTTTTTTATGATGTTTGCGAAATATCATGTTCTCCAGATATTTTTTTTTACAAATAATAATTAATCAATAATAATAATTGTGAGTTGAGGTTTGTGTACGGCCTATAAAAAAATAAAACTGATTAACACCAACATTCAGTAATTTTATAGTACAGTACGTAACACCATTGTTTTATAAATATGCATTGTTCATATTGTTGCAATTCGAATATAAGGACATAATTATTAATGTCATACTTTCCTATTTTGTTATTGGCAATTAGTGACAGTTATATCTAATGAATTAGGACTTGGCTGAAACATTGATGTTTGAATAATCGACCACCATACCACGGGTATGTGCCGTAAAATGTAAGCATTGTCGTAAAATCCGCAAAGTGTGTTACCATAAAAAGCAACGAATAAAGAAAAATTAGTAATAATAAATATCCATTTTATCACAGGGTCTGAAAGGGTTAAAATTTCAAGTCACGTGCACACAGCGCGACAGCCGACGAACGACTGATCTATGGGCGGAGTAACACAGCGGTGGTGAAGGGACCGAAGAAGGGGGCGGGGTATGCGCAATACGAACCAAATTTCGTACTCTCCCAAGTTGATCTAAAGGTGGACGGAGAATAGTTTGTATACTAAACATCTGTTGAAGGCGTTCAAACCAGGGAATTTTAACGCTTTTCGGAGGGTCCTAACATCATAAGATGTAATTTAAAAAAATTTAAAAAACGTACCGACAGCGTGGTCGATATCTATATTATATAAAAAATGTTTGCACTAGTGTCAAAATCAAAAGAGGAAATTACGTTTGTATGAACAAAACGCCGCCCGGTTTCCTCTTAAGGATTTTAGAAGGATTTAAAAATATACATAAAGTTCTTTATAAAACAAACTGTTTTGTGATGTAAGCTTAGTTTTGGGAAGTCTAAATTCTAGTATTCTATGCCACATTTATGAATACAAACCGGTTCTTCCAAATTATTTAATCAATTGTATTTTACCTACAACCAATTAAAAGCAACATCACCGTATGTACCAATCTACCAACAAAGTCTAGACAGGGCGTGTGGATGATGAAAATGACATCGAAACAAAATTATTGGCTCCAAAAAGTGGGTTACGAAAACAATTATGAAAAAGAAAGTGCATTATGTCCCACACAAAAAACCGCAAAAGAAGCTTTGCTTTTATCTTTTGTTGTTCGCCAAGGATCAATTTTGTCTACCGATATATGAGACCCCTATATAAAATATAAAATATAAAACAGCTATAAAATATAAAAGATCGTGAATTACTTTATAAAAAAATATAAGCGTAAACCACTAATAATGTATTTTTTCATTCGAAATATAAATACATGTGTATAAGAAATTATTTAGTTAAATTACAGTTTTGTGGCTAAAATTATCTGCGACAGTGTCTATTGATTTTGTTCTAACTTTTTCCTTTTATTAAATATTCACAAAATAATTTTTTAAAAACCTTTTCACTTGATATCGTGACCTCTGAACTCTTTTGGTCAAGCTTGCCAAGCGATTTTTAAGCCTATTGCCTAGATTCGTGGCGATACAAGGTACACTAAGACTACATGCATTTTTGGCTTGTGGATTTCTCTAAACATAATAAGCTTATTAGGGGTTAAAGAAGCATGCGGTGACGCAATCGAACGGGTAAACCGTATTCGTGTGACTCAACCAAGAAATCCGACTTCGGCTTTGTTGAAACTTCTGTTTTTTATCTTTTCTTTCGGAGGTCAAAGGTGCAAACTCTAGCAGCACAAACGATAAACGAATGAAGAGATGTTGCGGCACCCACCCACAGGCAAGTGATTGCAGCACCTCCAGGGTCAGAGAAAAGAGGAATAACACAAGAATAAATGGCCGTGGTTTTCTACATTATGTCATGCAATTTATTTCTCAATGGTCTCTCGTAGCCAGACGTTGATGGGAAGAAGGCGTCAGCCTCCCACGCCATCACGTGAAATGGAAGAGTTATCGGAACAAAGAGAAGACAATCCAAAGACCGAAGACAAGCACATAATATAATGGGGAACTCAGGCCAAACAGAGACGGAGAATTTACCATAAAATAGTGATGGGCAATAAACAATAGACAATCGAACCATTTGGATAAAAAGTTCAAATATTCGAAATTCGAACCGTTTCTTGATGAAGAGATGTTGAATCAATTTCAAAATGATATCGATTTTGATTCACAATGATCAAATACAATTATTTTAAAAATTAATACCTAAAAAAAAAAAAATTCAACATACTAATTTCGATGGTCTGTGGCGTGCGTTATTCCTATATTAAATTATCCACTTCAATGAACTAAAATATGAACTGAAATGAAATGATAACTTTGTTTGTAAACACGATTTTTTTTAATACCGACCGGTTTCGCTTAACATGAGCATCTTTAGGGTATAAAAATGATGAAAGTTTAATTAAACTGATCAGTTTAATTTTACACCCTGAAGATGCTTGTATTAAGCGAAACCAGTCGGTATTAAATAAATAAATCGTGGTTAGGAACAAAGTTATTGTTTTATTTCAGTTCATATTTTATTTCATACCATAAACTAACTGCTTTCTACCAAAATATAAAAAAAAACTAAAATCCGTTTTGAATTAGTGTCATTTTCAAAATACGAAGCGTTTGTTTGAAATTTTAAATAAAAAATATTTTTAATTGTCTTTTTCAAAATTTTAATTATAACTGCTTTAAATGCTACCAACCTAAAAATAAGTAATAAAACTTTATCCAAAATATGCAAACACCTCAGCACAGGTACGTTTTTAGATTTTCACGTCGAAAAGTAGTTTCGTTATTTGTTTTTGGGATGTTATTTCGGACAGCGTTCTACCGGATCTGCCCTGATGATGGAAACTGCAACGCTGTCCGAAAAGTTAGCTAAAGAAGGTGGGAGTGCAACACGGCATAACACCCCAAAAACAAACAAAACAAAAAAAAACCTCAGCACAGGTTCGTGTTCACAAAACATTGGGTACTTACTACATAACCATTTACATAAAGTTACAATACCACGCTAAATGTTCTTCTTTACAAACGTAAAGACATCTCAGTATCGCTTGATCGTCAATCATCGGTCCGTTTAAGCATTTGAACAAACATTGTAATTTGCTGACAAGCATAAAAACATCACTTTGTGGTTGACGGTAGATCACAACATGACAAAAGATTAAACAGATCGACCGGCGGCATTTAATGGGGACCAAATAAAAAATAAATAAAATGGCGTTAATAGATAAATTATTGGCCATCAAATAAATATTTAATTCGAATGCATTTGAATCGATTGCTTCGACTTTTAAAATTCTCGATCATTTCGAATAGCATAAAATCTCGACTACGCCCATCGCTACCATAGAGTTTTCAACAGCGACCACCTGTCTAGAAGAGTAAAACCCACTCATTCCCAGTGACTTGCATTATTCATAGACAATAATGATATGAATACGAGCACCATTTAAATTTGGAACAGATTCTAGAATAAAGAAGAGTGTACACTATTTGAAAGAGTTAAATAATAAAAAAGATAATCGAAGGTATGTTTAACCAAATAAAGTAACATCGAATAAAGAATTCTTCCGTTCATTTCTTTTGGGAGAAAGGGGCATATTCAAAGGGAATATTGTTGGTACAGCCATTATTAGTTATTCAATTTGGGAGGCAGGTATTGGCACCGCCGCCCCGGGAACCATTTATTGGCTAACCTATATCCCTGACATGGGTCATTCTATGGGTTTGGTGACTTAGCAAGGGTGCCCGGGTTCATGTGAAGAGTTTTGCCTATGCCTATGGTGGATGCTTTTGCCCACCTACTGCATGGCGGCCGGATCGGGAGAGACTGATTGAGGGAGACCTTACCTAGACCTCTCCAGCTGGACTCTATCTAGTGCTTCGCACCGCAGTGGGAGGGATGTGTTCATACTTTCAATACTCCTGAACGCATTGACCCCCAGATGTTTCTTAAAAATAATTTCCTTCAGGGCCTATGTTATCTTAGAGGATGCTGTGTGGAGGGTTTTTTTAAAGGAAGAATCTGGGGGTCAGTGTGTGGTAAGTGTGCGGAGGAAGTGCTGTGAAGGAAAACACATTCAAAGTTTGGCTGAAGGATAATTTTATTCAACATACTTGAACATACAAACTATTTCAAACGGTTTCACATAAAATGCTGTATTTCCGTCAATTTTACGAATTTCTTTAAAACATTTGATGAGAGCATTCTTAACAAATGCATCTTTCAGAAAATGAAATTTAGAGTGTTCTGATTAAATTACATTTTATAAATAATTAAAAGTTATTTTAATAATGACATTAAAATAGATGATTATTAAATTAAATTCAATTTTAATTGTAATCAAAATTTATTTATTTATTAATTTACGGACGATAGTCCATTACAAACATAATAATGACACGAATAAAAAAAAGCAGAGATGACAGTGAAAGAAGAGCACGAATAGCAATGACAATATAAAGTGAAAAAAGTACATATAGAAGACACTACAAGTCAAAGCATGAAGAAGCATTTAAATTTTGCTTATCGACTGCCAAAGGCCATTTAGTTTTACACCAAAAAATTCAATGCTTTGATTTGATTCGATGTGACAAATGTGGACAGCATAGAAACGAGACCAAATGACACTAGCATATTCAAGGTTAGGGCGAACCAGCGAACAGTAAAGAGTTTTAAGTGTACTTATATGTTTGAAGTCAGAGGTAATTCTATGAATAAAGCCGAGTAGTTTAAGTGATTTATTTACAATATTAAAATTTTCCAAAATTAAATTGAGTTCTACGAATTAAACATAAAAACAATTAACAAAAATATCTATAATTTTTTTTTAACTATTTGCAGTAATAAGTCTTTAACATCAGAACGAAAATTCAAAACGCAAAAGCAAAACGTTCTACGTAGGCCAAAAACGTTAATCGGTAAAATGATTTGGCCCCAGACCAACGTTATTTTAAACTGTAAACAATCATTATCCTGTGCATCAATGCCGTCAAATAATTATAATATTAATGGGCATATTCATTGGAAACTTTGGCCCTTGGTCAAACTGATTAAAATTAGATATAATCACTGTTATCCCAGCACTAATTAACAAATTCGTATGCTATGGCGGTAGGGTCTTGTATATACGATACATTCGTAACATTGTGACTAGTTGATGAGCAAAATATCCGCCCGATTAATTAATATTCGCGTGTGTACAAAACGAATTACGCAACAGAGATTTACACTGCACCAGATTTACAAGTATCATCTATAAAATGATTCAAAATAATAAAATTACATTATGACAACAACAGTATAAAATAATGGTACTGTTATACCCTAAATAATTGAGTTTTTTGTGTAGCGGAAGAAAAAATGATAAGGTAAGAGAAAGGAAAAAGACCTCACAATCACAGATCTAACCCATAGGTTCCCATCCTTATTATTTATTTTACATTAGCTCCACACAGAGAGCCATGAGGAAAAAAATTCCTTCAAGGCGTATGTCGTCTTTGTCGTATGCTATGTAGAGAGTGTTTTTAGGGAAAGTACAGCACTCACTGCGGTGCAAGGCGATGGGTCGACAGATTGTTGTTATCCAATAAATGGTTACCGGGGAGGCAGTACATAAAATAATATACATACATACATACAATAATACTTAAGCGCAACATATACACACGGATACGAGACATGCTAAAAGAGCTAAATATGTTGACGGTGAAGCAAACTGTGTATTTGAAGGTACTTATTTTTTTACATAAAATTAACATGGGGATGATGTCTAAGGAACTAAAAAGAAAAATACATTATAATAACGAAACACACGGACACGGGACAAGAAATTCAAAGCAAATTAGACTGCCGACAAGAAAAAAATCAAGCACCCAGAAATCTCTGATGTACCAGGCCGTCCAACTGTATAACAACATCCCGAATGAAATTACTGACATAGAAAATATAAATAAGTTTAAAAAAGAATTACTAAAGTATGTCTACCTCAATTATTAATGTCTTTATTTATGTGTAATATTTAAAGAATGATTATGTTTGCCAACCAATGTAAATGTATATATCTTTATAAAATATTAGCACACACAAAGATGTGAGCTAACTTAAGATTAATAAATAAATAAAATACCCTTCTCCCAAATTGGGACTACTCAATTTTCAAGCATATTTTTTTTATCGATTGTTGTGAACTGCTGCACGGGTTGTTTCAAAAATTTTTGACAACTAATCAAATATTTGATGTTAATTTTCTCGTTATGCGTAAGTTCTATTCAAGTTCTGTTATTATATCATTAGAGGACAGTTGCTTCATAAAACTGAAATAATCACGGAACTTTAAAAGAACTTTCACAGAACGTGAAAATTAACTTCAAATAATGAATTGTTAATTTTTTTTAAACAACCCATCCTTAATAAATCTGCATGTTCATACACGAACAACTAGACAAACATTAACATTTAATATGTTGGAATGTATACATATATCTCATTCCAACTATGGTGTGCATTCCCCAATACAGCGTTTACATAGTCTTGGTAACAAATATTTAAACAATATAGATGTATTTGGAAATAATTTGAACTTGGCAAATTCCCTACGTGCGAACTATTTCTACATTTACCTAGTTCATAAACCACTGTGAAGAGGAATAATTTAATAAAATATTATATTAAAATAATATTATAATATTAAATATTAATATAATTATAATATTGTTGATTTGGAGGATTTTGGCAAATAATCTATTTTTATTTCACTTAAAATTTTGTCAACTCTTATATTTTGTGTTAATTGTATTATCATCCTTCTACAACATGGGTCTCTTCAAGACCAATGTTCATTCCTTCCTCTCCTCAAAAAACCCCTCCACATACCATCTCAGATGACATAGACCCTGAGGGAAATTATTTTCCTCAGGGCCTCCTGTGTGGACGTTTGGAGTTATATTAAAAAAAATTATATGAACTCTTTATTTTCATTGTTATTTAAAAAAAAAGATGTACCTACTTCATTATATGTAAAAGCCATACGGGCGTTTAAATAAAATAAATAAATACCAAATGGATAAATGATGTTATTATAACAAATAACCGAAAATGAATCCAGATAACTCCTTGCAACTTACATTAATAATTCCATATCTTCCCATTTGACAAATTCTACGCTATTAAAATACAAATAATAAAATAGTTTCTAGTGTCTGTTGTCCTTCCTCCTAAAATGAAAATCCACTCTTCTTCTTCTTCTTCCATGCACTGTCCCAACTCATTGCCTAGGTAGGCTGTTGGGGTCAGCTCTTCTCGTTCTCAGGTTATGAGATTATACGTGTTTCTTCAGTTCTGGGTATCGCTCTCATCCAGGCCGTTTCTCTGTAGTATTTTGGCACATTGAGTCCCGCATCCAGAAGTTCTTTGGCCTTCCTTTTGATGACTGTCGATTAAGCTCCGTAGACATCGCAAGCTTCACTGTGCGGTCTGGTGGTCTCCGTTTTATGCGCACATCTCGTGTCGTTCCTCCAGCTTACTGTTAAGGAAACGTACCCATACTACGTGACCCACTTTTTGCAATTTTTAAACCCCTCCCCCCCGGTGACTAAAAACCTATGCTCCCCTCCGCTCATTGTGGTATTTTGAAGATCCCCCCTCCCCTGAACGGGTCACGTAGTATGCGTATGTTCCCTAATGTCCGTGACACCCAGGCTACCACGAATGCGTGAACTTTTAATCTTATCTTTTAGTGATACTCCTGCCGACCGTTTTCGAGTTGCCTAGAGTAGGAGTTGTACATAGTCCAGCATTCGGAGCCATACACTGAATGAATATCCACTATTTTAATGTATTATGTAAAATGTGCCTACCCATTATTTCGATTGTATTTTGAATGATCGATATTAAGTTTGTAAGTACCTAAAAACGATGTTGAAATAAGTAATCAATTCCAATTTCTTAACAATCCTTTGTCCAAAATGCCATACATTTGACATAGGACATTACAACAAACAGATGTTTATGTCTCCAACGACTCTAACGACATTCCTCGAGAATTTATAATTCGTTGTCAAGAACTCAGTAAAAACTACACGAGTAAGATTGCCAAACAATGATACTCGTACGTGAGTTGCTGATAGTGATAAGTGACTAGTATGCTCCCACTGACTTCTGAAGAACACGCTGAGAAAATTATGCAATGTTATTGTTTGGTCCACCAGAGCCGGATTTACTGAGGTAAATTGTAATCGTGTGTAAATCGAGTACGTCGGTACGAATGCAAAATTGGTACGGAAAATGTCCAGAATTACTGGACACTGGTTACAGTTAATATGCCATTTAAAAAAAAAAAACCACTTGGCATAAGTTTAAAACACCAGGCCTCGACAATATTCTGTAAGTAGGTCAGAAACTTTTATAAAGATTCGCAATACAATCCAAATAAATTAAATATTTGTGAACATACCCGGAAACTAAAAACTGTTTTTGAAAGGCGGTGATGAAAACGCTTTCAAATTTTATTATTAGAAATAATCATGTAATTTTTTAAATATAATTTTTTTTTTTTAAATGTCTCACCTTATGTTTTTTTTTCTAAATTACTGGTAACGAAAAAACTAAATATATATATACATATTTTATTCATCATCATCATCATTATTGGCTCTACAACCCCTGGTGGGTCTTGGCCTCCTCAAGAGTCTTCCTCCACTCATCTCGGTTTTGAGCCAGCTCTCTCCAGTTTTGAAGCTCCAAGATAGATATGTCTTTGAGGACGTTGTCGCTCCATCTTAGTCTTGGTCTTCCCAGGCTCCTTCGCCCTATCGGTCTTGAGTTCAGCAGGGACTTTGGTGCTTGCACATGACCCAGCCACCGAAGTCTTCCCAATTTTATAAATTTTGCAACGTTTAGCTCCTTAAACAAAGTATAAAGCTCATTATTATAACGTCTGCGCCAAAATCCATTTTCTAGAACCGGTCCGAAGATGCGCCTCAAAATTTTTCTTTCAAAAACGTCCAGTGCTCGCTCATTCCTCTTAGTTAGTACCCAAGTCTCAGCTGCGTACGTAAGTACTGGTCTGATAAGTGTTTTGTACACTAATATCTTCGTGTTTCTGGACAGCAGTCTGGACTTTAATAGGTTTTGTAAGCGGAAATAACAGCGATTTGCGTTCACTATGCGCTTCTGGATCTCCTCTGTGGTATTATTGTCGTTTGTTATCAGGGAGCCTAGGTATGTGAATCTTGGTACCGTTTCGAAATTTTGGTTTCCACATGAGAGAGTTGGGATTTGTTGGGTGCATCCTACAGCCATGTATTTGGTCTTTTGCTGGTTTACTACGAGACCCATATTTTTGGCAGAGCTTTCAAGATTTATAAAGGCGTTACGTAAAGCATCTGGAGTTTTCGCGATTATGTCGATATCATCAGCGTAAGCCAATAGTTGCACATATTTTATTAGACAAATGTATTCGAATTATGAGCGTTATTAAGTAAGTTTCAAAATATTTTTTTTCAAATTGCGGCCGGAAACTTTGGTTTCATAAACGTATAAATTTTAATTATTTTAAGGTTAATTTTTTGATTTGAATATATGACGTGGTGTTTTCTCTTTCCAATACAGTTAAGACCATATTTCTCACTAAGACACTAAGGGAAACAACGATTTCTATGAGATCTATAGGAGTTGTTTAAAAAACGAACAAATTAGCCCGAGGGGTTAATAACAATGAGAAACACCTATTTGTCACCGGAAAGGAAAAATAATACAGAGGCCGGTTGAGGGAGACACTTTAACCTCTCCAGCTGTAATCTTTCGACACATTGCTTTGCACTGTTGTGGGAGGGATGTATTCATACCTCCGTCACTCCTGGATTCACTGACCCCCGGATTCCTACTCACCCACATACTTTTTCCTTCTCAAAACTTCTCCTCCTCCATTTCCTTAGAAAGTCCCTCCACACAGCATCTCCAAAGATATAGACCTCGAGGGAAATCATTTTCTTCAGAGTCTCCCGTATGGAGTTAATGTAAAAAAAATCAGAGTGTGCAATTCACACGCAGTAGAAGTGAAACTATAAAGACGCTAGATGTCGCTTTCTTTTGGTTTGCCTGTTTATTTTAAAGTGGTTTGAAGATTGGATATTGATTTTACAAAAAAAAAATGCATTTCGTAGGATTGAACTTCCGTTCGCTGGATGTCTATCTGGCCGCTGAAATTTTCCAGGCGCTTTACGCCGCCGCGCTATCGGAGGCTCGCGCGGAGCCGTGAATTTACCGCATTATATTAGAACCGAGGACCCGTAAAATAATAAATTTTAGTGACGCGCTTCCGTTTCATCCGAATTTCAAATCACAACAGGGCTAAAAAGTTTCACTTCAAAAATAGTAAAGGCCAAATCACATTTTTTTCTGTATTCGTCAAAACGTGGATCACACCGCGTTGTAATAATCGGTCCGGCCCCGATGTCCATAAACCCACGCTGAATATGCACGAGATTTCTAAAACACGTGACCTTTGAACTTCTACCCAGGTAATTGTCATCTTTAATCAAACCTCCTGTGTGGGAGTCACAGGTAAGCCCCGGTTCTAGCGCACGTCAAAATAATATTAATTCATGTAAATCAGACACGAGAATCTGTCACGATTGACAAAAGTGACAAGGGATCTATAATTCTAATTCATTTTCACTTTGATTTACCTGTGATTAAACAGTAACATGATATATTGAACATAATTTGGGATTCCTTTACTTAATGGGGATATTAGGTAATTACTCATTTGTAATAATTACATGTCAATGTCGGATAAGCAGTAGACGACAGAAGTCAGTTTTACTAAAACAAAAATGTTGGTAACTTTATAAGAGAAACGCTGCGCGGCACGGACATATGTTTATATCTGGGCCTGCCCTAAGTGATAAAAACGTATTATTTCCCCCTCCCCATGGAGCCGGCTGGAGCTCCTCCTTGGAACCGGCTCGCTCCATGGGGAGGGGATAGAGCCTCTCTTGAATCTAAAATGTGTGACGTCATCATTCTTGCCGTGACCAGCGCGAAGCTAACATCCATACATTTAACGAAATAACACGCCAAAACGGTAGCTTGTGCTATACAATATACCTACATATCAATGTGCACATAGCGAATGTGGGCGGTTCTCCAGTGTGCTCGTCGCTGGTTACAGGGGTAAGTAAATTATGAAACATTTGTAAAAGTGTTTTAACTAAACACGGCAACAAAATATTGCTATGTGTATTGGGGCGAATCTTTTTGGGGCGAGCATTTGGCCTTAGCAAATATGTTATTAACGTGGCAAGCAATTCGCGCTCCCATGTAAAAGGTCTATTCATTCAAAGCAGATTTTGCTTTTAAGAACTAAATGGTGATATTGTAATGCGAGATGCCTATATACTGTCAGATTGATTTTTTAACGAATCACAGTCATCTTCCTCTCTTCGCCCCCCATAGCCCCCCTCTCGTCTGTATCTTCTGGTCTATTGAATTCTGATGTCTATGCTGCGCGGCCTTTTTCATACAAAACTTAAATTTGGATTTGAGTGCAAAATACCCAACTAAACTTAAAAACATATTTTTAATCAAAAGCTGAAGTAAATATCTAGTACGGTTACGCACTGATTCATTTATATTAAATAATAAAATATGGGTCATTAAAGAATACACTGTTCGTAACTTCAGAGGCCACTCCAAAGAAACCATTCATTTGTTCTGAATGCAATTGTTCTCCAAAATGACTTTGAAAAAAATTACATCTTTGTGATTCTTTCAAGGACATAAAGAAACCATCCCTTCGTGTCGAATGTAATTATTAATTTTCTCAAAAGTTGTCTTGACAGAATCTCATTCTTGTGATATCTTGATCGAAACCATTCCTTTGTTAAGAATATTATTGAACTAAATATGCAATTTGGCTGTCCTCAGTCCTGAAACGGGAATCCTTCCCAGTTAGACAGACAAAGCATCATTTTGTGATGGGATAATGTTAATTAAGTGAAAAAATAATGTTGCTTTATTTACTACACAAATACAATAACATATAAAACAAAATCTTATAAAAGCGTATTCATGTGAGTAAATTTAAATTGTTAACGACCGATTTACGTTGGAACACAAATTTGATGCATGTAAATTAAATTTTCAGAAAAAAAAATTTTTTTCGGTGTCTTATTTTGATGTTTTATAATTTACTGGGCCGATGCTGTGGCAAACGAAACACAACGCCACGCCCATTACCCAACCTTTATAACTAACGCTATCTGTTAAATCAAATCCACACTCCCTTCATTTATATATTTCAACCAATTTATACAAAACCTTACAAATTACATACCTAAAAACCTTCCCCATGAATCACTCTATCTATTGGTGAAAACCGCATGAAAATCCGCAATCCGAATAGTTTAAAAGATCTAAGCGCACAGTCAGCGGTAGCGGCTTCATTTTAAACTATGTTAAGATTATAATATTTAAAAAGATAAAGGTAAAATATATATTTTTTAAATAATTATTGTTTGCTCACAATAATTACCAAAGTTATTTTACATATTTTACAAATGCACGCTTCACTCATTCCCCGGCGGGATTGATGAGGTCCACAGGGTAACGCCTGAGGCCCTAGACTGGCTCGCAGACCTAGATGTCCCCCTATGACCCCCCACCATACGAAAGAAGAAGAAGAAGAATTAGCTCCACACATGAGGCCCTAAGGAAAACATCCCTCTAGGCCTATGTCATCTTTGGGGATGTTGTGTGGATTGTCTTTTAAGGGAAAGGAAGAAGATGAAGTTCTGGGAAGGAAAAAGATTTGAGGGGCGAGTAGGAATCTGGAAGTCAATGTGTCCAGGTGTAAATCCCCCCATTGTGGTGCAAGGCGGTAGGTTGGAGGCGGGCTAGAGAGGAATAGGTTAGGTTTTCCTCAACCAGTCTCTCCTGATCTGGCCCACCAAACAACCCGTGGGCAAACGCATACGCCGCCAAGACCTAGACAAACCTCATCCCATGCTAAGTCACCGAACGAAGCTTGGCCTTTAATTATTGTGCCTGTAAACAATAATACCTACCATGTAAACAATAAATAAATAATAGTAAACAATAATACCTACCATGTACTACGTTTTTAGACAACTACCGGATCTGCCCTGATGATAGACACTGCAACGCTGTCCGAAACGTTGGCTAAAGGAGGTAGCCCAACATGGCATAACACCCCAAAAACAAACAACGAAAACAATAAATAGTTATTTACGATTCTGGAGTAAGTCAGTAGACGTACATAAAAATTCAGATTGCACGTGATAAAAAATATTATTTTCCAGCCATGTCAAGATTGCTTTTTTGCATCTGCAAACTGTGAGAAACTTTAAATTAAAAAGTTGCGCCGCTCCGAGCGTTTTGCGTTATAACCAACACCCATCGGACTTTATGCTATCCAGCCAATCTTTTATTAATACATTTATAATACATACGTATGGTTTTATCCACTGTTTGCATTTAACCGTTCATTCGTAAGAGCCTTTGCTCGGTAAAATACATTCGAGTGATGAAATTAATTGTTGTTTGCCGTGTTTCATGACACCAGATAAACAATTCTGATCGAGATAAATAATTTGATTACTACTGGCATAAAACTAATTTAAAATTTCTCTGAAAACTCAATTACTTTGAGAACTTATATGTTTTAAATGTTTAATAACATGAAAAGGTTATGTACACAAAACAATTGGATTTTCAAAATTAAGAGGAAATACTAGCTGCGTTTTTCCATACAAACGTATTCCCCGTTTATCTCTCTGGATTTTGACCCTAGAGCAAAATTTTTTTTTACATAATATAGATATCGACCACTAGCGTGTCGGTACGTTTTGCTTTTTTTGATAATTTACTTCTTATAGAAGTTAGGACCTTCCAAAAATGAATAAAATTGCCTAATTTAAACGCCGTCATAAAACGTTCAGTATACAAACTAAACAATGTATTTTGAAAAAAAGCAAAACGTACCGACATAGAATATTTTCTTTTAATACAGTTAGTGAAAAAAAAAATTAAAATCGGTCCAGTTTTGGAGAAGAAAAATGGGGAATACAAAACATCGATTTCGAAGATTTTATTTAGGTATTTTCGGCCCGACGTGCAGGTGTCCCTTTCGCTCAGTTCTCCTGGGGGGGCCGGGGAACGAGGGTGTTGACAAATACAAATAAAGCGAAGTAGTGATGTAACGAATTTTATCGGTAGACTAGTGTTGTCCTTGCCCGAGTAATCGATATTTTTTATTCGTTTTTTTTTTCTGTTCAGTGACTCATCGCGGTATACCAATACTGACCGAGCTTTCATACTAAAATTGTTTATGTCAAGTACTATAATAAATTTTTAATTTGGGAGGCGTTATAGGTACCATCGCCCCGGGAACCATTTATTGGATAACCAACACCCCCGCCACTTGGTCACCCCAAGTGGTCCGCTATGTTTGGTGACTGAGCATGGGTTCCCGGGTTCACGGGTAAGGTCTGCATGGGTTTTGGTGGCGGATGATTTTGTCCACTTACTGCGTGGCGGGCCGGATTGGGAGAAACTGGAAGTGGGAGATCTTTTGATCTCTACAGCCGGACTCTCTCCACCATCATTTCATACTTTTACCTACCCAGAAATTCCTCTCCTTCCTTTCATTAAAAATATCCTCTACACAGCTTCTCCAATGACTTTGCTATACTATAAGGGTATTTAACTTAAAAATAATTTTTATATTTCATTTTATATGTATAATTGCATTTTGTGATATTTTTAAGTAATTAATCACCTCTCCCTTTAATATTTTGTCTATAATTCTCATATGCCTATACTTGTTTGTCTTTTAATATTAATCTTATCCTGACGAAGAGAATACTCTGTTTTCGAAATATGTTGATAATATTGATTACATAAAGCTGTTTTTACAAAGTTATTTGTTCTCATTTAACTAAAAATGACGCCACAAAGATTGGACCCATTTGCAGCATTTCAAGCTGGGTCACCATAACCAATTCGTTTGTGCAATTTCAATCAATGCATTTCTGTGTTTCTCGAGAACCCTTCTATGGGCTTACACGTCATTAGTACTTTTACGCCAGTTTTTTAAACATTTGTGGTCAAAAACATCCAAGTAGTGTAGTTTTGTAGCTCTAGCACATATGAAGCTGTATGACTTTTTATTATGGTATAATTATTATTATGCATATATCCAATTGTATATCCGCATATACATTATTTGGCTTAATATAGTAACTATGTTATTTTCCACATCAAGTATATAATAAATAGATGCAAGAATGTTTTTTTTGATAAATTAATAACGTATAAAAAAAAATATATATATATATATATATATTTATTCTCAAAACTCTTGAGAAAATATCGTCGTTGCATTCACAAAATATCCCATGTGAGGTTTTCGACCAAATTTTTTTTTGTTTACACCATTTGATTCACCACGGTTTCCTAAATAATCTGACAAATATATCCCATTTTTCAAAAATTCATCTTTTTAATCATTTTAGAGGCAACTCTGACCATTACTTGTAATTAATGGTAATTATTTAAAAAAAATATACTACATATACTACAGAAATATAAAAAAATATAAAATTATAAAATTAAATCCCTATATACTACAGAAATATAAAAAAAATATAAAACTATAAAATTAAAATGAGAAAAAAACGTCTTTTTGTGTGCAAGAATTCGTATTATTTTTTTAACTCAAATTTGTCGCACATAAATTAAAATTACCCAAAGAAATGTTTTTTTAATAATATACACACAGCATCCCCAAAGATGACCTAGGCCCTCAGAGAAATTATTTTTCTCAGGGCCTCCTGTGTGGAGCTCATATAAAAAAATAATAATAATCTCAACAATCTAAAAAGAGTATACTATGCACTAATCC
Organism: Limnephilus marmoratus; assembly: GCA_917880885.1. Classification (NCBI taxonomy): domain Eukaryota; kingdom Metazoa; phylum Arthropoda; class Insecta; order Trichoptera; family Limnephilidae; genus Limnephilus; species Limnephilus marmoratus. The sequence continues at coordinate 43,182,555 of OU862929.1, forward strand.
AGTCATTAATTCAATATGGAATTATTGCATGGGGGGGGGGGTCATACAACAATATTCTAACCCCGATCAAAGTAATCCAGAAACTAATCATTAAAGTAATCCTAAAGAAACCCTCCACTTATCCAACAGAAACGCTTTTCGCAGATTTCACGGTGCCTCGAGTAGAGAATATCTTCAAGAAAAATGCAATTACCCAAATTTACAAAGATAATATCATCAAAAAATTTTAAACTAAAATCAAAAAGATATGAAGATAACATCAAAATACCAAAATTTAATACCAAACTAATGCAAAACAATTACATCTATTTAGGAATAAAGTTTTTCAACAACATTCCCATTGAAATAAAAAAAACCAAAGACATCAATAAACTGAAACTCAAACTTCATCAGGAATAATTAACTAAATAATTACCTGTTTTTCTCATTCTTTCTATTTATTATTAATCTATATTCACCTCTATTTTATTTAGATTTTTCGAATTTCTCCCAAGTGCACAATATTTTAGTATGTAACCGTATCCTATGTATGTACACCATATGTAATTTATATAACTCCACTGTACAATTATACATCTATATTAAATATTAAAATATATATATTTTCTTCAATATTAACTCAGTAGGTAAAGCAAAATAATTTTTTTAATATTTCTATTTAACTGTCAAAAAATTACCAAAAAATTAAGTTGCATCCAAAATCATACGAAATTCATTTTTTTAAGACCAATATTTCGTAATTTGAAACAAAAATAAATAAAATAAAACATATTTATCAGCACAAGATATTTTCTCTACCTTTTGCTAAAAAAATACATTTTCAATTTATTTGGGTGTTTTGGTCACAAATCCAAATTTAACCCCCCCCCCCCCCCTCGGCTATTTGTTAGCTTTGGGAACAACTCATATCGATCTTGTGTCTCCCTTACTATTATGTTGAGAAATAAGTTTTAAACGGTGTTCGAAAGAGAAAGAGAAAATATCAAACTTTATATTCAAATTCAAAAGTTAACCACAAAATAATGGAATTGTACACCTTTATAAAACCAAAGTTTATGAAACTTATGGAATTTTGAATCTATTAATTATTTTTACATGAAACAATAAAAAAGTGAGGTGACGGAAATGTTAACAATACATTTGTGTAATAAATATGTACGTGTTTTTATTTTTTTCGTTATCAGTAATTTTAGTTAGAAAAAACGTAAGATGAGTCATTTTAAAAAAAATTATGTGTGCGTTCAAAATTTTTATATTCGAAAAGCAAAGGTTTATTTCGGATTTCAAAATTTAAAAGCGTATTTCATCGCCTTTCAAAAACAATTTTTAGTTTTCGGATACTATCAGAAATATTCCATTTATTTGGATTTTATTGCAAAGCGGAAATATTTCGACCTTATGAAAAAATATGCCCGAGGCCTGAGGGATATGGGTCCTATGAGAAAGGTCAAGTTGCCTTTCCTACGTTTGCTACACAAAATATCATATGTGCATAAAAAGTGCGCACAAAAATCCTGAATGCAAAATTTAAGAAAAAATTGTCGGTTTTAATAAAAAAATGTATATTAAGCCCACTTGTTTTCACCCAAACATGGTATCAAAAATAACTCTACAATTAATGAAAATAAATAAAAATATGGGTCCCCAATTTTTTTTTTTTGTTTTTTTTTTATTATGTATCCTAATATTCTAAAATACCCACAGGATATTTTGTGCGCGCAACAACGATAAGTAGCTATAATAGCATATTCATAGGACGCTTACAATAGGACGCCCCTGCGAGCGGTCTTGTCTCTACACATTTGCAGATTGGAACATGCGTGGTCGGCAGAAATAATAATTCGACACGGGTGAAGCGCGTAGCCCACACACACAAGGCCTGCATTCACTCACACATCTATAGCGCGATTCTGACTACTGTCAGAGAGTGAAATAAAAGAGATTTTTTAAAATACCTATTCATAAATGTTCGCAGCGACCGGCAGCGCTCTTAAACTTTCACGGGTTTTGTAGGTACTGTCATAGAATAAAAAAGAAATGTGGGAACTATAGAAGAACAGGTACTATCACAAAATAAGGAAGAAATATAGGTATTGTCATAGAATAAAAAGAAATGTAGGTACTGTCATAGAGTAAAGAATAAATGTGGGTACTAAAGAATAACAGGTACTATCACAGAATAAAGAAGAAATATAGGTATTGTCATAGAATAAAAAGAAATGTAGGTACTGTCATAGAGTAAAGAATAAATGTGGGTACTAAAGAATAACAGGTACTATCACAGAATAAGGAAGAAATATAGGTATTGTTATAGAATAAAAAGAAATGTAGGTACTGTCATAGAGTATGGAAGAAATGTAGGTACAATCATGGAATAAAAAAAATATCGGAGTGTGCAATTCGCATGCGGTAGGAGTGATATCTTCAGAAAATTAAAGTAGACAAGAGTGGGAAGCACAAGCACACAAAGATGAGACAGATAGGCTACGAAGCACTGCACAAAGAGGAGATTAAACTGTGTGATTCTGTCGCAGGCTAAATCCTGTAGATGTATGTGTTTATCTCTTTTTAGTGTAGCTATTTTTCGTTTATTCGAGTTTCAAATCACAACGGTGCTAAAGAAGTTTTCTCTTGAAGAAATATAGATTCATAGAATAAAGAAGAAATGTAGGTCATAGAATAAAGGAGAAATGGAGGTACTGGCATAGAATAAAGAAGAAAACTGTAATGTGAAATATTTTTTTAAGATTTGTACCTACCTAGGGGCAGTGGCGGCTCGTGACTTTTGGGTGTGCTAGAGTGCTGATATTAAAAAAAAATGGCATTGTTGATGTTGTTGTAGCCGAAAAAAAAATTTTTTTTTTTTTGAAAATCAGTTTTTTGTATGAAGAATTTCAGAAAGTTTCAGTTTGGCGGTGCGCCGCACCGATTTCCTGAAAAATCTTCATACAAAACACCGATTTTTGAAAAAAAAAAAAAAAATATTTTTTGCATACGACAACATCCATGATGCCATTTTTTTAATATTAGCACCCTAGCACACCCAAAAGTCACGAGCCGCCACTGCTGGGGGCATTCATTAATTACCGTATATTCCGAGATTTTGCTGGACCCCCCCCCCCCCCCTTTTTGAGCTCACGTAATTAATGTATGCCCCCTAACCTAACCTATCCGACCAAACATCACTTAACTGTGAGATAGGAATAACATTATGCATATTTATGATAATAACATTGAATTATATAGTTGGAAAGCGAAATATACGTGTATATTTTTCTTAATAAATAATATTAAAAATATTTTTATTTTTCTTACAATTTATATTCTACTACACTACTTTTGGTAACCATTTATAAAAAAAAATCTCACTAATTAAATAATAGAAATATTTCGACCACATCGAGTATGGAGCATTTTCAAAAACAAGTATTTCATTCGGGATATGTCACTCCAAATAAGTTCGGACTACTTTCAAAATCAGACAACGAGAACACAGCAAGAACAACTGTAAATTTATTATAACCTATGTGTATTGTAACGGTAGTGCAGTGGAAAATATATCTCTCGTATCAATCACTTAATTCACGGTTCAACTGAAGGTTCTATTTCCTTCCAAACTCGATCCATCAATCAGTCGAGATATCCGATTCAAATCAATATCAATTTTTGGTTCAGTTTAAAGTTTTGAATCAATAATACATCCGTGTAAACAGTTACGCGTTTTATAATATGGTCTACCACTGCAAATCTTATTTATGGTATTGTTTTTTATTTAATTTATTTTAGAGAAAGTTGACAGCAAATCAGATATGATAGAGATGCATGAACAGTAATCATTCGGTACTAAAGTAATCGGTACTCACCAAGTAATCAAAGTACCGACTACTAAAAATGAAGAGTATCCGTTACTCTTGATATGATTACTTTCATTGATACGATTACTTTCGATGCGGATACTTCAGTACCGATTACTTGGTTGTTATTTGTGCCGCAAGAGGCGCTCCACGTTATACCAGCTGGACTCCAGATACTAATATCTACAGCCTGTATGTTTGACGAATATCTACAGCTCATATGTTGAACTAATATCTACGAACTTCAGAGTGTTGATTAATATCTACAGAGCGTAGGTTGAACTAATATCTACAGAGCGTATGTTGGATTAATCAGCTAAATGTGACCAATAGTCCGATATTAGGGATTTTTACATACATACTTACATAAATTAAGTTTTTTAAACTGCATACGCAATATTACGTTATTCCGATATGCTATAGGTACATAATTGCAAATCCAACCTCTACCAGTACTGTAGATATTCGTCAACACTTTGGTTCTCATAGATATTCGTCAACAGTTTGAGCTGTAGATATTCGTCAACACTTTCCTTCTCATAGATATTAGTTCGATTTTTTCAGTTTTTGGAATTCCTGTAGATATTAGTAGACGCCTCCTACCAGCTGTTCATAAATAAACCACACTTTATACCGATTATTTGGTCTTTTCTATTTGTGCCGCTGGGGCGCTTCACACCAGCGACGTTTAATTACGGTATTGCCAGAGACAAAAAATACATCGGTAAAAAAAAGCTTTCAGTTGATATTTATGTTTGTGTACCTTGCTATCTGATATATTTATATTGCTACCAATTTGTACTAAGTATGCAAGTTTTTTGACGGTAGGTATCTACTACAATTTTCGAACGGTGTAAAAAAATATGATTATTAGATATTATTACGACTATAAAAAGTTTTCACAGTAATAATTTTAACACTTCTTTTATTCTATCACACAATTTAAGATTTAAATTTCTGTGGAGTTTACAAAAAAAGTAATAATAATACAATATGCGCTTCATTGTTTAATTTTATGATTATAAAGATGAATTTGGTTTGTAGAAATTTCCGCCAAGTAATAAGCCCGCCTATAACATCTATCATCATAGGTATAATATGACATTATGTGAGATTAAGTAAATAATAAATAAAATGTATAAAAAATTACCACCAGCCTATAATAGTGTTTTATTAACTTATCTCAAAGCTAGAAAAACAAAAATCAAAACACGCATGTAAAATTACGTTTCGAATTTCAAAGGAAAATGACACGTCAATCCAGTGTGTTAATATGTAATTTACGATCAAAGATAATGTTAAAAAATCTAAACACACAAACTCTTCAAAATATTCAAAGTACCTATAAATACCTAACGTAGAATCCTAATAATTCATAACCAAAGTACACGCTATTCGCGCTAACGAAATACACAAACTGTAACGTAATTATTTTCATGGTAGTTACTCAATCGGTACCTACTTGCTCAGAAGGAGTTTTATTAATTTCGGGTGCCGTTGGAACGATTGATAACAAATTCAAATTGCCGGAACGTTGTTCGTTTGTTTTTTTGTTTGAAAAAAAAAAACGATTAGAAGGGCGACGTCATGACATAACGATGGATTGGTCTGAAGTTTTGATTTGTAAGGAGTTTTGATACTCCTAAATGATTGTGTAAATTTGCAATATTATGCGTGTAACAGACGTGATGCCTTTACGAGACTGTTAAATAGTACCGGGTCGCGGTACACGCAGGATGTTGATTGTTTTTTCGAGGCGAGGAAAACTTTTATTGTGATGATCACGAGATATCGAGTTACCTATGTAATATTACAATCTAATGGAAGTGTTGATGATGTCTGTGTGCCTGGTACCTAAGGTTGGTGTTCTTGTGCTTAGAACTGAGATTCTTGTGCCACGTACAATCCAATATCACCGAGGACAACTTTGGTGAAGACTGCAGGCACTTCTTAAATCACATTTACAGTCTAGAACTGCGGATTATATCCTTTCAATGCTCAGAGATGGCCATCGGACGCATTGTGACGCCTTTGTGGATGGATTGGAATCTCGGCTCCTTCACTGTGTCATGGGCTTGCGAAGCGGCAGCTCTGGGGCTCTTCTCCAGCTATCTGGAGCCCTTGTCGCTGAGGTTAGAAGAGGTGCGCCATTTTAACTATGGCAAGCTACGAATGAACATTTGGAGTGGATTCTACTAAAATAACTGAATTCTCTCTCTCTCTCTCTCTCTCTTTCTCTACATTTTTTTGAGTTTACAAACGTATTTATGTAGATTATGTTTTTGCTTGTCAATAATAACAAGTGCATTTTGTTTAATGTGAGTTCTTTTATTACATCAGATAGTAGCTTTCTTTTATCCCACGCAGGACCCTGAGATGATGATAAGAGCTCATGCATACGGAATTTCTCTGCTAACTGAGAAAGGTACGTGTCAATAACTAAGATGTTTTTAATAAGTATTCACAGAAAACTAAAAAAACATAAATAATAATAAATAAGTAAAGAATAATACATTGAAATTATTTCTGTTTTGTTATACAAATAAGACTGTAAAAAGGTATAAATATATTTTATAATATGCACATTATCATTTTGAGTATCAAAAGAGAGAGTATTAAACATCATTATCTATCTATCTATTGATCTACATATTTATTACTAGATTGATGAAATTTTGCACACTTCACCTTCAAACAGGAAGGTCACTATTGTACATGAAATTTTGAAAAATCACCCCCCACCTCTTTTTCGAATGCCTTAAAGCAGAATTTTAATACTTTGTGATGAAATTTTGCTCACTTGGCATTCAAAATAAGAGGAATATTACTGTCTACATCAAGCGTGCAGCCCAATTGAAGAGTTTTTGTGGCCTAAAATGAAGTTTACAGCTTTTTTTGTTTTGGATTTTGGTATTCAAACAAAAAAAAAACAAAAAATCATTCTCGTAAATTTATCACAAATTATGTGAAATTGTAACTTTTTTGTTATTAGACCCCGGACTTTCGATGGGGGTTTTTGATTTATTGCTTGTAAAATGCGAGGCGTATTGCCGCACTAGGAATCTATTTTCGCAATCAATTTCACACATTTTTCAGAAGATCGAATGTAACTGATTTTGACTTGATTTTAATAAGTGGAGGGTGAGTGCAAAGGACGCACATAGACTAGGCACGCCTGGCCTACATCTTATTTTGAAAAACTCAGCGAAATCTTAAAAAAATCAGACTAGATTGTTTCTAGACTAGAATTTTAAAATGAGTCTATTTTGAATTTGTTTAAATTATAATAATAATAATATAGAATATTAATTAGGGCAAGGAAAAGATGTAAATGACTAGATAAAAAATCATAACTCTATTATTAACTATAATTAAATAATAATAAATAAATATTTCACTATGTCAAAAAAAAAAAATAAAAAAAAAAAAAAAAATAAATAAAAAAAAAATAAAATAAAATAAAAAAGTTATAGTAGCTTTCTTTTATCCCACGCAGGACCCTGAGATGATGATAAGAGCCCATGCAAACGGAATTTCTCTGCTAACTGATAAGATGCGTGTCATTTTTGGCGCCCAACGTTTTAAAGAGGGTAGATTACTCTCTTGGTGCACGATAAGAGGCTTACTATCTGTTATTTACTATCGTCACTATCTGTTATTTACTATCGAATTACTGTTATTTACGTTGAATTTTATTAATTGTTTTTAAGCTATCATAATTAATGACTTTTCTTTGAATGCAGTGTGCTTGGGAACTTGTATTACAAGTTATAAAATAATTTTTTTTTTTAAATATTCCAATATTTTATTTTTTTTGAGAAAAAAAAAAAGATGGCGTTATATACAAAATTACATCGTGGTCCTCTGCATTCTGCGTACGAGAATCGCAGAAGATCACCGATCATCAAATTAAATACGGACGCGTATATTTTGATGACAATTTTTGGTGAGAATATTAGCCCTCATGTGTTTATATTGATTAAAATCTTATGTTACTTGTACATATTTATAGGTAGACGTTTATATATAATTAGCTATATTTGGTTATAGGTATACATAAATTTATAAATAGTAATTTGCGAATATTATTAGAATAATTAATACTAGTTTTACATAATTAGGTTTATTAAAAAACTATTGTTTTTTTAATATTTTTTCTTTTTATGCGGTGGCATGAAGGAATACCAAGCCTTCATACTGCTTCATTTATTTTTTTTCTTTTGTGTGACACTTTGCTCACGTGTCTTGAAGCTTGGTACCTCCAAGGCATGTGCTCGGAGTGAGCACTACATTCTAGTGTACTGATGATAGACTTCATTTATTTATCCTCGTTGGACTAGAATAGGAACATCTCCACAAGAGATGTTTCTCTGATCTTAGTGATCAGTGGCGCCCAAAAAATTAGTTTAGTTTATAACTAAATCTGTTTTATTGTTTAATATACCTAATTAAATGTTGAATCTGACAATCTGTTAATATTAAGTTAAGTAATTAAGACATTATTCATTAGGAAATTGGTTTTGTCACAAATAAAGGGAAGTACTGCTTCGGCGTGCACCACTATTAAATAATTCCGATCTGGAAATTGACACTCTACCTTTAATACAGGAGAGTGTAGTTTTTCTTGTACAGTTTTTGTTAGTCATAAGTATAATTTGTTAATTTTAAACAGTAATATATGCCTAAGTATTTCACTGCTAATACCAGTGCTGTGCTAATACAGTGTTAATACTTTTAATAATACTTTTCCATGTTTTGTTTACAAGTTCCGAAGAGATGAGAGTAGTGTATGCCGCTACCTACTCGTAACGTTTCGAATTCTTCGATCGTTCATCTTCATTCCAGGAGACGGAGTAACTATGGACAGATTGATATGAGAGTCTGTGCCATAGCAGGGCCGTTGCCTGACGTTTCGGAACCGACCAGAGTGAAGACGGAGGATCTGTTGTCTGCGGATGTTTTCCCTGCAGAAGACAGAAGGGCCGTTGTCACGCTGATCATCATTGAACTTACTACAAGTGATAATTAAATCACTAGAACATTCTCAAAAAAAAAAAACAAGTCAAAACATACATAATCCAATCCTATACATTATATTATATTAGACTCATAAAAAGAGCCAATTATTTGTCAAGCCCATATAATCATTAACGAAATAATAAAAAATAATAATAGACATATTTAAGTCTAGCTATATTGTTAGTTGTTGAAATGTATTGTTTTAGGTCTTTAGCTTAGTCAGACATTTAGTTTAATATAAATAAAGGGAGAAGAGAGAAAAGAGAAAAAATTCGGTAATTTTTATTTGGTTCTTTATTTTTTCCATTAATAATATCCATGTGATTTTTTTTTCTCATCTTCTTCAAAGATCTCAAAAGTGAGAGCTTGAGTCCTCCGTACTCACAAGTGTTTCTGAGAGATTGACTCCTTTTGTGTGAGTAAGTGTTTTACAATCTCATTTTGGAGATGAAAAAGTGGAGATTCCATTCTCATTAAAATAAAATAAAAAAGTTATAATAATAAATATAAAATTATAAAATACAATATATAAACAAATAGGTTGTGTAATTCCAATCTGCGTATTGGTTTTCTTTTTGGGGTTTCCTTGTTATTGTGAATATATATGTATAATTGTTTTGTTTTTTTTTTTGTTATTCTCTGTGTCATTTTCTTTAATGTTTTAATTATTTTTTTTTCCTTATGTACAAGTGCAGGAGTAGAGAGATATTTCATATTCATGTTTTGGTATAATTTTACTTCACTCTGCGGCGTAAAATTTCTGGGGGAAGCGGGGAATTGTAACGTAATTATTTTCATGGTAGTTACTCAATCGGTACCTACTTGCTCAGAAGGAGTTTTATTAATTTCGGGTGCCGTTGGAACGATTGATAACAAATTCAAATTGCCGGAACGTTGTTCGTTTGTTTTTTTGTTTGAAAAAAAAAACGATTAGAAGGGCGACGTCATGACATAACGATGGATTGGTCTGAAGTTTTGATTTGTAAGGAGTTTTGATACTCCTAAATGATTGTGTAAATTTGCAATATTATGCGTGTAACAGACGTGATGCCTTTACGAGACTGTTAAATAGTACCGGGTCGCGGTACACGCAGGATGTTGATTGTTTTTTCGAGGCGAGGAAAACTTTTATTGTGATGATCACGAGATATCGAGTTACCTATGTAATATTACAATCTAATGGAAGTGTTGATGATGTCTGTGTGCCTGGTACCTAAGGTTGGTGTTCTTGTGCTTAGAACTGAGATTCTTGTGCCACGTACAATCCAATATCACCGAGGACAACTTTGGTGAAGACTGCAGGCACTTCTTAAATCACATTTACAGTCTAGAACTGCGGATTATATCCTTTCAATGCTCAGAGATGGCCATCGGACGCATTGTGACGCCTTTGTGGATGGATTGGAATCTCGGCTCCTTCACTGTGTCATGGGCTTGCGAAGCGGCAGCTCTGGGGCTCTTCTCCAGCTATCTGGAGCCCTTGTCGCTGAGGTTAGAAGAGGTGCGCCATTTTAACTATGGCAAGCTACGAATGAACATTTGGAGTGGATTCTACTAAAATAACTGAATTCTCTCTCTCTCTCTCTCTCTCTTTCTCTACATTTTTTTGAGTTTACAAAGGTATTTATGTAGATTATGTTTTTGCTTGTCAATAATAACAAGTGCATTTTGTTTAATGTGAGTTCTTTTATTTACATCAGATAGTAGCTTTCTTTTATCCCACGCAGGACCCTGAGATGATGATAAGAGCCCATGCAAACGGAATTTCTCTGCTAACTGATAAGATGCGTGTCATTTTTGGCGCCCAACGTGTCAAAACGTCAAAATGTAACCAGTAACAATTTGTATCTATTATAAAAGTATCCGGCGGAATCCGGAACCGAAAGTAGTCAAATGTAATCAAAGCATTCAGTAACGAATTGATACTAGTAGTCGGTACTACCCGAAAGTAATCAAAGCATTCAGTAACGATTTGATACTTGCAGTAGTTACTACCCGAAAGTAATCAAAGTAATCAGTAACGATTACATAGTAACGATTACTTTTTGTGAAAGTAACGGATACCGACGGGTAGTAAAAGTACCGATATTGAACACTACTAAGATATGACATAATAATACAATAACTAGCAGTTAAAAACCCGATTCCACGGTTTTTGTTGCTAGGCCCTACGGGCGGCTTTTGGTTCGGCTTCACCCAGTTTATAATGATGACCATTTTATAAATCCGATAGGAACTGGTTCCAAAAATAACCCGTTTCTCGGATCCACTGTGATCCAGTGATAGCTAGTCACCGGGACAGGCAATGACGTCATATGTAATATACAGACGCGTGATCATTCACAACTTTGATTATTCAAATCTTTCCATATCGGTAGAGATACTCAAATTTACAAAATCGTAGTACTTATACTTAGGGGGGGCACGTTCTCATGCCACCTGCTAACGGAAGTAACGCCATCCTGTGACGAATTCCTAAATCCGAAACCGAATTACAACGGTATCTTTGTTTGAAATTTCACGTACACATATTATGTTTATATTGTGCGGCGGATAAGGCGCGGCGGCAGACGTGCATTCGAAGCCGGTTTATTAAATTCATCCACGCAGACGCAAGCCTATTAATACTGTTTGATAAGATAGTTAATTATGCCAATTATACCTATATTGACCTTTCGATTATTTTAATTATTTGACCTTATACTGACTTATATTGACCTTTCGATTATTTTAATTATTTTAAGCCGCCGCATACCCCATTTCCACCGATTTATTACATATGATGTACCTTAAACACTTTAAATTTTATAGCTCTTAAAAAGTATATGTTATTCTTGAAGAAAATATCTAGACATTAACAGCGCCGAAACACAAATTATATGAAATTCCCTCGGTAGAAAATGCTCCAAAAATTTTTATAAACACGTTTGTTTCAGTTGTTTTACAAGTTATATGCATGCAAAAATTCATAGTGTTTCTTTAAATTTTGCTTAATACAATCCCCGCGAGATTTTTGCTAAAGTTTAAAGGAGTCATGTTTTATTAAACATTTTTACAATTTTCGCTTCAATTTTATCGTTTTAAATATGAGCGTGCTCTCTCCAACATTTGCAATTACATATCTCTCCGTCTTACGGCGCCTAAAGTATACTTTATCAAAAAATTAAGGGTTTTGAAAAAAGATCGTAGAAAACAAATAGTGTTATTGTATAATACCTAAAGCTACAAATATAGCCAGCGGCCGATAATGCCCTTTCAGCTTCAACGCTGTCGGTTTTTGTCAACAAAAATAATCATGAATATCAGAGTATTCTCCTCGAACTCCTTCACATTAAAATTCAGTAATTTCCTCTTTTGGTACTTTATCAAAATATTTATCTTTTTTAGTAATTAAGGTACAAGACGTCACTTCTTGCTGGATTTAAAGTACCTACTCAAGCAACATTGCAACATACCATGTAACTGTAACAACTCATGTAACATACCTACGTGCTGAAAATTAAAAAATTATATTAAAAACAAATACTAACTTTCCTTTACAACAACTTAAACACATTTAACACTTCACAAAATTCTCGCAATGCTAGAACCAACTACAAATACCAAAAACAAACACATCCTTTAAACAAAAACACTACAGATACCAAGTTATAAAACTGTACAATTATCTTCGAACACTATATAAAACAAGAGAAAACAAATAATATTATTGAATACAAAAAACATATAAGGAACTAAACTGGCTTACAATCCTTATAAATTTTCATTTATAATTTTGTCGATTTTATATTTTAATTTTTATTTTTTCTCTTTATATACCTATTAACTAAGACTACTGTTAGTTTTGTTTTACTATTTACAATTTATAATTTAGAAATGAAAAATGTCCTCTGCTACACAGGTGAACTCCTAGTGTGGAGGACAATATATTATTTATTAATTTGCGGACAACAGTCCATTAAAAACATAATAATAACACGCATAAAAAAGCAGAGATGACAGTGAAGGGAGAGCACATATAAATTAATAGCAATGACAATATAAAATATAAAAAGTACATATAGAGACACTACAAGTCAAAGCATGAAAAAGCATTTGAATATTGCGTATCGACTGGCGAAAGTCATTTAGTTTTACACCAAAAAAATCAATGCTTTGACTTGCGTTGACAAGTCTCGACATTCTGGATAAGGGAGAATGGTATCCATAATTTAATAGAAAGTTGATTGAGGAACAGCAATTCATTATTTCGAAGTGTACGGGAAGGGATGTTAAACTGGATGAGTTGTAACAACGCAGGTGTATCAGTAATAATGTTGATAATTTTAAATATGCAAATTAGATCAGAGTCCTTTCTACGTTTTTCTAAAGAAGACATGTTTAAAATGTGTTCAATTTCATCGTGAGTACTTGCCTCTTTCAAGACCCAACCTCCAAGCAATTCCTCTTAGGAAACGATGTTGTACGGATTCGATATGACAAATGTGGACGGCATAGAAAGGAGACCAAATGAGACTAGCATATTCAATATATATTATAATAATATTATACCTTTGTAATGTAAATACGCTAAGAATAAATAAATAAAAATAAAAAAAACAACAACAACGCGATTATTTTGCCAAAAATTGGCATCACCGGATCCGATGATGCCAACGGGTACGTTTAGTGATGCCCGATCCGCCGGAATACCGAATCCGGTTTTCCGGATTGCAATCCCTAATCACCGGTTTATATTGATGCGTAACCCTTTACTTCATATTTTAACTTTCGACCTTTGAACATAGAAAACTTTCAATCTTAGAAGAGAGATCTTAGAACTAGAGTTTTGCTTTCTAGAAAAACAATGATTAACAGAGAGGTACTGTAACTACATGCATCATATCAAGACAGTTGCTGTTTCCCGTTTGCCATAAATCACTCTTAAAATACCATTTTCACTAAGAAAACTGCTTCTGATAATGTCTTAATTTCTCGTGCTCTATTTCGCCGTTGCAATTTAATTAAATCAAAACACGGGTTTGTACAGAATTCAAGATAACATCTATTTAATTGTAAATAATTACAGTAACTGCCTGCTCCTGCGGTGACACGGCTGCGAGGTATGCATTTAATAAAACATGTTGTACAAAAGCGTTGAGATATAAAGAAGATTAATATCTTAATAACACATTCTCGTCTCGGTCGGGTGATAAATATTAATTGAATTTCTAGCAGACGAGAAGCGACGGAAAACAGTGGTGAGAGAACGATTTTTATATTTTATTTATTTTTATTTTTAACACGAATAACACCTCAAATTGTAATATTCAATTAAATTAAGACAATATTAACGACACTGTATCAAAAATCAGAAAAAATATACAGTCACACCTGGGACTCGAACCCAGGAACTTTAATTAAATATTACGATCTGAGATTTTACTCATCAATTTAAAAATAAAAATGAATATTCATCCTAGACTTGCAGAAAAGTCAATAGATGTCACGTATTAAAAATAAAATTTTTATCCAAGACCCTATCTAGATAGCATTTAGTTCAGGTTTGAATGTTGCAATCATACAGAAAGATAGCAGCCAAAAAAATATGTGTTAAGAAAATGAAGATAATGGTGGTAGTTCTTAGTGGACGTATGTTTTTTTTCACACAGGGGGCCCTGAGGAAAATAATTTCCCTCAGAGCCTATGCCATCTTTGGGGATGCTGTGTGGAGGGTTTTTTTTAAGGAAAGGAAGGAGAGGAGAGTTCTGGGAAGGAAAAGGGTTTAAGGGGTGGGTAGGAATCTGGGGTTTAGCGTGTCCTGGTCATCCGCCTCCAAGACCTAGACAAACCCCACCCCATGAACCCGGGCACCCCTGTTAAATCACCAAACGTAGCGAACCACTTGGGTTGACCTATAGCAGAGGTGTTGGTTATCCAATAAAGGTTCCCGGGGTGGCGGTACCCATTCCCACCCCCCAAATTGAATATTAATTAAAAATACAGTTAAATACGACCGAATCAGATAGGCACACATTAGCTCAGTTGTAAAAGTTGCGACCCAGCAAGGCGAAGGTCCTGGGCTCGAGTCGCAGATGTGACCGTACCTTTATAGATTTCAGATTTTCGATAGAGTTTCGCTAATATTGTCTTCATTGAATTAGGTTTTAATTTTATCAAGCTGGCCACAGGAGCAGCATTAAAAAAATAGTTAGTAATAGTAATTAAATACGTATTTTCAGCACAAGCCGGGATTTGAACACGCGACCTGTTCCAAAGACATGAAACTATTTAATACAAGTTCTATAACAATAACATTTTAATCCACATTAAGAGGGCATTACCAGAGAAAGCCGGAAATACGTCATTTTCAAAAAAGTTTTTAGACGTATTGACTCTTTTCCACAAAAAATTATAAATAGATTTTGAAAGATTGTTCTTTTATCTAGTGAAGTTATGTAATAAATTTTTAGAATTTTTTTTAATTTTTAGTATAATAAGGTTATTCCATAGGTCGTTGGCAGATTTGTTAAATTTTCAAAAAAGTTTTTGTATTATACCACACCTATTTCAAATAATGTAATCATGCAGTAAAATAAATCAATACATTATCTAGCAGAGTTATGTATTAGAATTTTAATTTTAGTTTCAATAAAATCATTAAAAAATATGTACGTACATGTGTTTCTTGAAGAAAATTGGTCCATTTGTGTATTTATTTGCGCACTTACAAACTAATATATTTCAGATTTTTTTAACATTCTTATTAAATTTAGACATTATTGAAAAATGATAAATACTTATAATAAAAAAATAACTACAAAAAGTACACTATTTTAATAGTTTTATCATCACGCCTTTCAGCATTTTTGGATGAAGGTATAAATTAAAGCTAATTTGGATTAAAATAAAATCGATATTGAGTTATAATTTAAAAAAGCTGGTACGGAGAATAATTAATCTTTCTCATTGTAACCGCCCTGCACGATCGGAAGAACAACTTTCGACGAAATATGGATTTTCGTCCGCTGGCTGGTTAAACGCTAAAGGTTTTTAACAAAACTGTTCTAAAATAATTGAACCTTGTTAGGGTAATATGGATTGCAAAAATACCCGTTAAAAACGGAGCTAATAGGCACTCTAACCAATAATTATTCTCTCATTAGCGATAAATGGGGTCAAGCTTTTGACAGCTGGGGATTTTGTTTTTTTTTTTTTAATTCTACATTTTTATGGGAACAATTGATATCAAGAGAGAAAAAATACTCATTTCGTAGGAAAATTAAAGGCTCGTCTTTCAGTTAACCACATTTCCCAATGGCACAGAACAAATTCTTGAAAAAGTATCATATTCTAAAAATCTATCGAATTCTTCCAAAGGAATCGTACAAAAATGAAAAAACGCTTCTGCTATCATATATTATACATGTATTATTAACGATGATCCGACTCTTAGCCCTCCAAACAGTTGATCTCCCGACAGATTATCCGCCGGACACTAGATCCCTCACGCGGTTGACCCCAAAGACGTTACATACTTTAGACGCGGGGTAGAAATCTCAAAATGGGAAGCCAACAACAAGACAATTGTAGAGTACTCGATTTCTAGTACTTTAGTACTAAACTGCCACGCGTCGAGTAAGGTCGTGTCCTACTAGTAAGTAAATTGCATTAAAAAGCGCCAAAATTCCCTCCTGTGTGATGAGAAAATGTTTCCATTACACGGTAAACAGTCGTAAAAGCGAAGGAATAACATTTCATTTGTAAATACATGCAAATTACTCATAATTATCGATTATAAAAATAATACAATTGCTTTCCGCCCAAAGATTTTATGCGTCATTAGAGAACTCAAGGCCTATTAAAGTACAGGTCTGGATGCGCAACAGCCAAATTACAAAGTCGATGCCATGCCGTCGCTAAGTAAAATTTACTTTTTCTAATAATAGTCTAATGATTCTTTATTTACTTGCCTGCGGTAAAACAACATACAAATCAGCAGAAACAACAAATACAATAACAATCAACGCCATTTGCAAACTATCGTTGTTCATTATAGATATTTGACACCTCAAAATTCGACATAGTGCCCAGGCCTCCTACTTTAGTCGGCCTTGAGACAGTATTCGACGGAACTTTTGAATTTTGAATACGAAAATGCCGCCCGCGTTCTATCTTTTGTTTCGTTCAAATGTACATATTCTTTTAAGCGTCTATCTTTATCATACACGAATAACTTTTGAATTGAGAAATTATTGAAAATCGCTGAAAACAAAAGAGTGTTGATTAATTGCCACATTATATATCTTGAGTTTGTGAGACTATGGCAAGTCTATTTATTTTATATAACGTCATTGGTTGACCCCTCGGAAAAAAAATTGATGCATGAAATATTTTTTAAGTATTTTTATCGTACCTTCTTACCAGCAACGTATCGGATAGTTTAGATAGGGTAACAAATATTCGAGGGATCAATGGACAGGGGGATCAACTGTACGGGGATCAATTGTCCAGGGATCAACTATCCGGGGATCAACTGTCCGAGGATCAATTGTCCGGGATCACGTGTATCAACTGTACGGGGTATCAACTGTACGAGGATCAACGTTACGGGGGATCAACTGTCAGGGGATAGGGGGCATACATTAATAACGTGAGCTCAAAAGGGGGGGTTCCAGCAAAATCTCACGTTGCTTGAAAAGAATAAGTATACGAAGTGGCCCAAATTTATCTCACCAAGGGGGGGGGGTCTAGATTGGAAGAAAAACTGGGATACACAAATTACCAAAGAATATATTACTGTGTTCAGATATACACAGTGGCGGTCCTTCCCACCGGTCAATTGTTCAAAAGCCTCCCAAAATTATAAGATGACAGTAAAACATATTATAATTATGAAAAATTAAACAAATCAAAACAATTGGTATTATTCTAAAATATTTGAAATGCACGGCGAGATAGCAGGCAACGGCAAGCAGTGACATCTAACGTCTTAAAAGGAAGCTTTCTTTCCCATGCACTATGATTGGCTGGGTCAAATTATGAAATGCCCCGATATCATATCTCCTGTCTCTTTACACACCACACAATAAACGAGAAGGCACTGTGTCGTTTAGTAAAAAGTTTTCGAATTCTGAAGACAGTTTGGGTCATTGCCGTGAGGGAGAGAGAGCATGCTGAATAATATGCGTCTGAAAGAGATGGTTTATACACATATTATTATTGATTCAATGTTTGAGACAATGCGTCATCAAAAATGGAAATTCAGTGAAGATACTATTTCCACGGTTGTCGATCCCTACAGGGCCACGGTTACAAGAAAAAGCGTCCACATGTTTGTTGAAACTGAATGTATTAAACTGTAATGTATACCAGTTAGCACTTGTTATTGGCACAACACTTGCAGTTCTGGTGTCGCTTCGTATTACACAGTACACACAGGGGTGCTTGACTGGCCTGCCACTAGTGTTGCCGTAAATGTACAGGAACATTAACTCCTCAGGCCTCGGACATATTTTGTCAGATCGGTAAAATTTCGCTTATTAACAAAATCTTAATAAATTAAATATTTTTTAATACGTCCGAAAATTAAAAACTATTTTGAAATGTGGTAAAATACGTTTCCAAATGTTATTATAAGAAACTAGTTGGTCCCGGCATGCGTTGCTATGTCATTTAATAAAGAAATTGTTTCTCCCTGAGTGTCCTTCCCCCTTCCCTCACGCGTCCTCTTCCACCTTCCCCGCTTCCCTCTTCCCTTTCCCGCTCCCTCGTCCCGCCAACCCTCCTCCCGCGTTCCATATATTCAATCCCAGTACATTCAGTTTTTAAACAGCCCGCGTGCCAACTTTTACAATTTTTATTAAAATTTCCGTTTTTCATAAATATATTAAATTTGTTACCTAACATAGGTACCTTTTTAAAATATCTAAAATTCGTGATTCGATTCAAACTATTAGGGGAGTACCTACTTTAAATAAATTTATCAACTAAGGATTTTCAAAAATAGAACCCTGATTTAATAAATAATCATTGTTTGGCAAAATGTTATTCTCAAATACGCAATCTGTCAAACGTGCGATGTTTTCTGAAATTATCCAATTTTCTGCGCAATTTTCTTAATTTTTCTCTCCGTAAGAACCATCCTCGAACTTCAAGGAATATTCTAAAAAAAGAATTAGCGAAATCGGTTCAGCCGCTCTCGAGATTTGCGCTTACCAACAAATTTAGCGATTCATTTTTATATTATAGAAGAAGATAAATGTATAATTTTTTTAAATATTTAAATCTCGCCCTCTCTCAAGGACAGGAAGAATTTCCAAATCAGTTATAAAGGTCATTTTAAAACAGTGGAAATTTACAAATCATTATGGGAAAGTAATACAATTGTTCAGAGGCATTGTGATAACCAAAAATATAAGTTTGAGGTACAATACAGTACAAAAATAAAAACATAGAGGTTAAGTAGAACAAAACAAATAAGAAAAAAAAAAAACAATCAAGAATATCCTTAAGGATTGTAGAAGGTGGGAATTCAAGGTAGGAATTAACAGAAATGTACTTATCAAGTCACGAGAAATATCAATATCGAGAAAATGACGTAGTTTGATTATTACATGTTCATAAAGTATGTTCTGTTCCATGCCAACAGATTTTTTTTTTTACATTAGCTCCACACAGGAGGAAAACAATTTTCCTAGGGGCCTATGTCATCTTTGAGGATGCTGTGTGGAGGGTTTTTTAAGGACAAGGAAGGAGAAGAAGATATGGGAAGGAAAAGGGTATGAGGGGTAGGTAGGAATCTGGGGGTCAGTGTGGCCAGGAGTGACGGACGTGTGAATCTATTCCTCACACTGCGGTGCAAGGCAACGGGTCGGGAGAATCCGGCTGGAGAGGTCAAAAGGCCTCCCTCAATCAGTCTCCGTCGATCCAGCCCGCCACGCAGTGGTTGGGCAAACGTATCCGCCACCAAGACCTAGACAAACCTCATCCCGTGAACCCGGGCACCCCTGCTAAGTCACCAAACGTAGCGAACCACTTGGGGTGACTTTTGGCAGGGGTGTTGGTTGTCCAATAAATGGTTCCCGGGGCGGCGGTACCCATACCCGCCTCCCAAATTGAAAAGTTACCTGCAGTTAATGAATACAAATACAGGGAAAAGAAAAGGAGACAAAAAAGAAAGAAGACAAAACAAAACATGTCAAGAAAATTACGTAGTTTCATTATTAAATGTATGTTTTGGGCCATGTCAAGAGTCAGAATAATAGAAGAACATGTATGAGACGATGTTTGAATGTGAGTAGAGGCAAGGAATGTGTAAAAAAGGTCAAGTGTTGGCGGTCCGTTTTCTCTGTCTTCCCCTGCAGGGAAAACGGACCTTCCCCTTTAACGGTGTGATGGTTAGTTAGTTAAATGTACCTAAAATATTATTTTAAAGCATTACTCTAAAGAAATTACTTTCTTGAGCGAAAAATAGACTAATCCATACAAAACTGCACATATTCCGTGAATACATCATCCATCATTAGATCACTACAAAACATTTGATTGAAAATAATGTTTATCCATTACGCGTGATTGATCTCCCCTGTCCGGCCTGTGGCATAATGACTGCATTAATGCGTCCGCGGGCCGCAGCGAATGCACTTCTGCAAGTCGTAATGAATGCAATGATAAATTAATGAGTGCTGCAAAAACATGGGGTCTTTATTGCATGTTGCAATGGGGAATAGGTACGTGCGATGGGAGGCGATTCTGTAAGGAAAATGTACCTAATGGGATAAAAATGCGGTGATTTTATTCAGATTTTTTCTCTATTGAAGCTCTACAAGAGGTGCTTTGAATTTCGGCGCCATTTGATATGTAACAAAATGTAGCTATACTAATAATTAAAATCTATATATTATAATTAAGATATTGTATATGTGCTTCAATTGATTTATTTATTTCTTAATGTTGAGTTGCTCACATCATCGTGTGTGCTAATAATTGGAGTTTCCCGCAGGGGTAGGCAGAGAGGACGGACCGCCAAACAACTTGGTTTTGGCACACATTCTTTGCCTCGTTTACACTCATACATCGTCTCATACAAGCTCTTCCATTATTCAGACTCTAGACATGGCCTGACTCAAGTATCTGATTCACCTGGTTGTGCCATTTCTTTCTTGTGCGTCCTCGACTTCTTCTACCATTCGCATTTGCGTCATAAATTCTCGTTACACTCATTTTCTCGTTCATTCGCTCTACATGCCCAAACCATCGGAGGGTCCCTTTTTTTACATTAACTCCACACAGGAGTCCCTCAGGAAAATAATTTCACTCAAGGCCTATGTCATCTGGGATGCTGTGTGGAGGGTCTTTTTGGGGAGAGAAAGGAATGAACATTGGTCTTGAAGAGACGGAAGTAGGAAAGAGGAAACACAGTGGCCGGCAAATCATTCCACAGCCGAGCTGTTGAACACAAGAACGAGTCGAAGAAACGACCCGTTCTCATATGACAAATGTCAACCGTGTACAAATGTTAGGCACGCGTTTGACGTGTTTCCCGACTATGCACCGGTGCCGAAGGTATCAATGATGCAAGTTCCTCGGAGCATCTTCCATTATAATACCGGTAGAACAAGGATAGCATTCCCACCCGACGCCTGTGCTCTAAAGATTGCAATCCGTCTGTTAAGATGGGAGAATCTATCAAACGGACCGCCCGTATCTGCACAGAGTCGAGGGTATTTTCAGGTATTTTGGAGCTCCAGACCAGAGGTTTTCTTAATCTTACTTATTACGCTTACATCAGCCTTGCATTCTTTGCGGATCTCCAGGTCTAGAAAATTAAAAATTGTTTTTGAAAGATCATGAAATTCGCTTTAAAATTTAACAATTTGAAAATACACATAATTTTTGAAATAGGTACTAAAAATTTTACATCAGTTGTCGTGTTTTAAAAATTCCCCGGCCCGGAACCGGCTTCAAAAGATTTTAACATTTTAATTTCCGAAAAAAAAATCTATTTTAATAACATAGTTTCCCGCTTGCAGCACTAGTTTCCGGACACCGTGTATATAATGTTATACTGCATTACCTGTTGAAAATTGCGTTTGTATAAAACCGGACCTGATAAAGGGAATACAACGTGGTATCGAAAGGTACTTTACTTGAAGAAGTGGGAAAAGAAAAAATAGAATAGAAGGCAAACAAAAAAAATCAGCCAAATTTGAAAACCAAAATGGCAAGACACAAAGCTCGGAGGATGCCCAAATCGACTTGTATGTCACGTAGTAGTTTACGCTTTTGACTTTGAGTCCAGAGGTTACAGGTTCATTTCCCGCGCACCGCAAAAATATATTAGCATTAATCCTTCATTCAACATTTGGGCGCAAGTATAAAGATGGTATGTTTGTCGTAAAAATGAAGGACTTTGCAACAATAAGCTTTTGTGGTAAAGAACAATGATAAATAAATTAAAAACAATTCAGCAGCCGAAAACCTTTTCAAATTATAATTTTTTTATAGATGTTTTATTTTATTAGTATGACCGTTTTGTCCTTCGACAGCGTTAACAAAACGGCGGATCGACCACATAACATTCTAAAATTATCATGCATTTTATTATTAAATACACCGTGGTTAATAATATTAACTTCATGTACGTACGTAAGCCGCGTCTCTAGCGATAATATAACCACAAACATTCAATCAAATGTTTTTGCAATCTTGAAACATACACACACAAACCCACCCTTGAAACATGCAACAATGTTTTTGGTTTCCGTGGCCAATAGAAAATAGAAAATATTGAGGCCCCGACCGAATATTTTTGTTTTTGCCCGATGTTTGTAAATCATTTGGTCGCTGGTGACCCTACTTTAGTACCATGTTTGAGTATTTTACTATAATCTATTGCGAATAATTAATTAGTACGTGTTCGCGCGTTTTTATGGGATTGATTGGGTATTGCATTCGCAGACTTGGTGGGTAGATATGTCAAAATCCTGAATTTATCCCACCTACCTAATCTTTCCTTCCCAAATGTCACCATAAAAATTGTTGCAAGAAAGTACTCAACTTTGGAGAGGTGACAGTGTGCTTTCCTGCTAAGAACAAAAATAATATCTCAGACAGGGCGCATGTTTGTCTTGTTATAAGAATATTGCGAATTTTAAATTAAACAGTGAGAAGTGTACATCAAAACTGGAGATCAGCGAGGCCCCATCTGCAACGGTGAGTCCTATTTTCCTTATTCCAATCTGTGCTTATCTAATTTTCCAAAAGCACCATCCATCAGGTTTTGCAAGTGTATGCTATTTAATCGTCCCGTATAACTTAGCGATTTCACGTAGTTTCGGGACTGGTCCTTCGAGGGCTGCATAGGCTTTGCTCTGCAGCATTTACCGCCAATCAAAAAGTGTCTGCGGGTTGGTGATACATGGTTCGTTTTTATACAAATCTACAGTTTTTTTCTTGACCTTCAAAACAAAACATTGTCTTAATGAGATTTCGTAAAACCGCCTATATCCCCCATTTTCCATACTTTAAACCTTAAAACGTAAGTTTGATACTTATTATTGAAATTTTGCACACCAGACGTTCAAAATAAGGGAAAAATTACTGTTAAAATCTAGTTTCGAAAAACTATGCGTAAAGACTTCAACTAGTTGGAATATAATTTTCAGTATTTTTACTCCCTGCCTGAAAAACAACCATTTAGAATCTCTGCTAATATAACTTAAATACTGAAAATTGATCCTATAACGTGCTAATTTTTGTTTATACACACATGGGCAACCCTGTGGGGGGCTCCCGTCAATACTGTTGTGTCAATTATACTCGTATATTACTATTTATATAACTTTTTTTACGTTAACTCCACACAGGATGCCCTGAGGAAAATAATTTCCCTCAGGGCCTATGTCATCTGAGATGCTGTATGGAGGGTCCTTTTGAGGAGAGGAAGGAATGAACATTGGTCTTGAAGAGAAATTGTAGGAAGGAGGAAACACAAAGGCCGGCAAATCGTTCCACAGCCGAGCTGTTGAATACAATGACTCGAACAAGCGACCCGTTTTCATGTGGCAAATGTCAATCGTGTAGATATGTTAGGCACGCGTTTGACGTGTTTCCCGAATATGCACCGGTGCCGAAGGGATCAATGACGCTAGTTCCTCGGAGCATCTTCATTGAAATACCGGTAGAAGAAGAATAGCATTCCCACCCGACGTCTGTGCTCTGCAATCCGTGAGATGCAAGCTTGCAATCCGTTCGTTAAATGAGGAGAATCTGTCAGATGAACCCCCCGTTTCTGCACAGAGTCGAGGGTTTTTTCAGGTATTTTGGGGCTCCAGACCAGAGGTGGCTGCCAAATTCAATCGTGGGGCGCATTTGTGATTTGTACAGGGTTGGCAGTTGTGTACTATTAAAGTATCTGTAAGTTCAGTACTCCCAGTTTAAATAGAAATATATTATTATTTTCCGCATCTGTTTGAAAATAATAAAATCAGATAGAGCTTGAGAACTAGTAATACATTGTACAGGGCCTTTAAGGTGACTTCACAAAAAAACAACGCTCTAAAAATTATCAAAGTATTATTATTTTTTTTTTACATAGGTACGTAAAAATAAAAACAAAATGAATGTAGAAATAATGGGAAAAAATAAGGAGTTATAAAATACATAGAAAAAAAACGAAGTCTAGCTTGATATGGCTTTAGCCGTGTTTGGTGATTACATCAGAAAAATCTAGTACTTCCGAACCTTCCTCTTACCCAACATACTCAAATTGGGGATGCCACAATCCACTGGCTCCGGACAGCTGGGAGGTGATTTATACGCGGCGTTGACAAAAAAGGCTTTATATTTAATTGAATTTTAATCGTTGATAACGTAATCATCTCCCAGAAATATACCGTAGACCAGGGGTGCCCAACCCAAGTCCTTAGGTGGGCCACTCGGGGGGGAGGTGTAAACAACGGATATTACCATTTATCCCCCTCCGTATAGGCATAAACTGACTATACAGGCGCGTATGTGCTTCCTTTGCACTAACCCCCCACTTATTAAAATCAGGACAGTTTCATTCGATCTTCCGAGAAATGTGCGAAAAAAATACACTGGTTGGAATTGACTGCTAAAGTAAATTCTTAGTGCGGCCATGCACCTTGCAATAAATCGAAACCCCCATCGAGAGTCCGGGGTCTAATAACTAGAAAGTTCTAATTTCATAAAATCTACATAAATAAAAATGAAACGCTGAAATGTATGTAGGTACGTAGGTATGTAGGTACCACTCCCTAGAGACACGCAGACGCAGAGGTATTGTATTGCTTTGCTTAAATATTTTTTTCAACTAATAAACGGTCACTTATCTAATAATGAGATACTGGCCCAATTAAATTTTTTTGTACCAGAGTCTCACTCTCGAGGACGCCATCGTAGAGCAAGCCGCACTAATTTATTTATGAACTCACCTGTAGGAAGAGCTACGTGCTTTTTGAATGCGGTGGATAAAAAAATAGATTTATTTTTTGTGTCCTATAGCGCATTTGTAAGATTTTTGGCATTGCATATACACTGCATAAATGGTACAATTATAACGTCTTAGGCTATATTGCCTGTAATTGTTATAAATAAATGTACACATTATATATAAATAAATAAAAATAAAAAATAAATAAATAACTTCCGAACGACTGCAAAAAATGGATAATTCTTTTTTTGTGTTTTTTATTGTCTGGACAAGGTTTTTATATAGCTACTGGCGAGCTCTGGCATTATGAAATTTGCATAAAAAATTGCAATAGGTAGCAGGCGAGCTATTTGAAAACTGAATGTAAAGGGACTGAATGTATGGAATATGGGAGGGGGGAGGGGAACTCGATTTGCGGGAGGGGGGGGGGGTCGTGGGAGGGGAGGAGGGGACCTGGTAGGGGAAGGGGGGAGTGGAGTGATGAGTGGGAAGGTGGAGGAGGCGGAGTGGGAACGCGAGGGGGGAAGGGGACGCGGGAGAGGAAGGGGAACGGGACAAATGGAAAGGACACGCAGGGAGAAACAATTTCTTTATTAAATAGCGTAGCAACGCACGTCGGGAACAGTACAAAATAAATTTGACAAATGTACGAAAACGATTTTTTTCTTATTTGAATGAATATCAAAATTCAAAACATAGAAGGCAGAAAACTTCATTTTGGGCCGTAAAAAAATCTTCAAATGAGCCGCAAGTTGGGCACGCCCGCTGTAGAATGTGAATCATAAATTTCGAGAAATAATCGATTTGAGATGACAACAACAGTTAAGGTTTAATTTAGTATAGCCAATGGCAATAGTGGAACGCGGTAATTAACAGCGCCGCGGTGTCACTTTCTTAAACTATATAAAAGGCATTAAATGTGAAAATTAATGCATTCTCACTTAGCGTGGGAGGAAAGGTGAAAAGCCTAATGTATATATATAGTATGCCCACTTATATTATCATCTGTGGACAGGCAGAAGGAATCATCAAAAATAATAATTTAGGTTGTCAGTCTGTATAACTCGGATTCGCATTGAAATTAAATTAATTAATTATAAATTGACGGCCTCCGCGGTCGAGGGGCAATGCTCTTGACTCACAATCCGAAGGTCGCGGGATCGAATCCCAGCGTCCGCAAATAAATTTTATTTTGTTTATTTTGTTTTTTTTTTTATTGTTCTTATTTCAAAAGCATACAACGAGTAATTCAGTAAAAATTAATGTGTTTTGATTATTTTTAATGTTTTTATTGCTCGTAGGTATATGTACATACGAGTTCCCTAAAGTCATCCATGTGGAATTAGCATTAGATGTATTCCTATTATTTTACATTGAGTTTGTGCTTTATTTGTATATTTTTTAATCTTTTTTTATTTTGTGTTATACTGCTGTTATAAATGAAATTTGTATTTTATATGTAAAAGCCCAATAGGGCGTCAATAAATAAATAAATAAATAAATTTGTGTTATTTCACAATTAATTCATTTAAAAATAATATGTAGTACTATATTTGCGGCACATTCCAGTGGAATATACTCTCCGTATCGCCCTGGTATAACAACACAATTCAGAATTGAAACGTTGTTTGAAATGGCATTAGGCGTTTTTGATGACCAGATCTGAATAGCCAGGTACTTCCTCACTTTCCTCTTCCCCATCTCCTTCCCTTCACAACTAACTTTAGCCTTACAAGATACCCCAATTGGAGATGCCATAGTCTCACTGGCTCCATGGGGAAGCAGCTGGGACTCTTGTGTGGTATTCATATTTAAAAAAGTGTCTTTTTTCAAAATTGGAATCAATTGTGTGAAGGATTCAAACAAGCGAAAAAGTACCTACCTACAATATAATAGTTTTCCGGTGTAGCTGCTTGGCAAGCACCGCTCCTATCTATATTTGAAGATCGAATTTGGTGCTATAACTTAGGGACTGTATTCTCCAGTCTCCACATGCACAGGAAGATTTTTAAGCAATAAAAAAGTCGAATTTTTGATCGGCTGGACCAGACTTCCGCCTCTTAAAACTAAAACTAAAAGAAATAATGCAAAATCCATTTCTATAATATTTTCCGAAAGCCAAATTCTAAAACCAAAAATTAAAACGAAATTTGATAACAAAAAATCGTTACTTCAATCGCCGATATCTCAAAACCATACTTTTTGACTCATTACACAAAAGTATTCATGGTGCGATGTGTATATCATGCAAAAGATTTTGTCTGATGTTCTGTTACCATGCCTAAGAGATAAAATATCAGAAGTTACATTCTAGGATAAATTGCAGTTTGTTGTGAGTTTTGATACACACGACATAACATTGCGCGTTTTAACACAGAACAAAAGAAAAACTAATAACAAAACTATTTAGTAAGAAAACAGTCTTAACTAAAACTTGAAAATTTGCATTTTCAGGCATCCACAATGCACAAGGCTGTTGTATAAGTCGGTGAAGTAATGAGCTAGTAGTGGCCCGTACAAATTTATTAGTAACCTACAAACGAATTACAATATTTAGACCACAGGCGTCGAATGGGAATGCTGTCTTGTTCTACCGGTATTTTTTTTTTTTTTTACACGAATACCACACACGAGTCCCAACTGCTCCCGTCTGGAGCCAGTGGGACTATGGCATCCCCAATTGGGGTATGTTGTGAGGCTAAAGGTAGTGGGGAGGGGAAGGAGATAGGGAAGAGGAAGGCGGGGAAGTACCTGGCTATTCAGATCTGGTCACCAAACACGGCTAAAGCCATTTCAAGCAACGTTTCAATTCTGAATGGTGGTCTTACACCAGGGCGATACTGAGGGTATCTTCCACTCTGGAAATGTACTACATATTATTTTAAATGAATAAATTGTGAATAACACAAATTAACAAACAAAATTTATTTGCCACGCCGGGATTCGATCCCGCGACCTTCGGAGTGCGAGTCAAGAGCCTTACCGCTGCACTACGCCGGCCGTTAATGGAAGATGCTTCGAGGAACTAGCGTCATTGATTCCTTCGGCACGGGGCACAGTCGTGAAACAAACTCTCCTTCTTTTCCTCTACATTAATTTGGGCGGCGGTTATGGGTACCGCCCCGGGAACCATTTATTGGATAACCAACACCTCTGTCGTAGGTCACCCCAAGTGATTGGCGACTTAGGAGAGGTACCCGGGTTCATGGGGTGAGGTTTGTCCGGATCTTGGCGGTGGACGCGTCTGCACACCTGCTGCATGGCAGGCCGGATCGGGAGAGAATGGTTGAGGTAGTCCCTTTGACTTCTCCAGCCGTACTCTCTCGGAACATCGTCTTACACCACACTGGGAGGGATGGATTAATACGTCCATCACTCCTGAACGCACTGATCCCCAGATTCCTACCCATCTCTAATATCTTTTTCCTTCCCAGAACCTCCTCACCTTCCTTTCCTAAAAGGACCCTACAAACAGCATCCCCTCAGTTTAATTTCTTACCTGTTTTGATGCAAACTTCGAAGAAGTAAATTATACTTTCGAGGATTTGTTTATGGAGTGTACTTACCTGGAACAAAAGAGAAATCATAATTAGTACACAAGGTATTATTTTAAACTTATAGTGAATGATTCTGTACAACTTTCCTTAATCAACAATAAACAAGTCAAAAAGCTTGGCACCAAGAAAGTTAAGACTGTCATACCAGCAAATCATAATTTCGGTTCCGACTATAGCGCTCACACATCAGCGGTAGTGAGCGGACGTTTTTGGAACTAGATTTCGTTCCGCAGCAAGCTTGGTTTCGCGTATCTACTAGGACCATAACACGCGGAGCTAGGGCTGGCTACAGTATGGGTCAGGTGAAGATGTTGAATTCTCGTTTCCAGAATTTTAATTAGTAGTAGGTAGTTATTTGTAATTTGTACATCGAAGTACATAAACATAAATATATACAAATGAAATGCGTAAACACAGTAGGTATAAAGTAGATGATATAATATAGACATGAATAAAAAATTTGTTATAATTTTTAAATATTTTGTTTTTAATTGTACTTTAACCAAATTAACCGAGTAATATTCAGTTGGATTGTAAAAAATGTCTCATTTTGAAATATTTATTCGTGTGCACAATGGCATTATTAATAGATTAAAACGGAAAATAATATGAAATATATTGATAATAGACTAATATAATAGTGACTTAGTCATTAGAACAGAAATTATTAACAAAAACACAATTTGAATTACACAATCACAAATTAAAACTGTCATTTTGACGGGAATTTCAAGCGCATGATTCTGGCCTCTCTTTCGCAGTCCGTTAATGACATTTTTTATTAGTAATAGTTCAAAACAGAAATTTTACAGTATTTATTGAATGTGTAACTGTTTTTTGATATTTTTTTACAACGTGCTTACACCATATACCTACTATAATTGTTTCATAGGCCAATTGCTATACATAGCCAGTAAAAATTTACAGGACGCCATTGAAAAAATACAAATTGATTTAAATTATGTAGCGTTTTGGCTTCACCAAAACAAACTGAAACTGAATGTAGCGAAAACAAAGTTTTTAATTGTGGATAGCCTAGGTGGAAACGAGCAGGCAATACTAAAAATTGATAACGAAAGCATAGAAAGGGTTAACAGTATTAAATATCTGGGTGTAATATTGGATGATAAATTGAAATTCGACGAACATTTAGAATACATAACAAAGAAAATTGCTAAAAAAGTTGGATTCCTAAAAAGGATCAGAAATAACTTGGATCTGAAGACAGCGCGCCTTGTTTATAATTCTATTGTAACTCCGCATTTAAATTATTGTTCTAGTGTTTTATTCTTATGTAACGAAGCCCAAAATAATAAACTACAGGTTATACAAAATAGGGGGATGAGGATGATTTTAAAATGCAACATTTTTACTAGAGTTAAAATTATGTTACAAAATTTAAATATGATGACTACAAAACAACATATAATATATAATACATTAACAATGATTTACAAACTTAAAAATAATATGCTCCCAAATTATCTGCAGAATACTATTGTGTTTCAAGAAAATGTTCACAATTATCCTACGAGAAGACGCGGAGACTTTAGGCTTCCCAAAACTAAACTTTCGTGCACACAAAATAGCGCATTTTATAAAGGGCAAAAACTATATAACAGTCTGCCAAATGTTGTAAAGGAAGCCTCAAGTCTCAGCACTTTTCGAAGGATATGTGCATTATATGTAAAAAATAGTTTTTGATTATTTACCAATGTTATTCTCATATCTTATTCTTTTATAATGTATTTTTGTCTAGCTATCTTTTTTATTTAGTATTCTTTTTTAAAATGTATTTGTAAATGTTACTGTACATACTTGTTAATTGTATTTTTTTATATTTTCCCACTAGATGTATGAAAATATTTACGTACATCTAAATAAAAATTTCAAAAACAAAAAAAAACAAAAAATTGCATCACATTTTTTTAATTTTTTTTTCCGGTTTAGGCAAATATTCTAAGACATTCTGTATTTTTTTAATCGTATTTTTGAAACCCTGGGGATTTTTTGAAAATTTCAATCCGAAAAATCAGACCATTTTTTATAAACCGGAAAGACGGGACATAATTTTGCGAAAAAATGATAATTACATGGTCGAAAAACATTTAAAAAAAAATAACGTTTCCCACAAGAAATGGCACAGGAGAATAACGAGGCATACCAAAAATATTACATCTCATAAATATTTTTTCCTTGATACATCTTATTGATCATAAATCAATTATAATGTTCAACGTCTATATTACTAAATACAATGTAATATACTTGTACTTGTAAATTATAATAATAATAAGAAAATTATAAAATTTGATTTTATTAAAATCAGCACCACTACCATTATACCTCTAAAACACGTACAGACAGCGTAAAATGTACAGGGTTCTCTTCATAACATCTGTCAAATCAAATGATAAGTTCGCAGAGAACAAACAATAAAAAAATCGCCTGAAATCCCATATATAAAAAAATCAGTATGAAATTTTACAAAATTAATATGAACATTTTCGGAAACGGGACATTTTCATGTAGTGATGTCACGGGCCCAAATAATGGATTTATTTATTTTAAAATAATAAAAACTGTACATGTCTAAACAATTTTACTAACATTTCCTTAATCTTAGTGAAAAGATCTATCCACATGATTTTTTCCAAGTCGTTATGAAATCCATGCAAGTAGCTTATTATCACTTGATTCATAATCACATAATCATTAATCATTAACAACTAAAGGAACATAACTGGTTTAAATTATATTCACTATTTTATGTACAATTACTTTTTACACAACTGTATGCTTCCTAAATAAACATAAATAAAATAAAATAAAAAACACTGTTTAACAGGAAGTAACTTCTAACCAGTGTATAAAAAGTGTTTTATTTTTTTTTAAATGTAGATTTGGATTCACCGGTCGTTCTCAATATAAAACACGATCATTAGCTTTCAAAAACATACATGTATTATCAATTTATTTTTTTTAATTTTTTTTTTTTTTGACAAATTAGAGAGGAGTCAGTAATTTACATTTCGAATAAACTAACGGTGTTAGTTTATTCGAAATGTAAAGCTCGAAAATCATCTATCAAAAATTTAAATAAAGCAAGTACACATTTCTTATATATAATTATTACTGAAACAAGTGTTTTAAATTAATCTTAGGGTAAAAAATAAGTCAACAATCTAGAAAAGTAGAAAATGACAAATGAATGCTTGCTAAAAGCAAATAAAGATCTTATAAAAATATAATGTGAATGGATGTGGGTTAACTTTCGAAATCACTGGACACGCATAGGAATATTTTTGTAAAAGACAACCTTTTTTGTTCGGAACGAAGGAAAATACTCCAATCAAAATTTCAATTCAAAATTCTGAGAGAAATGAGAGCGTGCGCAAAACAAATCAACAAAGTTTCACGTTAATCGGGTGAATGGTATAATAGAATATATGTATATATAATTTCATAACGCCGTAACCACTTTCTCCAGATCCGACTTGCCATGCAGCTGGTGGGTAGACGCATCCGCCGCCAAGACCTAAACAAACCTTCCCAAAAAACCCAGGCACCCCTGCTAGTCACCAAACCTTGCGAACCACTTGGGATGACCTATGGCAGACGTGTTGGTTATCTAATAAATGGTTCCCGGGGTGGTGGTACCCATACTCGATTCTCGTGTTTGTTATTTTTGTAATACGAAAAATGGATATAAAAAAGGTCTACCCGCCCACCCCCCTCTCAACCACCCCCCCCCCCTCATACCCTCCCTCCAATCCCTGCCTCCTTTACCCCCCCCTCAGCCACCCCCTCCACCTCATCCCAACTCTTCTTCAACCTCCCTCCCTTGGGAGCTGTTGGACTCTTGTGCGATATAAACATACAAATTATTTACAATAAAAAAAATCCCATCCCTATCCCCATCCCCATCCCCATCCCCATCCCCATCCCCATCCCCATCCCCATCCCCATCCCCATCCCCATCCCCATCCCCATCCCCATCCCCATCCCCATCCCCATCCCCATCCCCATCCCCATCCCCATCCCCATCCCCATCCCCATCCCCATCCCCATCCCCATCCCCATCCCCATCCCCATCCCCATCCCCATCCCCATCCCCATCCCCATCCCCATCCCCATCCCCATCCCCATCCCCATCCCCATCCCCATCCCCATCCCCATCCCCATCCCCATCCCCATCCCCATCCCCATCCCCATCCCCATCCCCATCCCCATCCCCATCCCCATCCCCATCCCCCATCCCCAGCCTTGCAACGCATGCCGGGTACCCGCTGTATATAATTTATTTATTTATTTACGGACAAATAGTCCATTAACAATATAACAATAACACGAATAACAAGCGAGCCTAAAGGCCCGACCCGCCTAGCAATTGATCACTGTTCGCATCGATTACCGTTCGCATGTCATTTTTTGTAACCAGCACCACTTTTCGTAACAATCACCACTTTTCGTAACGATTCACCAGTTAACCCCATGTGTCGAGCATGCGTAAAGAAGTTTTACTTTTAAAAAATGGGGCATTTGGGACTCTTGTTTTTTGTATCGTATAATAAGGGACAAATAAAAACATTTATTTTTAAATATAAAACTTTTTGCATAAAAATATTCAATGAAAATGAAATTCGGTCAACCCTGTAGATTTTACGAACGTGAAACAAGGAATTCGTATTTATTTACAATTTCGTTCCCAAAATATTATTTCAAACTGTTGTGATTCAGAGCGACGTGGACACGTCCTCGTCTGGCCACGTTTCGGACCGTAATGAACTGCGAAATTTTGTGTTTCGGCGCTACGATAAAATCGTGAAATGCGAAGCTATTAATTAATTAAAATTAAATGCTTCCCAAAATTATTTTTCGGTCAAACTTATTTATGATTTGTCAATAATGTCTTAGCACAATAAGTATGTAAAAAAATATGAAATATATTAGTTTATAAGTGCGCAAATAAATACACAAATGGACCAATTTTCGTCAAGAAACACATGTACGTACATATTTTTTAATGATTTTATTGAAACTAAAATTAAAATTCTAATACATAACTTTGCTAGATAATGTATTGATTTGTTTTACTGCATGATTATATTATTTGAAATAGGTGTGGTATAATACAAAAACTTTTTTGAAAATTTAACAAATCTGCCAACGACCTATGGAATAACCTTATTATACTAAAAATTTAAAAAAATCTAAAAATTTATTACATAACTATGCTAGATAAAAGAACAATCTTTCGAAATCCATTTATAATTTTTTGTGGAAAAGAGTCAATACGTCTAAAAACTTTTTTGAAAATGACATATTTCTGGTTTTCTCTACCTATGTCCTCTTAACTAGGCGCCCGCGTTTGAAATTTTGTGCACCACAGGAATATGCATAATGTTATAAATTTCTTGGAAAATCGATGTTTTCCACAAGACGTGTTATGAAAATATAAATTTAGGTCGTAATTTCTGGTATATTGAGGATTAAATAATTATTTAATAAATTATTTATTATCACAGAGAAAAGAATTAGATTCAAGATGAAGAATATGGTATGGACTTTTCCATAAGTTTGTTAAAATACATAAAATATGCGTAATTCTTGAAATCAAAATTCATTATACTATACTAAGTTTTAAAATAGATATTCCAGAAATTTTATTGAACTACAACACTCTTTTTAAGTGATACGAATATGCTTAAATTGTCAAACAGGAGGATTTTCATTGTCTTGGCATTTCTATATAAAATTTTAAATGATGTAATATGAATTCCTCTTTGCCCAGAATACTATACTAATGGAGATAAATATACCAATTCAGTAGACATCTTCAATCTATCACTAAATAAATACAAAATATTTTTACTGAGTGGTAACCTAAAATAAATACTGCGTAATTTTTACTATTCATAACTAATAAATAAATAAACCAAATCAAATAAATTAAAATACGGCTCTGGGACCAGAATTTGTGGAATCAAAACTAAATGAGGTTAAATATTTAAAAAACAAACACAAAATATAACATGGGTGCTGCCAGGTCTGTACGTTAAGAGGGCATTACCAGAGAAAGCCGGAAATACGTAATTTTCAAAAAAGTTTTTAGACGTATTGACTCTTTTCCACAAAAAATTATAAATGGATTTCGAAAGATTGTTCTTTTATCTAGTGAAGCTATGTAATAAATTTTTAGAATTTTTTAAAATTTTTAGTATAATAAGGTTATTCCATAGGTCGTTGGCAGATTTGTTAAATTTTCAAAAAAGTTTTTGTATTATACCACACCCATTTCAAATAATGTAATCATGCAGTAAAATAAATCAATACATTATCTAGCAGAGTTATGTATTAGAATTTTAATTTTAGTTTCAATAAAATCATTAAAAAATATGTACGTACATGTGTTTCTTGACGAAAATTGGTCCATTTGTGTATTTATTTGCGCACTTACAAACTAATATATTTCAGACTTTTTTAACATTCTTATTAAATTTAGACATTATTGAAAAATGATAAATACTTGTAATCAAAAAATAATTACAAAAAGTACATTATTTTAATAGTTTTATCATCACGCCTTTCAGCATTTTTGGATGAAGGTATAAATTAAAGCTAATTTGGATTAAAATAAATTCGATATTGAGTTATAATTTTAAAAAGCTGGTACGGAGAATAATTAATCTTTCTCATTGTAACCGCCCTGCACGATCGGAAGAACAACTTTCGACGAAATGTGGATTTTCGTCCGCTGGCTGGTTAAACGCTCTTAAGATGTTATTTTTTTTTTGAGTTTGAGGAAGTTTATTAAAATTGCTTCACAATTTAAACCAAGAATTTTTTTTACATAAATGTATAATTTTACTTCCTATCTCACATTTTCACATTTCTTTGTTGTGAAAAACGCAATTTTTTCAAATCTTATTTTTTAAACTAACTAATTTCGCAGTTCTGCTGTATTCTGTGAATTAGTATTCTAATTCAATTCCAGTGCTTACAGAGGCTCAGCAAACAAGCCGCGTTCGTATTACATAAGCACTGCTGCAGATTAAAACTAAGTCTATTCATTTAACACAAGGCACGAGTCGCCATTGACTATGCCAGTACCAAATGAAAACTGAATATCATTAGCACTGGTATTATAAAGAAAAGCAACTCTTTGACAGTGTAGAAATGGTATAAAAGGATGAACCTCACAATATCATAATCTGTGTATTTGAATATAGAGTAAAATAAATACACGTGCAAATATATTCATTAGCTAATGAATGCTGTATTGAAAATTCATAAGATAATGAAGGCTGTACCTATGTTTGGTGTATAGCAGCGGTTGTCAACCTTTTTGAGTGCATACCCCTTTTTTATGTGAATACCGCACAAGAGTCCCAACTGCTCCCGTCTGAAGCCAGTGAGACTATGGCATCCCCAATTGGGGTATGTTGTGAGGCTGAAGGTAGTGGGGAGGGAAAGGAGATAAGGGAAGAGGAAGGTGGGGAAGTACCTGGCTATTCAGATCTGGTCACCAAACACGGCTAATTTATTTATTTATTTATTTATTTGTTTATTAAGACATACACAGTACATTATAATACAGATTATAAGGTATGTTAAATTAAATTATTACATGGTTACGTACCTATTACGTAAGTCCATAGAATGTCATTTGGTAATTATGCCTGAGATATGAACCGGTCTAGTAACTTAATTATTGAATGAATGAGTAATAATAATAAAAAGGAAGAAAAAAAGGGGGGGGGGGGGATAAGGAGACATTTTAAAATCAAGAATTATATGCTCACTAATTGTAATTGACTGATTAAAGTTTAATGAAAAGTTAAGTGTAAGTAATTTTAAAACAATTATATCACGCCAAGAAATTTAATAAATTAGTTTTGTATGTTTGCAAGGAATCATGAAAAATGTCTAAGTGTAGTAATTTTTCATAGTGGGTATAAGTAATGATTGCGCAAGTAATTGGTGAGTTACTCGCTGCATTAGTGTTATTGGATTCTATATGAAAAAGAGAAGTGTGCCTGGTACGCCTCATTGGGACATTTAAACCAATAGTGGATAGCAATTCAGGACTATCTATTTTATTATTTAGCAGGTTATACAGAAACAGCAGATCTGATAATGTGCGTCTTTTTTGTAAACTTAACATGTTATTTGTAGTTTTGTTGTATTTCTTGAATAAATATTTAGAGAATTTATTTTGTATACTTTCTACTATATCTATGTACACCTTATATTGAGGATTCCATACCGGGGACGCATACTCCAGTGGACTTCTGACCAATGAACAAAACAACATTTCAAGAGTCTCAGCACTTTTGAAAACTTTACATACTCTTAATAGGAAACCTAGTGCCATTTCAAGCAACGTTTCTATTCTGAATGGTGGTCTTACACCAGGGCGATACTGAGAGTATCTTCCACTCTGGAACTGGTCGCAAATACACTCTATATTATTTAAAATGAATAAATTGTGAAGTAACAAAAAATTAATCAAATAAAATTTATTTGCCACGCCGGGATTCGATCCCGCGACCTTCGGCGTGCGAGTCAAGAGCCTTACCGCTGCACTACGCCGGCCGTCTCACCCCTTGACTCTTACTACAAATTTGTTGAACCCCGCACCATCTATCTATCTTGTGTGCACGTGTAATGAAAGACATGTTTAATTTGTAATTTTTTAATACTCTCATTATTTCGTGAATTTAACAATCAATTCACAAATAGAATTAATGCAATTTTATATAGAGTGTAACACGACTTAAGAGCCGTTCGCATTTGGCGAGTATTTTAGTCGAGTGGAGTACCTAATTAAACGCGTCCGAACACCGTAATTTTAGTACAGTGGGTGAGTCAGCTCTTTAGTACATTCAATCCATTTCGTTTTATTTTTCGGGCGAGTAAGGACCCCCACTGACATGCGCAAACCCGCCGTTTTAACAGTAGTAAACGTAATCGCGTTTCATTTGTAAACGCGTGAAAATTTTGTGGCATTTGAGCGAAGTTGCCACCGTAAAATTATTTATTTTAGCTGCTATTAATCTCTTTTCGTGTCCATAGTTTATTTATTTTCATCTCACTAATTTATTCTTCCACGTCGTCTAAAATAAGCATTAAAATCATCTTAATAAGCGTATTTACTTTGTAGCAACCCATCATCCGCCGTCATCTTGCAACGGGCGGCGGGCACAAATGTACTCTACTTAAAAATAATGCGAACGGTTTTCGGCGAGTCTAGTAGCAAGTACAGATACTCGCTACTTGACTAACTACTTGACCAATGTGAATGTACCTTCAGGGCATTTTAACCGGTGATTCTACATGCGAAATTGAACAAATTTTGTTCCACGTCTATTTATTTCGACGAAAAAAATGCATAGCTCGTAGAGTGTATTGCGAGGATGCATTTTTTTAACCTCAACATACAGTTAAGGTGACCCTTGAGCCTGCTCTGCAGAGCAAAGTTTGGCTCAATTTCACATAGGTCGAGCCTATTCAGTAGAGCCCATAAGTCTGGAATTATGGAAAGATATTTATTTTAACGTTGAACTAAGTTTTAAAACCTACGTTCGTGCCACGATATTGCGAACCCCAAAGGGTACGCGTACCACAAGTTGAAAATCGCTGGTGTATAGGATTATTTTGCTCTATAAATTCTAGCACAAAACCAAATGGACCGTTGCATTGTGTTGCTAATGGCATATTTATCTTTTGATTTGACGTGTTTGAATGTTGTATTCAGGTCAGAAGGAGATGATCGATTCGAAATTAATAATGGTGAATCTAATCAATCTGGATGTATTTAATGGTATTGTACTATTTACAATAAAGGTGTCGGATCCATTTATAACAGCATTGAATTTTCGCGTCGATTTAATGGAAAATGTATATTTTGATCAAATTTATATTTGATATATTGGGGAAATCATATTTCAGGATGCTTCGATAAATTCATTTGATAAGGGTTTAAAATTGGGTACAAACGTATTCTACCAACAACATAAAGCAATGTTTTTCCTTTTGTAATTTTTGTTTCAATATTCGAATAACGTTGTATAGTTTCAACGCAAATTTCATATTTTTTTGGAAAATACCACTTTAACCACTTGGACCCATAAGCTTGTTTTCACGATAACATTAGGGGCCATCCATAAATTATGTCACACGAATTTCATGATTTTTTTACCTCCCCCCGTCCCTGTCACACATCGCCACATTTGTGAGACCCCCTCACCCCCAGCGTGACGTTACATATTTTTGCAATTTTACGTGTAAAAATAATAGTTGGCAATATTTTAAAGGTTTTTCGATAACATTTAATTTTGTCACGGTTACATTTGCCACAACGGAGGGGATACCACGACGGGGGGGGGGCATAATCACAGCCGCATGTGAAATCACAAAACTCATGACTCCCCCCTATACCTCTTGTCACACTTCTCTACTCCCGCCCCCCCTCCCCCCCTTAAGGCGTGACGTAATTTATGGATGGCCCCTTACCAGGGATACGTACGACGTATGAGGTGTACCTGACGAAATAACAGCGTTTCAAAGCCAGAAAAAAATTAAAACCAAAATAAAATCTCGCTTTTTTTAAAAAAACTTTTTCCACTTCTTTATTTTTGACCGGTTTCACTTTACAATGACCATCTTTAAACTGGTAAAATTTAAACTTAACCTAAATTATAAAGCATCTATAAATATCTAATTAAAAATGTGAAAGTGTGTTTGTTTGTCCTTCTTTCACGTCGCAAAGGAGCGACCCAAAGATATTGAAATATAAGTAGATGTGCTCTCTGCTGTTTTTACTATGTGGGTCTGCGCTTCCGGGTGTCGCCGATATTGTTTATCAATTAACAAATAAACTAAAAGAACAAATAATTAACGAATAAATCAAACGAACGTTAAACTAAATTAACTAATTCTTTCCTTATTCAAAATATATTGTTAACCAATATTAATGCACATTTTCAAAAAATCAACGAAATGAACAAATTATTTTTGTGTGAAAACTACGCTAATTAGCGCGTAGTCCGGCGACAGTTGCGCGGACACCATAGCATATCTCTTCTGTATTTGAATATCTTTGGAGCGACCGATAGACGTGATTTTTTGCATAGGGATAGTTGGAGGACTGGAAAGTAACATAGGCTACTTTTCATCCCGGAAAAACATTTCATTCAACTAACATATAAAAAATTTGTACAGTAATTTCTCCCTAAAGACGCGGGTAAAAGCTAGCAAATAATAAACAAGTGGAAAAAGTTTAAAAGGTTTTTAACTAAAAAGGTAATTTTTACTTGAATATTAGCCACGAATTAACTGATTCAAAATAAGAAACAATTTTAAAAAATATTTTCATTACAAAATTTGATAAAAGTAAGGAAAAAGAAATCGGGAATTTTTCCCAGAGAATTATTTGGAGAAGAGAAATATAAATTTTATGTGGCAGCGGAGCAAAGCAACTAACTACTGTGAATGATTTTTTTTTACATCTTTCTTGTAAAAGGTCCTGGCGGCAAAATGTTAAACTTTATCCCTAAATTTTATCAAGAGAATTAACGGATTCTATTCGACAGTAATTCCATCAGCGAAAATTTATTCATAAATAAATTCACGCTGCTGAAGTAATGTTAAATTTGCATTAACTTTTCAGACTTTGACTTCAACGCCGTTATTAATGCCAGGAGTAAATGACAATGAAGAGGTATTAAATTTGTACGTCTTGATTTCTGAGGGTTAGTTCTGTTACCATGCTTTTATATTCAATGTCACTATATTTGGTAAAATTTACTTGCCAGAATTCAGCTATAAAATTGGTCTTCAGCCTCAATTACATTGAGCAAGTTGCCAAGCTACTAGAGGGCAAGTTTAAAAGCGGGTGAATCGGCGAGTGAGATTGACATGGCGACACACAAAACTGTCTACTCGCTCAGTAGCGACTGGGCAGCTAAAATAATGACTCCCGCGCAAACCAATTCGGTCGACATTTTGTAAAAAAAAACGTGAGCTCGCAGCTAGCGCCACACGCTAGCCAGTAGTGAGAATAACGGCTCCCACGCTAACTAATTCTGAGAGTTGCGAAATCAGCTGTTAGTAGGCCGCCATCTTGAGCGAGTAGCGAGTAGAGATGACTACCTTTCAACTTTTTTCGTAGATTGTCCACAATCTGCTAGTTAGATAGTAATACGATTACACTGAGCGAGTTTACTAACAGATAGTGAATTTCCCAGATGGTAGCTTGTAAACTTGCTCAATATAATCGAGGCTTTACGCCGGGAGTACATGATAATGAAGAGATATAAAATTTGCACGTCCTGATTTCTGAAGACTGACTTCATTTGGATAGGGTTCCAACTTTGCTTTACCTTGTTCTGAGATGTAAGGTGTCAAAGTTTGTAAAGTCACGCACTTATTATCTATTCACCAATTTCCGATTTTGAGGTTGAATCTTGTGTAGAATATTTTAATTGAACATATTTTAAAGGACAATATTTAAATAGGACGTACACTTACCACTTTAGAACATACCTAAACATGCAAATAGAACCATATGTAACCAGCTAGGGCATAATAATTCATTGAAGGTTTTAATTACATTTCCCTAATGCAATTCCAAACTGGACCACATCCTATACAAATATTTTCAATTAAAATATGATAAACTAAAATTGAAGATTGATCCTCAAAATCACAAGATTGAACCTCAAAATCAAAAATT
Organism: Limnephilus marmoratus; assembly: GCA_917880885.1. Lineage (NCBI taxonomy): Eukaryota > Metazoa > Arthropoda > Insecta > Trichoptera > Limnephilidae > Limnephilus > Limnephilus marmoratus. The sequence goes on from OU862929.1 coordinate 43,224,162, forward strand.
GTTAAGTAGATAACGAAAATTCGTCTTAGGAAACTTCAAAGCTTTATGCCTACAATACAGGATGTCTTTTTTAGCCCGATTCCAATTAGAGACCAAAGTCAACATTTTTCGCTTTACGCGATCGCTATTTTCATCTCTATTTTCATATCTACGATTTCAGTTGGCATCATAGCAAACAGTATGGTTCATGTGTTGTTTGCAGTGATGACAATTGAAATCGTAGATATGAAAATAGAGATGAAAATAGCGATCGCGTTTAGCGAAAAATGTTGACTTTGTTCTCTAAGTGCAATCAGGCTGAAAAAAGATGTAGTATATTGTAGGCATTAGAACATGGTAAGAGAACTCTATCCAACAAAAATGACGAATCATAAAGCGCCTCGTAATAACGATCAGCTATCAGATACAAACAAAATAGAGGGAGTAAGTGATGTTCGAACCTTGTAAAATAAATGATTATTTAAAATGCTTGATGTCAGAACTTTGTCATAAATGATGGCTCTGAAAAATTATTTTGGGTATGGAAACGAACAAAAGAAAATCTTTGGCATTCAAAGCTCATTTTTGAAAAAAAATGTAAATTGGAATCTTAGTCAAATAGGTGACGATAAGAATTTAAAATAAATAAATATGTCAAAGATAAAATTAACTCGTCAGAGACTTCGGCAATAATGTCGTTATCGACTTCAGTAATGTCGTTATGATACCAGGAGTATATGACAATGAAGGGATATAAAATGTATGCCTCCTGATGTATGCTTGTTTTGTATCATGCTATTGCAAACAAGGTGTCCTGTCACATCTTATAATAATTGACACTGTTAAAATATCAGCCATGCATACATGAAACAGCTTACGAATTCAAAGTCTTCCAAATTCCACGAGAAATGAATAAATGACAACGACGAGATTAGAAATACTTCGTCTTTTCCGTCATGTGAATTACATTACATGTTCAGCTGGAAGGCAGTCAACAATATAAATAATTGTTTAATTTATATTTGTAGGATCCTTAACTTTCAACCGTACAGACGATAGGGTATTAATACTATCAGGGTAGTAATACTATCAGATAGATAAATCTTCACGTTTACATAATATCCAGTTATTTACAATGTCGCGGACACTAGTGGTATGAAATAATAAATTCTGTAAATGACTGAGTAGACTAACCAGCTAGCTTAGCCATGTAAATTAGGTTTTCAACTGTACCATTTATGGATACGATTTTCTAAAGAGGCGAGTTTTAACCTTTGTTTTGTATTCTGTCGAGTCTTTTCATTCTTGTAGTTTGTTCTAGGTTTTAATTCTTGACACTCCGAAAGAACCTTCACTGAACTTAGTATCTGGTGTGCTTTGTACCAAATGTACCAAAAATTTGAAATCTTATCTTATTTTTTTTTTATGAAATAATAAAACACATGTAAAACTTATTTTCACTAAATTTATTTTTTGACCGTAACCGCTTTCGGCTTGTTAACGCCATCTTCAGACTGGTACAAATTATTCTTTATCTAGAGTTTACATACATAACATTTGGGGGAGAGAGAGAGGGGGGGGGGGGGTAGTCTACCAGGATTTTATTCAACTTATACGGTTTTTACACATTTGTTGCCATGTCATCTTCGGCGATTGGAAACGATTAACGGTCAAAAAATAAATTAAGTGGAAATAAACTTTATATGTATTTTATTATATTACTAGCTGGGGTGCCCGGTTTCGCTCAGGGAGTTGATATGAGATTGAACTGTCGCGAATAAGTAGGCCCACCCATACAAAAAAGGCATCGAATGGTCCACAATGCTCCAGAACATTCCACAACATTCGAGTGTTCTGGAATGTTTCACACTGATATGGGATGTTCCGGGATGTTCCCGAACATTTCAGACTGTTCCCGAGCATTTCACAACATTCCAGAACGTTCCAGGATGTTCTGGAATGTTGTGGAATGCTCTCGAATGTTCTGAACTGTTCTAGAAATTTCTAGGGGTGAAACTTCCAGCCCTCATATTTTCAAAAGGACGCTCTTCAGATAAAAACGGGAACCTTCTTCATGGATGGGGGATACCATATAACTCACTTGATCGTACCGGGAAAGTACACTTTCTTTTGTAATTTACTAGTAGACCCAGCCACACGTTGCTGTGGCTAACGAAACATAACGTCACACCATTACCTACTCTTTATAACCAACGCCATCTGTTAAATCAAATCCACACCGCCCGCGTGCCAGCCCGCTGCCCGCTTTCCAGCCCACTACCTTTATTTATATATTTCAACCAATTTACACAAAGCCTTGACAAATTATGTAACTAAAAACCTTCATCGTGAATCGCTCTATCTATTGGTGAAAACCGCATGAAAATCCGTTGAGTAGTTTAAAAGATCTAAGCGCACAGACAGCGGGAGTGACTTCATTTTATACTGATTGATTATAATGAAATTCCATCACGAATTGTGAGTATCAAAAAAAGATTTTTATTAAGATGTAATCGTTTTTTTTTTTTTTTTTTTACATTAACTCCACACAGGAGGCCCTGAGGAAAATAATTTCCCTCAGGGCCTATGTCATCTGCGATGCTGTGTGGAGGGTCTTTTTGAGGAGAGGAAGGAATGAACATTGGTCTTGAAGAGACCCATGTTGTAGGAAGGAGGAAACACAGAGGCCGGCAAATCATTCCACAGCCGAGCTGTTGAACACAAGAACGAGTCGAAGAAACGACCCGTTCTCATGTGACAAATGTCAACCGTGTACAAATGTTAGGCACGCGTTTGGCGTGTTTCCCGACTATGCACCGGTGCCGAAGGGATCAATGATGCTAGTTCCTCGGAGCATCTTCCATTGTAATACCGGTAGAACAAGGATAGCATTCCCACCCGACGCCTGTGCTCTAAAGATTGCAATCCGTCTGTTAAGATGGGAGAATCTATCAAACGGACCGCCCGTTTCTGCACAGAGTCGAGGGTATTTTTCAGGTATTTTGGAGCTCCAGACCAGAGATGGCTGCCAAATTCAACCGTGGGGCGTACTTGTGATTTGTACAAGGTTAGCAGTTGTGTACTATTAAAGTATCTGCGGGCCCTGTACAGTACGCCCAGTTTTTGGGAGGCTAGCTTTACTCTGGCTTCAATGGAGCCCCCATACCTGAGCTGGTCACTTAGGGTTACACCAAGCATATCAATGGAGGGCCTGTTCGGAAGATTGCTTCCGTTGAAAGAGACTAGATTTTCATTTCGATCCCTTTTGGACGTAATCAGACAAGATTGGGTCTTTGAAACATTAAATTCAACGAGATTATTTTTACCCCAAGAGAAAACACTCTCGAGGTAGCCGTCCATTCTTTTCGTCCGTCCATTCAATCGTTGCGTTAATCCAGAAAATCAATACCGTGCAAATATCGCCTAGGGTTTGTGCCGCAACAGACAAAAAACATATTATATCTGCTTTGTATTAAGTTATTGTAATAAATTTGCATGGCGATTCAAATTTGCATGGGCTTAGACGCCGTTTTATATATATCACAAGACCAGGAGTGAATGACAAGAAAGGTGTATGAGATTTGTGCTAAACCGCCGAGACAATGGATGTATTCCTATCACGTAGCGGCTACACGTTCCGGCCTCTGCCAATAATAGCTGTCCAGTGTTCACCCGCGAATCGCCCCTACTTAGCCGGATCCTTCCTTCACACTAATACGATTTGGTTTATTTGATTTGTTGAATGAAGTAAGGAAAATGAATTGTTGTGACTTTGTCCGTTTTTTGCCGGTGATTTATTTGTTATTTTGAAACATTTTTATTGGATGTGATGGAAAAGGGAAACGGTTTTGTATTCTGTAGGGATCTGTTTATTGTTTCGGTTTTTTATTTTGTGGAAGTTAGTTTTTTGGTGTGTTGTTTTATATTTAATAAGATTTTGAGTTCAGCTTAACTTGTTTATTGCAAACTAGTTTATGTTTTTATTCCATTATCACAACGAAATGTTAAATAATCTTGATGCTTGGAAATTAAAGAAACACCAATACTCACGTTAAAGTTGAGAGTAAAAAAAAATTCTGTGGAAACGAAGGGGCCATTTCCTATATATCAAAAAATCTCTAGAAAGTGGACACATTCCCTATTTAGATAAAACATTAAAACTTAAGAAAACAATATTTGCATGCTTTAAATACTGTAATAAGGAGACAAATGTCTTGGCTGCGAAATATACGAGAGTGGACCGGCATTAGAAGGGTGGAGGAGCTATTCCGGGCAGCGTAAGACAGAGAGACATTTTCAAGAGTGATCGCCAACGTCGGGGGGACCTGATAGGGTACACAAAGAAGAAGAAGAAATACTGTAAGAAATTAGTGGCTGAAATTTGGGTCCCACCCAGGCGTCCAGTGTACGGTTCCTCGGCTGGCTAAGTCCTCCATCACGACACAAGCAACATTTTCCGTTTACTGTGGTGGTAGAAGAAGATCTTTAAAATATTTCCGGGTTCTTCGTAAATGCGAATGTTTGTCTAATGTAAAAAAAAAAATTAAGAAATGGATACATTTCTGAAATTGATTGGTAACAATGGATCAAACATTAGTAAAAATGGATCGAATATTAATATCAACGAATCAAATATTAGTAACAATGGATCGATTATTAATAACAACAGATCAAATATTAGTATCAATGGATCAAATATTAGTAACAGTGGATCAATTATTAATAACAACGTATCAAATATTAGTATCAATGGATCAAATATTAGTAACAATGGATCAATTATTAATAACAATGGATCAAATATTAATATTAATGGATCAAATATTAGTAACAATGGATCGAATATTAATATCAATGGATCAAATATTACTAACAATGGATCAATTATTAATAACAATGGATCAAATATTAATATCAATGGATCAAATATTACTAACAATGGATCAATTATTAATAACAATGGATCAAATATTAATATCAATGGATCAAATATTAGTATCAATGGATCATATATTAATATCAATGAATCAAATATTAGTATCAAAGGAACCAATATTAATATCAATGAATTAAATATTAGTATCAATGGAACCAATATTAATATCAATGAATCAAATATAAGTATCAATGGAACCAATATTAATATCAATGAATCAAATATTAGTATCAATGGAACCAATATTAATATCAATGCATGAAATATTAGTATAAATACATCAAGTATTGGTGTAGAGATGTACGTAATATGAGATGGTGGTGTTTCTCAAAATTTAAGTGAGAAAAGCCTCTATAACCCAGCGTTCCCGATTCCCCACCGACCGACCTTGAAAATGTAAGTAATCGTCCGGACGCCGATCACACCCCACTCACCTGAGAGATTGATTAAGTTTTTGCGCCCAATCGATTTGATATATACGTAATTTTCGCTTTATTTTTTCTCAAGAAATTTTTCTCCACAAATTTGTCCATCTTTCACTGCTAGACAATATTATTATTTAAATTTTATGTTTTCTTAATGATTTAAAGTTAAATTCAAGTAGATTTTATTCCACAAATGTACTCGTATGTACGTTATATTTACTTTTTTTTTATTTATTTTTTTTATTTTATTTTTTATTTTTTTTTATTTCATACAATATTTGAAAGTACACTTTTATGTTTTTTTCTTGATTACCATACTAGGCTAATGCCCGTGTTAAGGTAATCATACATGATATAAGTTATACAGTGTGAGAACTAAAACAAAATATAGTTTTGAAATAGAAATTATAAAATATTAGAAACAAGAGAAAGAAAAAAAGATAAAAATATTTAAGGTAAAATATAACAAGATATATGTATACGTAAACACATACACATACATATGCTTTATATTTACGTTATACGTACTTTATTATTAATTTTAATATTTCTATTTTTTTATTATGCTGTTTAATCAGAGGTAAAGTCACAAGGAGGAAATCCACAATTGGTTTTATTTTGGCTATACAAACATATACAAACTGGAAAAATGTAAATTGTCGATTTCCCGAAAATAAATAAATAAATAAATAATTTTTGTGTTTTCCTCTATTTAAAATAAGGTTATGTAAATAGCCACATTGTTGGAAGTTTTAGCATCATTTTAAAAACAAGTTTCATCGTATCGTATCGTTTTGCGCCCTTGAGGTGATTTTCTCACGAAAATGGCGCTATAAAAATCATCGAACGATTATTATTATCGTATCGTATTATTATTTAAAAATACAAAACCAAACCCTTAAGAATTTGAAAGATATAAAAACAAATATTTATTACCTCCAAAGATCTTCTGTTATTTTGTGGCCTTTGTTGTATTAAAACTAGCGGAACCCCATTAAAAATTATGAGATTATAATAATTTTAGGATAAATAATTTATAGATTAGATAGTTGGCTAAAAAGACCAAACCCTTGAGAAATCACTAAATCTGTCTTTACATAATATCTAGATTAACGCTAAAATGTAAACAAAAGGAATACACTGGTCAAATATACAATTAAAATAATTTATAAAAAAATAATTATTGTAGGTAGGTACTTTTTCACTTGTCTAAATTCTAGACACATCAGTTCTGCAGAGTTCATTGAACCAGAGTTCACATGGTAGACGCACAAACTAAATTAGTATATAATATGATACTTTAATGATAAATAATAATAATAATATTTGGATGACACGCATAGCGCCGTTTTTGTGAAAAATCACCTCAAGGGCGCTGTACAAACTTATAATACATTTCTACAATCTTACTTCTAAGGCTAACTACGCACTATGCAGTTCGCCGGAATGCGGTCAGCTGTCCGGTTAACCGCAGTCAAAAATATGTATGAAAAATTAGTTTTTATGCGCACTGTCTTGCGGCTGCCGCTATACCGTTGCGGTCGCTCGCAGCGCTGCGGCCCGAGTGACGGCCATCCGGACGGTTGCTATACACACTACGCGGTTGCTAGTAGTTTGCGTTTTTTTTTTTTTTTTTATCAAATTTATTATACTGGTTCTTAAAATGCTTAAAAGTTCTTCAAATGATTTCAGACTCCTTCTAGTGTATCCAAAAAAACTTGTCATGCTTTTTGAGCTTTCCAAAAATTATTTCAAAATGTTTAGTATCATTTCGTGTTTGCCAATAAGGATGCACCCAGTACCTTTTTCTTTTTTGTTTCTTTTTCTTTATATAGCGCAAGTAAATATAATAAATAGTTGCGACTTCTTCAACGTCCATCTTGAGAATGGGCCAATCAATCGAGAAACCGAAGCGTTTTCATCCGCACTTTCCGGTTGCGACTACGCCATCCGGCTGGTCGCAGTTGCAACCGCGTCCTGCGGCTAGCCGGACGGGCAACCGCGTTGCGGCAAACCGGTCAGTGGGTACCTACCCTAACTACAAACTATGCAAACCACCATAACAACTTATGACTAAAAATTGCATCCACTTGTTCATCGATCACCGATACGAAACTATATGTGCAATGATTTGACCAATGAACGCGATGCTGTGTAAAAATGTACTGTACAGGCAGGAAATATACAGGACCATACTTACCTGGGAGGTCAATAGAGATTAACACTGTAATTGTTTATTTAGACAAATTTAGGTACACTTCGCACGCAGAGGACATAATTGGGAACTATATAAGATTATAATAATACTCATTTAGAGCGTATTTTGAAACAAAAGCAAAATTTTATAATGGGCGGTACAATAGTGCAAGGATTTGATCAGAATATTTATCTTCCTAAATGTGATTCGTTCCTCGGTAAGAGATACCTTTGATGATACTTTTTTTATTAAACTTTTGAAAGAATTCTTGATAAAATTTAATATAGTTTGAAGCTAGGTTAGAAGGTAGGCTAACTTCTAAATAGCTACTTACAAGTTATCTGTTAATCTAATTTCTTCACTCATTAAAACAACATTAGCATTTAAATTATCGAGACCTTAAATCATTTGCATCACCTGAATAGGTACCAGGTCCTTGTTGTTATGTTAATGGTCCACTTGATTACGGCCGGTAGTCGACTAGTCACAGCCACAGTGGCATGAGTTGACCGTTGTCGACCTCAATACGTCTGCTATCTGTCTGTTCCTGTCATCTGCGCTTTGTCCTAATAGGCGGGGGAGAGTTGGCTTGGAGGGGCCGCTGTTTTTCTAACCGTCATAACATATATATTTTTAATTAGACCTATTAAGGCGAAGCTTAACGTGAAATCATTACTTACAGTTTGTCAAATAAGAGTAGAAAACATAGGAAGGCGCCAATGTTGTTCAAAAGGCAATACTAAAAATATAACTCACGGTGAAAATGTAAAGCTGTATAACCTTTTTTTTTACATGAGCTCCACACAGGAGGCCCTGAGGAAAATAATTTCCCTCAGGGCCTGTGTCATCTTTGGGGATGCTGTGTGGAGTGTTTATTAAGGAAAGGAAGGAGAGAAGAGTTCTGGGAAGGAAAAGGGTTTAAGGGGTGGGTAGGAATCTGGGGTTCAGTGTGTCCTGGTCATCCGCCTCCAAGACCTAGACAAACCTCACCCCATGAACCTGGGCACCCCTGCTAAATCACCAAACGTAGCGAACCACTTGGGGTGACCTATGGCAGAGGTGTTGGTTATCCAATAGAGGTTCCCGGGGCGGCGGTACCTATTCCCGCTTCCCAAATTGAGAACCTACATTTTTATAAGAAATTAAAAACGCATAAAAGTGAAAAAAATATTTTTTCATTGCAATATGGATAACCACTGTTCTCAAAATTAGAATTGCGTATAGGTATATTATTATTATATCTTTCAAATAAAATATTATATAAAGCACAGTTAAAAATTGCTCACATTTATTTCATTGCCCGGGTTTTAGAGCGTGTCTAAAAGTAATGTAACTAAACTCACCATTAGTGATTCTTATTTTTCTACCTACTGTTAAATTCAAATTTATGTTATATTAAATGAAAGCAAATAACTTTGTAAAACATCATTTAATCAAATTTATGTCATAAAGTAGGTACTTTGACAACAGTGCTTCTTCGATTTAATTTTTTTTTCTTAAAAAAAAAGTTTTTTAAAGTATGATTTACAGTGTTCTATATTTTCAAATTGGTGTTGCCAGTTTACAAATTTTGTAATAACATTTTTTATATTTTCTAGTCTTAATTGACAGACTTACCAGATTATTCTTTACTACGAATAGGTTTAAATTATGACTACCAAAAAATATGTTTTAGATACATTGAAGCTTTTCCTATCGTTTCGCTTGAGCAGACTTAACATAAAATTGTTAATTACTTTATAAAAAAATATAAGCGTATCCTACTAAAAAAAAATTTTTTTTTCATTAGAAATGCATGAATAAAACTGCATACAAGAAACAACTTTAAAAAAATACAATATTATGGCTAAGATAATCTGTGACAGTTTCCCTTGATTAAGTTATTTTACTACCAATGATGCGGTGCTGATATCTAACAGTATGGAAGATCTACAGTCTCTCGTGTCAAGGATGAACGAAGTATGTATGAAGAATGAGTTAATGATGAATGTAAGTAAGTTTAAAGTCATGGTGTTTGAAAGAGAGAGTACGAAATCAGTATGCAATATATTTGTGAATGATGAATACTTGGAGCAGGTGGATGAGTTTGTTTATTTGGGAAGTATGTTTACGAGAGATGGGAAGGCTGATAGAGATATTGAAAGAAGGGTGAATGCTGGTAACTCTATTAATGGAGGACTGAACGCCGTTGGCACCAACAAAAAACTGTCCAAAGACGCGAAACTAGCCGTCTATAATGGAGTACTGGTACCTACCCTGATGTATGGCAGTGAGGCATGGAACTGGCAGAGGAAGGATGAAAGTAGACTGAACGCTGTAGAAATGAGATCCCTGAGGCGTATGTGTGGTAAAACCATGTATGATCGTGTGAGAAATGTGGAAATCCGCAAAGAATGCAAGGCTGATGTAGTAATGTGTAATAGTAAGTGATGGAGTAAGATCAAGAACGGAACGCTCCGATCGTTTGGGCATGTAGAGCGATTGAACGAGGAAAGGAGTGTAAGGAGAATATATGACGCAAATGTGAATGGTAGAAGAAGGCGAGGACGCCCAAGAAAGACATGGCACGACCAAGTGAATCAGATACTTGAGTCGGGCCATGTCAAGAGTCAGAATAATAGAAGAGAATGTATGAGACGTTGTATGAATGTAAACGAGGCAAGGAATGTGTGCCAAGACCGGGATGTTTGGCGGTCCGTTCTCTCTGCCTACCCCTGCGGGGAAACGGCGTGATATTTGCGGCATGTTCCAGAGTGGAAGATACTATCAGTATCGCCCTGGTGTAAGACCACCATTCAGAATTGAAACGTTGCTTGAAAATGGCTTTAGCCGTGTTTGGTGACCAGATCTGAATAGCCAGGTACTTCCCAACCTTCCTCTTCCCCACCTCCTTCCCCTCCCCACTACCTTCAGCCTCACAACATACCCCAATTGGGGATGCCATAGTCTCACTGGCTCCAGACGGGAGCAGTTGAGATTCTTGTGCGGTATTCACTGTAAAAAAAAAAAAAAATGTGGCGCGGCGCGTACAGCGCGGCGTCGGAAATGCAATCGAAGCCGGGTTCTTAAATTTCAACCACGCAGACGATAACGTATTGATACTGTTCGACCGATTCGATGATAGTCGACTAAAAACTAAACGGTAATTATTATTTTTTAATTGATAAACTAATGTTTAAGACAAGATTTTTACAAAAAAATACATGCCGCCGACGGGACTCGAACCCGCGTCCTTCTGATTTCCGGTCAACTGCTCTTATCCACTGAGCTATCCACGTCGGCATATCTCCTGCCCGCCAAAAAATTCAATATATAGATACTAGCGTTTCATTCAACAATTACTACGTATTACATTTTTCCACCTGCAAACAACCAACTTTATTTTATATGAGAAAGGCATTGTAAGTGCTAAATCTCCCACTAGGTGGCGTTGAGACAAATTACGAGTATGTCTACCTACATTTTTTGGTGAAATACTTTTAACTCGTCAAATATTAATTATCATTTTTTAATTGATAAACTAATGTTTAAGACAAGATTTTTATGCATAGCACAAAGGGTAACTTGTTGAAATCAATAAAAAATTTGGATCATTGAAAACAATAACTCTGGATGGTGTAATTTGAGTATGTCTGTCAGTTGTTGTCTTGTGCTAAAGAAAATGTGTACATATCTGGGAGATACATTCAAACCGCGCAGTCAATTACTAAAGCCCTTCTTGAATATAGATTTATTAAGTCCCCGACGCGACGCACTGCGTACACGATCAATACAAAAAACGCCAAAACGTTGAATGAAACCCTTAATATGAATATTTTCAAAAGATTAATTCAAGATGGTTTCCTTTATATGGAAAGCATTCATCCGTAATATCGTCTTAAATTAAAAATCTCAGTCTGCTTTCTGCTTTCTAAAATTACGAGCAGTACTTGCAAATTTTTGTATTTTATTTTACAAAACTTCCCTCTTCAATGTCTGTTTCGTCAGTGTACCGATTTTAATGTTATATATTGTGTTGTACTTCGCTTTTACTTGTAGTGGTGTTCTTAGTCATCTAATGTTTAAGTTAATTTTTTAAACTTTATGAGTAAAATCTCAAATTATAATATTTAATTAAATGAAGACAATATTAGCGAAACTCAATCGAAATCTGGAGACAGAAAAATCAGAAAAGATATTGGCTCCGCTGGGACTCGAACCCAGAACCCTTTTCTTACATGGAAACAGCTCTACCGATTAAGCTACGGAACCCATATTAATTCGGTCACTTTTAACTGTATCATACTTCGACTAAGAACTACCAACATTATCTTCATTTACTTAAAGCACATATTATTGGCTGCTATCTTTATATATCATTACAAGATTAAACTCGAACTAAATGCAATCTAGATAGTGTCTGGATAAATTTTTTATCCATTTTATTTGTAATACGCGACATCTATTGACTTTTTCTGCAAGTCTAATAGGCTATAAAGATAGCAGCCAATAATATGTGCGTTAAGTAAATGAAGATAATGTTGGTAGTTCTTAGTCGAAGTATGATACAGTTAAAAGTGACCGAATTAATATGGGTTCCGTAGCTTAATCGGTAGAGCTGTTTCCATGTAAGAAAAGGGTTCTGGGTTCGAGTCCCAGCGGAGCCAATATCTTTTCTGATTTTTCTGTCTCCAGATTTCGATTGAGTTTCGCTAATATTGTCTTCATTTAATTAAATATTATAATTTGAGATTTTACTCATAAAGTTTAAAAAATTAATAATAAATATTTATCCTAGACTTGCAGAAAAAGTCGCAGATAGATGTTGCAGATAGATGTCGCGTATTACAAATAAAATGGATAAAAAATTTATCCAGACACTATCTAGATTGCATTTAGTTCGAGTTGATTCTTGTAATCATATATAAAGATAGCAGCCAATAATATGTGCGTTAAGTAAATGAAGATAACAATAAAAATCTAAACGAAAATATGAAAGAGAACAAGACACAGAAAACAGAAAAAAGACAAAGGTCGCAACTGGGACTCGAACCCAGACCTCTCGTCTAATCGGGACGTGCGCGATGTCGCGTATTACAAATAAAATGGATAAAAAATTTATCCAGACACTATCTAGATTGCATTTAGTTCGAGTTGATTCTTGTAATCATATATAAAGATAGCAGCCAATAATATGTGCGTTAAGTAAATGAAGATAACAATAAAAATCTAAACGAAAATATGAAAGAGAACAAGACACAGAAAACAGAAAAAAGACAAAGGTCGCAACTGGGACTCGAACCCAGACCTCTCGTCTAATCGGGACGTGCGCGTTAACCAATTTCGCTATTGCTACCTTCTGTAAAGTCGTCATAATATCAATCTCATATTTCAAATTTTAGAATTAACAATATTATCTTCAACTAATTATTTTTTCCATATTATCGGCAACTACCCTTTTTATCGGAAACAATCATTCTAAGAATTGGTTTATAACCTGGATAGCGTCTCGGATAAAAGTATCCGAATTAATTCATATGGAACTAGTGACTTTTTATAAAATTCGTAATGAATATTCATTTTTTTGTAAGAAAAAATTTCTTTTATAACTTTTGTAGGTTATTCCCATCAACGTAATATATCATTAAAGAAGAAGGTAACAATAATAATCTAAACGAAAATATGAAAGAGAACAAGACACAGAAAAAAGACAATGGTCGCAACTGGGACTCGAACCCAGACCTCTCGTCTAACCGGGACGAGCGCGTTAACCAATTTTCGCTATTGCTACCTTCTGTCAAGCCGTCATAATAGAAATTGGTTAACGCGGACGTCCCGGTTAGACGAGAGGTCTGGGTTCGAGTAGCAGTTGCGACCATTGTCTTTTTTCTGTTTTCTGTGTCTTGTTCTCTTTCATATTTTCAGTAAATACATAAAAAAACGAGTGTGCTTTAGACCACACGCCTGAAACTTCACTAACTTATGAAAGAACATATGACATTGAGTGACATATGACCATGGGGTGACCTACGACCTTGGAGTGACCTACGACCTTGGGGTGACCTACGTCCTTGGGGTGACCACCCTTATCCTTATCACTCCCTAAGTCAAGTATGCGTAAAGGCCCGACCGTTCGCTTCGCCATCGCTCACCGTTCGAATCGATTACCGTTCGCATAACACTTTTCGTGACATCACACTTATCGTAACGTCACATTTTTCGTAACACATCACCACCTTTTGTAACACATCACCACTTTTCGTAACGCATTCACCAGCACTAGTTTTACTTCAAAAACATACGGACCGGTTGCAGACTCCTGAGTTAGAAGTACTGATCAGTTGAGTCAGAAGCCTAATGGGAAATTTGGTCAATTGAAATACGACGACAATAGACGATCTGGAGTTCAGGTTCACCGCTGAAAGTCAGCTCAAAGTCCAGTGATGCATCCTGAATGTGACCTTATCAACAACATGCGAGGAATTCTCAACATGGACCTGGTTCTCCGGTGCATTCGATGATTGAGCCACAAAGGCTTCAAACGGACAATAAAATACCAAAGTGGAATTAATCGTCTTTAACCCCTCAAGCTAATTTGTTCAGTTTTCGGAACAACTCAAATAGGTCTCATAGATATCGTTGTGTCTCCCTTACTCTAATGGTTAGAAATGTGATGTAAACGGTGTTAGAAAGATAATACACCACGCTTTATATTTATATCAAAAATTAATTACAAAAAAAATTAAAAGGTACTCCTTTATGAAACCAAAGTTTCAAACTACAATATTAAAAAAATCAGAGTGTGCAATTCACACACCGTAGAAGTGAAACCTTCAGAAAACTAACGTAGGCAAGAGTGGGGTGACTACGAAGCACCGCACAAAGGGTAGACCGATTATACTATCTCATTCTCGTCTATATGATATATGTTGTCTCTTTTTAGTATCTCTATTTTTCGTTTCATCGAGTTTCAAATCACAACGGTGCATCAAGTCTATATTATTATGTTTGGTTTTCGGAATAACTCATAAAAGTCTGAAAGAAATCGTTGTGTGTCCCTTACTATCGTGGTTAGAAATATGATCTAAACGGTGTTAGAAAGAGAAAATAATATCACGCATTATATTCAAATCTAAAACTTAACCACAAAATAATTCAAATGAATGGCCTTTATAAAACCAAAGTTTCCAAACGCAATTTGAAAAAAAAAATTAACTTTGAGAATTTGTATTAATTATTTTCATATGAAACGACAAAAAAAGTGAGTTGACGATAACCTTTATAATACATTTAAAAAAAATAGTTAGAATGCAAAAATTTTATATTTCAAAAACAATATGATTATTTCTTTTTATAAAATTTGAAAGCGCATTTTATCACCTTTCAAAAACAGTTTTAAGTTTTCTGATACGTTTTCTGATGATATTTTATTGCAAAACGGAAATATTTTGAATCTCTGATAAAATACGGTCGAGGCTTGAAGGGTTAATCGTCTTTTATTCGTAATGTCAAACCTCAATGACAACCAAAGCAGCGATTAATCAAAATTAGACACTGCTCCAAAGCAGTGATTCAGTTGACGAAATTTATTCAAATTTTAATTCATGATATGACGACAATTGCAGACATGAATAATAACAATAAAATTGTTAGATTTTTTCGGGCGTTAAATTTAATGGGTTCTCGGTATGGGACCGTGATCGGGATACTCAAATTAAGGATTTATGCATAAATTATCACGGCGTTCATATTCATGATGTCAGTTGGACTGTTTGATTGACTAAAACGTGACGGAATTGTGATTGTACCGATTATTCAAGCATCGACGTTAGGCAAACACGAGTGGAATGATATCACTAATCATGATGACACGTCTTAGTATAATTACTCGTAGAATCCGAGGTATAAATGACTGCATTCATAGAGTAAACAAGAACACAAGAAATACGATGTGGGAGTGTTTCGTGGTTATAAAAGTCTGACTATTCTTTGCTTAAATTTCGAAAACAGAAAAGTGTTACATCATGTTTATGAATTTCTATTTGGATAAAAAAAAACAGAGTTTGCAGTTTACATGCGGTAGAATTGAAACCTTCAGAAAACTAAAGTAGACGAGAGTGGGGAGGCTATGAAGAGGGGACCGACAAGCTACGAAGCAACGCACAAAGATGAGACCGGTGTGTCTATCACATTCTCTCGCAGGCTAAATCTTATAGATGTGTGTTTGTCTCTTTTTAGTGTCGCTATTTTTACGTTTCATCGAATTTTAAAGTCATCTTTGGGGATGCTGTGTGGAGGGTCGTTTGTAGGAAAGAAAATCACTAAATCCGTACACAACGCCATCTCTGATACTGTCAAAAACAAAACACGGACAGTTGCGCATCGATAATTGCTTCATTGTGTAATTTTTAACTTAATAAAAAAAATGAATTCAGCTAATAAGTTAACACAACAGTTATTGATTCTGAGGCGGTACGAAGTTCGTCGGGTCAGCTAGTATAAATAATATAAACTGAAAAGATATCAAAAGAGAATATTTTTATGAAACAGTCAATATTTTTTGTAGTCACTTAAAAAATTCGTAAAGAAGCCAAATATTGGACACAACACAAAAATAGATTATCCTGTCAGGTGGCAATTGGGAATATTGAAAATCCCCACTTGGAAACAAACAACATCTTCCCAAAACAACACAGGGGCCTTTCTAAGCCACAATCCCGACCCACGTTTCAAGTTCAGAGGATGAACTGCCTCCGGCTGTCAGAATTATCGGAAAATTCCCAAACAAATGGAGTTAGACACAAATCCAATTTCGTCACAAGGCGCGGTGGGGGAGGGGAAGAAAATACATTCGGAACACGTCTGTTTTGTCAACTCTCGATGGTTCATGCGCGATATGCCATCGGAATTCCGTTCAGAATTCCCAATGATGTAGACTGAATGAAAGTACTGCAATAAAATGAATAAAAACAGCGTAATAATATTTGTATGTGATCTGGGACTCTGACGGAGAATGCAACAAAGCAAGCCAAATGCTAGCTTTTTGTAGATGGAATGAAGTTTGTTATAGGGGATGGAATGTTTATTTTTGAAGTAAAACTTCTTTACGCACGCTCGACTTGGGGGTTAATCTGGTGAATGCGTTACGAAAAGTGTGATGCGAACGGTGATCGGGCGAGGCGAACGGTTTTTGAAGTAAAACTTCTTTACGCACGCTCGACTTGGGGGGTAAGCTGGTGAATGCGTTACGAAAAGTGTGATGCGAACGGTAATCGATGCGAACGGTGATCGGGCGAGGCGAACGGTTTTTGAAGTAAAACTTCTTTTCGCACGCTCGACTTGGGGGGTAAGCTGGTGAATGCGTTACGAAAAGTGTGATGCGAACGGTAATCGATGCGAACGGTGATCGGGCGAGGCGAACGGTTTTTGAAGTAAAACTTCTTTACGCACGCTCGACTTGGGGGGTAAGCTGGTGAATGCGTTACGAAAAGTGTGATGTTACAAAAAGTGTGATGCGAACGGTAATCGATGCGAACGGTGATCGGGAGAGGCGAATGGTTTCTGAAGTAAAACTTCTTTACACACTTGGGGGTAAGCTGGTGAATGCGTTACGAAAAGTGGTGATTGTTACGAAAAATGTTACGCGAACAGTAATCGATGCGAACAGTGATCGATTGCTAGGCGAACGGTCGGGCCTTTACGCACGCTTGACATGGGGAGTGATAAGGATAAGGATGGTCACCCCAAGGTCGTAGGTCACCCCAAGGTCGTAGGTCACCCTAAGGTTGAAGGTCACCCCCATCCCATGGTCGTATTTCACCCCAATGTCATAAGTCAAACCAATTTAACACCGAAAATGTTATAAAACCATTAAAAGTTCCGTCTGTCCAAAAATTTGGTGAAAATAATCTCTCTTCTATACACATATCTATTTCCTCCAAAGGAAAAAGTAGTACTTTGTAGGAAACAGTAACACGTATTTTGTGTGTCTCATCTTTCTTAATGTGTAAGAAAGAGCTGCAGCATTACAACGATATGGAACGTATGTTTATTGCCTTTTTTGCCGTCACGGTACCGTTACCACATGGTTACCACGATAATTATTAAAGCTTCTGTAGACAGGAATTTATTTATTTATTTATTTATTTATTTACGGACAAATAGTCCAATTAACAATATAACAATAACACGAACAGAAAAGAAAAAAAGAGAGATCACAATGAAAGGAGATTACATATAGATGAAGAGCATTGACAAAATACATATAATATAAAAGTACATAGAGAAGATAACTACAAGTAGCTTGAAGATGGATTTAAAAAGACTTTAAAAAACCACTTTGCGTAACGACTGCCGAAAGTCATTTAGGCTTACACCAAAAAATTCAATGCTTTGATTTGTGTTGACAAGTCTCGACATTCTGGATAAAGGAGAATGATATCCATAATTAGTAGAACGTTGATTGAGGAACAGCAATTCATTATTTCGGAGTCTACGGGAAGGAATGTTGAACTGGATGAGTTGTAACAAAGCAGGTGTGTCAGTACTGTCCTTTATAAAGGAATACAGGAGTTGAGATGGCATATAAAAGATCATCGGGCGTCTTCAAGCTGGGAACGAGTTTGCAGCAATAACCCAGTTACCCAAGGGTAGCCGACCGTCGTGATCACTGTATGTGATTAATTCGACGATAAAATCGACAGACGTGATTATTCTGCGCCCAGCGAGACTCAAGGACGGTCACTAATAATAATGTATAATGGCGTCCTACTTGCTTGATCAATGTCTGCGCAAATCAAGGATTAATTATTGTTAATGGTGATTAAATGTTAACTTCTTCTTAACAATGGACTTTCAGGACAGCTTTGAGTGTTGGTAGACCTAAATCTAGGAGGCTTTAGGTCAAATAATCAATTTAGGAGGCGGGTATGGGTACCGCCGCCCCGGGAACCATTTATTTGATAACCAACACGTCTGCGATAGGTCACCCCAGGTGATTTGCTACGTTTGGTGACTTGGCGGGGGAGTCCGGGTACATGGGGTGAGGTTTGTCCAAGTCTTGGCGGCGGTTGCGTCTGCCCACCAGATGCATGCTCCCAAGAGATTTTTGCTCTATTTTAAACGATTCATGTTTTATTAAACATTTTCACAATTTTCGCATTGATTTTATCGCTCTAAATGATATTTGCGCGCTCCTCTAACATTCGTAATTACATATCTCTCCATCTTCTTCTTTTTGAGCGCGGTTACGGGACCTTAAAAGTAATTTTCAAAATAGGATAGCGTTTTGTATGCAGAATTAGGTACCAACCTATAATATAATATTTTTACAGAAAATTATTTTAAACCTTTTCAAAACTGCAACTAATTGGTCGAGAATTCAAAGTATCTGTGAATTTCACGGATCTGGTCTATTAGATAAGAACAAATTTGTTTTCAGAGTTATTCCGCATTGTTGCTGTTTCAGAGTTTTTGGCGGTGGTTTGTCTTCGCCAGCGGTTAGTGACGCACACCGTGCGGTCTACGTCTAGCTGATAGGATTGTATATTTTGGCTTCTGACATCATTCTGTATCACACAAGGAATCTTCATTATGCCATAACTAATGTGAATTACCCGTCACAGCTGGCAGATAAACGTGGGCGTGACAAAACGCAATTTAAACAGCAATCTGCATCGAATTTATGGCGACATTTTAATTTTTAGCGAGGCTGGGCTAGATGCAGTGGAGGCGTTATCGCATAGGCAGATGGGCAGCTGCACCGGGATGCGTATTTCCAATCCCTAACGCGTTAGGGATTGGAAGGCGTAAATCGCCTTACAAACACTACCGCATTTCAGTCGCGCTAGTGACTGAACCGCGTTAGGGATTGTTATGCATAAATCACCTTACAAAAGCTATACCGATTCAGTCACCTACGCGCTTCGTTGCTCTATCAGTTTCTGTGAAGGCGACGACCGTAATTATAGAGAGGTTAGCAGAGAGGATGGACAGCGTTTTTTTAGTTAGCATTTTTTTTACATTGAAAATTTATTTTAAGTTAAAAAAAACACGGGTTTTTTTTAACTGAGGGTGACGACCGTAATTATAGAAGGGTAATAGGGTTTCATTCTTTTAAGTAATAAATACGCACAAATATTACATCACTAGCTCATTCAATATCTCTATCCCGTGAAAAATCACGGCATATTATAATATATAACTTTTATTTTAAAAAATTGCCTCAGGATCCCTTTCAAAAATTGTTCAAATCAAAAAACATTGTTAATTTTAGAGACGATCAGAAATTTACCTATCGAATGATCACCTTAGTAAACGACAGTTTATGACGACATCGGTCAAAAATTTAAACAAAAAAAAGAGACACTTCAAATAAAGAATTATCAAATACAAATAAAATACTATTGTTAACTACTTTTTGTTCGTCTGAATCGTTCCCATTATGGTTCCAATTTTGAACTAAATGACACTAAATTCAAAGCAAATTACTGATCTAGAGTTCTTTGAACCGGAGTTACGGACAAAATCACAACGGAAATTAGTATTTTTAATAATAAAATTCCGCCTTGGCGGTATAGTTCCATTTCGCCTTGGCGATATAGTTCCATGAATGAAACAAGGAAATTTTTATATTAAACCTAGGTATGTATATTAGGATTCCACAATTTTCTAGGCGAACGATAGGCAAAATATGACTTATGAAATTAGTAGGTTGGGGCCCGGGAGTTCGTCGCTACGACGCTGGGTAGTTGACCATGAAAATATCAATTGATTCCGGAATCAAAACATATAAACACATTTTATTGCCATCGAACCAATGACGTAATAAAAACCAAAACAATACAAGTCCAAACCGATACAAATCTAGTCAAATCATTAATAGACATACTAAACAAAGCCATTAAATGACTGGTATAACTCCATTCTGTTTCATACTTGACGAGCTAAGACTTAGAGATAGGTAAGATCTTTGGCTCCAAGAGAGTCACTCAAGGGCCTTTAACCAGCCAGCGGCCGAGAATCCAAATTTCGTCGAAAGATATTCTTACGATCGTACAGGGCGGTTACAATTATAAAGATTAATTAATCTCCGGAATAATTATTCTCCGGACCAGCTTTTTAAAATTATAAACTCAATATCGATTTTATTTCATTCAAAATTTGCTTTAATTTATACCTGCATTCAAAAATTCTGAAAGGCGTGATGATAAAACTATTACAATTATGTACTTTTTATAATTATTTTTTATCATAAGTATTTATAATTTTTCAATAATGTCTAAACAAAAGAAGAATGCAATTTTTTTTTAAATATATTAGTTTATAAGACCGTAAATAAATAGACAAACTGAAGTATTTTCGTCCACGTTAAACCCAGGGGGCCAAGTCTCTATCTTTTATTGTTTACTAACAGCCTGTTACTTAACATTAATTACGTCACAAACACGTATTTTGACACGTGTCACAAACACGTATTTTTACGTCACAAACACGTATTTTGACCTTAACGCATAGCGTTAAGGTCAAAATACGTGTTTGTGACGTAATTAATGTTAAGTAACAGGCTGTTAGTAAACAATAAAAGATAGAGACTTGGCCCCCAGATACCAACCCACCCCTCATGCCCTTTTCCTTCCCAGAACTTACTCTCCTTCCTTTCCATTAATAGACCCTCCATATAGCAAACCCAAAAATGACACAGGCCCTGTAAGATCTTTCTTCTTCAAGACAAGTAAAAAAATACAAGTTTGCAGTTCACAAGCGGTAGAAGTGAAACCTTCAGAAAACTAAAGTAAAAAGAGTGAGGAGGCTACGAAGCACCACACAAAGAGGAGACCGATCTATCTCATTCTCTTGCAGGGTAAATACTATAGATGTATGTATTTTTCTCATTTTGGTGAAGCTTTTCGTTTCATCCGAATTTCAAATTACTAACGGTCCTAAAGAAGTTTACACTTCAAAAAAACATTTTTGGAAAAAGACGATAAAAACGTCTCGAACGAAAATATGAAAATGTTTGCTTTTGTACACTCTCGACTAAAGTAATCCTTCGGGAAGGTCTCACCGAGTGCAGAGCAGTCTTTATGGTAAGTGGCTACCCATTTCGTCAACATTGAAACAGGAGTACGTAAAAAATAATTTTACTTATGAATGTGAATCAAACGAAGAGGTTGCATTATGTATTTAAAACAGCAGGTCTGTCCAATTCGTTATATCACTCCCAGTGGTAGAATTTAGTAGCCCACTTCGTTTCAATAAACACCTCGTTTCGCCCTTACTCGACACTAAAACCTTTAGAGGATTAGTCGCGTCGTTTGGGGTTAAGTATCTAAATAAGGGGTCTTCAACCCACGGTCGACCAAACTCATTAAAAATTGCAACAATTTCCATTCCAATACTAAAGCAATAATTTTTTATAGTTTTCATCGACATATTTTATAATTTTCTTAGTAGACTTCCCCACTTTACGAGATATTTTGAAAATTTTGCAAACTATTAAGTTTTGCGAGTATTTTTTTGTTTCAAACTGTAGTGAGGCCACGTTGAGACAACTTATTTATATGATTCCATTTACCCCGGCCCAATATCAATTTTTATGGTGCCTAAAATGATTTATTACCGGTTAAACCGATTTATTGAGAAATTAATTGGGACAATAGCTTCTTTATTTCGTAGATTACGATAGGCATCTAAAAACTAAAATACTTGCAGAACTTAATAATAACATTTTAAATTTGATTGAAATTATTTTTTTTAAATTAAACGTAGTTCTACCAATAAAACACAAAAAGCAAATAATGATTTAACATACCATCTATCACAGTTACATGTACTAATTGTATACAATAAACGCCTTATATCAAATTTATGAAGAATGTTTCATTAAAAAATTACCCCTCAGATAGCATAAGCAATAGATTCAAAACAAATGGCTTGATATCCATAACAATGCTAAGAACGACAACAGTTCTACATCACTACTTGTATTTTTTATACAATATACTAGCTGATCCGGCGAACTTCGTACCGCCTCAGAATCAAAAACTGTTGTCAACTTATTAGCTGAATTGATCTAAATTGTTTCTCCCTGCGTATACCATACCTTGATCTAAATTGTTTCTCCCTGCGTATCCTTTCCCCTCTCGCGTTCACTTCTCCCCTTCCCCCGTCCCGCTAACCCCCCTTCCTGAGTTCCTTTCCCCCCTCCCCCCTCCAGCGGTTCGCAGTTCAATATTATACCCCTTACAATATTGCTGCAGTTCTTTCAAAATAGGAGAATTCGTTCCATACAAAATGTATGGGGAAAATAATTTTCTTCGGAGTGGAACACCTTTACTTTTAGGGGTATGAAAAATAGATGTTGGTCGATTCTCAGACCTACCAGATAAGCACACAAAATTTCATCAAAATTGGTCCAGCCGTTTCGGAGGAGTATGGTAACAAACACCGTGACACGAGAATTTTATATATTAGATTATTGTCTTCAACAAACCAAAACAAAATGAATGGAACCAAAACCTTGAAATATTAACAATTCAAAAAACAAATTTAAGTCCCTGAAATTGGATAATGATATATTGTACCCTTAAATTAAGGGTGCCAGAGTGCTAATATTAAAAAAATGGCACTATTCATATTGTCGTAGGCGAAAAAAAAATTTTTTGTTCGAAAATCGGTCATTTGTATGAAGATTTTTCAGGAAATCCGTGCGGCGCACGGCCAAACTGAAACTTCCTGAAATTATTCATGCAAAAAACAGATTTTCAAAAAAAAAATTTTTTTCGGCTACAACATCAATAATGCCATTTTTTAATGTTAGCATTCTAGCATGTTTTTTTTTAAAAAAAATCTAAAATGTTGATTTAGGTTGGTGGTCATTTTGAATGTCGAATTAAGTTATTTAATATGTTGAATTACATTTGTAGTTATTTAAAAAGTCTTTGATTCAGTTTATAATGTTTTTTTTGCAATAAAAAATAATTAAAACAGTACAGCGAAATATTTTGTCTAACTCAACAATATTATTTTCATGTATTTTTATCTTGTTGTGGATATAACGTAATTAAAAAAAGTATAATGAACGGATTAAGCACATTAAGATTACAACACAACTACGTGTGGAATTAATATGTCGTCTTATCTTACATTAAAAACAAAAATTTTAAGCTTCGTAACAAATGGAAATATTGTTGGAAGTCTAAAGTAACCAATTTCCGGACATTGAAGTACCCACCACTGTCCCACCCCGGTATAGGCAACTTATGGTCGCCCCTTCGGAGTTCTCGCAAGAATCTAATTTTTTTGAATAAACGGCTTTACATTTAATGTAACGAATCTAGACCTTCACACAGGACAATTTCCGGACAGGTGGACAGGTAATGCTGTGCAAATTTCGTGATGCCAGGTCATTGGAGGATTTTGCTATTTCATACGATAATACTTTAAAATGCGGCCCAAAATATCCAAAAGTGTAACATCCCTGATTTAAATTTATATGGCTAATATTTGCACATTTCCTTCCCAATTAAGTAAAATTTCCATCTATTTACGATTCGGGCGAAATTTTTCTATTACATTTCCTGCGCCTAAATCATGCCGCGCCGGGCCCATTAGGCTGAGTTATACCTCCTTATACCTCTCGAGACGTTGTGTGTTCCTGGTTCGCTGTAAACCCAATTTCCCTCTCGTAAAAGCTGGTTGGGTTAGGTTAGGCTAACTCACTCCCCTACTTATAGCGCCGGCAGTAAAATAACGTATCTCTTCTAACGTTCTATACTCCTGGTACATGTTACAGCTTGACAAAGTTAACTTTGAAGGCAAGCGGCTAAAAGAGGAACAAAATAAAACATGATTTTATTTGACTGTCTAAATAATAACAATTTTATTTCTTTCCGACCATATAGAACAAAAAGAAGTTTTAAAAATTAAAATGAAATGTGCTTGAGGTGACTAACGTTTTTAAGTTGATAAGGATTATTACTGTAGGTATATCCGTATAAATAACTTTCAAATTACCGCATTGTACGTGACCATTTTTTCAGAAGATATAATGGGTATAGTAAGCTATCCATAAAAGACAGATATATTCCATCATGGATTATTTTGTAGATCTATAAAAGAGGAACATCCCACAATGTTTTCGAAGAAAGCTCCCTGAAAGCGGCTGGACTTTTTCCGATACTTCTAACAATTATCGTCATGTTTCAACCAATTTACACAAATCATTGACTAATTATATACCTAAACCTTCCTCACGAAACACTCCACCTATTGGTGAAAACCGCATGATAATCCGTTCAGTAGTTTGGGAGTTTATCGCGAACAGACAGACAGACAGACAACGGCTAGGACTTTAATTTATAATATGTAGAGATATTATTATCGGCTGGTATCTTTTGGTATTATGGAAGAGTCCTAGATGTGACCGTATCTTTTTCAGATTTTCTGTTTTCAGATTTTCGATTGAGTTTCGCTAATATTGTCTTCATTTAATTAAATATTGCAAATTGAGGTTTTACTCATAAAGTAAAAAAAATATTATTATTTGCACGTATCTGGGTTTCACATGTTAAATATGCTATAAAATAACACCTGGAGGCATAACGATCGGGTACACACAAATGCAAGACATTTTGATATAACGTAGGTACAAGTGTTTAATTCACTACGAGTTTTTCTGCGTTGTAATTGACCAGCTGGTTCCCAGCATGCGTTTCTACGCCCCCAACCCGCGAACCCCCTTCCCGAGTTCCCCTCCCCCTCCCAAGTTCCCCATCCCCTCCCGCAAATACCCCTCCCAAGTTCCCCTCCCCCCTCCAGAGTTCCCCTAACTCCTTCCGGGATCCCCTACCCCATTCCGCATTACATAAATTCATTCCCGGTACATTCAGTTTTGTAGCCAACAGCTCGCGTGCCACCTATTGCAATTTTTTTATACAAACTTCATAATTCCAGAGATCGTATATGTTACTCTGAGGTATGAGCTATATTATTGTAAAGTATCATTAAAATCCATTCAGCACTTTTTGCGTGAAAGAGTAACAAACATACATCCATACAAACTTTCGCCTTTATAATATTAGTTAGCGGTTAGATTTGATGGTGTTTATGAGTAATCTGAGCATTGCACCAGAAAGGGTACATTTTTACAAATAGTAATTACTAGGGCACCTAGCGGCAAAAACTGTGCGAAAACAACCCACTGGGAAACAGTGATTAAAAAAACAACTGTGATGCCATTTTCTAATTATGCAATTGTAAATGTTCTCTAAAATGAAGTGGAAAGAATCTCCTTCTTGTGATCTCACCAAAGAAACCACTCAATTACTCTGAATACAATTATTAATGTTCTCCAAAATGACCTTGAAAAAAAATCACATCTTTGCGATTCTTTCAAAGACATTAAGAAACCATCCCTTCGTTCAGAATACAATTTTTAATGTTCTCAAAAGTTCGGACGAAACCAGTCCTTTGTTAATAATATCATGAACTAAATATACAATTTGCCCAGTTAAGGTTTTGTAATATATATATATGCATGTATAAATAAATCTAATATATAAAATTCTCGTGTCACGGTGTTTGTTACCATACTCCTCCGAAACGGCTGGACCAATTTTGATGAAATTTTGTGTGCTTATCTGGTAGGTCTGAGAATCGACCAACATCTATTTTTCATACCCCTAAAAGTAAAGGTGTTCCACTCCGAAGAAAATTATTTTCCCCATACATTTTGTATGGAACGAATTCTCCTATTTTGAAGAACTGCAGCAATATTGTAAGGGGTATATATAATATTGAACTGTGAACCGGGGGAGGGGGGAGGGAAAAAGGAACTTAGGAAGGGGGGTTAGCGGGACGGGGGAAGGGGAGAAGTGGAGTGGGGAGAGGGAGAGGGAACGCGAGAGGGGAAAGGATACGCAGGGAGAAACAATTTAGATCAATTCAGCTAATAAGTTGACAACAGTTTTTGATTCTGAGGCGGTACGAAGTTCGCCGGATCAGCTAGTAAATAAATAAAATTTGATTTAAAATCATTTGGCGTTCTTTTATCACTCCAAACGAAGTCAATTTTCAAAGGACAAAACTGTATGAGAATATTCAGCTGTTTATTGTTCACTGCTCCAATTTAGGGATTTATTTTGCACTCGTATCTACAATAAGCCGACGAAAACTGCAAAGTTATATGTGTCGGTTCGTAGGCCACAGCAGTACAGTAACGTATCTCTTCTTACGTCCCAGCCTCCTGTACCATGTTAACCGAGTTGCTCCGGCGAGATTGCACTACGTAAAATATCCGTTGAAATTCAGAGAAATATCTCCTGGCAGGGCTGCGCTCCTAATTGAATCAGAGAGTGAATTGAACGGGGATTTGCCCGGAAAATCATATATTAACTAAACCTGGATTACATGTTGTACTGCTATGCAAATTCTTCTTTACTTTGGGAATAAGATATTTATTTTATTTTTATTTATTTTATTTTACTTTATTTGGGAAACAAACAGTTGTACATATTTTATTAAATAATTACATTTGACAAATTTGCATGAACCAGTGAAGTTTCCACATTTGAGAATATAGAATTTAAAGAAAAAACAAAAAACTCATTAATATAAGAAGTTATACATACATAATACCTAACTAGATTACAGAAAATCAGATGAAACCAACATAATAAAATCAGATGAAACCAACATAATAATTCATACGAAAATCAGATGAAACCAACATAATAAGAGAAAAACAATAAAATAAGGCACACAGCAGGATTCACGATCAACAATCTGTTTTGATCTTCTCCGTTACATATTTTGTGAATTGAACTGAGGACAAATGGAAAATATCAGCGTCTGAAAGGATATTGTTATATTTTGTGCACGTCCTTTTCAGAAATGTATGTTGTGAGTAGTTAGTTTTTGATTGTGGGATGTGGAATAGTTTGTTTGTTCTTGTATTACGTACTGGACAGTGGAAGTGGATGTTTTCCAGAAGATAGTTGCTGTCAACAGCGTTGTTGATGATTTTGTATAAAAATTTCTGGTCGGATATATTTCTTCTCTCTTCTAGTGATGTAATTTTATGGAATGCTAAGGAATCTTTTACATGTTCTGATATTCGGAACGATTTAAAGTCTAACAAAAATTTTTTTTGGATTCTTTCTAACCTTTCAATATTGACTTTGTATTGGGGATTCCAAATCACTGATCCAAATTCTAGTATGGAGCGAACAAAAGAAAAATATAATATCTTGATTACATGTGGTTAATTTATATTGGAATATAAACGTACCATATAGAATTACAATAGGTACAAACTTAAAACAAACCCTGTACAAATCAGAAGTGCACACCACGGTTGAATTTGGCGGCCACCTCTGGTCTGGAGCTCCAAAATACCTGAAAAATATCCTCGACTCTGTGCAGAAACGGGCGGTCCGTTTGATAGACTCTCGCACCTTAACAGATGGATTGCAATCCTTAGAGCATAGGCGTCGCGTCGGATGGGAATGCTGTTCTACCGGAATTAGCGTCATTGATCCCTTCAGCACCGGTGCGTAGTCGGAAAACACGCCAAACGCGTGCCCAACATTTGGGCACGGTTGACATTTGTCACATGAGAACAGGTGGCTTCTTCGACTCGTTCTTGTGTTCAACAGCTCGGCTGTGGAATGATTTGCCGGCCTCTGTGTTTCCTCCTTCTTACAACATGGGTGTCTTCAAGACCAATGTTCATTCGTTCCTCTCCTCAAAAAGACCCTCCACACAGAATCCCAGCTGACATAGGCCCTGAGGGAAATTATTTTCCTCAAGGCCTCTTGAGCGAATTCCACCAAGTCAGTATCAAAAATAGAAATATTACAATAATGACAATTTATAAACACACTCAAGGTATATTCACGTTGGACACAAATGTTATAGGTAAATGTAATAAATGGTACGAAATCTGAAAAAAATAATAAATAAGGCGAATAAAGGTTTTTAAATTGTAATATTACAATAGAATTAATTCAGCAAGAATTAACATAAACGTTTGGCCAAATTACTAAAATGAAAATCTTATATTATTTCAAAGCAATTAATTGTAATTTTTTTTGCAGACAATGCCCGTTTTTGTGCAGTTAAATAATAATGCATGAAATTAAAATTTATTTGCATAATTTAATTTTTATCTGTGTTTCTTTTGTGATTAAAATCAAGGAAAAAAGTTTATCCATTCATACGTCAATTGATGTGGTTTTTATATCGGCTTCCTGGAAAAGTTGTTCGTCATATTTATTTATTTGCTTCAACTTTAAATGTTTACGACAATCAACGTGCAAAAAGGAGTTATCTACACAGAGGTCAAAAGGATGAGCATTTTATTATATCACCGCGACCAGACATAATGGATTTTTTTTACATCATGCAGATTTTTCGATAAGCTTGTAAACAATATTAATTAATATTAGCAGTTAAAAACCCGGGGCCCTGCGGGCGGCTTTTAGTTCAGCTTCGCCCAGTTTGAGTGTAGGTAACCAACTAACCACTTTATAAATTCGTTAAGAACTGGTTCCGAAAATTGCCAGTTCCTCGGATCCACTGTAAGCCAGTGACAGCTAGATGCCGAGTTAAAGTAACCGACAGACAATGACGCCATATGTAATCTCTCCATATCCGATAAGATACTTAAATTCTATAAATCCGTGGTAGTTATACCTAGGGAAGAAACGTCCACATGCGAGCTGCTGACGGAAGTAGCAACATCTTGTGTCCAATTATTGAATTAGAAACCGAATTATAGCAGTAGCTTTGTGTGAAATACCACGTACACAGACGCTATTTGTGGCGCGGCGCGTATGGCGTGGCGTCCGACATGCACTCGTAGCTGGGTACTGAAATTCAACCACGCAAACGCAAGCTTATTAATATTGTTCGATTGTGTTGTTTAAATTTTAATCGTATAAATAAATGGTCTCAAAGTTGTTTAAACACAGTTTGAAAATGGCCTTATAAGCCGAAACAGCTGTCACAAAAAAAACTAAAATACATGCTGAATTTAATAATAAATAATATTATTAAATTTAATTTAAACTATTTTTTTTAAAAGGGAGATCTACGAACTAAACACAAAAACAATTAATTTTAAAATTACGGTGAAATCTTAATGATTGCATAACAAGGCCCAGTTGTTTCGCAGAAATTCAAATATAACATTGTCATCAAATGGCCATTCAGCGCAGTCATTTTGATTTTTTGATTACCTCTTCTGCTCTTTTGAATCTCTTTCTGCTATGGTGTACAAATGTGGTAAAACGTAAGTGTGGTAAAACGTAAGGCGTAAGTGTGGTAAAACCATGTATGATCGTGTGAAAAATGTGAAGATTCGCAAAGAATGCAATGCTGATGTAAGCGCAATGAGTAAGATTAAGAAAGGGACCCTCAGATGGTTTGGGCATGTAGAGCGAATGAACGAAGAAAGGAGTGTAAGGAGAGTATATGCTGCAAAAATGTGAATGGTAGAAGAAGTCGGGGATGCCCGAGGAAGACATGGCACCACCAAGTACTTGAGATTATATATTTAAATATAAATGATATACTATATACTTGAGACGGGCCTTGTCAAGTGTCAGAATAATAGAACCTCCACAGAACGTGAAAATTAACTCAAAATATTTTATGAACTCACCAAATTTTTTGAAACAACCCATTCTTAGAATCGGCATTTAACGGGAAACTATCAAAAAACAAAATAGCGCCGACTGGCTGTTTGATGACACGTAAATTTCTGCGAAACAACTGGGCCTTTTTGTACAATCACAAACTACAACGAAGCAGAAAATCTGTGTAAATTTTGACACAATTAGATTTGCAGGCGACCAAAGGGGGAAAAAGTATTTTATTTAAGGGTATCTATACTCAAAAGATTTCATGATCTGCTCTTTCATAGATGGCGCTAATTTAACAATCTTAGGAAAAAACACTGCAAGTTACTTCAAAATATGCAAGTTATGCTACAAAATATAAAGATGAATTGTTTGTATGAGCCTGTACATACATACGGTTTATGAATATGAAAAAATAAAACTCAACCGTTTCGAAAAAGTTTCTGAATTTTCCAAACAAACACTTCCAGTTTTGAAAATGAAGCCTAAATTCAAAGCGGAAGTTTCTGGTATTCATTGAACCGGGAATACAAACAGAGGCACAACTGAATTAGTATATTTAATAACCAGCTGGTTCACGGCATGCGTTACAACGCCATATTCAAAGAAATACATTGTTTCTCCCTGAATCACCTTTCCCGTGCGTCCCCGTTCGCCTCCCGCGCCCCCTTCCTAACTAGATTTATAAATTATAGCCTATATGTTATTCTGATGAATAAGCTATATTATTGTAAAGTTTCATTAAAATCCATTCAGTAGTTTTTGCGTGAAAGAGTAACAAACACATACATCTATACAAGCTTTCACGTTTATAATATTAGTAAGATAAACTTCAGGTTCGAAAATAAACATTAAAAAACAGAAATAAAATAAAACGTCCCTAAATAGATTTTCTTAATACAAAAAGCACTTGCGAAAATAACATTATAGCAGGTCGTTATTCCAGGGCGGTTGTTTGGCTGGTTAACTTTAACCGTTAGTTGGAGCTTAAGCCCACTTATACTTCGATCCGGTAGTTACGGTTAACCCGCCTAGAAGCAACATTAAACAGACTGCCGAAAAAGCTCGATCAATACCAACAGATGTTGGGAAATTTACAGAAAAAAAAACTCTTGGGAAATAAAAACTCGCAACATTTTGTCTGGGAATGACAGAATTTTAGCTACAGAAAGAAAAATATGAGGCAAACGAAATATATTGCGCGCAAATTTTCGCTGAAGGCAAAGATGGATTGAACTTTTAAAAAGTTATATAAATACACAGCACTGTCAAATGAACAAAATAAAATAGGTGGTAAATTAACTCCTACTTTGATAAAGATATAAAAAAAATAAGAATAAAAGGATTCCAGTTACTAATATCTACAGCCTGTATGTCGGACGAATATCTACAGCTCATATGTTGAACTAATATCTACGAACTTCAGAGTGTTGACTAATATTTACAGAGCTAAGGTCGGACGAATATCTATGACGGTCCCAGTGTTGACTAACATCTACAGAACGTAGGTTGAACTAATATATACAGAGCGTAGGTTGGACTAATCAGCTAAATGTGTCCAATAGTCCGATATGAGGGATTTTTACATACATACTTACATAAATTAAGTTTTTTAAACTGCATACGCAATATTACGTTATTCCAATATGCTATACATAATTTCAAATCCAATCTCTGCCAGTCTGCCAGTGCTGTAGATATTCGTCAACACTTTGGTTCTCGTAGATATTAGTCAACAGTTTGAGCTGTAGATATTCGTCAACACTTTGGTTCTCATAGATATTAGTTAGGTTTTTTCAGTTTTTGGAATTCCTGTAGATATCAGTAGACGCCTTCGAATAAAAGTGTAATCTTAATAACATATTGCATATCTGCAATGTTGCTATGCTATGTATAAAAATTGCAATGGGTGGGGCACTCGAGCTGTTTGAAAACTAAATATAGCGGGACTGAATGCATGGAAAGCGGGAGGGCGGAGGGGAACTCGGGGGCGGGGTTCGCAGGACGGGGGAAGCGGAAGGCAGCAGGGGAACGTGACGAATGGGAAAGGACACGCATGGAGAAACCATTTCTTTATTAAGTGGCATAGCAATTAGCAATGCATGCCGGGAACTCGCTAGAAATATTGTATTATTCTAATGTACCGCACAAGAACCACTAACTGTAACTTTCTGAAACTAAATAAAAAAATTGATAGCACGGAGGTTTCTTTTGAATACTAATTCCCGTTTTAATTTTGTCCTGGGAAGTTGTTACTTTCAAAGAAAACTTCAAAGGATCGTGTTAAAATACAAAAGCAGCTGACTGTACAAGACGGTGAGATAACTAGAAGATATACGCAGCATCGAATCTATACAAGTCCACACTTGCTGAGAATGCATCCTTTTATTCCAATATAAAATATTACAAGGCTGTGTCACAGTTACACAAAGCCTTCGACTATAAAGAAGTAGAGTAACAGCATTACGATGCATGTAAATCTAAACAATATCTTTAAAAATGCAAATCCGAGATTTTTCTCATATTCAACCGTCTAACGGTAATTTTTTTCATAGTAAAACAATTAGAATTTTTCGAGCTCGTAAAGCGACGATGACACTGAGCTAGTTTACAAGCTACTATCTGGGAAATTCACTATCTATTAGTAAACTCGCTCAGTGTCATTCATCAGTGACACCATGACACTGAGCGAGTTTACAAGCTACTATCTGGGAAATTCACTATCTGTTAGTAAACTCGCTCAGTGTCATTCATCAGTGACACGATGACACTGAGCGAGTTTACAAGCTACTATCTGGGAAATTCACTATCTGTTAGTAAACTCGCCCAGTGTCATTCATCAGTGACACGATGACACTGAGCGAGTTTACAAGCTACTATCTGGGAAATTCACTATCCGTTAGTAAACTCGCTCAGTGTCATCGTGTTACTTGCTAACTAGCAGATTGTTGACAATCTACGAAAAAAGTTGATAGGTCGTCAACTTTACTCGCCACACGCTTACTCGTGATTGGTTTATTTATATTTTCAATATGGCAGCCAATAAACAGCTGATTTTGACAGCTGATTTTTGAGTTCACGCAGGCGTCGTTATTCTCTCTACTGGCGCTAGCAGCGACCTGCAAGCTCAGTTTCCTACGCGACTGAGCGAGTGGACAGTTTTGTGTGTCATCATGACAATCTCACTCGCCGATTTACCCGCTTTTAAACTTAGTAGACAGTAGCTTGTAAACTCGCTCAATGTAATTGACGCTTTAGACGGTTCCAATTTAATGAGTACCTAGTACTAGATTGCACGCAGTTGGAAACACTTTCTAGGAAATAGTAGATGTGTTCAATTGCACGGAATAAAGTTATAAGAAGGATCATGATAACACGGAAAATCATACATATAATAACCATTTTAAAAGATGATAGAAATGACAACAATAAAATGGATTGTTAATAATAATTAATATTACTTAAAAGCAGTGGCGGCTCGTGACTTGCATGTGGCTGGAGGGCTAATATTAAAGCAAATGGAATTATTGAAGTTGAAGTTGTAGCTAAAGGATTTTTTTTTCAAAAATCTGTTTTTGGGTGAAAAATTTCAGGAAATTTCAGTATGACCGTGCGCCGCACGGACTTCCTGAAAACCTTCATATAAAAAACCGATTACTAAACAACATCAATAAAGCAATTTTTTAAATATGAGCACTCTAGCACACCCGAAAGTCACGAGCCGCTACTGCTTATAAGTAAGGTAATTCACAAATAATATTAAAGTAATCTATTAACCCGAGATAATTAAATATTTTTTTCGACTATTTACATTTAGTGTGTAAGAAAGAGGAGCAGCATTATATGTTTAAGAACAAAAGCAAACCATCAGCGCATTGACATTTGACGTTTTTGAAATTTTGGAAATCACTCACTATTCAATATTATCACTCACTATCAACTCCTACTCTAGGCAACTCGAAATAGCAGAAATGCGAATGCTTAGATGGTCGGCAGGAGTATCACTAAAAGATAAGAATAAAAGTTCACGCATTCGTGGTAGCCACAGCCACTGGGTGTCACAGACATAAATAGTAAGCTGGGGGAACGACAGTTGAGATGGTATGGACACATAAGACGGAGACCATCGGACCACACAGTGAGGCAGGCAATGTCTATGGAGCTTCATCGACAGTTATCCAGAGGAAGACCGAAGAACTCCTGGATGACTCAATGCGCCAAAATTCTTCAGAAAAACGGCCTGGAAGAAGGCGATACCCAGAACAGGAGAAATTATAACCTGAGAACGAGAAGAGCCGACCCCAAAAGTCTACCTAGGCAATGAGTTGGGACAGCGCAAGGAAGAAGAAGACTCACTATTCAATATTACACATTTATCACAATATTGCTGCAGCTCTTTCAAAAGATGAGAATTCGTTCCATACAAAATGTATGAGGAAAAGACTTTTCTTCATATTTTTTTTTCGTGATTTTTCCGATGTTTTAATAGCTATTCTGCTATTCAGGGCGGAGACAAATCCAACAAATCAAAGATCATAAAAATCGGTCCAGCCATTCATGAGTTATAAATGGTGTAACTACCCGACTTTGTTTTATATATTACTAGCTGGTTTCCGGCATGCGTTTCCATGCCACTTAATAAAGAAATTATATCTCCCTGCGTGTCCTTTCCCAATCGTGCCGTTCCCCTTCCGCTTCCCCTTCTTCTCCCACGTCCCCTTCCCCTTTTGCATTCCTACCTCCACCTTCCCTCTCCCCACTCCACTCCCCCCTTCCCCCGTCCCGCGAACCACACTCCCTCCCACGTTCCATACTTTAAGTCTCGGTATATTCAGTTTTCAAACAGCTCGCGTGCCACCTATTACAATTTTTTTATACAAATTTCATAACGCCAAAACTCACCAGTAGTTTTATACAAACCTTGTCCTGATAATAACGAACACACAAAAAAAATAATTATCCAATTTGGTGCAGTCGTTCGGTAGTTATGCGCGTACATACATTTCGGCAATTCATTTTTATTAATATAGATAGATAGATAGATAGATAGATATATAGATAGATAGATAAGGCTATAATAAAATTCCAGTAGTCAGTATCAAAAATATAAATATTAGAATAAATTCAATTTAAATAACACGTTTCTATAGTTATTTTAACATCTTACAATGTAAGAGAAGGCGGCAGCGGCGGCCGATTAAAAAATCCAACTGAAAATAAGAGAGAAATAAAAAAAAAGTGGAGAACAACCCAAGGAATTCCTGCATACTAATGCAGTGCTAGAGGGAGAGATAGAGATGGAAGCGCCGTGAAACAGAGGGAGACGGCGCTAGTCACAATGGACGTCGGAAGATTAATGGACGAGCGAAATGCGAAGGCAGGGCTGAACGGGGTTCGGCGGATTTGCAAGAAATTTATGGTAATAAGGAAAAATGTATCATATTTTGAATTCGATTAAACGTAGAGCCATTTCGCAAGTATAATCCGAGACCGGTTGCGGGTTCGAAACCTGGCGAATAGTCTAGTAGATGCTCTCAGTATTGCCCTGGTGAAATACCACACTTCAGAATTTAAACGGTGTTTAAAATGACACTAGCCGAGTTTGGTGACCAGATTCGAATAGCCAGGTACTTCTCCACCTTCCACTTTCCCATCTAATTCTCCACCCCACCACCACCTAAAAAAATCACTGTATTTGTTTAAATACTACTTACTCAAAGACAATCGTCAAAAGATTTTCCCTCCATTTTAAATAAGTCGTGTTTTTAATTGTTTATTTTTTTACTTTTGAATGTAGCTGTAACTTTATGGTTATCCAATATAGATAAATGAAACAATTTAACTTTGTTTGAACCACTTTTATATTTTAGTCAATCCGACCGGTTTCAGAACGAACGTTCCTTCTTCACGTTCCAAATCATGCTCACCCACTCTTAATTAATACCTAGCAACGGCTTCACCCCTACCATAATAATACATTGTTCCCATCCATATTTCAAAACTGTCAAATCAGTATACATTTGCCCCGAAGAAGGAACGGTCGTTCTGAAACAGGTCGGATTAACTCAAATATAAAAGTGGTTCAAACAAAGTTAAATTTTTACATTTGTTCATTTTTTAAGTGAAAAAATCTTAAGCACCGTGATTTGAAACTCAATGAAACGAAAAAGATACAAACCCACCATCTACAGGATTTAATCTGCGAGAGGATGAGATAGTATAATTGGTCACCTCCTTGTGCGGTACTTCGTAACCACTCCACTCTTGTCTACTTTAGTTTTCTGAAGGTTTCACTTCTATCACGTGTGAACTGCATATATGTATTTCTTTATATTAGTCTGCTCCTTCTAACGTTAGTATTTACATATCTCCCTTTCAAACTATATATTTTTTCCATCTTTTTTAATGCTTACCACGGAGCCTCATGGCCCCGCATCCGCGCTCAAAATGACGAAGATGGAGAGATATGTAATTACGAATGTCAAAGGAGCGCGCTAATATTTAAAGCGATAAAATCGATACGAAAATGTTTAATAAAACACGGCTCGTTTAAAATAGAGCAAAAATCTCATGTAAGGTATCTTAAGTATCATTTAAAGAAACATTGTGAATTAACAAGTACAACTTATAAAATAACCGAAACAAACGTGTTTATAATAATTTTGGAAAATACTTCGCGATTTTTTTCTATCTAGGGAATTTTATACACATAGTTTGCGTTTCGGCGTGGAACGCGTCTAGATATTATTTTCAAAAATAACATATATTTTTTAAGAGCTTAAAAACTTCAAATGTTTAAGGGAGATATGTAAGAAATCGGTAGAAATTCGAGTAGCGGCGCCTTGAAAGCGAAAATATAAAAATAAAATAAATATAATATTTAGCTGGCAACCCTGTGTCCAATCCAATGTGTGTAGCCTGTATGCGACGGAGGCGCTCGCGTGCGATCCCGGCCCATTTAATGTGGAATCGAAGAAAATCTGGATTCCGAATGTTGCCATTTTTGGCAACAAATAAATCGCATTGATCATTCGACGCTCCGCGGCGTTCCGACCAATAATTTAGCAAATGGCGGAATCTGTGCCTTGTGCCATGTGCCGCCCTTGTGCAATCCACACATTGGATGGGAAATTATTTTCAGAACAAACTAGATATTTGTTAGAGAAAATGTCAGCTTTGTGTACGTTATTTATTATTTTAAAGGAAACTATTTTCCAATTATTATAAGCAATAATTATCAGCCTGAAACACTCATCCACATTGAAAAATCTTCCTCGGAAGATTTTTCAATGTGGATGAGTGTTTCAGGCTGATAATTATTGCTTATAATAATTGTTACCCTTTGTGCTATGCATAAAAAATCTTGTCTTAAAAACGTTAGTTTTACAATTAAAAACAATAAGAAACTATTTTCACGTTCTGTGAAAGTTTTATTCAAGTTCAGTTTTATGAAGCATCGTACTCCGTGGTCGAGGGGCAAGGCGATCGGTTCAAATCCCAGTGTGCGCAAGAAAATTTGATTTGTGTTGTTTACTTTTTTTTTTAAATAGCTCCACAAAGGAGACCTCGAGGATTATAATAATTTCCCTCAGGGCTTATGTTATCTTTGAGGATGTTTTGTGGAGGGTATTATAAAGGAAAAAAAGTTTGAGGAAGGAAAAGGTATGAGGAGTGGGTAGGAATCTGGGGGTCAGTGGGTCGAAGAGTGAATCCATCCCTCCCACAGAGTCCTGCCGGAGAAGCCAAATGTCTCCCTCAAGAATCTCTCCCGATCTGGTCCACCATAGTATTTTTTTTATATTAACTCCACACAGGAGACCATGAGGAAAATATTTTCTCTCAGGGCCTATGTCATCTGAGATGCTGTGTGTAGGGTCCTTTTGAGGAGAGGAAGAGACCCATGTTGCAAGAAGGAGGAAACACAAAGGCCGGCAAATGGTTCCACAGCCGAGCTGTTGAACACAAGAAAGAGTCGAAGAAGCGACCCGTTCTCATGTGACCTTTGTCAACCTTGTACATAGGTGGGCAAACGCAAAAGCCGCCAAGACCTAGACAAACCGCGCCCCTTTAACCCGAGTCACCAAACGTAGCGAACCACTTGGGGTGACCTATGGCAGGAGTGTTGGTTATCCAATAAATGGTTATCTGGACGGCGGTAGCCATACCCGCCACCCCAA
Source organism: Limnephilus marmoratus (assembly GCA_917880885.1). Lineage (NCBI taxonomy): Eukaryota > Metazoa > Arthropoda > Insecta > Trichoptera > Limnephilidae > Limnephilus > Limnephilus marmoratus. The sequence continues at coordinate 43,262,498 of OU862929.1, forward strand.
TTGAACTTAATCATTTAAAATTATATAGGTGTGGTAGATAGTATCTACCACACTTATTTAATTCTATCTACTAGATACTCTCAGTATCTCCCTGTGAGAGCACAATTCAAAATTGAAACATTGCTTGAAATGGCTGAAGCCGTGTTTGGTGATTGGATCTGAATAAGCAAGTACTTCTCCACCTTCTTCTTTCCCATCTCCTTCCCCTCCCCACTTGCCTTCAACCTCACAAAATATCTCAATTGGGGTTTCCGTAGTCTCTTTTGGGAGTAGTTGGGACACTTGTGCGGTATTCAAATAAAAATAAATCAAGCTTTCCCATTCTGTAGTTTTGAGAGGTAACTTAACTAAATACGTCATATTTTTTACCATTTCCCGTTTCCTTTCACAGAGTTCGCAGGTTGTTTGGTACAAAGTAGAGTTACTGTAGTGTCCTTGTGTGTGTTTCGTCCTGCTGTTTGTTTGTTTGTCCCGAGAGGCATTCCCGTGAGCGTGAGGCGACCTTTATCCTCGCAACAAAATAGACGAGATATTTCACAGAAGCATGTGATACGTTTTATTAATCTCTTTATATTCTCTTTGGTTCCGAGCGGGCTGGCCTGCCTGGTGCCTAGGACTCTTTTAGCGAGACTCTCAAACTGTGACTCATAATATTCCATTATTATTTAATATAATGGCTTTTTAAAATTAGACATTCGTTACCTTAGTAACAATATCTTATATCAAAATTAATTTTAAGATACAATAAAACTCCAAATCCAAGCAATATTAAACACTAGCTTTTGCTCCCGGCTTCGCTCGCATAGTATTAGGCGGGTTACTACTCCGCCTCCTCCTCCTTCCCTATCCCTTTACCCCCCCCTCCCCTCCATCTTTCAAACAGCTCGACTGCCACCCATTAAAGCGTAACAATCAAACACAAGCAGTTTTGCATTTATAATATTGGGATAATTTTAACTATGAAAGGGATAGGTATCCACAGTAACCTAAATAAATAGCAAAATGACAGCGCACTTTAAAATTATCTTTGCTTTTCGTCTGGACAATAAACGTGTAATAAATAATTTCATAACGCCAGATCTTATCAATATATAGAGCGTATATTACTAGCAAATAATGTAGCTTTCTATTAATGAAAGAATTTTTAAAGTACATTTAGTATTTTTTGCGTGAAAGAGTAACAAACATACAGCCATACATCCGTACATCCATACAAACTTTAACCTTAATAATATAAATAGGATAGGATAAGAGACGATTGGCTTGACTTTAGTAAACTTCGTTTTCTTTAAATTTTATTTATTACATTACAATAGATATATTTATATAGCAAAAATAACATAGTAATAATATTCCATAATAACCGAAAATCATTATCATTACATAGTATAAAATGAAGTCGCTCAAAATGTATGTGCGCTTAGATCTTTTAAACTACGCAACGGATTTTCATGCAGTTTTCACCAACAGATAGAGTGATTCAAGAGGAAGGTTTATATGTATAACACATGCTTATTGTAGTAGAGAAAAGCCGAGAAATTAAAATATTCCATTCAGGCAGCCGACAGCGGGCGGCTGGAAGGGTCTGGTGTGGATTTTATAAAGGTTGGGTAATGGCGTTGCGTTTCGTAAGCCACAGCAACGTGTGCCGGATCTGCTAGTAACGTATAAGCAGTTTGTCTCTTTCGAATAATTAAATAATCTAAAATACTAATTTTTGAGAGAAATACCTAGATAAGCTACAGATTTTTTTTACGTTAACTCCACCCGGGAGACCTATGTCATCTTTGGGGATGCTGCGTGGACGGTATTTTTAGGGAAAAAAGAAGAGGAAGTTCTGAAGAAGAAAAGGTATGAGAGATGGGTAGGAATCTGGGGATCAATGTGTCCAGGAGTGAGGGCACGTATGAATCCATCTCTCACTGTGGTGCAAGACGATGGGTCGAGAGGTCTATGTTAGGTCTCCATCAACCTATCTCTCCCGATAGTTGGGCAAACGCATTCAAGACCTAGGTACTTCTCACCCCGTGAAAACTTAAAACGAAAATCTTGGTAAAAAATCTTACTACAATCTCGGGAATCGTCCGTTAAATCCACATACAAATCTGCTATAATTATTTACCCGCGTAACAAGTATTACAAATTTAATAGCAGTAAGTTAATATAACAACTTTCAGAAGCATTGCCAGCAATGGTGCGTTGAAAGCGTTCGGGGGAGTACCCTTTCCATCCCCCCCTCCCCCCCGGACGCATCCATCGCCCCCCTCCTTCGGATGCACCGCCCCCGCCAGAAGTCCCCTCTCCCCCGCAGTTAGACTCGACCGTCGATGATCTCAGCCAGGAATGCACCCCCTAGCGTGGGAACGCCGAACTAAGCGCGGCTTTATATTATAAATGTAATATGGCGATTTTTAAGACATTCCGGATTGTGACCCACTGTGCGGTCCTTTGACGGCCGCCACTGGTTAATATGGTGTAATTATTGCTTATTTATTAATAAATACTTGATTAAAATCATTTACATGTTTGATTTGTTGGTTTTAGTAATACAGCCATCTTTGTAGGGTCTGTCGAACCCAATTAACTTCACAAGACCGATGCCGGCAGTGCCAATATGATATTCTTCTTCTTCTTGTGCCCTGTCCGTTCAACGGACGTTAGCTAACATGTTGGCTCTGCGGACTTTGTTTACTGCGGCCCGGAACAGCTCTATAGTAGACTGGCCAAACCAATGTCTCAGGTTTTTCACCCATGATGTTCTCCTTCTTCCAGGGCCCCGTCTTCCGGCAATCTTTCCCTGCATTATGAGATGCAAGATCTCGTACTTCTCTTAATGTCTCATCACGTGTCCTATTTATTGAAGTTTTCGGATTTTTATTGTTTTAATAACTTCTTTTTCTTTATTCATCCGAACCATAACATCTTCATTCATAACCCTGTCCATCCAGCTTATTTTAAGTATTATTCTGTAGATCCACATCTCGAATGCCTCAAGTCGCCTAATTAGTTCTTCAGTGAGCGAATATTAAAAATAAACTTGCAAGTACGGTTTTACGTCAAAGCGGGTATTGAACTACGAACCTCCCAATTAACGGTCGACGGTCATCTACAGAAGAGAGAGATATACATGAATGAGACAAACCCTCAAGAATCACTTTAAATTTTTAAATTCCTAAAAAAATATATGTTTAAAAAAATTGTGTATCTTTAAATGCAATTTAGGCATTTGTCGGGAGATTTTTTACTCTATTTTAAACGTGTCGTGATTTATTAAATATTTTCACAATTTTCGCTGCATTATTATCGTTTTTTGAAATAAGCGCGCCCTAACATACGTTATTAGTCATCTTTTTCTTCTTTTTGAACGCTTACTACTTTGTAGGTAATTTAACCATATATTTTTCCTCAGAAAACATATGATTTTTTAAGAAGGTACTTACGTACCTACCTACATAAATAATTAACATGACGATTTAACATTTGAAAAAAAATATCTTTACTGAATCATTAAAACGACCACAACAAATTTACAAACAGATGGAATGCAAAATGGTCGAGAGGAGTATTTACATGCAAAAAATAATAACAATGTTCTAATGAAATGTGTAATTAAATAAATACATGTAGGATTACAAAAGATTTTTTAAATATTTATATTGAGGGATCAGTAGGATTTATAGGTTCAATTCGAAAAGGCGCAGAAAACAATTATGAAAATTATTCTCAAGCTTCCTCTAACTGCAAATAGTGACCAAATATTCAAAATAATGAGAGTATTTGATGTTCGACAGATCTACGTAAAAACTATCCTCATACATCTCTTTAAAAACAAACATGTGCTTTACGAAAAAAAAATAAACTTAGGATTTACACGTAATTCCAACAAAGACTTATTGCAAGTTCCAGCGCTCTCTTCCACCTTTGGTCAACGTAGCTTTAGATACTTTGCCACGAAAATATTCAGCATTCTCCCAGAAAACATCAAACTGAGTCAAACACAGAAAGAATTTAAAAAATATGTTTAAATTTGGATGTATTCTAATGATCGAGCCTATACTGATGCTCTCACCCAAACGCCCTGTCATTGACAGTTGTTGTTATTGTGGTAATAACCTTGCAGTTTTTGTTTTGTGTATATACAAACAATAATGTAATCTAAAATAAAGTTTTTGCTGTATAGAAACCTACATTATACATTTATAAAAGACCATAGATAAAATTGTGAGAAACAATTTACAAAAAATTCTGCCTCAATACAGGTTCACCTAGTGAGGCAGACTATGCACAACTAAAAATATTGTATAATTATGCTACTTCTGTGTAACCGATCTTACATTACTTTCTACTTGTTAATTTTTTTGTACGGATGTAATCTATTTGTAATCTACATTGAACATTTACTTTTTTAGTTGTAATGTCGCCAATTTCATTGAATAAAGATATATTATTATTATTAATTAGGAATTCCACAGAGCCGAACCCCCTGATATGAAAATATCTGGAGTCGGTGAATTATTTTCCCATTTGGTCTCTGGTAGGTTGACATGTTGTTTTTGTATTGTTTTGTATTTATAATACTTATATAGTGCAATTGCATAGCGTGGATTGACTAGATGATAATTTGGGGAAGTGTGTGAAAGGGTATAGTTTTTCCTGTGGGGAAAATTTAACACGGACATTTAAATAATAAATGTGTATCATATTCTGTAGATAACCTTTGAGGTTTATTTTACGTCTTTTCAAAATGACTGTTTTAATTTATTATGATAGTATAAAGGTTTTGACCTTTGAGGTTTATTTTATCTTTTCAAAATGACTGTTTTAAATTATTATGATAGTACAAAGGTTTTGACCTTTGAGGTTTATTTTATATCTTTTAAAAATGACTGTTTTAATTTATTATGATAGTACAAAGGTTTTGACCTTTGAGGTTTATTTTATATCTTTTCAAAATGACTGTTTTAATTTATTATGATAGTACAATGGTTTCGACCTTTGAGGTTTATTATATATCTTTTCAAAATGATTGTTTTAATTTATTATGATTGTACAAAGGTTTTGACCTTTGAGGTTTATTTTATATCTTTTCAAAATGACTGTTTTAATTTATTATGATAGTACAAAGCATGTGACACACATCGTGAGATTGCAGAATTTCATACTTATATCGCATCATATCATTCTCTAATAAAAAAATAATATAACGCGTAACACGCACGTCCCACCCACATAATAAACACCACGATCAAGTTGATTCACCCGACCAATATCCGTTCACACGTCCGATAATTTCCATGGCTCAGAATCAAATATCAATCTACTCTTTGGACGGCTATTATCGGCCTATGATGATAGGGCGAGAGCGCCGGCTGGCTTCGGCCCCTGATAATTACATCACTTTACCACGGAACGCCCCTACCGCGGGCGCTAGGCTTCACACAAACAACTACTCAACAATAACTAGTACAAGCGATGAACAAAAAAAATAGTGTTAAGCCAAAGGGTCAATAAACACAAAACTTTTAAAATGTTGAACTTTGCTGTAGAATTACTCTTTTTTTCTTAGTGTCCTTAAAATTGACTGCACTTGAGTTTTTTTCTTCTAAGTAAGACTTTAATAAATGTTGTTTTGTGTTCAGTTCACCAGAACTCAGAACTCCAATTAATTAAAAAAAAAAATAATCAAAATTGTTGTTATAACTGTTTCGCCTTATAAGACCATTTTGAAACTGTGGTTAGTTCACTTTGAGACGACTTATTTATACGATCCTAAATTTAGATAACATATGACGATAATGTGAATGGTAGAAGGAGTCGAGGACGCCCAAGAAAGATATGGCACGACCAAGCGAATCAGATAATTGAGTCGGGCCATGTCAAGAGTCAGAATAATAGAAGAGCATATATGAGACGTTGTATGAATGTAAACGAGGCAAGGAATGTGCGCCAAGACCGAGTTGTTTGGCGGTCCGTCCTCTCTGCCTACCCCTGCGGGGAAACGGCGTGATGGTTAGTTAGTTAGTTAGTTAAAATGATTTATTACTGCTTAAACTGATTTACTGACACAATATTAGTGACAATAGATTCTCTATTTTGTGGGGTACCAGGATTTGGCGGCGGATGCGTCTGCTCACTTACTGCGTGGTGGGCCGGATCGGGAGAGACTGGTTGAGGGAGACCATTAGGCACCTCCAGCACCTCCTTGCATGCAGTGGGAGGGATGTATTCGTACGACCGTCACTCCTGGACACACTGACCCCACGATTGCTGCCCACCCCTCATACTATGGTAGTAGGACGAATTAAATTGGGGTTAGGTTAGTCGCAATCCGGGAATGTTGATATTTCTTTTAAAAAAAAAACAGAATGTGCGGTAGAAGTCAGAAAACAAGAGTGAAAGGCTACGAAGCAACGCACAAATAGGAGACTGATTATACTATCTCATTCTCTCACAGGCTAAATCCTATAGATGTATGTGTTTGTCTCCTTTTAGTGTCGCTATTTCGTTTCATCGAGTTTAAAATCATAACGGTGCTAAAAATTAAACGAGTCACAAAAAGTATGAACAAAAAAGTGCCTTTACAAAACTTTTTAACAAAATAGCTTTAAATTCACAGCCTAATAAATCTGATCATCCTAGTGAATCTCAAGTAGTGAAAGCCACAAAAGTAAAAGATTCTATCATAAATATTGTTGTTAATTTAACTTCTTTGAAATGCAGCGACCTTTTTGACGTCGTTCCATCGATTTGTATTACGTTTTGAATCGTGTAACAGCGGATGCCGTGTTTTACCTGTAATACCCACGGGAAGAGGCCAATTACAAGCATTTACATAGTAAATGATAACTCCGCAGGCGATCACTTTGAATGCTCGTAATTTCAGGTGAAAATTTCTACAATTTGCTCTAATGGCCGACCATCTAGCTAAATTGGCTGGTAAGATGCTGTACGAACAACTTGCTACTGTTCTAGTGACTGATACATGGTCAGATAAGACGAGACGCTTATCTCGTGGAATTAAAGCCCTCGGGGTAATTGAAATTTTAATACAATAATAATAATAGTGGAGGTCTTAAATCTCCTAGGTGTAGTTTGATGCCCTGTGCACATTGGAAGCTCCCGCATATTTAATGAAAACTTTGATATTGTCGCCAATGATCGCCACGATCGTTGTAATTGGTCACGTAACGATGCCGTGAGCTTTTTAAAAAAAATATTCGCACTAAGCGTGTTCAATGATTTAGAAAACTTACCAATATTATAATACGAGGGTATGCTGAAAAATGCGCACGTGCTTGTTCAGCGCGAACAAAATGACCTTTAGAAGCGCCCCAGGTAGAATGTGGAAGTGACATTAACCCTCTATAAGAAGTGTGAGCAGGGTTGAAATCGCAGAATTCATCCAGTGTATTTTGAGAAGCGAAAGTATGGAGACGTGTTCTAGTGCTATGTCGACCATCTTGCTAAATTGGCTGGTAAAGATGCTGTACAAACAACTCGCCACTGTTCTAGTGACTGATACATGATTAGATAAGATGATACGCTTATCTCACAGAATTAAAGCCTTCGGGGAAATTGAAATTTTAATACAATACTAATAACAGTGGAGGTCTTAAATTCTAGTAAAAAGTAGTAAAAATCCTAGAAGTAGTTCGATTTATGCCTTGTGCGTATTGGTAGCTCTCGGTATCTTTTTATATTTAATGATAGCTTTGATAAAGTCGCCAATGGTCGCCACTTTCGTTGTAATTGGTTTCACAACGATCCCAGGAGCTTTTCCATTCCCAATATTGTGACTAGAACGCAATACTATCCCAAGATTGTCTGGGGAAATTAGGAAAAGCATAAATTTGTGCGAATACCTCCTTGCAAAACATACGAGTATGACATATTATTTTAAAATTTACACAACTGTATAATAATCACACTATGATGGTCGTTTTATTAGTTGCGTAAATTTTTTGAACACACCGTCACCTTTAATTTTTGAAGTGGGCTAATCCCTTATTACATGTTAGATCCATGACTTATTAATAAAGTTGATAGACTACGTCCAATTTATCGTTAAAAAAGAAGTGATCATTTAAAATACAATAAACAGGATCCGATGGAGCGAGTAGCAAAGGAGGCAGGCGGCAATAAACCAGTTATTCTAATAGGAATTCTTTAACACAATTATTGGTGAGCAGCTAATTAGAGACAAAGTACAGGGACTTCTAGCGAGTGTAGAAAAAAGCATGGGCGAACTAATGGCCGTCGTAAAATTACACACTTTAGATTTATTCGTTAATTCTTATTGCGTGTTCGACATTCATGGTAATTGGACGGTCAAAATATCACGAATCAGAAGTAAATTACCCAATTTATTAAGCAAGTGCAGATATTATTAAATTCACAGTAGCTTTAGTACCTTCAAGGTACAGAATAAAGTCGGGCATAGAATAGCAGTTTTCGGATTGCTAGTCGAGAGCCGTCTATGCCCGGTCGCGGTTTCATATCCCGGCGTGTACAAATAAATTTTGATTGATTATTTTTAATAACAGCACATTTTTTTACGATTTATTAACTTCAAGTTACACATACCTATTCAACACATAAACTGTAACTTTTTGTTTAAAATTATTCACTCTAAATTGGACTGTTGCGAACTCCTGCATCTCATCGACTTCAAGGTACCTACCTAATCGAGCAATAAGGCAAAACATATTATTCTGGAACCAACTACCACATACATGCACCTATTCCTCGATTTCAAACATGCAATTGGAAACAAATTCTCCTCAAATATCGACGTATTTAATATAAGTTTACCATTATTTAAGAAATACCTGAATGATATTTTTATGTAACGTATTTTGTTATTATGGAGCATCGCAAAGTTGCTATTTCATATATTTGTGTATTCTTTATATTTATCTACAATGTAAAAACTTGTTCCTCTTTTCTTTTTCTGTATCATGCACTTTGTCACGTATTATTCATAACAATCAGTCAGTCACCCGTAAATTTTGTATTACTAATCTACACTAATTATTATTTCTATGCCATCTGCAATTTAAAAATGTTGTCTTTTGTTGTAATACATTATTTTTACTTGAATAAATTTATCTTTATACATACCGTTCATATGATGCTTATTTCTTCAAGTTCATCTTATTATTTAAAAAGTGTGCCTTTGTATTATACACTATTCATGTAAAAGCCCATCAGGGTGTTAAAATTAATAAATAAATAAAAATAAGGGATTAATTTGTGTTATTTTCACAATTAACCGCATTGCACCGCAATTGGAGGGATGGATTCATACGTCCGTCACTCCTGGACATATTGACCCCCAGATTCCTACCACTCTTTTTTTCACAGAACTTCTTATCACTCCTTTCTCTAAAAAAAGACCCTCCACACAGCATCCCCAAACATGACATAGGCCCTGAATTTTTTTCCTCGGGGCCTCCTGTGTGGATCTACTGTAAAAAAAAAACATATTTGGGGCACTTCCGGAGTGGAAGATACTCTCAGTGCCACCCTGGTGCAAGACCATGATTCAGAATTGAAGCGTTGCTTGAAATGGCTTTAGCCGTTCTTGGTGACCAGATCTGAATAGCCAAGTACTTCCACACCTTCCTCTTCCCACACTATTTTCAGCCTCACAACATGCCCCGATTGGGGGGAGTAGTTTTTTTATGTGAATACCTCACAAAAAGTCTCAGCTGCTCCCGTCTGGAGCCAGTGCAACTACGGCTTCCCCGATTGGGATATGTTGTGAGACTGAAGGTAGTAGGGTGGAGGAGATGGGGGAGAGGAAGGTGGGGAAGTGCCTGGACACCAAATACGGCTAAAGCCATTTCAAGCAATATTTCAATTCTGAATGGTGTTCTTACACCCGGGCGATACTGAGAGTATCTTCCATTCTGGAACGTGCCGCAAATACAGTACCTATATATTATTTTTAATTAATTAATTGTGAAATAACATAAATAAAATTTATTTGCCCACGCCGGTATTCGATTCCGCGACATTCGGATTGCGAGTCAAAAACCTTATCACTAGACTACGCCAGTCGGTTGAGACTGTTATGCGGTATTCACATTTAAAAAAGAAGAACACAAAAAATGCGACCTATGCGTGTTTGGTGTCTAAAAGTTTGACCAATCTTTGCTTAGAATTTGAAATTAAAACACTTTTGTACTTCCTTCCACTTAATCTTTGCTTAAATTTAATTTTTCTAAGCCATCATATTTTCCAACACATTATTTTTCATTACTTCGCCTAACGTTTCATTTTTGGCCCATGCCACGTTCACAAACCAAAAATACCAATTCGAATCTTATTGAAGAACGAAATCAATTTATTATAAAATCGTTGCAGATATAAAATTGACAGCTGACAATCAAACAGACATGATAAGTTTCAATGTAAATCAATTAGATATTCTCGAAGAAAAAAACCTCGGCCCAAAAAAACCATTAACATTTACAATAATAATTTGCAAGTCAAATCTAACAGAGCATCTATATATTGCAGAGTCTGTTTAAAATTAAAGCAATGAGTTTACAGTAAACCATTTACCATAATATTAAGATTTTTCAATCGGAACCAGTTCCAAAAGTTAATGGAGAATTTTAATGAAATTTTGTTGTATGTATTTTTAAAATTAGCTTTTGAAATCGGCTTGCAAAAACATTACAGTTTGCGATGAGTAAAATTATTACGCAGTTACTGCATAATGACAGAGCCGAACTTACATTAAGTTCGAATGGGACTTGGGAACCGGGCGCAATAGAAAAATTGTTTATTCTGATGATGAAGTATGCAGGAATGTAATCTAATCACAATATATACAGTTTTTTATTGAAGTAAAACTTCTTTACGCACGCTAGACTTGGGGGGTAAGCTGGTGAATGCGTTACGAAAAGTGGTGATGTGTTACAAAAAGTGGTGTCAATTGGCGACTAAAGCCAAATGGGTCGATAACAGTTGTGACAGCTTTCCATCTCAGTAATTCACAGGCAAACGCAAAACTCTGTGTTCAGTTTGATGGAAAAAATATTTACCATGACCCTCATCCCCGCTATCTTGGAGTAACTTTGGACAGGAGCCTGAATTACCGGAAATGGAAACAGTGGGCAAAAAAACCAGGACAAGACTAAACTTAGTCAATAAGCTGGCTGGTACTAGCTGGGGATGCGACGCCAACACGCTCAGAACGGCATCCATTGCCCTGGTTTTCTCAGCAGCTGAATACTGTACTCCAGTATGGGCCAGAAGCGCCCACACTTCCATGGTCGACGTTCAGCTAATGCCACAATGCGAACCATCAGCGGAACCTTAAAATCGACTCCTCTTCCTTGGCTCCCCGTACTTGCAAATATGACCCCGCCAAATATCAGGCGAGAGATTGCAACACTGAGGGAATACAATTTGAAAGGCGTGCTCCGGATTATACCAAAGGGGAATGGTAAGCCGAGAACAGACATCGGGGCCTACAGGCCCATCACTCTACTTCCAGTTTTAGGTAAAATAATGGAAAGAATCATCAGACATAGGCTCCGCCTCACCCTGTCAATGCCCTGCGACCGCCAATTTGGCTTCGTCCCCGGTAAGTCCACGGAGCACGCCATTAAGTATGCGCTTGAATGGGTGAGGGTTTGCACCAAGAAGTATGTAATAGGAATCTTTTTGGACATCTCGGGTGCCTTCGATCATGCGTGGTGGCCGATGATTTTAACTAAATTGAAAAGTCGTAATTGCCCGCCTCTACTTTTCAAAATTGTTAGTGATTATTTACGCAACAGAAAGGTAATTGTGATGTATGGCGATGTTTTCATGGTACGTGATGTTGACATGGGCTGTCCACAAGGGTCTGTCCTCGGACCGGACCTGTGGAACATCCTTTTTGACGACTCCTCTAGGTTACCCTTGCCTGAAGGATGCATATCGGTTGACTACGCTGATGATAAGTTTGTTTTGGTCTCAGGGGACAGCAGAAAGGAAGTGGAGAGCAAAGCAGAAGAATGTCTGCGTGAAATTCTTGAATGGGGTAAGAGAAACAGGCTGAACTTCGCTCCCCATAAGACTGTGGGACTCTTGATGAAGGGTATGCTCAGTCGTACCAGAAACCCTTCCATCAGAATGGGAGGCTCCACTATTCGTTTTGTTGAAAACACCAGGTATTTAGGCGTCATCTTAGATAGATCTTCTTCGTTCCTAGCGCACGTAAAGAGCGTTTCTAGCAGGGCCCAGGCTCTTTTCTTGAAATTGAGAAGGCTCTCAACAGCTGAGTGGGGATTGCGGACTCCGGCACTTCGCCTCCTATATAAGTGTGTGTACGTGGGGCAAGTCTCGTATGCCGCCGCTGTATGGGAGCACCGGCTAGATAATGCACTGATCCACTTGGCCCTCAAGCGGGGCCAACGGACTCCCCTGTTGGCGCTCTCGGGCGCATATAGGACTGTGGCTAACGACGCATTGCCGGTTCTGGCCGGTACACTGCCGATTGATTTGGAAATTAGGGAAGTTTTGACAAAAAAGGCATTGACGAGAGGTAGGGTTGCTGTCCACCTGGGAGTCGAACTGGCACCAGGCGGAGCGGTATCCCTCCCTGGCTTATTGAAAGCTATGCGAGATAGAACGCTGAGTGTATGGCAAGAGCGATGGGATAGGTCGACGAAGGGTAGATTGACTTTCTCTTTCTTCCCCTCAGTTAAAAGCAGAATGGAAGGGGCGCATATAAAACTGGATCACTACATGACGCAATTGGTGTCCGGTCATGGGGAGTTCAGGGGACGACTACATAGTCTGGCACTGTCTCCTCATCCGAACTGCGCATGTGGTGACACTAACCAGACAGCCGAGCACATTCTGTGGCACTGCGAGTTGATGAAGGATGCCAGAGAGGAAATGTTGGATGGTTTGAGAGGGATTACAAGACCGGCATGGAATGCCGATCTGGTGTCGAACAGAGATAATTTTGAATGCTTTAAAACGTTTGTAAAGTCTTGGGTGGAGAGATGGCCTGTGCTTAGAGTTGCTGACTTAGATTAAAATCATCTTTGTTTCAGGTGCCAAACGTATTGCTCTTGTCTCTCCATGGTTACTCCTCCGTCTCAATTTTATTATTGCCTATGCTCGATTGCTTTATATTTCTTTTATACTCTTGTTTTTACTTTTCTTGTTTGGTGGTATGACTACACTGTATTTATTATTCTGTTTTTTATTTATAACTACTGTTATACATTATTATTTTTTTGCTCTTTACTGCTGCGTAATATTCATATTATTCTTTTTCTTTTTTTCTCTATTTTGTTGCTTCAATTTGCTGTTGATCACGCCTTTTTACCTGTCTTATTTGGTTTTATTATGTTACTAACATCTTGAATTGTGACTAGGTTGATGTACTGAACTCCATTGTACTGTATTGTCCAACTCCCCACCATGGGGGCGGATAGACCCGGTCCCTGCATCCAGTCAGGTGGCAGAATTCTGGTAGGGCCGTCCCACTAACGCCCGTGCCTCCCCCGGCGTCATGAGCGAGCTTGAGGAATGTTTGCGCGAGCCCGGTTCCCTTCCGTCCTGCCTCCGGTGACCCGAGGCTCACTTCCTTCCCCAGGGTCTTTGGGAGTATCTCCCCCCCCCCCCTCCACAAACACTTCTTCAAGGGTACTTTTGGGAAACTGGCTAAGGGACGCGGGCGTTTGGGCACGTTGCGACCAGGCTGCTCGCCCGCTCATTCTCGCCGGGACTGCCCCGTGATAGTGGGACAAACTGCCCCCAATATCTTTCTTTTTATATTTTTTCTTTGGTTTTAATCATACTTACACCTGTAAATATTTTTCTTTTTATTTATTATTTCACTCAACTAGATGCTGAACCAACAGGCGAACTATTTTTATATTGTTAATTACTGCAAATGTACGTATGCATACATTTTACTTTTTTACTAACAATCATGCATGCAGGGACATTGGAGGGTCTAGATTCATTTCAAAATAAATGTAGCTTCCTTTTTTACAAAAAATTAGAGTCCTGACGTGTGCGGCTAAGGAGGTTAAACAATCAGTTTCCTCACACAGCCGTGGGAAAGTGGTGGGTCCCCTCCAATGAGGGAATACAAGAAGGCGCTGCAAAAAAGCGAAATACCCTTGCATGATGATGTCGTTTCTCACCCGGCATGCCGCTTAAAGTCTCGAAAACCCTTCTGGACGGAAGGAGAAAGACTCCTTCGAACACCTCTCACCCCAGAAGATAGGTGGAAGCTTGAATGGCAATCAGCCAACGTCAAAAACGCCCATCTCGTGCAAGACCCCACTGAGAGACAGCCTGGGTTCTCATTGCCTCGCAAACGCTGGACTGCCATCAATAGGATAAGGTGCTCCCATAGCCGTTGTGCTCACATGATACATAGATGGAACCTTAAAGAGTCGGCGACGTGTGAATGCGGTGCAGTGCAGACCACCGAACATGTGGTCAACGAATGCCCGCTCCATTAATTCCCCGGCGGGATTGATGAGGTCCACAGGGCAACGCCTGAGGCCCTAGACTGGCTCGCAGACCTAGATGTCCCCCTCTGACCCCTTACCATACGAAAGAAGAAGAAGAACAAAAAGTGGTGATACGTTACGAAAAGTGGTGATGTGTTACGAAAAGAGTGATGTTACGATAAGTGTGATGTTACAATAAGTGTGATGTTACGAAAAGTGTGACGCGAACGGTAATCAATGCGAACGGTGATCGATGGCGAGGCGAACGGTCGGGCCTTTACGCACGTTTGACTTGGGGAGTGATAAGGATGAGGATAAGGATGGTCACCCCAAGGTCGTAGGTCACCCCAAGGTTTTGAGATTTATAGGTGAAAAGATTTTCATGTCATATGCATTCAGAATAGTTTGCGAGTTTAAGAAACAGTTACACAAACTTATTTTGTGGCACCATTTTGAATAAAATTAATAAATTACTTCGTTTTTACCACTTTCGTGGTAAAAACGTGGTGAAAACGAAGTAATTTATTAATTTAAATAGATAATATTATTATTCTATAAAGTTTATAGGTTATTTTTTTGTAGGTCGCAAAGACTGCGATGAGCTTTGAAAGAATGCCAGATGAAAAGATGCCAAAAATTATGACAAAGTGGGTGACCCAGTGGAAGCGACCAAGAGGTCGACCGAAGAAAATGTGGATAAACATGTGACGGAAAATGTGTCCTAGCATATCAGGAAGGACTGAGGACTGGAGGTGAAGGACCGCATCCAGTGAGATCATTTAAAGAGTGTTATGTCAATTAGTTTTAAATAGTAAGATAACTTAAGATGTCGATCGTCCAGTTGATTAGTCAGACATCTCCAAATATTAAGTTTGAGATAATGAGGAAAGCAATACTCGAATGTTCGCCATAAATCAAATATTATCCACAGTGGCTGGGTTTTACATATTAAATATGCTGTAAAGTAACGCCGGGAGGCATAACGGTCCCGTACATTAGAATATTTTGAAACATCCTGCTTATGAGTAATCTGAGTATCGTACTAGACATAGAGTGCACTTTTACATTAAACTGCACCACACTCGACTCAAATTTTCAAAATTTCGAAGATGTCCGCCTAATCAACTGGATGATCGATACGTTGAGTATCTTCCAAATGAGTTAGAGTTTCTTGTGATTACTAACTGTATTATTAAGTTATCGTAACAATGAATATTAAACTGGACAGGCGTCCTTACTAGACTAGGCTCTAAGTAGTTCTGCTGCTGCGGCGAGCGCACCGCCCAAGACACGAACTACGATAGATGATACTCTTCTGATACTCAACATTTGTTTAAGCGAATACCTCACAAGAATTCCAACTGTTCCCGTCTGAAGCCAGTGAGACCATGGCATCCCCAATTGGGGTATGTTGTGAGGTTGAAGGTAAGAAACTTTAGATGGGGAAGACAAAAGTGTAAAAGTACCTGGTTATTGACATATATTTGTTCAGATCTTGTCACCAAGCAAGGCTAAAGCCATTTCAAGCACCGTTTCAATTCTGAATGGTGGTCTTACATTAGAGCGATACTGAGAATATGTTCCACTCTGGAACTGCCATGTGTTGGGATAAAGCAGGACTTCGTTTTACTATCTATGCTACTGACATCTATTGAAGGAAGCTGAAACTACATGAATAATCAATACTCTACAAGGAGGATGCCAAATCCCACCCTGGAATGTAGCACCGTGAGGATAATAAATATTATATAAACCAAAACGCGCAATTACAAATGAGCGAGCTGAATGCATCGCTGATTGATTTTAATTGCAACGCATGCCATGGTTCAATCTTGCATGACAAAATGACATCAATAATAATTACTATTGCAATCAGATCATCAAGCAATCCATCGCAAGAGCCAATAATATATCTTGATTTATGGTATGCGACGAAGGGTTATGATAGGAATAACAATGCAACGATTAATAAAGAAACTGATGCATACTGCACGTTGCTGGTTGCAATGACTTACTTATTGATTAGTTCTCAGTTTGTTGCAATACGCAGAATAATAAATTAATGAAAGCTGATAAATTATTTGATATGTAACGTAA
The DNA here is from genome assembly GCA_917880885.1 of Limnephilus marmoratus. Taxonomy (NCBI): domain Eukaryota; kingdom Metazoa; phylum Arthropoda; class Insecta; order Trichoptera; family Limnephilidae; genus Limnephilus; species Limnephilus marmoratus. The sequence goes on from OU862929.1 coordinate 43,279,075, forward strand.
GACTGCTACTAGTAAATAGAGTTGCAAACCTTACATTCTTGGCTATCCCGTTAGTACCAAAACATTAGCAATTTTTCTAAATCACAGGACACGCTTAATACGAATAATTGTTTAACAAATCTTTAGATTCGCCAATCGTGAACAAAGGTATAAAAACAGTTCTACTCGTGGTGTTTATTTATTTATTTATTTATTTATTAACGGTATAAATATACCATAAATACATATTACATGTCACAAAATATTAGTTGTAGGTACATAAGAAATAATTATAAAAAAGAGTTAAGTTAATTGTGGCATTTGATTAAGAAATGACACAAAGGGCTACAATTACATTCAATACTATAGTATAAATAAAATTAATATTGATTGAAGATATATGATAGAATAGCCTTCTTGTACCTAGCTTCCGTGCAGTTAAATAGATCCGCCACATCTGCGTATCTATTACTAACTTCATGTAATCTAGGTAAAAGCGAGTGTTTCGTGTACTCAGTTCTGTTGTTGTTACATTGAAACAAGATTTTGGAGCGAGTTGCTCTACTGGGTATATGAAATTCGATGAGCTTAGTTAAATCAGGACTGTCTATTTTACCATTTACAATTTTGAACATAAATATTAAGTCGGATATAATTCTTCGATCTGAGAGATTTAATAAATTTAATTCTTTCATCAAGTAGTTATAATTTATGTTTTCAATGGGAATACCGAGTTTAAAATTTATGTCTTAGAAATTTGTGTTGAATTTTTTCGATTGTATCTGAATGTAATTAAAGTATCACCACCAGCGCCCTTGAGATGATTTTTCACGAAAACGGCGCTATACAAATTAGCCAAATATTTTTATCCATTACATTAATAAGCATAATCCTAAAATTTCTAAACTGCGAGTAAACCACATTATTTTGCTTTACTTCGTATTGCATCGCCTAAGTATTTATTTCGAAAATTAAATAAAAACGGCGCAATAAATATCAGCTAAGTATTATTAATGTAACTATTTTTAACTATGATGTAATGTATTGTAAAGGATGGATAAATGACAATTAAATGTCTCAGAGATGCATAATTAATGTTGCATTAATGAATCATGAATAATTAAATGAAACTGACAGGAAAATATACACTGAAAACAAAATTGAGACCGGAAAAACCAGGAAGTTTACATAGTAATGTATTTATTTATTTATTAATTTTCGGGAAATCGACAGTTTATATTTATTTCAGTTTGTACATAGTATTAAATAGCCAAAATAAAACCAATTACGGATTTCCTCCTTGTGGCTTTACTTCTACTGAGACAGCATAATAAGAATAAGTAAGTTAATTTTATAAAAAAGGAATATTAATCCAAAATTATATAAAACCAAAAAAAAAATATATATATATATACTCAAAAAATTTTTTTAATATAAAAATGAAAAATTACAAAACAAAAAATCTATCAATACATTTGTAGCCATGGAGAGAAGTTGTACATATAAATCAAATCATAACAGAAATATAAACAATAAAAACATTACATTATTCAAGAACCATCAGAGAAATACTCTTTTATCGACCTTTTATATTCAGTAAGTTTGCAATTGAAAATGTCAACATTGGATAATACGCTATTATAACTATTGCATAGTCTCTTCAGGCAAGAATTCTGCTTACAGTTTGTCTTGCATTGATCCACCCTGAACAGGACAGAAGAGCGTGTTGTACGCGCAGGTACATTGAATTGAATTTTATTTAGCAACTCTGGGCATTGAATATTATTGTTGACTACTTTATACAAGAATAGTGCATCCATATGATGCCTTCGTACACTCAATGAATCAATTATTATGAAATTACTATTATGAAAATGAGTACAGATTTCTCTTCAAAAATCACCACAACGTGACAATTGTTACAAATACACAATACACATACAATTTCTCTTTTAAATTCAAAATTTAAATCTAATTTCGGTTTGTGATGTGCGTTAGTTATCAATGTGAGTTATTCCTGTGTGAATTCTGGTTCAATTCAATCAACTTAAATTTGATTTGAATTTATATGTCATTTTCAAAATTAAAACTGATTGAAGAATAATTCGGAGAGGCGATAAAGTACGTACCTATCTACTACAGTCGTCAGAAAATTATTTTATTTCAATTAAATAATTAACAATTCTACATAAGAAATGTTTTGTTTAAATTGTTGAGAAGTTTTTCAAGTTTACTAACGGTGTTGATTCGAAAGGTTCTGATTCTGATTGTCTCTCCAATTTGAAAACATGTAAACAAAAAATAAAATTATGATATAAAAAACATTGACAATATATGTTTTTGAAAGTCAAAATATGATAATATACTTTCCTTTCTTAAATTTATGGATTATTCACGGGTCTGCACTAATTTTTTATGCATTTAAAGATGTGTTTCGATTTATTTGCTTAATTACCATTTAAAAAATTCATCGAATTTCGAAGTTCATTTTCAAGTTCTGTTACTACATCATTATTGGCAGTTGTTTCACATAGCTCAAACAATAAAAGAACTTGAATGGAACCTTTACAGAACTTGAAGATTAACATTGAAATTTGATGAATTGTTAAATTTCTGTGAAAACAAGCGCCCTTACAAATGAGACCGAAAAATCTGGGAAAATTTCACAAATTATTATCAAAGAAAATACCCGAGGACAGTACTGTAGACATTATAGACGTAAACCTTAAGGACCCCTAGAGAATTGCGTTACGGAACAGTTTTTGTGGATTTACCTTAAATACCTTGTTCAAAGTTTCTATTACAAATTCCTGGTTGTGTTCAGGTTCGGGTATATAAATATTGGGTTCTGTCACCAACAAGGCACCAAAGTACTTAGAATATTGGCATGTCTGTCGATCTTCAACATAGTGCCTCCAAAGCACCGGGGAACTGAAAAGTCAGTATTTTCTAAAAAAAATACCATAGAAAAAACTGAATGTGTAATTGTTTAAAAGTACCTATAATTTCCTCCATGTGTATTGATTTTCGCCATGTAATTTTCCGGGTGAATTTATATTTTAAGTGCAAATTATTCCAAAAATAATTTTACTAACAAATGTTGTCTAAAAAATTAAAATTATTAAAAAAAGTGAATGTGCAATTTTTAAAAGCATAATTTCCACCGCATGTATTTAATTTGACCACGTAATTTTAGCACGTGTTAAAAATATTAAAAAACTGAATGAGTGCAATTTTACTTTTAGAATTTATATTTTATGTGTAAATTATTCCACGAGTAAATATTTTTGTAATTTCAAAAGTAATGTATGCAGTTGCAATTTTTGGCATTTCAAATTATTAAAAAAATAAAATATAAAAATAAAGCGTAATTTGCCTTTAAGAATTACAATTTTGTATAAATTATTCCGAGAGTAATTATTTTCGCCGTGTAATTTTAGCACGTGTAATTTTCGCTGTGTAATTTTTGGTAAACCTGACGGGGTAACAATGCTGTCATATACAAATTTGCATTTTGTTCCTAAAGATGACCTCACAGTAGACAATCCACACTAACTTTTTTATAGGTCTAGCCACATTATACACCGTACATGGAGTCCCCAAATTAATAGTCAATATCCTTGACAGTTTATCTATTTCGGATACGATGAGTGATGACTTATCTACGATACATGGCAATAAATAGCTATAATCCACCATGATTCATGCCACAATTAACATAAATTGTGTGGTTTTTTGCTCGACCTTGAAGGTAAGATTGTTAATTTCATTATCAGGCATTGTCTTTTTTCCGGCAAAGTATTTCACATTGATAATAGGCTTCAAATGTTGTGAGGTTCGTCTCCGTCTTCTCGTGATGCTCCGTCTATTGCGTGGTGGGCAGGATCGGGAGAGACTAGTTGAGGGAGACCTTTTGACCACTACAGCCGGACTCTTGACCCATCGCCTTGCACCACGGTGAAAGTTGGTGAAAAAAATTATAACGTAACGTTACAAAATATAATAAACTAGAGTTTGTAGAATTTTTCAAATCAAACTGTACAAATAAAGATACTAAAATTAAAAAAAACAATAAAAATTTAATTAAATGTTTTCAAATGCTTAGTGGGAAAAATGAGTATAGAATATTTCCGGAGAAGTTATGAAAACACCAGGAAATTATTGGTCCAAGCAAGAATCCAACATTTGAAAAGTTGTTAAAGAGACACTTGGTAAAAGTTCTGTAGTTAGGTGGAATTGGTAGGCTCTGCAAGTCTTCCCTAAAATGTTAAATTCGATGTTACTATGTGAGGGTGTGACAATAAAGTTACTTTTAAACCTCTAACTTAGTTCTGACATTAAGTTCTGCTTTTCTTATCGCAGAGATGTGAGTTACAAGGAGCGACAAATTAGTAATTATAATTTAATCTCTTATTCTACTTAACTTCTCCCGTAGAGACTCACCCGACAAGATGTCAAGAGTGTGTTTGTCAGCATAATTGTGGCAGATCGAGATAACCCACGCCTGGTCCAATCCAGCCTCCCAACTTCCACTGCGGTAAAACCTCCTTATTGGGTCCCTTATGGGGTAACTTATTCAGCTTTTAATATTTCTATTTTTGGTACTGGCAATTCGCGGCCGAATTCCATTTAAAATGATTTATTAAAATAATTTAATACTTTTATCCTCTCTTTTTATTTATGACCGTCAGCGGATTCAGCCCTTCACGGCCATCTTCAGACTGGTGTAGGGTGGAAAACAATGATAATATTGTAGTGTACGACAAAACCAGCAGATGTAAGCGGCGTAAGCGCATCCTTAAATACTATCCGACATAATACGAATTTATCGACATAATATCAATTTATTGACATAAATCCACTTTACCGACATAATATCAGTTTATTGATATTTTACCAGTTTATCGATAAAATACCAATTTACCGACATTATATCGGTTTATTGATATTTTACCAGTTTATCGATAAAATACCAATTTATCGACATAATACTAATTTATCGATACAATACCAATTTATCGACATAATACCAATTTATCGATACAATATTAATTTATTGACATAATACCAATTTATCGACATAATACCAATTTATCGACAAAATACTAATTTATCGATACAATACCAATTTATCGACAGAATACCAATTTATCGACAAAATACTAATTTATCGATACAATACCAATTTATCGACAGAATACTAAGTTTTCGATATAATGCCATTTTAACGACAAAATACCTATTTATCGACATATGTACCTTCAATTTATAACATAATACCTATTTTTCGACATAATATCCATTTTCGACATAATTTGTCTCGACGCCACCTAGCGAGGGATTTAACACTAACAATGTCTCTCTCGCAAAAATAAAGTTGGTTGTTTTCAGGTGGAAAAATATAATAAGCAGTAATTGTTGAATGAAACACTAATACTAGTGTTATATATACATATTGAATTATTTGGCGGGTATTTGATAAGCCGCCATAGCTCAGTGGTGAGAGCATCCGACCGGCAATCAGAAGGACACGGGTTCAAGTCCCGTTGGCGGCAAGTATCTTTTCTCGGAAGATTTTTCAATGTAAATGAGTGTTTCAGGCTGACAATTATTGCTTATAATAAATATCAATTTATTGACAAAATAACAATTCATCGACATCATATCAATTTATCGATATTACCAAATATATCGATATAATAACATCTTCGTTGAATGGCCAGAATTCGTTGAACTAGATAAATAAAATACAAGATAACGCAACTGACGTAAGATCGACAGAGGATGTATTTGGACTGGAATGCAACATGCCGATTACCCTGATGAAAGTCAATCTATAATAGGGGACAGATATGATCCCCTGATGAATTATGCTCCACTACGAAAACCGTCTCAATATGAAAAAATGTGAACGAACAATTTTCGAAATCTTACATATTATAATTTTTTTAATTCAAATAAGGCAATGTTACCCTTAGAGGTAAAGTTAAGAACTTTACGGTGGTCCGTGGGTGAGAGGGGGTGGAATGGGGTGGGTTGACATTACCTGCGGCGGGACAACTGGGGTGAGTGGGACTACCCTCGAAATAATGAGTTCCTACCGCGAAATTTGAAAGTCTCTTTCAAGATAAAATTATTATTTACGGATGATGGCAACACAGTTTTTTATGAGATTAGGTTCATGAATCTGATTTGATGTAATTGTAATGACGCGATATCTTAAAATAATCTTTTATATTAACTCTGACATTGGAGTGCGTATTTTGATTAATATTTTGATCGAATCGGGTATTTAATTGGATATGCCAAAAAGTATTTTCGTTCATCATTTTTGGGGTGTTATGCCGTGTTGCGCTACCTCTTTCTTTAGCCAACGATTCGGACAGCGTTACAGGGTCCATCACCACACATTTGCCCTGATGATGGACACTGTAACGCTGATCGAAACGTTGGCGTTGGCTAAAGAAAGAGGTAGCGCAACACGGCATAACACCCTAAAAATAAAGAACGAAAAACAATTTATATTTAATTTATCATTAAATATGTGTTCATATTATTGTAAGCATATTAAATTTAAAAAAAAAAAACAGCTATGAAAGCAATGACTACAGACGACATTTTCAGTAGATTTATCTACCTTTTTATTTTTTTTCCATATTTAGGGATGTCGTCTATATATATATCTAAGACGCCAGTCTTTTTGTGGAAAGGAAGGAGTGAACCTGGGTCTTGACGATACCCATGTTGTAGGAAACACAAATTATTGCAACTCAGTCCAGAAACGACAGTTCTCATGTGACAAATTTCAACTGCGTAATGTTGGACGTGTGTTTGGCGTGTTTCCCGACTGTGACCATGGCAAACTGCTTACAAGAAATTGACCGATGTCAAAAAATCAATAACGTCAGTTCTTCGAAGCATCTTCTATTGAAATAATGGTAGAACAAGGACAGCATTCCCACCCAACGTCTGTGCTCTAAAGATTGCAATACGTACACCGACCGAATACTGGATATTTTTATTATACTGTAATACCAAAATTACCATTATTGTATTATGAATATTTCATTTTTATTGGAATAAATAACTATTGTTATCATAACTTTTAAAGTTATTTTTTTTACATGAGCTCCACAAATGGAGGCTATGAGGAAAATAATTTCCCTAAGGGCCTATGTCATCTTTGGGGATGCTCTTTGGAGGGTTTTTAAATGAAAGGAAGGAGAGGAGAGTTCTGGGAAGGAAAGAGGTTTAAGGGGTGGGTAGGAATCTGGGGTTCAGTGTGTCCTGGTCATCCGCCTCCAGGACCTAGACAAACCTCACCCCATGAACCCGGGCACCCCTGCTAAATCACCAAACGTAGCAAAGCACTTCGGGTGACCTACGGCAGAGGTGATGGAATACCCATCAATGTAATATATCAATGAAGAAAAATAAGGGTAAAATAGTCGAAGATGATATTGTTAATTCTGAATTCGAAATCGACAAAAATAACTTGAAAATACATAAAGGCGGCGGTTCGCGCCGCGACCGCGACCGAAGACCGAGGCCAGAGACGGAGGCAGGCGACCGCGACAAGTGTCTCGGTCTCTTCGACACTACTGTGGGTGAAGACCAAAGACCGCGACAGGCTTCGCCTTCAGAGTTCAGTATAGCGCAGTCTGTCGATGAAATCAGTTGTGTTGTACTGATAATTTACACTAATGGAAACCCAAGTAGAGTTACTAATGGAGGAAGAAGAAGACGATGATTTTTACTTATTTTAGGCGATTTTTCGTTCACCTATCACCTATTGTTTGACAATAATATGTTCAGGACTTATTTTATGCTGAATAAAACAGTTACAAAAAGACAATGTTTACAAAAGGAAGAATATCATTGAAAATAAATTTAATTTAATTTAATTTTAAAATTAATAATTTATTAATTTTTTAAATTTTTAAATTTGTTAATTTAATTAATTAATTTTTTTCGGAATCTAATTGTGCATTGTATATGCTGTCTGATCAGTTCAATCAGTTTCTTACAGTATTAGTCAGAAAAAGCGGTAATTTTTTACAACAAACACACATACTTTTCAAGCGCGACGCGAGACACTACTTGCCCGGGGCAGCGACCGTCTTGCTGTCTCCCGTCTCCCGTCTCTGTCTCCTGCCTCGGTCGCGCGCACGAACTGGCCCCCATACAAAGCTATAGGACAAGTAGTACTCGATGCGGTCGACTGTTTGCGTCACTGGTCTGTGTCGCGTGCCGCGGTCGCTCGCGCGAACCGCCGCGCCGCCTTAAGATGTCCCAATTACCGGGTTGGTTAGGGCGTTTGTCTCGGTAAGACAAGAGATCCTGGGTTCGAGTCCCAGTTGCGACATTGCCTGGTTATTTTTCATATTTTCGTTTAGATTTATTAGTATTATCTTCTTCAATGAATATTTAATTACCCACATAATATTTTTTATGGATGAGCAGAAGATATAGAAGATATCATTTATAAAAGTAGCTATGCTTCAGGTCACTTAGGGCCGGTTTTATAACCATCCGTTAAGCTTGAAACCATGTTTACCAGTATTCGTTTGGCGGTAGACCGAAAAATTGTTAAAAATGGTATAAAGTCTAAAGAACGGGCGGTTTTAAAACCGGCCCTAAGGGTTCATTACACTAATGCAAACAATAATTTGTATAAAGACCCAGTCTTTTTTTACCGCCAAGTGATTATCATATGTTTCCCAGTTTAAGTAGTTCGCAGGGAGCTTGCATTAACCCTAGGGGTAAATAAACGCCTAATGTAACCCTTGTCTCAGAATTTAAGGGATGATTTGGTGTTTTTTATTAATTCCTCACAGAATTCAAAAGCCTTTGGGAAGTGTTTTTCGCAAAATTCAGCTTTTGTTCATTCCTTTTCATTTTTTATACATTTTTACTTGTTCGGTTTTTTTTTACATTAACTCCACACAGGAGGCCTTGAGGAAAATAATTTTCCTCGGGGCCTATGTCATCTGAGATGCTGTGTGGAGAGTCTTTTTGAGGAGAGGAAGGAATGAACATTGGTCTTGAAGAGACCCTTGTTGTAGGAAGGAGGAAACACAGAGGCCGGCAAATCATTCCACAGCCGAGCTATTGAAAACAAGAACGAGTCGAAGAAGCGACCTGTTCTCGTGTGACAAATGTCAACCGTGTACATATGTTGGGCATGTGTTTGACGTGTTTCTCGACTATGCACCGGTGCTAATTCTTCGAAGCATCTTCCATTGTAATACCGGTAGAACAAGGATAGCATTCCCACCCGACGCATATGCTCTAAAGATTGCAATCCGTCTGTTCAGATGGGAGGATCTATCAAACGGACCGCCCGTTTCTGCACAGAGTCGAGGATATTTTTCAGGTATTTTGGAGCTCCAGACCAGAGGTGGCTGCCAAATTTAACCGTGGGGCGCACTTGTGATTTGTACAGGGTTAGCAGTTGTGTACTATTAAAGTATCTGCGGGCCCAGTTTTTGAGAGGCTAACATAACTCTGGCTTCGATGGAGCCCCCATATCTGAGCTGGTCACTTAGGGTTACACCAAGCATATCAATTCGATTACAGCTATCATCAAAGATCTCAGAATTTCATATGAAATGATTTTAGATATGATTACTGATTGGATCTGAAGAGATCTTCCCAAAATTTATCTTCTTTTTTCGAATTTTATTGTCATTCTCTCGCTTTTCCCAACAAGTAAGGATGCCATAGACCACTGTCTACGTGCTGTTAGAACACTAGTGCCGTACCACCAAAATATCATTAACAATAAAGTTTTTCATCGTCGGAAATCAAAGAGTTTTCAAGCACACTTTTCGTAGGTTAACACTTTTGGATCACAAAAAAAAGCTAAATTGTTGAGTTCTTTTTGTTTAATGTAATTACCGCACAAGAGTCCCAACTGCTCCCGTCTGGAGCCATTGAGACATCCCCAAGTGGGTATATGTTGTGAGGCTGAAGGGTGTGAGGAGGGAAGGAGACGTGTAAGAGAGAAGGATGGTGAAGAACGTGGCTATTCTGATCTGACAAACACGGCTAAAGCCATTTCAAGCAACGTTTCAATTCTGAATGGTTGTCTTTCACCGGGGCGATACTGAGAGTATTTTCCACACTGGAACATGCTGCAATTTGGGAGGCGGGAATGGGTACAGCCGCGCCGCCCCAGAAACCTTTATTTGATAATCAACACCTCTACCATAGGTCATCATGGTTCGCTACGTTTTGTGATTTAGCAGGGGTGCCCGGATTCATGGGGTGAGGTTTGTCTAGGTCCTGGAGGCGGATGACCAGGACACACTGAACCCCAGATTCCTACGCAACCCTTAAACCCTTTTCCTTCCCAGAACTCTCTTCTACTTTCTTTCCTTAAAAAAACACTCCACACAGCATCCCCAAAGATGACACAGGCCCCGAGGGAAATTATTTTCATCGGGGCCTACTGAGTGGATCTCACGTAAAAAAAATAAAAAAATATATATTTGCGTTCGCCGGGTGATAAACCCTAGACCAGGACTTCCCAACCGGGGGGCGTCGAGAAATGTCAGGGGGGGCGTAATAGTTACGTTTGCATTTCCGAAAAAAAAAATCTTTTTAACGCTCAACGATTAACTAAGCGATTTAACTATAGCTCTTCTGATTCAGGGTTCAGCCTTTTTAGCAAAGACTGAACCCAGAATCGACCAACTTGTACAGAGCATGCAACATCAAGTAGGTATCTCATTAGTACCTACTTTAAAAGTTTTTATTTATTTGTCCTAAAATTACTTTGAAAGTTGTTAGACATTATCTAATTAGAAAAATATAATTTAAATAAATGAAAAATAATAATATAATAATACCTATGTATAGTTAAACGAAAACTAAGAAATGTAAATGTGAAGGTAATTCATGATAATAGACAATGCTTCCATGGAAGAGTGGTATTAAGATATTTGAACATGAACATGTACGCAAATTATTACATCATCTAAATGTACATATTTTTTTATTAAAAGTGTAACTACTGTTCTATTAAAAATCCATACTAAATAAATATATTGTATCTGCATGGTACCTATTTTAAATTCAAATAAATTATTTAGTAAATATAAAAAAAAACGTGTTTTTATTTTTGTTGAAACTTAATTAAGGGGGGCATGAAAATATTTTTTTTGGTTCGTGGAGGCTCGGCGAAAAAAAGGTTGGGAAACACTGCCCTAGACCTTCGAATTGCTGGTCAAAAGCCTACCCCTCAACCACGGAGACCGTCAAATTCCGTTTCTCTAAAAAACAAAGTAAATCATAAAACAAAATTTACAAAATAAACCATTTATAACACTTGTATCATTACACCAAGCGGAAAATGCGACTTTCATATCCAAGGCGAGCTTTTATAACCGCTAAAGCGCGGAGGCTTTGATATCGAAGGCTTTCAAAAATTGCTTTATTTATTTACTTGTTGTTTATTCTCCAATCTCTCCCGAGGCTTCTAATAATAAGTATTGCCAAATAGCTAGATATCCTGTCGGGGAAATTTACAGTTAAACCTCCCAAGGAAATGCGAAAAGCAACGCGAAAAAAACAAAGTGAGATAAATAAACTCCCCTATCGAGTCTGTAATGGCGCTAGAGTAAACAATAAACAGGGATATCATTAAAGTAATATCGTTAATTATTCAAGCGCTGATCGCTGAGCCAATGACTGAGAAAACACGTATTTATTTATGGCTTTTAATTTCTATTTAAAAACAATTCCGTTGCCGAGACAAAACGCCTGAGATTTTCCTTAAAAGCTTTGAGCGCAAATGAGGAATTCGAATAAAAAATATTAAGACTCAAAATATATTATTAGAAACATAAAAATCACTCTCGTATAATTAATAAATCAATTTTAATTGTAAAACATAATAGATCTAAACAGTTGGGCTTTGCTCTGAGGACATCTTAAGGCGCCGCTACCCGAATTACTACCGATTTCTTACATATCCCCCTTCAACATTTGAAGTTTTTAAGCTTTTAAAAACATGTATGTTATTTTTGAAGATAATATCTACACATTCCCCACGCCGAAACGCAAATTATATGAAATTCCCTCGATAGAAAAAAACGCAGAGTATGCTCCGAAAATTATTATAAACACGTCTGTTTCAGTTATTTTACAAGTTATATGAATAAAAAAATTCAGAGCGTTTCTTTAAATGCTGTTTTAGACAGCCTCCCAGAGATTTTTGCTCTATTTTAAACGAGCCGTGTTTTATTAAACATTTTCACAATTTTCGCTTCAATTTCACGGTTTTAAATATTAGCGCACTCTCTTCAACATTCGTAATTACATATCTCTCCATCTTCTTTTTGGGAATACGGCGCCTTAATATAAACACGTTTTTTTCTGTGATTTTACAAGTCAACAATTCGCATTGTTTCTTTTAAAGCTATTTAAGACATTTTCCACGACAATTTTGCTCTATTTTTAACAAGTGGTGTTTTATTAAATATTTTCACAATTTTCGCTTAAATATTACCGTTTTTAATATTAGCGCGCTCCTTCTAACATTCGTATTTATATATTTTCGCTTCTTCTTGTTGTTGCGTACTCTTACCGTACTCTTATCGAGATGCCATTCCTGAGAGGTTGACAGCTACATATCGTCCCCTAGAACGGTTGATCGATAACTTTTGGTAACTTCCCTAGAAAAACTGCAGATCTCTAACGTACAAACAGTTGACGTCGAATATATTACGAATATTTAGTCATTGTGAACTGTTATTTATTCGTTAGCGATCTGTAGTCATGCTGAGAATGATGAGAAGTTAACGATGTATGATGTATGATTATTGTTAAACAATTGACTGTAATTTCTCATTGTAAACCATTCTCAGTTGAAGATGTGTGTTATGCACCTGCCCTTTAAAACACTGACAAATGAATATGAAGATCTACAAAAGGAAGTATTCTGTAACTAAATAGAGAAAAGGGAATATATAATATAGGTACAGGGAGTGGATTTCAATAATAAATTGATTTTCCCTGTTTTTCCAATGAATTGCAAGAAATTCACAATAGATTTTTGAAACGAGGAAACTGAAAGGAAATGCTTAAAATTGGGGAAAATGTTAAATGGAAAAGCGGAGATTTAGGTCAGGAACTTCCATATTATTTGTTGTATTTTGCGGAAAATTAAACGGGATTTTGAAATATGATTTATAAAGATGAATTTTATGCACATTAATCATTTATTTTATTTATTTATTTTATTTTATCAATCCTAATATAAATCTATATAATAATTGCCGACATTTACTACCCTTTTACTTTAACAACACAAGACAGTGTTTTACCAAAATTCCCTAAATAAAATTCTGATCTGGAAGATATAAATCACCCTAAAAATAACCAGAATAAATAATGTTTATTCAAAATCAAAATCATTTATTGTACAAAATTTACATTTAGTACAAAAGGTATAACTTATAGGTATCTATATCCTATTTCTTTCAGTTAACCTAACATGTTGTACAGATTTGAACACAAATGAAATATAAATATAAAAGTGGTGTAATAAAAAGTGAATTTGTTTTAATTTATTATATAAACATAAATATAAAAAACAGTTGTACCTATGTGAGGTATTCACTTAATGTGTAATGAGACCTGTTCAGAAGGAATGTTTTTAGTGATGACTTAAATCTGAGTGTATCTTGTATTTGTTTAATATCATGTGGAAGGTTGTTGTATACTTTATTAATGACCATGTAAAAGGGTCCTTTTTGGAAAATTCGAATTCTTTTGTGTATCTAGAAGCAAATAGACGTGTCATAATTTCTGCAATTTTTGTTTATATCGAATATCTATTTATAAATGTAAGACTTCTTGTCATTTTTACCAATGTTATTTATTTTTTATATGCTTTTGTTGTAACATTTTTTCATTGTATTATATTTTCTTATAAGTTTTAGTGTTGAAGTTATTAATTACTCAACTTATGAACTAGAATGTAAGAGCCCATGAGGCCTGTTAATAAATAAATTTAAAAAATGAAATTTCCTAAGAAAATTATCAATTTCTTTTCAAATTATTGAAAGCAAAAGTTCTCTACAAAAATATTATATCTACGACTTGTTATTTTTTAGGAAATTCGATTATTATTTCAGTAGTTGTTGTTAAAAGTTAGTGATTTAAGAAAGATTAAAAAATATATTGTACATTTATTTTAGCAGTCTCTTATTCGGACCGTCTAAAGTCTAAATTGTATACATCGGTTATTTGATTTACTTCAAATTTATTAATCAACGTAGACATCAATTAAATTAAACCCTGATCGAGGTTGTTTCGAATGGATATTGTTTCTGTAATTCTACAGGAAAACGAGCCCGGGGGAGTTAAATCCAGTAACAGTGGAAAAGATTTACTTGGGTATTAATACTACATCAGTCCCCGGTGGGAATTGAACCCTTCTCATTCGCATCGGGATGAGTTTAGCCAAAGCCGGCCATCACCTGTGCCCCGGAGTAACGCATTATTCCAGGTTCTTGTTTATCGCCAAACTGTTAAATTATGTTTTTTAATAAGGGAGTTGGTCACCCTTAATTGGGGGTTGTTTTTCATTAAATCAAATTATGCTCCGCGGCAAACTTTGTGAATTACGATTAGTAGTACGATTAAGTACGATTTTAAATATTAGTTTTTGGGATATTATGCCGTGTTGCGCTACCTACTTCTTTAGCCAACGGACAGCGTTAGAGTGTCCATCATCAGGGCAGAATAGTTAGGGGTGATGTTTGTACTTATCTACTTAGGAGCGATACCGTGTCGCCAGCTCCACTCCTCTACGAGCTGGCGCTACAATATACTTCAACATGTTTTTTGCGTTTAGCCTTGATGTAACCGTCAATTACCGGATACCAAGAACTATTGAGCTTAGCTCCGTCGTCTGTATTAATATTTATAGGATTTTTGTGGATTTCAATTGCCTCCGTAATCAGGCGTGCTCTATGAGTTTTGGATCTTCCCAGGACCTCAGGGACAAATCCAAAGTAATGGCCGGTTTCGATTAAGTGCTCGGCGATTGCCAATTTGTCAGGGTGGCCAAGTTTACAGGCACGAAAGTGTTCTGATATCCTTTTGGAGATCGTCCGCTCTGTCTGGCCTACATAAACCTTGTCACATCCAGAACAGCTAGTTTGTACACTCCATCTGTTGCTAGAGGAAACTTGGTCTTTGCAGGCCTCAAAAAGTCTCGTATTTTTGTCGTGGTTCAACGCGGGTGTGAATTCAACTCTTTTTTTTATTTCCGTAGTTTCATTTATCTGACTTTTAAAGCGCGAGTGAAAAGCATTTATGTGTATTTCTTACCCTTCAAATCTACGAGAAACGTCAGATCAAAAATACAGTCTCAAAACTATCTACGCTGTCAAAACAGCTGAACATATGGTTGAAAGATTTCCGCTTTGCAATAAAATAGAAATAAATGAAATATTTCTAAATATATCCAAAAACTAAAAACTGTTATTGAAAGGTGATAGAATACGCTTTCAAAATTTTATAAATCGAAATAAACATATAATTTTGGAAGAATAAAAATTTTGAATGCAGACATAATTATTAAAAATCCGGAAGAACATCGACGCCAAAACCGCGACAACCCTGGGCAGCGAAAAAATCTACATAGGAGAAATCATTTGTCCATTCTTTAAAGAACTACTCTGGAAAACTAAACAGAAAGCAAAAGAAACTAAGTATATGTATGTCTGGTTTAGGGAAAACAAAATACTGGTTCGTAAATCACCAAATGAAAAAATAATCTATGATAAGCATTCAGACGATCTAAATAAACTTATCTAGACGGTACATGGCACTCGCACCACCGGTTGTCAGTTATCTAATAAGTCAAGAAGTACTATAATTCTACCAATTATCTAAAAATAGCTTCAACCGATGGTTACGAGTGTCAAACTGTTCTTAAACGTGATATATAAAAATGGATGCTAAATTCTGTAAAAACATTCTACAAAATAACCTATTCTCTTTTCAAATTGCACTATTCTTAACTCTCTTAATTATTGTAGTTATTTTAGATAATTTAGTACCGATAACATTTATCCAAATCGTTAATCGAACTGATCTATTATTTATATTTCCTAAATCTATCTATGTTCATTTACTCAATTTAATTTTAATTATTTTAGTACTTGTATTATACACTTTTATCATATATTATATTATACACCTTTATTACACTTTTATTATAAACTTATATTATACAATTTTACTCGATAAAAAGAACTTACTTTGTTCAATTAGCAAAGCTTATTCAATCTACCTACGATATTTAATCCAATTTGTAAATCATATTGACCATTTAATTATATTTTCTATACTTATCTATATTAACTTACTACACTTAATTTTACTTATTTTAATTTTTATAATTTAGCAATTATGTGATTCCCCTAAAATTCTCATTTCTCAAATTATCTTATTCTATGTCAGTCTATAATAGAATATGGAATAATTACTTGGGGAGGAGCAACAAACTCAGCTATCGAACACCTGGAAATTGCGCAGAAAACGATCTTAAAGGTTATCCTTAAAAAACATAGACTTACTGATACAGACCAAATATTCAACCATTGTGACGTACTAGACATACGACAATTATACGTTAAATCGCTACTAAATTACATTTTTGACCAAAAAAACAACCTTCAACAAACACAAAATATCACAAACAGACCAGTTAGACAAGCATACAAAGAAAACTTAAAAACTCCGACGGTAAATACAAGCTTTGGACAAAGACATTACCAATATCACGCTATAAAAGCATTCAACAGTCTAACACTTGAAAATAAAATTGAGGAAAACAAAAATAAATTCCGACACAAAATTACAAAATGGATTAAAGACCAAAATAGACAATACTACCAAAATACCATAGCATAAAATAACAAAACATATAAGTTACACACAAAACCAATATAAAACACAATCACCCACAAACACACAACACTTATTAAAAATATCATTTTTAATCTTATATAATATTATTTATTCTTAATTTTACGTTAATTCTAAATCTCTAATTTTTAAGTTTAATTTATCTTAATCGTATGTTTTTTATTTACTTTTTTTCACCAATATTATGTATATATATTTATATGTATTGTGTATAATTTTGTATATGAAATGGAGGCCTCAGCACGGGTAAAACACCCAGTGAGGCCAACATCTTTGAATTACGTAAAAAATGTAAATAATATTGCATCAAATAAATAAATAAATTTATTTTTAAATGGTCCACCTCACGTTTTTTGTAACTAAAATTACTGATAACAAAAAAAATAAAAACACAAATGCATTATAAATGTTATTGTCACTCCATGCAAAAATAATCACAAAAAAATCCCAAAGTTTCGTTTTTTTTTTAATTGCGATCCTAAACTTTGGTTTAATAAAGGTGTACATTTTACTCTTTTGTGGTTAATTTTTAGATTTGAGTGTAGAGCATAGTGTTTTCTCTTTCTACCACCGTTCATATCATATTTCTTACTATGTTTTTAATGAGACAACGATTTCCAAGAGACCTATATGAGTTGTTGTTCAAATTAGCCTGAAAGGTTAAACTTTAATGCAGAATTTTCCATCTCCCCTGACGTTAATAATAAATATTCCTAAAATAATTTAATTACAACCACCCATGAACTAGCAGATAATGAATTAAGTCGAGTTAACCCTGAAATTGAAGCGAATGTAGCACAAATCTCGAAGCCATATGAATGAGGTTTTCTTCTTATGTCATCCATCATTTATAACTAAACAGTTTTCTAAAAGCAAGCGACACGATCAAACGAGAGTATTTGTGTAGAACTGAGTTGTGACGCATTTACGCTTCACCCGAATTTCAAATCACTAACGGCGCTAAAGAAGTTAAGCTTAAAAAAATAAATAAAAATAATTGACGAAGGGCATATCAAAATACTGAATAATATAGATCTTAATTACTGTAAAACAATTTATTAAGTTAAAATAAATATGATTTTCGAAGGGTGTTGAGCCGCCCTTAAAAAGAGGGTGCTTTTCACTTATTTAAATTTTATTTTGTGGCAAATCTATATCCAAATTTCCACAGATGTTTACGCGAAGGGTCTCTTCCAGAAATACAGCAAATAATATTATTTAGGATAAAGCCGTATGTAAATCGTCAGAATTGGTTTGTATGTTTTGCACAGATAAAGGAGGCGGTGGAGGTGGAAATTCATTCGTTTGAAATGTTTATTCATTTGAAAGAAGAAAAATATTTCTTCATTATTATTTGTTGGGGGGAAATTTTTTTGTGAATACATAATATCCACACACTGTGCTTAGGGTGGTACCGCGAGCATCAAGGTGGCAATAAATAATTCATGAAAATCTTATAGGTTTTTTTTTACATTTTCTCACAGGAGACCCTGAGGAAAATAATTTCCCTCAGGGCCCATGTCATCTTTGGGGATGCCGTGCGGGGGGTCTTTTTAGGAAAGGAAGGAGAGGAAGTTCTGGGAAGGAAAAGGGTAATGGGGTTGGGTAGGAATCTGGGGTCGGTACGTCCAGGAGTGAAGGAAGCATTAATCCATCCCTCCCACTGCGGTGCAAAGCGATATTCCGAGAGGGTACAGTTGGAGAAGTTCAAGGGACTCCCTTAACCATTCTCTCCCGATCCGGCCTGTCGCTGGTGGGCAGACGCATCCGTAGCCAAGACCAGGACACACCTCACTCCATGAACCTGGGCTCTCCTGCTAAGTCACGTCGTCTTTGGGGACGCTGCGTGGAGGGTATTTTTAAGGCAAGGAAGGAGAGAAAGATCTGGGAAGGAAAAGATATGTGGAATCAGTGTGTCCAGGAGAGAGAGACGGATCTATGAATCCATCCTCCCGCTGCTGTGCAAGACGATGTGTCCAGAAATACCAGCTGGAGATATCAATGGGTCTCCCCAAACCGAGCTCTCACGATCTGCTGGTGGACAGGCCTCCCAACCTCACCAAATGAACCCATGCTAAGTCACCAAACGAAGCGAACCACTTAGGGTGACCTGTGCCAATATATGATTCCCGGAGCAGCGGTACCCATAACCACCTCCCAAATAGTAAAAAATGTTGAGGTCATAAATAAGTAGCTATAGGCAGTTACGAGTTCACTAAATGCGAAATCTGTTCAACCGTAACCTAACGACTGATTGACTATGCACCTACCTTTGTGAACGGGCGGGTACCAAAGAACACTTGGAGCTTTTGGAAAATAAAATATTCTCTTTCAAAAACTTCAGAGTTTTTTTTTTGCAAGAATATCGTAAAAAATCGCCTCCTGAAATTACTCAATATCACCCTGGTGGACCATTCTGCATAAAATTAAGATAAAGCTTTTCTCACTTAGACTTCCGAAACTAACAAGCTTTGTGTATTTTATACACAAACATAACCAATGTTAAATATTGCGTCGTATTATTGTAATGCCGTACAGAAAAGAACGAATATTGGCCAACATTTCAGCTTAGAAACACGTATTAGGCTTATTTTACTTTTATTTTCTTACGTAAATAATGTCAAAACAAAATCGTGAAATACTTTATTCGTACCGAACACAGTAAAAAATAATTCTTGTTTATCTGATGCCATGCAGAAGTTCTTTTCCAAATATTTCCGTTTGGTGAAAATTGTGAGGCTGAAGGAATTGTGAGGATGAAGCAATTGCAGTTTGGTTAATTAGCAGAGGTGCCCGGGTTCATGTAGTGAGGTTTGTCCGCGATACTAACTGCGTTGCAGGCCGAATCGGGAGGGGCTGGTTGAGGAATACCATTTGGCCTCTACTGCAGAATTCTTTCGACACTCGCCTTGCAAAAACGGTGGGAGGGATGGATTCATATGTCCGTCACTCCTGGACTCGCTGACCCCCGATTACTACCCACACCTCATACCTTTTTCTTTCCCAGAACATTCACTAAGGAAATGAGAGATTGATGGAATTTTGGGGCTGAAGGAATTGTGGGACCGAAGAAATTATGAGGTTGAAGGAATCGTGAGGCTGAAGGAATTGTGAAGCTGCAGGAATTGTGAGGCTGAACAAATTGTGGGACAGAAGGAATTTTGAGGCTGAACGGTTAGGAAGTAAGTATTATGCTCGTCCATCTGCGCTCATCTGCTTGGCTCCTGGTAGCGGATTATGCCGAGCAGCGTGAGGCTGAATGAATCGTGAGGCTAAAGAATTGTGAGGCAGAAGGAATTGCGAGACTGAGGGTATTTTGAGGCTTAAGGAATTTTGAGGCAGAAGTAAATCAGAGGCTAAAGGAATTGGGAAGTACCGGGCAGGAAAGTTGGGAATCAAGAACTACACATATCCAATATCCATTTCAAAGAACGTTTCAATTTCGAACGCTGGTTATATGGGATCTATGCAGACTTAGCTGGACTTAAGACATGAATGGTCGGTACGTTCCAATAATCTAATTTTTCTTCACCTCCTCCACTTCAATCAAACAAGGTGAAGGTAAACCTAATTATGGTGTATGATAAAGAAATACACGATAATTGGGAGTGCAATGAAAATAAAGGACGCAGAAGTAGGTGGAAATAAAGTCCAGGCAATAAAACCAAACCTTTAAAAATATAATACAAACAGTTAAATGCTAATTAATAGTTCTGCGCATAACTAAGTTGTTTATACGTGTCTTATAAATCCATCCACACAGTATTTTAAAAAATCCATCATCGTGTGGCGCCTTTATTGCGACCGGAAGGATGTGTAATGTTATTTTCATTCAATTTTCTAGGCGACTTTGCGCATTTGCATAATCCGATATACGAAGCTACCAGGAGCCAAGCAGATGAGCGCAGATGTACGAGCATAATACATTCTTACTAACACCGTCATTCAAACCTCGGACGGAACGTGCCCCGCAATTAAAACACGTGCTACGAAATATGATTTCATGGTACGTGTTGTTACTCCTGACGATTATGTCACCCGGATAGCAATGTATGGTTTAACAATTACTTGTCCCATTGTAATTTAAATTAAACACAGTATCCGATACCCAATTATCCAATATTTAACAATCGTGTTCGGTGGTACAATTTAAAACGTTTTTAGAATTAATGAGGCCGATTGAAATTTCGGTAGCGACCGTTCAAATGGAATTGAAATTTCGTGGAAGTAAAACGTGAGTAATATTTATTTTCAGTCGCTGTGCGAAGGCGCAATGAAAATAATATAAAGTCGATTAGAAGAGGGAGGCTTTCTTCAAATATTATTCGAATTGAATGATCCGTAATGGGCGAAATGATTGGGAGACAATAATTCTGGGAAATCGTTCTGGAAAAATGTCGAGAGAAAGAATAAAACTTTTCTTATATTTGATTTTATGGATCAATATTAACTTTATGACTCGAAGTAGAGACCGGAGAAAATAAAATATATTGTTAGCATTACATTTAGAGGGTATTAAGAGACGTATTTACCTTACATTAACCAATTATTTCTGTCATTATTAGGAGTAAAAAACGTAAATGAAATTTTGGTCTCGGGTGATATTTTTTTGTTATTTGTTTTCAATTAAAAATATAAAAAATCAGAAGGTATTGGACAGTTTGGGGCGGGGTAAGGGGTTGGTTAGTTACTCGGCCGAGTGACCAGTGACGACATGTGAAATAATTTATTTTTTTGAAAAAAAAAAGTCACATAAAAAAATAATTTTGATTTTTATTTTTCATTGCTTTTTTAATTACGTAATTTGAGGATTTTACAGAGGAAGGATGAAAGTAGACTGAATGCTGTAGAAATGAGATGCCTGAGGCGTGTGTGTGGTAAAACCATATACGATCGTGTGAGAAACGTAGATATCCGCAAAGAATGCAAGGCTGATGTAAGCATAATGAGTTAGATAAAGATAGGAACACTCAGATGGTTTGGGCATGTTGTCTTTTTTTTACATTAGCTCCACACAGGAGGCACTGAGGAAAATAATTTCCCTCAGGGTCTATGTCATCTTAGAAGATGCTTTGTGGAGGGTGTTTTTAAGGAAGGGAAGATGTATGAGGGGTGGGTAGGAATCTGGCGGGCAGTGTGTCTAGGAGTGAAGGCAGTAGGTCGAAAGATTCTGGAGAGGATAAAAGACCTCCCTCAATCAGTCTCTCTCTCTCGATCCTGCCCACCACGCATCGGCCGCCAAGACCTGGACAAACCTCAACCCATGAACCCGGCACCCCTGCTAAGTCACCAAACGTAGCGAACCACTTGGGATGACTTATGGGCAGAGGTGTTGGTTATCCAATAAATGGTTCCCGGGGCGGCGGTACCCATACCCATACGAGGAAAGGAGTGGAAGAAGAATATATGACGCAAATGTGAATGGTAGAAGAAGTCGGGGACGCCCGAGGAAGACAAGGCACGAAGTGAATCAGATACTTGTGTCGGGGCATGTCGAGAGTCAAAATAATAGAAGAGCATGTATGAGACGATGTATGAATGTGACAAGGCAAGGATGTATGCCAAGATCGAATTGTTTGGCGGTCCTTTCTATCTGCCTACCCCTGCGGGGAAGCTGCATGATGGTTAGTTAGTTAGTTAAAAGATTTTACAAAACATAAAAATGATGAAAACTTGTACAAACTTTGGAGAAAATTCCCATATGTGTACAATTTAAAAGCTACATGAACGTATAAATGAGGAATAAAATAAAATAAATAAAAATCTAGTAACATAAATCAATTAAAGTTCTTTCAAGGAAAGTTTCGGTAATTGGGCGAAAATCTTCCACTGTGAAAAGAAGCACATAAAAACACTGTTCGAGTATTTATATGCAATTTATCAAAAAAAATCAGGGTGTGCAATTCACACGCAGTTGAAGCGAAACCAGAAAGTCGGTAGATGTCGCTTTCTTTTCGCTTGCCTGTTTATTTTAAAGTGGTTTGAAGATTGGTTATTGATTTTATAAAATAAAAATGTTTTTTATTTTTTTTATTTGGTAGGTTTCGAACCTACGTAAGCTGGATGTCTTTGGGCGCTGAGAGTCGGGCTCTTCATACCGCGGCGCTATAGGGGTTCGTGCGTAGTCGTGAATTTACCGCATTATATTAGAACCGAGGACCGTCAAATAATTAATTTTTTTGACGCATTTCCGTTTCATCCGAATTTCAAATCGCTAATGGGGCTAAAGAAGTTTCACTTAAAAAATTATGTTTTGTGAAAACATTTACGACTCTATAACTCATATTTATTTATACACCGCAGGGTTTGAAACCTGCGACCTCTGGTCCAGGGTCAAACATATTTTCATGTTTTGTTACTAACTTAAATGAGGTGTACCAATCATTTTACAAAATATATTAAGATACTCCAAATTTTTGTTATTAGTTTTTGGGATATTATGCCGTGTTGCGCTATCTCCTTCTTTAGCCAACGTTTCGGACAGCGTTGTAAACTTGGCCACCCTGACAAATCGGCAATCGCCGAGCACTTAATCGAAACCGGCCATTACTTTGGATTTGTCCCTGAGGTCCTGGGTAGACCCAAAACTCATAGAGCACGTCTGATTACGGAGGCAATTGAAATTCACAAAAATCCTACAAACATTAATAGAGACGACGGAGCTAAGCTCAATAGTTCTTGGTATCCGGTAATTGACGGTTACATCAAGGCTAAACGCAAAAAAACATGTTGAAGTATATTGTAGCGCCAGCTCGTAGAGGAGTGGAGCTGGCGACACGGTATCGCTCCTAAGTACAAACATCACCCCTAACTATTACACATCTGCCTTGATGATGGACACTGCAACGCTGTCCGAAACGTTGGCTAAAGAAGGAGGTAGCGCAACACGGCATAACACCCCAAAAACAAACAAATAAAATATTTTTGGCCGTGAAAATCTAAAATCATATCGTAGTCCAGTGGCTAAGACTCTTGACTCACATTCCGGAGGTCGCGGGTTCGAACCCGGCATGCGCAAATAAATTTTATTTGATTAATTTGTGTTATTTCACAATTAATTCATTTAAAATAATATATAGTATATTTGCGGTATGTTCCAGAGTGGAAGATACTATCAGTATCGCCCTGGTGTAAGACCACCATTCAGAATTGAAACGTTGCTTGAAAATGGCTTTAGCCGTGTTTAGTGACCAGATCTGAATAGCCAGGTACTTCCCAACCTTTCTCTTCCCCACCTCCTTCCCCTCCCCACTACCTTCAGCCTCACAACATACCCCAATTGGGGATGCCATAGTCTCACTGGCTCCAGACGGGAGCAGTTGAGATTCTTGTGCGGTATTCATTGTAAAAAAAAAAAAATACTCCAAATTGTATGAAATTCGTTAATGAAATTCCACTGAAAATATTACTTAGATGGGAAAAACCCGCGACCTCTGATATCAGGTTCAAGGATATTTCCCCACTTAGCTGCTCAAGGTCATATAAATAGGTACCTCTGATCATGCTCTGCCAATTAATTTACAACTGTTTATCAATTTACTTAAAATAAACTCCAGGTAAATTGTATAGTGCTCGTATTATATTAAATTCACTTACAAGGTTTAAAGTAATTGAAAAGATTCCTCGAATATGTCCTCGATAAACTTCAAACATAAATAAGATTCTTTGAAGAATATTTACTTCAAATATTAACGTTTATAAGGGTACTAAATATCACGTAGGATTATGTCGTGTATTTTTGAATAGATGTATATTACGCCGTGTTATGTTTTAATTTCAATCTTAAATTCGATATTCTTTTAAATTTTCTCATTATATATTGCATGTAACACTTAACCACGCTGTAGTAAGTAATAAATCATCTTCAATAAGAAAACATTATTTATTCATTGGATGGAACTTTTACTATCTAAATTAATTAACATAGAAAAAGAAAGCTAATTATTAAAGCAATTTCTTTAACTTTTGATAGACCCTGTTGGAAAATCATATTCGTAATCAAAAAGTTAACGTTCATTACAATAAAGAACCTTTGTCAACGAACAGTATCGTGACATGAGAAGGGGTTAGACTGTAATCTATATTTATGTGATGCAAGACAATTGACGGCGTTTTTTAAAGTCAAATCACAGGAAATGGCAATTGGAAAGAAGAAAGCCCCTACCCTTGCTGGGTTCATATGCTGTGATGGTCCAACCTTGATGATGGCTGCTCTTCCACCCCTCATACCCTTTTCCTTTATAAAACTTCCTGTCCTCCCCTTCCATAGAAGAACCCTTCACACAGCATCCCCCAGGATAACATAGGCCCTAGAGGGAAATCTTTTTCCTCAGGGCCTCCTGTGTGTAGCTAGTGTAAAAAAACCCCACATCAACAACTGAAGTGTTAAAAAATACTTCATCATTTTTAAGGAAATCATTTTCTCATTTTTCAACATTACCATGTCCTTGCCCTTTTCCTAATTAGGGCAGGAATCACGGCGCAAGGGCACGTGTTCAGATTGCCACAAGAAAGGCAGTGGCCTAACAGAATTTTCTCGGCAATTACGGAGAATCGGGATTTTGGTCGGGTGGATCGCAAAACTGGGGCACATAATTAAGAACAATACGAAGGTGCGCGAGGAATTTTGTCTTGTAGATGTAGATTGAAGTCACGTATTCAACGCACTATTGGTATGTACATGTGGATGTTTCTTATCGAAGCAAAGATAAAGATTTAGCATTTTTTAAATTTAAATCAAAATCAAAAAATGTTATTAAGTTCTGCAAGTATTTTAGTTTTTTTATTATTGTGACATCTGTGATATTGTGACATCCGTGACGTTGTGACATCTATGACATTGTGGCATCTGTGATATTGTGACATAAGTGACATATAACATCTGTGTCATTGTGACATATATGACATGGTAACATCTATGACGTTGTGACATATATGAGTTGGTGTCATCTGTGACATTGTGTCATCTATGATATTGTGACATCTGTGACAACTGCGACGTTGTGACATCAACAACGTGTGACATATGTGATATTGTGAAATCTGTGACATTGTGACACCTGTGACATTATGACATCTGTGACATTGTGACTTCTGAGACATTGTAACATATTGTGACATTTGCGATATTGTGACATTGTGACATCTATGACATTGTGATATCTGTGACATTGAGACATCTGTGACCTTATGATATGTTTGACAATATTACTTTTGTGACATTGTTACATCTGTAACATTATGACATCCGTTACATTGTAACATCTGTGACATTGTGATATCTGTGACATTGTTACATCTGTGCTTTGTGACGTCTGTGACATTGTGATATATGTAACATTGCGACATCTGAGAAATTGTTACATCTGTGACATTATGACATCCGTGACATTGTGACATCTGTGACATCTGTGACATTGTGATATCTGTGAAATTGTGACATTTGAGAAATTGTTACATCTGTGACATTATGACATCCGTGACATTGTGACATCTGTGTAATTATGACATTATGACATCAGAACTTCTCTTAGTAAATAATCATGTTCAACAAAAACAAGCCTAAACCCTTAAGCGGCCTACACACGACACTGCATTTAGTGACTGCGGCAGTGACTGCAGAGAGCGTGGAGTTGAGCGAGCTAGCGCTGTCTCGTTCTAGCGGCCCTTTAACAAACGAGCTCGCTCAACTCCACGCTCTCTGCAGTCACTGCCGCAGTCACTAAATGCAGTGTCGTGTGTAGGCCGCTTTACGTTTAGAAAGAAAGGGTCTTAGATTAAATTTACTTGAACAATTAGAAATCAATAAACGTAAAGATGACACGTATAACACTAATTAATAAAGTATGGAAAATTATTTATTTCCCACTTCTCAGTATGTTTACAAGACCAAAACAATATAACACAATTAAAGAAGTTGACAGCAGTCAAATCATCACTAAAAATTTAAGAACACATTAACATTTAACGCGGCGAAAACAGATTTTAAAGTACCCCACAAAAGAGAGAATGTAATTATTTCAGTTAATCGGTTTAACCGTTACGGGCCGCAAAACTGAAATTTAGAATAATTTAAATAAGTCGTCATAAAGTGGTTTAACCACAGTTTTAAAATGGCCTTTAAAGCCGAAACATCTACCGCAATAATAAAAAAAATTAAAATACTTGCAGAACTTAATAATAACATTATTATTTTTTTAATATTATTGGAGTTCTACGATATAAACACTAAAACAATTAATGAATAATTAATTGGCAATGCTGATTTTCAAAATATCTTAAATCATTTTGCCTTTTGTCTGTTCATGTATATATGTTTGTTGCAAGGTAGGAGACTCACCGTGGACAGTGTGTGCCGTGGTGACCAGCAGGCCGTGCAAGGAGCGGGCGTGGTGGCGGAGTAGGGCCTCCAGGTCGCGGCGGCCCGCTGCGCGCAGTAGCGACTCCGTGTCGGCCGAGCAGCATCGCCCGGCGCATGTCGCACCTGCGAAGGGAAAAAAACACTGTTATTCATTGGATCAGCACAAATCAGCTAATGAGACAGCGAAAACAAAAGAAAATCACTGATTTTTGGGGGAAAAATTTATGTAACATTCTTTACAAATTTCTCCACTTGCATTGGTGGAAATTTTCTAGACACGGTTTCGTGGCCACGGCCAATTCAGAATCAAGTGAACTCAACACCTCTTTGAAAAGTCATTAATAGCCATGAAAAAAATAATTTTAAAATAGCCGTTAACCCTAACCTAACATAACCTACATAACTAATTTTTTTTATATTTTTTATCATCACTCTTAATGACCTTTCTGAGGTGGTTCTGAGTGGGTTTAATTCTGAGATGGCCGGTCACCGGTTTTGACATAAAGACGACCTTACAGAGCAAGTTTGCTAAATCTAGTGTAAACAATTTTAGAGAAGTGGAGCACAACAAAAATATATATATATATATATTTTTTTTTTACATAACTCCACACAGGAGGCCTTGAGGAAAATAATTTCCCTCAGGGCCTATGTCATCTGTCAAGTGAAAGTAAGTAAGTAAAAAACAGAGCAAACGTAATCATCCTTACATAGTATAAAGCAAAGTCGCTCCCGCTTAGATCTTTTAAACTACGCAACGGATTTTCATGCGGTTTTCACCAATAGATAGAGTGATTCATGAGGAAGCTTTAGGTATATAATTTGTCAAGGTTTTGTGTAAATTTGTTGAAATATATAATTTATAAAGGAAGCGGGTGGCAAGCGGGCGGTGTGGATTTAATGTGCATGCGAATTAACAGATGGCGTTATTTATGAAGGTTGGGTAATGGCGTTGTCAGTAGAGAGCATTGTGTTTCGTTAGCCACAGCAAAGTGTGGCAGGTCTGCTAGTAATATATATATAAAAATTAATCTTTGTTTGTTCCATATGCGCGTTACTATAACATTCATTAAATTGCGATGAAACTTAGGTGATTTGTTGTGCGCACGCACGCGAAGGTATCTATATATAATGATGAGCTCTGGCGTTATGAAATTTATGTGAAAATTTTATAAAAGGTGAAAAATGTGTGCATTTCATGTAGTTTAGCGGCAAGTAGGGAAAGCTGAAAGGGGAGGGAAATCCGGGAGAGGGAGGGAAACAAAGAAGAGGAGGAGAGAATTAAAACCCAAACAATTTCTTTATTTGCACCATCAATTTGTTTTATTGCAACGCATGCCGGGAAGATCGAATTAAATAATTTCAATAAAAAATCGGGTGAGTTTGCTAATGTAGTTCTAAACTGGAAAAATCTTTCAATATCAACCTGGTAGAACTTCGTAATTCAGAATCGTTAGGTTAAATCGATTTTTGGCTAACCAGATCTGAACAACCGGGAGCTCACCAATTTCTTCCTTACTCCTACCCCTCCTGTATTTTATGCGCCTGACAACATACCCCAATTGGGAATGCCATAGATTCAAAGGGTCTTAGCAGAGGGACTCTTATAACACGTCACACAAAAAAAAACTTCAAAGTTTTGCATGAAAAATAAACAAGAATTGGATCGGCCCATCCAATCTATCTAAAAATGTATCCCTTTCGGAAACGACAAGATAAAAAGTTTTTTTTTTTGAAATCTCATCCTTTAAGCACGAAAAAATCATCCACTTTCAAATCTATTCAGTTTTCTAATCGCTATAAAAATAAATTGAAAACTACAAATTTAATCTCCATTCCTATAAAAAAAATCCGTATTCTTGTATGCTCTTGGTAGTTATTGCTGTAAAAAATTCAAAACCTGCTAACACGTGCAAAGCTTTTGGGGTCGGTAAAAGAATTAAACGTTCTTGATAAATTGAATTAATAATCTCTACATATCATAAATTAAAGTCCTCCACGTCGTCTGTCTGTCTGTCTGTCTGTCTGTTCGCGATAAAATCAAAAACCACCGAACGAATCTACATATTATAAATTAAAGTCCTCGCGTCGTTTGTCTGTCAGTCTCTCTGTTCGCGATAAACTCAAAAACTACTGAAGGATTTTCCATCCAGCAGATGGCGTTGATAACCATTCAGTAGATGGCGTTGTGTTTAGTTAGCCATAGCAACGCGTGGCCGGGTCAGCTAGTATATTATAAATTAAAATCATCCGCTGTGTCAGTCTGTCTGTCTGTTCGCGATAAACTCAAAAATTACTAAACGGATTTTCATGCGGTTTTCACCAATAGATAGAGTGATTCATGAGGAAGGTTTAGGTATATAATTTGTCAAGGTTTTGTGTAAATTGGTTGAAATATATGTCTACACAGACAAGGGGTATATATGTCTACACAGACGGGCTGGCAAGTGTGCGGTGCGGATTTGATTTGTATGCAAATCTACAGTTTTATGCCGAGGTAGATAAAATTTTGCACTTATGACCTTAATAACAAGAGGAAGGTCACTGTTTACATTTGATTTCTAAAACTCTGTGTAAAACCCGAGCATCGCCGGGGACTTCGGCTAGTTAATAATTATAAAAGGAACGCTTATCAAATAAATTATAAGGGTTATTTTTCTTATTTTGAAGCGTAAAGTATATTTTTCCGTCCGTTGATTTATATGTAAATTCTTTTCTAAATTTAGAAATTGTGGTTAGTTCATTTGAATATACGAGCTTTTTTATTTTTTGGCTGATGGATAGCTTTTGAAATGGGTCGAACGGCTGAAGGAATTTCTAGGTTATTTAATATAGTAGTATACAAAGTCTTTTGTATAATTGATTGTTCAACGTAATGGAAGAGAAACTTCCGGAGAAATAGGCAAATCGCCTTCAGATTGATAGACTTACAAACAATGGTTAAGTTTACAAACTCAATTAGTTTTGTAAGCCTGCATAAGGCTGCACGGCGTTTAAATTTCTGACAAAATAATATTTTGTAAGACGACAATATACCCTAAAATATATTCAGAATCTTAACGACGTAAGTAAAGAAACCGTGTATACAAATTGCGACCCGCGACCCGTGCACTGGACGGACCTACTGTCGAATTTGCCGTATCAAAGAAAAGAAGAAGCAGATAAATAATGTGGGAATCTTAACGACGTAAGTGAAGAAAGCGTGTAAACAAATATACGCCGCGGCACGGCGTATTGTACGAACGTACGTTTGAATTCACCCTAGCAGGCCTGGAGATTCGACCTTTCTGCCGCGTTCATTTAAATTAATTCTGAAGAACGTGCTGCAAATATTTAAAATGTATCTCGATGTTGTCCTCCCGAAATTATTAATTCACCGTTTAGAAAAATAAAATCTGTTGCTTACCGCTAACTTTATACTTGAAAAACGGGTTATATAGTTTTGAAATCGTTGTACGTAAAATATATTAATGGTAAGGTACTGTTTTTATTAATCTAATATGTAAATAACTCGCATTTCTTGTGCGGCATGGAAATAAAAAAGTTATTATAGTTACGGATTCGCCGGAAGTGATTAAAATGTGAGTTTTGAGCGTACAAAAATTATTAGGATTGTGTACCGCCTTAATGCAGAATGTCTAATTATTGTGAGAGTTAAATTTTTTATAATAGAATTCTATGAATTTTCTAGAAAATAAACCGATAATAATTATTTTCAATGAATATTCCTTAAGAGGAACGTTTGCGCGGCCCATTTCATACTAATCTTAATTTAAGATTAAAGATCAAAATACACAATGAAACTGAAAAAATATTATTGTAAGCAAAAGGTATATGACACATCTTGTACGGATATGAGCTACTTTATTAATAGTTTTTTTTAAATTATAAAATACAGGCCGTTAAAGAATTTAATACATCATGATTTTAGAGGCAACTTGAGCAAAATGAAAAAACATTTAAAAAATATTTTTACTATATCTTCTCTTATATATAAAAATGAATCGATAAATGTGTTGCTAAGCGCAAATCTCGAGAGCAGCTGAACCGATTTGGCTAATTCCTTTTTAAGAATATTCCTTGAAGTACGAGGATGGTTCTTACGGAGAGAAAAATTAAGAAAATTGCGCAGAAAATTGGTTAATTTCAGAAAACCTAACGACTATCGCACGACTATGATAGTTCGCGTGTTTGAGAATGACATTTTGCAAAACAATGATTGTTAAATCAGGATTCTATTTTGGAAAATCTTTAAGTTGACCAGCTCAGGTATGGGGGCTCCATCGAAGCCAGAGTAAAGTTAGCCTCCCAAAAACTGGGCGTACTGTACAGGGCCCGCAGATACTTTAATAGTACACAACTGCTAACCTTGTACAAATTACAAGTACGCCCCACGGTTGAATTTGGCAGCCATCTCTGGTCTGGAGCTTCAAAATACCTGAAAAATACCCTCGACTCTGTGCAGAAACGGGCGGTCCGTTTGATAGATTCTCCCATCTTAACAGACGGATTGCAATCTTTAGAACACAGGCGTCGGGTGGGAATGCTATCCTTGTTCTACCGGTATTACAATGGAAGATGCTCCGAGGAAATAGCATCATTGATCCCTTCGGCACCGGTGCATAGTCGGGAAATACGCCAAACGCGTGCCCAACATTTGTACACGGTTGACATTTGTCACATGAGAACGGGTTGTTTCTTCGACTCGTTCTTGTGTTCAACAGCTGTTGAATTCATGTTCCAGAGTGGAAGATACTATCAGTATCGCCCTGGTGTAAGACCACCATTCAGAATTGAAACGTTGCTTGAAAATGGCTTTAGCCGTGTTTAGTGACCAGATCTGAATAGCCAGGTACTTCCCAACCTTCCTCTTCCCCACCTCCTTCCCCTCCCCGATACCTTCAGCCTCACAACATACCCCAATTGGGGATGCCATAGTCTCACTGGCTCCAGACGGGAGCAGTTGAGATTCTTGTGCGGTATTCACTGTAAAAAAAAAAAAAAAAAACAGCTCGGCTGTGGAATGATTTGCCGGCCTCTGTGTTTCCTCCTTCCTACAACATGGGTCTCATCAAGACCAATGTTCATTCCTTCCTCTCCTCAAAAAGACCCTCCACACAGCATCCCAGATGACATAGGCCCTGAGGGAAATTATTTTCCTCAGGGCCTCCTGTGTGGAGTAAATTTAAAAAAAAAAAGTTGATAAATTTATTTAAAGTAGGTACTCCCCTAATAGTTTGAATCGAATCAAGAATTTTATATATTTTAAATAGATACCTATGTTAGGTACCAAATTTAATATACATGAAAAATGGAAATTTGAATAAAAATTGTAAAAGGTGGCACGCGGGCTGTTTAAAAACTGAATGTACTATGATTGAATATATGGAACGCGGGAGGAGGATTGGCGGGACGAGGGAGCGGGAAAGGGAAGAGGAAAGGCGGGGAAGGTGGAAGGGGAACGCGGGAGGGGAAGGGGATGTGTGAGGGGGGAGGGGAACACGGGAGGGGGATTCGCGGGACGAGGGAAGGGGGGGGGAGGAGTGGGGAGAGGGAAGGTGGAGGTGACAGAGTGGGAACGCGAGAGGAGAAGAAGACGCAGGAGAAGAAGGGGAGGCGGAAGGGGAACGGGACGAATGGGAAAAGACACTCAGGGAGAAACAATTTCTTTTTAAATGGCATAGCAACGCATGCCGGGACCAGCTAGTTTATTATAAAAATATTAGGAAGTATGTAATTTAAAAAAAAAAATAATAATAAAAGAAATGAGAATTTCGGGAAAATGAGAAATTAGAATAAACCTAAATTATTAACTATCACTAGAAGCTCGACTTTGAGACTTAAGAGAAAAGAGAAAGAGATAAAAAATTTATTAAAGAACAAATCAACCGCTTCATCTCAGCAATCAAGGGTGTCGCCACTGTAGAAACTATGCATACGAAAAAACATTCAAATTTTTTAAGTTTGTTTCTTAGCTCCTCTTTAGACGGCCTGCTCTATAGCTCTGCACTTGAAGCAAACAAGCGTTTTCAGAAGGGTGTGGGCTATTTCTAGGGGTCCAATTGAACCCTTCTTCTTTTTCTTGTGTTCTGTCCGTTCAACGGACGTTGGCTATGCGGACTTTGTTTACTGCGGCCCGGAATAGCTCTACAGTAAACTGGCCAAACCACTGTCTCAGGTTGTTCAGCCATGAGGTTCTCCTTCTTCCAGGGCCCCGTCTTCCGGCAATCTTTCCCTGCATTATGAGATGCAAGATCTCTTACTTCTCTGGATGTCTCATAACATGTCAAAAACATTGAAGTTTTCGGATTTTTATAAGCTTCTTTTTCTTTATTCATCCGAACGATAACATCTTCATTCGTAACCCAGGCCAGAACCCAATTGGTTAAATACGCCTAGGGCCGGCCATGAAAGTAGCAACTAAACCACTAATCCTTTCAACCAATTCCCACCTCATAACTTCGTTCTTCCCTTTAAAACATCAAACTACAATCTGTACAGTGATTATTATTAGTAGAATAATTATTTAAGGATGTGACCGCAAGCCACGATACAGAAGACGACACTCTGTCTACCAGCAGCCGCGTTGTTTCCAAACTAAGTTTAGATTCCGTTATCAACCCTTCCCTTTCTCCCACCCCTTGCCACCATCCCTCCAATAAGGCGGAAACGGAAGTGGTCAGGCCGGAAAAGGCAGCGCCATTGCTCGGACTTCCGGGCCGCGAACGCAGGACAAACTTCAGAGCATTTCCGGGTAAAAGTCTACTTAGAAGCTTCGGATTATGGACAAAAGTAGCAGATGCATTTTAAAATGTATTAAAATTTTGTGTTTGAATAGACAGTGACTGAGAAAATATTAAATCAGTAAACCACAATTACATCTTTTAGGAATACAATATCAAAGATATTTCCTCGCTGGATTTTGAGACTACTGCAAATATTTTTTAATATGATATAACTAGCAGACCCGGCCACACGTTGCTGTGGCTAACGATATCTTTATAACCAACGCAATCTATTAAATCAAATCCACACCACGCTGCCTACTGCCCACTGCCGCTTGGCCAGATATATTATATATTTCAACCAATTTACACAATACCTTGACAAATTAAATACCTAAAAACCATTGAAATAAAAAAAACCAAAGAAATCAATAAACTAAAACTCAAACTGAAGCTACACTTCATCAGGAATAATTAACTAAATAATTACCTGTTTTTCTCTTTCTTTCTATTTATTTTTAATACATATTCATCTCTATTTTATTTAGATTTTTCGAATTTCTCCTAAGTGCACAATAACCGTATGTAACCGTATCCTATGTATGTACACCTACACATTTAGATGATCCAGAAGTCTCAATTTATCCTATTATATACTTACTTCTTACATAATGTTGTTCTATTTCAGTTATAGTTAGTGTAACTCGCTCATCAAGCACAAGAACTAGCTTCTTCTTTGGTGAGATTGCAATGTTTAAATAATTTCTGTACCGCTATGTAATTTCCATAACTCCACTGTACAATTATATAACTATATTAAATAAATAAAAAAAAAAAAAAAAACCTTCTTCGTGAATCACTCTATCTATTGGTGAAAACCGCATGAAAATCCGTTGCGTATTTTAAAAGATCTACTAGCGCGCATACAGCGTGAGCGACTTCATTTTACACTTGGTAAGGAGTAAAGATAAAGATTATCGACCACTAGCATGCCGGTACGTTTTGCTTTTTTTTATAAGTAACTCCTTATAGGAGTTAGGACCCTCCGAAAATTATTAAAATTGCCTGTTTTGAACGCCATCAAAAGACGTTCAGTAAACAAACTAGACAATGTATGTATTTTTCAAGAAAGCTAAACGTACAGACATACTATATTTTCTTATAATACCCATATTAAAAAAACTTAACTTCGGTCCAGTTTTGGGGGTGAAAAGAGGAAATAAAGTATCTTTACGGAGGCCGTGTGGGTCATAGTAAAGGGTCTTTCAATACCCACCATACCCGATTTTTTGACAAAATGGTCTGAGTATGACACCTTGTTCACAATTTTGCGAGGAACAAGACATATCTAAAATTGAGTTTCAAAATCTCCTTTATTACGACCAAAAACCATGTTAAAACTGCGAGTGAGAAACAAAACCCGCTATATCGAAATTCAACCAATCACGAGCAGTTATTTTGCCAAGATGGCAGGTATAGAAACACGTCCCTCAGGTCAGTTGAGTTTCAAAAGCCTCTATATTCCATACAAATCACGAAGTGAGTATAAAAATCCGCTATATCCATTTTATTTATCCAAATTACTTAAATATTTCTAGACATACATTGAAAATGAACACTTTTCCAATGTATACTACTCCAGTTCATTATATCATTATCATTACATAGTATAAAATGAAGTCGCTCCAAATGTATGTGCGCTTAGATCTTTTAAACTACGAAACAGATTTTCATGCAGTTTTCACCAATAGATAGATAGAGTGATTCAAGAGGAAAGTTTATATGTATAATACATGCTTATTATAGTAGAGAAAATCCGAGAAATTCAAATATTCAATTCAGGCAGCAGGCAGCGGGCAGCTGGCAAGCGAGTGGTGTGGATTTTATAAAGGTTGAGTAATGGCGTTGTGTTCGTTAGTCACAGCAACGTGTGGCCGGGTCTGCTAGTAAAAAAATAAAATGCAATTTTTTATTTACGCTAGAGATGTGACAGTTTTTTGCGGTTTTCTCCGAATCAATGAAAGTTGATATAGCGGATATAGAAATTGAACGACTCAAATGAAGTGCAACCCTTTATTTTAATGGTCTTACTAAACACATATTTTAATGTGGATTCATGGCGACAATTAAAAACACAACATTTTTTTCTATTCAAAGATCATTAAAACGACTCATATTTCCAGCTAAAGGGGGGTGTTTTCTGGGTAGAATATTTGCAGAGCGTGTGGGCTAGATTTTTAAAGATGCCTTCACAGAAAAACATTCTGAAGGGGGCAGGAAATGTTCACACGCGTCATGAATATTCAAGAATGTAAATACGCTGAGATTCTGATACCGAGATTTTGTGTACCCACGCGTTTTTATAATGCTGTAGACAGGCGTAGAAATATTCCCAACAGTGTTGGAAAAAAAACGGGGAATAATATTACGTATGAAATTTCGAAATATGTCGTCAGTAACGTAGGAAAGATGTGTAATATATAATTCAGCATAGAAAAATAAGACGCCTGGCGGAAAACTACAAAACTAGCAACAGAGTATTTTTTTTAATTGCCGGCAACCCGGGCGTTTATTGAAATAACATGATCATATACAAACAAGTAAGTAACCCGCTTCACTAGATGATGTCTGTTTTGAGACGGGTACATATAAATGCATACATATACACATGCATACACACATACATATATGTATACGCATGCATGCACATAATCACATAAGTATATATAATCTAAATAAAATTATTGGAAATGGTTGATGGTTATCATAAAACCAAAACTATGAAAAGAATTATTGGTAATTGCTAAAAGGTTATCATGGATTGTACATAATGTCATAAAACAAAATATATAAAAATAATGATTGAAAATTGTTATAAGGTTATCTTGGAATGTATACAGTTATATAGTATCACTAGCTGATCCGGCGAACTTCGTACCGCCTCAGAATCAAAAACTGTTGTCAACTTATTAGCTGAATTGATCTAAATTGTTTCTCCCTGCGAATACCATACCTCGATCTAAATTGTTTCTCCCTGCGTATCCTTTCCCCTCTAGCATTCCCTCTCCCTCTCCCCACTCCACTTCTCCCCTTCCCCCGTCCCGCTAACCCCCCTTCCTAAATTCCTTTCCCCCCTCCCCCCTGCCCCATCCCACGGTTCACAGTTCAATATTATACCCCTTACAATATTGCTGCAGTTCTTTCAAAATAGGAGAATTCGTTCCATACAAAATGTATGGGGAAAATAATTTTCTTCGGAGTGGAACACCCTTTACTTTTAGGGGTATGAAAAATAGATGTTGGTCGATTCTCAGACCTACCAGATAAGCACACAAAATTTCATCAAAATTGGTCAAGCCGTTTCGGAGGAGTATGGTAACAAACACCGTGACACGAGAATTTTATACAAGGTGTCCGGAAACTCGTAGTACAAGCGGGAAACTGGAGAATCCACATCACATTTGGAGTCGATTTTGTGGTTTAACTTTTTTTGATTTGAGCTTTCGTTTTCGAGTAAATCGGGTCCGAAGTTGGAATTTTTTTGGTTATATTTGAAAAAAATGTTCACTAGGGGGTTGATTTCATCTGTGTAATGTCTTATAAAATGTAACGAAGGGTAAAGGGGGCTCAAAATCTTTTTTAACCCTTTAGTTGCCGAAAAAATGGAAAAATAGAAAAAAAATAATATTAAAATCGAAATGCTTAGATCGAAAAAAATAAGTTTTTTGGGTTCTCTACGTGATGTAGATTCACCAGTTTCCCGCTTGTACTACGAGTTTCCGGACACGTTGTATATTAGATAAAACCAAAAATCTTAATAAAATTAATGGAAATTGTTATAATTTTATCATGGAATGTGTTTATATATATATGTTACCGTAAAAGCCCGAATATTGGTAAATCCTAAGATTTTCCGGTAAATCCTAAGATTTACCAACTCTTAATGGTAAAAGTCCGAACCGTTCTATAATCATCGTTCACCAACCTAACCTAAACTAAACTAACCTAACCTAACCTAACCTAACCTAACCTAACCTAACCTAACCTAACCTAACCTAACCTAACCTAACCTAACCTAACCTAACCTAACCTAACCTAACCTAACCTAACCTAACCTAACCTAACCTAACCTAACCTAACCCAACCTAACCTAACATGTACTAAATTCTAATGGTAAAAGCCCGAAAAAATCATTTCTTATTTAAATATTATAAACGATTTTTTCGGGCTTTTACCATTAGAATTTAGTACATGTTACATAACCTAACCTAACCTAACCCAACCTAACCTAACATGTACTAAATTCTAATGGTAAAAGCCCGAAAAAATCATTTCTTATTTAAATATTATAAACGATTTTTTCGGGCTTTTACCATTAGAATTTAGTACATGTTAGGTTGGGTTAGGTTAGGTTAGGTTAGGTTAGGTTGGTGAACGATGATTATAGAACGGTTCGGACTTTTACCATTAAAAGTTGGTAAATCTTAGAATTTACCGGAAAATCTTAGGATTTACCGTAGTTCGGGCTTTTACAGTGACATATATATAGTTTCATAGTTAGAAGGAACGAGAGAAAGAACCAGCGCAGATTGCGTGTTCGTAAATACCCGACGCGTTATCCATTCGGAATATTTCCAATAAATGCTCGAAGTAGCTTCGTAAATACCAGACGTGTCGGAGGCTAACACGTCAGTTATTAACGAGACACATTTTACATTTCAGACACTTTTGTGAAAAGCAAATCTGAATGAAATATGAAGAGGATAAATAAAAACAGATTCAGTTGATGGAAGGAAATATGGCTCAGATAAAAGTTAATTTTTTTTTTCAATTAGCTAATATGCTCTATTTTATATGCATAGAAGATACCTACAAATTAATATAAATGAAAAATAGATGTAAATTATTTTCGTAGTCCTCCTCACTAGGAGATCCTATACCGAGGGGGACTATATTTTTGGATAAGTTTTCAGGGGCTCCTAAAGTACAGCAACATGGTTTGAGTAAGATTTTTTCAGACAAGTATGTTTTTTTGTACAAGTATGTTTTTTAATTTACTTGTAAAATTTTTTCCCAATAGTTAGGTAGATACTAATAACTATTTAATTTCTTAAACTATTATATATACTTAAATATCTCGGTGTGATCATTGATCAAAACCTGAAGTGAAATAGTCACATTTCAGAGCTAGTGAAGAGAATAATGAAATGTAGGTATATATACATATGTTGGGTTAAGAAATATTTTAAATGTAAAAATAATCAAAATTGTGTACTATGCCTTTTTTCACTCTTTACTTATGTACGGAATTATAGGTTGGGGAGGATCTTACAAAAACAATCTAAACTCAGTAAAACTTTCGCAAAGAATCATCATTAAAGTAATATTTTTTTTAAGTAAAACTTCTTTACACACGCTCGACTTGGGGGTAAGCTGGTGAATTTGTTACGAAAAGTGGTGATTGTTACGATTGATGCGAACGGTAATCGATGCGGACGGTGATCGATTGCCAGGCGAACGGTCGGGCCTTTATTCACGCTTGACTTGGGGAGTAATAAGGATAAGGTTAAGGATGGTCACCTCAAGGTCTCAGGTCACCCCAAGGTGGTAGGTCACCCCAAGGTCGTAGGTCAACCCACCCTATCGTAGGTCACCCTATGGTCATATTTCACCCCAATGTCATATGTCACCCCTAGGTTATAGGTCACCCCGACCGCTCCGTTTGGTAAATTAGCAGGGATACCTGGGTTCATTGGGCGAGGTTTGTCTTGTAGTTTTACTTCAGTCGTGTGGTCTAAAGCACACTCGTTTTTTTTTTAAATCTACCTTCTCAATAGAATCACTTTTTAAATTTCCAGTACCAAATGCCGAGGACATATTCAAGCAAGCTTCCATTATAAAAATGTGGAAAGAAAAATAACAAAGAACATCAAGAATTTTACAAACTAAATAAATTAAATCAACTGAAAATATATTCACAGTCGAATGACAAGAAACATGGAGTCTTGATTCCCTATTTTGACCGCCTGTAAATTTAACTTTACCACGTTGTGCATAGATGGTTCATCCCACTGCTTTCTGCCAAAAAATAAACACTGATTTTGAGGTTAGAAAATCACTTTGCCAATATAGAGAAATTCAGTAGCAATAATTCGCGGACACCTCACTACACCGGGGTTAGGGAGTGGTGGCGGGGGTGGGAGAGGGAAGAAGATGGAGAACTTAAAGATTGTGGTGTTTACTAGAGCGAGATATTCTTGATCGCCGGCCAGAAATCGAGGAAATTGGTCCGTGACGTCATTGGAAATGCAAATGGCCGCCGCTGATGACGTCAGTGTTTTCTTTATATCTGCTGCGTTTGAGATTATAAACAAAACAGAGAAATTATTATTTCAAGAGCAAGTCATATTATTTTTAGTTTGCTCTGTTTTTATTTATCTTTTAAATGAGCTATAAACCGAATGTTTTTCGTACAGATCTTTTCACTAAACATCAAGTGAATCAATATTTGTGTACAAAACACTTATCAGACCAGTACTTACGTACGCAGCTGAGACTTGGGTACTAACTAAGAGGAATGAGCGAGCACTGGACGTTTTTGAAAGAAAAATTTTGAGGCGCATCTTCGGACCGGTTCTAGAAAATGGATTTTGGCGCAGACGTTATAAAAATGAACTCTATACTTTGTTTACGGAGCTAAACGTCGCCAAATTTATAAAATTGGGAAGACTTCGGTGGCTGGGTCATGTGGAGAGAATGACCGAGCATCAAGCACCAAAGTCCCTGCTGAACTCAAGACCAATAGGGCGAAGGAGCCTGGGAAGACCAAGACTAAGATGCAGTTCCTCAAAGACATATCTATCTTGGAGCTTCCAAACTGGAGAGAGCTGGCACAAAACCGAGATGAGTGGAGGAAGACTCTTGAAAGACTCTTCCAAGACCCACCAGGGGTTTATAGAGCCAATAGTGATGATGATGAAAGTGAATCAATACTGAATCCTCTTACTATCGTCGGTAGGCCTTTAATTATAATTATTTATTTATTTATTTAATTATAATGAACTACAAAAACATGGTAATTAACACATTATTCCCAATGAAGGGAAGGACAGACACATATAAGTACATTTTACACAGATATTACACGTTTAAAAATACAAAAATGGAAAAAAATGCATGGTCAAGAATAGAGATTTTAGAAATACTGAGAGACATCCATACACATAAGAGCTCGTTCACATTGAGCATATAAATATAAAAGATCATAGCACGCCACATATATCTCTCAATACAATCCCTTCAGACCGTTCACACTTGAGAGCTTTATGCGCACATCAACCATAGACAATGCACATCTTACGCCGTAACCGCTCCTGAGGCGATATGCCAACAGTTAAGCGCCCCCCACTCCGACGAAAACAGGAGAATGGGTCATTTTAATTACGGAGCTGCCAAGACCGGTGGGTGACAGATGTCAAGTTCAAAGATTCAGTACAAAAAATGCGCACTCCGTGGCCGCTCGCTAATTCAACTGACCCCCTCTCCTGCCATAGGAAGAAATATTTTATCTGCGCCGTGTGAACGGCACGAAACATAAGCGCTCGCGGTTCAACAGATACCTGCTCGCGGTTATATTAGATGTCTGAACGTAACTTAAAACATAAAAAAAACAAACGTATGAAGGCGAGCGAATATTCACTGGTTTAAAAACATTTTCGAGATATATTTTTTAAGTGTTTTAAATAATATTTTTTTGTTAGCTACTGGTTGCTTTATTTTATTAGGTAATGTATTGTATTGTCTATATGCAATATATTGTAATGATTTAATACTAAATTTAGTTTTGCGAGTAGATTATTTTGGGATCGTGTTTACTGCTGGTGTATGTCTGAATTAAAGGCTGGTCTGATGTTAGTGTATGAGGATCTATGTATGTACGATTTGTAATATTGCACTAGTGATATTGTATTTAGGTTGAACCGTAAAAGTAAGTATGTTTGTTTTGAATTAATATATGTTTGATATGTGTATCCCACGGTAGATGGTAGATATTCCTTATAGCTCGATTTTGAATCACCTGTATTTCTGATTTTTGTTTTTTTAGTAATAGTTCCCCAGATACTAACTAAATAACTCAGATGGGAGTGAATCATCAATTAAGTCCCCATAATGGGGCGAGTCGGTCTCTTGTCAGAAGAACTCAGTATCAGAAGAAATTCGTTTGATTTTCGAGAAAATGGAGTAAGAGAAAATGAAATCAAATTACCCAATAACATTTAATTATAATCTGAAGTAAATTGGCTGAGAATCTGAAGTTTGGTTTGATTTAAATATTTTTTAAATATAGAGTTGATCCAAACAACACAAAACTTAGAATTGTGTTTTTTGGTGCACATGACAGCAATTTTCTTGCGAAACGTTACTGAGAAATACAATTCTGTCTTGCTTACTCTTAATTATTGCTATTAGCACAAGCGAGAAAACAAATGTACGTGTATGTTCAAAAACTCGTAATCAGACTTTCCCATTTTTTTTGTTTTTTCATTAACTCCACACAGGAGGCCCTGAGAAAAATAATTTCCCTCAGGGCCTATGTCATCTTCGGGGATGCTGTGTAGGGGTTTTTTTGAGGAGAGGAAGGAGAGGATGTTCTGGAAAGGAAATAGGTATGAGGGGTGGGTAAAAATCTAGGAGTTAGTGTGTTCAGGAGTGACGGACGTACGAGTACGAGTACCGATAGGCAGACACATCGGCCGCCAAGACCTGGACAAACCTCACCCCATAAACCCGGGCACCACCTTTTTTTTACATGAGCTCCACACAGGAGGCCCTGAGGAAAATAATTTCCCTCAGGGCCTATGTCATCTTTGGGGATGCTGTGTGGAGGGTTTTTTTTAGGGAAATGGAGGGGAGAGTTCTGGGAAGGAAAAGGGGTGGGTAGGAATCTGGGATACAGTGTGTCCTGGTCATCCACCTCCAAGACCTAGACAAACCTCATCCCATGAACCCGGGCACCCCTGCTAAATCACCAAACGTAGCGAACCACTTGGGGTGTGTTAAAATAATTCAAAGTTCTTAAAATTCAATTATACAAATTATAAAACTAAAAAAGATAATACTAGACTTAAATATATATTTGTATGCCCTGAACTAAACACTTCTTTTTCCCAACGTCATCATACTTACCAAGAAAAATATGTCTGCAATAAATTACCAGAGGAAGTCAAAAGCATTAACGATAACATACAATTATTCAACTTCATCAAGAAATATTTCAGAGAAATCTTTAACTAAAAAACTGCTTCCCCGTTTTCGTGCGAAACACGTTGTACGCAAGCAATGCATCTGTGTGATTATCATGACCACACCAACATTCGCTGCGATACTCATAACAACAAGTAAATAATAAATAAACCTATTGAAAATACAATATAACGACTTGGAAACTATCGAGTATAAAGAATCTAAAATGGCTAAATTTGCTAGAACACATTTTCATCACATACGGGATACGGGGAACGGTAGCGCTCGTTACGGGGAAGATATAAAAAGAAAATGGAAAAGCAGAACAAACTTCAATAATCTCACGGTAAAGACGCCAAAGTGGTATCCATTTTCCGGCCTGTAAGCTTCCAGTCACGCCGCAAGATGTCGACATGTTCACGCGATAGAGATGGAAAATCCAAGTCAACATTCCCTTAACGGTATTTACTTTCCACGTAAACCAGTTTTTTTCTTCTTTGCGTGGGGAACAGTATGTATTATAAAAGTAAATTTGGGAAACAAATTTATAAACGCAAATTTAAATTTTCACTATCAAGATTTATGTAATTAAATTAACTGCAAATGTATTGTAATCCGCATTAAAGTTTTTTTAATAAATTTGTCTAAAACAGTAAAAATTCTCGAAAGGTGAGTTTTGACACGATGAAATTTGCCAGTTTTTTCAATATAAAAAATTATAGGTCAACGCAATTAATTTCATCTCGAAACATAATTTCCACCATGAGCTATGGAGCTTTGAAATGTCTAATAAGTAAAAATCGATTTATGGAACCACTCATAAATAAACTACAAATGTATTATTAGGGAACGTACCCAAACTACGTGACCAACTTTTAGCAATTTTTAACCCCCCCCCCCCCCCCCCCGGTGACCAAAATCCTAAGGAATCCGCCGCTCATTTGTATGGAGCGTGACCTTTTGAAGACCCCCCCCCCCCCCTAAAAGTGTCACGTAGTATGGGTACGTTCCCTTAACTTAACTAGCTAGCTTTAACCCGCGGCTTTGCTCGCATGGTATTAGGGGGAAATTACTGTATAAAGAATTTTCCTACGGGAATGAAATGTTTTTTCGGGATAAAAAGTAGCCTATGTCATTTTCCAGTCCTCCAATTATCTCCGTTTAAAAAATCACGTCGATCGGTCGCTCCATTTATATTATTATAGCGAGTTACCGGTATGCGTTGATATGCCACTTAATAAAGAAATTGTTTCTCCCTGCGTGTCCTTTC
Organism: Limnephilus marmoratus; assembly: GCA_917880885.1. Taxonomy (NCBI): domain Eukaryota; kingdom Metazoa; phylum Arthropoda; class Insecta; order Trichoptera; family Limnephilidae; genus Limnephilus; species Limnephilus marmoratus. The sequence goes on from OU862929.1 coordinate 43,323,602, forward strand.
CCATTCGCCCCGTTCCCCTTCCGCCTCCCCCTCTCGCGTTACATAAAATATTTTAACGTTTTTTTAATACATTTGTCTAAAGCAGTGGTTCCCGACCTTTTTTGACCAGAGACCACCATGATATTTATTTGTTCTCACAGGGACCAAAGGTACAAGAATGAGCTCTTCTTGGACTTCTTCAGTTACCTCTCCAACACTAATATCAAAAAGGGGTTACGAATCAGCTTTTGAATACCTTTCGATTCGGTTTTGAAGTAAAATAAACAAATGTTTCGCTGACCACATTTTAGATCTCGCGGACCACCTGCGGTTCACGGATCACCGGTTGGGACCCACTGGTCTAAAGCAATAAAAGCTCTCAACAGTGAGCTCTGACACCATTAAAATTGCACAATGTGTTCTGTATGGAATTTTTAGGTTAACGCCATAGACATATGAATATTAGTAGACCAGAACATAAAGGTGAGGGTTAGACAACAACTACAGCGGGGCGCAGAGCGGAAAGAAGACTTTGGAGATATGTGATTCGTTGATAACTCAATATGACAGTATATAGGATAACTCAATATGACAGTATATAGGCATCTCGCATTATAATATCACAATTTAGTAAAGTAAACTCTGCTTTTGAATGAATAAACCATGGGAGCGAAAATTGCTCGCCGCGTATTGAACAAATTTGCGAAGTCTAAATACGGAAAAGTAAAGTTCGCTTATTTTCAGACTCCAATATTTTGTTCCCGTATTTAGTTAGGACACTTTTACAAATGTTTCATAATTTACTTACCCCGTAAACATCGACGAGCACACGCCATGTATCTCGAGTGATAGTATATTTTTAGACGTTTTCAAAACACAAACCATGTTTTTTGCGGTGTTATTTCGTAAAATGCACCGATGGACGCTCGACGCTGGCTCGCAGAAGAATGATGACGTCACATTTTTTAGATTCACGCGAACCGAAGCTATACTCAATCCCAGCCGGTTCCATGAAACCGGTATGGGGAGGGGGAAATAATACGCTTTTACCACTTAGGGCAGGTCTACTAATATTTGACTGGTCAGTGGTTGAGTGGGCATAGTGGTTGAGTGGGCATAGCGCTTGGGTCCCACCCGAGCGTCGCGTGTTCGGTTCCTCGGCTGGCTAAGTCCTCCATCACAACACAAGCAACATTTTCGGCTTTCTGTGGTGGTAGTAGGAGATCTTCAAACATTGTTAGGTTATTCGTAACCCGGGAATGTTTGTCTTTCTTTTAAAAGTAAAAAAAGTAAAAGTAAAATTCATATGTCTATGGTCAACGCAATTAATTTCATCTCGAAACATGATTTCCAACATGAGATATGGAGCTTTGAAATATCTAATAAGTAAAAAATCGGCTGTTACATAGAAAGAATCTAAAGTCATGAAACCTAACAAAGGTAGTAAAACTGTATTAAAAAAGAAGACAACCCTCAATAATAATGATAAAATATGAAAAACAAACGTATCGACCCCAGTTTATTTTCACTAAGATATCTTTTACAAATTATTAAAAATATTTAGAATATATATTTTTAAAGACGAGCTCATTTCTCTTCACGCTCCCATTAAAATGAAAAATAAATCCGTTCTTCCCTTATCTATCCCCGCGTCTTCTTCAAGTCCCCGCCAAGTGATAGATCAATATATCCAATATCCCCCGGGACCAAAACAAAACAGGAATGATAGAAGGATCCGCGAGATACCTTTTTTCTATTGTGAAACCCCCCGGGACTGGAAAACCTTGACTGGAAAATGGAGAAATGGAAAACCTCGTTTGATGGGATTTTCATGGGGCAAGCCGAATTTTGTCGTTTTTGTATTGGTTTTCTCTCGTTTAACGGTGTTTCTTGAACACACTGAAGAGGTAAATCAAGAAGTGTATTTATCGGCGAGTCTGATGATGTAAGTAAGGGTGAATTTTTGAGTGAAAACTGCTTTAGTACCGTTGTGATTTTTAACTCGATGAAACGAAAAATAGCAACGCTAAAAAGAGACAAACAAAAACATCTGTAGGATTTAGCCTGCGAGAGAATGAGATAGTATATTGATCGCCCCCGCGGTCGGTTAGGGGTAAGGTTCTTGACTCGCAATTTGAGGGTCGCGGGATCGAATCAGATAAATTGTATTCGATTAATTTGCGTTATTTCACGATTAATTCATTAAAAATAATAATTCTAGTATATTTGCGACACGTTCCAGAGTGGAAGATACTTTCAGTATCGCCCTTGTGTAAGACCACCATTCAGAACTAAAACGTTGCTTGAAATGGCTTTAGCCGTGTTTGGTGATCAGATCTGAAGAGCTAGGTAATTCCCCACCTACCTCTTCCCATCTACTTCCCTCCCCACTACCTTCAGTCTCACAGCATACCCCAATTGAGAAAGCCATAGGCTCACTGAATCCAGACGAGAGTAACTGGGACTCTTGTGAGGTATTAATATAAAAAATATATCGTCGTACAAATTACACCAGTTATATTGTACCTACAAGAATAGTTTTTTTTTCATTAACTTCACACAGGAGTACAGGAGGCCCTAAGAAAAATAATTTCCCTCAGGGCCTATGTCATATTTGAAAATGCTGCGTGGAGGGTCTTTTTGAGGAGAGGAAAGAGTGAACATGGGAGTCTTGAAGAGTCCCATGTTATAGGAGGGAGGAAACACAGAGGCCGGCAAATCGTTCCACAGCCGAGCTGTTGAACGCAAGAAAGAGTCCCTTTCTCTTGACTAATGTCAACCGTGTACAAATATTGGGCGCGTGTTTGGCGTGTTATGCGCCGGTGTATGTGTGTTATGTATGTTATGCACCCGACTATTCACCGATGCCGAGGGGATCAATGACGTTAGTTCCCGGAGCATCTTTCATTGTAATACCGGCAGAACAAGTACAGCATTCCCACCTGACGTCTGTGCTCTAAAGATTGCATTCCGTTTGATCCTCAAAGATTGCGTTTGTTAAGTTTGGAGGATCTATCAAACGGACCGCTCGTTTTTGCACAGAGTCGCGTTTTCTTTTTTAGGTATTTTGGGGCTCCAGGCCAAAGGCGGCTGCCAAATTCAACCGTGGGGCGCACTTGCGATTTTTACGGGGTTAGCAGTTGCAATATTAAAGGCCCTGTACAGTACGCCCAGTTATTTACTACCTATCAAGAAGAAAGTTACTTGGTGATCGATCTCAAGGTCATAAAACGAGCATCACCACAGGGATATATTATACCTCTAGAGATTTTCTGTTCAGTGTTTGTACAGTATATGGCAGAGTGCCTTCCGGGCGATAGTTGGCTCATTTCGTGGGGTGTTTTATTCGATTCACATTACAAATAGAAAGAGAAAGAAAAATATACGTGAAAAAAGACTTTCATTGTTATACTTTTTTTTTATTTATAACTTCTCACCATACGTTCTTATTTTTTATTTTTACATACAAAAAAAATACTACTGGTAATGTTGTTTAATTCGTTAAAGTGGTTGATATTTTTAATAACTTAGCCAAAACACGTTTAAAACTCCTATTTTGTCAGATGGTCAGATTATTTCCGCTTTGCAATAATTTTTTTATTAACGTATCGGAAAATGAAAAACTATTTTTGAAGGGTGAATAAATACGCTTTCAAATTTCATTATTACAAATAATCATATAATTTATTAAACATTAAAATATTGAATGCAAACATAATATTAAGTTTAAAAAATGGCTAAACCAAAATTACAGACAAAAAAAAAAATATATATATATATATATATTTTTTTTTAGACAAAACTATTACCCATATGAAGGAAACTGTAACGCTGTCCGAAATGTTGGCTAAAGGAGGAGGTAGCGCAACACGGCATAACACCCCAAAAACAAACAACAAAAATACTTTTGACCGTGAAAATCTAATACCATATTTAAAATTCATATTCGGAAAAATGAAATAACTCAAACAAATGTGAAAATAATAATTTTCGGAGCATACTTTGCGATTTTTTTCTATCGAGGTAATTTCATATAATTTGGCTTTCGGCGTGGAGAATGTGTAGATATTATCTTTAAAAATAACATATATTTTTTTAAGATTTTAAAAACTTCAAATGTTTAAGGGGGATATGTAAGAAATCGATAGAAATTGTACGCGGCGGCTTAAATCATTTAAGCACAGCATTGTCTAATAAGGATCAGGTTTTTTTAAAAATGAATTGCTAAAAGTTGAAAAAGTACGCCTTATTCTAAAATTCAGACACTTTAAAGAAATTTAAAACGGTAGATATTCCCGTAACGACGTACGTTTTAACACGTCAAGATTAAAGAATTATTGTTCCGCCATTGGAGCCCCACATAGACCGATAAAACTTATTCCCAATCCGCGAATGTAAAGAATAAAAAATTACAGTCGATCCGTTTTGAAGCGTTTTTATCGCCGCCTGTCGACGTGAAGTTCGTGAGATACGCGGCGGGCCTCCGTGTGAATACAAAACGATACCTAGTTGAGAGCCTTTAAACGTTTTGTTAAGGGTTTGTTACTGTATTGCAGTGGTTTTCAACCTGTGGGTCGCGACGCCTCTACAAGGGGGTCGCAGGGGGTCCAAAGTAAAATATTAGTCAATCCGAATTTTAAATAGTTGTCGTCATACAGGCGTTTTTTCTTTGGTTTCGTTTCAGTACTCTCACTACAACTAGAAGTTGACGGTTGTGTTGATCTTTTTATAAATTTATCCATTTTTTATTATCACTACAAGTCACTTATATAAATTCAAATACGTGAGTTCAACACAAAACAAACGCGCGCATATTATGACACCGAATCGCCGATTGAGAGGGTCACGTTATTCCCGCCGCGCCGTCCGACGTCCGTCATAGCCCGCGTCGCCCTGTACCCCTCTACCCTTCGACAACCTCGCAACGCTCATTGTGTCTCGCTCTTTAACTCAACCACATTCGTCGGCACGGCGCGGCCTCGCTCGCCTCAATCTTGAGTCGGCATCGGCCCGGCCTGTACGTTGTACGAATGGGCGATAGCTCTACCTACTATTCCTTGGAGACGTTTGGCGAATTAGTTTGACAGCAATTTCCCTGACATGTCCGAAAATTTAGCGGTCTGTCAGAGAAATTGGATATTGTCAGGAATTTTGAAAAATATTAGAAAAAAATTTATAGAATTTTCTGGGCAACGGAATTCACAGGATTACGGATTTCCTGGCAGAATCAAATAGAATGCCAAAACATGAAACAGGCGAGATTGCCCTGAAAAATTCACAACCTGAATTCTCTAGCGACCCTCCTGTTGGTGTACACTGGGTGTCATTCTTTTTTCATTTCATTCAATTTGTGATTCCTGATTCCTGAATTTCTCTAGCCCCCCCCCCCCCCCCCCGGAACCATTGTCGTCAAAGGTAAATTGCAGGCGAAGGGTAGGGGGTCGCGAAATATTTTTTACATAATAAGGGGGTCGTGCCATGAAAAAGGTTGAAAAACGCTGCTGTATTGTATCAAAGGTTTTGTACCCAAGGTGGCACCCCGTGACTTCAGGAAGAATGGTGTGAACCGGAAGGAAAGGGGGGGGGGGGAAGGAAACCAGGTAGACTGTGAGGTAACAGAGCAAACAGATAGGATCTAGTTGCTGTTACTAGTTTAGCACCATCATATTTACTTAGTTACGTATTTTTGTTTTCTTTATCTTCTTATATATAAAAATGAATCGCTGAATGTGTTGCTAAGCGCATAATTTTCGAACAACTGCACTAAATTGGATAATTCTTTTATTTGTGTGTTCGTTATTGTCAGGACAAGGTTTTTATAAAACTTCCGGTGAGCTCTGGCATTATGAAATTTGTATTTGCTATTGGTGGCACGCGAGGAAGCGGCTATTGCTATGGAAAGCGGGAGGGAGGGAGAGATGGGAGAGGGGAACCAGAGAGGGGGAGGGGAACCTGGGAGGGGAGAGGGGTTAGCGGGACGGGGGAATGGGGGGGGGGAGTGGAGTGGGGAGAGGGAAGGTGGAGGTGACGAATGGGAAAGGACACGCAGGGAGAAACTATTTATTTATTAAATGGCAAAGCTTGCCGAGAACCAGCTTGTATATAATAAAAATGAATACCTGTTTCCCTTGGTCACGCCATAACATCAGAACGACTTTACCTATTTCATTCATCTTTTTTTATAAGTTTTCTAATACTTTGTAGAAGGTTCTTACGGAAAGAAAATTAAGTAAATTGGATAATTTCAGAAAACATAACGACTATTTTAACTTCGCATGTTTGACAGTTCGCGCGTTTGATGAAATTGAATTTAGCAGGCAGCTGTTTTTCTTTTATAACAAAAGAATTGTCTATGAATTTTTAAAATCATAGATATTTTAAATAGATACCTATGTTAGGTACCAGATTTGATTGATTGTTCTTATAATATACAAATATGTATATATAATATTGAATATTGTAATATATGAAAAATGAAAATTTTAATAAAAAAATTGTAATAGGTTACACGTGAGTTGTTTGAAAACTGAATGTACTGGGACTGAATATATGGGAGCGGGAGAGGGGATAAGGTAGGCGGAGAAGGTGGAGGGGGAACGTGGAAGGGGTAAGGGATGCGGGAGGGGAACGGGGACGCATGGAAAAGAATATCAAGGCACTACTTGCAGGTTAGTGCATCTTTTAGATACATTTAAGCAACATATGACCACAATCCTTGGGGTAAGTAAAATTACGTCATTATTAAATTACTTTCTTTACTCTAAGGCCATCACCTCATGGAGAAACTGAAAAAAAAAACAGTTGGCGACGCATTCGCTATTCACAGGAAAGGAACTTGTGAATTTCATTGGCGGTACGCACACAGGTCGTGTACGGACGCGACGGCCGCGGTGACTAGCAGTGCTGGTCGCTATGGCCGTCGCGTTTCAGTTGCCTTGTTGACAGGTTACCATAGAAGCGGCTCACGACCTGTCAAGTTTTCGAGTAATTTGCGATGTGTCAAATCAGAAAAATATTTGTTTTGTTCAGGAGGTTAATAAATTGTGTGATGACGTGAATTGAGTTGCCAACCAGTTTTCGGTTTCTCCATGAGCGAAAGTACCTGTATAAATACTCGTAGATAGAGAACATAGATAAACAATTGAGTCTCAAATCATTTGGCAATAAAAAATGTAAATTGCATTCATCCTGATATAAACCTCACCCAGCATACGTATCCCTTAGCCAACCACACAGTGAAGCCTTAAAGAAAGTTAGTTGAAAGTACTCGAACGTACGATCTTTGCATATAAATACTGTTTTTATTATTTAAAAAAAACCTTATGTAACAATACAAAATGTATAAATAACGTTCATATTAGGCAACGAAGCCGGGATCCCGGTCAATAATAATTGAAAACCCTCCTCAAAATATGCAAAGTTCTGCTCTGTCATGGAAAATAAACGCCACCGCAGAATCTTCTACGTAGCTACCCATTTGCCGCTGGTCGTAAGGGTGGGAAGTAGGAACTATTGATATTCGAAAGAAAACGATTCGTTGCTTTTACCGATTTTTCGTTGTCATTTTCGTTATGGAGAGACATTTTTGCCGCAGACCACGACGTTCTTCACCCCCTGTTAAAGTTACAAGGTCTCAATGAAATGCTCAAAGTTCAACAACTCCATAATTCAGGCATCTTTAGCATGGACGAATCTATTAACGGCCCTCCGCACTAATAATCAAATTATTATAAGCAATAATTATCAGCCTGAAACACTCATCTACATTGAAATAATCTTCCGAGCGTAGATGAGTGTTTCAGGCTGACAATTATTGCTTATAATAATTGTTACCCTTTGTGCTATGCATAAAAATCTCGTCTTAAACGTTAGTTTATCAATTTAAAAATTTTAAGCAATCAAATTGTTTAACAATAAATATTATGAAATCTAAGATCAGAGAAATTCAGAAGGTATACACAGAATTTTTGCAAATTCTTAGGTCTTTGATGCAATCTTACATATCGTAAAACTTTCAAATCGAAGTTAAAATATTGTATCTGATGTAAATACAATACTTAAGCACAAAAATATTGCCAGGTGGATTAACAATATATTTTAAAATTAACATATCTTTGGGACAGTAGATTTAGGAAATGCAATATTTTAAACCAAAAATCTAGCGTATCTTTGGCAAATTTGGCGTATTTTGTTCAGCAAAAAAAACTCATTTTATGTATGCGTATATTTAAATATGTTTTTATCTGTTAGGAAATGGGTAGGCTCCTTTCTTCTATTGACAGGTTTCACTAAGTTATTTTATTTACAGACTTTCAGGTAAAACATGATTAAACACTACATGCGACAATTACTTGTACAGCCCGGTTCCCCTTTTTTTTTAATTAAAGGCCAAACAAGCCTTGTTAAGTGTTCTACGATTAGCGATAAAAAAAGTGGCAGCATATACAAGAAACAAGCCTTTTATATCAAAACATTGTCTTGGCAGTTACTGTCACCTGATAGAACTGACAATAGCGCCATATGGACGCACAACAGAAACCTGTATTATCGACATACAACCTGTCGGAAAGTAAACTAGATAAAAAAACTGCAGAGGGCAGTAAATGGACTAATTCAATCGGGAGGGTAGGTTCAGGAGATGCAATATTATATTATATATGGGCTATTTTTAGTTCATTTCAGTACTTAACTCATTTCCGAACAAAATTAGAGATACTATCAGATGAGATTTCGACTCCAAGCCATCGAAATGGCACTATTTGCATGAAAGTCAGAACTACAGATCTAAAGACACGAACTAATTTGCCGATTTTCAATGAAAAGAACAACGTTTTGTACACAAAACTTACGCAAACCATCCTAGCACTGAATCCTTAAAATTTCATGGAAATGCTAAACACAACCGCTAACAAAGCTGGGCCTTTTCCACGCGGCGGATTAAAGTTTAATTTACGTTAGCCGGGAATTAATAAGGGAGAAGAAATCATTAATCACGCAGCCGGCCAGGGATCGACCCCTTGCCTGTTCTCTGGTAGGCGCCTTTATGTGGCTTGGTTTACCACGCAATTGTGCAGATTTATACCACCCCCCGCGGGGTGAGGGATGGAAAGGAGGCTTTTAAAATGTGGAGGTTGCTGGTGTACGATTTAAATTTAAACTATATTACTACTAAAAGCAACAAAAACACATTGAATTACATTTAACACGAAATAAAAACGTAAAAGGAATGAGATATTATTTAAAATATACATTATTTTATACGGATATATTATGGAAATACGATATACACACTTTGGGGCTCTATTGGGCAATTAAACAGGCCACAGATTTCTAAAAACAGTTATTAAGCAGGGACCTGAAAATTTCACGTTTTGAAAAGCGGCTTTTTTTTCAGCAAAATCGGCAACAAAATGTTGTGGTATGTTAACTTTTTCACATTTTGCAGCCAAAAATTGAGAAACGTCGTTTTTTAAAGTAAAATTAATGCCTCAGTTCTTGTTTGTTCAATAGACCAATTTTAGTTTTTGTTCAATCTCCACTTTAAAATTAAAAATAAAGTATAAAAAATGATAGTTAATTATTTAACTAAGAATTATTTCAACTAATGAGATCTTTGCTTTTACGGAAATATCTTTATCTTAAACACCTATCATAATGTTTCATTGAAATAATGAAAGAAAACCTTCTATTTCTGTAAAACTTTCTAATGGTCTATTGAACATACAAGAACTAAGATAAGAACTAAGAATAGGTAGGTACCTATGTTATATTTTTTGAAAGCTTCTCAAAACCGTAGACAAATAAACATTTATAATGTAAAATTTAACTATGTAATTTTAAAATTCCAGAAAATCGCTTGAAAAATACGAAAAGCAGCGTTATTTGCAAGAAAATTGCGAATTTCGAGTTTATCTTGCGAAAACAGCAAAATTCGCGTTATCGCAAAGGCGAAAATTTTCAGTTCTCTAATACTAAAGCATAGGTGTGTAAAAGTTTAGTTAGAGTAGGTCCCGATAGTCAGTTAACATATTTTTATTGCGAGGTACTAAGGGCCTGTTAAAGTTGCCGATATAGTTACCCAAATAGACCAACAAAAGTGGAGATGGACAGGTCACATGATCCGCGATCCACAAGAAAAATAGTGCAAAAATGTCACTGAGATGGCAAGCGAAGTAGAGGACATCAACAAATAAGATGGGAACACGACCTAAAACTCACGGCTGGACATCATTGGAGAAGAGTAGCGCATGACAGGTCCCAGTGGAAAAGAGGCCTATGCAAGAGGCAAACTGAGCTTCGGGATATATTATAACAAGCAAAAACATATTTGGTATTCACACCTAACAGAAGTCCAGAATAAAAAGGCTTATTATTATTATAAGGGCTTAAGTCAATTTTAGTAATTTTTGGCTTGTGTTTAAAAGCGGTTCTGTGAAATAACTGAACATCCAGTTTAGTCACACATCCTTGCGGTAAGTTTTGTAAGGAGTGTTAGAAGAAAATGGATTGGAGGCGGTCCGAAGAAACTTGGCTTGATGTCTCTTCTTCAAAACTTAGAGAGGAACGGAGGAAATACCTTCATAGAATATACGGCAAACTTATTCAATAAAATTATTAATCCCTTCTATAGCTTTCCTAGACATCCATACTAATATTATAAATGCGAAAGTGCGTGTGTTTGTTTGTCACGCTTTCACGCCTAAACCACTAAACTGATTTTAAAAATTCTTTCACCAATAGAAAGCTACATTATCGGCGAGTAACATAGGCTGTATATAATGGTATGCTCTGGCGTTATGAAATTTGTATAAATTAAAATATCCATACTAATATTATATATGCAAAAGTGCGTGCGTTTGTCTGTTACGCTTTCACGCCTAAACCACTAAACCGATTTTAAAAATTCTTTTACTAATAGAAAGCTACATTATCAGCGAGTAACATAGGCTGTATATAATGGTAAGCTCTGGTGTTATGAAATTTGTATACATGAAAATGTGTGTATTTCATATAATTTAGCGGCAGGGAAGAAAGGCAGAGGAAAGGCGAGGAAGGTAGGAGGGAACAGGGATGCACGGGAAAGGACATGCAGGGAGAATCAATTTATTTCTTTGAATGCCGGGTACCAGCTAGTTCACTTATACTTCATACTTAAAGTTCTTCATTTTCTCTACTCCACAATAAAGTTTTGATACCATCCCAGTGTTATAACATTGAGGCACACATGCATTCTGCGGCAGTAAGTAAAAACCAGTGTCTTTCTTGAGACTCTTAAGAAAGACACTGTGTTTTTACTTACCATGGCAAATGTAGGGTTATGGGTTATAACTAAAACCACGACAACACAGAGTTGGGTGGCGTTCTATCACCTCTGCGGAAAACGGGGTTATTTTATTTGGTGACCGGACAACTCAACACCTCCTTTGAAAAGTTTTTAAAAATGATGTGAAAAAAGTTAATAATAATAATAACGTAGTATTTATATAGCGCAGTTTTGTGATATTTCACTTCAAGTGAGCTTAATTATAATAAACTTAAAATTAATCCTGTAGTGTTCCTTACGAGTCCTTACAAAATTGATTAAATAATGTGAAACAAAGAATATACAGTATATACAAAGCAACTCCTAAAGAACAATATTAACAACAAGAATCATTAAAACTTAATTATAATAAATAATAGGGGGCAGTCATAGACATCCAAATGGATAGACAAGCAGTTACAGATGAGGGGTAAAACCAAACTATGGAGAGCGAAGAGGGGAAAGATGACTGTCATTCGTTGAACAATCAATCTGACAGTATATAGGCATCTCGCATTACAATATCACCATTTAGTTCTTAAAAGCAAAATCTGCTTTGAATAAATAGACCTTTTTACATGGGAGCGCGAATTGCTTGCCACGTTCAAAACATATTTGCTAAGGCCAAATGCTCGCCCCAAAAAGACTCGCGCCAATACACATATCAATATTTTGTTTCCGTGTTTAGTTAAAACACTTTTACAAATGTTTCATAATTTACTTACCCCTGTAACCAGCGACGAGCACATTGGAGTACCGCCCACATTCGCTATGTGTACATTGATACGTAGATATATTGTATAGCACAAGCTGCCGTTATTTCGTTAAATGTATGGATGTCAGCTTCTCGCTGTTCACGGCAAGAATGATGACGTCACACATTTTAGATTCAAGCGAGGCTATATCCCCTCCCCATGGAGCGAGCCGGTTCCAAGGAGGAGCTACAGCCGGCGCCATGTGGAGGGGGAAATAATACGTTTTTATCACTTAGGGCAGGTCCAGATATATTCATATGTCCGTGGGGGCAGTTTACGTTTAGAAATAATAACAGAGTGCACAGAGTAACAGTGTGAAACGGAGAAAATATTGTATATACAAAACAATTCCTAAGAACAATATTAACAAAAGAATCATTAAAACGAAATTATAATAAATAATAAGAGGCAGTTTACGTTTAGAAATAATAATAACAGAGTGCACATAAAACTATAGTAAGGAAGTAATCGATACCAAACAATTACCAGAAAACTTGAGGAACATGGCTTATTATAGTAGATTGAAAAAGAGTTAAAATTAATGAAAGGTATGATTTTTTAAATAAGTTTATTTTTAATGCTCTTTTGAATTCAGCCAAGTTCTGGATATTAGTAAGAGCTGAGGGAAGTTTGTTCCAAATAAGCGGGCTAGTTACACGAAAAGATCGATCATAGTAAACGGCTCGATTTGACCTAGAAAGTTCGATTAAACGATTAGTAACATCTCGATCCGCTGACCTTAGAGTAAGCTGTCTATCGCTTAAGTTTTGTCGGACACATAGTTCCGATATATAGGCTGGCGCCATTCCTTGCAATGCTTTGAAGGTCATTAAGCAGAACTTTAACTCTATTCTTTCAGGGCATCAATACTTAGATTCACCAAAAATCATTCTCGCCGCAGCATTGAAAACGGACTGGATTTTATTGAATTGTTTTTTAGGTAAGCCAGCATACGCGATATTACAATAGTCCATACATAAATAGGTTACGTTAGGTTAGGTTATGGGCTATTTTTCAATATTTTTTTCATAGCTTTTAATTAATGACTTTTCGAAAATGTGTTGAGTTGACTTGATTCTGAGTTGGCATGGAACCATTTTATTATATTTGAATAGCGCACAAGAGTCTAAACTGCTTCAAACCTTCTGGAGTCAGTGAAATTATGGCAACCCCAATTGGGTACATTGTGAGGCTGAAGGTGGTGGGGAGGGGGAGGATATGAGGTAGACGATAGTGGGAAAGTATCTGGCTATTTAGTTCCGGTCACAAAAAGATGATTGAAGCCATTTAAAGCAATGTTTCAATTCTGAAAGGTGGTCTTTCTGAAACTGAGAGCATCTTCTACTCTGAAACTTGCCGCAAATATACCATATACATATTTTTGAATGTACCTAGCTATAACTATGTGGTTATCCATTGTAGAAAAATGAAACAATTCAACTTTGTATAAACCACTTATATAATGCCTAAATTCGACCGGTTTCGAAACAAACGTTCCTTCTTCAGGGAAAGCTTATACTAATTTGACAGTTTCGAACAATGTTTTATTATGGTAGGGGTGGAGCCGTTGCTAGTTATTAATGTAGATTGGGTGGGTAGGTATTGTAAAACATTGTTCGAAACTGTCAAATTAGTATAAGCTTTCCCTGAAGAAGGAACGTTTGTTCCGAAACCGGTCGGATTTACGCATTATATAAGTGGTTTATACAAAGTTGAATTGTTTAATTATACCATATACAATTCTTAATGATTCCCCGACCTACGGATTCGTAGTCGAGAACCTTACCCGTCGATTACAAAGGTCGCTAAAAGATTTGCGAGTTCACTTTACTTATTCTAGTTTCATCCATTTTTATAGTTGGTATGACTAAACGCATTTCAAAAATTGAAATTATTTCTTTCGCGACAGGCAACACTAACAAATTTGCGGGACAAATGGCCAACGAATTTGTACGTCGTGAGTCATAAATTTTAAAATGTAATTTGTCACAACTCCAAAAGCATGTCAGAGCTTTTATTGTTTCTGCAGAATTTAATAACTTGTTTTTTGGCCGACATATGAATTTTAATGTCGGAAATCATCTCAGTAGTAGCTAGCACCTTTTCGTTTTACGGCGACTGTAAAACTATAAATTTGTTCGCAGAATGTTATGATTTTATGATATTATTAATTTTACGATTTCGAATGCTGCAATCAATGAAATTGGAGTATTAGTGTTGTAAATAAATTTGAAACAATGTTAGGTAAGCATATGGTACAAGAATAATCGTAAAGATAAAATATTGTACCATTCAAAGTCCAACCTATTAATACCTAACGCAGACCCTGAAATATCACAAAGTAACGGTGGTGATCGTAGCGTTCCAGCACCAGCGTTCCACCACTCCTGAGTGAGCGTTGGGCCCGAGCTCACCGCAGACCACGCCCTACATAATAATCGATAATTTTTATTAGTATTTTGTTCTATTCTATGTAAGTACTTATTTCTTTTCTTAAACTGTGTAAATGTGTATAACTATATGGGACGTGTGGTTGCACTAGGTATATCCACATCCTGGAATGAAACATTATTATTATTATAAATGAGGGATTTGTGAAGCTGACAGTATTAAAAAAATGCGTCAGGATCATTGCATTTCAAAAGCAGAAAATTACCTTTTAAAAAATTGCGACGTCTATCCAAAGAAAATATTTAAAAAAAAGGACATGTTATATTCCATAATAATCGCATAAAATCATAGCGCCGCTTACGTCAAGGATAGCCATTCAAAGAAAATGTGTGTACGAATGAAATAGCTATATGAACGGACCGCTAAATTTCAGTTCAGTGAAACAACGTGCATTGATTCAGCAAAGTGTATACAGTCTACTAATTAATTTAAGCATAGGTCAAACATTTAAGCAAAAGAAATACAAATTTTAAATTGAGAATTTGACATTGGTCGCCCCAAGTGGTTAGTTAAGTTTATTGACTTAAGCAGGGACCCTGATGAGATTCACGGGATGAGGTTTATCCAGGTCTTGGTGGTGAACCGCTAAAGTTTTGTTCGGTGAAACCACGTGCGTTGATTCAGTAAGGTAAATTCACTCTATTAATTATTTTAAGCATAGGTCAAACATTTAAACAAAAGAAATACAAATTTCAAATTTTAGTGACTTAGCGAACCACTTGGGGTAGCAGGGTTATCTCTGTTCATGGGTGAGGTACATCCAAGTCTTGGTGGCGGATGTGACTGATCGGGAGAGGCCGGTTGAGGGAGATCCATTGACCCCTCCAGCCGGACCCTCTCGATGCATCGCATCGCCTTGGATATGGATTCATACGTCCTTCACATCTGAATAACTGGCCCACCCCTCAAACTTCCTCTCTTTTTTCCTTAAAAAGACCCTCCAGACAGCATCCTAAAAGTGACATATCAACTGATGGAAATTATTTTCCTTACGGCCGCCTGTGTGGGGCTAATGTAAAAAAATGTTATACATTTAAAAAAAGGACAAAAAAAGAACTATTTTTGATTCTTTCAAAAAAAGAATTTAATTTATTTGAAACAATGCACGTTTTTATCTAGGAAATCACCGCTTATGTTTCATGATGTGGGCAATTCTCCAGTGTTAAAAATACCCACCGTTCTCACAGTGCAAATAATGCTTAGTCGCGAAATAAAAGTAACTCTTTCTTCGCGCCTAACGACACCCGCCATTCCCCCCCGTTACGCGCGCCGCACACTAGGACAGCCAAATTATTGTACGGCGCCAAAAATATTTTCATCAAAACTAATCAAAAATACTTGATTGTTCTTCTTTACAACGTAAGATGTAGTAACACAACTGTTCTTTACAAACACCAGTTCAAAATGAACCGCAAGAATTTATTTTGTAAACGCAATCCAATTGACGGCCGGCGTAGTCTAGCGCATGGGCGCCCGCAGGGGGGGGCAAGGGGGGGCACTTGTCCCCCCCTGGATTGATTGAAAATAGTCAAATATTGTTACTTTTATTTTAAATCAATTTGTGTTAGCATACAAAAAAAACATTTTTAGCACACTGAATTCGCACACATAACACACACATCCACACACTCACACGCGCATTCGAACACATACAAACACTCTCACACACCCCTCTCCTTCAATAATTTCCTAATTTAATTTAGGTATAATGTATTATTTATCTCACAAAAACATAAGCATATAACAGCGACATGTCATTGGTACCAATTATTGTATTAATTCTATAATTTTGTAACTATTTTCCATTACGTAATAATGAGCTGTTTGTTTCTAAAAATAAAATAAAGTAATATTTTTGAATGTAGCTATTACTTTGTGGTTATCCATTATAGAATAATGAAATAATTTTACTTTGTATAAACCACTTATTTGATGTGCAAATCCGACCGGTTTCGGAACAAACGTTCCTTCGTCAGGGAAAGCTTATACTAATTTGACAGTTAAAACATTGTTCGAAACTGTCAAATTAGTATAAGCTTTCCCTGAAGAAGGAACGTTTGTTCCGAAACCGGTCGGATTTGCACATCAAATAAGTGGTTTATACAAAGTAAAATTATTTCATTATTCTAAAATAAAATAAATAAAGAAAGTGTGTAGAGACAGAACGTTATCCGTTGGATGTTTTCTAACAGTTCGCGTACCACCTATTGCAATTTTTTTAAACAAATTTCATAATGCCAGAGCTCACCAAACAATAACGAACACAACAAAAAAGAATTATCGAATTTGGTGCATTCGTTCGGAAGTTATGTGCGTACATACATTTCGGCGATTCATTTTTATACAAATTTCATAATGCCAGAGCTCACCAGTAGTTTTATACAAACCTTGTCCTGACAATAACGAACACAACAAAAAAAAAATTATCCAATTTAGTGCAGTAGTTCGGAAGTTATGCGGGAACATATATTTCGGCGATTCATTTTTATTAAAGATTGATTTATGTTGTAATATTTTTTCTTATACACATATATTGTATTCATAAAAAAATTGTTGCTACAGAATACCCTTCATTACTGCAGTGTCCTCTCAGTTCGTTCAGCATACAAATACGCTACAGTAAATTAAAAGTACATTAAAACATTACAAAAATATATTGCCCCCCCCTAGAAAATTTTCTACGGGCGCCCATGGTCTAGCGGTAAGGCTTTTGACACGCAATCGAATCCCGGCGTGGCAAATAAATTGTATTTGAATAATTTGTGTTATTTCACAATTATTTTATTTAAAATAATATATACTATATTTGCGGCACGTTCCAGAGTGGAAGCCCTGGTGTAAGACCACCATTCAGAATTGAAAAGTTGCTTGAAATAGCTTTGGCCGCGTTTGGTGACCAGATCTGAATAGCCAGGATTATCCCCGCCTTACTCTTCCCTATTTCCTTCCCTCACAACCTTCAGCCTCACAACATACCCTAATTGGGGATGCCATAGTCCCATCGGCTCCAGACGGGAGTAGCTGGGACTCTTGTGAGGTGTTCATATAAAAATTAAAAAAATAAATTGCCTTCAAATGTGACCAAGTGAGTTCTCTTTCGCGCGTTCAAAACTGGTTAGAAAATTAGTTACCCTTCCTACGTGACCCACTTTTTGAAATTTTTAACCCCCCCCCCCCTACCCTCGGTACGTTCCCTTAGTTGCGCCAGAATCATGACGTAGTTACTAAGGTATTACGTTCTCTATTTTAAAATCAGAAAGGTTTCAAAGTGAATATTGAAGCGTCTGGTATAACTTTCATCTGCAATTATTGTTAAAATAACAGTTTTATGTAATATATGTTCTATGCGTTCCATGCCAACTCAGAATCAAATGAACTCAACACCTCTTTGAAAAGTCATTAAAATCTATGAAATTTAAAAATTAAAAAAAACAGCCCAAAACCTAACCAATTTTTTATATTATTTCATCGAATAAAATAACTTTTCAAAGGAGGTGTTAAATTGATTTCAATATCAGTTCTCCAGTCACCGTTTTATGAAATAGTGTTTTTGTTGAAAAAATACTGAATCGTTTACTTAAGGCTCTGCAACCGGGATCGAAAAGAAGAAGATGGAGAGATACGAAATTACGAATGTTAGAGGAGAGCGCTAACATTTACAGCGACAAAATCGATGCGAAAATTGCGAAAATGTTTAATAAAACATGACTCGTTTAAAATAGAGCCAAAATCTCGGGGGCATTATCTTAAACAGCATTTAAAGAAACTGAATTTTTTCATACATATAACTTGTAAAATAACTGAAACAAACGTGTATATAATAATTTTTGGAGCATACTTTGCGATTTTTTTCTATCGAGGGAATTTTATATAATTTGCGTTTCGGCGCGGGCAAAGTCTAGATATTATCTTCAAGAATAACATATATTTTTTTAAGAGCTCTAAAACTTACCGTGTTTAAGGGAAATATGTAATAAATCGGTAGAAATCCGGGTTGCGGGGCTTTAAGCTAGTTACACCTACAAAAAGTTCCACTTACAAATATAAAAACGTTAAAATTATACCTGTTTTTCCCCAAATGTTAAATCGAGCGCATTCTTTTCAGGTAGTCTGCGACCCCGCTCTAAAGCAAATGCGGAACTGTAAATTAGAAAATCTAATAGAAAATCTTAGATGGGACCTACACACCAAAGGTATTACGGAAAAACTCACAATCCTTATATATTTCTTTAAAAATCTAAGAAACGTGGTAAATAAAAAGGATGTGAAAAAGGTCTATTACGCGTTATGTCATTCTCGAATTGAATATGGAATCACAGGATGGGGATATGCCACACATAAAAACATAAAAAAAGGAATCATATAGCTTTGACGTACCAAATGTACAGCAGATATATGCCAAAAATATATTACTAAAGCTTTTCAAAAATACTGAATTCTCTATTAGAACGTGTTTGCATAACACTAGATCGAATAAAAATGATATAAAAAATATTCCAAGTTTTAAAACCACATTTGGACAAAGAAATTATACATACTTTGCAACAAAACTCGATAATCCTTCCCTAAGACACAAAACTAATAAAAAATTCTAATGAATACAAATCAAGAATATGATTTTTTTTAAATTATAACACTATCCCCAACTAACCCTAGTAAGGTTTTTTAATGATTTTCTTAGGTACTCTCCTAATAAGCATTTCTGATCAGAATATCAAACGAAAATATTTTTGGCGTCGTAAACAGATAAGTCGTGCTTGCGTGCACCATAGAGAAGAAGAAAAGACGTCTCCTCCTGGACGGGGCGTCACAATCCCTCAAAAGTTTCGACGTGAGAAAACAGCTTAAAACCGCCGTTCGGTTTATTATTGTAACACGGACAACTTGCTAAATAAATCTCACAGCTTTTACTTCTAAACTGTTCCAAGTTTTCTATAAAGATGGGCATTTACGGTGGTGTGAACAAACCTGGAATTCCACAAATAAATATGTCAAGATTTTTTAGGAGGCTCTGAAGAAAATAATTCCCCTCAGGGCCTATGTTATCTTTGGGGATGCTTGGTGGAGGGTCTTTTTAGAAAAAGAAGGAAAAGAAGGGATGGGTAGGAATCCGGGGTCAGTGTGTCCACGAGTACCGGACCCTGCACGAATCATAAGTCTGGAGCTCCAAAATACCTGAAAAATACCCTCGACTCTGTCCAGAAACGGGCCGTCCGTTTGATAGATTCTCCTACCTTAAAGGACGAATTGCAATCTTCAAAGCACACGTGTCGGGTGGGAATGCTATCATTGTTCTACCGTTATAACAATGGAAGATGCTACGAGGAACTAGCGTCATTGATCCTTTCGGCACCGGTGCCTAGTCGTGAAACACGCCAAACGCTTGCCCAACATTTGTACATGGTTGACATTTAGGAGGCGAGAATGGGTACCGTCGCCCCGGAAACCTTTTTTGGATAACCAACACCTCTGCCATAGGTCACCCCAAGTGGTTCGCTACGTTTGGTGATTTAGCAGGGGTGCCCGGGTTCATGGGGTGAGGTTTGTCTAAGTCTTGGAAGCGGATGACCAAGACACACTGAACCCCAGATTCCTACCCACCTCTTAAACCCTTTTCCTTCCCAGAACTCTTCTCTCCTTCCTTTCCCTAAAAAAACCCTCCACACAACATCCCCAAAGATGACATAGGCCCTGAGGGAAATTATTATCCTCAGGGCCTCCTGTGTGGAGCTCATCCAAAAAAAAAAAAATTGTCACATGAGAATGGGTCGCTTCTTCGACTCGTTCCTGTGTTCACAGCTCGGCTGTGGAATGAATTGCCCACCTCTGTGTTTCCTCCTTCCTACAACATGGGTCTCTTCGAGACCAATGTTCATTCCTTCCTCTCCTCAAAAAATCCCTCCACTCAGCATCTCAGATGACATAGCCCCTAAGGGAAATTATTTTCCCTGGTAACATGGAACTTGAAGTTTCCTGTTCATACGTTTAACAATAATTCACTTCCAAAGACAACTTCATTGTTCCATCGCTCGTTTTATCTTTAGCAAAAGGGTTACAACGATTATATTCACTCTAGGTAAGCTGAAATCACTTCAGCCCTGCCGGAGGTTTACCTGAAGACGCGCATTAACACATGACTTTTAATATTTTCGCGTATTCCGGACATAACCACACAACAGTAGCTATTGTACTAAAGCAGGAATCTGCCGGTAACTACGTGTAAGACATTTGTAGAATTTTCCCAACACACTTTGTTCGAGGACTATTGTATTGCGAACACTTTGTTAGAGGCACACAAGAGTACACAAAGCACTATCCATCATGGAAAGTATCGCTGTATCATTATTTTTCACTAACCATCACGCCGTTTCCTTGCAGAAGTAGACAGAAGACAGAGCGTCATTAATATCTGTTGTACGATTCACTTAAAACAGTTAACCTCAATTGTAATTGAATTGAATTACAAAAGATTTTTAAAATATTTATATTGAGGGATCAGTAGAATTTATAGGTCCAATTAGGAGTTCCACCGAGCTGAACCCTCTGATATGAAAATATCTGGAGTCGGGGAATTATTTTCCCATTTGGTCTCTGGTAGATTGACATTGACATTCTTGTATTGTTTTGTATTTATTATATTTATATAGTGCAATTGCGTAGCGTGAATCGTCTACATCAGCGTTTCCCAACCTTTAGTTCGCCAAGCCTTCCCGAATAAAAAAAAAAGATTTTCATGCCCCCCTTAATAAAGTTCCAAGTTACAAAATTAAAATTGAGAAAAATAACTTGTGGATTTTTTATTGTCTTCGCCAATATCTACCCAAAGATATTGGCGAAGTGCATCCAAGTGATTAAAATAATAATCTGAATATTTCTATTAAATGACACACTTGGGTACTTAATTTGTAGACAAGACTAAATTATTTTATAAAATAAACGTTTATTTATCATTTGTAATAACACGAACGAGATTAAGAATAAAAAATGATTACGTACCTACTTGTTGTGGAATAAAAGGAGTTCGCATATGAACCCATTAGTACCTACTTCACAACTAAACCAGCATAATTTAGGTATAAACTTAAAACTAAATTATACAAGCAAGTATGTTGAAAAATTAAAATATTAATGGCGGGGAAAGTTTAATGTACTAAAAGACTTAACCTTTTATATAGGGGATGAACAATTTCACACTTAAATATCTCACTTAACAGACTTGAAATGAAACTTGATTTTTTTTGTGAATCAATTACAATTATTTAAAACATCATTTTTATCCAACCTACATTGTAAATATGACGAAATATTAAAGGACGAAATATCAAATAAACAAATAAACGTAAAAATCATTTTGATGGACTTAATTAATTAGAATTACCAACGACGGATTCATATTAGAAAAAAAATTCTATACACAAAATAAAAATTTGGGCCAAAAGACTCACCTTTTTTAAGATACTATTTTTTTATTATTTCATATTTCTTTATGTTAACACTGTAGGTATATTAACTCGCTGAAAATTGTCGAAGGTGCCCACAAAATCGTGAAATATTATTGATGTTCAAATTCCCCTCAAGTTCCTTTACCAAAAAAATTAAACAAAATTCTATTGCAATTAGGATTTACTTTTAATGGCCTGTATAACTTAAATATATAAATAAAAAATAGCTCGTTCACGTACTAGATATTTGCAATATATTTTTATTAAAAAATAAATTATTCAGTTCGGTTGTGTACTTTGGTATAATATAAAAAGTTTTGTAAGAAAACGGCCGCATAGTCGTTCGTCTTAAGGTATTACAATAACATTTCCCCACAACCCAAAACACCTAACACAACTCAATGAAAGCCACCGCACCGCTTTGATGTAATTTAACCACGTAAATACGTCAGGAATACCTGAATAAAAGCGTTTGCATTATTTGCCGAGCATTCTCGACCGCAGTCCGGCTACAGCTACATGCATCAAAGCGGTTTGTAGAGTGCACACTGCACACTGCACACACTGCACAAGAGGCACGTGTTGAACGCTATTCACGAAGGCGATCAAAGGAATTGTGTAGAGTCACATTGCACTCGATATGCATCGGAAAACACACTTTGGCAGAGGTATAACAACTTTTTGGGAGTTCAACTACGAGAGATCTAAAATAATTAAAGCGAAGCGAAATCACTATTTTAAATTAATCTTAACTACGAATTGATTTATATTATGAATACCAAAAAATATGCTCTGTATAAATTGAAGCTTTTCCTATCGTTTCGCTTGACCAGAATTAAAATAAAATTGTTAATTATTTAATAAAAAAATATAAGCTTAAACTACTAAAAAAAGTATTATTTCATCAAAAATGTATGAACGCAAAAAAGAAACAACTTTTAAAAAACATAATATTATGGCTAAGATCATCTGTAACAGTTTCCCTTGATTCACTTTTTTGCTTTCTTAAAAAATTATTCACAAAATAAATAAAATAAAAACACCTTTGTGCTTGAAATCGAGCATTTCTAGACTACGTTTGTGCCATGATGGTAAATAGCAGACTAAGAATATACTCATTTTTGGCTTGTCGTTTCCTCTTAAGTGAGAATCAAGAAACTAAACAAACAAACATTTGGACAATATTAGTTACAAAGATGCAGAAAAAAAAAATGGATTTGATCGAGACTGGAACGCCGACTCGAACTCTGGACCATTACTCTATCCGGGAGGGACACTTACCAACTGTGTCAATGATAAAACCCATCCACAAAGGCTTTGTGTCCGGTTAGGACTTAGCTCTGAATCTAAATATGAACGCCAAAGTCCATTATTTATTTATATATTTATTCATTAACACTCGTATTAGGGGCTTTTACATGAATAATAAAAATATACAGTATTATAAATAACGGACACCATAGGTTACCCCAAAAGGTTCGCTATGTTTGGTGCCGGGTTCAAGGGGTGAGGTTTGTCAAGGTCTTGGCGGCGGATGTGTTTGCTCACCTACTGCATGGCGGACCAGATCGGGAGAGATAGGTTCAGGAAGTCATTTTAGCTCTCCAGCCGGACTCCCTCAACCCATCGCTTTGCACCGCAGTGGGAGGAATGAATTCATACGCCCGTCACTCCTGGACACACTTTTTTCCTTCCCAGAGTTTCCCCTCGTTCTTTTCCCTAAAAAGACCCTCCACACATTAACGACAAACCGCTCACATACCTCGAGAAGAACAAAATTATTAACGACCGTCAATACGGATTCCGGCGGAACCGCTCGTGCGGCGATCTTCTTGCGTATGTGAATCATGTTTGGAGGCGGTGCCTGGAACTTTTCGATGAGACCCAAGATGACAAAGGTTCCGAGGGAAATTGTTTTCCACGGGGCCTACCGTGTGGAGGGAGCTAACGTAAAAAGAGCATTGTCTTGTCACTATCATCTCATACTTTCTTTACTGTTTTTGATACTTGCTCGCTTACTTTTTAGTAACGTGTACCAAGGTTTTCGTCCTCTGCATTACAATATATATGACGACTGTTTGGAACAATGTACGGTGTATTGTGTTCTGAATCTCTATTCAGGGCGTTCGAATTCCGATAAAAACATACCTCATACATTCACGGAATGTCAACCATCCATTCCCATAATGTATGTACATATTTAAGGCATTGCGCGAAATGAACTGCTTACAAAATGAAATAGGTTTTTAGGAAATGCGCTAATGGTTTTGCTTTTGTTCCTAAACATTTAATGCTGCCCCTCTTTCTTACACACTAAATGTCAACAGTCGAAAATGAGACAAACGGTGAACGTATGTCTGCACCCCTCCAAAGGAAAAATACGATAATTGTAATAAATCTCCCTCACACGTATAAAAAAAATGAAACGCAATTTCCGTAAGTAAGTGGAAAAGGAAGAAAATCACAAAAATATAAATCAATAAGTTAACACAACAGTTTTTGATTCAGAGGCGGTACGAAGTTCGTCGGGTCAGCTAGTAAATATATAAAAATGTATGTGTTTTTTATTTGTCCCGTATGTGTTGATATACCGTTTATTCGATTGCGATCAAAATGTTGGTTATTTGTTGTGCGCACGCCTGCTAAGTTTCTATATCATATGATAGTGGGCTCCGGTGATATGAAATTATTTTTAATACTATTCATCCGATTGCGATGAAACTTTTGTGAGTTGTTGTGCGCACGCCCGCGTAAGTTTCTATGTATACTGGTGAGCTCTGGCATTCTCAAAAAAATATAAGTGGCGCGCGAGTTGTTTGAATAATTAGTGTATATTATATAGTTTAGCGGCAAGGAGGGATGGAGGGAGTGGGGAGGGGAGAATTAAAAAGGGGGAAAGTGGAACGAAGGAGGAGCAGGGATTACTGTGAGGGGATTGTAAAATGCAGGGACGAATGGGAAAAGACATGTCCCCCCCCCCCCCCCCTAAATTGTCTTATGTAATAAATGAATGGCCCTATCCAATAACAATTATACTTGAATAATGTATACAGCGCCCAGTGAAAAATATCAACAAAAATATGCAACAGCGATACGATTATTCAGAAAGCCAAGAAGTAACATAAAAAAATCAGAGAAACCTACAGAAAACTAAAGTAGACAAGAGTGGGGAGGCTACGATGCACAGCACAAATGGGAGACCGAATATACTATCTCATTCTCTCGCAGAATGAACGCTAAATTCTATAGATGTATGTGTTTACCTCTTTTTCGTTTCATCGAATTTCGTATCACAACGGTGCTAAAGAAGTTTTCACTTCAACAACAAAAATATAGCTATACACAAAACGTACTTCTGAAATAATAAAGCTGAGTTATTAATAATTACACGCCAACTAATGATTCTGTAAACCTCGGCTACAAAGCAAGACACCGCAAAACATCACTTAGCCCAGCTTTCCAAGGGCCCTGTACATTAAGTAGCCCACTGTCACCCGATGTGATTTAGCGCTACTGTACACAGTACAACCACCCCGATCCCCACTTCTAAAGCTCTTTAGTTAGACAAATCAGCACTTGCAGATGAATAAATCCAAACCAGCAGAGACAATTTTCCGGTAATTACACCCTGCCGCTGGGAACTTGGTTAATGCTGTGACCTTTGACAACTAGAAAGTGGCGTTGATCGATAATAAATTACTAGTAACTTCATTCAAAGTTTACTTAAAATAGACCTTGTATTTTCGTTCTTCTTCTGTAAAGTACGCATTCAAAAACCAGGGTAACTTTACACAGACAAACTCGGGTCGATTCACGAGATCTACATTATAACATACATTCCACCAACCTACAACTAAAACTACTTTTGGACAGAGAAATATGCAATACTCACGGACATATGAATATATCTGGACCTGCCCTAAGTGATAAAAACGTATTATTTCCCCCTCCCCATGGAGCCGGCTAGAGCTCCGCCTTGGAGCCAGCTGGGCTTACGAAAGCCTCACTTGTATCAAAAAAATGTGACGTCATCATTCTTGTCCTGACCAGCGTAGAGCTAACATCTATACATTTTACCAAATAACACGGCAATATATGAGAGCTTGTGCTATACACCTACCTAGAACATAGCGAATGTGGGCGTTTCTCCAGTGAGCTCGTCACTCGTTACAGGGGTAAGTAAATTATGAAACATTTGTAAAAGTGTCTTAACTAAATACGGCAACAAAATATTGCTATGTGAATAGGGGCGAACCTTTTCAGAGCGAGCATTGGCCTTCGCAAATATGTTATTAACGTGGCAAGCAATTCGCGCTCCCGTGTAAGAAGGTCTATTCATTCAAAGCAGATTTTGCTTTTAAGAACTAAATGGTGATATTATAACGCGAGATGCCTATATATTGTCAGATTGATTTTTTAACGAATCACAGTCATCTTTCCCCTCTTCCCCTCCCATAGTTTGGTTTTACCCCTCATCTGTATCTTCTGGTCTATTGAATTTGGATGTCTATGGCAATACTTCTCAATAAAATTATTTAATTTACTCCCTCTTGCAATAAAAACGATTAGAAAAATAACTGACTTCAAAAGAAGCATAAAAATATGGATTTTGGATATTGGAAGGAAGAATATATGTAGATACAATTTTGCAACCTAACAAAGATTAATTCTGGTATTGTACTTTCTTTTAGATTTAACTTTATAATTTTCTTCTGTAATATTTAACATAGGTATTTACTTATATTTCAAACAAGAAAACTTGTACAATGTGTCCTTAGAACGGGGTACACCAGTAAAGACACATTTTTCAAAAAAAAAAATTGTTGTTACAATTTGGGAGGCCAAGTGGTTCGATATGTTTGATGACTTGTCTTGGCGGTGGATGCATCTGCGTGGCAGGCCCAATCAGAGAGACTGGTTTAGGAAGACTGTTTGACCTCTTCAGAAGGACTCTCTCGGAACATCGCCTTACACCGCAGTGCGAGGATGTACACATTGACTC
This sequence comes from Limnephilus marmoratus, assembly GCA_917880885.1. NCBI lineage: Eukaryota > Metazoa > Arthropoda > Insecta > Trichoptera > Limnephilidae > Limnephilus > Limnephilus marmoratus. The sequence goes on from OU862929.1 coordinate 43,350,533, forward strand.
CCTGATTCCTATCCAAAACATCTTCTCCTTTCTTTCCTCGAAAGAACCTTTACACAGCTTCCCATAAGATGACATTGGTCCTGAAGGGAATAATTTCCTCAGGACTTCCTGTGTGGAGCTAAAAGCGGATTACAAACTTTATATCATGCTGTCGTTGTTTTACCGGTATTACAATGGAAAATGCTCCGAGGAACTAGAGTCATTGATTTAAAATAAAAATATTTCCTTTCAAAGCATCTTCTTAATTTTTTAAAGCTTACCAGTGCGTCGCCTTAGTTCTTAATTGTCCAAACGACCATTTGAAAATTTTACAGGAGGTGAAGGTTTTCTTTCATTATTTCAATGAAACACTATGATAGGTGTATGAGATAAAGGTTTTTTTTGTAAAGGCAAAGATCTCATTAGTTTAAATAATTCTTAGTTAAGTGATTAACTATCCTTTATTATACTTTATTTTTAGTTTTAAAGTGGAGATTGAACAAAAACTTAAATGGTCGTTTGGACAATTAAGAACTGAGGCGGGCCTTAAGTCCCGCCAAATGTTAATAAGTTAGTTAGTTTTAATTAAACGGATTCGACTGAACTTTTATTGTGCGTTGAATATTTGAAATCCTAAAAATTACCATTAAAAAAATCTAGAAATATTTGTTCATAATGTACTGATTTGATAAAAAAAAAATAGTGATTTAAATTTCGCCTTTGGCGCACATTCACTTCAATCCAATTAATCCAAAGCAAGTTCTTATGCACTGAATCAACTTCCAACCTCTTGGTTGTCATACTTTTGGATCCACTGAACAGATATGTTCAAGAAATGTGATCTCTGCCGATTTCAAAGAAAAGTGATGTCGTCAACTCTACTAAGACATTTCAACTCTTAGGTTGGCCTATTATATAGACCTGTAAAATTGTTCAATCTAATAAATAAATAATAAAAAAATCAAAGTGTGCAATTGACAAGCGGTAGAAGTGAAACCTTCAGAAAACTAATGTGGACAAGAATGGGGAGGCTACGAAGCACCGAACAAAGAGGAGACCGATTATTCTATTTGTTTCTCTCGGAGCTAAATCCTATATATGTACTTATGTGTTTGTCTCTTTTGTGGTGTCGCTTTTTCGTTTCGCCGAGTTTCATATCACAACGGTGCTAAAGAGTTTCACTTCAAAAATACAAGTGTGCAGTTCACACGCGGTGGCGTGAAACCTTCAGAAAACTAAAGAAGACAAGAGTAGGGAGGCTACAAAGCACCGAACAAAGATGAGACCGATTATTCTATCTCATTCTCTCGCAGGCTAAATCCTATAGATTTATGTGTTTGTGTTTGTCTCTTAGTGTCACTTTTTCATTTCATCAAGTTTCAAATCATAACGGTGCTAAAGAAGTTTTCACTTAATAAAATCCCGACTTTCGGTAATTTACATTCGGCCGGGGACTCACTAGCCAAGGCCAAGAGTAAGGAAATATCGAGCTTACTTATCCCACAATACTCCATTTTACTATCGGTTTATATCTCCGGTGTTCGCTGCAGTTTCTAAGGGGATAATATGTGTCAAGTACGAGTTTGAAGTGTCGGGAACCGAGTCACGGTGCATCATTATGCAATTTGAGTTGTCAAAGGCTGTTAGCTTTATTTGCTTTGACAGGCCGCGGCTTTACTGCTGCGCGGATATGCATTATGTTTTGACACGATTCATTAAGTCCAAGATACATAACAATGGTAATGTGATAGGTAATGTGACGACCTTCGTGGCAAAGCGGTAAGCTGTTAAACCAACTAAATAATCACCTAGAGAGAATGGACCGGCACGTAACATGGGATAGGCACGCGCTCCTTGCTTCATTAACATTCATACATACTATTCTGTTGTTCTGAGTGATCTCACACCTCAATCTGTCTCTTACCTAGGGATGAATCACATTGAGGAAGATACATTTCCTAATCAAATCCTTGTACTATGTGTACCCGCCTACCATAAAATTATACTTATGCTTTCCCAAACACTTTCCACAATATAAAATTTAAGTTTAGACTAACGAAATTCAATATTCAGACTTACGGAATTCAATAAATACTTCGTTTGTGTGAAAGCACTATCAAACCATAATATCACATATTATTATTAAAATATATACCAGACTTAAAAGGGAATAACCAGACAAAATCGGAAATATGTCATTTTTAAACGACTTCGAAAAGGAGGAGGTTCTCAATTGGACTGTATTTTTTTTATTTTTTTATGTTTGTTACCTCAGAACTTTCGACTGGGTGAACCGATATTGATGATTCTTTTTTTATTTGAAACCTGGTGCTTCCCGTGTGGTCCCATTTTAATTTGGTCCAGTTCTGACAATGGCATCCATGAGAAAATCATATAAGTCTTAAATTTGCATCAAGTGTGTGCGCGACAAATGGACGAATAACTCAATATCACGCCAACCGATTTCGATGATTCTTCTTTTATTGGAAAGGATGTACTTCAAGGGTAGTTTGATGAGAGTTTGGTTAGGTTCTGATTATGGGATCCATGACAAAGTAACGGAACTCTCCAATTCTGAAGAACAAATTTACGATACTCGGCCGAATCTTAATCGAATTAGTTAGTGTACTTCAGATTCACTAAAAATCAAAAAATAAACAAAAATTTTAACAAAACAAAAAAACGACTTCAAAAAATGCACTAAAAAGTAAAAAAATAATTTCGTATTCTTCTACAACTTTATAATCAACTTACCTTTTCTACTCATCAATATGTAGGTACGATTGTTATTTTTGGAGTCGGTGTCAACCAAGGAACCCGCGGCCCTGCGTGTTCACTTGACAGCTCCTCTCCCGCCGACACCGACTCCAAAAATAACAATCGTACCTACATATTGATGAGTAGAAAAGGTAAGTTGATTATAAAGTTGTAGAAGAATACGAAATTATTTTTTTACTTTTTAGTGCAATTTTTGAAGTCGTTTTTTTGTTTTGTTAAATTTTTTGTTTATTTATTAAATAAAATTTTAGACTATTGACTCTTTTCCATAAAAAATTATAAATTGATTTTGAAAAACTGTTCTTTTATCTAAGAACGCTATGTTTTAAATTTTGAAAAAATATATTTATTTTTCGTACAATAAGGTTTTACCGTGGGTCGTTGGCAGATTTGTTAAATTTTCAAACCAAATTTTGTATTATGGAACTCACATTTCAAATTACATAATCAATCATGCAGTAAAATAAATCAATAAATTTTCTCGGAAAGCTATGTTTCAGAATTTTAATTTTAGTTTAAATAAAATCATTTTAAAAAGATCCGCACACGCATTTTGTGATGAAAATACTTATTTATGGTCTTCCAAATATTAAAGTTTTTTTTACATTCTTATTTTGTTTAGACATTATTGAAAAAATATAAATACTTAATTATGATAAAAAAATAATTACAAAAGTACATAATTTTAATAGTTTTATCATCACGCCTTTCAGCATTTTTGAATGTAGGTATAAATTAAAGCAAATTTTGAATGAAATAAAATCGATATTGAGTTATAGTCCGAATGATCCAAAAGGAGGTGTAGAGTGCGTGAGCAGGAACCTAAGCGATTCTTTCAGGACTTGTTTAGGGTGCTTAGGGTGTAAACATACTAAAAGTCCTGACGTCTAGGTGGTGAGCTAGGGGGGGGGAGGGGGGGGGGGGGAAGGGCCCGATTTTCGGGTTTCCGTTTGTATCTCAAAAACAGTGCGTCGCAGAGGAAAACTTTTTTAGAATAAGTAAAAGCTCATAAAATTATCTACAACTTTTATTCTATACGTAATTTTGGAAATCCCAACCTTTTTTGAGTTATACGCTCCACAAATGTCAATATTTTCGAAAAAAATCATTTTACCTCACATTTTTCATCAAACATTCCTTCATATCGTCTAAAATATTCATCCAAGAAAGAAATTCATTTGAAAAAAGTTGTAAATAATTTAATTAACTTTTAGAACATATATACATATGTAAATAAACCTCCAACCAGTAAATATTTACAGCAATTTTAAGTTTTTTCGTAAAATGTCATTTTCAGAAAGAGCTGTTTTTTCTTACCAAATTATTAAGACGGGTTTTTTGTTCATGGGAAATTCCTTATTAATTTTTGCACGCAAGCAAGCAGGTAAGTTGTTCTCGAACAGATGATTAGTGGAATTCATTTTATAATCATTATTACTGTGATGGGTGATTAGGTTAGTCGTCGGAGATGCTACAATAACGTGCTACGATGCTGTTCGAGTTGGTGAAAAGGCAATGAATGCGATAGTGGGCTTGATATTCTCAGACATCAAGTTGTCCCGCAAAGTTCGGGCATTCCCAATGTCTTCTGTCAGCTCGTCGATAAAAATTCACGATGAAAAGGTTGCAGTTGACCCAACATTGCTGTTTCAGCGGATGTGTATAAGCAAACGATCAGATGAGGATTTGATGAAATTCTTTGAGTATTGGAACTCATACTCTGCGACGCACCGTTTTTGAGATATAAACGGAAACCCGAAAATCGGGACCTTCACCCCCCCCCCCCTCCCCCCTAGCTCACCACCTAGACGTCAGAACTTTTAGTATGTTCACACCCTAAGCACCCTAAACAAGTCCTGAAAAAATCGCTTAGGTTCCTGCTCACGCACTCTACAACTCCTTCCTTTACTGGACTATTAGTATTTTAAAAAGCTGTAACGGAGAATTTTTTTTTTCATTGGAACCGCCCTGTACGATCGTAAGAACATCATTCGACGAAATATGAATTCTCGGCCGCTGGCTGGTTAATGACCCTCAAATAACAGCATATCGAATAACGTGTATGTATTACCAATTATGTCCTCAGCGTGTAAACTGTACCTAAATTTCTCTAATGAACAATAATAACAATAATCTTAAGTGACTTCCATGGTAAGTAGGGTCCTATATATTTTCTGTCTGTATAGAATATAAATAAAACAATATGTATACATTTTAATGCAGCCTCACGTCCATTCATCAAATGGATGTGACGCTGCTAGATATAGTTTTGTATTACCAATCGAAGAAGCATAACTACACTGCGCACAAGAAATGGCAATCTGTCTGTACCAACGGATTATCAGTCAGTCCCGAGTCCCGACCGCCCTTTTTTGCACAGAATCGAGTAGATTTATCAAATATTTTGGCGCTCCAGCCCTGAGGGGGCTCCCAAATTCAACTTTTTATGTTTTCTTTGTACGCTTGTTTAACTGGTCTGTTAGTGATATTTTTTTGTTGTTGAAATTTGTTTTTTTGGTCAAAAATGTAGTTTAGTAGTGTTTTAAGGTATAATTGGCGTATATCTAGTACGTCACAACTGTTGAATAGATGGTCTGTGTCAGACAGTCTACGTTTTCAAGCAATACGACCTTAAAGATTGTTTTCTGCGCGATTTCTGTGTAATCGATAGCCAAGTTTGTTACTCCTCCCCAAGCAATTATTCCATATTCAAAGTGCAAAATATATTGTTTTCATTTGTTTTATTTTATATTCATGTTTCTTATGTTAAGAAAAATGTGTATTGTTTTACATAGATATAACAGACGATATTTTTTTCTGGATTTTAATAGTGGTTTTTAACAGAGCAGTTCTGAGAGTAGTTATTTACCACTCTGGATAATATTGTAAAGAATAAAATACAGGAGTTAAGATTATGAACGCATCTCGCATCGTATAATGGAGGCCGCCGTAATCGCGTGCAGCACCTATTCGTATTATGAGATCCTATTTTCACGTGATTACATCATGTTCAGTACAAATTAATGCAAAATTGAAGTCGCTCTAGATAGCTTATAACTTCACTGATTTTAACTACATTAATAGTTAACGCCAGCCTAATCAAGACTCGATCTTCGCTGGGAAATGGATTATTTATCAATCATGTTCTACTCATAATTAGGTCGACGTAATAATCTAAAATTTAAGACAGCCGTTTTCCAAAATTTCGCGAAACGACTGACGACGACAACCAAATATATAAGATATAATAATACCTAAATAAAATCGTAAAAAATCACGTTTTGTATAACCCCCATTTTTCTCCTCCACTTTTTTTAACATCGGTATGAATTTTTAATATTTTTATTTATTTTTTATTTTTTTACATCAGCTCCACCCAGGAAGCAGGAGGTTCTGAGGAAAATAATTTCCCTCGGGGTCTATGTCATCTTTCGGGATGCTGTGTGAAGGGTATTTTTAGGAAAAGAAGGAGAGGAAATTCTGTGGGTAGGAATCTGGTGGTCAGTTTGTCCAGGAGTGATGGACATATTAATCCATCCCTTCCACTCCGGCGCAAGGCGATGTTCCGAGAGTACGGCCTGGAGAAGACAAAGGGACTCCCACAATCATTTTATTTAAAAATTCAATAATATTTTATTTACAAAAACAATTTCTGATATGTAATTAATAATACGCGTGATAGCTGTTTCGCCTTCTGAAGGCACTATCAGACTTCAGAAGGCGAAACAGCTATCGCACGTAATAATAACTACATAGAAGAGCTTGTTCATAAATAAACGGTTTTTGTAAATTAAAAACAGTTTATTTTTATAAATTAAATTTTCATAAATAAAAAACAAAACACTGCGCGTCGTCCTAACCGTCAGTTGGTAGCTTAAAACGGAATCGTACTAAACGGATACGTTTTCCTACTAAAACCTATGAAACCTAAATTGAGTTTACATTGTCGTCGCTAAAACGGTAAGTCGTTATAGCCGAATTCTACTGTAATAATATTATTGAATATACAAAAGTAATTACAATTAAAATGGAGATCTGCAAATTAAACTTGATAACAATAAAAAAAAACTGAATAAGATGAAAATATTCTATGTCTGTACGTTTTTTTTTTTAATATATTGTCTAGTTTGTGTACCGAACGTGTTTGTTGTTAGTGTTTAAACCAGATAATTTTAACTTTTTTTTAGGGTTTTAACTCCTATAAAAAGATGTAATGCTAAAAAAGCAAAACGTACCGACAAGCTAGTGGTCGATATCTATGTATATTATTAACTCCTATAAAAAGATGTAATGCTAAAAAAGCAAAACGTACCGACAAGCTAGTGGTCGATATCTATGTATATTATTAACTCCTATAAAAAGATGTAATGCTAAAAAAGCAAAACGTACCGACAAGCTAGTGGTCGATATCTATGTATATTACATTAAAAAAATGTTTGCACTAGTGTCAAAATCCAGAGATGAATTGGGGAATACGTTCATAATATTAAAGACTAGCTGGTACTCGGCATGCGTTGCAATTCCATTCAAAGAAATAAATTGATTTTCCCTGCATGTCCTTTCCCGCGCGTCCCCGTTCCCTTCCACCTTCCCCGCCTTCCCCCTCCCTCGTCTCTACCCTCTCCGCGAAACTCACCTTCCCCCTGCCTTTCCACCCTGTCGCTAAAATATATGAAATACACACATATTCATTTTTACAAATTTCATAACGCCAAAGCTTACCATTATATACAACCTATGTTACTCGCTGATGATGTAGCTTTCATTTGGTGAAAGAATTTTTAAAATCGGTTTAGTGATTTAGGCATGAAAGCGTAACAAACAAACACACGCATTTATAATATTAGTATTTTTACCGTCCCATCCCATATACAATCCCGTTAAACCGCAATAAAGCAGTTTATCAACAGGATGTTAATGTTCAGTTACAATTTAAACATACATACATAATATTATTACTATAACTATACAGATCATTTATTTATTTATTTTATTTATTTATTTAACGCCCAAAGGGCTTTTACATTTTGGTAGTACAAATAATTCATGACAGATTATTTTTAAACGTATACAGAAATAATAAAAAAAAAGTTTGATAAAAAAGCACACAAGTCATAAAAATACAAAAATACAACGATTTCATAGGTTTTCAGAAAAACAGATATGTTTAGGAATAGTTTTGGAATAAGTTTTTTACAAGATCAACAAAATTCGCCAAGTTTATGCTAAATATGTCAATATCACCTAAGTACTGATTTCCCATAGTGTGAAATCGTTGTATCGGAGAGTGGGCAATGTAGTTCCGCTTATGAATGCTACAGTAGAATAGTGTATTTTGTCGTGTAGTTACTGTCGGTATTCTTAAGTTTATGAGTTGCAGTAGTTCGCAACAGTCAAATTTAGAGTTAAGTATTTTGAATAAAAATGTTAAGTCGTTTATTTTATGTCTGTCTTCTAGTGTGTGTGTATTTTTAGAATATTTAATAATAAATTATATTTCAAGTCTTCTTGTGGGATATTTAATTTAAAATTTATAAAACGAAGAATTTTTTTTTGTATTCGCTCAATGTTATTAATGTGAATTTTGTAAGATGGAGACCAAACTACTGAGTTATATTCCATTAGGCTTCTAACTAGAGATACATATAATAATTTAATGACTTGTATGGAATTAAAGTTTTTGGTTGTTCTTAATACGAAGCCTTAACAAAACAATTAACACATATGAATTAATATAAACTATCTCTATTTAGTAGCCATTGTTTCAGCATTTTTCTGAATCTATTTGTAGAATCACAATTTTTTATATTAATTGGTAACATGTTAAATATTTTTGGCACGTTATATTCCAGGGTTCGCCGTCCGTAGTTATTATTATATTTTGGAACAAGCATTCCTTCATTCTTTGTGAACCTTGTATTATGTTTATGTTCTACTTTCCTCTTATAATTAGACTCAGACATATGCTGAATCAATATTTTGTACCATAATAAAACTAAAATTAATCATTTCAACGCATTAGATAAGGATTAATAATAATTAATCGTCGCCATCAAAAAACGGTTCCATTGTGTTCGGGAGGAACCTTTTTTGGTTCCGTCGAGTGGGTGTACAACGGAACCACGATTAAACAACGACTAAGCATGATTAATGCCCTCTGATGCGTGACAAGTGTTTCGCCCTAATACTACAAGCCTAGAAACAGAGCATCTGCAATCACTACAATACAACTATATCTCCCATTATGAACAAGAGGAGAGATGGCCAACTCTGTGACAGCGAGCGAGGCTGTATTCATTGTTAAGAGCGTTTAACCAGCCAGCGGCCGAAAATCCACATTTCGTCGAAAGTTATTCTTACGAACGTGCAGGGCGGTTACAATGAGAAAGATTAATTATTCTCCGTACCAGCTTTTAAAAATTATAACTCAACATTGATTTTATTTCATTCCAAATTTGCTGTAATTATTGTTTGATTATAAGTATTTATCATTTTTCAATAATCTCTAAGTTAAATTAGAATGTAAAAAATCTGAAATATATTAGTTTGTAAGTTCGCAAATAAGTATACAAACGGACCAATTTTCGTCAAGAAACACATGTAGATACGTATATATTTTTAAATGATTTTATTTAAACTAAAATTAAAATTCAAAAACATGCGATACCCAGATAATGTATTGATTTATTTTACTGCATGATTATATGATTTGAAATGGGTGTGGTATAATCTTTTCTGAAAATTTAACAAATCTGACAACGACCTACTGTATAACCTTATTATACTAAAAATAAACATTTTTTCTCAAAATTTAAAACATGCACATGCTAGATAAAAGAACAATCTTTCGAAAACCATTTATAATTTTTTGTGGAAAAGAGTCAATAGTGATTTAAAAATGACATAGGTATTTCTGGTTTTCTCTGGTAATACCCTCTTAAGATAATTTTTTTTAAAGCAAGACAAACATACCCGGGATGCGAATAAAGAAATCTCCTACTACCACCACAGTAAATAACGTGCTCGTATTATGAGATCATAAACTAATGATTAACGACAAGAATCTAGCATATTTGTATACATTTTTCACAATATTTATGGCAACTTTTCAGCACGTTGTCATCAAGGTTTGTAGAACATGCGTTTAACAAGGTTAGCCCATGCAGGCCTTTTTCGAAAAAAAAAACTAGTCGTGCCGCTTTCAAAATTTCGAAGGCGTGACGTAGCTTGAAGTAAAACACTGGCATAATATGTATAACTGGCTAATTCAAATCTCCCAGTGGAACATGAACTTCAAGCTACTCGCACGTCCCGAATTTTAAGCCAATCATTACATAGCCCCCTCGATGAGCAAACCTTGTTAAACGTATTTTCTATGAGCCCTGCGTTGTCATAGTAAAATAAATTTGAAGATAGAATTTTTTACATTAAAACTGGTATAATTTGAAGTTATAAGTTGAAGAGAGAGGTAAATATATTACGAATCGTCACGAGACGTCGCGTATTTACCGAGCGCACAAGCGCAGCCGAAACATCCCGATTGGATAACGCGTCGGGTATTTACGAACGTGCGTCACGATTGGGATAGTTGACGTTCGAGTAAAGTCTTTCAATGCTAACGAAGAATTTCTCGAAGTAAGACAAAATAATTACATACCCAAAGCTCTTTGGAAAAAGCTCACCAAGACGAAGCCTTCTCCATTTGAATCCACTGTGTAGTTGTTTTTATGTAGATTTTTTTTTACCTGCAAACAAACGAAAATATTTTATTAAAAATTATAATGAAGTAATGAAAATATAAATTGAAATAAACTAGTAGATAATAATTATAAAAGTTTCACTAATTACAAAACTCGGATGAAATCGTGAAGTAATTAATACCCAGTAGTTATTCTTTATTAATTATCAAAATCCTTTATCGATTTAATGAAAATAAAAAATGGTAAAATTATCAGTGTGTTTTGGAGAACACAAAATGTTTCATTAATGCTAAAAATTTGTTTGTTAAAATTAGTTGGTTAACAAACTGATCGAAATCAATTTTCAAAATATCAATATGGAAATTTACGAGTATGTAATATGGACTCAAGATTATAAAAACATGTTCAGAGTTGTTATGTGTTTAAACTTCCAATATTAGACAACTTGAGATGTGTTTGGTTTCTCCAATAAGTTTAAGTTTCGACTGGTTACTGGTTTGTTTATTTGGTTATCGTGAAAATTTAGAATGTTATATTAGACTGGACACCTGGACAGACATTTTTGCCTAAATTATAAATAGTTCTAACGCTCCGGCGAATGGCTTCGGCCATCATCGCAGCCGTTCAAGCCTGATACACGAGGGACGATAGATGGTACTCTTCTGATAATTAACTCAGCTGCCATCTGTTGGATTATTTTAAACTAACCTATCGACATCTATTGAAAGAAGCTAAAACTACACGGATAATCAACAATTGTACAAGAGTAAAAAATTCGGCGATAGATGGTAGTCTTCTGATAATTAACTCAGCTGCCAAAATTACGGCGATAGATGGTGCTCTTCTGATTGTTAACTCAGCTGCTATCTATTGGAATACGGCAGAAGTTCTATTTTGAACTAACCTACCGACATCTATTGGAATAAGCTGAAACTACATGGATAATCAACAATTGTACAAGTGTCAAAAATTCGGCGATTACTGCAATAAATGGAACTCTTCTGATAATTAACTCAGCTGCCATCTATTGGAATACAGCAGAAGTTCTATTTTAAACTAACCTATCGACATCTATTGGAAGAAGCTGAAACTACATGAATAATCAATGCATTACAAGAGTCAAAAATTCGTTCTCACATGCTGAAAATTTGTCATCATGACCATTTGTTCAAAGTAAAGGTAGAGTATCCCTACCCCATATAGGTACTTAACAGTCTACAGCCTGTCATCCCCACGCCACAGTACGATAAGGGTAAGTCCGGTTCCAAATCCTCTTCATCTGTCCTCCCCACCCCACGAGGAAATGGAATTGCCGGTCAGTCACCGGCGACTGCTTTCCGAAGGCTTTTGAGATGATGGGTTTCAGATGGTAGTGAAATCAAGGTGGAGATTGTTTATTAAGGGTTTGAAAATGCTCTTCATAATGTCTTACAGAACATGTTTTCCGTTAATCAGAATTTGAAGCCGTCTTTCGGAGGATAAAATAGTTTTATTTGATTGTAATTAGAAACACCGGTTTGTTTACTAATCATTTGTGTTTATTCACAATAAGGAACTCCAGTGAAAAATAGTATGGCTTTAAAAAAATATGTTCATATAGACCAATATAGGCTTGTTGAAAAAGTATCGATATATCGATATTTTTAATTCAACACATCGATATTTTTAGCCGATATATTTTGATTCGATATATCGATACAAAATATCCAATATCGAAAATTGTATCAAAAACGATATTTTTTATTTATTTATGTAACTAAAGTGACTAGAATCCAAAACCGTATAGGAACGAACGGAAAGTAACTGTATTGGGTCATGACATCTGGCGGTTGAATTTTTAACTATTTATTAATAGTTTATTTTTGGCTTTACATTAGTATTTGTGATCACTAATACTATCTCATACGTGAAGGTACATACATAGAAATGTATGCTATTTTTCGCCATTTTTTTCCGCCACTCCTATGTATGTGTTGGTTCCTAATTGTCCATGATTATTGACTATATTTTTGACATATTAATACGCCAATAGAATGTTACAAAGTTTGTATGCGTCTCAGTTTACATATAAGTTAGAAGACAGCTTTTTAGTTTTTGATATTTTTGTAATTATTACCTAATAATAATGAATACTGATAAAAATACCTTAATTTTTATTGAGATTTTTGTACATTAAAATAATGCACATTGTATATAAAAATTACTATTGATAATATCGAGCTGAATACACTATTATTTAAAAAACACAAAATCTTTTGAAAATTTTACCGATATTTCGATACATCGATATTTTTTCCTCGATATATCGACGTCGATATTGATATTTTCATAAATATCGATACATTGATATATCGATATTTTTTTTCACTTTCGACATCCCTAGACCAATAAACGCTGATTCTGAATAAATAAGTTTTATTTAATAATATTATATAATAATGCAGAGATTTTAAAAAATTATTAAAAAGTTTATTTATAATCGAGTCCTAGAAATAAAGTCATTGTATGGGAATGTAGGTATGACACAAGCCATCGTATTAATTTATTCGTTTATTTACATACTGTTTATAGAGATTTAGTTGTTGTGTTTATTGAAACATTATTTAGGCCTAAATAATTCAGTTTCAAAAATAAAGGTACCAATCTCTTATTAGTTTATCTCCATTATTGAAAATATTCAAAAACTAGCGCATAAAAAAATAGTAATGCTACTCTAGGGAGAATACTTCGAACACCGAATTTCAAAATGGCGGCAGTTATCAGCTGATTGCCCGATCTTATAGTAACTTTTCAGGAGTGATGACACACGATTTACTACACTTACGGTGGTTTTCGAGGGAACTTGAAAAATTAAAACTTTGACATTTATTTTAACTATTAAAACTAACTCTTATAAAAAAATGCAGTTATTTAAGTTAGAAGGTCATTATTCATTAAAAAAAATGGACTGGAGTTCTCTATTGCGAATATTCTCGATCTGAGCCGAAATGAAATTTTACAAGAGTTAACCGAACAATATATTTAAATGAAACAATGAACTGTGATTAAATATAGTGACTTACAAAAAGATACGATGTCACATCAGTGGAATTATATTAAGATCACAACGTTGATCATCCAGTTGATTACTAAGACATCTCCAAAAACTAAGTTGTGAGAAAATTAGGGAAGCAGTAGTCGAATGCTTACGGTAATCAAATATTATTAACATTTGTCTGTGTTTTAAATATTAAATAATCTATAAAATAACACCGGGGGGCATATCGAGCGGGATGGTAGTACGACATTTTGAAATATCCTACTAAACATTTTGATTAATTCACTATTGAAGTGAAACTTCTTTAGCGCCGTTAGTGATTTGAAATTCGGATGAAACGGAAATGCGTAACAAATTTATTATTTGGCGGGTCCTTGGTTATAATGCAATGCGGTAAATTCGCGCGAGCGGGCCTTCAATAGCGCAGTGGAAAGGCGCCTGACAAATCTCAGCGGCCAGAGAGAAAGTCTACGAAATCGAATCTAATCGAATATCCAATCTTCAAAGCACTTTTAAATAAATACGCAAAAGAAAGGAAAGCGACATCTAGCGACTTTCTAGTTTTACTTCTACCGCGTGTGAAATACACACTCCGATTTTTTTCTGTATAATATAATTGATTTGGTGGTGTTTATTAATAATCTGAGTATTGTACCAGATAGAGGGTACATTTTCACATATAACTGCGTTTCACACTCAACTGAAATTTTGATTTTTAGGAGATGTTTGACTAATCAACTGGACGATCGATATGAGCTTTGGAGAACTGACATGTAACTACATTTTTTTTATATGATCTCCGTACATGAGGCCCTGAGGAAAATAATTTCCCTCAGAGCCTATGTCATCTTTAGGGATGCTGTGTGGAGGGTTTTTTAAGGAAAGTATGGAGAGGGGAGTTCTGGGAAGGAAGAGGGTTTAAAGGGTGGGTAGGAATCTGGGGTTCAGTGTGACCTAGACAAACCTCACCCCGTGAACCCGGGCACCCCTGCTAAATCACCAAACGTAGCGAACCACTTGGGGTGACCTGTGGCAGAGGTGTTGGTTATCCAATAAAGGTTCCCTAGGCGGCGGTACCAATTTCCGCCTCCCAAACATTCATTTAACAGTTAAAAAGATATAAATAACATTACATTCAATTAAATGTAAAAGTTTTGTACGAATCTAATAAATTAGTAAACATGAAACTAAACCTATTTTTATGAGTAAGAAATCTATCACATTATAAAAGTAGAAAAACTTCCCGCTTTATCAAAAATTTTCAAAAATATTGTATTTTATCCACGAAAACACTAGAAAATTAAATTAAAAATACACACCGTACAGACAACATGCAACAAATCCCAGCCATAACTTTACAAACCCAAGTCGATGTAGAATTTCAAACATAGTGTGTCCGTGTTCATTGATTGGTTTCCTCGGAGCGCGGTTCGAGTCCTGAATTGCTAATTTGCTAAAAGAACCAAGAACCAAAGGTCCTGGAACATCCCTTTCCCTTACAACTTCTAAATCAATCTATGAGGTTAGACTTCCCCCGGCACTTGCGAGGACCCTTGTGGAATCTCAATGCGTTAGAACCTTCGTGAAAAGTTTGCGCCTCTGACGTAGTGCTGTGGGAAAAGCCGACGTAATGGAAACATCGAAGTTAATTTTGTTTTTGAACTTGAAAAGTCGAATGTCATGAAGAAAAGCTGAAATTTCTACGGAAGTTCGGATGATTGCTTTTTGGTTAATGTTATAATATAGAAAATCTACACATATAAGTAAGGAAAAGTGTGTGTGAGTTTTTTTTAAATACAAAGTATGTTACCTGTATCTATATAATAAAATTAAATAGAGCCTAATAATCTCTACATATTATAAATCAAAGTCCTCCGCCTCGTCTGTATGTCTGTCTCTTCGCGATAAACTCAAAAGCTCTGAACGGATTTTCATGCGGTTTTCACCAATAGATAGAGTGATTCATGAGGAAGGTTTAGGTACATAATTTGTAAAGGTTTTATGTAAATTTGTTGAAATATATAATATATTAAGGAGAATGATTTGATTTCTTTGGCAAATTAATAAACGCGGTGTGAGTTAAAAGGTTGGGTAACCATCGAGTATTAGGCGTTGTGTTTGGTTAGCCACAGCAATGCGTGGCCGAGTCAGCTAGTTATTTGTTAAATTATTTTTGATTACCGTGCTATACGTACAGTTGGTTTGAAATCCCCCTTGCAATATTGCAATTTAAAAATGGCAATGAGGAAGCAATTCCTGACACATAATAATGTGTCACTTAATAGCGACTGTATTCATATCAACTGATTGTTAAACATCAAAAAACTGATGAGAAACAGCTAAAAAATCTCCTCATAAGAAATGAACACTATATTTTAAACAGTTCGATGAACAGGTAAATCATTTATTGTGATTAATTTTTGTTTTATTGTGCCTACTTTAACTAACATTTCCATGTTCAGTCCATCTCATTTGCGGGCGACCTGCGCTTCTTTTGCCCAAAGCAAGGTCAGCTAAGGACCCAATGGTTTTGCATAACTCTTAAATTGACTTACTTCACTGAGGAAGCTATTCCCATTGCCTGGTTTCTGCGAAATATCTAGCCAGTTCTAATCTGGCTGCGCCGAGGTATAAATTTAATAAAGCACCTTCTAAAATACATTGCACATAACCCAAGTGCATTATCTTCGATTGCAAGTAATCCTCATGCATCGTTGGATTTATCGGTGTTTGTATGCAAATGGATTGAGGACACTGTACTGGACTGGGGGAAAGGCATATAGGCCTAAATGCTGTTTGATAATTATATGCAACACATTAAATATGTTAAAAAATTCGACTCAACTTCAGCAGATTGCTTACTTATTCACTATTATTATTCGTTCAATTTGGGAAAATTCATTAAATTCAGTTGATATTTCGTCTATACCCTTCCCATACCCGTCTATACCCTACCCATACCCGTCTATACTCTACCCATACCCGTCTATACCCTACCGATACCCGTCTATACTCTACCCATACCCGTCTATACCCTACCCATACCCGTCTATACCCTACCCATACCCGTCTATACTCTACCCATACCCGTCTATACCCTACCCATACCCGTCTATACTCTACCCATACCCGTCTATACCCTACCCATACCCATCTATACCCTACCCATACCCGTCTATACTCTGCCCATACCCGTCTATACCCTACCCATACCCGCCTCACGGGGCATCATTTATTGGATAACCAACACCTCTGCCATAGGTCGCCCAAAGTCGTTCGCCACGTTTAGCGACTCATTAGCAATGCTCGGGTTTGTGGGCTGAGGTTTGTCTCGGTCTCGATGGCACATGCATTTGCCTACCTACTGCGTGGTGGGCCGGATCGGGAGGACTGGTTGAAGGAAGCCTTTTGACCTCTCCAGTACCATCGCCTTGTACCGCAGTGTTAGAGATGGATTCATACATCGTCACTTATGGACACACAGATTCCTACCCACCTCTCTCATAACCTTTTCCTTCCCATAACTTCCTCTCCTTCCTTTCCTTAAAAATATCTTCCACACAGCACCCCCTAGAATGATATAGCCATAAAAAAAATATATTTTCCTGTGTGGAGCTAAAGTAAATAAAATCTAATTAATAATGTTCGTAAATTTAGCGTAAAAAAATGTGCTGTAAAAGAATCCCGTTTAGATAATAATTTTCTTCTCATTTAGCAGTATAATTTGGTGACAAGTGTCGAATACAAATGCAGAAATCTCCACTAATCTTAAAATGTGAATGGTAGAAGAAGTCGGGGACGCCCGAGGAAGACATGGCACGATCATTTGAATCAGATACTTGAGACGGGCCATGTCAAAAGTCAGAATAATAGAAGAGTGTGTATGAGACGATGTATGAATGTGAGTGAGGCAAAAAGTGTGTGCCAAGACCTAGTTGTTGGCGGTCCGTCCTCTCTGGGGAAACGGCGTGATGGGTGATTAGTTAGTTAATCCACAAATCTTACCACGACCAGGAAATTTGGAATAAATCTCGACCCCACATATGTTGGCAAAATTTTTATATTGAAAAATATTAAACAAACTATTGTTTGTATGGAGTCTTTTAACGTAAGCAAAACGAATTATTTAAATGCTCCATAGCTTATGATGAAATGATAATACAACTAAAAAGTTGTTCTTTGAGCAACAGAAAATAAAAATAAACTTAAAAAGACAGAAGATACAAGAACTATGATATCACGTACTTACAACACGTCTCCCGCTGGGACTAGTATAGGCAACTATGCTCTATAAAGAATACACTTTCAATAGAAATAAACATAATATCCAATCAAAAATTTGCCTATATGCCCTTCGTCAAGCAATGTCCTCGTTTACAGTCCGGAATGCAGCTCCGTGGTGCATTTCATCGTACAGTGGTGTACTGTGTACGACCGGCCGTTACCGGCGGAATAGGCAGCCGGCAACCAGCCAACCGGCAACCAGCAAACCGGCAACCGGCAACTGGCAACCTATTCGCTGCTATCTTCAGGAAGACGAGATATATTGATACAGACGCCAATGATATTCGGAGCGATTGGACGGAAAATTGCACAAGGGAGCAGCCGAGAGAAATCTCTCTTATATACTGGTTTTATTAAATTTACAACACGTAATTTTTTTATTATTTAAGATTGTTATCATTTGACGAATGTCACTAAAACTCGCAAGGTTGCTTTAATTAATTTGTACAATTTGTCTTAAAAAAAAACGTGCAAACCGCACTTGTGTCCCAACTGTTCCCAACCGTCTAAAGACAGTGAGACTATGGCACCCTTTTTGGTTTATGTTGTAAGGCTGGCGGTGGGCAAGTATCTGGCTATTAAGATCTGGTCATCGAAAACGCAATTTTTAATTCTAAACGACGACCTCTCACCAGGGCGAAACTGAGAATATCTTTCACTTACTGCCTCACGTAAACCTGCCACAAATATTCAATTACATATTACTACCTGAAGTCCCCGGCGATGCCCTGGCTTTACACAGAGTTTTCGAAATCAAATGTAGACAGTGACCTTCCTCTTGTTTTGAAGGTCACATGTGCAAAAATTCATCAACCTCGGCATAAAACAGTAGATTTGTGTACAAATCAAATCCAAACCGCACGCTTGCCAGCCCGCTCGTCCACCACATACGAACCTTTATACATTTCAACCAATTTAAACAAAACCTTGACAAATTATAAACCTAAATCATCCTCATAAATCACTCATCTGTTAGTGAAAACGGCATGAAAATCCGTTCAGTAGTTTTTGAGTTTAGCGCGAACAAACAAGACAGACAGGCGCGGCGGAGGATATTTTATAATATATAGAAATTTTTAATTAATTAATAGTTAAACAACACAAATCAATGAAATAAAATTTACTTGCGCACGCTGTGATTTAAAATACCGGATTGCTAGTAGAGAATACGAATAAATAATTTTATTTATGAAGCGTAACTTGCAAAAAGTGTTTTTTTCCTAAAATAATTCAATTAGCGCCATCTACGAACAAGCTAACGAACAAACTATACATCTAACTAACTAACCATCACGCCGTTTGCCGTTACACCCCTTGCCTGATTCACATTCATATATAATATTCTCTTATTCTGACTCTTGGGGCCATCTGATTTCACTTTATCGTGCCATGTCTTCCTCGGGCGTCTCCGACTTCTTATACCATTACCATTCATATATTCTCCTTACACTCCTTTCATCGAGTTTTCTTTACGAACCAGCATTTTATTTTATGAAAGGTAATGCGCGTTTTTCGTTTTCAGCTAGTCACCGGGACAAAGTAACCGAGACAGAGCAATGACGTCGTATGTCATAATATGTAATATATAGCCACTTGATACAACATGTATTACCGTCAATCTTTTGATATCCGGAGAGTTACCAAATATTCACAAATTCGTAGCAGTTATACCTAGCGGGAGACGTCCCCGTCCGACCTGCTGACGGAAGTAGCGACATTTTGTGTCGAATTCTTGAATTCGAAACCGAATTATAACAGTAGCTTTGTGTGAAATTCCACGTTCACAGATGTTATTTGTGGCGCGGCGCGTTTGGCGTGGCGTCCGACATGCAATCGTAGCTGGGTTAACCACGCAGACGCTACGGTATTAATAATAATAATACATTATTGTCTTTACAGGATGTCTGTATTATTTTTGTCCCATTTTTTGTTAGGTTAGGTTAGGTTAGGTTAAGTTTTAGTAGATATCATTTTGGGGAATGTGTTATAGTGATCCGTAGGATATTTTGTCGCGGGATGAAAACGCGTGGAACCGTTTATGAATAATTTAAAGATTACCCAAAATAGAATATTGAGTAGTTATTTTAATGTTCTGTTTAGCCAAACAATTCTAGGACCAATAACAAACAGCGCCAGACACATTTCGACAAAGAGGCGCCCTCCCACTGCTTTGAACTCTCAATATCGCAAAATTGCAATAATAACAATCTTGATAATATTATTTCCATTCTCTAATAAATTTTCCCGATAAGTTGCCCCCGCTACACCCCGGCTACTGCTGGCATTATTCGCGATCCGAGAAGTAGTTTACTTGGACGAGGGCCAAGGTGTTTGGTGCATTTTTGCGAAATGTCAGAGTGTTAAAGAATAATTCATCCGAAATTATGAATGGGGCTAGATTTTGGACGGTTTTGAGGTTAACACGCCATTATCCCCACGCGATCCGGAAATTGCTCGAGAAACTTGAACGAAATGTATCTCACTTTATTGATATAATAGTTTGAATTGCAGACGTTGTTAGGCGTCCTCACATTTTAAACTATGTGACTAATAGAATTAAACTGTGTCAATTTTTTTTCAAATTGGAATATTTTTTTTTAATAACTTTGAAGGTTACATCCATCAATGTACTGTAAATCATTGAAGAAGAAGATAGTACTTATAAAACTAAACGAAACATGAACCAGAACAAGACTCAGAAAATAAAAAAGTAAATTTATTATTTACTAGCTACAGCTGGTAGCCGGCATGCGTGGCCTTGCCGTTTAATAAAGAAATTGTTTTTCCCTGCGTGTCCTTTCCCATTCGTCCCCTTCCCCTCCGCCTCCCTTTCTTCTCCCGCGTCCCCTTCTCTTGCGTTCCCACTCCGCCTCCTCCACTTCCCTCTCCCCACTCCACTCCCCCCTTCCCCCGTCCCGCGAACCCCGCGCCTGATTTCCCCTCCCCCTCACAGGTTCCCCTCCCCACTCCCGCTTTCCGTAAATTCAGTCCCGGTACATTAAGTTTTCAATCAGCTTGCGTGCCACCTATTGCAATTTTTTTAATGCCAGAGCTCACTAGTAGTTTTATACAAACCTTCTCCTTACAATAAGGAACACAAAAAAAAAAGAATTATCCAATTTGGTGTAGTTGTAGAAGTTATGCGCGAACATCATTTCAGCGATTCATTTTTATTTATATAGTATATAGATAGTAGTACTGGGCGTTGACGATAATTCCATCCAAAGCCAACGTCGTTATCGTTGGCGATTTTCAACTGTTGAAAATAACTGTTGAAAATAACGTCGACGTTGACGATACTAACGATACTAACAAAAAAAAACAAACAAAAAATAGATCAAAATCGTATTAAGGAATCCCTTTTAACGGGTGGTTCTCCGGATCATTGATGTATTATTATTATCTCTATGCCCCACGCCCCACACACGTAATAATAATCCTATAACAACGTTGAAAGTTGAAACTGTTGGAAGACGTTGGTTTCGGTGTTGAAAATATTACCCAGTTGAAATATTAAAAGACGTTGAAGATATATTTTGCTTGTCGTTGATAAATTTGACTGTCCCCTGGCGCTGCGTATCGGCCGTATTGGATGAGAAAATAAAAAAAACGTGCAGTAGGTACATACATTACCAAAAGACCATTTCAAATTAGGTATAATATCGTTCACGAAATAAAATACTTCGGAATATAGTATAATATAATAGATCTCCAAAGTAACCTAAACAAATAACAAAATGACGGCGCACGTCAAACAATTAATTAGCAACGCTTTGCTTTTCGTCTGGACAATAAACGTATAATAAATAATTTCATAACGCCAGAGCTTACCAATATGTATATGGCCTATAGTACTCGCAAATAATTAAGCTTTCTATTAGTGGAGGAATTTTTAAAATCCATTCAGTAGTTTTTGCGTGAAAGAGTAACAAACATACATACATCCATTTTAATAGGAAATAGGATTAATAGGATATGATAGGATTAATTTCTGAAACGGTATTAACAACTTGATTGATAAAAACAATACCATTGACGCCTTTCACCTTTTTAGTACGTTTTTTACGATATTCAACAAAACAACATCTTAAATACATAGTTTGTACCATAGGTCAGAGGTTATGGAAAATAGAATGGAGGAATTTCAAATATAAACCTTGTCAAAAGCTCATTCACCTTACCTTCCAACAAAAAGGTGACAGACAGTAGGAAACATTCTAGAGATGCAGGCGCACGTAGGTTGACTGGATTATGAAAGAGGTCATTATTATGCGACATTTGCACGACTAGAAAGCAAAGACTTCTTGTCGCGTGACAGATTTAGCATTCCAGGTGTGTTATTAGTTATTAGCGATGTGATGAGCAGTACTGAACAGAAATACTGTCAAGCGTAGACCAAAAACTAATGGAAATAATGCAAAACGTGTTGCAATATGTTTAAACCTTTGATTATATAAATGTCTAGATAGAGTGTTGCGCTGTAATTCCGGCAAAAAGAACAGGCCAGATTTGAAACACTTGTGTGCGTGACACGCACACAAGTATGCGTAACTTATATTGTTAACGTCGAGCGCTAACGTCACTGTAGGCGTGTCGAGTGATACCAGCTCCTGAGTATTTCCCATAAAAGTGGGTAAAAAATATGTTTCGATTTTGCGGGACCTATAATTCGTTTAATTTTGAATTCATTTAAGTAAGATAATTTTCTACATATAATGATATAAATGAAAATAAAATCATTGTTAAAAGAGATTTATTTTTATTTCATTATTTTTAACAAATAAATAAGCAGGGCTGGGCAAAATACATGCTTTGCTGTATTTAAAATACAAATTACAAAATACTTTTTCGCATGTATTTAAAATACGAAATACAAAATACTTTCAAGCCGTGTATTTGAAATACAAAATACAGTATTTTCACCATATTTTTAAATTCAAATACAAAATACAAATTACAAAATACATTTGGTTTTGGTAGAACCTTTGGTTGCAATAAATTTTCGTAAGTGCCCTTATTTAAGGGTGCGTTTCCGTAGATGCCAAGCTGGGCAGAGTGAAACAGAGAGGTGCAAAGATTGACCAATCATATTGCTCTCTCCACTCCACTTGAGTTTTGTGGTATAGGACCCAGGTGTTAGATAATAATAATTATTATTACTAGCAGTTAAAATCCCTAGGCCCTGCGGGCGGCTTTCATTTTATAAGTCTAATAGGAACTGTCGGGCGATGACGTCATATGTAATATACAGCCGCTTGATGCGACTGAGTATTACCGTCAATCTTTCGAAATCTGGGAGATATTCCATTTTCACAAATTCATAGAACTTATTCCTAGGAACGACACGTCCCTTTGCGTCTTGCCGACGAAAGTGGCGACATCTTGTGACGAATTCTTGAGTTAGAAACCAAATTACAACGGTAGCTTTGTCTGAAAATCCACGAACACAGATTTTATATGTGGCGCAGCGTGTAAGGCGTGGCGTCGGATATGCAATCGAAACCGGGCTCTGAAATTCAACCACGCAGACGCTACGGTATTAATAACGTTCGATAATCCTTGTGCACGTTGTTTGCCGACTTTTTGAGGGAGAGGTCGATTCAGGTGGTTGCTGACGGTTTCACCTCTTCCTCGCATTCAATAAATGCTGGCGTCCCACAGGGATCGGTTCTGTCACCGACTTTATTTCTGTTGCACATCAATAACCTCTTGTCATGTGCACCGATTCATTGTTACGCTTATTATTATTATTCGTAATAGCCTTGGCCACCAATCCCGAAAATTTACCAAAAATATATAATCTCCCTTATCAGGCACAAGAACTCCTCTTTTCTGAAAAGGTATACATGAAGAAAAACGACCTTTATTATAATACTTTGTAAAATATATATGTATATATAATGTAAGTGATATTTTATATTACAATAAAAAAAAAATATATATATATATATATATCTATTTTGGGTACTATTATATATCAAAGAACATTCAGATTTTTCTAACAAATAAAAAACAGGCGACTGATTTAAAATCGGTTAGGTTTAATATAAGAAAATAGTAATCGAAACACACAAGAAACAAAATCTTTAAAAAAAGGTATTTTTTATTTTATCAAAACTATTTGTTAACCTAAAAATACTTACTGCTTCATCTAAAACATGTTTTACAGATTCGCTTATTTTTCCTCTATCTTCAACTGAATCGTTACTCTCATCATCATCATCATCTGTTTCTAATGATGTTAAGAACAATGCCTGTAAATTATAGAAAAAAAACATGAACACGATATTTTGACAAAAATGTTTTTCGTAACCTCTAGGATACTTTTAACATATTGGCCCCATCAGAACTGGTGTCATAACAATATTTCTAAGAAATTATTTACATATTACCTTTACTATTATTTTATTTTATTCGAACAATAAATTAAAACTACAAAGAACAATAAAATTTACTTACTAAGGTCAGAAATACGAAAAGGTAGACGGGTTGCAGAAGTTTAGTAATAGACTTACGTTATTTGGCACCTTTTGGTACGTGCCGCTAAAAACAAAATTACAAATTTCAAAAAATTACCTTACACGGGATCGCTTCCTTTTTTAACCTTCGACGCCTTTGATTGTTGACAAAATACAGGTCTTTGGCATGGAAATGATCAGAGCAAATAACAGTACTTTAAGCTGGTTGCCAGACATCCTCTCGGCGGCTTTTTCTTATTTTTTCTATCCACTTACTTCTTAATATAGTATCATTAGGTATTCTGTAAAATATGTATGAATAAAATTAAAAATTTACTTGATACTTCACCAAACAAACCTGTCACATTTTTTTGTAATTTTAATAGATAAGCAAATTTCATATTCATAACTTTTTTAAATATAGTGTCAACGCGAAAAATTTACAAGCACGTAAACACAAAGACAAACTTTCACATTTATAATATTATTATATATAGTGTACTTTTGGATAATTATTAAAATCCTATTTAAAATTACAAACGCACGTAAATATGATCGGTTTTTACTTCGAAATAATTATCGGGAAAGTTCAATTTGAAGAACGGGCAACCCTGTAAACATGGTGTCAAAATATGGCGTCAATTGGCGTTCGTCCTAAGACCAAATTACACTATTAAAACTGAATTGTTTCTTTAACTAAATGGTTATTTAAAGGTAACTTACCGATGATAGGTAACATATTTAGTTGTTTTCAATCGTCCTATGTAATTCCTGCACACTGATATAGCGCAAATGGTCATTTTCAAATGTCTCACAACACGTGTTTACCGTTCAACGATAGTGTCGCCACTGAGCGGACAGGCTGAGCTTAGCTGCCAACATTTGGCTGATATATTTTTTGGCGCTTCGTCACTCGAGCGCTATATCTAGACATTTATATAATCAAAGGTTTAAACCTTGTGGGTAATATATATGTTAATGTGGAAGACAGTTTAAACATAAAACTATTGCAACAACAAACGTTAATTCATGTTCTTTAACCTGAGGAACCAAAGAATAAAAAAATAAAACACAGAAAGACAGTGCACATTCATAAATAAATTAAGCAAATTAATAACTCATTACTTAATACTGTATTTATATGGACGATAAATCATCGTCTTTCACGCCAGATCCTTGCGGTAAGCTATAATGATTATTTTTAGATATGTGTTAAATCATTATGCTTCACAATAATGATATCCTGTATTCATTTAATTATCTTTTTCACACGTAAAACAAGAAAATTATGCCAAGATAGTAATAAAAAACAGTTATTTAATCTAAAAGAGGCGATATCGCTGAATCTTGTGGTAAACCTTACTGATTATTTTTAGAGCGGTGTTCAATCATCGTGTCTTTCACGCCTCACCATATTGACATCCTGTACTCATATAATTATCTATTTCACGCCTAAACGAAGAAAATTATTGCATGATAGCAGTAGAAAACAGCGATTTAATCTAAAAGAGGTAATAGCGCAGAACCTTGTGGTAAACCATAATGATAATTTTTAGAGAGGTGTTAATTCATCAGCATTGCTGAAAACCAGCTGTATTCCAAGAGAAACCCTGAATTGTACAACAGGCTCAACGATAACAGAACAAAATGTATAATACTTTAAAAAATCTATTGATGAATAAACGTTTTTATAATGTCTTTCACGCCTCACAATTAGGATATCCTGTATTCTTTTAATTTTCTATTTCACACCTAAAACAAGAAAATTATGCCATGATAGTACTAGAAAACGGTTATTTAATCTAAAAGAGGTAATAGCGCAGAACCTTGTGGTAAACCGTAATGATTATTTTGAGAGGGGTGTTAAATCA
Source organism: Limnephilus marmoratus (assembly GCA_917880885.1). Taxonomy (NCBI): domain Eukaryota; kingdom Metazoa; phylum Arthropoda; class Insecta; order Trichoptera; family Limnephilidae; genus Limnephilus; species Limnephilus marmoratus. The sequence goes on from OU862929.1 coordinate 43,376,640, forward strand.
TCGTGTCTTTCACGCCTCACAATAATTATATCTTTGTACTTTATTTGTTTCACACGTTTTCCAGTGAAACATGAACTTGTTCCACGTATTGTTCCGGCTGAACAGTCCTATGTTTCCATTAAGTCTAGTACAAGTTCTAACCGCAGCCACCATAAATGAGAACGTTTGTTGTCTGTGCTGATAGCGCGCCTCAACCTACCGCAAGCTATTAAAATATCGCCGCCTTGCTACGAGGGTTTAAGTTACCGTCAACAGCCGAGTTATTGCTTCATTACGTTACATATTGTCAAGAGCCTTCAAACCTTGCGATATTACGAGTATGTATGGAAATAATAAACATTTTAGGTTATTTCACCCTTTTAGTACCAGATTTCAGCAAACAATATAGAAATTTATCTGGTTATCTGTGGTGCGCGTTATTCCTGCGTTAAATTATACACATTCATTGAATGAACTCAAATTTGTTTAGCGTTTAACCAGCCAGCGGACGAAAATCCACATTTCGTCCAAAGTTGTTCTTACGATCGTGCAGGGCCGGTTACAATGAGAATGATTAATTATTCTCCGTACCAGCTTTTTTAAATTATAACTCAATATCGAATTTACTTCAATCCAAATTAGCTTTAATTTATACCTTTATCCAAAAATGCTAAAAGGCGTGATGATAAAACTATTAAAATAATGTATTTTTTGTAATTATTTTTTGATTATAAGTATTATATTATATATAAGACGACCTCCGTAGTCCAGTGGGCAAGACTCTTGACTCACAATCCGGAGGTCGCGGGTTCGAACCCGGCATGCGCAAATAAATTTTATTTGATTAATTTGTGTTATTTCACAATTAATTCATTTAAAATAATAATACATAGTATATTTGCGGCATGCTCCAGAGTGGAAGATACTATCAGTATCGCCCTGGTGTAAGACCACCATTCAGAATTGAAACGTTGCTTGAAAATGGCTTTAGCCGTGTTTGGTGACCAGATCTGAATAGCCAGGTACTTCCCAACCTTCCTCTTCCCCACCTCCTTCCCCTCCCCACTACCTTCAGCCTCACAACATACCCCAATTGGGGATGCCATAGTCTCACTGACTCCAGACGGGAGCAGTTGAGATTCTTGTGCGGTATTCACTGTAAAAAAAAAAAAAAAAATACTGCTTGATTATATTATTTGAAATGGGTGTAGTATAATAATAATCTTTTTTGAAAATTTAACAAATCTGCCAACGACCTATGGAATAACCTTATTATACTAAAAATTAAAAAAACTTCTCAAAATTTATTACATGCGAATGCTAGATAAAAAAATAATCTTTCGAAATCCATTTATAATTTTTTGTGGAAAAGAGTCAATACGTCTAAAATCTGATTTGAAAATGACATATTTCTGGTTTTCTCTGGTAATGCCCTCTTAAGTGACATTTTGAAAAATTGGCACTACTTGCGTAAAGAATAATTATTCAGACAAACGATAAAGTAGGAAACTAAACGACGTCAAAAAATTAAATTATTTGAATTAATTAATAAATAATGTTGTTGGTTGTATGTAATTTTTTTTTCGCAAGATTTTTTCCAACATTAGCAAAAAAAGAAATAAAAATGTTTGCACATTGTTTAGGTAGAATAATAATAATAATCTATGATTTTATTTTCAGGTTCGATGTATTTTATGTTCTGTGTTTTTTTAGTAATATCTTTGGGTAAGTTGACTATTTTCCATATTTGTTTATTGTTATAGTCAGTAGAAAGTATTTTATTTTTTAAAAATCCCATTTATTTTTTTTTAACTCAGGTTGTTAATTTATTTTTTTTATTTTTTGTAAAAAATGTATGCTTTTTCATTTAGGGGTTTTTTCAGTGTTGTTTTAAAAAGATTTTCTTCGATTCTGATAGATATTATTAGGTCCTTGGGTTAACCAAGGCTTTAAAATTCTTAGTTTTTTTTTTAAGTGATATATGTAGTTTCATATTTTATGAAAAACGTATTTCTCTTAATTTTTTTGACAGATTTTTGATTGTTGAACTTCATTAACGGTATTCATTTGAAAGGTGAATTTCAGATCTGACTAATTTGTCAAAAAAAAAATTATTTTATTTTATAATTGGAAATTATAACATAGATATAAAATAAAAATATGTTACATATCCATTAACAATTTTAATTATCCAGTTAGTAGAGAAATAATCTTGGGTCTAACCTGGGAGCTATTCTATTTACTAATAAATATTTAAAAATAATTGAGGCACAACATACTTCTTAAAAACAGTAGGCATAGTTACAAAAAAATTACAATAACTAAAATATTGGACAAGAAGTAAAAATATATACAATAATAGCAACAGAATATATCTGAAAATCACTCAGTTTGATGGATTTCGGTAAAAATGCACGTTAGTTTTTTTTTCAATTTAAAATAGCTGTTCTAACTTTTATTAATTCAGAAAAATGGTTAAAAGCTAAGGGCCTTGGTATTCGTAATGGTGTTGTGCAGCTGTCATGTTGCATCTAGGTACATTTATATACTCTCAGATTTTCTAGACCTTAAACTTGCGATGAAGACTTGTTCAGATTCTTTAAAAGCTTTAAAAATAGCTTTTTTTCAAAAGGTTTTAAAACCGGTAGAAACTTAAATTATCAAAAAGTTTCAGTTGGTTGGAAAATCTCTTGTTTTTTTAGAATAACTTTAATAATCATTTTTGTGTTGTTACTACCATCGGATACACGTTAGTCTTATAAATGCTTCCCCATGCTATTACACTTTACATTATATTAAATGAATCTAATACAAATAAAATTGACAATAATATTTGTTTATGAAAGACAATGATCTAAGGCTAATATTTCATAAATAAGAGAGTCTGGCTGAGGGAGACCTTGTGACCTGTCCAGCAGAACAACGTCACTCCTAGAGACACTGACCTCCCAGATTCCTGCACATCCCTCGTACCCTTTTCCTTCTCCTCAAAAGACCCTTCCACGCAACATCCCCAAAGATGAGATAGACCCTGAGGGAAATTATTTTCTCCAGGTCCTCCTGGGTGGAACCAATGTAAAAAATGTATGTAATTTTTAAAAGATCTATTTAAAAATTTGAAGCAAAAACTCTTGGTTTGATACACGAATTGTAAGCGTTATATCTTATTAACTTAAGCAACAACTCATCATGTTCTCATTGTGAACTTCCCTAGAACTTTCTTCGATAGAATTAGGCAGGTGAAACTTGGAAGCCGAAGTTCTTAAATCGAGTTTGAAACCATCACCTGCAATGTAGCGAATAATTATTATTGATTAACAACTGTGGTAGAACAAGTATTATAGAATTGAAAGCAATAAATTGTAGAACAACGCGGTGAACAGAAGCACGCCGCACAGTGGTTGCAAATGCTCATTTTCATATCACAAATCTGTAACTTCTTTGTTTCTTATCATAAAAAAATAACATTTCGTGTGCCAATTAAAAACTAAACAATCTTTATATTTCATATTTTTATTTTGTGAATTGATATTATTTTGATGTTAATTTCATTTAAAAAACAATTTGTGGTTTTTCGGTACTGCGACAGGTTAACTTTCTGATAAAAAAATTGCAACGGCAAAACCGTTTTTTGACGCTATTGCGCAAAAAATTCGCAGACTTTTTTTAATGAACACATTAAAAAAATGTATCTATAATAAAATTGTGTTTTTTTATTCACAGGGGCAAACCCTGCGACCAGTTGAAAATTTACCTGAACTTTGTCAAAATCTGGTTTAGGTGTCATTTGCAGGGAGATTATAAATCAATATAATTTAAAAGTAAAATATTAAAAATATAAAATATTAAAGCTTAAAAAACAACAACTGCGATGATATATAATAAGCTGTACATAAACTAGCTCAAATACTTTACATTTGTACCACGAAGTATTCCACATTATGATTTATTTAAATATCTCAGCCTGAACCCGCAATTTGACAGTATCTTTACATATTATAAATTAAAGTCCTCCAACCCGTCTGTCTGTCTGTTCACGATGAAATCAAAAACTAAAGAACGGATTTTCATGCGGTTTTCACCAAAAGATAGAGTGATTTATGAGGAAGGTTTAGGTATATAGTTTGTCAAGGTTTTGTGTAAATTGGTTGAAATATATAAAACTATATAAAACTTATATATATATAAAACTTATATATGAAATATATAAAACTGGTCCCCGGCATGCATTGCAATGCCATTCAAAGAAATAAATTGATTCTCCCTGCATGTACTTTCCCGTGCGTCCCCGCCTTCCCCCTCTCTTGTCTCTTTCCGCTCCGCGTACCCTACCTCACCCGTTCCCCTTCCCCCTACCTTTGATCCCTGCCGCAAAAATATATGAAATACACATATTTTCATGTATACAAATTTCATAACGCCAGAGCTCACCATTATATATATAGCCTATACGTTATTTTGGTGAATGAGCTATATTATTGTAAGGTAAATCAATTCAGTAGTTTTTGCGTGAAAGAGTAACAAACATACATACATACATACATCCATGCAAACTTTCGCGTTTATAATATTAGTAAGATTTAAAGGGAACGGGCTGGCAAGCATATGTATGTATGATTATTTGTATGCAAATGAACAGATGGCGTTGGTTATAAAGGTTGCGTAACCTACCAGTAGATGGCGTAGCGTTTCGTTAGCCACAGCAACGCGTAGCCGATTCAGCTAAGTTTAAATAAACAGTGAAAAAAAATACGGCAATATGTATATCTGAAGAAAAAAAAAGTGCAGTTTTTCGATTTATGACACGGTCTTGTTCCGGGCCATCACATAGTGCGCCGTCTCAGAATAATTTCAACTATTCGAGTTTTATCAAACTGCTTTGCAATGAATAAATTCACAATGCGTCTTTCTCCGAGTAATTTTATCTTATCCGATTCTAGTGCTGGAGCCAGTCGCGAGTGGGCGCTGGCGCTGGACCGCGGAGTCTGCGAGTGGGATAACGGGTAAGGCAGAGACAGGTACATCTGGAGGAGAAGATCAATGGTTCTGCCGAAAGGTCACAGCGCCGGCCAGAATGTATGTAACATAAACTGGAGTGCTTGATTCCGCAGGGCTTGTGAACCAACTCTTGGTCTAGCAGGTTGGATGAGATTGGGTGGGTGAGATTTATTCGGACCAATGGTCGTGTAACATCACCGGTGCATTTGAAACAGGCAAGCGAAAATCAAGTACATAGAAGAAGATCAATGATACCAGTGAAGCCAGAGCAGGAAGTTACAAGTTTCAAATGGAGTCTGCGAGAAATGGAAATATATTTGCATTATGAATGAAGAAATGAGAATCTCTAAACCCATATTTTTTCTGCTTTGCAATCTTCTTCTTTGTGTGCCTTATCAGGTCACCCGACGTTGGCGATCACTCTTGAAAATGTCTCTCTGTCTTGCGCTGCCCTGAATATCTCCTCCCCACTTCTAATGCCGGGCACTCTCGTATATTTTGCAGCCAAGATATTTGTCTCCTTCCAGGCCCTCGGCGACCGTCTATCTTGCCTTTCAATATTAAATGGAGCTAGTGATACTTCTCCCCTCCAAGCATATGACCCAGATATGAAATTTTCCTGATTTTTATTAATGTGGCAGTTCTCTATCTGCTCTATCCCGGCTGAGAATTTTTGTGTTGGTGATCATGTCGGTCCACAGGACCTTGAGCATTCTCCGGTGAAGTCACAATTCATTTTTTTTTTTACATGAGCTCCACACAGGAAGCCCTATGTCATCTTTGGGGATGCTGTGTGGAGGTTTTTTTTTAAGGAAAGGAAGGAGAGGAGGCGTTCTGGGAATGAAAAGGGTTTAAGGGGTGGGTAGGAATCTTGGGTTCAGTGTGTCCTGGTCATCCGCCTCCAAGATCTAGTCAAACCTCACCCCATGAATCCGGGCACGTCTGCTAAATCACCAAACCACTTGGAGTGACCTATGGTAGAGGTGTTGGTTATCCAATAAGGGCGGCGGTACCCACTCCCGCCTCCCAAAATGCAATAAAACCCAAATACTTAAATGGAATATTTGTAAACGTATCCGAAAGCTAAAAACTGTTTTTGGAAGGTGATGAAATACGCTGTATAATTTTATTATTAGAAATAACCATGTATTTTTAAAAATATAAATTTTTAATGCAAAACCGTTACCGTCAACTCCCTTTTTGTCGTTTGATGTAAAAAAAAAAGAATAAAAAATTCCCAAAGTTTTTTTCAAGTTCCGGTTGGAAAGTTTGGTTTCAGAAATTATTTTGTAATTAATTTTGAGATTTGAACATAAAGCGTGATATTTTCCCTTTCAAACACCGTTTGTATCATATTTCTAATCATGATAGTAAGGGAGACACAACGATTTCGATGAGATCTATATGAGTTGTTCTGAAAAGCAAACATGGCTAGCCTGAGTGGTTAAGAGATTAAAAAAGCTGAAGTTGTCGGGATGGAAAGAATTAAGTGGTAATTCACTGCTGATGGTGAAGACAGCATTGCGTTAAGAGCGCTGCCGGTCGCTGCGAACATTTATGAATAGGTATTTTAAAAAATCTCTTTTATTTCACTCTCTGACAGTAGTCAGAATCGCGCTATAGATGTGTGAGTGAATGCAGGCCTTGTGTGTGTGGGCTACGCGCTTCACCCGTGTCGAATTATTATTTCTGCCGACCACGCATGTTCCAATCTGCAAATGTGTAGAGACAAGACCGCTCGCAGGGGCGTCCTATTGTAAGCGTCCTATGAATATGCTATTATAGCTACTTATCGTTGTTGCGCGCACAAAATATCCTGTGGGTATTTTAGAATATTAGGATACATAATAAAAAAAAACCGAAAAAAAAAAATTGGGGACCCATATTTTTATTTATTTTCATTAATTGTAGAGTTATTTTTGATACCATGTTTGGGTGAAAACAAGTGGGCTTAATATACATTTTTTTATTAAAACCGACAATTTTTTCTTAAATTTTGCATTCAGGATTTTTGTGCACACTTTTTATGCACATATGATATTTTGTGTAGCAAACGTAGGAAAGGCAACTTGACCTTTCTCATAGGACCCATATCCCTCAGGCCTCGGGCATATTTTTTCATAAGGTCGAAATATTTCCGCTTTGCAATAAAATCCAAATAAATGGAATATTTCTGATAGTATCCGAAAACTAAAAATTGTTTTTGAAAGGCGATGAAATACGCTTTTAAATTTTGAAACCCGAAATAAACCTTTGCTTTTCGAATATAAAAATTTTGAACGCACACATAAATTTTTTTAAAATGACTCATCTTACGTTTTTTCTAACTAAAATTACTGATAACGAAAAAAATAAAAACACGTACATATTTATTACACAAATGTATTGTTAACATTTCCGTCACCTCACTTTTTTATTGTTTCATGTAAAAATAATTAATAGATACAAAATTCCATATACAATTGGTTTTATAAAGGTGTACAATTCCATTATTTTGTGGTTAACTTTTGAATTTGAATATAAAGTTTGATATTTTCTCTTTCTCTTTCGAACACCGTTTAAAACTTATTTCTCAACATAATAGTAAGGGAGACACAAGATCGATATGAGTTGTTCCCAAAGCTAACAAATAGCCGAGGGGGGGGGGGGGGGTTAAATTTGGATTTGTGACCAAAACACCCAAATAAATTGAAAATGTATTTTTTTAGCAAAAGGTAGAGAAAATATCTTGTGCTGATAAATATGTTTTATTTTATTTATTTTTGTTTCAAATTACGAAATATTGGTCTTAAAAAAATGAATTTCGTATGATTTTGGATGCAACTTAATTTTTTGGTAATTTTTTGACAGTTAAATAGAAATATTAAAAAAATATTTTTGCTTTACCTACTGAGTTAATATTGAAGAAAATATATATATTTTAATATTTAATATAGATGTATAATTGTACAGTGGAGTTATATAAATTACATATGGTGTACATACATAGGATACGGTTACATACTAAAATATTGTGCACTTGGGAGAAATTCGAAAAATCTAAATAAAATAGAGGTGAATATAGATTAATAATAAATAGAAAGAATGAGAAAAACAGGTAATTATTTAGTTAATTATTCCTGATGAAGTTTGAGTTTCAGTTTATTGATGTCTTTGGTTTTTTTTATTTCAATGGGAAGGTTGTTGAAAAACTTTATTCCTAAATAGATGTAATTGTTTTGCATTAGTTTGGTATTAAATTTTGGTATTTTGATGTTATCTTCATATCTTTTTGATTTTAGTTTAAAATTTTTTGATGATATTATCTTTGTAAATTTGGGTAATTGCATTTTTCTTGAAGATATTCTCTACTCGAGGCACCGTGAAATCTGCGAAAAGCGTTTCTGTTGGATAAGTGGAGGGTTTCTTTAGGATTACTTTAATGATTAGTTTCTGGATTACTTTGATCGGGGTTAGAATATTGTTGTATGACCCCCCCCCCCATGCAATAATTCCATATTGAATTAATGACTGGATTAGTGCATAGTATACTCTTTTTAGATTGTTGAGATTATTATTTTTTTTTATATGAGCTCCACACAGGAGGCCCTGAGGAAAATAATTTCTCTGAGGGCCTAGGTCATCTTTGGGGATGCTGTGTGTATATTATTAAAAAAACATTTCTTTGGGTAATTTTAATTTATGTGCGACAAATTTGAGTTAAAAAAATAATACGAATTCTTGCACACAAAAAGACTTTTTTTCTCATTTTAATTTTATAGTTTTATATTTTTTTTATATTTCTGTAGTATATAGGGATTTAATTTTATAATTTTATATTTTTTTATATTTCTGTAGTATATGTAGTATATTTTTTTAAATAATTACCATTAATTACAAGTAATGGTCAGAGTTGCCTCTAAAATGATTAAAAAGATGAATTTTTGAAAAATGGGATATATTTGTCAGATTATTTAGGAAACCGTGGTGAATCAAATGGTGTAAACAAAAAAAAATTTGGTCGAAAACCTCACATGGGATATTTTGTGAATGCAACGACGATATTTTCTCAAGAGTTTTGAGAATAAATATATATATATATATATATATTTTTATACGTTATTAATTTATCAAAAAAAAACATTCTTGCATCTATTTATTATATACTTGATGTGGAAAATAACATAGTTACTATATTAAGCCAAATAATGTATATGCGGATATACAATTGGATATATGCATAATAATAATTATACCATAATAAAAAGTCATACAGCTTCATATGTGCTAGAGCTACAAAACTATACTACTTGGATGTTTTTGACCACAAATGTTTAAAAAACTGGCGTAAAAGTACTAATGACGTGTAAGCCCATAGAAGGGTTCTCGAGAAACACAGAAATGCATTGATTGAAATTGCACAAACGAATTGGTTATGGCGACCCAGCTTGAAATGCTGCAAATGGGTCCAATCTTTGTGGCGTCATTTTTAGTTAAATGAGAACAAATAACTTTGTAAAAACAGCTTTATGTAATCAATATTATCAACATATTTCGAAAACAGAGTGTTCTCTTCGTCAGGATAAGATTAATATTAAAAGACAAACAAGTATAGGCGTATGAGAATTATAGACAAAATATTAAAGGGAGAGGTGATTAATTACTTAAAAATATCACAAAATGCAATTATACATATAAAATGAAATACAAAAATTATTTTTAAGTTAAATACCCTTATAGTATAGCAAAGTCATTGGAGAAGCTGTGTAGAGGATATTTTTAATGAAAGGAAGGAGAGGAATTTCTGGGTAGGTAAAAGTATGAAATGATGGTGGAGAGAGTCCGGCTGTAGAGATCAAAAGATCTCCCACTTCCAGTTTCTCCCAATCCGGCCCGCCACGCAGTAAGTGGACAAAATCATCCGCCACCAAAACCCATGCAGACCTTACCCGTGAACCCGGGAACCCATGCTCAGTCACCAAACATAGCGGACCACTTGGGGTGACCAAGTGGCGGGGGTGTTGGTTATCCAATAAATGGTTCCCGGGGCGATGGTACCTATAACGCCTCCCAAATTAAAAATTTATTATAGTACTTGACAAAAACAATTTTAATTTTGCACAATTTTAGTATGAAAGCTCGGTCAGTATTGGTATACCGCGATGAGTCACTGAACAGAAAAAAAACGAATAAAAAATATCGATTACTCGGGCAAGGACAACACTAGTCTACCGATAAAATTCGTTACATCACTACTTCGCTTTATATGTATTTGTCAACACCCTCGTTCCCCGGCCCCCCCAGGAGAACTGAGCGAAAGGGACACCTGCACGTCGGGCCGAAAATACCTAAATAAAATCTTCGAAATCGATGTTTTGTATTCCCCATTTTTCTTCTCCAAAACTGGACCGATTTTAATTTTTTTTTTCACTAACTGTATTAAAAGAAAATATTCTATGTCGGTACGTTTTGCTTTTTTTCAAAATACATTGTTTAGTTTGTATACTGAACGTTTTTTGACGGCGTTTAAATTAGGCAATTTTATTCATTTTTGGAAGGTCCTAACTTCTATAAGAAGTAAATTATCAAAAAAAGCAAAACGTACCGACACGCTAGTGGTCGATATCTATATTATGTAAAAAAAAATTTTGCTCTAGGGTCAAAATCCAGAGAGATAAACGGGGAATACGTTTGTATGGAAAAACGCCGCTAGTATTTCCTCTTAAGTGTTCCCAATTTGGAGACAATCATTTAATGCAGTACAGTGAGTACAGGAATAGCAGCAGTCTGAGATGACGAATAAGGAAGGAACTGGTATCGTTGTCAGTAAAAGTAGTAGAGAGTACGGTCTCGTAGCTACTGTAGCGGAGAAGTTCCCGTTTACAACCAAACCCACGTAAGCTTGGTTACGTAGACAGTTCTTTTGTTAATTATAGATGCAAGTCACACAGGAGGCCTCGAGGAATATAATACCCCTCGGCCTATGCCATCTTTGGGAATGCTTTTTATATTAGCTCCACACAGAAGGCCCTGAGGAAAATAATTCCCCTCAGGGCCTATGTCATCTTTGAGACCGCTGTGTGGAGGATCCTTTTAGGAAAGGAAGGAGAGGAAGTTCTGGGAAGGAAAACGATATCTGGGGGTCAGTGTGTCCAGGAGTGACGGGCGTATGAATCCCCTCTCACTGCGATGCAAGGCGATGTTACGAGATAGTAGAGCTGGAGAAGTCAAAGGGACTCCTTCAAACATACTCTCCCGACCCGACCTGCCATGCAGCTGAGGGGGCGGTCAAGTATTACGTAACGCAATTTTTTAAGATTTTTGACCCCCCCTCCCCCCCCTTAAACGTTACGTAACGCCCAAGTGACAATTTTTACCTCAAAGTCACAATTAAGTTGCCCAGTACTGGAAAGTCAGAGGGGATGCAGCACAGCTTTTCCAGGTACCAAATTGGAAGTCAGCCGCTGAGGTCAGGAGGAGTTGGAGGCGACTGTTGCAGGAGGCCAAAGCTCGATATGGGCTGTAGCGCCATCGAAGAAGAAAGTACTGGAAAGTCGCTTAAATACATTTTTTCTTGTTTTAATCGCGTTTGCGGTAATAAATAAAACAAGAGATTTCGAGAACGAAAAGGATTGCCAAATTGGAAGATTTTAATTCCCTACTTTTTTTTATCTAAATAAAGAAAAACATGTTACGTAACGCTTTGGTCGAACCCCCCCCTTCCCCCTTCGTAACGCACAATAACGTTTCACAAGCCCCCCCCCCCCCCCAAGTGCGACAAACCTTACCCCATGACATTACATTTTCTTATTTTCTTATTTTAATTTTTTATTTTTTTTAAAGAAAGACAACCATTCCCGGGTTACGAATAACCCAATAATGTTTGAAAATCTCCTACTACCACCACAGAAAGCCGAAAATGTTGCTTGTGTTGTGATACATACATTTTAACATTAGTTCCACCCAGGAGGAAATGGGGAAAATAATTCCTCTCAGGATCTATCTCATCTTTGGGGGTGTTGCGTGGAGGGTCTTTTGAGGAGAAGGAAAAAGGTATGAAGGATGTGTAGGAATCTGGGGATCAGTGCCTCCAGGAGTGACAGACGTATGAATCCATCCCTTCTACTGGGGTGCAAGGTGATGTTTTGCTGGATAGGCTGTGAGGTCAACCAGACTCTACCGATCCGGCCTGCCATGTACTACCAAGACTCGGACAAACCTCACCCCATGTCACCAAAAGTATTGAACTAGTGTTGGTTATCCAATAAGTGGTCCCCGGGGCGGCGGTACACATACCCGCCTATCAAATTTAGTGAAGGGTCTTTTGAGGAAAGTTCTGTTAAGGAAATAGGTATGAGGGGTGGGAAGGAAACAACTCTCTTCTGCCGAGTAACCTAAGTTGTTCGAGTGTCACAAAATTACCTAATAAAATATCAAATTAAAATGCAGTTTTAAACCTTTCACCTATTTACGTATTTAATCCTTTAAAGAAAGTAATATTAATTCTCTAAATCCTTTAAAAAATTTCCGTTGACTTCACTATTTTAAATTCAGACCGCTGTGACAAGTATTATTAATACGAATTTAATTGGTGGTAAATTATTTAAACACGACTGCCGACACAACTGTTCTTACGGCCGGCGGTACAGGGCTGCTCCTAGCTCACTAACATGAACAGAACCCAAGCAATATGCTGTCAAGGGTTAATTAATGGGAGACACAGCGTTTTGTATATGCAAAGTCGGTCTGTTCTCAACAGAACTAGGAGTCGCTAGTCGTTGGGAAATAGGTACAAATCCACTGTCTTGGCAAAAGGTCAAAGATTAAGGAATTTCCATATGATTATTGATTATTACTAAATGTAATGTGTAAGTGTTAATTATTTACAACGAAAGGACAGTTATTAAAAGCAGATATACAGACTAGAAACAATGTTACATAAAAGTATTTGTAACGGAGGCGTCTACTAATATCTACAGGAATTCCAAAAACCGAATAAATCTGACAATAAATCGAACTAATATCTATGAGAACCAAAGTGAGGACGAATATCTACAGCTCAAACTGCTGATTAATATCTATGAGAACCAAAGTGAGGACGAATATCTACAACTCAAACTGCTGACTAATATCTATGAGAACCAAAGTGAGGTCGAATATCTACAGCACTGGCAGAAGTATTATAATTAAATTACAATTAAATCATAATTAAATTGTGTTTATCGGAAGTGGCCTGCCAGGTAAGTATGTTTCTGTATCCATTTGTAAATAGTAAAATCAGTTAGAACCTAAGCATTCCTAATAAATTGTACAGCGCCCTTGAGGTGATTTTCACAAAAACGGCGCTTTATAAATTATCCAATTATTATTATTATTAAGTTGGATTTGCAATTTTGTATAGCATATTGGAATAACGTAATATTGCGTAGGTTAGGTTAGGTTAGGTTTTCCGTACAACCTCTTGCTCAGCTGCCCTCTGTAGATATTAGTCCATCTACGCTCCACAGATATTAGTCACCACTGGGACCTTCATAGATATTCGTCCGACCTTAGCTCTGTAGATATTAGTCCTCACTCTGAAGTTCATAGATATTTGTCCAACATATGAGCTCTGGATATTCGTCCGATATACAGGTTGTACATATTAGTATCTGGAGTCACCTCTAGTGCTTACTCATTGACATTTAGGCATTGGTAATATTGAGAGCCCTGCAATATTTTGGAATGCAACAGTTGTTGTTCCTGCACAGATTCAAATGAACAGATTTGAAAAGAAAGCACGCCATTCTTTGTACAGCAGCCTTGTAGAGAGCTCAGGGCGGTCCTCTCGACCGCAACACGACAGAACCTTTTTGAAGATCGCTACGATCGTGATTGTGAACCTTAGACGACATACTCGCCGCCATCTTGGGAGCTGACTGGAAGTCATCCTGGAGGGATGATTGGCATCAAGAATCATCCGCCTTTCCTGTTTCTGGAGGGTCCTTTTGGCTGGGAGCCATTTCTCTGGAGTCCTGCCCTTCTCAAGATGTGAGATTTTTTTCACAAAAGAAGATTTCACCATGCATCATTTCAACTTACCACGGTATCAAAATGAACTATTTAAACCTAGGCAAACCCTTGCCAGATAACCCTAGTTTCAGGATGTCACTTTTTTTAGTTTAATACATATTTTTGTATTTCTAATACTTTATTTTCTTTGAAAATCATTACGCTATTCCTTGCATCTGCCATGCGAGTCATTTTAACTCATAAAGTAAGTCTAAAGTCATGGTATTTGAAAGAGAGAGTGTGAAAACAATGTGCAACATAGTTGCGAATGATGAGTATTTGGAGCAGGTGGATGAGTTTGTGTACTTGGGAAGTATGTTTACGAGAGATGGGAGGGCTGACAGAGATATCGAAAGAAGGGTAAATGCAGGCAACTCTATTAACGGAGGACTGAATGCCGTTGGCGCCAACAAAAAACTGTCCAAAGAAGTGAAGTTCGCAGTCCATAATGGAGTGCTGGTACCTACCCTGATGTATGGCAGCGAGGCATGGAACTGGCAGAGGAAGGATGAAAGTAGACTGTATGCTGTAGAAATGAGATCCCTGAGGCGTATGTGTGGTAAAACCAAGTACGATCGTGTGAGAAATGTGGAGATCCGCAAATAATGCAAGGCTGATGTAAGCGTAAAGAGAAGATTAACAAAGGGACCCTCAGATGGTTTGGGCATGTAGAGCGAATGAACGAGGAAAGGAGTGTAAGGAGAATATATGACGCAAATGTGAATGGTAGAAGAAGTAGGGGACGCCCGAGGAAGACATGGCACGACCATGTGAATCAGATACCTGAGTCGGGCCATGTGAAGAGTCGGAATAATAGAAGAGCATGTATGAGACGATGTATGAATGTGAACGAGGCAAGGAGTGTGTGCCAAGATCGAGTAGTTTGGCGGTCAGTCCTCTCTGCCTACCCCTGCGGAGAAACGGCGTGATGGTTAGTTAGTTATAATCTACCTTGTACATTGTTGCCACTTCATCCCCGGTAACAACATCACGTATGCATTTTTTGTATCTGTATTAAATAAAATTATTATTAATTTAATTAGTCAACGATTAGTTTTCTCATTGCATTAGTTGTCTCGTTTACGAGATGTGCCGAAGGTAACCGAAGGCAGGTGTGCAGTAATTATAATGCCAGAGCTCGCCAGACAAAATCTAGCTTCCAGTTACAAAGGATGTCAGTCCTCCTAAATTATATTTGTAAATTACGATACGATGCGCCACAGTGTTTTGTATATGCAAAGTAGGTCTGTTCTCAACAGAACTAGGAGCCGTAAGTCGTTGGGAAATGGTAGAAAACCACTGTCTTGACAAAAGGTCAAAGACCAAGGAATGTCCATATTATTACTGAAATGCGATCTGGACACGCGTAAAAATGTATCTCTGGTATTTCAAGAACAACCAGTCGCTTGTAATCTGAGATTTGATTCAGAGAAATCCAAGATAGATTAAATTAGCATGATTGCGAGCGGGAATAATATAACAAAGGTAATTAATACTCGAAATTTTAATTGATAGAAACCAAATTAATAACCATTATTTAAAATGTGGGTAGATGTGGGTTGTGTTTGGTCATATTTTTGATGATATCTTGTTTAGGTTTACGTGAATAATTTATTATAAAATTCGTGAAATGATTGTCAAGTCGTGATTGTTTTTAATAGACGACCACAAACCACCCACAAGATTAAAAAAAAACTGGCGGCTAACCTGGTTACTGCCATCAGGAGAAATAAAAGTCTAATAAGAAAATATATTTCTTTTGTGGTCTATATTTTAGATTACAATGAACGTGGTTAATACTACCCCTAATTAAAGACAAAAACAACATTGATAACATAATATTTACATACACATTACATTCATACACACACACATACCATACATGTAAGTGCGCAGTATTAGGTAGGTAGTTAAACTTAAGACGCCGCTACCCGAATTTCTACCGATTTTTACATATCTCCCTTAAGGCGCCGCAACCGGGCTCAAAAAGAAGCAGATGGAGAGATATGAAATTACGAATGTTAGAGGAGTGCGCTAGTATTTAAAGCGACAAAATGGATGCGAAAATTGTGAAAATGTTTAATAAAACACGACTCGTTTAAAATAGATCAAAAATTTCGCGGGGGTTGTCTAAAACAGCATTTAAAGAAACACTGAGATTTTTTTCATACATATAACTTGTAAAATAACTGAAACAAACGTGTTTGTAATAATTTTTGGAGCATACTTTGCAATTTTTTTCTATCGAAGAATCTGTCTGTATCATAGACATCCAAATTCCCTATGTCCGTGGTCTGTATAAATAAAAATGAATCGCCGAAATGTATGTACGCGCATAACTTCCAAACGACTGCACCAAATTGAATAATTCTTTTTGGTTTGTGTTCGTTATTGTCAGGACAAGGTTTGTATAAACTACTGGTGAGCTTTGGCATTATAAAATTTGTATTAAAAATTGCAATACGTGTCACGCGAGTTGTTTGAAAACTGAATGTACGGGGACTGAATGTATGGAATACGGGAGAGGGGAGGTGGAGGGGAAATCAGGTAGGGGGTTCGCGGGACGGGTGAAGGGGAGGAGTGGAGTGGGGAGAGGTGTAAGGTGGAGGAATCGGAGTGGGAACGCGGAAGAGGAAGGGGAGGCGGGAGGGGAACGGGACGAATAGGAAAGGACACGCAGGGAGAAACAATTTCTTTATTAAATAGCAACGCACGCCGGGAACCAGCTAGTTTTATTTAATTTGCGTTTCGGCGCGGGGAATGTCTAGATATTGTTTTCAAGAATAACATATATTTTTTTAAGAGCTTAAAAACATCAAATGTTTAAGGGAGATATGCAAGAAATCGGTAGAAATTCGGGTAGCGGCGGCTTAAACCCGTAGTCTGGGTCATAGACAAACAAATAAATCACCACCAATCAAACAATTGTCACATTCCATTCTCAATTCGTTTGGACTAAATTGTTTCGGCATAGTCCAAGAACAGAATGTTATCAATCTTTTAATTATCCAAGAAACGGCCTCCTTAACATTTTGCCGTTATGACCTCAGATCGGAGTCAAGAGTCACAACAGTAATAGTTTCCATTGAAGACGTCAAGAGTGATGATGAAGTGCTCCAGACTGACGATCTGAATAATGAATAAGAATAAGAGAGGACGCATAACAATTTAGCATTTAATAAAGCAAAGCGGACTTCTCGGAACCAGTCGCGAACAATTAGTGGACGTAGACGGTGTTATTTATGGGCACGACAACGTCAACTTAGCCACGCACAAAGTTGAATGTACCGTTCTGACGAATCAAGACTCGAGAGTAATCAAGCAAATGATATCTGCAACAAATATCTCGATCTTTTATAAATAACTAACCATCACGCCGTTTCCCCGCAGGGACAGGCAGAGAGGACGGACCGCCAAACAACTCGGTCTTAGCACACACTTTTTGCCTCGTTCACATTCATACATAGTCTTCTATTATTCTGACTCTTGACATGGCCCGACTCAAGTATCTGATTCACTTGAACGTGCCATGTCTTCCTCGGGCGTCCCCGACTTCTTCTACCATTCACATTTGCGTCATATATTCTTCTTAAACTACTTTCTTCGTTCATTCCCAAACCATCTGAGGATCCCTTTCTTAATCTTCTCTTTACGCTTACATCAGCCTTGCATTCTTTGCGGATCTCCACATTTCTCCCACGATCATACGTGATTTACGCCTCAAGGATCTCATTTCAACAGCATTCAGTCTGCTTACAACCTTCCTCTGCCAGTTCCATGCCTCACCGCCATACATCAGGGTAGGTACCAGCACTCATTGTGGACTGCTAGCTTCGCTTCTATTGATAGTTTTTTATTAGCGCCAACGGCATTCAGTCCTCCATTAAGGGAGTTACATGCATTTACCTTTCTTTTAATATCTCTATCAGCCTTCCCATCTCTCGTAAATATTCTACCCAGACATAAACTCATCTACCTGCTACAAGTTTTCATCATTCACAATAATATTGCACACTGTTTTTGCACTCTTTTTTTCAAACACCATGACTTTAGACTTACTCACATTCATCATCATACATACTTCGTTCATCCTAGACACGAGAGACTTTTATTGTGATGAAATATCTTGCGACGCGATTTCATCTTCAATTGGAATCAGTTTTGCTGAATCTATCGTGCCACATACACCGTTGCTGATTTATAAGATGAATGCTGGCAACAAGTTGGAAAAATTGGTCTTTCTCGTGCTCTCGTGCGACAACGACTCCTGTGATTTAGTGTTATGCGCTTGTTTACCGAGTTTCTCGTTGGTTTGCTGAGCTCATTGGACGAGCTGATAGAGCAAGCTCCATTGTAATACTTATGAAACAAACTCAGCGTGTTTATTATTGGTTCTTGGATAAGATATGGTAATTATATGATTCAAGGTGTGCTTAGCGTCAAACCCCCGCTGCTATCGGTAGAAAAGTCGCAAATGAAGTGGCTTGGGCATTTTATTTTAGTTTATAAATGCTACAGACATAAAGTTTATTAATGCTAGAGATATAAGGTTAACATAAAAAGAAATTACAAAGAATAAATACCAACTGTCCAATAACGGTGTACAATAGTATGTTACCATAAACAACAAGTAAAAAATAAAATAAAACACGAGACAATAAAGTTTGGGTCAAGTTAAAACAGTTGAAAGATCTGGAGACTATTGCTAAAATTGTCCAGAATCTTGCCACTAGAGTGGATGCTGCCAAATATAATTTTTAAATTAATGATTTAATAATAATAACATTTTTTAGTTTTGTGACATTTCACTTCAAGTGCGCTTAACTATAATAAATTTTAAAATAATCATACAGTGCTTCTTATAATATTGAGAAAAAAATAAAAGAATATACAGTATTTACAAAACAATGACAGACGAACAAAATTAACAAAGATAGTGCTCTTATAGAACACACGGGACAATAATAATAATAGACAATAGCGGTGCTATTGTAACACAGGACAAAACAAGGACTTTAAAACTAAAAATATAATATACCTACTAACAGAGAGGCAGTTCGCGTTCAGAAATGAGAAATATTCTGACATAAATTCGGATATTAAACATAAAATAAAGATACAATTACGAGGAAACCTAAACCAAACAATTACGGGAAACTTGAGAACATGGCTTATTATTATTACGTATATTGAAAAGATGTTACCATTCATGAATGTTATGATTTTTTTTAAATAATTTCGTTTTTAAAGCCCGTTTAAATTGAGCCAAATTCTGGATATTAGTAAGAGCTGAGGGAAGTTTATTCCAAATGAGAAGGCCCGTTACATGAAAAGAGCGATCATAGTAAACAGCTTGATTTGACCTAGAAAGTTCGATTAGACGATTAGTAACATCTAGATCTGCTGATCTTAGAGTAAGCTGTCTCTCGCTTAAGTTTTGTCGGACACATAGTTATTTACCAAGACATATATATTTTTTTGATATAAACCGCCTCACTACGCTGAGCCTGTTCCGAGATGGCAGAAATTTAATCTAATTTTAATATCGTAAAGGAAATGAAAAGAAAAAATAATTTAAGAAATTTAAGAAGAGTTGGGTTTCTGAATGGTTTAGTGAAAATGTTTGGAGACGATATGCCCTGGACACTATGTTTTCTATGTGGAAATTAAAATTCTGTGCCTTGGACATCAGGCAACTACTAGCACACCTCTTCAAACACTGAGAATGTCGAAACTGCTCGAGATACTAGAACATAATAGGGCATAATCTCTCACTTATCCCATTTGCTAAAACAACTTTTGATCAAAGAAATTTTAGATACTTTGCAACAAAACTTTACAATGGCCATTAGACAAAACACAATGTATCCGTAAATATAAATCTGACACCAAGTCCTTAATTACCAGCCAAAACATATCCAACATCAAAAATATTATCAAAACTAACTTATAAGCATGTATTTTTTCAATAGTACGTTGATGATTGTCTGTTCCTTTATATGTAATATTGTGTTATTATTTTTATTGTAAACTAGCGAGTTCCCGACATGCGTTGCTATGCCACTAAATAAAGAAATTGTTTCTCACTGCGTGTCCTTTCCCATTCGTCCCGTTCCCATCCCCTCTCGCGTTCCCCCTCCGCCTTCCCTCTCCTCACTCCCTTCTCCCGCATCACCCGTCCCGCGAACCCCCCTTCCGAGTTCCCCTCCCCCCTCCTGTATTCCATACATTCAGTTTTCAAACAGCTCGCGTGCCACCTAACGCAATTTTTTATACAATTTTCATAATGTCGGAACCCACTATTATATATATATAGAAACCGTCGCAGGCATGCACACATCAAATCCCCAAAGTTTCATCGCAATCGGATGAATGGTTTAGCAACGCATAGAGGACATACAAACATTTTTAAATTTTTATATATATATATATTGCTCATGTTTTAAAGCGTCTGCTCTCGACACACATTTTCCTAGTGAGACAGGCATAGGATCATCACAAATTGTAAATATAGAATTAAAAAAAGATAAATTAATTTTTAAAAATAAAAATTAAGTTTACTGCCAAAATCGATCCGAGGCCTTGAACATTGGTACCAGAATCAAATAAGTAAGGCTATTTGATTACGATTTCTAGAAAAGGCCTAGACAAGAACTTAGTCTAGACAAGCACTTAGAATGACAAAAGACGAAAATACCGACTTCCGCACAAAACACTGACGGCGGAGAATTTCGGAGAGAAGACATCTAGATGGAAAGTTGGAGAAAGGAACTTCAGAGGCTGTGCGAAAACAATCAAGGTCTGCAATGAACGAAGCACTACCAAAAACAAGCCTTCTTTTGTACTTTACCGTTCCATCAAAATTAACAGCTTATTGCCATTTAGCCCAGGTCAATTTGTTATTTGTAGATATCACGTGATAGATTATTTAAACAAGATTTTTTTTTAAATAAGTGGTCTTCCGTATTAACGGAAAGGTTAAAAGTTCAACGCTTTTATGTTTAAATGTCACATTCTATTAAGAATAATAATAAACCACCATGTAAACGAGGATATTTCGTAATATATTATATACGCCAAGTCATAACTTAGTCTTAGTATTTCCATTCTTTACTAGCAACATTATAATATTGTGATGTAGATGTAACGCAATTGTACAATGTCATATAATAAATGTAATTCGTAAGTATTAATAACTTACAACGCAAGGACAGTTATGAAAAGCAGATGGATATAGAGTCCAGGAGCATCATGCATTGAAGATCTGCTGATGCATTTTTTGTTTTTGTATTTAATAATATTATTATTATTTTAATATTTGTCACATGGGAACGGGTCATTTCTACGACTCGTTCGTGAATTCAAGAGCTCGGCTGTGGAATGATTTGATTCTCCGGCCTCTGTGTTTCCTCCCTCTTACTACATGGGTCATGAGTCAGTGATTTGACAATTAGTTTAAAGCAATCCAATCAGGTCTCTACACGCAAACCGCCTGATATTGCCGGGTTCGCCCCTACCCCCTCCACCGTCAAATCACTTCCAACCCGTGTATTCTGTTCTATACATAATAAAAATTGATAGCACTCACTTAGGTCTTGATTTCTGGACCGAACAGAAACGCGAAAGCGATCAGTTTGAGACAAAACTCAAGACATAAGGCCTCTGAAGATGGACATTGAGATCTGTCCGAAATCTTGGGAGTTAAAAAGTCCTTTTAAGGACTACGTTACGCGGATACAGAGAGAAAATTATTCTACATATATATAATATAATACATATTAATACCCTAGCGAATGTACGTTAGAAATTTAAAAATCCGACTCCGAGTACAACTCTTACGTCGCGCCATATGGAAACCATCTGTGAACGTGAAGTTTGTGACTAAAATCGTAAAAATTACACTGCACAAGAGTCCAAACAGCTGGTCAGTAATACTATGGCATCCACAATTAGGCTTTGTTGTGAGGCTGAAAGTAGTGGGGAAGGGAAGGAGATGAGGAAGAGGTAGGTGTTGAAGTACCTGGATATTCAGACCTGATCACCAAAGACGGCTAAAATGAAGCAACGTTTAAATTCTGAATAGTGGTCTTAAACCAGGACAATACTGAGAGTATGTTCCACCCTGGAACGTGCCGTAAATTGTGAAATAACACAATACAATCAAATAAAATTTAGTTGCGAGACGGTATTTGAACCCGCGACCTTCGGATTGCTAGTCGAGAGCCTTATCCCCAGACCACGGAGGCCTTTTGTAGTATTTGTAGTATTCATACATCTATACAAAGGTTTTCTTCCCATTTCGCACGCACATGCAGGTAACGTTGGCGAAAAAACGGTCAAAATATGAATTGGAAATGTTAGTAACACGGATGTGTTCCCCCGTCTCCGGTACTGTGATCTGAACGGATCAAACCGGTTTTTTGCAGCCAAATTGCTCCGATAACCCACAAGTATAAGCGAGTTGGTTAAAAAATTGCAAGATTCATATAATACTTATTACACGCACGAAACAGGACCGAGCGAAGCTCCGTAAATACGAGATACAAAATATGATACGAATGTACCACCCAGTCAGGAGCACTGTCCCGTTGCGACCTTTTCAGTTTTACACCAGAAGGGTGATCATGTATCTTTTGTGTTATCTTTTGCGTTAAGACATCGTTACAAGACAATTAAGACAAAATCCGTCGGATATCGGATGGCGTCCGTTGTGCGTCATCGGCTGTTAAATTTCTGTGATTTTCTATGGCTGGTCTATGCCTGTAGTTTGTTTAATGGATTGATAATCTACTTAAAAATACGAATTACTATTTATTACTAGCTGACCCGACAAACGTTGTTCTGCCGTATAAATTATGTCTAGTGGATATTTTGTTTGTTAAATAAAAAATTACGAATGTATTATAAGTGTGTGGGGATGGGATCTATGTCAGAAAGAGGAATGGAGCGCTGTAGACGATTGCCACCGATAAAGCAAAAAAATATCAAAAATATCATTTTTTCGAATTTCACGAGGTATAATTATTATGTAGAAATATGCTCTCGTTTGCAAGTTTTAATTTTAAGAAAGGCATTTTCTAGCCTTACATCTGCCGTCGAAAATCGAAAAATCCGTTTTGTAAGTCGAAAGTCCTTTAACTGAGATTGCATAATATTTATGTATAATATTATAATTTTCGTAGCCCTGGATAAAAAGCTCAAGTAATCCGAATAGATATAGATTTGGCTGAACTATTAATCTAATACGTTCATTACAATGATAAAATTTTAAACAAACGTTTGTATGCTTAACTGGATTAAGAGATCGGCAAAGATCTCGTTTTGTTGAAAGACAAGATATATATATTAAACAATAATATCCATTCCATGTATCGGATACATCTAGCCTGGTGGCTCCCATATTTTAAAACCTGTGAAAACGTAAAAGGTAAACCTCAGTGAAGGAAAAATTAAATAGACCCTTCCAAAAGTCCCATTTCTGGAAAAATGCCAAACAACTGAGAACGTAGAAAATACTTAAGCTCCATTCAGAGAGGTGTAAAATGTTTGGCGGCGGGACATTTATGAGTTGGGAGTTGGCACTCGGCGCTGTCAGTTCGACATTCACATTTTGAGCATACACGACACTCACGTTTCATTGTGGATTTTATTTATTCCGTTATACGGATTTTTAAAGTCACCAATTTACATATTTATTAAACGAGGTTAAGTGAAAGAGATAAACATGTAGAATGTCAAAGAACATTATTAAATAAATGTGGTATTATATTAACCCGTTTAATCACAGGAGACCAGATTTGTCCCAACGCACATAGGTCTCACATAAGACGCCGTAACTCCTTTACTATCATAGTTATGTAATATGTTCTAATCGGTGTTAGAAAGGAAAAACATCATGCTTTATATTCCAATCTAAAAAATAGCCACCAAAAAAGTAAAATGTACACTTTTATGTACATAAAGTTTTGAATCGCATATTGAAAAAAGAATTTGAAACTTCGGGAATTTTTAAAAAAAATTTTTCATAGTGCGACAAAAAATTGAGGTTACAATGTGTGTTTGTTATGCATTTGTCTAATAAAATATGCATGTGTTTTTATTTTTTTTTATTATCAGTAACTTTAGTTAGAAAAAACATAAGGTGAGCCATTTTGAAAACTTTTTTATGTTTGTATGCAAAAATTTATAATTTAAAAAATATATATATTTTTCGAATTCTATAATTTGAAAGCGTATTTCATCACCTTTCTAAAACAGTTTTTGGTTTTTGAATGTGATCAGAAATATTCCAAATATTTGTATTTTATTGTAAAGCGAAAATATTTTCACCATCCGAAAAAAAAATTTTAACACGATAAATCCTTATTTTGAATACTTTTTTCATTTGGTATCTTCTACTAAATAAATATTCTTTTATTTATATCAATCGTCATCATAACCGTTATACACAGTATACAGAGAAACAGATTTTTCCTTGATGCATTTGAATGAAAACATTTTTTATTGTTTTGTTATTCGGCTGTACATCCGCTCAAACGAAAATATGAAAAAGAACAAGGCACAGAAAAAGACAATGGTCGCAACTGGGACTCGAACCCAGACCTCTCGTCTAACCGGGTAATAATTATCTAGTGGAGCGATTTTTGCCATACATTGACGCCATTTTAAATGTCTCCGATTGCTTTTTGGATAAAAAA
The DNA here is from genome assembly GCA_917880885.1 of Limnephilus marmoratus. Classification (NCBI taxonomy): domain Eukaryota; kingdom Metazoa; phylum Arthropoda; class Insecta; order Trichoptera; family Limnephilidae; genus Limnephilus; species Limnephilus marmoratus. The sequence continues at coordinate 43,401,344 of OU862929.1, forward strand.
GGCAATTATCTCCTTGATTCGGCATTTTTTTTAAATATTTATAGCTCCCGCATTTTTTTAAATATTTATAGCTCCCACATTTTGGTCTAAAACGAAGCTATTGAAATGGTTTATGTATTATGATTACAGATGTCGCAAATCCGAAATTCGTAGACTATTTTAGAAAAATGTTAAAAAAATATATATTTAATACTGTTTCACGCAGAATTTCTGATCAGCTATTTACGGTTAAAATTAACCTTTTTCCATAGATATGCACCATATACATAAATCGAAAATATTTCATGTTGACTCGAATAAGTACCTCTCACGGCAGTTTCAAAGTAAAGCGGGATTCACGCGGTTATAAACTTTACGATTTTTTTAATATATTTTTATAAATCCTACAAATATGCGATAAACGATAAAATACAGGTCAATTCATTGGCTAAATAGCACTATAATATTTTTTATGTTTCCATGTTAACATTCGAAGGTATGATTTTTTTAATGTTGGCGAAAATTTTTAAAAATGATCTTCTGAAAACATCGAGAAAAACGGAGAAAAAAGTTTTAAAATGCGCTGTCGCTCCAGTGGACGGGAATAACCTTCAAAAGTTATAAAAGGATAGTTTTTCTTATAAAAAATTGAATATTCATTTAGGGTTTTATGAGAAACCAATAGTTCCATATGAATAAATTCGGATACATTCATCCGAGACACTACCCAGGTTACAAACCAATTCTTAGAATGATTGTTTCCGATAAAAAAAGGTAGTTGCCCGTTATTGGAAAAATAATTATTTAAAGATAGATAATATTGTTAATTCTAAAAATTTGAAATAGGAGATTGACACAAATATGACGGTTTGATAGAAGCTAGGTAGCTAAACGAGATGTCTGGGTCGAGTTCCAGTTGCGACCATTGTCTTTTTCTGTGTCTAGTTCTCTTTCATGTTTTCGTTTAGATTATTATTGTTATCTTCTTCTTCAATGATATAAAAGGAAAATGCCTCTTTATGTGTGCAATTTTATTCTGTCATTGCTGGTGACCTTCACGCCGGCAGCCATAGAAGAAAACAAGAGAGTGATGCATAAGCTAAATTTAAACCAATCTTCGGGCTTTCTCCGAACCGTTTATAATGTTGGCAGAGTATTGGCCGCGGCGAGCTCTTCTTGTCAACGCGGCGATTTAACGCACGTCCAAACTCTGAACGGCGCGCGGCGGCCATCGGCAACGCTCACAGACTAAACAAAAGCTCCGCAAGAAAGCTGCAAATTAAATGAAATTTCAGGGAAATTCGAAGCTGAAGAGTGCAATATCCGAGAAAAACAAATTGATTTGTTGAAAGATGCTGGAATCGGAATCATCGCATAAATTTCGTGAAAACATAAACTTGACAATCCATGTAAGTGACAAGACGCTGGAATCTGAATCATCGTATAAATTTCGTCACAACATTTACAGAGGTATAAGATCTTTGACTCAGGGATTAGAACGCGGATTCAAGCGGTTTCAAACAAAATTTAAATTCATTAAATTTTATTTTTTTACATTAGCCCCACACAGGAAGCCCTGAGGAAAATAATTTGTCATCTTAGGGGATGCTGTGTGGGGGGTCTTTTTAAGGAAGGGAAGGATAGGAAGTTCTGGGAAGGAAAAGGGTATGAGGGGAGGGTAGGAATCTGGGGGTCAGTGTATCCAGGAGTGACGGACGTCAATCCATCCCTCCAACTGCAGTGTACGGAGATGGGTCGAGAGTCCGGCTGTAAAGGTCAAAAGGCCTCCCTCAACCAGCCTCCCTTGATGCAGTCCGCCATGCAGCAGGTGGGCAGACGCATCCTCCGCTAAGGCCTGGACAAACCTCACCCCATGAACCCGGGCACCCCTGCTAAGTCACCAAACGTAGCAAACCACTCTAATGTTTAAGTTTAGACTTACGGAATTCAATACTTCGTTTGTGTGAAAGGACTATGAAACAATACATTATATCGTGTATTAAATGAAAAAAAAGTATTTTGTATGTTTAACACCTTGTATCTCTGATAGCTTAATCGAAGCTATACTTATGTTGGCCTCTCATAAACTGGGCGTTCTGTACAGGGCCCGCATATAATAATAATTGGATAATTTGTAGAGCGCTATTTTTGTGAAAAATTACCTCAAGGGCGCTAATATTTTAATACTACCCAACTGCTAACCCTGTACAAATTGCAAGTGCGTCCCAGGGTTGAATTTGTCAGCCATCTCCGGTCTAGAGCCCCACTAAACCCTCAAAAAGCGGTCCGTTTGGTAGATTCTCCTAAACGGATTGCAATCTTTAGGCGTCGCGCGTCGGGTGGGAAAGCTGTCCTTTTTCTATCGGTATTTCAATGGAAGATGCTCCGAGGAACAATTGACATTTTTCTACGACTCGTAGTCGTTTCTACGAAAAGCTTGCTTTTGCTAAGATTGTAAACACTGTTTTTTTTTACAACTAACAAGCGATATGTACCTACTCTTATTTTATGTGAATACTGCACAAGAGTCCCAACTGCTCCCAATAGCCTGGAGCCAGTGAGACCATGGCATACCAAATTGAGGAATGTTGTGAGGCTGGAGGTAAGTGGGGAGAGGTGGGAGATGGGGAAGAGGAAGAGGAAGTTGGAGAAGTACCAGACTGACTTTTCAGATCTAGTCACCAAACAGGGCTAAAGACATTTCAAGTAACGTTTCAATTAAATGTTGGGATTTATAACTAGGCTAACTAGAAGTTTTAACAATATAAAGTGTATTAAACTGTTATATTTTGCATATGTTAGAAGTCAACTTGAGTACAATTCTCCCGTCTGGAACCAATATTATAATATACATGTACATTGTCACATCACTATTGTGTGTTGCACATCACTAGTGAGGAACTACTTCTATAATGTTTGTCATCTGTGGTTTATCTATTGGGAACTAATGTCAATCAATGTCAATGGTGTAAACACGTCTTCAATAAAAAGTCTTTTATAAAATAATAACAGTGTTTTCCATATTAAATATATAACTAAACATGGTGTCAGAAGTGGGATGCTAATATTAATAATATAATATATTAAAAATTTGTGGTAAAAAAAAAACAAGATGTCGAAGGATGCGCCAAAGTACGTACAACATGATTTTAATGCGTTGTCAAATCTGCACGTATCATCAAATAACGATGGAATATGGAAAAACTGGTGGCAAAATTATGAAATATATTTGGTGGCATCAGGTTTGGAAGAAGCCCCAGAAAAACGAAAAATAGCAATTCTACTTCATTCCATTGGCTCCAAAGGTATGGAAATTTTCAAGTCATTCAACATGAATATGGAATCTATCACGCTAAAACAAGTCAAGGAAAAGTTTGACAATTATTTTGCACCACATAAAAACTTAACAATGTTAAGGAATTCATTTTTTACACGAAAACAAAATATTTCTGAAGACATCAACAATTTTCTACTGGACCTAGAAAACAAAAGTTTGGAATGTGAATTTGGAGAACTAAGAGAATCTCTGGTAAGAGATATATTTATTGCAAACATGAGTTCAAATTTGAACCACATTCGTCAACGCCTACTACAAGATTCTGCATTGTCATTGCAAAAAACGATAGAAATCGCAAAAACCATATTAATGTCACAAAACAACGCTGAAAAAATAAATCAACAAATACACACAGAAAACATTCTTCAAATAAATCACAAAAGTACATCAAGACAGTCAAGATCACCGTCACCATCATCACATCATCATTTTCACTCAACGTCAAGTCAGTATGGATTTTCCAATCGTCATGGATCACCGTCATCATCACATCGTAATTCAACGTCAAGTCAGCATGGGTTTACCAATCGTCAAGGGTCACCGTCACCATCATCGTCAAGGTCAAGTGGTCACAACAATCCATGTGGAAGATGTGGACAACATCACCGCTTCAAATGCCCAGCTATAAACATCAAATGCAGGTCATGCAATTCTTTTGGTCATTTTGCAAAATTCTGTTTTAAAAATAATTGTTACAAGAAAATCAGAAATTTAAAGTCAGAAGATTCAATACCCAATGATGACAGTGCTAATTGCTCTAAGGGACATTTCATTGCAACAATAAGAAATATTAACAACAGTAAGTTTTCAAGTCAAGCATGGCATTTAGATATAATTATTAATAACATAATATTAGACTGTATTTTGGATACAGGAGCAGACATTAACGTAATTTCAATATCAGACTTTAAAAAGTTAAATTTATGCAATACTATTTTACAAAAAGTTTCTACCAAAGTGTCAGGTTTTGGTGGAAATAAAATACCCATTATTGGTCATTGTGATCTTATGTGTGAAATACATGGAAATATAAATAACATAATATTTTTTGTAACAAGTTTAGATTGTCAATCTGTCTTAGGTCTTCCCACTATTGAAAAACTTGGGATTGTAAAAAGAGTATTTAATGTCCAATGTAATCGTAACACCATATTAACTGAATATAATGACATATTTCAGGGTCTCGGATGTCTACCACCTGTCGTTCATCTCAAGCTTCGCCATGATGCTGTACCGTGCGTCGATCCTCCGAGAAAAGTCCCATTTGCCTTACAAAACAGTCTTCGTGAAGAATTAGTTACTAGTTTAGAATTAGAACATGTAGTTACTAGTCCATATCATTCACAGTCTAATGGTCAGGCAGAGAGTTCTGTTAAAATTATAAAAAACATTCTTAAAAAAATCTAAAGAAACAAATACAGATCCTTATATAGCATTATTACATTATAGAAACACACCCAAAGCTAATTTGCCGTCACCTGCTCAATTATTAATGTCCAGAACTTTGAGAATGAATATTCCCTTAGCTAAAATTAAATTAAAACCAAAGGTTGTAAGATTTTCCGATTACAGAAAGTGTATTGAAAAAAATAATGCAAGAAATTCCAAATATTATAATGTGAATGCAAAACCCATGTCTATATTACAAACAGGAGATAATGTATACTTTAAGAAAAATCCCAAAAGTACTTGGTTACCAGCTATGGTCAAAGAAAAATTAAAATGTAATAGGTCCTATATTATTCAAGATTATTATGGTAACACGTACAGACGAAATAGAATTCACTTAAAACTGAGATATAATGAAAACGTTAATAATGATCATCTGTCCATGCAATCTAATCCGGCACTTGAAGAGGCAAAAGCTGGAGATGAGAGACAGGTGGGAGAAAATAACATTAACATTAACAACCCTTACATTACCAGAAAATTGCTGCAAACCAATCCCAGGATTGAAACCAGAGAGAGAGACATTACCAGATATGGTAGAGTTGTCAAACCACCGGATAGGTATAATGTGTAATGTTAATTTAATTAAAATTTTATTGTATAAATAAAGAAAGGGGATGTCACATCACTATTGTATGTTGCACATCACTAGTGAGGAACTACTTCTATAATGTTTGTCATCTGTGGTTTAGCTATTGGGAACTAATGTCAATCAATGTCAATGGTGTAAACACGTCTTCAATAAAAAGTCTTTCATAAAATAATAACAGTGTTTTCCATATTAAATATATAACTAAACATACATGTACAAAGATGTTGAAAGAATACAAAACAAATCCTTAAAAAAAATAATATTTTATAATAATGTTTTATAAATTTTAAAATGGGTATTCCAGCAATTATGTTAAACTACAACACTATTTTAAATGATAAGAATATGCTCAAATTGTCAGACAGAATAATTTTCACTGATTTTTATTTCTGTATAAAATTGTAAATAATTTAGTTGATAGTCTGGTATTGCTTGAATTGATAAGCTTCCGGATCCACTACGTAAACTAGAAGTCAGGATTTATTTCAGTGCAGAAATTCTGGAACTAACTACCATGTGTATTACTCTTTGCCCAGAATACTAACGGAGGGAAATAATTATACCAAGTCAGTGGACATCTTAAATACTATATATTTCGTTGCAAAATACCAATTATATTTCTTTGTTAAAGAAATACGTAGTATTTATATAATATTTAATCATAGTGTAATTTGTAAATTTCTTACTTTTGTAAAAGCCCGTTAAAAGGGCGTAAATAAAAAAATAAAATTTAAGAAATCTGAATGGTGATCTTACACCAGGGCGATACTATTCCTTTAAATTTGTCCCACTTTCAAAGTTAGCATGAACATTTCGAAATTCGATTAAAATTAATCGTGCGGAAAAAATTATACTTCTCACCTGACTGAATAAGAAAAAATATTTTAACTTAATTTAAAGAAGAAATTTTCTTGGAAAGAGTTTATGAAATTCGGAAGATCAATTTGAAGAACTTTGGAGATAAGTTTTCCGAGGTTACCAGGTGTGTTAAATGAATCAAGTTTTTCTACCAACTTTCATACGTGAAGAGAGATATTTAATTAAAAACATAGATAAACTTTTGTGTTACATCTCGTCTCACATTTACCCTGATGATGGACATTGTAACGCTGAAAGACACTGTTTGGCAAAAGAAGGAGGTAGCGCGACGGCATAACACCCCAAAAATAAATAAAGAAAATACATATCTCGTGTTCAATAACTCGGCTATGACACCATCTCCGTCATGGCCTCCGAAAAATACTGAAATTGAATGCACTGAATGTGAATATTTATAACATTATTACTAACTATGTAACTAACCACCACGCCGTTTCCCCGCAGGACGGACCGCCAAACAACTCGATCTTGGCACACACTCCTTGCCTCGTCCACTTTCACACATCGTCTCATACATGCTCATCTATTATTCCGACTCTTCACAGGGCCCGACTCAAGTATCTGATTCACTTAGACGTGCCATGTCTTCCTAGGGCGTCCCCGACTTCTTCTACCTTTCACATTTGCGTCATATATTCTCCTTTCACTCCTTTCCACGTTCATTTGCTCCACATGCCCAAACCATTTAAGCGTCCCTTTCTTAAACTTACTCATTACGCTTGCATCAGCCTTGCATTCTTCGTGGATCTCCACATTTCTCACACGATCGTACATGGTTTTACCACACCTCATGGATCTCTTTTCTAGAGCATTCAGTTTATTTTCATCCTTCCTCTGCCAGTTCCATGTCTAACTGCCATACATCAGGGTAGATACCAGCACTCCATTAGGGACGGCTAACTTCGCTTCTTTGGACAGTTTTTTGTTAGCGCCAACGGCGTTCAGTCCTCCATTAATAGAGTTGCCTGCATTTACCCTTCTTTCGATATCTCTTTCAGCCATCCCATATCTCATAAACATACTTCCCAAGTACACAAACTCATCCACCTGCTTCAAGTACTCATAGTTCATAACTATGTTGCACATTGTTTTCATACTTTCTCTTTCAAATTCCATTACTTTAGACTTACTCACATTCATCATTAACTCACTCTTCATACATACTTCGTTCATCCTAGACACGGGAGACTGTAGATCTTCCATACTGTTGTAAATCAGCACCGCATCATCAGCATACAACTGGCAACAGATTACTCAAAATTATTACAACTGGAAAATATAACTTTTTTTTGCAAATGATGTAACATTATTTTTTAATACACATACTTCAAAAAATGTTTTCTTAATTCATGGAATAATTGTTTTATATTGATCCCTGATTGTGCTGCGTGTGGGATCACGTCATTACATGTGCATTCGTCATACTTCAAACTACATCCCAGAATGCAACAGTAAATTGAAATGAAGGTAAGTTCATTACCCTCCTCTACTTTACGGTCAGGGAAGAAATACGAGAAGAGGAAGAGGAAGATTTAGGGTGGGCGGGGTTGTGCCACCCGCATCGTTTGGACTTGAACAAATAATGGTAATAGCGGTATAAAGATTGTTCAACAATGCGTGCATCTGGTCGCCGTATTCATGTAAATGCATTATACTATAATAGGTGGATCTAATTCTAAAAAAATATTTCTTCTGTAAATAAAAACACGTCATTTATTATTTATAAATGACGCCCGATGCCAGGTTTTGTGAACACGACAGGGTGTAACAGCATGTACCCGAAGGAATTGAATCAGCGATTTCTGAGCATATTTAGAGTGAAAAATGCAGATGACTCGATGTTGTCCGATTTTTTTTTAATGAAAAAACAATAAATATATTATTTCATCGCACGTCGCAACTGAGTGGTTAGGGATAGACAAGGGGGTCACGTGATAAGCTCTCGGTCTCATCCCTGCAGCACGGTAATACACGAAACAGCGCACATATCACGTGATCCCGTCGCGACGTGTAGGAGTTTTATCGGTGACGATGTGTGGTTGAAATATTTAAAATTAATAGTAAAAAATATAAAAGCGATTGATGGAAATTTCACCCAAAATACAACCACAAATTTAAAGTTGTTTGTATAATCAATATCTATACATTATAAAAGAAAGAATAAAAAATGTACGTTCCGCTAAAGTCCAGAAAATTCGAGAATATTCGAGAGAATGATCTGGAATGTTGTGGAATATTCCAGATCATTCTGGAATGTTGTTGAATGTTCCGGAAAAGTGAATAGGGCCATCTTTTTGGAACATTCCAGTACACTCTCGAATATTGTGGAATGCTCTGGAACATTGTGGACCATTCGAAGCCTTTTTTGTATGGGTGGGGCTACATAAAGTGGTTGGTAGGGATATATAAAGCAAGATCCGTCGTGGGTTCGAAGGTTAGTTCAATCTCATATCAACTCCGCGAACGAAGCCGGGTACCCCAGATAGTATGTTATAAATCGGTATTAAATTGGAAATGCAGGGCCTTGGGTTGCACATATCTCGTTTTTTTTGGCAACAACATTCTCACCCCACAAGAAAAGTTAGACCAGGAATTTTAGGTGATCAAAATGGATTAAAAATATGTAATTTTGTGACATTTTCGACGAATTAAAGTCAAAATTATATAGCCTCCGTGAGGGATAAGGCTCTCGACCAGCACACCGGAGGAAGCGGGTTCAAATCCCGGCGTGCGCAATTAAATTTTATTTGTTTATTGAATTTTAATTTTATGATAAAAATTCATAATTATCGGTCTACAAAAGTAGGAGATATGATTTTTAAAATAAAAAACTTTCTATTCGCTCTCCTGAACAATTATCGTTTTGTTCTTTACTGCATTTCAAATTTCCGCTATCGATATATTATAGTATATTTGCAGCCTGTTCCAAAGTGGGAAATACTCTTCAGTCTAAAACTGGTTTGTAAGACCACCATTCAGAATTGAAACGTTGCTTGAAATGGCTTCAGCCTTGTTTCCAGATCTGCACAACCTGGCAATTTCTCACCTTCCTCTTCCCCAACTCTTTCCCCTCCCCACTACCTTCAGCCTCACAACAAAATCCAATTGGGGATGATGTTGTCCCACTGACATCTGAGAGGAGCAGTTGGGACTCTTGTACGATATTCACAAAAAAAATAATAAACTTTCTGAATTGTTTTGGTAGTCGTAAAAGCAATGTTTCTTGACTAGCAAAAGCTTCTTGACTTGACAAGCAAAAAGAATGTTTCTTGACTAACATAAATCCCATAAGTAAGGATAGATGTAATGGTATACGGATTGGGTGGTCTGCCAGATCATTGGCAAGGGCGAGATGCCCACGGCCCAGGAACAATCATAATTTATTTGCCCCCTCCCACCCCACAACGTATAAAAAAACTGACCTAACAGATGCCGAGAATCCACAATTATAATAAACCAACATTTCTATTTACTAGCCTACAGCCTAACAACAATTATACCTTTGTAATGTAAATAAATAAATACATCGGAAAAATCAAAAAAAATTAATAAAATTACCAAATAATACTTTTTGAAGTAAAACTTCTTTATGCACGCTTGACTTGGGGAGTAAGCTGGTGAATGCGTTACGAGAGCGTTACGAAAATGATCGGGCGAGGCGAACGGAAGTTGAGAGGGATATATAAGTTAGTAAAGTTTTACTTTAGTCTTCTGGTCTAAAGCACACTCGTTTTTTTAAGATTCATTTATGTTGTATAATTGAAGTGAAAACTTCTTTAGCACCATTGTGATTTTAAAATCGATGAAACGAAAGCGACACTAAAAAGAGACAAATAGGATTTAGCCTGCGAGAGAATGAGATAGTATGATCGGTCCCCTTTTTGTTAGGTATTTTGTAGCCTAACGGTCTCCTCTTTGTGCGGTGCCTCGTAGCCTCCCCACTTGTCTACATTAGTTTTCTAAAAGTTTCACTTATTTATCTAGAGATCTATTAATATATACAAAAATAGATGTAAGTGGCTTCATCACAGTTTGATAATTACTTTGGAAGGCGAAACAGCTGTCACGTGTTATAATAATTATGAAGCAGAACTTTTCCATAAATAAACCTTTAATACTTGGAGCAGGTGAATGAATTTCAGCATCTGGGTTGTATTATTCACAATAAATATGTCCAGTTGTGAAAGAAAATCAAAGACAAAAATATTTTTTTCTTTGTGATAATTAAATAACAAAAATAATTTTCGATTCATCAAAGTAGTATTTACTAACCGCAAAATACATACTTTGAGATGAAAAAGACATAATTTCCATTGAAAAATATTCCTTTCTGCCAAAACTCAAATAAAACTGATTTTATACCCCTGAGAACGGTGCACATAATTACACATGAGTTTCACGGTAAAGTCGACGCCTTAAGACTTGACGCGAGGAACGAATGCCGCGGAATTAGATTAGAAGAGGCGTTATGAAATGATTTACAAATTCGTCGAGGATTTTTCGTTGCCAAATTCAAGAAACGACACGGGCGATGTTACATCAATGTCCGAAACTAAAATCACCGAATTTGAAAACAGTCGTAGCCCTGCTAAGCTCTTAATAGATGACTGAATGCCGTTAGCGCTAATAAAAAAACTGTGAAAAGAAGCGAAGCTAGCAGTCCATAATGGAGTCCTGGTAGCCCTGATATATGGCAGTGAGGCATGGAACTGGCAGAGGAAGGATGAAAGTAAACTGAATGCTGTTGAAATGCTATCCCTGAGGCGTATGTATGGTAAAACCATGTATGATCGTGTGAGAAATGTGGATATCAGCAAAGAATGTAAGGCTGATGTAAGCATAATGAGTAAGATCAAGAAAGGGACCCACAGATGGTTTGGGCATGTAGAGCGAACGAAAGAAGAAAATAGTGTGAGAAGAATATATGACGCAAATGTGAATAGAAGAAGAAGTCGGAGACGCCCGAGAAAGACATGGCACGATCAAGTGAATCAGATACTTGAGTCGGGCCATGTCAAAAGTCAGAAAAATAGAAGAGTGTGTATGAGACGATGTATGAATGTGAGTTCCATAGGGAAAATAATTCTCCTCAGAGCCTATTTCATGGGCGTAGCCAGGGGGGGGGGGTTTTGGGGGTTCAAACCCCCCCCCCCCCCCGAAAAGTTAAGATATCAACATCAATAATATTAAAAATAAGGAGATGCGTAGAGCGGAATAACTTATTTTATTACTAATTTTTACACTAATAATGTATTTTGGATTCGCCCTCTCTACCACTCGTCGCTGGCCGGCGTCGATTATCCGATCGCATTCGGTAATCTTTGTACCTATATTTTCGTGCCGTCTAGGGAAATTTGACTAGGGGAGAAAAATATTTTTTAGGGAAAAGGGAAATCAGCACTAAATCTACGGAAATTTGGACCTGGTAAATTTTTTATTGCATATGTCAATATTACTGGTATTATACACCCATATGTTTTTTGGAATTCCCATGAATCTTAAATATTGTTGATGTACTTACAAGCAATTTTTTTAAGCAATGTTATTTTTAACACTGACAACTCAAAATGATATTATGCATCTAAAAAGATAAATGGGGACCTCTGAAAGAAAAAATTAATTTAACTTGCAAGTTCCGTTTTTTCTTTTGAACCCCCCCCCCGATACTAAAATCTGGCTACGCCCCTGGCCTATTTCATCATTGGGGATGCTACGTGGAGGGTCTATTTAGAAAAAAGAAGGAGATGAAGTTCTGTGAAGGAAAAATGTTTGGTAGGAAATCTGGGGGTTAATGTGTTCAGGAGAGACGGATGTATGAAACCACCCCTCCCGTTGCAAGGCGATGTTCCGAAAGAGTTCTGCTAGAGAGGTCAAAATGTCTCCCTCCACCAACCTCGTATACACAATTCTAACTAGATAAACAAACAATAGATATTTCAATTAAACCAATGTCTTATTGATTGAGACACAAAACATAACCTAGAAATGTAAGTGGTTCAACCTTTACAAGAAGTGTTCGGTAGATACTGACAGCATGATTGGACCTTGTCTATTTAAATTACTTCAATGGATTGATAATGTAGTTTGTGATACAGTTAATAAGGATATCTATTGTTGATATAGTATAATAACTTACGATTGTTGTAAGCACAATGGCAGATAAAGCGGTGTTGGTTACAGAACGTTATTAATGGTATTGTTTTAGGCATAATAGAGCCATTAAATTCATGGCTGGTAAACGTTGAAGTTACGTCAGTGTTCGAGATTTCGGCGGTCACTGTTGAAAATAAATTGTAATACATGTCATGGATTATACTAAAATTAAACCGAAGTGACCGTTGCGACCATTATCTTTATTATATTTTCGTTCAGTTTATTAGTGTTGTTATCTTCTTATTATTTATTTTTTATTATAATTTTTGCAGTAAATATCATGTCGGAGGATCAACTGCCGGGTTCATAGGGTCAGGTTAATTCGAATCTTGGCGGCGGATGCATCTGAGAGAGACTGGTTGAGGGAGATCTTTTTGATTTGACTTGACCTCTCCAGCAAGACTCTCAGCAGGATATGGATCGCAGTGGAAAGGATGAATTCATTCGTCCGTCACTTCTGGACACACTGACCCCCAGATTCCTACCCACCCCTCTAACTATTTTCCTTCCCAGCACTTCCTCTCCATCCTTTTCCTAAAAAGACCCTCCACACAGCATCCCCAAAGATGACTAAAATAATATATATATAAACTCTGAAAGAAGTGAGGAACAAATTAAAAATTCGAATGAAATAAGATAATTTACAAACTTTATTCCAGATGGTGTTGACACAATCTTGCAATAATTAGCGAAAATCCAAGAAAAATACCTGAAACAAGAGAGAAAAATCAACATTAGAAAGATCAACACACAAAACAACCAGACCATTGGCCTTGAAAATCTTTTATCACGTCATTAAATTATTTAATTGCGATGTGAAAGAAATGTCGGCTAGCACCACTGGCAGAAGTAAAGACATTAAACTTTTGAAAGTTACGTCAAATTTAATCTGAAAAATGTCCTCCACAACACAGGTGAACTCCTAGTGTGGAGGACAATATATTATACCTTTGTAATGTAAATGTACTAAGAATAAATAAATAAATAAATGGTAGATGCACGGACATATGAATATATCTGGACCTGCCCTAAGTGATAAAAACGTATTATTTCCCCCTCGCCATGGAACCGGCTGGAGCTCCTCCTTGGCGCCAGTTCGCCCCATGTGGAGGGGATAGAGAATCGCTTGAATCTAAAATGTGTGACGTCATCATTCTTGCCGTGGGCAGCGCGAAGCTAACATCTATACATTTAACGAAAAAATAACACGCCAAAACAGTAGCTTGTGCTATACAACATACCTACATATCAGTGTGCACATAAATGTGGGCGGTTCCTTAGTGTGCTCGTCGCTGGTTACAGGGGTAAGTAAATTATGAAACATTTGTAAAAGTGTCTTAACTAAACACGGCAAAAAAATATTGCTATGTGAAAACGGGCGAATCTTTTTGGGGTGTACATTTGGCCTACGCAAATATTTTATTATCGTGGCAAGCAATTCGCGCTCCCATGTAAAAAGGTCTATTCATTCAAAGCAGATTTTGCTTTTAAGAACTAAATGATGATATTATAATGCGAGATGCCTATATACTGTCAGATTAATTTTTCAACCAATGACAGTCATCTTCCCCTCTTCGTACCGCCATAGTTGATTTTTCCCCTCACCTGTTATTTCTGGTCTATTGAATTTGGATGTCTATGGGTAGATGCAATTGAAAAAAAAAATAAAAAAATGTTATTACTGCCAAAGTTCGAGCTAGTCTAGCTAGAAGACATGTACATTTGCCGCAAACATTGCTTCGCCTGCAACCTAATAATATAATTAAACAAACAAACAGAATTAAACACTCAACACGTCCTACATATATCCAATAATGACTAAATGGTTGAATGTCTTGGGTTTTCCATTGAAAAAAATGAAAATATATATTTTTAAAAGAGTTAATCAATCAGGACACGAGCACGTTTAGTCAGAAAGTCACGGTATATCCGTTTTGAAATAAAATCAAAATAATTAGAATATTTTCGAATGAAAATAAAAACTAAAAATTGGTTTTGAAAGGCGATGAAACGGTTCCATGCCAACTCAGAATGAAACCAACTCAGAACCATCTCAGAAAGGTCATTAAAAGTTGTGATAAAATAATTTTAAAATAGCCGGTAACCCTAACCTAACTTAACCTATTTAACCAAATTATTTTTTATCATCACTCTTAATTTAATTCATAACTTATAATATCATAACTCTGGGGTGGTTCTGAATTGATTTCTTCCTGAGTTGGCCGGTCACCGGTGAAACACGCTTTTAAATTTTATAATTAGAAATAAACATGTGTATATATTTTTTTTACATTAACTCCACACAGGAGGCCCTGAGGAAAATAATTTCCCTCAGGGCCTATATCATCTTTGAAGATGCTGTGTGGAGGGTCTTTTTGAGGAAAGGAAGGAGTGAAACACAGAGGCTGGCAAATCGTTCCACAGCCGAGCCGTTGAACACCAGATCGAGTCATAGAAACGACCCGTTCTCATGTGACTAATGTCAACCATGTACAAATGTTGGGCGCGTGTTTGGCGTATTTCCCGACTATGCACCGGTGCTGAGGGGATCAATGACGCTAGTTCCTTGGAGCATCTTCCATTGTAATAACGGTAAAAAAAGGACAGCATTCCCACCTGACGCCTGTGTTCTAAAGATCGCAATCCGTATGTTAAGACGGGAGAATCTATCAAACGGACCGCCCGTTTCCGCACAGTCAAAGGTTATATTTATTTATTTTAATTATTTTTTGGTTTTATTTTATTTATTTACATATAAAAAATTTTTACGCAAACATACAAAATATTTTTAAAATGGCTCACCTTACGTTGTTTCTTACTAAAATTATTGATACCGAAAAAAATAAAAACACACACATGTTTTATTTGACAAATGTAACATAAAAGTTACCGTCACCTTACTTTTTTATCGTTTCATGTAAAAATAAATTAACAAAGTTTCATAACTTTTTTCATATTGCGGTCGGATCTTTGGCTTTATATAGGTGTATGTTTGTGGTTAACTTTTAGATTTGAATATAAAGCGTGGTGTTATCCATCTAACGCCGTTTAGGCCATATTTCTAACCATGATAGTAAGGGAGACAACGATTTCTACGAAATCTACTGGAGTTGTTCCAAAAAGCAAACAAATTAGTCTGAGGGGATAACGTTCATGAATTTTTCAAACTAAAAACGCAGTCGTGGCACGCCACAGCAGAACAGAGGTTGTGGCATTCCACTCTCTCTGTTTTACCCTGCGGAGAAACGGCGAGACGGTTGGTTAGTTAGATTAAACCTGTACAAACAAAACTCCAATACTGATGTAATTTAATTGCCAAGTCTGACTGTCTCAATTATTTTCACTTTGCACCGAGGAGCGACTATATCTAGGACTAGCAAAGAAGATAAGTATCAACTTCAAGGGGTCTTTAATCAAGTTTGCAGGGGTTGGGAGAAACAACCCCGTAGAAACCACCGCCTAGACGTTAACTGCGACAGAATTTAGGGTCTACAGCCGGGGTGGAATCTACCCTCGACGATTTATGAACTAGACTAATGTACGGGGTGATACTAGGGGTTGAATACGGTTTAAATGGCGTTTGGATTCAACAATATCGCTGAATATTGTTCCTTTATATAAATGCCAATCATAATAACGAAGAGGGTGCATGCTGAAGAGATTGTTAGTTGTCAAACGGAAAATTGCGAAATTTTATTAAACCTAAAAATGAAACTGCAATGTCTTGGCCACTTGCCCTCAAATTTAATGTAAGTGTGTATTGTGGCTAACGAAACACAATGCAATCTACTGACAACGCCATTACCCAACCTTTATATCAAATCCATCAGCCATCAAATAATTTGCATATCTACATATCAAATCCACACCACCCGCTTGCGAGCCCACTGCCCGTTTGCCAGCCCGCTCCCTTTAAATATTTTATATTTCAACAAATTTACACAAAACCTTAACAAATTACCTTCCTATTCAATCACTCTATCTATTGCTGAAAACCGCATTAAAATCCGTTGCGTTGTTTAAAATATCAAAGCGTTCAGACAGCAGAAGCGACTTTGCTTTATACTATGTATGTAAAGATTTGAGATTCGACGCGAGATCTTGCATCTCATAATGCAGGGAAAGATTGCCGGAAGACGGGGCCCTGGAAGAAGGAGAAACTCATGGCTGAAAAACCTAAGACAGTGGTTTGGCCAGTCTATCGTGGAGCTGTTCCGGGCCGCAGTAAAAAAAGTCCGCATAGCCAATATGATAGCCAACGTCCGTTGAACGGACAGGGCACGGGAAGAAGAAGAAGCATTCGACTGATTAAACAGAACAATATTCACAGCGAGCTTTTCGAAATTTTGCTCATCCACAATGCTGTGTTTTGCTTCTAAAAGGGAAAATGTTAGTTTCGTTCACGAAGCCTATGTAGAATTGGATTGAATCTTTTTAGCAAGAATACATTTTGGAAGGTTGGTATGGATACTACCGCCCCGGGAACCATTTTTGGATAAACAACACCTCTGCCATAGGTCACCCTAATCGATTCGCTAAGTTTGGTGACTTACCGGGTTCATGGGGTAAGGTTTGCCTAGGTTTTGATGGGGAATACGTTTGCCCACCTATTGCGTGGCGGTACGAATCGGGAGAGACTGCTTGAAGGAGACCTAGACCTCTCCAACCGGACTCTATTAACCTATCGCATTGCACTACATTGGGAGGAATGGATTCATTCGTCTGTCACTCCTGGACACATTGACCCCCAGATTTCTAGCCACCTCTCATACCCTTTTCATTTCCCTAAAAAAAACCTTCATACAGCATTTCCAAAGATGACATAGGCCCTAAGATATTTTCTTCTCAGGGCCATCGTGTGAAGCTAACGTAAAAAATGTTTTAATTTTAAGAAAAGCGATTTTCTAGTGTAAAATTGGCAAGCGAAAATCGAAACGAATCCAAAGTTTCTTTTAGAATTCCGAAGATAACCCAATTTCGACAGAACTGATCATTAGAGTAAAATTATCGTCTTACTTTTCACTTTTGGTTAGTCAAATTCGTGGTATTTAAAAAAAACGATAGTTTATTCGCCACGAATTAGGAATCAATTTGTGCCACGTTGATAATAAGAAAAAGATAAGAAAGAGGTAAAGGAAGGCCTCAACTATCTCACTCTGCAGATCTATTTATCAAACATAGTAAAAGCCATTTAGAGCCGCGTTTAGAGCTCCAACTCAAATAAAAATATTCCGTATCACCGAAAAGGTCATGAAAATAAATGCCACACACAAACATAACGGTTTACGTTACATGGCCTAAAAAGCACAGAGTGGAAATGCATGTTATCTTTTGAATCGGTGGCGTAAACTTTCAAGGGGCTTTAAGCTTCTTTTGGTGACATTTAAATATCACTGTATGTGGAACAAGCCTAAATGCTTTAAAATTAAATTTAATTTGGCTAAAATAATACGCGACCGGGTTTCAAAACATTTTACGAGAACGTGGAAATACTAGGAACTAAAACAAAATTGTATGTTCGTTCTAGGAGAGTTATTTTATGTTTAGTCCTTGGCAAGTTAAGGCTCATTTGTGACTCGGTTACGGTGCTTTAAGTTACGTTAGAGATGATTGTTACAGTCGTTTTGTTGTACGATTAAACCCACAGGTTAAATTGTTCGCTTTTGGGAACAGCTCACATAGGTCTTGCAGAATACGTTTTATCTCCCTCACAGTCATGGTGAAAAATGTGATCTAAACGGTGCTAGAAAAAGAAAATACCATGCCTTATATTCTAACGCAGAAGTCAATCACAGAAAAATTAAAATGTGCACTTTAAAAACCAAATTTTCGAGGACAATTTGAGAAAAAAATATGAATTTCGTGAATTTTTTATTAATTATTTTTTTATAAAACAGACAAAAAATAGAGATAACAATGTGTATAATTCATTGGTCTAAATAAATGTGGGTGTGTTTTTCTTTTATTTTTCGTTATCAGTAATTAGTTAGAAAAAGTACGGCGAGTCTTTTTTAAAACTTTTTAAATGTATTTATTTCTACAAATAACATATGAAAGCGTAGTTCATCACCATTCAAAACCAATATTTGGTTTTCAGATATATTCAGAAATTTTCCATTTATTTGGATTATGGAAATATTCTTAAGGGAAATATTCTGACCTTCTGACAGAATGTGCCCGAGGCCTGAGGAGATAGGTAAACTTTGATTCAAACGTGCCCTTATTACGTCTGCGGTGATTGAGAATGAATAGTTTATAATAACAAAATTATCACCTCATACCCCCATAGTTCGCGTTTAGGCTGGTTTCAGGATCTCAATATCAGTGCCAGCAATGATTTAACATCTTAGTAAGAGGAAAATGTTACTTGTGCATTATGGAGAACTTAGCTAGCGAGGATTGAACACGTGACACCATTTAGGGGACTCGACACTTTGGACCTCCCGCCCATCACGTCATTAGGTAGAGTGCATAAACTGACACACAATTCTGTCTCGGCCAACACTCCTTGCTTCAATCACATTCATATATCGTCTCAAACACGCTCTTCTGTTATTATAACTCTTGACATGACCTAACTCAAGTATTTAATTCACATGATTGGTTTTACATTATATTATTATTACATCATTACATGAGACATCCAGAGAAGTATGAGATCTTGCATCTCATAATGCAGGGAAAGATTGCCGGAAGACAGGGCCCTGGAAGAAGGAGAACCTCATGGCTGAAAATCCTGAGACAGTGGTTTGGCCAGTTTAATGTAGAGCTGTTCGGGCTGCAGGAAGCAAAAGTCCGCATAGCCAACATGATAGCCAACGTTTGTTGAACGCACATGGCAGAAGAAGAAGAAGAAGATTTTACCTTCATGAAGCGATATCATGAATGTAAATCGGAAGTAAAAGTAAAGTTAACCCTTTTTCATCATAATTTATAATATTTTATAATTGTAACAACAAATTTTCTCGGCATTCCTCGTACAACAATCTGTGCCAAATAACAACCCCAACTGAACTAAAGTTCATAAGCCTAGTCAATCCACGCATAAACTTAAAAGCATAATCTAAAACCAGTATTTACCTCTAAAGCCTTAAATATAACATGAAACTCTATTTGATCATTTTAATTAAATTAAAAACAGATTTAATAAACCTTTACGGTTTGCTTCTAAGTAGGGAGAATTATTAATTCATTAACCCAATAAACAAACTTACGCCAGGTGAGATTGGCTATTCGAAGTTAATTCACCTTTTTAATAAAAACCTGGTTATTTATAGGCAAATGAATTGAGACTTTTTTTAACCTGAACCAGTGATAAGGAAAATAACAGAGAGTCCCACTGGTAAATAACTGGGAGGAACAGGAAACATTTTTTGTCCTATTGAACTCTTATTAAGAGGGCATTACCAGAGAAAACCGGAAATACGTCATTTTCAAAAAAGTTTTTAGACGTATTGACTCTTTTCCACAAAAAATTATGAATGGATTTCGAAAGATTGTTCTTTTATCTAGCATTCGTATGTAATAAATTTTGAGAATTTTTTTTAATTTTTAGTATAATAAGGTTATTCCATAGGTCGTTGGCAGATTTGTTCAATTTTCAAAAAGTTTTTGTATTATACCACACTCATTTCAAATAATAAAATCATGCAGTAAAATAAATCAATACATTATCTAGCAAACGTATGTTTTAGAATTTTAATTTTAGTTTCAATAAAATCATTAAAAATATGTACGTACATGTGTTTCTTGGCGAAAATTGGTCCGTTTGTGTATTTATTTGCGCACTTACAAACTAATATATATCAGATTTTTTTAACATTCTTATTAAATTTAGACATTATTGAAAAATGATAAATACTTATAGTAAAAAAATAACTACAAAAAGTACATTATTTTAATAGTTTTATCATCACGCCTTTCAGCATTTTTGGATGAAGGTATAAATTAAAGCTAATTTGAATTGAAATAAATTCGATATTGAGTTATAATTTAAAAAAGCTGGTACGGAGAATAATTAATCTTTCTCATTGTAACCGCCCTGCACGATCGTAAGAACAACTTTCGACGAAATGTGGATTTTCGTCCGCTGGCTGTTTAAACGCTCTTAAGCCGCTGCTACTCGAATTTCTACCGATTTCTTACATATCTCGCTTAAACATTTGAAGTTCTAAGCTGTTAAAAAAATCAATGTTATTTTTTAGACGTTCCCCACGCCAAAACTCAAATTACATAAAATTCCCTCGATAGAAAAAATTCGCAAAGTACACACCAAAAATGTTTATAAACACGTTAATTTAACTTATTTTAAATTAAATGCTATTGTAGATGTTCCCTACGAATTTTTATTCTATTTAAGCGAGTCATGTTTTATTAAGGGCCCGCAACCGGGCACAAAAGGAAGAAGATGGAGAGATATGAAATTACGAATGTTAGAAGAGAGCGCTAACATTTAAAGCGTCAAAATCGATGCGAAAATTGCGATGAAATGTTTAATAAAACACGACTCGTTTACAATAGAGCGAAAATCTCGTGGGAGGCTTCTTAAGCATCATTTAAAGAAACATTGTGAATTTTTTCACAAATATAATTTATAAGATAATAGAAACAGGCCTGTGTTTAATAATATTTGGAGCATACTTTGCGATTTTTTTTCTATCGAGGGAATTTCATATAATTTGCGTTTGCGGCTCTAACGAGCTGAAACCGGTTACGGTTAAATAAAATTAAGTGGAATAAAGTTTTATATTCGTTTTATTATAATATATCACATCTAGGAATTTAGTCCTTCAGGACCTTAGTCTTGCTGGGGCAATGCTCTATCACTAACGGAACTCTATTCCCTATTTAAAAAAAAAACTTTTTTTTTTTAATTTTTCAAAAGAAGCAAACACATTGTGACTTGACATTTTAAATAAATAAAAAGAAAACACTTTGTTTTACGTCACTTTATTGATATTTCTTCCGTCTACCGGTTTCGGTACCTCCGTACCATCATCAGGACTGAATATAAAATACTGACAACTGACCCTGAACTGGTTAGGCACCTTATGTGTTCCTAGTCTAGGAACACATAAGGTGCCTAACCAGTTCAGGGTTTTCAGAATTCGCAGAGCATCTAATTAATAAAGATCATACTTTTAACCAGGATACGGGTATTAAAGTCCTACTAAATCAGTTAATGCAAAGGCTGAAATCATTAATAATCAACTTAATTTAACATTCAGCCCTATTAAAAGTATGTTTCCCGTTATCCCACTCGCTCCTCCCCCACTTCCCTCCCACAACTGACGCACTGTCCCGCTCTAATTTACTGTATCTTTCTTTTACAATTTGTATATATATATGTATATTTCCCTGTATTTGTCAGTATTTTATATTCAGTCCTGATGATGGTACGGAGGTACCGAAACCGGTAGACGGAAGAAATATCAATAAAGTGACGTAAAACAAAGTGTTTTCTTTTTATTTATTTTTGTTTTTGTAAATCAATATTCAATCTTCAAACCACTTTAAAATAAACTGGCAAAAGAAAGCGACATCTAGCGACTTTCTAGTTTCACTTCTACCGCGTGTGAGTTACACACTCTATTATTTTTTTTTCAGAACTAAAACACCACCCTGAAACAATTGTTTTTGGGAGTCATGCAAAAATCGAAACAAGGTCGCTTTACGCCACTGGTAAATTTAGAATTCAGAAAGCCCGGTCTGAAATATTTTAAATCGGTATTGCGACCAGGAGCCTGTGAACGACATTGGTTTGAATTTCAAGTCATATGATGTCATGATCGTATCACATCCCCAATTCTGGGAAATGTTATGGAATTAGAGGAAAAGGGTCGAATGGAGGAAACCTATGTGATTCTGACATTTGGATATTTAGATCTAGACGTCCTTTATGGCATATTTTTAATTTTTTTTTTATTTTACCAGATTTTAGCTCTTAACAATTTTAAAACATTTACTGGATAATCAACACCCGTGCCATAAGTCGCACCAAGTGGTCCGTTACGTTTGGTGACTGTGTCCGGGTAAGTGGGGTGAGTTTTGACTAGTTCTCGGCGGCGTATGCGTTTGCCCGTTTGATGGAGACGTTTTGACCTCTCCAACTGGACTCCATCGCCTTGGATTGCAATGGGGGGGATAGATTCATTCGTCCATCACTCTTCTAATATTCAGGAACCATTTATTGTATAACCAACGCCTCTGCCGTAGGTCACTCCAAGTGGTTCGCTACGTTTAGTGACTTGGCGGGTATGCCCGGGTTTATGGGGTGAGGTTTGACCGGGTCTTGGCGGCGGATGCGTCTGCCCACCAGCAGCATGGCAGTCTGGATCGTGAGAGAATCGTTGAGGGAGTCCCTTTGACTTCTCCAGCCGTACTCTCTCGGAACATCGCCTTGCACCGCAGTGGCAGGGGTGGATTCACACGTCCGTCACTCCTGGACATACTGACCCCCAGATTCCAACCCGCCCATAATACGCCTTTCCTTCCCAGAACTTCCTCTCTTTCCTTTCCTAAAAATACCCTCCACACAGCATCCCCAAAGATGTCACGAGGAAAATAATTCCCCTCAGGGTCTCCTGTGCTAATGTAAAAAAAAACCTGTAAACAATGGAAAAGCTTCTGTTAAGTCTTTTTCTGACGTAGTAAGCAATTGTAAGACATCGTCAAGTCATGACGTTATTCAATTAAGTCCACATTTAAAAGCCATACAAACTTCATAAAAAAGTAGGTAATGAATGCACTTCACGGAGTTTAACACTACCGACATCTGGGCCCTGAGCCAAGGATCTTACGGCTCTGTCAAGCAGGTCGCAAATAAATAAGTAGTCACTATACAAATTTCGCAATTTCCAATGCCCTGTGGTTTCAGAGTAGGTATTCAAGGATTTCAAAGAGCACTAGGTACACCTACCGGCAAAAAAATACAAACCCCGACAAGACAACAAAATAAAATCTTCGGTTTCAAGGAGCTTGCCAAATAAGGTAGCTCTTCAGAAATTTTATCCTTTGAACAAGTGCCTTCTTTCTGAAAGCATATTTATTTTGTATAAAACACTTTATTTGAGTTTAAAGCCAACTTGTCTTGTTCAGAACTGTACCTTCCTCACGGCCGTATAAAAAACATGTAAAATAAATGCCAAATTAAATATTTTCATCTATTATAATAATATTATTAGGTCCTTAGTCCTTACATATGAAATTGGCGTTTTGTATGGAAGGAACATATAGTCGATTTTTTTTTTATGTAATATATTTATTTAATCAAAGTATGTACCATTGCTATCTATGCACTTTTGCCATCTCATAGGTAGTTCATCGATCCCTTTACTAAAAAAACTATTCGGACGGGAATCAATAAAATCTTTGAAGGCGGTTTGGACTGCCCCATCGGAGTTGAATTTTTTCCCTTGCAAGAAGTTATCCAAATTTCGAAAAAAAATGGTAATCCGTTGGGGCAAGGTCCGGAGAGTACGGTGGATGTCTTAGACATTCCAATTGAAGCTCCTCTAATTTGGTAGCCGTCTGTTGTGCAGTGTGTGGTCTAGCGTTCTAACGCGCGTTGTTGATTTGCTTCACTCAATTCGTGACCCACCTTTCAAGCTTTTTCACCTTCCCAATTTGCTTCAAGTGGATGAAAACAGTTTTATCACTAACACCGCAGCCTACAGCTAACTCGGACGTGGTTTGCGATGAATCCTCTTCCACAATAGCCTTCAATTCTTCATTATCAACTTTGGTCTCCGGCCGTCCACGGGGCTTGTTCTGCAGGTCGAAATTTCCAGAACGAAAACGTTGGAACCAAAAACGCACTGTGTTTTCTTTTGCGGCACCGTCGCCATACACATCATTAACCCTTCGAGCCGTTTCTGCAGCACTGGTGCCACGGTGGAACTCGTACTCGTAAATAACGCGATATTTCAAGTTTTTCATTTTGTAAACTAAGTGACGCAAGAAAAAAAACAATTAAGGAAAAAACAAATGAATTATAATTTTCGAAACACAAATATATGAGTAAATAGCTGTATAAATTTGAATTTGGAATTCCTAACCAAAGAGAAGATATTTGAGATCAAAGTTGCCAGTACGGCAAAACGCCAATTTCATATGTAAGGACCTAATATAACGAAATTAAAATATGTACCTATACACAGAGAGACGACATTAAAAAATTAAAGCAAGTCTTGAAAATGTACTTTTTACTCAAACAACATTTTTTTTACATTAACTCCACATAGACGGACGTGAGAAAATGTTTTCCCCATGGCCTACTATTTCCCTGATAGTCATTCTCCGATCGTCTAGGAATCAAGAATAACATGTTTTCCTAACCTTCCCATTGTTCATCAACTTCCCACATTACCTTCTTCAGCCTCAGAAAATACCCACATTTGGGGTAAAAAAAACCCACACCCTCTGAGGGCAGTCGGGGCTCTTGGGCGACAACCACATTTAAATAATAAGTACCTACTTGAATATAATATAAATAAATTACGTCGGGTGAAAAAGAAAGAAACAAAAGTAGATACAAAGAAATGTAACGTTGACTTTAATTTGAAGAAGCAATTTTCAACCACAAAGTTACTAATTTAATCTTTTTATAATATTACTAGCAGATCCGGACGCGTATTTACAATCCCTACCGCGATTCAGTCACGCTAGCGACTGAAACGCGGTAGGGTTTGTAATGCGTAAATCACCAACAAACACTACCGCGTTTCAGTCGCTAGCGTGACTGAAATGCGGTAGGGATTGTTATGCATAGATCACCTTACAAACACTACAGCGTTTCAGTCGCCTACGCGCTTAGTTGCTCTCTATCTGTTTCTGTGAGGGTGACGACCGTAATTATAGAGAGATTAGCAGAGAGGATGGACAGCGTTTTTTTAGTTAGAATATATATATATTTTTTTAAATTGAAAATTTATTTTAAGTAAAAAAAAACGCGTGTTTTTTTTTTTACTGAGAGTGACGACCGTAATTATAGAAGGGTAAGCAGAGAGGATGGACCGCGTAATTTTTTACTGAAATTTTTTACTAATATATTTTTTTTAAACAGATAGAGCAACGAAGCGCGTAGGCGACTGAAACGCGGTAGTGTTTGTAAGGTGATTTATGCATAACAATCCCTACCGCATTTCAGTCACGCTAGCGACTGAAACGCGGTAGTGTTTGTTGGAGATTTACGCATTACAAACCCTACCGCGTTTCAGTCGCTAGCGTGACTGAATCGCGGTAGGGATTGTAAATACGCGACCCGGACACACGTTGGTGTGGCTAACGAAACACAACGCCTTCTCTGACAACGCCATTACCCAACCTTTACAACCAACGCCATCTGTTAATTTGCATACATATCATATCCACACCGTCCGCATGCCAGTCCGCTGCCCGCTTGCCAGCCCGCTCCCTTTATTATATATTTCAACCAATTTACACAAAACCTTGACAAATTATATACCTAAAAACCTTCCTCATGAATCACTCTATCTATTGGTGAAAACCTATCTATTGGTGAAAACCTATTTATTGGTGAAAACCACATGAAAATCCGTTGGGTAGTTTAAAAGATCTAAGCGCACAGACAGCGGGAGCAACTTCATTTTATACTATGTAATAAAGATAAAGATATTATATACTTCAACCAACTTACAGAAAACCTTGACAAATTATATAGGTTTAAACCTTCCTCATGAACTACACTCTATCTATTGGTGAAAATCGCATGAAAATCCGTTCAGTAGTTTTTGAGTTTATCGCGAACAGACAGACAGGCAGACGCGGCGGAACGAATTAAATTATAATATGTAGAGATCTACAGAACATTGTAAAAATAACAACATCTCTATCCACTTAACCCAAATTTCAACAGAAAACAACCCGTGGAAAAATAAATCAAACACTTTTTGCATGCGATACTATTTCGGGAGTTAACTTTTGATGTCGTGTAGTGTTAAAAAAATGTACTTGTGGATAAATTATCCTTTATTGTTTAATTACACAATACAACTTAAAATAAGTACAATTTCAAAGGGAACTATTATGTGAGCAATACAACAAGCAAGTGCTTGGATTCAATGCACAAAATAGATTAACTAGTGGAAGTAAGAGTCGGGGTTTATATAGTCCCTGCTGGCGTGGTGGGGGGGCGTCGTCTTCCTATTTTCGGTGCTGCATGTCAAGGGGTCAATATGTTATCCTGATAATGGGGTTGTTGTCCCGATGCTCGTGGATACGTGGGGTTTCGTAATCCAGTCTTTTATTTTGGGACTGTTCGGCGTGAGGGCTGCGTTAAGTACATCCAAATGTTCGTTGGTTTGTCTATTAATGATTTTCTTCGAGTTGGTATGTCGATTAAGGGATAGTGATTAGAGTATATCATCCCGGTAATGGTCCTCGGCTGGATGCAGCTGTTATCAATAAACATGTAGGGTTTATTAGTTTATTTTTAGGCAAGATGAAGTGCCGGTTGCAATGGGCGTACTGCGATGTCTTCTTGTAGGTGGGGGTCGTTTAGGGTGGTTAACTCTCCCCCCCTAAAATTGAAACTCCTTCGCACTGTGAAGAGTTTATATCTTCTCCAAAGGATATATCCGATGGCCGTAATTATCAGGCAGCTGGTAAGTGTTAGGTGTATAGTTCCTTCAAATCCCGTCGTAGTGGTAGGGATATCGAGTTCTCTGCGTGGTTCTTGTATTTCGTCAACATGTGGGATGGGTAGTTTTAGTACATGTAATTCTTCCTTCGAATATGTAATGAGTAATGTTTCTTGGTTAACGCTTCTTCCCATAGTGAAAGTCCTTCCTTGTATACTGCACTCGTCGTTTGTTACAAGTACAGATTTGGAAATTACTATATTCTGTTGATGTTGAGGGCATTGTGCTTTTAATGCTGTTGGTTCGTTGCGAAATAGATACATCATGTTATCTCCGATGACGTGTGTATATTCTTCTGGGCAAATAATCTGGCGTAGACTGCAGTTCTGTTCGCTGTGGTTTTCTAGTACGGTAGTTGTGCAGTCATCGATGGAGTTGAGTTCTTTGTTGCATATGCTGAGGCTGTCTGTAATAACTTGGCACTTGTGTGCGTTATACATCTGCTTTCCATCTCTCAATAATCGTCTCGGTAGGAGGTGGGGTTGGAAACATTTATTGTTAGTTTTGGAGATGATGGGAATTATTTCGTTATACATATAGACGGTGCGTTCTACTAAAGTTAGAGAGAGAATAAAGTGCAAAGTTTGTTTAACTTTAATGAATTTAACTTGCAAAAAGCGTTGAATAATATCAAAATCTTTAGAAGGTAGCTGTTCAGGATTTACATGTGAAATGGATTCCATAAATACCTTTGGTTTTATAATGCTAGGGTGGTACATTCCATGAGAGGCAAACGTGATAGCTTCTGTAATTCTAGTAATTAATTCGGTGATAGTTTCCGTCTGATAAATTAAATGTGTAATCAACAAGTCTGTCTTATCTTCATAATGATCATGGCTCATTTGTGACCAGAGTACCATTTGGTTATGTGAAATATTTTTTAGTTTACCGTAATAATCCTCTAATGATCTTGAACTCAACGAGATTCTCTTTTCATTAATATTTTGGTTAGTTTCAATTCGTTGCACTAATTTATCTAAATCATTATCATCTAAGTTTCCCGTAATCCCTTTAATTATTGTACCGAGTCCGTTTATTAGGCCTCTTTTATATCTATTTACAACTAAATTGTCAATTATCTGATTATTATGATCTATTAAATATTTCAAACGTTCTAATCCTACATGTGGTAAAGTTACATTGTTACTTTTTATAAATTTCTCATAATTAATTCCTAGTTGTTGCGATTGTTCAATAAGTTCAGTTAAATCTAGGGTATGAATGACGTGCCACTGTCCTTCGACGGCTCGTGCATTTCCCAGAGGTGCGACGATGAAGTGCTCATTGTCCGCTAATTGACGGATCCGTAGCGCTTGCGTCATGGCCGTCAGCCTGAAACAATTTAACACTGTCTTTGTGAATTGTTGTTAGGCCTCTCAGACTTTTATATTCGAGTACATTATGTGGTAATATTTTAGTAATAGTGAACGGTCCTTTGAATTTATTTTTATGTTTACCCCGTGCGGTAACTTTTATAAGTATTTGTTGTCCTACGGACATCTCTTGGGGCGTACGTGTTTTGTTTACTCGTTCGCGTGTTTTATTTTTTGTTTTATGTTGTAAATCATGTATTATTTTGTTTAGTTCTTTACATTGATTTGCATGATCGGCTACGTAATTTTGGGTTATCACACCATTAGATTGTGGTGTTCGGTTCCCATGGCAAAAGTGTATTTCATTTGGTGTATGCTTAGTTACACCATGTATATTATTATTATAAGCATTTAAGGCTAAATTAATTTGAGTTTCCGATGTGACGTTCGGTATTGCCGTGCGTATTAATCTCAGTATTTCTGTTAGAGTGGAGTGAAAGCGTTCTATATCAGCTTTTGACTGTGAATGACCAGTAGTAGTCACATGTGTTTTAATATTGTACGT
The DNA here is from genome assembly GCA_917880885.1 of Limnephilus marmoratus. Taxonomy (NCBI): domain Eukaryota; kingdom Metazoa; phylum Arthropoda; class Insecta; order Trichoptera; family Limnephilidae; genus Limnephilus; species Limnephilus marmoratus. Next base: position 43,430,271 of record OU862929.1, read on the forward strand.
TTCTAATAATTCTCGTGTCGTAGTGGACGTAAACGTAGTTTCATGATCTAAATGTATTTCTTTCGGTATGCCGATTAATGAAAATATTTTTACTAGTATTTCGCATATTGCGACATTGTTGTCAACAGTGATTAAAGTGCAAGATGCCCATTTAGAGAATCTATCCACAATGGTTAAGAATTTTTGACGTCCGAAATGATAAGTGTCGATCTGCCATATCTCCATCGGACAATTAGGAGTAACAGTAGCCTCTAATGGGGCTGACGTGGGGTGCCTTTCGTATTTAGAATTTTGACATATTATACACGTTTTTAAAAAATCTTTTATTTTTGTCCGCATATTATTAAAATAGTGCGTCCGTTTTATTTTACTGAGTAGGGCATCTAGACCCATGTGACGCTGGTTCTCGACATGCGTCGAACGAATTATCTCCTTTTGTTCTTCTAATTTTATGGGTTCAATCTTAACATTTGTAAAACGTATTAATTTTAACGAGTTCTTATCAATATTTTTTCTATAACATTCGCTTAAACACTCATATAATCTATCGTTATTTATAATTACTGCATATTTATCTTTATCCAAACATGTTTTAATCAATTTTAAAAATATTGCTTCTGCATTTTCTAAAGGGATACACCATACAAGGTCCGTACCTTTTTCCTTAGCTCTCAAACTATGCTTCTCAATATCGCTTAGTTCAATAAAAATCCTATTCATACGCGGGGGTGGGTGTTCGTTACGAATTGGGATTCCACCCTCATGGTCATCCACATTGCTATGCACGGTGTCAGTGACACTCTGGGCGCCCGAGGTGGCTTCTACTCGTAATGAATCATGCTCCTCACCGTCCTCACTATAATGAATTTCGACTCTTGAAAGTGCGTCAGCTACATGGTTATTACAACCTCGCTTATGTCTAATCGTATAATCATATTCCTGGAGTTTGAGTCTCCACCTAGTAAGTTTGGCGTTTGGTTCTTTTAACTTGGTTAACCATACTAACGGTTGGTGATCCGTTTCTATGATAAAATGTTTACCATAAATATACGGACGGAATTGCTGGAGGGACCATAGTATACCAAGCAATTCCTTTTCCGTCGTATTGTATTTAGTTTCCGTTTTTGACAGTGTCCTAGAAATATAGGCAATAGGTTGAGTTTTTTCTCGACTATATGGACAGGGCTTGCCCAAGGCGAATCGCTTGGTCGGCTGATTCCATCCTTTAGAAGTTGGGCGACTTGCCTTTCAACTTCAAGCCTCTGCTCATACGGTAACCGATAAGCGCGTTGATACACAGGTTCTTCTTTAATTAATTTTATTTCATGTTTTACATGAGGTGAGCAATTAGCTACCAGTTCCTCAGAAAACAAATCTCTATTTTTCTCCAATAACTCATCAAGTCTATTTATATCCATTACATGGAACAACTGAACTTGTCTGGTTGGAGTTTTTAAAATATTATTACAGTTATTTAAAATTAATGTTGCATTCATTAATTTCAACATATCTATCCCCATTAACACATCGTATTTGTGGGAAAAGTCAAAATTATAAAAATGCATTTCAGCATTATTATTGCCGAATACTCTTTTCCAAAATGGAGTCACGACGGCACCTCTATGGGTAGTCGTAGAGTGTGCTGTTTGTACAGTAAACTCTTCGTTTACATATCTACAGTCACGAAATAATCTATTATACACATTTTTATTCATGAATGATTTGGAGCTTCCCGTATCAATCAGAATTTTTATATTTAATGGCGCTACTACATATGGTAGGCCATTGTTAATATGATTCAGGTGGACTAGGTTTCTCGGGGAGATTCTTGGTCTTCCCACAAATCCGGCCGTTCCTGATCATTCCCGTCTGTATAAAATAGCTCTTGTGCCGTACGTCCATTGCCGAGGTCGATGACCGGGCCTTTAGGAGGTCGAGGCATTGGGGCCGTTCTCATACTGACATCACCGGAACGCGCATGATGCGTATTAAAATTATTATTATTATTTCCTTGCCACGGGCGGTTTTGTACGTACTTATGCGTTTGGTTATTATTATGCCACGGTTTATTATTATAATTGTTAAGGTGATTATGATTATTATGATTAAAGTTATTATGAGGTTTGAACGAATTTTGCGTTTGCGGTGGAAAAAAGTTAGGGCGAGTAAAAGGTTTATTTGATTGGTTTTGTCCTGGCCGCATGAAATTAGATGGTCCCGCTTGTGGAAACACAAGATTTTGCTTAGACCGTTGGTGGAGCTCACCGTGAGCCTCCAGCATTCTTATTTCTGTGCACAGGGCATCGTAATTTTTTGTTAAGTTTGCACATTTAATGTGCGTTGGCATGAGGTTTAATAACGTATTTCTGGCCGTATCTTTGTATGGCTCCATCAATATGTGGGCACTAGGTCCTCCATATTGATCAGAAATTTTGATTTTAATTGAAAATAGAATCTGATTGATTTCATGAATCGTTGAGGAGAAATCCCTTTGACCGTGGTTGAAGTTGATTAGTTCGGTTTGCAATAATGTAACAGACTTATTGTCCCCACATTCGTTTTTCAGCGTTTCTAATATGGTTTCAATATTGTTATCATGATCGCACATGAGAATTACGTGAAGTGCTTTGCCACGTAATCTTGAGATTATTTTCTCAACATTGCTTGGTGTATTGCCGTTTCTAGTAATGAACCCCCTGGCTGATTTTATGAATAAGTTGATGTCTTGGGGAGAGCCACTATACTCCAATATCGACTCTGCGCATTGGGGAGCGGGTCTCTCATTTGGCTGTGCCATTTTTCAAAAAAGTAAAAAAAAAAAATAGAAATATACAAAGTGACTTTAAAAAATTTAGTTTTCTCTCTAACCTTTTGGATAAGGTAGGGAAGGGATCTATCGTACGTATGGGATAGACGATCAATTGAAAAATGTACTCACAGAAGTATTGATGCGACGATCTTCATTGCCAAGTTAACAAATTTTTTGGTGTGTGGTCCTTTCGCGTTGAGATATTAAAATATCTAGGGAGTCCTAGTTTTGGCCAATTTTCAGACTTCCTCGAATTGACCCACGTGCTGGGCGCCAGTTAACTTTTGATGTCGTGTAGTTTTAAAAAAATGTACTTGTGGATAAATTATCCTTTATTGTTTAATTACACAATACAACTTAAAATAAGTACAATTTCAAAGGGAACTATTATGTGAGCAATACAACAAGCAAGTGCTTGGATTCAATGCACAAAATAGATTAACTAGTGGAAGTAAGAGTCGGGGTTTATATAGTCCCTGCTGGCGTGGTGGGGGGGCGTCGTCTTCCTATTTTCGGTGCTGCATGTCAAGGGGTCAATATGTTATCCTGATAATGGGGTTGTTGTCCCGATGCTCGTGGATACGTGGGGTTTCGTAATCCAGTCTTTTATTTTGGGACTGTTCGGCGTGAGGGCTGCGTTAAGTACATCCAAATGTTCGTTGGTTTGTCTATTAATGATTTTCTTCGAGTTGGTATGTCGATTAAGGGATAGTGATTAGAGTATATCATCCCGGTAATGGTCCTCGGCTGGATGCAGCTGTTATCAATAAACATGTAGGGTTTATTAGTTTATTTTTAGGCAAGATGAAGTGCCGGTTGCAATGGGCGTACTGCGATGTCTTCTTGTAGGTGGGGGTCGTTTAGGGTGGTTAACTCGGGTGATAGAAGTGATATGCGTTTATATTTTTATGAGGGGAAGAGACTTCGCCAGTTTTGATGGCCCTGTACATCTCGATGGGGCTATTAAGTTTGGAGAGCATAGTTGTCTCTGCCAGACTATGCAGTCAAAGTAAAACCAACATAGGAAATAAATAGTACAGGGTGCTACGAAATACAAATGTCAAATAATTGGTTTTTTTTTAAATATATTATCTACTTTGTAGAATTCGTTAATTGACAAAACTATAGATTTGCATACAAACCAAATCCACACAGCCCACTTGCCAGCCCGCTCGTCTACCGAATGCAGATATATTTCAACCAATTACAAAACCTTCACAAATTATATACCTAAACCTTCCTCATGGATCACTCTATCTATTGGTGAAAACCGCATGAAAATCCGTTCAGTAGTTTTTTAAGGTTATCGCGAACAGACATATAGACAGATAGACAGACACGCGGAGGACTTTAATTTATAATATGTATAGATAACGATCGTTGTTCGCAATCCTACTGATCAATTGTTGAGTTTAAATTTTGGCTCAACACTCATCAAATGCACAAATGCTTTCTTCTCAACGCATTTCTCAGATCAACAGGGGCGAATTTAGCGTTCGAAAAATTGGGAACAACAGCGGAAAGAGTTTAACTGTCTACTATGAGACCTACGAGATCACCCCTAATTGGGGTATGTCGTGAGGTTGTAGGGAATGTGGAAGGGAAGGAGATGGGGTAGAGGAAGGCTTTGGAAACGTTTCGGGCCATGTCAATAAAATGTGTTAATATTATGAATGATGCAAAGAAACGATGTGCGCTGTCCTATCTGCCTACACCTTCAGGGAAATTGCGTGATTGCATGGTATGTAAAAAAACGACTGAAGTAAAACTTCTTTAGCTCCATCTATATAATAGGAAGAGAGAAATAAAATGTGCGCGCGCACTGCTCTCTCTCTTGCTCATACAGTGTGATACAGACAATAGGCCTGCACTGTGTCTTAGATATACGAAACGTAACTGGTTATGAGAGAAAGAGAGAAAGAAAATGTGTGCTCGCACCTCTCTCTCTGCCCCTACAGTAAAATACGAAAAAAAAATAAAAAACAAAACAAAAACAAAAAACTTAATAACTATAGATTTTTTCATTATTATTGGTGCATGATGTGAACATTAGTTACTGGGTTTATAACCTAATTATTTTGATTTGTGGTTTTCTTATGTATGTAATGTTATAAACCTGTAAATGTTCCCAATAAAGAAAATAAAAAAATAAAGAAACGTAAATCTCACTCTTTCTACCTTCACTAACTTATATCTCCCTCTCGACTACCGTTCGCCTCGCTTTTCGTAACACTCTCGTCACGCATTTACCAGCTTACTCCCCAAGTCAAGCGTGCGTAAAGAAGTTTTACGCCAAAAAAGTTTGCATAGTTGAGCGATCTCTCTGCAATATCACATGATTTTAATATTATTCCGCAATTCCAATATCATACATAGTAAGGCCTTGAAGTAATGGGCCGTTATACCAAAGGCAAATGCATCACAATACCTAAGTGATTTACTTATGAATCTCTGAGATTTTTCTTATAAGAAAGAGAAGCATAGAATCAAAAACGCCTCATACCTGACATTAAAATTTTTTTTTTTACTTCTATTCATCTTGTTTTCGCAAAAGTTAAAAATAACACGCAATAAACACGAATAAATTCCTTCGTTACGACCCGCACCGGCGCTTATTGCATGATTTATACAGGATGTTATTTATGTTTTGTGCAAGCCAGTAGTCAGCACCCAGTACCCAGTACCCTGTATCTCTGGAAATGCGAGGGCGGCCGGAGGCGCCTAGACGTCGCCGGCACCAGATCGATTGGCGCCGGGAAAGCCTGGAAACCCGCCGGGATATGCTGCCGCCCGCCGGGATATTTTACCCACCCCTGCCCCTGGCGGGAGTGTTAACCCGAGTTGCCCCAAGTCAACACGAGCCTCCCCATGTCATCCAATGGATAAGATTCTAGACCCTAATGTGGTGGTTTTAAGGAATACATTTTTGTAATCAAACGGTTTAAAGTGTGGTAATAATCGCACCCGAGCCCTACAATTGCTAATCTGTTTACGTACAATGTATTGAATTCACCAAGCATTAAAACCTGCACATCCAAAAGCCAGAACTTTGAATTTAATCTAAATTCTTCTAACATACCTTAAGGCTCATCTTTTCAGACAGTCGTATCCATAAAGTCAAAAACACCACATTCACCTTCACCTCCATGTCCACGACATAACTAATTGTGTAAAAATGTTAAAAATTCTTATTTTTAAGCTTTTGTAAAGGTCATTTTATAAAAATTCTCCAGCCCTAAAGAATCATAAATTCTCCACTCTCTCAAAATAATTATGAACTCTACTTTTACCACTAATCTTCTCATAATAAACATGTAAAATCATACATTGTCCAGTGTTTTAAATATAATGTCCTCCGCGTGCAAAGCCGTATCTTCTCCAAGCACAAACTGTTTAATTAAAATGTGTTTATCGGAAGTGACATGCCAGATAAATATGTTCACTGTATTTGTAAATAATAAAATTAGATAGAGTCTAAGAATTCATAATAAACTGTACAGCGCCCTTGAGGTGATTTTTCACAAAAACAGCGCTTTACAAATTATCCATCATCATTATCTTCTTTCCCTTATCCTATTTGGGTCGGGAACCCAATGCTTCGACAAGGCGCCTCAATTCGTCCCTGTCTTGCGTTGCTTATTCGGCCTCCGTCCATGGCAGTCCCATCCTCTCCTCACACAGTTTTTGAAGTTGTCTCGCCCAACTGCGTCTCACTGGACGTCTACCCTCTGGAATTGCACCCAGTATTTTCTAAGGAATTGGGTCATCGGACATTCTTAGCACGTGCCCAAGCCAACTCCGTTGCGATTTTTCTATGAAAAGTAACAGTGGTTTGATGTTTAGATCGTCTTGAATCATCCGAGACGATTTTCTTATTTGATCCCATTTCGTAACTCCTGCCACTCTTCTCAAGTACCTACAAATTAAATTAATTGTCAATCAACAATCTATATATTAATGCTTTATTATTATTATCCTGACATCTTATTTTCAACCATACCAATACAAACAGTAACGATTCTACTAAATGCTTTAAATAGATTAGACAACGTTAAATGCTTTCCGAAGATCGTGGTAAGTGTATCCCTCTGACCTTGTGACCTACATATAAAAACAATTCCCATCCCCTGACACCGAACACATTAGGAGGGGAGCAGAAAAACGTACATCTTAAGAATGCTGTTCACACAAATTGAATTTGATCGAATCTGACTAGGGCGAATAACCACCCTGAAAGTTCGTGTAATTTAGGTTACTTCGATTGGTAGCAACTTTTAAACTTTTTGTTTTCCACAGGTACAGTAAATTTTAAGGGAAGCAATTCTTAAGAAGTTTTCAGTTCATTTGGAAGTTACTCGTATTTTGAAATTTATTCCCGCAACTTAAAAAAACATTGGTATTTACAGGTTTTATGTTGTGTTAACTTTACAAAAAACGAGAATACAACGAAAATTGCTAATTCACATAGGTCTAATAGAAATCGTAGTGTCTCCCTTACTATCATGGTTAGAAATATGATCTAAAAGGTGTTAGAAAGAGAAAACACCACGCTATATATTCAAATCTAAAAATTAACTACAAAATATTTAAAATGTACACCTTTACGAAACCAAAGTTTCCGACCGCAATTTGAAAAACATTTATAAAACTTTGGGATTTTTTAATTAATTATTTTTACATGAAACGACAAAAAGTGAGTTTACGATAAGGTTTATAATACATACATTTGCCTAATAAAAATATGTGAGTGTTATCAGTAATTTTAGTTAGAAAAAACGTAAAACGAGCCATTTTCAATACTCTTTTATATTTGCATTCAAAATTTTAATATTTTAACAACAGTCAGCCTTACTAAAAAAAAACCACAGCGCGACCAATTAACTGTGTTATTGCAATAACATAATTATCCCTTGTATACACTAAATCAGACCAGAGTGGAAGATACTCTCAGTATCGCCCTGGTGTAAGACCACCATTCAGAATTGAAACGTTGCCTGAAATGGCTTGAGCCGTGTTTGGTGACCAGATCTGAATAGCCAGGTACTTCCCCACCTTCCTCTTCCCTATCTCCTTCCCTCCCCCTATCTTCAGCCTCACAACATACCCCAATTGGGGATGCCATTGTCTCGCTGGCTCCAGATAGGAGCAGTTGGGACTCTTGTGCGGTATTCATGTAAAAAAAAAAAAAAAAAAAAAAAATCACGTTTTATTACCAATAACGTTTCTTGCGTGCTCACGCTGTTAAAATGCTTAAAGATCTGACAACGTCGCAAATGGTTATAATTTAGTAGGAAAAAATGTTGTTTTAATTATTCTCCGCCAGGAGCATTATTGGCGCGCGTGTGCATCAACGGCCCGCGATGAACACACAGCTTGAAAACCAAGCCCAGGTGTGTTTATGGCCGGATCAGGCGGGATGTCGAAAATTTTGATAGATGTTGTGATTTTACTTAATAATTTCTATTGTAGTGACGAAATAACTGTTCTATTCATATAATTAATATATATAACGTATTATTTGTGTGGTTTACATAAGTTTAATCAAGTTATTGTACAAACGCCGTACTTTCAAAGTTGAACTGTCAGAATACTGTTTTATAGGTTACATAAAAGATAAAATTAACATTTTAAGATCTTTATTTTAAGAGAATTCCTTAAAAGTGATAATTTTTTATAATATTAATATCTAATACATGTGTTTGTAAACGTATAAAAAGAAATTAACGTCTTTAGAGATGCAATAAATCTGTTTTAAAAGTCAGTATTATTTCTAAGTTATTTTTTTGGCAATAAACAAAACTTTTAAATTTTTTATTATTTTTTTATTGTATACACGATGAAAAAGTGAGGTGATAGTTTCCTTCCAAATTTATTACATAAAAGGACTGTGTTTTTTAAATTTTGATTTTATTTAAATTTCTCTACATTTTGGTCAAAAATGTTGTGGGAGGAAATTTTTTTCCATTTTTTTCCGAGTTTGAATCTTAAAATATGGCAGTTTTTGAAAGCTAAAGTGTATTTCAAATACACAAATCTAAAAGGTAATTTTATCTAGTTTTCATAAATGGTATTTGTTTTTACGACACCTTCAAAAATAAGAAATATATAGAACATTCAAAATACTATGGAAAAATTACAAATATCGTTCGAACATCAATGGTTAAAACAGAGATAAACTACCCTCTCAGGCCGCGGAAACCATGTGTATTTCTTTCAAAGAACAAATTTTTAATTAGTAATGTTTTCACATCCGCGGCCGTTTGTCAATTGAATAAAATTTTCACTGGGTTTTTTAGTAAGGCTGTAGTGTTTATTTCGAATTATAAAATTTATCACCTTTCAAAAACAGTTTTTAGTTGTCGGATGCGTTCAGAAACATACAATTATTTGGATTTTATTGCAAAACGAAAATAACTTGACACTCTGGCAAAATATATTACGTAAATAATAACGTTTGAATGAGTTAACAGCGAGAATTCCCAAATTAACAGGGTTAAAGGACGATTAAATTGTTTGGTGGTGGAGGACTATTTGGGGAATTTAATATGACGAGCAATTAAATCGAAGGAGTAGGCCAAAGTGAACCCCCCAGGAAGACGTACTATATACAAGATTATGTACGATTATATTATTATCATCTTACACTGAGCTCTGGTATACTTGTCATTTTTGGAGATGCTGTTATGTGCTTTAAGGAAAGTAAGGAAATAAACCATGTTGAAGGAGGGAAGAAATACATGAACAAATTGAGAGGTGGGAATGGGTACCACCGCTCCGGGAACTATTTATTGGATAACCAATACTTCTGCCTTACGTCACCCCATGTGGTTCGTTATGTTTGGTGAGGAAGGGTGCCGGGGTTCACGGGGTTGGTCCGGATCTTGTGTCTGCCCTACCAACTGCGAGATCGGCCGGATCGGGAGTGCCTGGTTGAGGGAGATATTTTAATCTCTCCAGCAGGACTCTCTTGGAACATCGCCTTACCGTAGTGGGAGGGGTGGATTCATGTATCCGTCACTCCTGGGCGTTCTGATCCCCAGATTCCTACCCACCACCCCTCGTTCCTTTCTCCTTCCCAGAACTTCCTCTCCTAAGCGTAACTCACACCTGGCGGGTGCGGCGAGTGGAAGCTCCATCGCGAACGGCTGCCACGCCGAGACTAACCGACACAAAGGGTGGTGGGGATTTGGCAAGGGGAAACAAGGCTACAAGCGTTGCCAATTTGACGTAAAAGCGTTCCTTGCGACCGCAGCACCTTGGAGACCTTATTTTACGGAGATCCTTTGTATATAGTATATTTGTGACACGTTCCAGAGTGGAAGATACTCGAGTATCGCCAGGGTGTAGGAACACCGTTCAGAAATGAAACGTTGCTTGAAAAAAGCTTTAGCCATATTTGGTGACCAGATCTGAATAGCCAGGTACTTCCTTACCTTCCCCTAGGGGATGCTTAGTCTCATTGGCTCCAGACGGGAACAGCTGGGACTTGTGCGGTTTTCTCATTAAAAAATAGGGATATTAACATGACCCGGTTCAAGCATTTGATTTTTTTTTTAAAGATGCCGGTAACCCGGGCGTTTATTAATATCAATAGTTATTTACATGTGCGCTACCCGACTCACTAGACAATATCTGTTCTGAGCCGGGTAGCAGTATCTATAATTACATATATCAATAAAGATTAAAGCAAAAAAATACAAAAGATAATAAATAAAAACACAAAAAGCAAAAGAAAAACATAAATAAAAATACAAAAGAAAATGAAAAGAAAATTTATATGACGAGAATGCCAACATTCTTATAAATACTAACCAGGAATTATTAGATTCCTGGTCAAATAAAATTATTCACGCAAAACACTTCAATTATCTCAACCAAACGTATGTTGACAAACTTTCGTTAAACAAATGGTTGAGTATTGGAGAGTTGAGCGCAGAAATAGAAGGATTTATGCTTGCCATTCAAGATAGAGTCATTAATACTAAAAATTATAGAAAGCATATAATCAAAGATATAAATCAAATTGATGATTTATGTAGAAAATGTTTGGCTTTTCCCGAAACTATAGAACATATTATATCGGGATGTTCTATATTAGCGCCTTCCGAGTATACATTTAGGCACAATCAGGTTTTAAAAATAATTCACCAAAGTTTGGTAATTAAACATAACTTGATTGACTGCCGTAATATAGTACCATATTATGAATATGAACCAAATTCATTTTTAGAAAATGAATTTTATAAAATATATTATGATAAAACTATACTAACAGACAGAACAATTAGTCATAATAGACCTGATATAGTTTTACATGACAAAATTAAAAAAATAACTTATATCATTGATGTAGCTATTCCAAATTCCTGTAATATTCAAAAAACTATTTCTGAAAAAATAAGAAAATACACAGATTTAGGAAATGAGATTAAAAGAATTTGGCATTCTCGGACTATAAAAATATTGCCATTTGTTATTTCGGCCACTGGCATAATACCTAGGAATCTGATTCAAAATTTAAGCATATTAGATTTGTCAAAGAATTTGTATATAAAAATGCAAAAATCAGTCATTTTAAATACATGTAGGATTACAAAGGATTTTTTAAATATTTATATTGAGGGATCGGTAGGATTTATAGGTTCAATTAGAAATGCCACAGAGCCGAACCCTCTGATATGAAAATATCTGGAGTCGGTGAATTATATTCCCATTTGGTCTCTAGTAGGTTGACATGTTGTTCTTGTATTTATAATACTTATATAGTGCAATTGCATAGCGTGGGTTGACTAGATGATCATTTGGGGAAGTGTGTGAAAGGGTTTAGTTTTTCCTTCTTTTTTTCCTTTTTTTTTTTTTTTTTTGGGAAAATTTAACCCGGACATTTAAATCTGGTGCATAAAACCTACATATAATAATCTAAATATAAAAAAAATTACAAACATATATAAAGTAATTTAACATTTCAGTATGAAAGTTCTTTTTTTAAAATTTTAATATATGTTTAAATAAGAATATACAACGTATAAAAAATTAACACGTTCAGTTTGCAAGTAACTTGTTAATGCAATTCCTTTTTTTGTTCAATAACCACGTATTAAAGTTTTTATATGTACGGTTGAGTTATGTGTTGTGTTTCTTTTAAGAAAATGTTGAATATGGAAGGTGCGAGGTAAGATTCATGTTTTTTAGCAAGAGTGGATTTAATTTTTGGCACTTGTAAATGATTGTTAGATTTAGCTTTAGTGTTCTGGGAGTGAGATATGTGGGAAGGTGACGATTTTATGCAATTTATATGGATAATTTTTTTTATGAATAGCTTCCTGATAACAAGTATTTTATTTTGAATTGAAAGATTTTCAGTGGGATGAAGATATGGGTTTTTGTACATAGTTCTAATAAGCGATTCACACGTATTTTTGGAACATCCCCAATTCCATCATCTTACGCATCACATATCCTCCTGGTACTATTGCCAATTAATTCTACATTAGTTTTATCGTAAGTGTAACTACCTCAACTGGGAATACGTAATTATGCATAAAATGGAATTTCGATAACGGATAATGGATAATGGATATTAGATTGGAAATAATTAATGGAATAATTGTAATTATATTGAATATTCACCAGCCACCATAATGCGTGGTTCACTGATTAATGTATTATTCAGCGCTTTAAGCTACATACATATGTTACTTCATTAAGGTAAATATACTCATATGGGTGGCCCCTAACACCCACAGCAAATACACAATGTTGAAACAAATAATTAAGTAATTATAACGATAATGTATGTCCAGTTTATTATTGAAAGTTAAAATCAATATATGTAAGATAACACAAAGTAAGCTTTAAAAGCACAACGGTTCTAGTGCATACTTTTCATCACTAAAAAAGATTTTATTGATTGAAATAACCGGTAGCGCCGAAATATCCCCGACAATATATCACTCGACATATCACTCCCAAGGACAAAATATCCTCCGACAATATATCACTCGACATATCACTCCCAAGGACAAAATATCCTCCGACAATATATCACTCCCAAGGACAAAATATCCTCCGACAATATATCACTCGACATATCACTCCCAAGGACAAAATATCCTCCGACAATATATCACTCGACATATCACTCCCAAGGACAAAATATCCTCCGACAATATATCACTCCCAAGGACAAAATATCCTCCGACAATATATCACTCGACATATCACTGCCAAGGACAAAATATCCTCCGACAATATATCACTCGACATATCACTCCCAAGGACAAAATATCCTGCGGACAATATATCTCATAGATTAAAATATTCAAAAATATAAAAAAGTTTTAAGAAAATTAAATTGTGTTGGATCTCCTTGTGAGCAAATAACTCAACAAGGTGGCAAATCATTGAAAATTAGTATAAAATCATGAAACGTGAAGGGAAAAAACTAGGTTAAGTAGGTTACTTTAAGTTATGGATATGTTATTATAGTAGTTAAGTTATTTATTGTAGGTTATGGGCTATTTTTTCCATCACTTTTAATGACTTCTCTTTTAAAAATCGTGTTGAAATGCCACCTTGTTAAGTTGTCATGGAACCGGTTTTCCTCTGTACCTTGATGTTTGTTTGTAACGAACTGTCAAACTTGGCAAACTTGTCGAACTTGTCAAATAGGCGGATTTCTGACAACAAACAAGAAATTTCAAAGCGAGTTGTTTTGTGTTACCGAAGTAATGAAAATTTTTAGTACCATTTGAATAAACTTCTACTTTAATTTACAGTACTGTAAAGGTTTGCTAATTGAAAGGCGTTTTCAGAAAATCTTTTGTGAAAAGCCATCTTTATTTAAAAAGAAGTCTAAAACTGCGAATTTTTACAAAAGAAATATTTACAAATTTGTAAAAAAAAAAGTTTTCACAGAGCGAAATAATCCCTGCATATTAGTTCTAATATTTTTTTATATAAAAATAAGAACAGATGTTTTTCTCTTTGTCTACCTTACCTAAAATATTATTATAAAATTCACAAATAAATAAATTGGCGATGCCATAGTCTCACTGGTTCCAGAGATAGCAGTTGGGACTCTTGTGAAGATAATCACGTAAAAAAAGAACTATCGGACGAACAAACAATGTAAAAACCAATTGATTATTTTATAAAATGTACACCAGCGATGCCATCGACTGCAAAGTTACTCGTGTCAAGCTGTATTTCGTTCGATAGTTAGTAGTTGCTCTTAATGATTTACAGACATGAATATATATTATCTACTTCAAAAGTTAAAATCCACAAAAAATTGTAATAAATTTGTATTCATAATATCTTTTGAATAATTTAATATTAGGGTCTTTTCACACTGGCCAGTGAGACACGGTGACCTCTGGACGCGTACAGGCCACAGGGTCCGTCATCGAGCCAATCTGTGGCGTCACCAGCGGAGAGCATTTTGCCGTGGTGACTCACTGATCACCTGATGTTAGTCACGCTTATCAGCAGCCGAACCCGATGAATCCACATCCTTCAATAACATCATCACAACGATAATAATTATTTTAATAATTCGAAATAAAACGTTTTGATATCTTCTTCTTCTTTGTATGGCGGAGGTCAGAAAGGGGTGTTGAGATTAATCAGCCAGACACTTGGTGGAAAACTGGTGAAGACTGGAAGTGGGATTAGACCAAACGAACATAGAGCTAGAGCAGAAACAAGATTGTTCTTCGTTGATCTTTAGCGTAATTCGTTTTCACCATTTACACCAAAAGAAAAACCAACGAAACAATTTTATTTTCTATGTACATTATTTGTTACTTAAATATTTTAGGGCGTTGATCAATATACGCTCGGGGCTTTTACATATAAATGGTAAGAAATATACAGTATTTATTGTACATAACATGTATGTTCAAACATCAATTGAGGATGTCCACTGACTTGGTATAACTGTTTCTCTCCATTAGTAATCTGGGCGAAGAAGAATACATATGGTAGTTAGTCCCAGATTTACTGTACTGAGATAAATTCTGACTTGTAGTATTACGTAGTGGTATCCGGAAGCTTATCAATTCAAGCAATACCGGCATTCAAGCAATTTTCTGCTACCGGTTTCGACACATCCGTGTCATTCACTAGCAAACTTAAAACTAACTTAAAAATTCTATGCAAGTAAAAAAAAGATTAGATTTATTTAGGTGATGGTAGTTGGAGGGGTGATTTTGGGGGTAGGCATGCCAAAACGAGTGACAGCCGTTTTAGCATAATAATTGACAATTATTCCATTAATTTGCACAATACTGTATACAAAAATATTCCGTTAACATTCTTTAAGGCTTCACTGAGTGGTTGGCTAAGGGACATGGAAGCTAAGTGTAGTTTATGGTCAGACCGAAAGCCATTGACATTTTTGTTGGTACTTGCCAACCGATTTGAGATTTATTGTATTACTTATGTTCTCTATTTTATGTACGTGCTTGCGGGTTTTTACAGATGCAATGCCGCCTCATGGAGCCTCATGAATGAGTTTTTCTTTAGCCCTGTTTAATTTATCTTTGTCTTACCTACTAACCTTTTTTTTGCATTTTGTTTTTCCTGTTAAGCACTTGCATACTGCTTACTAACAACGTATGCAAGGACACTGGGGGTCTAGATTCGTTCAAAATAAATAAATGTAGCTTCGTTTAATAAAAAAAATTAGAATCTTGCGAGAGCCTTGAAGGAATAACCATCTGTTGCTTATACCAGGGCGGGTAAGAGTTGGATAACCTCCACTGCACAATACTGTGGTTAAAATTGGCGGCAGCTGTCATCGGCCACAACAACCATTGAAAAAACAAATGAAAGTCATAGAAAATCACACAAATTTGACAGCCGATTCCTTATGGGATCTTTCCCGTATCCACAAAAGATACAGAACTGCTCCTCTGACTGTAAGTACAAGGCTTTCATTTTTTGTGACGACAACAATTAATGATACCAGATTACTATTATTCAGGCGGTATAAAGTAAGAGGAACGGGTGACAGGCGGCGCGTGCGCAGATGGGAAATTGAAGCTGGCGGTTAGCCATGTGCGATTTGTTAAGAAGTACTAAGATCGTTTGAATAAAGAGAGCTTACAACAGCACTCAAGTGTTTTCTTCAGATGATGAAGTGCAAAGTGAAGTGTGATCGTATATCACATATCCTAAGTGGGAATTGTATTGATTATTGCCGACCTGCGACAATATATATATATTTTATTTTTTTTTACCGCAATTTTTTGGATAACCATCACCTCTGACTTAGGTCACCTCAAATAATTTTCTACGTTTGGTGACTTAGCAGGGGTGACCGGGTTTTATGGGGTGAGGTTTGTTTCGATCTTGGCGGCGTTTGCCTATCTACTGCATGGCGGGCCGAATCGGGATAGACTGGTTAAGGGTGACCTAACCTAGACCTCTCCAGCCGGACTCTCTCTCGACTAATCGCCTTGCACCGCAGTGGGAAGGATGGATTCATACCTCCGTCACTCCTAGACATATTTGTTGGATGTTGTGTGTTGTGGTTGTCCTATTTTATATTTAAATTCAGTTAGCACTGAACACTTTTACTTATCATTTATTCTAATCTCGATGTGTAGAGCCTCTTACCTTAAACTTTCGTGTCTATGCCACCTCTTACTAAAATATTGCTATGGATTGTCTGTCTATAATCTATTTTGTCTGTGGCCGCGTAAACTTTCTCTTTCAATGTTTATAAAATGGCTTGATGTCGCTTGTTATTCTTTTTCCTAACTGTTTCCCTGCTTGTTTCCCTTGAAATCAAGTCGTCTTTCGCTTCTGCTAAGCTTTAATTAGTCTAATTTATTGTCGCCAGTCAAGTGCTCAGACCAGAATCTCTCTGTAAAATTATTCAACAGAATAAAAAGTTACAAATATCCAGTACAAAACAAAAGTGTTTTTACTACACAAAGGATAACCTCAAACTCTCTCATCTCACTGTACGGTTCCTCGGTGTGGAACAGAAGGAAGTCTATAAGGCAGCTCAACTTACACCCTGACTGCAGACTATCTGGAGACCATATCCTGCACCCTGCGCAATATTGACCCCCAGGTTCCAAAACTGGGAAGAAAAAAGGTACGAGGGGTTGAAGTATTTGTATTTCCTTTTTCAAAAAGACCTTCCACCCAGTATCCCCAGAGATGAAATAGGCCCTGAGGGATATTTTTCCTCAGGACCTTCTTCTGTGTGAAACTAACGTAAAAAAAGAATAGTCATTAAGCCTTTCGGATTTTTAATTAATTTTGTTTAACAATGATGTTACACATTTTAAAAACACACAAAAGGAAAAAAAATAGGTGACTTGAAAATGACTTGAAAACAGAACTTCCACTCTCCGGCGGCAACAATACTCATTATTTTCAAAAAAAAATTATAAAGTGCTAAGGTATATTGTGTTATTAGTTAACGAGTTCAATTCCTAATGAGATAGGCAAAAATTATCCTTTTCTGAAAGCTTTTGAAATTATTTTTTTCAATAACTAATAAAATAATATTGTTAATTAATATTTCCACCAAGGACTACTACAACTATAATAAACCTATGTGTTATGCTACGTATTAATCTGAAGTAACCTCCCAGGTACCTACGAATGGTCCTGTATATTTTCTGCATGTACAGAGTATAAATAAAACAATATAATATGTACATTTTTACGCAACAAAGCGTTTACTAGTCAAATATTAGGTCCTTACATATGAAATTGGCGTTTTGTATTATGGGAGGAACATAAAGTCGATTTTATTTTTAATATAATGTATTTATTTTATCAAAGTATGTACCATTGCTATCTATGCACTTTTGCCATCTCATAGGTAGTTCATCGATCACTTTACTAAAAAAACCATTCGGACGGGAATCAATAAAATCAATAGAAGCTCCTCTAATTTGGTAGCCGTCTGTTGTGCAGTGTGTGGTCTAGCGTTCTAACGTGCGTTTGTTGATTTGCTTCACTCAATTCGTGAGGTACCCACCTTTCAAGCTTTTTCACATTCCCAATTTGCTTCAAGAGGATCAAAACAGTTTTATCACTAACAACACCGCAGCCAGCAGCTAACTCGGACGCGATTCCACAATAGCCTTTAATTTTTCATTGTCAACTTTGGTCTCCGGCCGTCCACGGGGGTTGTTCTGCAGGTCGAAATTTCCAGAACGATAACGTTGGAACCAAAAACGCACTGTGTTATCTTTTGCGGCACCGTCGCCATACACATAATTAATCCTTCGAGCCGTTTCTGCAGCACTGGTGCCACGGTGGAACTCGTACTCGTAAATAACGCGATATTTCAAATTTTCCATATTTTAAATTAAGTGACGCAAAGAAAAAAACAATTAAGGAAAAAACAAATTAATTATAATTTTCGAAACTTGAATTTGGAATTCCTAACCAAAGAGAAGTTATTTGAGATCAAAGTTGCCAGTACGGCAAAACGCCAATTTCATATGTAAGGACCTAATACATCGTACCGGTGGGTGCAATATTTTAAGTTGTTATAATAATTTGTCTAGTCTGTAGAAATATATTATAAATGGTTCCATGCCAACTCAGAATCAAAACCAACTCAGAAACACCTCAGAAAGGTCATTAAAAGCTATGAAAAAATAATTAGTATAATAGCCGGTAACCCTAACCCAATTTAACCTATTAAACCATTTTTTAATATTTTTTTATCATCAATCTTAATGACCTTTCTGAGATGCTTCTGAGTTGGTTTCATTCTGAGTTGTCTGGTCACCGTTATAAATTTGTACAACGCGCTTGAAGTGATTTTTCACAAAAATAATGCTACACAAATCTTCCAAATATTATTATTATTAAAAAAAAACTTTACTAAGATAAAACCTAATATAAGGTACACCTTTTAATTAAAACAACTCCCATGTTAGTATATCATGATCAATCTAACTTACAGAAACTTAATTGTATTAATATCAACATTAATCGAACCATAATCAAACTAATAATATGTTTTAATATCAATATTCAATAAATTCCCGTCAAAATATTGAACTAATATCGTTATCTGTCATATTGTTCACAGACAACTCTATTTTGCACAATTTTCTCAAGAAACCTTAATTAATTAATCTGAGAATACCAAAATATTATTGAAAATTATAAATCTAAATTTGCATAGACTTAAACAATATGAGAATTCTCGAATATCTTCTCTGAAGAGAGCCAAAATATTATTCGTAGAGCTTTCAGATTTGAGTTGATATTTCAGTATTATTAATAACATGTAGAAAGCTCAAGGACGTCTGCTATTAAAGATTCGGGAAAATTTTAATATGTATGAGAGGTATGAGGGTTGAAACTGATTCTGAAAAGGGTGAGAGAAGGATAGAATACCAAGAAATCATAGAATTGGTAATGTGAAAAAAGTAATGGTTTTTTTATTGGAAATCAAAATGTCTACTTTTTATTACTCTTTTAATGCGTAGGTTTGAATTTTATTACCCCCTTTTAAAGATTCGAATATGTTTTTGAAGTGTTTATTTAAAAATATATATAATTTTGTAAAATGATTTTAGAAAATTTTTCGTTCTAAATTTATTCTTGTACAGTATTGGTAAGAAATAACTTCACGGCCAAAAGTATTATCGTTATTTGTTTTGAGGGTGTTATGCCGTGTTGCGCTACCACCTACTTTAGCCAACGTTTCGGACAGCGTTGCAGTGTCCATCATCAGGGCAGATCCGGTGATGATAATGCAACGCTGTCCGAAACGTTGGTCAAAGAAGGAGGTAGCGCAACACCGCATAACACCCCAAAAGCAAATAGGTAACAAAAAAAAGAAATAACTTCGCTTTACTACCCCGCTTACACGAGATTTTATTTTTTATTTTTGAACAATTGGAAACTATGCGATTTAATACTGATATTTATTTTAAAATAGTACCTGTACACACATAAATAAATAATTATATATGCCTAAGTTCTCATACAACAACCCTATGTTGAATTGTCAAAGTAAAGACGTTTTTTTTCTATTTTGGTCAGTTCAAAACATTTTAAAGCGCTTTAGCTCATGATGAAAATTCCGTTGAGATTTTGATTTAAAAAGATTTTGTGAACTCTTGTTATTTAAAAAAATCAAACATATTTTCTGATACACATAGTGTTCGGGAAACCGGTGAATCTAAGTCACATTTGAAATAGATCTTTGGAGGTAACTTTTTTTGACATGAGCTTTCATTTTCAAGTAAATCGAGTACAAGTTGAAATTTTTGTGGTCAAATTTAAAATAAAAACGGTCGTTAGGGGTTAATATCAGCTACTAGCTGATACCGGCATGCGTTGTTATGCCATTTAATAAAGAATTTGTTTCTCCCTGCGTGTCCCTTCCCATTCGTCCCGTTCCCGTTCCCTTTCCGCCTCCCCTTCCTCTCCCGCGTGGTTCCCTTCTCGCGTTCCCACTCCGCCTCCACCATCTTCCCTCTCCCCACTCCACCCCCCCCCCTTACCCGCCTAGCGAACCCCCTCCCTAATTCCCCTCCCCCCCTCCCGCGAACATCTTATCCGAGTTCTCCTCCGACCTCCCGCATTCCATACATTCGGTCCCGGTACATTCAGTTTTCAAACAGCTCGCGTGCCACCTATTGCAAGCGTTTTACACAAATTTCATAATGCCAGAGCTCACCAGTAGTTTTATATAAACGTTGTCCTTACAATAACGAACACAAAAAAAAAAGTTATCCAATTTGGTGCAGTCGTTCGGAAGTTATGCGCGTACAAACATTTCGGCGATTTGTTTTTTATTCAATGAAAATGATCAGATCTATGTTTTTTTACATTAGCTCCACACAGGAGGCCCCAAGGAAAAAAATTCCCACACGGCCTTTGTCAACTTTGAGGATGCTGTGTGAGGGTCTTTTTACGGAATGGAAGGAGAGGAAGTTTTGGGAAGGAGTGTATGGTTGGTAGGAATCCGGAGGTCAAGTGACGGACGTACGTATTCATTCCTTCCACTGCGTTGCAAGGCGATTGGTCGAGAGGGTCCTGCTGTAGAGGTCAAAAGGTCCTCAACCAGTCTTTCCCCAAACGGCCCGCCACGCAGAGGGTGGGCAAACGCATTAGCTGCCAAGATCAAGACCGCATAAACTCGGGCACCCCTGCTAAGTCACCTATCGTAGCGAATCACATGGGGTGACGTGTGTAGTTATCGAAGATGATTGAACGATCACTTTAGTGCTAATAGTAAACGACCTCGGTAGCGAAATGGTCTAGGCATTTGAAATTGAGTCAAGTTTTGCAGCGTAAAAATCAATACACATGTTCAACAACCACGTTAGATTTTTGGCACTGGTTGATAAACTATAAAAGCTTAACTTCTGAAGTATTAAGTTACGCCATCAATCTCAATGAGTCAAACAGAACGGTTTCCAAGTTGTGTTCGGAGGGAAAGAAAAGGTCGTGATTCGCAAGGAAAATAGACTTATTTCACCTTCAAGATGGGATTTAATCCAATACCTCCAAATTCCGGGAAAAGTAAATAAATCCACAAGGAGGGGCCACTCGAAATAAAGCAAAAGTGACCATTTCTTATTACGCTTGAATAAAACCAAAGCAAAAATAACATCGAAAAATACCAAAGACGTCACACGAAAGAATTATCTTTGAACAAAAAATATTTACAAGAACTCTCGCAAAATCTCTGTTATTTTTAAATTGTAACAAGTTTTGTGGAGTTATGATTTGATATTTTCACAACCGTATTATCGTGATTTATTTTTGGGGTATAATGCCGTGTTGCGCTATCTCCTTAAGCAACGTTTAGGACAGCGTTACAGTTTCCATCATCAGGGCTCATAAACGTACACATTAAAAAAGGTGTAAAGAGACGTACTTATTTTATTATTCTTTTGTAAATAAAAACACCAAACATCAGTAGGTTTTTGACAGTACGGGTTGGGGTGAAGGGTTGGGCGGTTATTCGGCTGAGTGACCAGTGATGACATGTGGAAGATTATTTTTTGATGTTTGGTTTTAAAGAAAAAACATCACTTAGGACGGGTTGTTACGTTCTGTGGAGTTTCTATTCAAGTTCTGTTATTACATCATTATAGGCCAGTTGCTGCATGAAACTGAATTAATCACAGAATTTGAATAGAACTTTCACAGAACGTGAAAATTAACTTCAATATTTGATGAATTCATCAAATCTTTTTAAACCCATCTTAAAAGTCACCGGAGACGAATATTTTATTTACATTTCTTAATCCAATTAATGTTAGGAACACTCTTTAAAGTGAGTCAACTACACATACAAATGGCATGTATGCATTCCCCATATGCCCTGATGATGGACAACGTCTAAAACTTTGGCTGAAGAAGGAGGTAGCGCAAAGCGGAATAATTCCCCAAAAATAAATCAGGTTTTCTAGATTTTAAAGAGGTAAACCACTTTTTTAAATGTCGCTACTACTCGAAGCCGGTGGGACTACGGAATCCCAAATTGGTGAACGATATGAAGGTAAATGGAGTGAAGCAACGAAAGATGAAGGTCGGGATGTACCAAATACAGCAACAGTCATTTCAAACAGCGTTTCAATTGTGGAATTCTAGTATTTTAACGAGGCGGCCGGCGTGGGAGAGGTAAGGCTGTTCACTCGCAATCTTAAGGTCGCGGGATCGAATCCCGGCGTGGGCAAATAAATGTTATTGTGTTATTACACAATTAATTCATTTTATATAATATATTTGTGGCACGTTCCAGAGTGGAAGTTACCCTCAGTATCGCTCTGGTGTAAGAACACTATTCAGAATTGAAACGTTGCTTGAAATGGCTTTAGCCGTGTTTGGTGACCAGATCTGAATACTTCCTCTTCCCCTTTAATACTTCATTTTCCTTTCCCTCCCCACTACCTTTAGCCTCACAACATACCCCAATTGGGGATGCCATAGTCTCACTAGCTCCAGACGGGAGCAGTTGGGATTCTTGTGTGTTATTTATATAAAAACACGAGTGTGCTTTAGACCACACGACTGAAGTAAAACTACAAGACAAACCTCGCCCAATGAACCCAGGTATACCTGCTAAGCTACCAAACGTAGCGAACGGGGTGAAATATGACTATGGGATGACCTACGACCTTGGGGTGACCTACGACCATGGGGTGACCTACGACCTTGGGGTGACCTACGACCTTGGGGTGACCTACGACATTGGGGTGTTTACGACCTTGGGGTGACCTTTGAACTTGGGGTGACCACCCTTATCCTTATCACTCCCCAAGTCAAGCGTGCGTAAAAGCCCGACCGTTCGCCTAGCAATCGATCACTGTTCGCATCGATTACCGTTCGCATGACATTTTTCGTAACAATCACCACTATTCGTAACGCATTCGCCAGCTTACCCCCCAAGTCAAGCGTGCGTAAAGAAGTTTCACTTAAAAAAATTAAAAAGGCGATGTAAAATGAAAGCAGAGGGAAGGGAAGTAGACAAAGGACGAATCGGGAGTTACATAAAATCAACATGGATTCGGGTTTCCAAGGTCATATTGAAATTTTAAACTTTTATCATACCCTCATTTATTCAGCGACGTGTTCTACATTATTTAACAGTTTTATTTATACTTCTGAATTGAAACTCGGAAACTATCGCCAGTTTGTTTGGAAACAAGAATAGATAACATTTACATTTTATCACTTTCCCCGCGGCACAAACTTTGAATAAATCTGGCCAACATCGGTATTCTGCGTCAGCACCGAAAACATATCTAAATTGTAAAACTTTCGAGCAAATTTATTCTTATTTGTGTAAAATTTGTTTTATAAATGACTATACACTTTAGTACCTGACACGGCCACGCGTCGCTAACGAAACACAACGCCATCTAGTGGATGGTTTCCCAACCTTTTAAGGCGAGACATAACCACGATTATCGGGGGTTTGCCCGAGGCTCACATTTTAATTTATTTCGGCGAAATCGTAATTAAATTATCATTATTATTTCCATGCCTCATAAGGGATGCGAGTTATTTGTATTTTAGATTAATAAAAACAGTGTGTTGCCATCATTTTTTTAACGTACAAAACGCCTTTAAAAAATTGTAATACGCTGTACAACTAAATTTAGCGGTGAGCACCCGATTTTATTTTTCTATCCGATGAATTAATAACTTCGGGAGGTATTCATTTACAAACATCTTAAATATTAGTAACACGTTCTTCAGAAGGTCGGCAGAATGGTCGAATCTCCAGGCCTGCTAGGGTGAATTCGACCGTACGTCCGTCCAAATATAAAATCAGCTATTGCTCGCCTTTGTTGCAAAGTTTGAAATGTGCGTTCAAAGTTATTGTTGAATTTAAAGGTAAGATATTTTATGAATTTGTGTTGAATGTTATCAATATGCAGTTTGTACTGCGGGTTCCAAATTGGCGAGGCATATTCCAGTGTACTTCTCACTAATGCAAAATATATAATTTACATAAAACCTTGACAAATTATATACCTAAACCTGCCTGATGAATCACTCTATTTATTGGTGAAAATCGCATGAAAATCGCTTCAGTAGTTTTTGAGTTAATCGCGAACAGACAGACAGACAGACAGACAGACACGGCGGAGGACTTTAATTTATAATACGTAGAGATCGTGTTTTTTTGGTATATCATGCCGTGTTGGGTATTGGAGACACACTACACCTATCGTGTGGCGGGCCGGATTTGGAGAGACTTTTTTTTTAGAACAATTCCACACTATGAGGAAAATAATTTCCCTCAGGGCCTATGTCATCTGAGATGCAGTGTGGAGGGTATTTTTGAGGAGAGGATGGAATGAATATTGGTCTCTTGAAGAGACCCATGTTGAAGGAAGGAGGAAACACAAAGACCGGCAAATCTGGTAGGCAAGACTGGTTGAGGGAGACCTTTTTACCTCTCCGGCAGGGCTCTCTCGACCCTCTCACATGGCGGGAGAGATGGATTCATACATCTGTAACTCCTGGACACACTGTACGTCACTCCAGGACCAGTTTTGCTACTCACCCCTCGTACATTTTTCCTTCCCAGATCTTTCCTTTAAAAAAAAAACCCCCACACAGCATCCCCAAAGACGACATAGGCCTCAAGGGAAATTATTATCCTCCTCTGTGAAGTCAATGTAAAAAAAGATAAACATCCATCAGCATGGCAACATTCTCAACATAGGAAATGTCATGGTTCCAATTGCTCTGGGCAAATAGTACTTTAAAAATGTTGATATCACCTCATTCATAACTAAAGCCATTACTAGCCACGCTTCGTTGAAATTGCTTTAGCCTTGTTTGCTGACCATATCTGAATAGTCAGGAACTTACGCAGTTTCATCGTATACATCTCCTTCCGCTCACAACTATCTTCAGCCTAACAACATATAATAATTAGGGATGTCATCACTGGATTTGATTGAGATCAATTGGGACTCTTGTGCTGTATTCACATTAAAAAAGTCACTTTCAAGGTCTCGTCCGTTTCGTGGAGTTCACGTGTATGTATTTAACGTTTTTATGTATTTAACAAAAATTTGTATTTCACTAGGAGACCTGGCCACACGTTGCTGTGGCTAATGAAACACAACGCCATTTACTGACAACGCCATTATCCAACTTTTATAACTAACGCCATCTGTTAATTTGCATACACACCGCCCGCTTGCCAGCCCGCTCCCTTTTCATATAATATATTTCAACCAATTTACACAAAACCTTAACAACTTATATACCTAAACCTTCCTCACGAATCACTCTATCTATTGGTGAAAACCGCTGCGTAATACGTTGCGCAGTTTAAAAGATCTAAGCGCACAGACAGCGGTAGCGACTTTGCTTTATACTATGTAAAGATGAAGTCATTAAAAACAGAACAGTTTAACAGACACACTGAATAAATAAATAAATGAATAAATAAAATACAAAATACAAACCTCGTTAGTCAATATCTTTGACAAAAGAAAATCCAAAAAACCGATACTACAAGAACAAAGGTTAAGACTTGTATTCTTTATGAGGAAATCATATTTTCTTGGAAATAACTGTCCAATTAAAATTATTAGGAAAGAGGCCTATATCAGATACGAGATATTGAACTGTAGAGATTGATTGATCTCGATAAGAAACAAGAAGAACCCTCTGCTATAAGGCAATTTTAAAGAAAAACTTCCAAATAATCTACAAGTGTTGTCCCAAAATTTCGGACTCAAAATTGGCTATTAGAGAAATCTCGAGGATGAAAACTTCTCAAGCACTTGTTATTAGATCGTACTTGAAATTTTTTGATCCAACGGAAACCAATTTTGCATATTATTTATGAAAGACGTTACTAATATGAAATAATTTTCTAAATTATTGATTTTCATTTTAATAAAACTTATATTTTCCGGATCAGATGGTCCCGATAAGACCGTTATGTATATTTGTATCTATATATATATAAAAATCAAAATATGTTTGTTTCTGGGTTTGATTGCATGTATGTATGTATATATGTATGTCCGCTTTGCATTGCTAAACCATTCATCTGATTGCGATGAAACTTTTGGGATTTGATGTGCGCTTGCCCGCGATGGTTTCTGTATATAATAGTGAGCTCTGGCATCATGAAATCATGAAATTATGCATTGACTAAACCGTTCATCCGATTGCGATTAAAATTTGGGGATTTGTAGGGAGGAGTGGGGAGGGGGAGCGGGAGGGAGGAGTGGGGAGTTGGGTGGAGGGTGGTGGTGGGGGAAGGGGGATGGTGGGGGGCGGTGGGGGGGGGGAGAAGGGGGGGAGGGGAGGGGGGAGGGTAACTAAAAGCCTCCTAAACAGGGCCTAGCAGCAAAAACCTGCTGAGCGGGTTTTTAATTGCTAGTTTTATATAAAAACATTTTCTTTACATACAAATTCGCGTGCGAAAAAGCAAAGTTACAAAATATATTTTTCATCCCGATACTCGTCCCTCTTCTAATCGCAAGCGTCTGCTTCTATAGAAGATTATTATATATAGCATTTATATGTCTTAGTCATAAGTCACTAGCTATAAGTCTTAGATGTAAGTCACTAGTTATAATTGTAAATCTTAATTGTAAGCCAGTAAAATAAGTCACTAGTTATAATTGTAAATCTAAGTTGTAAGCCAGTAATATTAATTCCTTTAAATACTTATTTGTACAGCGCCCTTGAGGTGATTTTTCACAAAAACGGCGCTATATAAATTAGCTATATTATTAAGAGAAACATGATAAAATTTACAAAAATCAGTGAAAACTGATGTAACTTATGTAATTTATTATGTATTCAAAATTATTATACTTTGTAAACTGATTAATTAATAAATAAATAATAATAAATAAAATAAAAAGGAGACCCTTTTGGCGTGACTTAATTTAACTTTGTATATATATGTATTTTTATATTTATGTATAAAATTGTCTCTTATAAATAAAAAAAATGACATAGGCCCTGAGGGTAATTATTTTACTCAGGGCCTACGTCATTAGTTAAGAGGGCAGTACCGGAGAAAACCAGAAATACGTCATTTTCAAAACAGATTTTAGACGTATTGACGATGGATTTCGAAAGATTGTTCTTTTATCTAGCATTCGCATGTAATAAATTTTGAGGATTTTTTAAAAATTTTAGTATAATAAGGTCGTTGGCAGATTAGTTAAATTTTCAAAAAAGATTTTGTATTATACCACACCCATTTCAAATAGTATACATTATCTAGCAAACGCATGTTTTAGAATTTTAATTTTAGTTTCAATAAAATCATTAAAAATATGTACGTACATGTGTTTCTTGACGAAAATTGGTCCATTTGTGTATTTATTTGCGCACTTGCGAACTAATATATTTCAGATTTTTTTTACATTCTTATTAAATTTAGACATTATTGAAAAATGATAAATACTTATAATCAAAAAATAATTATAAAAAGTACATTATTTTAATAGTTTTATCATCACGCCTTTCAGCATTTTTGGATGAAGGTATAAATTAAATTTGAATTGAAATAAATTCGATATTGAGTTATAATTTAAAAAAGCTGGTACGGAGAATAATTAATCTTTCTCATTGTAACCGCCCTGCACGATCGTAAGAACAACTTTCGACGAAATGTGGATTTTCGTCCGCTGGCTGGTTAAACGCTCTTAATGAAAATGCTATCAAATCCCAACTTTCTCTACGAAAATACTTTTATGAAAGAATAAGAAAATCCTTGTGGATTTGAAGATGGAGCTCTATTATATTAATATGCTCAATTCTGAATTTATTTGAGAAAAAAGAGCCAATAATCCCAAAGCATATATTATTTTATTCCGACAAAACTCCATTATTAATAATTATGACGGTAGATAACTCACTTAGCTTGTTTTGACAGCCGATAAAGTCTCGTGATAAATGGCAGACTTCGCTTCGTTGAATAATTGCATTAAATGCCTGCCAAGGTCAAAACACAATTATATTAAGGCTAAATATTTAATAATTTATTACAAACAAGGATATATAATCCTATTATTTATAGGAATATTTAGTAATCAAAAATACGAATTTCGGTTGTGTGTCTGTGTCTGTGATTGTAACTCTGGTACTACATATATACTTTTCTATTATTCTTGATTTGGTCCGACTCAAGTATCTGATTCATTTGATCATGCCATGTTTTCCTCGGGCGTCCCCGACTTCTTCTACCATTCACATTTGCGTCATATATTCTCCTTACACTCCTTTACTCGTTACGCTTACATTAGCCTTGCATTATTAGCGGATCTCTCACAAGATTAACATGGTTTTACCACACGTACACCTCAGGAATCTCATTTCAACAGCATGTCAATTTGGGAGGCGGGAATGGGTACCGCCGCCCCGGAATCCTTTATTGGATAACCAACACCTCTGCGATAGGTCACCCCAAGTGGTTCGCTACGGATGAGGTTTGTCTAGGTCTTGGAGGTGGATGACCAGGACACACTGAATCCCAGATTCCTACCCACCCCTTAAACCCTTTTCCTTCCAAGAACTCTCCTCTCCTCCCTTTCCCAAAAAAAACCCTCCACACAGCATCCCAAAGATGACATAGACCCTCAGGGAAATTATTTTCCTCAGGGCCTCCTGTGTTCAGCTCACCCAAAAAAAAATCAGTCTTTAACTTTTTGAATTATTATCATTACTCTGATATATTGGCATCAAGGCATGAAATGAGATAATAATAATAATTGGCTAATTTATATAGCGCCGTTTTCGTGGAAAATCACCCCAAGGGCGCTGTACAAATAAATATATAAAATAATTAATATTACTGGCTTATAACTAAGATTTACAATTACAACTAGTGACTTACATTTAAGACTTATAGCTACTTATATTACTGGCTTACAACTAAGATTTACATTTATAACTAGTGACTTACATCTAAGACTTATAGCTAGTGACTTATGACTAAGACATATAGATTCTAACCTAAAACTGGTGACTTATTAACACACATATTTACAATTAAGATTAGCGCCAGAAGTAGGAAGTTTTTACATAATATTACAATTCGAGAACACGGGTGTAAAAAGTATAATGAAGGTATAATGAAGATCTCTAAGGCGTGTGTGTATTAAAACCATGTACCTACCTACGACCGTGAAACTGTGGTGATCCGGAATTTATACAAAAAGGAGAGTAAGGACAATAACATGACGCACGAATAAATTGATAGAAGAATCGGTGAAGACCCAGAAAGACATAGCACGATTAAAAAGTGCAACAAATAATCGAATTGGGCCGTGTCAAGAGTCATAATATCATAATGTGAATAAGGCAAGGAGAGTGTGCTGAGAAAGTTGTATGGCGGTCTATCCCCTTTGCCTACCCCTGTGGAGAACGACATGATGGTTAGTCAGATAGTTACAAGGTGTTATTCTCGCAAAATCGCTGCTAGACAATGTCTGTAAATATTATTTCTTATTTGTTTAGTCCATGAATTTTAAACCAACACCTGGACCACCAGGTGAGCTATACATAAAAAACTAGATCTATAAATATTTCAAAGTTGATTTAAAAATACGAGAATGTTGCCATTTTATTGTAAATTGACAAAACTCATCAATAATAATCAGTGATTTAGGATGCAGTAATATATATTTTATTATGTAGATAACACCGAAGATTTTTATGCATTCAACATTTGATTTATATTTTAAATGAATTGTCGAACATAAATAATATATTAAATTGTATAATATGAATACAGATATAAAAAAGAATCATAAAATATATACATATTATATTCGCATCACCACCCAGCGCAGAAGAGAGGACTTATCCATACGTTGGTGACGCGAGCGACCAGAATATGTGAAGAAACTAAAATTGGAGCAGAACTTACAAAGCTGACCGATGCACTGGAACGCAACGGTTACCCAGCTAGTCAGACAAGGCAAATCATAAGAGCCAAATCTACACCAAATGAAGACAGAGCTAAACAAGAGTTAAAAGGCTGCGCTTTCCTGCCTTACGTTCACAATGTGACAGACAGAATCGCCAGGCTGTTGAGAAAAGATAGCATCAAGACTGTCTTCGGTGCCACAACTAAAATTCAAGACCTACTGAGGTCTGCAAAGACTAAGTTTCCTCTGGAAGCAGATGGAGTGTATAAACTCAGCTGTTCCGGATGTGACAAGGTTTATGTAGGCCAAACAGAGAGGACGATCTCCAAAAGGATAGCAGAACACTTTCGTGCTTGCAAACTCGGCCACCCTGATAAATCGGCAATCGCTGAGCACTTAATCGAAACCGGCCATTACTTTGGATTTGTTCCTGAGGTCTTGGGAAGACCTAAAACTTATAGAGCACGCCTAATTACGGAGGCAATTGAAATCTACAAAAATCCTTTTAATATTATTAGAGACGACGGAGCTAAGCTCAATAGCTCTTGGTATCCGGTGATTGACGGCTACACCAAAGCTAAACGCAAAAAACATGTCTAAGTATACAGTAAGGCCAGCTCGTGGTAAACCATTTTTTTTTTTGTGTTATAACTTTATATTGACTAAATTCGCTTTAACCAGTGTAATTCTAATTCTAGTAAAATTCATTTATTATTAATAGAGCTAAAAAACCATGTCTAAGTATATAGTAATGCGAGCTCCAGCGCCGGATCTGCCATACGTTCAAAAACGTGCAAAAAACCTGGCGCCAACTCCGAAGGGGCGCCGTGAGAAAATAAATATTGTATTAAAAATTTGTTATAATATTCCCTGAATCGTTCAAAAATTACCCATAGTACGAAATAATTATTATCTACGCTCTAGCAACACTTTCCAAAGATACAGACTGCGCACGCATCTGGCTTGAATTCAACGAAATTCAACGATTTACGAATTTATAGTCAGTTACAGAATTTTTTTACAAATTCCATATATTTAGTTTTAACGTAAGATCTATTTTTCCATATATCTTTTACCGTCTTTTACGACGAATGAGTGCGATCCAAATTCATTAACCAATCACAGCGCCGTACTTTTATTCAAGAGAACAAACAAACCGACGGCGCCTTTCAAAATGCTTTTGTACGATTTAAGTCTCTAGGAGAAGGGACTTAAAGACCATTTTCTTATGAAATCTTCAGTAAATTTAAAATTCCATTAGCATAAACATTGCACGGTTTGCAAGGTTGCAACTTGTTAACAGTTTCAACATTGATTTGACAGTTGAAGTTCGTTAAATGTACCTATAATTCATTTCTATTAGATTTGTTATTTTACAGTCAGTAATAATCAGTGTAAGCGTCTTTCGTAAGCCGTTGATACCATAGATACGTTCGTGTTTGTTCGCTCAACACAGAACACAGGGGAAATGAAAATGCAAGGTACAAATTTGAGGTTATATTATTAGATTTTTTAATTTATAACTAAATTTCTATTGATTGTTAGAGGTTGTGGATTGTGGATTACAATGAATAGAACAATAATTTAAAAAAACATTCAGGCTTGCAGAATCTAAAACTTAGAATTGAAGAGCATAATGACATAAAAAAACTCGTTTCCATTGGGAATTTTTTCATTCCAATTTCTCCAGCACTGATAAAAAATGATGTCCCGCGCACATCATACAATGGTCCCGAGCACATCTAAACAGATATCTATCGCACAAATTCCTCCGGTCGAATTATTAGAAGATAAAAATAACGTTACTGATAGCAGTTTAAATTTAATTCTGTTTTCAGAGCTTGAATTGAAAGATCCCGGATGCTGGCCAAAGTTATCTCAAAATTCCATTAGTTAATAAACTAATGGAATTTTGAGAAAGGAAGGAAGGAAGGAAGTACAGGAAGTACCTTTCAATTGTACAGGAAGGTCCTGTACAATTGAAAGGTTTTGATTTTCCTATTAAGAACAAGCGTAAATTTAATACTAAGTATTATTACAAGAAACTGCCTAATGGAGAAGAATTACATAGATCGTGGCTTATTTATTCGAAAACTTTAGATAGGGTTACACCCTTTATTATATGTCTTGATTTTATTTGATAAATTAGTGTAAAAAAAAAATTAAATAAAAAAAAAAATTGGGGTAAACGAATTTTTAATCAAAATAAAAATGTAGGGGGGGGGCGCCATCGGTACCTACTGCACAGGGCGCTAGATTTCGTAGATCCGGCCCTGGCGAGCTCGTGGTAAACCATTTTGATTTATATTGACTAAATTCGCTTTAACCATTGTAATTCTATTTCTTAAATTCTTACCATCGTGATTTCTAATTTTAGAATTCATTAAGAGATGGAGCCACTTCGGTCGGCATCTCGCAAACGGACTTGCCCCTGACTAGCATAAATACCACGTTTTAATGAACTTTCTATTCCGTTCCGCGGCGACGACGCCACTGCTTGTCACGATTATTTTGTACTGGTGAAAGTTAACAATTGTAATTTTTTTTTATTTTTTCCTAAATTCTTACCACTGTGATTTCTAATTTTAGATTTCATTAAGAGATGGAGCCACTTCCGTCGGCATCTCGCAAACGGACTTGCCCCTGGCTAGCATAAATACCACGTTTGAATGAACTTTCTATTCCGTTCCGCGGCGATGACGCCACTGCTTGTCACGAGTATTTTGTACTGGTGAAAGTTAGTGCTGCTGGCGACACGGTATCTCTTCGAAGTAAATAAGCACACACTTCACGACTAAAAATTACACATCTACCGGATCTGCCCTGATGATGGACACTGCAACGATGTCCGAAACGTTGGCTAAAGAAGGAGGTAGCGCAACACGGCACAACACCCCAAAAACATATAACGAAAATAAAATATATATATTTGATCATTGATTCACGAGCATTTATTTTGTGTACATAACACATATTCCCGCACCCCTAAATAATAGGTACCTACATTTTTAATCAGTAAATATTAGGCGACGAAACCGGAAAAAATCTGCAGCCGTTTGGTAGCTTGTCAACTTTCAAAGATAAATTTAATCAAGAAAAAGGAACTCAGTCACGTTTTTTTTAGTTGACTTTAGTTAGAATCAGCAGATTCAGTCGTACCAACCGAATGGTCTGTTTTAATGTGATAGAGTTTTATTAGTTTTTAAATGATGATTTATAAATTCTACGCATAATAATACATAATAAAACACGTATATTCAGAATCAGCGTTTGTTGAGCTGTATGATAGATTTTTAAGCCATGATATTTTTCAATGGAGTTGGTTTATCAACTGTTTTTTCCCGTTTTCGTTTTTTTTTGGTGGACTGGTTGTGAGGTCAGAATATTTCACCGCAGTTAGAAATTCAGCAGTACCAACCAAACGGTCTGTTTTAATGTCATGGAGTTTTTTCTTTTTTAAATGACGATTTATAAATTAAACCTACGTGTAATAAAACATACATATTCAGAATCAGCGTTTGTGGATCCATATGAATATATATTTTTAAACGATAATATTTTTCACTAGAGTTCCTTATTCGACTGGTCTGCAATGTACGATAATATTATTTTAATATAAGAGTAAAATCATTTTCTGGATATATATAAAAACGAAGTAGTATAAATATTAGAAATAACAGATCCCGTGGAAAAGAATCATTAAAAACAGACTGCTGATTAACTGGTTTCTTAGAAGAAGAAAAAATTACTAAGCACAAAAAAACTCTAGACCTGTGTGAACGTGCGCACGCAATTTAATACCCTAAAAAGCTATAAAAGTAGTTAAAAAGGGGTTATAAAAACACGCCATAATAATTCACATTTTAAAAAATCGATGTTTTGGGTAAGTACTAAAAAATATCGAATGTTTGCAGTTTACCCTCCCTACGCTATTATAATGATGGCAACGCTGCGTTGGCCAACCTGCACGCGATTTCAAATTTAGAAATGGGAACTTTCAAATTGCTTTGTTCTTTTTGTGTTCTTCCAAAGGGGGCATTATTTTTTTATACCCGCCAAACATGTTATACGGCGAAATTAATTTAATTCAATTGATTTTTAAACAATTAGTACCTACCGTCTTTTAATCGTCGAGATAAAATAGGAACGTCGGGGAGTACATGACTAAATAGATTTGCCCACTAAATACGTTACCACTAACGTTTCTATTCAGAATGGTAGTCTTGAAGTATTCAAGGCGATACTGAGATCATCTACCACCGTGGAGCCTGGCGCAAATATACTACAAAACACATCTCTATCTCTATATATTATAAAACAAAGTCCTCCACCGCGTCTGTCTGTCTGTCTGTTCGCGATAAACTCAAAAACTACTGAAAGGATTTTCATGCGGTTTTCACCAATAGTTAGAGTGATTCATGAGGAAGGTTTGGGTATATAATTTGCCAAGGTTTGTCTGTCTGTTCACCTGTTCAAGTTAAAACATCCTTGTACATATAATATGATAATTCATTAGATATTACCTGTCTCTTTCTCTCTATCACTATGTAAGATAAGACGGCCGGCGAAGTCGCGGGATCAAATCCCGGCGTGGCAAATAAATTTTATTTGATTAATTTGTGTTATTTCACAATTTATTCATTTTAAATAATATATAGTATATTTGCGGCACGTTCCAGAGTGGAATATACTCTCAGTATTGCCCTGGTGTAAGACCATCATTCAGAATTGAAACGTTGCTTGAAATGGCATTAGCCATGTTTGGTGACCAGATCTGAATAGTCAGATACTTCCCCACCTTCCTCTTTCCTATCTCCTTCCACTCCCCAATACCTTCAGCCTCATAACATGCCCCAATTGGGGATGCCATAGTCTAACTGGCTTCAGACGGGAGCAGTTGGGTATTCATATATAAAAAAAAGATGTGTGATGAAGAAAAAAAAATTTGTTTGATTTTGAAGAAAAGAATTTTAGAAAAAAAAAGTCGTCAAAAAAAGTCACCGGAGACCAAAATTTCATTAACATTTTTTACTCCAAATAATGTCAGGAATCACTGGTTAAAGTAAGTCAAGTACGTCCCTTAACACCCTGTTTAAGCTCATACATTGTATATTTTTGATCAGTTTAATTTTATACCCTGAAGATGCTTGTGTTAAGCGAAACCAATCGGTATTGAAAAAAAAATAATTAAATCGTCGTTTGAAAAAAAGTTATTGTTTTATTTCAATTAATATGTCAAACCACAAAGTGACTGCTTTCAACCAAAATAAAAAAAATAATAAAATTCAATGCACTTAGATAAAACCTGTATCAAAATAAAAGTGCTAAAAAAGTAATATTTCTTTGAATTGCATTTAAATTTAATTCGCAGATAAAACGCTTTTCATCTACACGTCCAAATTTGTTTATAAATCACATCCTTTCCGCGCCACGTTTCAAAATGTGATACGGAACTAAAATGCACGGCTCAATACCAAAGTTCGTTCACATTCACATTCTAATGCAAAACTCACATCTAAATATAAAACGTTAGCGGCAGCAAAACGACCGACGCGGTGACATTTCGCGTTCATTCCGAGCCGAACCTCAGACCGCGCGGCGCTACTTGCGGGAGCTTTTGCTTTTTACAGAGGCATTTTTGGTGGTTTCATGATAAAAAGAACAGGATTAAATATATCAATTATACAACAGAACATAGATTGTCTGATTACGTCTAAAAGGGATCGAAATGAAAATCTAGTCTCTTTCAACGGAAGCAATCTTCCGAACAGGCCCTCCATCGAAATGCTTGGTGTAACCCTAAGTGACCAGCTCAGGTATGGGGGCTCCATCGAAGCCAGAGTAAAGTTAGCCTCACAGAAACTGGGCGTACTGTATAGGGCCCGCAGATACTTTAATAGTACACAACTGCTAACCCTGTACAAATCACAAGTGCGCCCCATGGTTGAATTTGGCAGCCACCTCTGGTCTGGAGCTCCAAAATAACTGAAAAATACCCTCGACTCTGTGCAGAAACGGGCGGTCCGTTTGATAGATTCTCCCATCTTAACAGACGGATTGCAATCTTTAGAGCACAGGCGTCGAGTGGGAATGCTATCCTTGTTCTACCGGTATTACAATGGAAGATGCTCCGAGGAACTAGCATCATTGATCCCTTCAGCACCGGTGCATAGTCGGGAAACACGCCAAACGCGTGCCCAACATTTGTACACGGTTGACATTTTCCACATGACAACGGGTCGTTTCTTCGACTCGTTCTTGTGTTCAACAGCTCGGCTGTGGAATGATTTGCCGGCCTCTGTGTTTCCTCCTTCCTACAACATGGGTCTCTTCAAGACCAATGTTCATTCCTTCCTCTCCTCAAAAAGACCCTCCACACAGCATCCCAGATGACATAGGCCCTAAGGGAAATTATTTCCCTCACGGCCTCCTGCGTGGAGTTAACGTAAAAAAAAAAAAAATAGAACTGTGATAAAACACAACCGCGAAGAAAATGAGCACTGGAGAAAAATAAGCTAACCTAACCTTATCTAAAAATTTATGACAAATTTGATTTAAATGTTGTTTTACAAAGTTATTTGCTTTCATTTAATTTAGATAATATACAGGTGTCCGGGGGTAAAGTGCATTAACTTCGGGAGGTGATTCTACATGATGGTAGGAGAAAAAAACATTAACAACTTTTTCCGAAATTCCAACATTTTTTTCCCATACAAAAAGACGTACCTGCTGAAAATCCTTAGTGTGAGGTACGATCTTACTTGCTGAGCGCCCGCCGGGCACGATTGTGGCAACATTGCATGGTTGTGACTGGCCCGTATAGTAACGGCGGAAAATAATAAAGCTGGCGGCACACGCTGGTCTATTTTTATCTTTTTACCACAAAACAACCCCTAAAAATTGGAATTTCGAAAAAAGTTGTTTATCTTTTTTACTTATAATATCATGTAGAATCACCACCTGAAGTTAATGCACTATACCTCCGGACACCCTGTATATATAGATACATTTTGTGCACTGAAACTTGATTTTTTTACATAAGCTCCACACAGGAGGCCCTGAGGACATTAATTTCCCTCAGGGTCTATGTCATCTTTGCGGATGCTGTTGGGTGCTGTTGTAGAGGGTCTTTTTAGGAAACGAAGGAGAGGGAGAGAGAGAGAGAAGTAAAAAGGTATTGGGGGTGGGTTAATATCTGGGAGTTAGGTGTGTCCAGTATCCAGGTGTGACAGGCGAATGAATCTATCCCTCGAACTGCGGTGCAAGGCGATGTTCCGAGAGTCCTGCTGGAGGTCAAAAGATTTCCCTCGATCAGTCTCTCCCAGTTGTCATGCAGTTGGTGAGCAAACGCATCCGCCGCCAAGATCCGGAGAAACCTGACCCGATGAAACCAGGCACCCTGATATGTTATCAAACGTAGGATGACTAGGGCACTTGGGGTGACCAATGGCAGAGGTGTTGGTTATCCAATAAATGGTTCCCCAAAATTTCATTTACATTTTTTACTCCAAATAATGTCAGGAATCACTGGTTAAAATAAGTCAAATACGTCCCTTAAAATCTTGTATATTTGTATATATTTGTGTGCGTGTGTGTGTGTGTGTGTTTGTTTTATTTTGTTTTGAAAACACATTTTATTATTAGATTACGACGAGTTACGACACAAAAATGCGATTTTCATTAATGTTCTGTATAAATCTTCTATTTTGTTTTCGATTTTGTTTTTGATTTTGCTTTGATTCTGTAATGCTTAACTTAGATGTTCTTTGTAATAAATAAATAAAATAATGTGTAAAAGCCCAGCCGGGCGGGAAATTCATAATAAATAAATAAATATTTTACTATAGATTCTCAACTAGGTACTCAAGTACTTCAGATATCTTTACAGACTGAAGAGAGACAGCTTTTAAATGTATTATTTTATTAAAAATGATTTTTTTTTAAAACCAAAACTATTATTAAATATTTAACTGGCAGCCCTGAAACAGTTAGCTAATTAGCAATACCTGCTTAATAATTTCAAACAAAAATAACTTTGAAGGTAACAATAAACTCAATGCAAACTTACTCTATTTAGTGCTTATAAATTCTGTGGACAACTTTTTGACAAGTCCCCTTTGTTTAGGTACATCTTTTTTATTCTAAATAATCCTATCTAAATTTTATGTTCTCGGTTATTATAACATTGATATTTTTTTTTGTATAGTAACAGTAGTTTAGTAACACATAATAGTATCCTTTACCTAAATACTTGGTACTTTGTTAAATGTTCATTTCTACTTTGTTATTATTGATAATCTCCTGTGTACCACTGTATACTTATAATACCATGTACTCACTTCAATGTAAAAGCCATGCTATGGCGTTTAAATAAATAAATAAATAAATCACTGTTCCGTTTTCATCATGTTCTATTTATTCCGGTTACCATAATACCTCTATGCTTTTTGATTACAATTTTCGCTAACCATGTAGATTATTGTATTGGTTAGGCAATAGGCCCTTACTGTGCAGTACCTTACTTCCACTGGCAATTAGACAACACACAATGTATCTTAAATATAAATCTAACAAAAAGTCCTGGATTACCAGCCAAAATAGATCCAACATCAAAGATTATATCAAAACTAACTTATAAGTATTTATTTTTTCAATTTTACGTTGATGATTAACTGTTACTTGTAATATTGTGTTATTATTTGTACTTTGTATGTGTTATTATTATAAACTGCTCATGCTAAGCGCCTGCCCTCAACACAGGTTCTCCTAGTGAGACAGGCATAGAATAAAACAAATTGTAACTCAAAACTAATAAAGATGAATAATAAAAAATAAAAAAATAAAATAAAAGTAAATAGGTACGCACGTAATCTCTTGCTGGGGCTACAGTTTTGAGTACAGCTTTGCTTGAGTACTGTGAGGATAATATTATGAAAATGCAGGAAAATGTTTGATTACAATGCAAAATAGAACTGGGAAAAGGTGTTATTGGTTCTATTTATTTCATACGAATGCGTGCGTGGAGTTTGGTGAGGTTGCATACTCCAATCAAATCTCCGGAATTGTTTTCGTACCAGTTCGACGATTTTTCACGTCGCGTAATCGAATATAGGAGAGTCAGAGACGTGTATTTCTTTTTTGATCAAAGGTAGGCTGTAGCTTTTAAGGTGGTGATTATAATTATTCATTTGGGCATAGTGTGTGAAGGACAAGTAGCTCAATGCAATTGCAACAAAAAAATATAAATTTGCCAAATAGAAACAATTTTTTACAGCAGAACGATCATGACATAAGAAATTTATGGAAAAAATACATGTTTTCAGAAATCTAGACACAAAGAAAGGTACGAGTATGTACAATTTTTCAACCTTTATGGGATGCAAGCCATTGTAGAGAGCAAAGGTAACACAGAAAGACTAGGGACGATGGAAGAGTCAAAAAGGTTAACCCTTAAAAATGCATCTTGTGATAGACCTACAACATATCATATCGTCTGAGTATTATCGCAGAAAACTTATTATTCTGAAAATCCATGCACAATACAATATTTTTCAAATTATTTAATAACTTTACTTTTTCTAATGATTAAGATTGGACTTTGTAGTACGGTGACCATACAAGGGAATTGTATTCTAATCTGCTTCGTACTAATGGGTAATACAATTTTTTTTAACTTCGGCATAGTTTTAAAATTTGTGCCTTATTTTATAACCCTTCTTGATTTATTTGTTTGCTATTGTTTATAGGCTTCTCACTTAATTGTCTATTATTTCATTCGTGATTTTATTTTCCTGAAAAACATAATTTTTAGGAAAAAAGAAATATGAAAGTTAGATTTTCGAAATTATTTTTTAAAATAATACTAGCAGTCAAGATTTATTTCAGTGACTAAATTCTGGGACTAACTACCATATGTATTCTTCTTTGCCCAGAATACTTATGGAGGGAAACAATTATACCAAGTCAGTGGACATCTTCAATTTATGTTTAAACAAATATAAAATATTGTTACTGAGACAGTTCAGTTATGTACAATGAATGCTTTGTATTTTCGTATTATTCATATGTAATGTAAAAGCCCCGAAAAAGGGCGTTAATCAATAAATAAATAAATCAATAAATAAATAAAATTATTTGTACATACGTAAAATGCCCTTGTTTGTTTCTTATCACCCTATTTCGATTGTGGTTGATAAAACACTGCTTCTTGAAGCACACAGGAGGAGGATGGTAAAGCAATAATTTCAGCACACTATTTTTAGCTTTATATTTATCTGGCATCTAGATAATTGGCAAAAAGTGTCAGAGAAAGACGTAGGATGCTCAAGAATGCTGTCAGTTAGGCAGGTACCCACCCCACCGTATAAAAATATGGCCTCTAGTATAACCAGTACAAAGAAATGTCACGGATTGATTGTCCTGTCTGCTTTCGTTCCAAATAAGCACCGCGGATAGACAACTGGCTGCCGGCTGCTTAACGACCGCGTCCCGTTTCAACCAATGAGTGCCAACCCGTTTGGCGGCGGTACCAACCTACCACCTACCAGCCTTGGCTAGACTGACAAGAGAATTATACGATTAAGATGGTAACATCGCTGGACTAAAAACAAAACATATGGCTTAGAGATCATGGACATTGCCAAATGATGACACAACTTATGGGGAAATGGATAGGTTATGAAACTATAATAATGGATCGTTTGAGATGAAGCGATGAACTCGAAAGATGCATAGAACATGGCTCGAAGATATATCATTTAAATTAAATTCAAATACAAAAAAATGTGTGCAGTTCAAGAGTGGGGAGGGCTACGAAGCACAAAGAGGAGACCGATTATTCTATCTC
Source organism: Limnephilus marmoratus (assembly GCA_917880885.1). NCBI lineage: Eukaryota > Metazoa > Arthropoda > Insecta > Trichoptera > Limnephilidae > Limnephilus > Limnephilus marmoratus. Next base: position 43,471,306 of record OU862929.1, read on the forward strand.
ATCGCATCTCTCGCAAGCTAAATCCTATGTGTTTGTCTCTTTCTAGTGTCGCTTTTCGTTTCATCGAGTTTCAAATCACAACGGTGCTAAAGAACACTTTAAAAAAAATCTAAATGTGTAATTCACACGTGGTAGAAGTAAAACCTTCAGAAAACTAAAATAGACAAGAGCAAGGAGACCGATTATACTAACTCATTTTCTCGCAGGCCCTATAGATGTTTGTGTTTGTCGCATACACCCAGCATCCTTTAAAATGACATAGGCCCCTAGGGAAACTATTTTCCTCAGGGCCTCCTGTGTGGAGCTAATGTAAAAAAAAGAATAATGTTGAAAATAAAATCCTTAAGAAAATTATGGTAAACATGTAAATATTTGTGCCTGAACTTCTCAAAATTAAATAAAACTAAGGTTTGGCGAGGTTTTTTTCTTAAACATGACATAACAGACGGCTGGTGTTAAACGGGAATTTGAACCTTATCGCCATCTACATAAGGAGTGTTATTGTTAGCGGTCTGATTTCTTAAATGAAAAGCTCCGCACCGTTCAAAGTAACAAAACGCTTCCAAGGCTAAAGTTTTCTTCTCTTTGAAAATGTTTTGCAGTTATCTCCCGCATTTTTGTAAAACTTATAAACTTTACGATGGATTTTTAGTCACAATTATTCCAATAATGCGCATTGCAGGTGCCAAAACCGTCAATGGGCGTGAACCTACTCACTGGGTTGTGGAAAACCTTCCCCATATTTCCATAAATAAACACAGTAATCACAAAATATCCATAAAGGCAATCGTGCGAGCTTAACTTTATCTATGGTATCGAATGTCAGTTTGACAGGTAAGCCTGGACAGGAATAAGCGTGACCTTGTGGTGACTTGGTGAAACATTTTGCAGCAGATCAACTACATGTACATACATCAAGCGAGTAGGTTAGTACTTACCTACTAATAAAAAAAGGGTTTTCTTTTTAATTTCAGGTACCTACCCGATTTCGATGCCGAGAAGTTAATAATGAAGATTGACGGCTTACCTGAAAACAAAGAAATAAAATCATTAATCACATGAATTTTTATGCGTATTTATAAGGGAGAAAATTATTTATTGTTACCAAGTTTAATCTGAAGAACTCAATTTTAATTTCTTTCATACATTCAATAATATTATAATTTAATTTATAAAAATTGTGTTAAGTTCACAGGCGCTAGAAGTGAAATCTTCAGAAAACTTAAGTAGACAAGAGTGGGGAGGCTTCTATGAAGCACCGCACAAAGAGTAGATCGATTATTAGTGAAAACTTCTCTAACACCGTTGCGATTTGAAACTCGATGAAACGGAAGCGAGCGACACTAAAAAGAGACAAATAAATGCATCTCTAGTCTATAGGATTTAGCCTGCGAGAAAATGATTCCAATATAATGCGATAAATACACAGTTCAACGCAAGACTCCTTTAGTCTACGCTATAAAGTGCCTGACGAACATCAGCGGCCAAATTCAGTGGACCAAGGATCAAATTCACGAAATCCAAAAAAAGATAAGTATTTTTATTTTTGTAAAATCAATATCCAATCTTCAAACCACTCCAAAATAAACAGACAAAGAAAATAAAAAATAAAGCGACATCTAGCGACTCCCAAGAAGAAAACACATAATAAGATGAACAAATGTATGGGAAAAGGTGAACTGGAATTCGACGACAAAAATGTGGAAAAAATCATCCTTCACATTGATAAAAAAAAGTGCTTCGAAGTCTCCTCACTCTTGTCTACTTTAGTTTTCTAAAGGCTTCACTTCTATCGCGTGTAAATTGTACACTCTGATTTTTTTTAAATATAAATTAAATAATAATTAATAAGTTTATGGGTATTAGGAACTTCTCGTATTCTGAATATTTTAGAAATTTCTGTAAAATCCCTAATAGTCCAGTCAGCCTGTGTCGTAGAACACCAGTTGAAGGAACTAAATGGTATAAAGCTAATTTTTTCCCCATCGACTACTACCATTTAGACAAGTGTTTAGCAAAAAGTCCCCGCCCCTACCCCTCTTGCTTCCCCCCCTGTGCCCCCCCAAACATGAAAAGTGTAAGGGTTTCGTAAATCGCTTCTATCTCGATTACTAAACAACATATCGGATTGAAATTTTTTTTATTCTCTTTATTGTAATATTGTCTACAATTAATGTCCTGTTAATTTTCGTCGTAACTTTTACCGTTTGTTTGTAATTCGTATGATAAGGTAAAAATTTGTATATTTTTTGGCAAGTAATTTTACTTTTTGTCATATAACTTTTTACGCCGACATTTTATGAAAAAATATTTCCAACAAAAGTTGTAGCCCCTATTATTACCTTTAAAATGATATATTTTAATGTGTACTTTATGTACTAGTAAACGCCAGATATCAACCGTGAATGCTTGCTGCGCACCATCCCTGCGTCGCTCCGCGACACTGATGTCGGAACTTGTTCCCTCACATCCCGACTTATCCTAGCCTGTACTGTGCCCTTTGTAGTACTAGTGGAAATCGTGAACGTGAAATAATAGTTATTCACTTTGCTGCTAGGCCCTGCGGGCGGCTTTTAGTTCGGCTTCGCCCGGTTTGAGTGTTTGTGACCATTTTGTAAATCCAACAGGAACTGGCTCCTAAAATAGCCAGTTCCTCGGATCTACTGTAATCCTGTGACTCCAAAAACACCTGTGTCGAGTGATGTCCGAGTTCCACGTGTCAAGACATGCGACTTTGAAGGTAAATTCAATGTCCCAGTTTTAATGTATACTAAAAAGGAGAAAAGTGGCTTAAAGTCCTTAACAATAGAAAAAAATTCTGAAAATATTCCCACTCAATGCTTAGTATCAGCTCGTAACATGCTTTGGTTATGTAGTTTTGCTTTTGTGCCAGTTTCACTACCTGGATGGTCTGGATACATGCGAAACTGTTACGATGATAGACAAAACTTTGAACCATCTTATGTACAGGCTTTGCCTTTTATAAGCATAGATCCAGGAAATCCGACTGCTATTTACTCTGCCCTTAGTTTCGCTTCTAAAGAAAGCAAGTTAGCTGGCCAGCCGTGTATTGTGACATTTGACCAACCACTTTTCCTGAAAGCAGTAGACATTGTTGCAAGTTCTTCTATAGAAAGTGAAATATCTGGAGTAATCGTCAGACTAGGCGGATTCCATCTTCTAATGAGTTTCCTTGGTTGCTTAGGAAAGTTTATGGAAGGTAATGGAATCGAAGAAATGTGTACCTCTGTTTATGGAAAATCAACGATTCCTCACCTTATGTCAGAACATGCTTACGCAAGGTCTTATAGAGCTCACTTGATGACTCAGGCAGCTTTGATATTACTGCTATTCGAGGAATGTTCATCTCTTAAAGAAATGATTACAAACGACTTTAAGGATATTAATAACCAAACAATAAACAAACAAACAACTGTTGAAGACGCCATGAGAGATTGTAAAACAAATGAAATAATGAAAAGACTAGAAGAAGTGTATGAAGATTTGGTTAAAACTAGTAGAACTTCAAAACCGTGGCTACAAGAGTTTAAATTGGTGAATTTGGTTCTAGACTTTATTCTGGCAGAGAGAATCGGCGATTGGAATTTGCACATTAATACAGTCAAGCAAATGATACCGTGTTTCCATGCTGCTGGACATTTGCTCTACGCCAAATCCGCACAAATATACTTACAACAAATGTTGAGTGTACAAACGAAAATGTCAAATGAAGACTTCGAAAAGTTCGTCAATAAAGGTTTCTTTACAGTTCGGCGTACAGATGGATTTTTTACCGGTATCTGGACGGCATGACCATAGAGCAGACATTAATGCGATCATCAAAATCCATAGGTGGGCTTACTCATGGACGAGGATTAAGCGAGAGGACGCTAACCAAATTCATTGCTTGTGCTCCTGGATCCCTACAAATTTGTGAGGCTTTCGAGAAGTTCTCTGGCTGCTTGACTCAGTTTAACGAACCGCACACTGAACTAAGATGCAGTAGAAGAAAAAGGGACTTGCAAGATATTAGTAAATTTCTCGGATGGCTGCGTATTCATAATCCTTTCCGACAGAGCAAAGATTTAATGTCTTTATCCTCTGGTCTAGTAGTGATAAGTTCGGGTGTAAACTGCGATGAAGCGTATGATGTAGGAATGAACTGCTTGAAAGACATCGAAGGAAATAATTTTGCAGATGTTAAATTGAAAAGCAAAAATAAAGTTAAAACTATAGGCTCCATAGTAAGTGGCATAATGTGAGATCTGAAGAAGTGCCAATTAATCCTGATCAGCTGTTTAATAGGGTTATTTGTATGTCTCAAGGAACAAATAATCTCAAACAATACTTCAACTATGAACTCAGCCCATACCCTTTGTCTTTATTTGAAAACAATAAAATGATAAGAAAGGGAACTAAATCAAGTCTTATGAAAATATTTGAAAAATGGACAGATAGCAACGAAGTTTTTGAGAATTTGCCCCCAAAAATATATGTAGTAGATGGAGGGTATCTTTTGTGTTATTTGGCCTGACAAAGTAACATATAGCAGCATCATAGAGAAGTATGTTGACACTGTAATGAAACGGTATGGGAAAGATTGTCATGTTTTGTTCGATGGGTATCCTGACTATCCCACCACAAATTGGGTCGAACATATGCGGAGAAGTAAAAAAACATCTCTAGAAATGAAATTCAACGTTAATATGGAGTGCTCTGTGAAGCAAAATGAATTTTTGGCAAATCCAAAAGACAAAAGCCAGCTTATTGAACAGCTCTCTCAAAAGCTTAATGAAGCAAACATTCCAACCATTGTGGCGGAGGAAGGTGCAGATACTGAAGTGGTCGGAAGAGCAATAGATGTTTCCCAGATTCAAAGTGGGAGGCCTGTAGTTGTTGTCGGACAGGATACTGATCTTTTCGTTCTATTGTTAGGGCTACCACAGTGTCAAAATGTGCGACTATTCTTTCACAAACCCTCTGGCACACCATCAACGTATGACATCAGCAAGATTCGTGAAGAGATTGGTGATAAGAAGGATGTGATATTATTTTTGCATGCTATCACAGGATGTGATACCACGTCTTATTTATTTGGCAAAGCCAAAATTAACGCGTACAAATTGCTAAGTTCATCAAATGATCTCCGCACAAAAGTTTTACAGTTTTATGAAAAACAGGCAGACAAAAATATTCTCAAAGAGGTAGGAGAGGCTTTTGTCTTGAAACTATATGGATGCACAAGGTCTGCATGTCTGAATGACAGTAGATATTCAATGTACCTTAAAGCTGTTGCAATAATGTCATTAAAATCCAAATTTAATATGGCATCCCTCCCTCCAACATCTGGTGCTGCTTCAAAAATGGATCGGAGATAAGGAAATAACCGCTACGGACTGGAGATGGATTTTAACTGACAACATGCTGTACCCAGTGCAAAAAAACCACCGGCAGCTGAAGAAGTTATAAACTTAGTTTCCTGCAACTGCAAAAAGGCTTGCAAAAATAATTGTAGCTGCTTTAAAGCATCACTTGATTGCACAGAAATGTGCTGGAGCTGTGGCGGATCATGCAGCAATTTAACTTTGGTTGAAGTCGAGGAAAATGAAGAACTTCTCATGGAAGTTTAAGATATCATAAAATTAAGATACCGCAATTATTTTGTTCTAAAATAACATCTTTAAAAATATTACATGCATTTTCAAAACAAAAACTATTTAAAATACCTATTTTCGCTGAATACTTATTATTATTTGAAACAAATTTAAAAAGTGAGGAATTTAGGTTTCACCGAGACTCGATTAGTTTTATTTATAGAAAATGCAATAGTGTACCTTAAAGATAAAAAACGCTCTCACTATACAACAATATTTGCATTGCAATGCCGCGCCGGCCGGCACCACCTCGACCGAACCCGCCATGATAATTTCGCTGGATCTCCAACAAAGTAAGTACTATTTTATATCATTTTGAAGGTAATAATAGGGGCTACAACTTTTGTGGGAAATATTTTTTCATAAAATGTCGGCGTAAAAAGTTATATGACAAAAAGTAAAATTACTTGCCAAAAAATATACAAATTTTTACCTTATCATGCGAATTACAAACAAACGGTAAAAGTTACGACGAAAGTTAACAGGACATTAATTATAGACAATATTACAGCAAAGAGAATAAAAAAAATTCAATCCGATATGTTGTTTAGTAATCGAGATAGAAGCGATTTACGAAACCCTTACACTTTTCATGTTTGGGGGGGCACAGGGGGGGAAGCAAGAGGGGTAGGGGCGGGGACTTTTTGCTAAACACTTGTTTAAATGGTAGTAGTCGATGGGGAAAAAATTAGCTTTATACTATTTAGTTCCATCTAAAAACACAGGCTGACTGGGCTATAAATAATGCGAATTTTTCCCGTAAGGCGTGGTTCTGGCGTTGCACCTACCTATGCACAGCTTTTATGTGTGCAAGTTCAATGTTAATATATAATTATCTGGGGTATTCTAAAGTTACTAGAAATTCTGTGGAATTTTCATGATTTCTGCTTTTCATGATAATCCATCATTTCGAAATGGACATCTGAATGATGCTCATGGCTATTTCAGAATCAATTCACGAGAACATATCAATGTTCAACGCGTTTAACTGTGGACGTTTCAAGTATCATCATTAAATGCGTCCTATTTTACCCATTGATATACTGCCAGGCTCGATTACGAGCACTGAACAGAAAATTTCTAGAAATGAGCAAGTACAAAACTGTTGCTATCACTGTGGCTGTTACCTCCCAGAAAACTGAACGAAAGGAGCAAATGAACCTCAGTAAAATACTAACCTAAATATAATTGACAAAATCGAGGTTCTGTGTTCCCATGTTTTCTTCACCAAAACTAAACCGATTTAAAAGATTTTTTTAACTGTATATAAGAAGAAAATATATGGTCAAATTTTTATACTTTTTTTACATTCGCGCACACACAGGAGGCCCTGAGAAAAAGAATTCCCCTCAGGGCCTACTTCATATTTGGGGGTGCTGTGTGGAGGGTATTTTTAGGAAAGGAAGGAGAGGAAGTTCTGGGAAGTAAAAGGGAATGAGGGGTGGGTAGAAATCTGGGGGTCAGTGTCTCCAAGAGTGACCGACGTATAAATCCATCCCTCTCACTGCAGTGCAAGGAGATGTTCCGAGAGAGTATGGCCTGTGAAGTCAAGGGGACTCCCTCAATCATTCTCTGCCGATTCGGTTTGTCTCGCAGCTGGTGGGCAGACGCATCGGCCGATAAGACCCGGACAAACATCACCCCATAAACCCGGGCACCCCTGCTAATTCACCAAATGTAGCGAACCACTTGGGGTTACCGGATGACCTACAGCAGAGGTGTTGGTTATCTAAAAAATGGTTCCTGGGGCGGCGTTACCCATACCTGCCTCCCAATACTGAAAGTCCGTTGATGGCAATCAGACAATCCTAAGGATTTTTGGAGGGTCCTACCCAACTTCTAAAAGAAGTAATTCATCAAATAAAGCAATGTGTAAAGACATACCAGTGGTAGATATCTACATTTGTGGTGCTTTGGAAAAGAGAGACGAGTCAATATATTTATCAACTGAACAGGGGACCCGATTTTGTCATATCCGAAAAATACTGATTTATTTATTTTTTATTTATTTATTTATTTATTCACGCCCTAGTGGGCTTTTACAAGGATAGATAATAATAGTTACGCAGGTACGTAGTACACAATTATAATGATTAAAATAATAATAAAAAATAAAATTAATTAAAATCAAAGTCATACATTTCATTAAAGTAATTATAAAGACTTCTTTTTATAACTAATACAGAATCTGCAAACATGTCTAAAATATTCCCAAATTTATTACCAAAATGATGTAATCTGTTTATAGGTGTATGAGCCTCATAGTTTGTTTTAAAATTGTTACAGAAGAAGGTAGCACTTTGCCTCGTATTTCTGGTCGGTACGTAAAATTTTATTTTGGCGAGAATTTCAGGGTTTGTAAATGCAATTATTAATGATTTTATTTAATAGTACAAGGTCAGAGATGATCCGCCTATCTGACAGCGTAATTAAGTTTAGTTGTTGCATCAAAAGGACGTAGTTAATATTTTGAATTGGAATATTCAGTTTAAAGTTAACAAATCTTAAAAATTGGTGCTGTACCCTTTCTATATTGTCGGAATGTATTTTATACTTGGACCAAATGGGCGAATTATACTCTACCTGGCTTCTTACAAAAGAAGTGTACAATATTTTCAAACATTCTAGTGACTTAAAATCACTTGCTGTTCTGCATATAAAACCAAGCATTTTTATAGCTCTATTTGTTATTTCATTTACGTGCAAAGTAAATGTTAACTTTTCATCAAATATAACACCTAAGTCCCTGATCTGAGTGACCGGTGTCAATATTACATTATTTAAAGAGTATTCATAAGTTACATGACTTTGGATTTAAAAAAAACGAATAATGTCATTTATAAATAATAAAAAAAGAATTGGTCCGAGGTGAGATCCTTGGGGAACCCCACTTGTGGCTTCAAAGATATAGGATTCTACAGAATTTTATTTTAACACAAAGCTTTCTTTTACTAAGACAACTATTAAACCAGTTCAATAAGGTTCCTTTAATGCCCAACATTTTTAGTTTATGTACAAGAATATGTCGCCTAACTTAATCAAAAGCTTTGGCAAAATCAGTGTATATAGAATCCACCTGATGCTTAAGGACAAGGGAATCAGTTATATATTTTTCATAAATGATTACTAAAGTATTTCTACCTGTGATAAAACCGTGCTGATTGGGGACAATTATATTATTGATTTGTTTTTTAAAGACATCTAGGACTAATGATTCAAAGAGTTTGGGAATAGCGGACAATATACATATTGGTCTGTAGTTTGAAACATCGCTTTTATCACCCTTTTTGTGAATAGGCGTTAAAAAGCTTTTTTTCCGCTGATCTGGAAAACACCCTGATGCTAAAGACTTGTTAAATAATTTGAATAATGGGAAAGTCAAACTGTTTATACAAGATTTTAAATATATTGGAGGAAAACCATCCGGTCCAGTAGATTTATTAGAATTTAATGCTTTTATACCTTTTCAATTGCAGATTTTTCAACGAAACAATGGCTTAAATTAAGCAATTCTTCAACAGATATATCTTTAGGGATCTCACTTTCAAGAATATCCGTGTCATAAACACTTTTAAATGAATCTGCAAAAATATTGACTATGCCTTCGGTACTGTCAGTACATTTGTTATTAAGATACATAGTATTTGGTAAACTACAATCATTCTTTCTCTGAGCATTAGAAAAATTCTATAATCTTTTTACGTTATTACGAACCTCTTTTTCCATTAAACTAACATAATCAATGTAACATTTTCTGGATAATCATGGATAATTAATCTGATAGACTTGCGTACCAACAGCGATAATCTCTGAAATTTGTTTTGGTAGCATACTCAATGTACTCATCTCTTTTCCATGTAGAAAAAAAATCGTTTGGCATACATATCGCATTTTAACTGAGTCATCTCCTATTATATTTAAAAAAACATGTGCACAAGGGCCAAAACCCATAGAGGAAAAAGGGGAATATGTTTGTATGGACAAAACGCCGTCCGCGTTTCCCCTTGGCGTGTGCCCGTTTCAATAAACTCATTGCAAAACCATTAAATCTATTTTCAGCTTTGAATGCTTGTAGGTTTGCCAGTCGCTGCCACTTTTATTATTATTTTTGTCATTCGGCAACGTTTGCATTTCTGAGTTCTTAATGGGACTGCTAAAACACACTATAAAACAAAAGTCAATAGTAAATACATAAGGATTAGATTACCATTCATTAAAGATGCAAATTAAAGCAATATGGAAAGATATTCTTAGTAATGCACTGGATTTTCCCATTCTGATTTGAAACATTATTTAAGAGTTAATAAAAATGGTAAATAATAATATTGACACAGGTTTAAATAAATAAAATAAATAAATAAATAAGTGTTTATTCCAGTATGTGGGGAGGAGAGTGCAATCCCACACATTCCATAAGGGTATAATATAAACATACATGTACAAAGTATTTGAAAGGAAAAAAAGAAAAAGAAGGTGGATATGAATGTACACGAAACAAAAAAGATAATAAGCTAATAGTAGTAAAAGGAAAACAAAAGAAATAATAATATTAAGCTTTCAGGATTCTGTGAGCACGTAAGGAGCCAGTATTTTTCTCCAGTGTGCATCAATATCAATATAATCATCCTGGATGATGGACTGAGGCGGGCTTCCATGACGAGGATGTTTCCAGAGCTGCTTATCCTTTCCCTCATTCCTGCCACCCTGGATCTAATAAGGGCTGCAAAGCCAGGAACTCGCCCCTCCGTGAACAATTAAAAATTGACTAGCTATAATATCGGGATTCGAGATGCAAGGTTTGAATAATTTTTTTGATACTTATCTACATAACAATTGGAAAGTTAAAACAAAAAATATTTCGTCTCGTCTTATTTTTTGACAGCCGTATTAATATTTCAAAGATCCACATTTCGCATAAAAACAACATTGAGATGAAAACAGTTGCGTTGAACTAAATTCTCAATTGAAAAGGAGAAAAGATGGTACTAATTTCACGAGGGCATAGCTCAACATTCAAGAGTTTTTGGCAAAATTTTTTGGCAAACAAATTTTCCGGTTTATTTTTTTTTTATATGAGCTCCACACGGGAGACCCTGCAGAAAAGTATTTCCCTCAGGGCCTATGTCATCTTTGAGAATGCTGTGTGGAGGGTTTTTTTTAGGGAAAGGAAGAGAGGAGAGTTCTGGGAAGGAAAAGGGTTTAAGGGGTGGGTAGGAATCTGAGGTTCAGTGTATCCTGGTTATCCGCCTCCAAAACCTAGATGAACCCGGGCACCCCTGCTAAATCACCAAACGTGGCGAACCATTTGGGGTGACCTATGGAAAAAGTGTTGGTTATCCAATAAGGGTTCCCGGGGCGGCGGTACCCATTTCCGCCTCCCAAATTGAAAGATATATAGTCAAATATAAGATTTCGAAAAACATGATAATGCATTCTGAAGCACACAGTGCCGTGTTCTGTTAATATTCAGATCTAATACATCAGGGTTAGATTCGTAACTCTCTTATGGTCTGCTTTTCCTCCTTAATTTGTTTAATCGCTTATTAGCCTCTTTAAAGTGGATGTGTGTACCGTTATTGTGTTTAATTCGTGGAACTCCATTATTCAAAAGTAAAATAAATCAAATTTAATAATGTTATTATTAAATTCTGCAAGTATTTTGATTTTTATTATTGCGACATTATCAAACTGGGGTTTGCACATTTTTTTCCTACCCTTTTTTTATTTAAGCGATGTTAAAATTGATTTATTTGGAGAAAAATCGATTTACCGAGAGGCACTTGCCGTGGAAATTTTGGTTTTTCCCCTATATTGATGGCAATTTTATACTGATGTTTGTGAAAATGAATTGAAAAGAGTTTGGTAAATTCCTGAATTATTTTAAAGAACGATATTGTTAAATTTAATTTAAAATTCAATTCCTGGCGGCCTTTGTCTTTCACTTCGAGGGTTTTGATAGTCATGGTGGCCAAAAAAATCAATCGAGTTCCTGGCACGGCACCAGGAGTGCAGCAGTGCCCGGTGATAAAAATTCTGGCCAAGTAAATACGAGTATCACGGTTTTCGCACTTACAACAAAGATATTTATTTCGACTTGAATTAATTTAAAGGCCCCTCCTCTGCCAGGATGTCAGAATGAAACGGGTTATGTGGTTAAATGAACCCGGAACGATCGTGGAGCAACGCCTTCTGTAAATTGTATTAAATAAATTTATGTACTACTAGCTGACCTGGAGAAAATTTATACAGCCTCAGAATCAATGTTAAAAATTACACAATGAAGCAATTATCGATGCGCAATTGTCGGTGTTTTATTTTTATCAGTATTAGAGATGGCGCTGTGCACGGATTTATATTTTTGTGATTTTCTTACTTTTCAACTTACGTTTGCGTTTCATTTTCTTTATATCTACGTGTGTAATTTATTATAATTATTGTATATTTCTTTTGGAGGGGTGCAAACTTAATAAAAAATATAAAATAACGTAATAAAAAAAATAGTTTTTGTCATGTAATTAAAGTAAAACAGTGTCTCTCAAAAACGACTTTGAGGTTTGCTTATATAAGAAAGAAGTTCGTATTTATTTTGAAGTTAATGTTTCGATGGGAAACTGCTTTCTCACAACCTGATCAATCAATATTAAGAAAATATAGGAGGCGGGTACGTATGTATACCACCACCCCGGAAACCATTTATTGGATAACCAAAACTTCTGCCATAAGTCATTCGCTACGTTTGGTGACTTAGCAGGGGTGCCCGGCTTCATGGAGTCAGATTTATCCGGATCTTGGCGGCGGTTGCATCTGCCCACCAACAGCGAGGGTGGCCGGATCGGGAGAGAATGGTTGAGGGAGTCCCTTTGACTTCTCCAGCCGTACTCTCTCGGAACATCGCCTTGCACCGCGGTGGAGGGGTTGGGTTTATAGAAACCCAGATTCCTACCCACCCCTTATACCCTTTAACATTCTCTCCTTTTTTCCTTAAAAAGACCCTCCATACAGCATCCCCAAATTCAATTTATTTATTCAATTCAATTCAATTCAATTCCCATAGATGTCATAGGCCTCGAGGGGCCCTTACTTTCCTCAGGGTCTCCTGTGTGGAGCTAATAAAATATATATCATGGTATATTAAATATGGTTTGGGTTGGAATAAAATAATGGAATTAGAAGATGGCGGAAATCATGAATAAACATTCAAATTATCAGTAGGGGAGAAGTGGCATGAAGGAGCCAAGTTTTGAAAGAGCCACTGGCATATTTTGGTAGTTAAGGAACGGATGTGGTTGGTAACTTTATTTTTAAGTGACAACACTGATTTTCCATCACCCAAAAACATTAGACAGTTCGCCGAAACCAACGGACGCCGGGACACCGAGTCAAAGTTTTTGTCACTACAAATAAAGTAGTTTGTTTCATTTAAGATTTTTTTTTTGGTATTTTATTGTAAACAAATGTAAGTAAATGGCTTGTAGATTGGGTTTGTGTGTATATTTGGCCTTGCAACCGTGTGAAAACTGAGCAACACAAATTTTTATAATGTTGTTATTTTGAGGGTTTCTTTAACAAATAAGGTACGAAAGAGCCGGGTGAATGGGCCATGAAAAAGCTTAGCGTTTCTGATAGAATATATTATTTGCAATTTTGTTTAATTTTCGAGATTGTTATTAGTAAAAAATAATCTGCCTCTGATATTTTAAGGTAATATATATATATATAATAGGTATGACTGAATAATATGTTAAGGTTAAAGCGTTTGTTAGAATTACTTAAAATGACTGTTACAATTAAAAAATTCTTAAAAATGTCATTAGTTTCGAAAAATGATTTGTTGGAATTGTCTTTTTTTTTATAGGGCAATTATAATTAGTTTGCATAATTTTCCCAATTACACTTTATAATACAGACTGTCTCTTTCATAACTTTTAGTAGCTCTTTCAATACCGAAATGTTATGAAAGAGCCAAAAAACACATTTAAAAAAAATTAATGTTTCGTTGATTTGTTTATAGTATTCAAGGTTTTTTCGTATAAAATTACCGTCTTCATTAAATAAATAATAATTTAAGAAAAAAAACATAATTTCTTTCATTAAAAGTATATTTTTTTGATCCGTTCAGAAAACTGGCTCTTTCATGCCACTTCTCCCCTATAATAGCAAAATTTAACGTGACTACAAATCGTAGTAACTTCCGTCCCTACTAACTGCAGTGCGGTTCAACTGCACCATCGCTTAAGGTAAAGCTACATTTAAGACAGAGACAAAATTTTCATTTTCTTCTTCAAAGCAGACATACAAATCACCATGTTCATTATTGTAATGTATTACAAATTTACGAATCTTCCCAAACATTAAATTCGTAATAGGTTAATATGACTACACTAAATACGGTGAGAAATTGTTTAGCATCGTTTGAAAAGAAATTTTATGTTAGCAATGGACGGTTACCTCGAGAGTGTTTTCTCTTGGGGTAAAAATAATCTCGTTGAATTTAATGTTTCAAAGACCCAATCAACAGGCCCGCAGATACTTTAATAGTACAAAACTGCTAACCCTGTACAAATCACAAGTGCGCCCCACGGTTGAATTTGGCAGCCACCTCTGGTCTGGAGCTCCAAAATACCTGAAAAAGGAGGCGTCTACTAATATTTACAGGAATTCCAAAAACTGAAAAAATCGAACTAATATCTATGAGAACCAAAGTGTAGACAATATCTACCGCTCAAACTGTTGACTAATATCTATGGGAACCAAAGTGTTGACGAATATCTACAGCTCAAACTGCTGACTAATATCTATGAGAACCAAAGTGTTGACGAATATCTACAGCACTGGCAGAGGTTGGATTTGCAATTATGTATAGCATATTGGAATAACGTAATATTGCGTATGCAGTTTAAAAAACTTTATTTATGTAAGTATGTATGTAAAAATCCCTAATATCAGACTATTGGACACATTTATCTGATTAGTCCAACCTACGCTCTGTAGATATTAGTTCAACCTACGCTCTGTAGATATTAGTCAACACTCTGAAGTTCGTAGATATTAGTTCAACATATGAGCTGTAGATATTCGTCCGACATACAGGCTGTAGATATTAGTATCTGGAGTCTGATTAACTTGATCGTGTTATGTCTTCTTCGGGCGTCCCCGACATCTTTTTCCATTCGCACTCAACATAAAAATATTTTTTAACACTTTTTTGTTTTTGTCAATGTTTATTTAAATTCGACTTAATTCTGTATGGTTTTTCGTGTATACAAAGGTAATAAGTAAAGAATAAATAAAGAGACGCATAATATCAGTATGAAAATAACGTTGCGAGTTGAAAATAAGAAAATCTAAAGGTTACATTGTTTCAGATAGGGAAAATTGTTAATAGTTTAAAAAATCTCAAAATAGTTCATTATAGAGTTATTCATAAGGCAAGATATGAATTTTAAAAAAAACGAGTGTGCTTTAGAACACACGACTGAAGTAAAACTCACTAACTTATCTCAACTTCCGTTCGCCTAGTCCGACCGTTCGCCTCGCCCTATTACAGTTTTCATAACGCTCTCGTCACGCATTCACCAGCTTACTCCCCAAGTCAAGCGTGCGTAAAGAAGTTTTACCAAAAATTATTTTTTGTCTTATGAAGGACTCTAATCCGATATTGTTTTAGTCAT
Organism: Limnephilus marmoratus; assembly: GCA_917880885.1. Taxonomy (NCBI): domain Eukaryota; kingdom Metazoa; phylum Arthropoda; class Insecta; order Trichoptera; family Limnephilidae; genus Limnephilus; species Limnephilus marmoratus. Next base: position 43,486,631 of record OU862929.1, read on the forward strand.
TTTTTACGACGCACTTTTTTAGTTATAAAAGCGTTATCAGAAAATACTGGAATTGATGTGCAATGAGTCAAACGCGAAGGAAAAAGTAAAAGATTTCTTATTTCTTTCCATGCCTATCTATTAAAAGTCAATGACTACTTAATCAAACACAGACGGAAATTACATGGAAAACTTATCATAAACAAAAAGAAAGTATTTATTTCTTGTTATTTTAGTAATTACACGTCATTTCCGATTAAAATTTCCTCAATCTTTGTATGGTTAATAAAAAATTTAATCTAATACAATAAATCGCTTTTTAAAACGTATGTATTACGATATTAACATTTGCGTTTATCTTATATCTGTTATTTGTCTGTTGAAAACAAACATGAACCATATTATACATCAATAACATTAAAAAAATATTTAATTTCGTTCCTTTCTCACTTTCTTTTTCCTTTCCCTAAAAAGAACCTCCATACAGCATCCTCAAAGATGACATAGGCCCCGAGAGACATTGTTTTCCTCATGGCCCTCATTTCCTCATACAATTAATACAGAACACTATAATGAGTTCTGTGATTATGACTTCTTTAAAAAAAATTATAATAAACTTGCGTGTATTGCGTGTAGCTATTGTAAAAGAAAACGTAAAATAGTTTAAAAAATAAAATAATGTAACAATGAATCTGGATAGGTAGTTGTGTCGTTCCACCCTGTCCGCTAACTCCTAATTATTTTGAATGATACAAAGTACTTCATGAAAACACAGACAAAATGGCGACATACAGACACGCAAAACTGCAGTTGATTTTGTATTTAAAAAACTGTTTTGAATAAAGTCGTTGAGAAGCTGCGCAACACCGGGGAATATTTGCATAAATCTGTCATCCCGTGGTTAATTGTATATCGTTAGTATTTAAATTAGAAAAGGATTTGCATATATTATTATAAATAAAATATATTTGATAAAAAAAGGATTTATTATTGCTTGTGTCTGAGTTTGCCTCATTTACAAGACATGTTTTTTTTTATATTTGAATGAGATTTTACATCTGTCTGTTTGAATTCGAAAAGATTAGATGTTTTTTTATCGGAGCGAAACAAATCGAATAAGAGATTTTGGCGACGGAAGATTTGCAATTTAAATTCTGTTAGTCGTGGGTAGTACCCACCCAAAATTCGCTTCTAACATTAAATAAGTTACAGTTAGTTTATTAGAAATAAGTCAATGTTGAGAGCGAGATGTAAAAAAGATCTAAATCTTATCTTATCAAAAAGAGATAAAACATTTTTTCGATGGATATTTTTTGGATAAATAAGTTGAAAAGAGTCTATAAAATCTTTAACAAAATCTATTCCAGAGCGAAGGATAGTAATAATAATAATGAAAAAATTGATAAGCCAGTAATTTGAACAAATCAACATAAAGTAATCGAGTTGTGTGGCAATCATTTTATGTATACATTTTATGAATTTTTGAATGAATAATAAATGAAAATAACAAATTTTGTTTGAACACTTTAGTTTTGAACCATGTGTGTGTCTACAAGGTGAATTTGTAATATTATAGAAGGATATAATAACGTAGGAAACTTTAATTTTATCAGCACATCTTTTTTAATAACTTTTGAAGGTTATATCCGTTAATACGATATTTAATAATGATAAAGAAGAAAATAATTCTAATAAATTTAAACGAAACATGAAACAGAACAAGACGAAAAAAAAGGGTAACGGTCGCAACTGGTAATCTAACTCAGAATCAAATATGAGATAGACAAAAATGACGTTAAAAAAATCAGGTAATACGGCCGAGTGGTCACAAGCGTTGTCCCGGTAGCGTATTTACAATCCCTACCGCGTTTCAGTCGCTTTAAATTTTCAATATCAAAATTTAAATATTTTGAATTAAAATTATTAATTTCTAATATACACATTGGAAAGATTATTTTATCTAGATTTTAGAACAATTTTTGTTTTTGCAAAGTGATAAAAAATTATTAATATAGAGGTGTATTTACAGTATATGGGAATAATATTAAAATTTAAATATTTAGAAATAAAATTATTAATTTCTAATATACACATCAGAAAGATTATTTTATCTAGATTTTAGAACAATTTTTGTTTTTGCAATGTGATAAAAATAACCAGTAGATTTAAAATGTAAATTGTCGTTACCGCAACTGAATCGGTATAGGTTTTGTAAATACGCGTCCCGGTGAGACAGAAATCCCGGGTTCGATTCCCAGTTGTGACCGTCAACTTTTGATTTTCTGTATCTTGTTCTTTTTCATGTTTCGTTCAGATTTATTACATTACATTGTTATATTATTCAATATGTACCATAATATCAGTCTATGATCAGTTCAGAACACAGGCAGGAAAGTCATTATTTTGCGAGAGCTTTTCAGACAAAATCTAGCTCCCGAGTTATGAGGAGGTTTGTCCTCAAACCATATTTGAATAGAACATAATAACAATAGGCAGTCACCGTGACCTCAAAGTACTTTAAGTCTTTCAATCAACAGAATAGCACTGAGATACTAAAATCAGTACCAATAATAAATACAATATCTCTGTAGGGGACTACCGAAAGACTTAACAATAATTAACCAATAGATCTGGTTTATTAATTAAATTTTAAAAAACATTTTGTGAAACTTTATTTGGGAACCTACACACATAATGGGCATTACCTAAGATTTTCCTAGACAACTTTTTCAAAAATGCATCAAATCGTCAATTCAGCGAAATTCATACAATTCATTTAACACGACATCAAGCAAGAATTACGTTTAATGCTGAATGTTCAATGTTCATAGCTATTTCTCCTTGATTATATTCGTTAGTGCTATGTTATTCATAGGCTTAGTCATATCTCGCCTCACGACGAATCACACATAATTCCGAGCTAAACTAACACATAGCAAAAACTACAGTTTTTCACTTAGATGTACTCCTAGATACAGTTTTTTACGAAATAGATACAACAATCATAAATTTACCCCCAGATCGAACCTGCTCATCGCGAAAAGAGCCACTTTTTTGTCACTTTGCGGCGAGGAGACCCAGACGTTCGCGTGGGAGAAAAATTAAGAACGGGTTTGTCGACCCTCGCGCGGTGACTAAACAGTTTTTTTTCGTGCTTATAATACGCCATAGACGCTTTTTTATATGAGCTAACCAGTTCGTCCGAAGACCTGACGGAATAGCTGGTGAAGGCTTGTTGCAGTTTGAGATGTTTTATTGAGTTTTCTGCAATGGTGCGAATGTCTTCAACATAGAACTTTGACACAATGCTGTCCATTTTATAACAAGACTGATAAAATGGAAACAACTGACTTTAATTTCACCCCCGAAATAAAAATTAAAACATTTAAACAGATATGTTTTGCAAAGTCAATAATGCAATAGTTAGTATCTCTAATGATAAAAAACATGTTATTTGCCTATTGGTGCGTTATACGAGTCATCCTTTACACAAAGAATTGCGGAACGTTCCATAAGTATCCGGCTCGAAGGACCAAAAATGTGTATTGTACGGTAAAAGCATACTTTAATCAGCTAGGAAAAGGTACAATGATAAACTTGTTACATTTCAAATCGGCAACAGCTTTTGGGTTGTAGATAATGTAGATGGCGGCAACTGTTCTCTGGCTAAGGACCGAGGAAGGTAGAACTGTTCTACCTTCCTCGAGCCAGAGAACCACGTTAACCCTTGTGTGTGTGGTATATAGGTTAGTCGTGTAGTTTCAACATCCTTCAATAGATGTCATTAGTTTAGTTAATTATACGTAGTACTGAGGTATTTCAACAGATGTCAGTTAAGTATTATTTTATAATAGTATCATCTATCGTCGTTCGTGTCTAATGTACGAACGGTTTCGATTATAGTCGAAGTTCATCACTTGGTAGTCGGGCAGACGCCATTAGTCTGGTGACACAGAATAACTTTAAGCCCACTAGAGCAAGGACGTCTGGTCCAGTTAAATATTCAATGTAAACTTTACGATAACGCAAATGAAGCAGGATGTAATCTCAATGAACCTCGACGTTATATTAGGAAGTTTCCCAACGTGGTCTTAGTCATTGGGATTAACAGATAAAACAATTTGGCAGGAGAGTCATTGATTTCTTTATTGCGAGTATTTTCTTTAACTGGGCTGTTATTTAATTGATGGAGCACTAAATGAGACAGCAAAATCAGAACAGCAAATCAAAATGTTACCCTGAAAAGGGAAATTAAGTAAATTAAGATGGGAAACGCGGTAATATCTCGCTCGAAACCAAAAGAATTTCGCCCCCAAGCTGGGCAACGATTGTTTTGTTTTCGAAACCCCTGTTGAACAAGGGAGCTCTTGTGAGGTAACAAATGTTTTTTTTTCAAATGGCGTCTTTTTAAAAAATATATATATTGAAAGACTGATAGGAAAATGATAACATTATAGAAATAAAGAAAAGTCCCAATAAACTACTTTTAAGTAGTTTGTCAATGGGTGCTTTTACTTTGATAAAAATAAAACTTGTTTTACTTTACTAGAACTTCTTAGAGCCTAATACAAACTATTTATTTCAGCGAGCCAATTCTTCAACATTATAATTGTTTTGACATTTGTACATTTTTTTAATTTCGGCAGGTAACATATTTAAGCCGTTAGGAATCATGTAATCCAGCGTTCTTTGTCTACATTTGTTTAAATGCTTAGGTACGATTAGTCCTTCATTTAACACCAAACAAGTATTGTTAATCAGATCCAGTCTGTTTACGTATATAGGGCTTTTCATCTGCTTAAATATAATTTTATACCACAGAATTCCCTTAGAGAATTTTGAGATTCTGGTAAAAATATTGAACATTATGCCTGTTCGTATAAACTAATATGAGATAATAATTTAACTAATGAATTATGAACTGACTGAACATTAATGATTTACATTTGTTTTACAGAAAAGTCCCCAAGCTGTTATTCCATACCTTACAATAGATTCAGCTAATTATAAATAAATTATTCGAAGTCTGCATATCGGAATGTAGAATTTTAATTTATATAACCTACTAACAATAAATCTCAGTCGTTCACAGACTTTATTTATTTGTAAATCCAATTTGAAGAAGCAATCAATAATAACGCCTTAATAAACATATTCTTTAACCAGTTCAATATTTTCACATGTACACAATGCAGGGATACCAACATGTAAGCAATCTGAAGTGTGTGTTTTTATTTCAGGGGTAATCATATTTGCCTTGGTGTTAATTGTAGGAAGGGGTGAAAGGAAAGACAGTTAATAATTTCCAGTAATTAACGTTAATTTTGGTGGCATATTTTCATTATCAGACCGCATCAAGCTTGGAAACTAAGGACAACCAAATGGGCTTCAAACAGCAAATGTCTACCGATACTGCTATATTTACTGTGAAAAGAACCCTGGAATACTACAGGAATAAAAAGACCACCACGTATGCATGTTTTCTAGATCTGAGCAAGGCCTTCGACAGGGTTTCTCACCCTCTACTATGGGATAAACTCAGGGAAAGAGGCATATCACCGGCGGTGATACATATCCTCGACTTGTGGCATAGACAGCAGGAGAACTTAGTAAGGTGGAAAGATGGACTCTCCGAACCTTTCCTCCTGAAGAGCGGCGTTAGACAGGGAGGATGCATGTCCCCGATATTGTTCAACCTGTACATGGACGAACTCACCGATAGGCTAAACAATGCAGGGGTAGGCTGCCAAATTGGAGGACAGTTTCTGAACAATATCAGTTATGCGGACGACATGGTATTGATGGCACCATCTATAAGGGGCCTACGTATTCTTTTAAAGATCTGCGAAGAGTTTGCTGAAGAAACAAACATGCAATACAACCCCACTAAAACGGCTCTACTGGTCGTAAGATATGGACAAGGACCAAAAAATATTCCTCCAGCTACCCTGAATGGTGTGAACCTGCAGGTGACTGAAGGAACTAAATACCTTGGACACATAATCACCAGTAATCTGATGGATGATGACGACATCGATAGGCAAAGAAGAGCTCTCAGTGTAAAAGCAAACATGCTCAGTAGAAGATTCCGCCTTTGCAGTACTGCTGTAAAAAGGACGCTCTTCCTTTCCTTCTGCGCAACACTGTATACGTCTGAACTCTGGGCAAACTACAAGAAGAGTAGTATAGAAAGACTTCGGGTTCAGTATAACAACGCCTTCCGCATAATGTTTGGTCTCCCCAGATATTGCAGCGCTTCCCGGATGCTCACGGAGGGGCGAGTTCCTGGCTTTGCAGCCCTTATTAGATCCAGGGTGGCAGGAATGAGGGAAAGGATAACCAGCTCTGGAAACATCCTCGTCATGGAAGCCCGCCTCAGTCCATCATCCAGTATTGATGCACACTGGAGAAAAATACTGGCTCCTTACGTGCTCACAGAATCCTGAAAGCTTAATATTATTATTTCTTTTGTTTTCCTTTTACTACTATTAGCTTATTATCTTTTTTTTTTGTTTCGTGTACATTCATATCCACCTTCTTTTTCTTTTTTTTCCTTTCAAATACTTTATACTTTGTACATGTATGTTTATATTATACCCTTATGGAATGTGTGGGATTGCACTCTCCTCCCCACATACTGGAATAAACACTTATTTATTTATTTTTATTTATTTATTATTTATTTGCAATATCCGAGGAGCAACCAGTTCGAGAAACGCCCAAACAAGGCATAATAGTGACTGAGCCTGTCTGGACAAACCCGGTTTAATGAAACGGCAATCATCCATAGACCAAATATCAAATTATGTAGATGGTAAAACATGGCAGCTTGAAAACAAATGAACCCGCAAACTCTGGATTTAGAGACACGACATTTATTCAACTGACTGAAATTAATATCTATAAATGTTTAATTCTTTCTTTCACTAGGGTGTAATACTTGGTTTTAACGGTATACTATGAGAGTTCAAATTTAAAACGTGTGCCCACTATGAAATATCTTGGTATTGTGTTTGATTGTGGGTTGATTTTTTTATGCTCATATCGTAATGACAAGTAGTACTTCACTGAGAATGCTGGGTTTTGTCCTACGCACTGCGAGAAAATTCAGACACCCGGGTGCTCACAGTGCTATACAATGCTTTGATTAGGAGTAGGCTTGAGAGTGGAGCAGTGGTTTGGAGCCCACACCAAGTAAAGTATTCCCTCATGTTGGAGAAGGTTCAGAAGAAATTTCTGAGATTTCTTTACCTGAGGGAGGATGGCTACTACCCATGGCTCTACCTTAGTGACTTTCTCTTGGGCATGAGTTAAATTTTGACAGGATTCTATTATTTTCATTTATTTTACATGAGTTAGGTCGTATGTGAATAGTTATTTCTGTCTATGTGTGATTTATTTTACAGATGTTTGTAATAGTGTGGCGTCCAATACTTATAATCCATTTCTTTATGTCTTGTTTGAATTTTGTCAAGGATTCAGTTTGTCTGGTCGTAGCTGGAAGAGTATTGTATAGTTTGCAAGCTATGTATTTAAAGTGTCTTTGTCCAAAGGTGGTTTTGGAAAAAGGAGTTTGGAGAAGTTCTTGTTTCTATTAGTTTAAATCTGCTTATCTTATCTTAAATATGTTCTCTTTTTAAAAATGATTTGAAATGTTAGTGTTAATTTTGTAATGTTTTTAAAATGAATAAATTGAATTGAATTACTTTGCCAGGGATGTCCGGCTTGCAGAAGATTGGGCTGTAAAGAACGAGTGCGAACCCAGAGTTTTGAACCACTCGACAAAACCGGTCCAGTATTTGAATGCTGTGTTGATGACGTTGTTAAACGAAATCTTCAAGATGAAAAGCCGGATACGTCGGACGACGCGTTGAATACGAACATCTTTATCAATGTATTAATGCGTATTCAGGAGGCAGAAACCAATACGTGAGACTTTTACGAATTGCCATAAACAAAAAAAACCTGGGTGGCCAATAATTAATCAAAACTTACCGAGATGTAGGCATTTATATAAGGTAAAAAATCGGCGCGTGTCTCGACACGAATAACGGAGAAAAATGAGATAAGTAACTTGTTGAGTTAAAATCCGAGATAAACTTATTCAGAATGTTAAATAATAATCATAAGCTATCAATTTCGGGGATATAAAAAATGGACGTGAAAGCTTTTCTTTGTGGATGTTAATTTAAATTTATGGCCGTGATAATTTTGGACAAAGACGTAAAAAATATTATTTTTTATTTAAGTTTTTTTAGACGTAAGGTAAGGACTGGATTCCGTAAAAAATGAGTGGAGGCGATACTAACGGAGGTAGGTTAATATGGTTTTAAGATATATTATTTAAGAAAAAAATCCATTTATGATCAAACCGATTTATAAGATCTTTGATTTGTTAGATTTGTCTCTGCCTCGAATAGCAGAATAGCTATTAAAACATCGGAAAAATTCACGAAAAAAAAATTATGAAGAAAATTCTTTTGCTCATACTTTTGAATGGAACGAATTCTCATCTTTGGAAAGAGCTGCTGCAATATTGTGATAAATATAATATTAAATAGTGAGTGAATTCCAAAAATTCAAAAACGTCAAATGTCAATGCGCTGATTATTTTGCCTTTGTTCTTAAACTCATAATGCTGCTCCTCTTTCTTACGCACTAAATGTCAATGGTCGAAAATGAGCCAAACGATGAACGTATGTCTGCACCCCTCCAAAGGAAAAAAAACAACAATTATAATAAATCTCCCTCACATGTTTGAAGAAAATGAAACGCAATTCCCGTAAGTAAGTGGAAAAGTACGAAAATCACAAAAAATAAAAATCCGTACACAACGCCATCTCTGATACTGACAAACACGGACAGTTGCGCATCGATAATTGCTTCATTGTGTAATTTTGAATTTAATTCAGTTAATAAGGCACAACAGTTATTGATTCTGAGGCGGTACGAAGCAAGTAATATTTTCATGAATCTAGACGGTTTTGCAGCAAAGCGATAAAAACGTGACAAACTTATCATGACTAACCGACTCCACCTATATTTATTCAAAATATAATATATAAAAGCTAATAAAAATATTAAACAACACGTTTCAGGTACAAAAGCACATATTAACGAACAATGTGGGAAGCCTTCTTTCTTAAAGTGGCATTAAATTGTGACAATAATGATTTATTTCAAGTTTCTTGAGAAAAATTATCATCATTGAGTTTTGATACATGGAAAAAGCCGATTAAAAAGCCAATAAATTATCTAAATAATACTTATATCCTTATGCAAGTGAGTCATCGTTTAAATCATCAGATTTTTATCTAAAATAATATATATTAATAATATTTATTGCCGGTTGAGTTTTTTTTGTGCCTGTCATCGAATTTAAGCTTCGTGTATATTTAAAAATGAACAACTGTCATTTTTTCGTTTTGAGAAATGACAACATTGACAACCCATTTAGCGGAATACGAAAAATGTTAGTGGCATCATGTAAAAAAAAATAGAAGATGTGTTATATTGGCAAAAAAAAAAAATATTTCTTTAGAACTATATGAAAGTTTTGGGAGGTGGATATGGGTACCGCTTATAGGATAACCAACACCTCTGCCGTAGGTCACCCCAAGTGATTCGCTACGCTTGGTGACTTAGAAGGGGTGCCCGGGTTCGGGGTGAGGTTTGTCAAGGTCTTGGCGGCCGATGTGTCTGCCCACCTGCTGCGTGGCGGCCCGGATCGGGAGAGAATGGTTGAGGGAGTGCCTTTGACTTTTCCAGCCGTACTCTCTCGAAACATCGCCTTTCACCGCAGTGGGAGGGATGGATTCATTCGTCTGTCACTTTTGGGCACGCTCCTATTTCTATATTATTATTTCCTTCCCTGAGCTTTCTCTTCTTCCTTTCCTTAAAAAAACCCTCTACACAGCATCCTCAAAGACGACATAAGCCCAAAGGGAAATTATTATCTTGAGGGAAATTATTCTCCTCAGGACCTCCTGTGTGGAGATAATGTAAAAAAAAACAGAACGTCAAGATGTCCGCCGTTTGTAATAAAAAAATTTGGCAATATAATGATATGCTGGTAATGCTGGTAAACTAGTCCCAGCGAGAGCTCGTACTGACATTATTTACGTGATTGCAACCAATTCTATCAGTTGAAAGAATGCATTGTTATTCTGTCGAGTTTCAGGTCAATCGGGTAGCGATTTCGACTTCCGATTTCCACTTCCAGGAAATATCATTCATTATTCATTCAATCGAAAGGCAAAGACAAGGCAAAACATATTATTCTGCAACAATAATTCTTTAACCAACTATCACACACATGCATCAATTTCTCGACTTCACACACTAGGGAAAAAATTCACCTCAAATATCGATGTATTTAATATAAGTTTACCGTTATTCAAGAAATATCTGAACAATATTTTTATGTAGAATATTTTAATATCTAAGGAGCATCACCTAGGGTCTATTGCATATATTTGTGTATTTCTATATTAATCTACAATGTAAAAACTTGTTAACATTTTCTTTTTATGTATCTTGCATTTTGTCATATATTATTCATGATTCATGACATTTAATCAATCACCTGTAAATTTTGTTATTACTAACACACGTACTAGTTTATTTCTATGTCATTTACAACTTAGAAACTTTCTCTTTTATTGTAATGCACTATCATTCCTAAATTTATCTGTATGATGTTTACCTACTAGTTATATTTTTATAGTTTTGTCTTTTTTATTAAAAAAAAACTGTCTCTGTATTATAAACTTGTCATGTAAAAGCCCATCAGGGCGTTGAAAATTAATAAATAATAAATAAAAATAAAATAAATAAATCAAAGAAAACAAAAGTGACATTCAAATATGTATTTAAAAAGTAATTAAACCAAGCAACAACAGAAAATTATTTTAAATATCAGTTTCGAAATTGGAACGGGCAGAAAGAATATATATTTTCATCGATGTTCTGTGTTTTTTTCCAATTTAGAATCATCGCTAGATAGAGTGTATGCCACATGAACGCCATGCATTCGCTTTGAAAGCGTGAAATATGGAAAAATGTTCCAATATAATAATCCTTTATTGAATTTGCTGAAATATGAACGCGGGGTAGAGCATCAGAAGAACTTGAAAGCACGATCGTGAGCTCGCGTGTTTTATGCGTTATAAACCTACCACCGAGATGGCGGAATGATACACGATGGACATCAACCATATTGAGCGGTAAGTACTCTCAGTATCGAATTGGCGGGAGACCATAATCGAAAAGAATAGTTTTTTTTGTAATTTCCAAAAAGACCTCAAAAACAAAACAAAAAGTTTTAGAATATTGTCGTAGGCCTGTCGTAAAATCTGGAAGATCATGATGCGCCTAGCCACACCGAGAAGTACTCTAGCCACATGGAGAACATCATGAAGCGTCTGAGGCACATCATGATATGCCTGATTTTACGATTGCCTGCGACATATATACAAGACTAGCTGGTTCCCGGCATGCGTTGCAATGCCATTCAGTAAAGAAATTGTTTCTCGCTGCGTGTCCTTTCCCATTCGTTCCATTCCCCTTCCGCCTCCCCTTCCTCTCCCGCGTTCCCTTCCCCTCTCGCGTTCTCACTCTCACCCCCTCCCGAGTTCCCTCCCCCCTCCGGGTTCCCCTACTCCCTCACGGGTTCCCATCCCCACTCCCCACCCCTCCCCGTGAACCCCTTACCTGAGTACCCCTTCCCTCATTCGATACATTCAGTCCCGGTACATTAAGTTTTCAAACAGCTCGCGTGCCACCTATTGCAATTTTTTAATACAAATTTTATAATGTCAGAGCTCACCAGTAATTGTATACAAACCATGTCGTGACAAAAACGAACACAACAAAAAAAATGAATTATCAAATTTGGTGCAGTCGTTCGGAAGTTATGCGCGTACATACATTTCGGCGATTCATTTTTATTTATATAGATAGATAGATAGATAGATAGATAGATAGAAGAAGATGTAATAGCATGTTGCCGAAGGATTTTAACCAGCAATTTCTGAGTATATTTGGAGTAAGAATGTAGATGTTATTTTGCTGTCTGATGATATTTTTTTTAAATTTAAAAAAAAAAATTACATTTTTCAATCCGACGCAACTGATCACACCCTACCGTTGCGACGGGATCACGTGGTACGCGCGCTATTTCGTGTATTACTGCGCTGCTGAATCAAGATGGAGTTCTTATAATGTGACCCGCAAGGCTTTACCCGACTACTCAGTTGCGACATAAGATGGTAAAATATTTTTATTGTTTTTAATTGATAAAAATATCATCAGGTTTGAAAACTGAATGTATGAAAAGCGGGAGAGAGGGAGGGAGTGATGGGGGAGGGGAGGGAGGGGGTGGGGGGAGGGGGGGGAGGGGGAGGAGGCGGAGTGGGAACCCCCTTACACCATGCGAGCGAAGCCGCGGGAAAAAGTTAGTACTAAATACAATTTTCAGAAATTCAGTTATTCTAGTAGTTAACTATACAGAATTTTTTTCTTCCAAATTATTGTAATTAGATTGCTTTACATACCCACTCGAAACAGTAGATGGACTACTTTTAAAAAAAGAGAAAAATAACAATGCAATGTTGCCAGCGCGGAAAAAAATATTCCCGGAAAAAAGATCACGGAGAGTTGGCGAGAAGAATGGTTGCGAAAATAGAAAAAAGTACCTAAACCCCAACAAGCATGTACTCGCGGTTTCGTAATGACAATAATGACAACTCGAGCGAGCCGGGAGGGCCGTTTAAAATAGTCGAGGGGATCATACGTTAAGAGAGAGGAGATTAGTACAATTATTATGAAAACAGTTATTTTAAATTCTGTGTGTTTTGTGGTGCGCGAAATGATACTGAAAGTTTGCTAATAAATAATGGCCGGTTGGCTTAGAATCTGGGAATTCAGAATTAAAATGTTGCTTGAATTGGAGTTAGCCGTTTTTGGTGACTAGATCCCAATGGTCAGGTACTTTTCAATGTTTCTTTACGTCAACTGCTTTCTGTCCCCAATCCGTTCAGTCTCAAAACATACCATATTAGGAATGTTATAGTTTCATTGGCTCTCGGCAGTTGCAGCTCTTGTGCGGTTTTAAATAATTAATCAAACAATAAAATAAGGCCTTCATTTGTGTCAGTCGTATCCGTGTGGCCTAAAAAGAGTTTGATAATGGCTTTGAACGCCGAAATATATGGCATCTTTGGGGATGCTGTGTGGAGGGTCTTTTTAGGAAAGGAATGGAAGGAAGTTCTAGAAAGGAAAAAGTGTGTATTCTATCCTTTCCACTGCTTCCCGATGTTCCGAGAGAGTCCCGCTGGCGAGGTCGAAACCAGTCTCTCTCGATCCGACCTGCCACGCAGTTGATGGGCAGACGAATCCACCGCCAAGATCCTTACCCCCTGCTAATTCACCAAACGTAGCGAACCACTTAGGGCGACCTACGGCAGAGGTAATGGTTATCTAATAAATGGTCCCCGGGGACGGCGGTATTCATAACCGCCTCCCAAATTGAATAATTTATCTATCAATTGTTCAATTTATATTACAATACGGTATTATAGGATGGGGAGGAACATAATATAATGTTATTTTAAATCCTCTCAAAATAGTTCAAAGATTGATAACTAAGGTTATCTTGAAAAATCATCTACATTTTTTACCGAAAAAAATCTATTCAATATTCAATAGACAATACGTATAAAAAATATTCAATACTACATACTTTCAAAGAAATACAGCTAAAAAAATTACATTTCAATATATCAGTACGATATCTAGATATTTAAGAGGACATTACCAGAGAAAACCAGAAATATGTCATTTTCAAATCAGATTTTAGACGTATTAACTCTTTTCCACAAAAAATTATAAATGGATTTCGAAAGATTGTTTTTTATCTAGCATTCGCATGTAATAAATTTTGAAATTTTTTTTAATATTTAGTATAATAAGGTTATTCCATAGGTCGTTGGCAGATTTGTTAAATTTTCAAAAAAGATTTTGTATTATACCACACCCATTTCAAATAATATAATCATGCAGTAAAATAAATCAATACATTATCTAGCAAACGCATGTTTTAGAATTTTAATTTAAGTTTCAATAAAATCATTAAAAAATATGTACGTACAAGTGTTTCTTGACGAAAATTGGTTCATTTGTGTATTTATTTGCGCACTTACAAACTAATATATTTCAGATTTTTTTAACATTCTTATTAAATTTAGACATCATTGAAAAATGATAAATACTTAAAATCAAAAAATAATTACAAAAAGTACATTATTTTAATAGTTTTATAATCACGCCTTTCAGCATTTTTGGATGAAGGTATAAATTCAAGCTAATTTGGATTGAAATAAATTCGATATTGAGTTATAATTTTAAAAAGCTGGTACGGAGAATAATTAATCTTTCTCATTGTAACCGCCCTGCACGATCGTAAGAACAACTTTCGACGAAATGTGGATTTTCGTCCGCTGGCTGGTTAGACGCTCTTAATACCAAGCACATTCAAAATACCTACGCATAAATTATTTCAACAACCTGCCTTTAAAACTAAAAATTATCGAAAATATTTTATTATATTTTAAAACGATTATTTTAAAAATCCCTAAACTTGATTTGGGGCCATGAGGGAATGATTTCCCTCAGGACTTCTCCTTTGTGGAGTTAAAAACAAAAAATCACGCAGTATTTGCTTCAAAAAAGAAAATACACAAATAAATTTTCTTTGGAATGTTATTTTGACACAAATCCCAAAATTTAAGATCAATAATATTACAATAAATTATATAACGTCAAATTTGGCCCATACACAACATAAAATAAAACTATTTTAAATGTTTTAAAACTACTAATCTACGCATCGCGGGCGATTAAATGCCAGCATGACTTATCTATGCAAAACTAGGTTACCCACAGAATAATACATGTATTTTCTTCACATTAAAGAGACAAACGGTATATTTTACCCTATATCCCACTTTAATGTCCCTTTCGTATAATTTATCCAGACTATTAAACTTGCGCACATAAAAATGTGTTCTTTTCGGATGGAAAACTTGGATGCGCTCCAGAAAATATAGTGTCAAATTGATATTTTTCCGGGTACTGCGCGTTTCATCCCGCGACGAAATATCTCCGGCAAAATATCCTACGGACAAAACATCCTCCAACAAAATATCTGCTAAAAAAAACCTAACCTAACTTTATTTTATATTTACTATTTTTTAACAATAATTTATTATCTTTACAGGATGTCTGTATTATTTTTGTCCCATTTCACTATTTCTGAAAAATAAATTTATTGTCTTTAACCACAGGAGCGATTACGGTCGAAAAATGGATCACTTTTATTTTTCTGCGATTGATAGCGGTCCAAAATTGGGCCACATTTTCCGACCATTCGTAAAACATTTATTGTAATAATTAAAAAATTTTCCCCGGCCACTCATGTAAAACGAAGCTATTGAAATGCTTCATCAATTATGACCATAGATGTCGCAAATCCGAACTTCGTAGAGTATTTTAGAATAATAATAAAAAAAAGTATTCTTTTCACGTCAACTTTTTGATCAGCTGTTTACGGTTAAAGTTAAGTTATTTTTCCATAGATATGCCCGTTTCATTATCAAGTATACCACAGACAACATACAGAAACCGAAAATATTCTGTGTTGACTCGAATAATTACCCCTCACGGCAGTTTCAAAGTAACAACACGAAGGATTCGCGAGGTTATAAACTTTACTTTTTTTTTAAAATCCTATGAGATAAACGGTAAAATACAGGTTAATTCATTGGCTATTATATAGCCCTACAATAAGTTTTCATGTTTCCATGTTAAAATTCGAAGGTATGATTTAATGATGGCGAAAAATTTAAAAAATTATCTTCTAGGAAATCCGAGAGCAATCGAGGCAAATTTATTTATTTCGCGTGATCGCTCCAGTGGTTACAGAATGTCTGTATTATTTTTGTCTTATTTTATTGGTATGTTAGGTTAGGTGAGTTTTTAGTAGATATTTTGTTGAAGGATGTTTTTTTCCGTAGGATATTTTGTCGGGGATATTTTGTCCGGGATATTACGTCGCGCGTTGAAAAGTCGCAAATACGTTTTTCCGTTCTGTTGGGATTTTCTGCAGTCTTGCAAGAAAGAATACGCACGGATTATTTTTATATTTCCGCGATGGTGACCCCGGATTTGAACCGGTTGAACCTAACGGAGAGACTGCGGGAAAAAACAAAGTCATTGAAGAAAGACAAGTCGAAAACAGGATTAAGAATATAGCATTGTTATAGCTACGATCATGTTCAAAGACAATATATATGTATATATTTAATAATTAAATGATAATATCGATTGTCAGAGAACATTATATATAATAAATTATTAAGTGGAAGATACTTACTTGACACGCCTGTAATCGTATTTAGTCTAGACAGGTCTCAGACAACTTGAAAATATTATCTTGGTCAAGTAAGCTTAGAATCACGGAGCCTATATTGTCTACAGAATAATACATTTTTAAATGTATAAAGAAGAGTATAGGTTTGTTTCCTCAACAAATCTACAGTTTTATTCCGGGATTGATGACATTTAGCATTCGTAACCTTCAAAACAGGAAGAAGGACACTGTCAACACGAGATTGCCCCACCGCGTCACCCCTCGGGCCTCGGGCATATTTTTTCAGAGGGTTAAGATAAAAATCAAATAATTGGAATAGGTATTTCGGAACGTTTTCGAAAACTAAAAACTGTTTTTGAAAGGTGACGAAATATGCTTTCAAATTTTGTAATTCATATATAAAATTACACATAATTTTTGTAAAATATAAACATTTTGAATGAAAACATAAAAAAAATATTGAAAACAGCTCATCTAAACTAAATTTACTAATAACGAAAAAACCAAACAGATATTTTATTAGACATATGTATCATAAACGTTATCTTTTTTGTCGCTTCAAAAAAAATTGCAAAAAATCTTTTTACAAATTGTGGTCAGAAACTTTGGCTTAATAAAGGTGAACATTTTAATTATTTTATGATCAACTTTTAGATTTGAATAAAAAGCGTGGTATTTTCTCTTTCCAGCACCGTTTAGATCATATTTCTCACTATGATAGTAAACAACGATTTCTACAAGTATTGTTCTCATAATGAATCGATTTTATTGAATTAAGTATATGTGTTTTCTTACATTTGTTACTAAGTCGTCTTAATTGACTGTATATGTGTTTTCTTACATTTATTACTAAATCGTCTTAATTGACTGTCATAAATGACTGCTAAAAATCATATTATTCGTAAAGTGTTCCCCAAACAATATCACAGAAAGCTGCAAATCCGAGGTAATTAAGTCTACTGGGAATAACCAAAATAATTAGAAATTCGAAAGTCAAATACGAGTTAGTAACAAATGAAAGAAAACCCATATAATTTAATAAAATCCTCATAGAACACCCCTCTCCTCCCTCCCCATATGTCGTGTATATAAACCGTACATTAAGAATAATTTGTACCAGTCTGAAGACGGCTTTAACAAGCTGAAACCGGTTAGGGTCAAATAAATTAAAGGGGAAATAAATTTAATATTGGTTTAATTGTATTATTATAATGGAATTCCACATTCAGTTTCAAAAATAGAAATCTTTTAGAATTAATATTTGAGTTTCATTTTTGCGATAACCTATAAATATGTAGGCACCTTTTACCACTTGAAAAATCTGATCAGTCTTACAATATTGAAATATGGAGCACTTCCACGTGGTTAAAAAACTGTCTTCAGAAGTCGAAGATGAATTTATGGAAGTAGGGGAGAAAGCCAAGGGATTTAAGGTTAGGGGGTGGTCGACAAGTCGATGAATGGCAACATGCTTTATGGCAAGAGGATGCGTGGCAAGATGATTTATGGCAGGAAGATTTATAGGGCGGTGCAGGACGAGAATAGGGCGAATGGTGATGTAGGTTTGAAGGTATAGACGTGGCTGGTGGATAGTGGCCGATTGGAAGGGCCAAACAGGGACACCATACAAAAGAGAAAGACGGATTGAAAGAAGGCATTTTGCAAATACAGGTTCATACATAAATACCTGGCACGGTCCCTTTTTCTTTTTGAAGTAAAACTTGGGGTGGTGAATGCGTTACGTAAAGTGGTGATTGTTACGAAAAATGTAATGCGAACGGTAATCGATGCGAACGGTGATCGATTGGGCGAACGGTCGGCCTTTTACGCACGCTTGACGTGGGTAGTGATAAGGATAAGGATGGTCACCCCAAGGTCGTAGGTCACCCCAAGGTCATAGGTCACCCCAGGGTCATAGGTAACCCAAGGTCGTAGGTCACCCCAAGATCGTAGGTCACCCCAAGGTCGTAGGTCACCCCAAGGTCGTAGGTCACCCCATGGTCATATTTCAATGTCATATGTCACCCCTAGGTCATAGGTCACCCCATTCGCTACGTTTGGTAACTTAGCAGAGATACCTGGGCTCACTGGGTTCATTGTTCTGAGGTTTGCCTTGTAGTTTTACTTCAGTCGTGTGGTCTAAAGCACACTCGTTTTATTACTTTTTACATTAACTCCACACAGGAGACCCTGAGGAAAACAATTTCCCTCAGAGCCTAAGGCATCTGAGATGCTGTGTGGAGGGTCTTTTTGAGAAGAGGAAGGAATGAACATTGGTCTTGAAGAGACCCATGTTGAAGGAAGGAAAAAACACAAGGCCGGCAAATCGTTCCACAGCCGAGCTGTTGAACACAAGAACAAGTCGAAAAAGCGACCCGTTCTCATGTGACAAATGTCAACCGTGTACATATGTTGGGCATGCGTTTGGCGTATTTCCTGACTATGCACCGGTGCCGAAGGTATCAATGACTTCATAAATACTGTGGATGCTGCGGTTCCCTTCCTTTTTTAGGCGTATAATAAATATTGCTCCCCGAAAGTACTGGAGAACTCTGAGAAATGCCTTCTGGTCTCAGGTTTGAGGAAAGGAAAATCCTGATCTATTTCCTTCTCGTGGTGGGGAGTGAGCAACGACCTCGTATCGGCAAATATAGACAGGGACCGAGCGTTGGCCGGAATAAGCTGACCACTAACTTTCGCCCTACCTGGCGTCTGTTGTCTAGGGCACCCTATTGTCCTGGAGAAGTAAATAATCTCCAAAGGCGGAAGAACCTTCGAGGTCAACGGCATAGGATGTGGAAAGAAACGGGAAACTACCACATTAAAGGTCCAAGTGGCATCCCAAGAACCAGCAAAATATGAATACCCAATCTCAAGTAAAATTCTCCGGAGGTAAAATAGTCCCCCGTTCGGATCTCCGGGTGGGGACTGCTCGAGATGCTAGAAACACAAAGTCAATAGCGAAACAAAAATCAAATACAAAAAACCAAACAGCGAGATGGGCAACGTGGAATGTCCGCACATTACTGCAAAACAGCAAACTGGATAATCTGAAAGCTGAGATGCAAAAAGTAAATTTGAATGCCCTAGGTATAGCAGAGATGAGATGGCCCAATTGCGGAGACTTCTGGAGTGGCAACTACAGAATCATCCACACAGGATGCATAAAGGATAAACCTGGCCAAGGAGGAGTAGGCGTTGTGCTGTGCAAGGAGTGGGGAAGACGGGTTAAGGGATACGTGCAATATAGCGGAAGAATAATTCTAGTCAAAATAGAAACTAAGCCTGTAGACACTGTAATTATCCAAGTATATATGCCAACATCTAGTCATAGCGAAGAAGAAGTGGAGGAGGTATACAGTTCGCTAGATAAACTTATATTAGAGATAAAAGCAGGTGAAAATCTGATTCTCCTAGGAGATTGGAATGCTGTCGTAGGAGAAGGACGTGAAGGAACTTGCATTGGGCCCTTTGGGTTGGGTGCAAGAAACGACAGAGGAAACAGATTGACAGAATTCTGCGAAAAACACAAATTAGTGATAGCAAACACTTGTTTCCAACACCACCCAAGACAGCGATACACCTGGAAATCCCCTGGAGACAGACAAAGACTGCAAATAGATTATATAATGGTTAGACATAGATTTAAAAACCAAATAAAAGACTGTAGAAGCTATTCCGGTCCAGATATAGATAGTGACCATAATATGGTAATGGCCAAAAGTCTCCTAAAACTGAAAAAATTAAAAAAGAGGAAAAATTTCAAATGGGATACAAAAGTATTAAAGATAAAAGAGATCAGCGACAGTTTTAGGGAAAAGACAAAAGAGTGCAACCTAATGGAAGAGGAGAACGTGAATGCGATCTGGAAAATGATAAAGACGAAGATTATAACTACGGCAGAGGAAACTATAGGCAAGGAAAAACCCCAAGCACGGAAGGAATGGATAACCGATGAGATCTTAAATATGATAAAGGATAGAAGAGAGCTCAAAAATGATAAAAGAGCTGAATCACAAGAGAAATACAAAGTGCTGAGAAACCAAATAAATAGAGAATCAAGAATAGCCAAAGAAACTTTCTACCAGAATAAGTGCAATGAGATAAACGACGACCTCAAGAGAGGAAATGTAGAAAGAGCCCACGCTGCGGTGAAAGACTTCTTTGGGATGAGAGTTGGAAAGGGTAATGCGATAGAAGGAGAAGACGGCAAAATACTTTTCGAAAAGGACCAAATAGGAGAGAGATGGAAAAGATATCTCGAAATGCTGTACAATGGAAAGGGAAATAATGACAACGAAACATTGATAGAAAGAGAAAACGAGGTAGACGAAGATGATTTGGGAGATCCAATCACTAGAGAAGAGTTTGACCTCGCACTGAAAAATCTCAAAAACGGGAAAGCACCCGGAATCGATGACGTTCCGGCTGAACTAATTAAGCCAGCAGGAAAAGGAACTATAGATGCCCTGTTTAAAATGATACAGACAATGTATAAGACTGGAAAGATACCAGAGGATTTCGAGAAATGCCTAATTGTCGCATTACCAAAGAAGGCGGGCACGACAAAATGTGAACAGCACAGAACTCTTAGCCTAATATCCCATGCCTCAAAAATATTGACTAATATCATCCTAAAAAGAATCGAACCAAAAGTAGAGAACATCCTTCCCGGAGACCAGTTTGGCTTTAGAAGAGGTGTAGGAACCAGAGAAGCAATATTGTCGCTACGAATACTATTAGAAAAAAGAATAAAAAGAAACCAAAACACATTCATCGCATTCATAGACCTGGAGAAGGCTTTCGACAAAGTAGAATGGAAAAGACTCTTCGAGATTCTGAAGAGAATTGACATCAAATATAGAGATAAGACGAATAATCCAGGCGCTATACAAGAATGAGGCCGCTATAATTAGATGTGACAATGATACAAAAGAAGCCAGTATAAGACAAGGGGTGAGACAGGGATGCTCTCTGTCACCTGTTCTTTTTAACGCTTATATACAAAGTGCGATTGACGACTTGAGAGAGAGAATGAGTCACAGAAAAGGTGTAAAGATACACGGGCAAAAGGTGGATATGATAAGGTTTGCTGACGATATTGCTATGGTTGCTGAAAGCGAAGAAGAACTCCAAGAGGCCTTAACAATCATGCAAAGCATTCTTCAAAACAATTACAACATGAAGATAAATAAAGACAAAACAAAGCTGCTGACTGTAGGCCGAACGCAACATCAGATGAGAGTAGAGATGTCAGGAGTTCCACTAAAGAACACCAAGGAGTTTGTCTACCTCGGGAGTAAAATAACATGGGACGGTCGGTCTAAGAGCGAGGTCAACAGCCGTATACACCAGGCTAGGCTTGCATTCAATAAAAGGTCGAAAATAATAGAATCAAATAATATAGACCTGAAACTGAGAATACTCCTCATCAAGACCTATGTATGGAGTATCTTGATGTACGGCTGTGAAACATGGTGCCTATCCGAAAGAGATAAACGGAGACTAGAGGCTTTTGAGATGTGGTCCTATAGAAGACTATTAGGAATTTCCTGGAGAGACCACATAACAAATGAAGAGGTTCTCCAAAGAATCGAAGGAGGAAGGCACCTGCTCAGGACCTTGTCCGAAAGGCGCGCAAGATGGATCGGCCATGTAATAAGACAAGAAGGCCTCTTGCATGCCATAATGGAGGGTATGACCGAGGGGACAAACGCTAGGGGACGCCCACGCCGAGAGTACCTGGAGGACCTGCTGGTGGACGTGCGCTGCTCATCATATGCAGACTTCAAAAGAGCCGCACAAGACAGGGAAGAGTGGAAGAAACGAATAGATGACATTGCTGCAAACCAATCTCAGGATTGAAACCAGAGAGAGAGAATAAATATAATAATAATTATTATTATTTATTTATTTCGAATTAAAAAAAAACTATGGGCTTATTATTTTTTATCCGTAAACAGCAATAGATACTGCAATTTAACGACACCTTCCCAACCTCAAAACCGAACCGGGCCGAAATACATATGCAATACCATTCTCGATGCTCGTGTGTCGAACGGCGAGTAAACGCACCAACACTAGCAAAGGATTCAGGAACAACGTGGATTCTCTGCTTCATTCCGTATCTACGATGTTAGAAAAAGTGAGTTATTCGCACACGCGCGTTTAGTCCTGCTTGTCTAGTTTCGTCTGAAGCCGGATACGCATTCTAGAGAAGCATCCATGGGAGCATCCAACGCGCAGAAAACGACCTTAATGCGGGTAAGCATAGTGACAGAATAGCATAAGGGAACGTACCCAAACTACGTGACCAACTTTTTGCAATTTTTAACCCCCCCCCCCCCCCCCCACGGTAACCAAAATCCTAAGCAACCTGCCGCTCATTTGTATGGAGCGTGACCTTTTGAAGACCCCCCCCCCTAAAAGTGTCACGTAGTATGGGTACGTTCCCTAACTAAACGCGTGGATTAATCCGTTACCCGTTTTGACAGCATGGCTTGAATTTTGAATTACTGAAGTCGATTGATGCGATGAATATCTTTAGAATATCTATTTAATTAATTTAATTTTATAACTGTAATAATAGGCCACTTGCATCACATTTTTTTAAATTTTTTTTCCGGTTTATGCAAATATTCTAAGACATTCTGTATTTTTTTTTTTTTAATCGTATTTTTGAAACCCTGGGGATTTTTTGAAAATTTCAATCCGAAAAATCAGACCATTTTTTATAAACCGGAAAGACGGGACATAATTTTATAGGTGTGAAAAAACGATAATTACATAGCCGAAAATAATTTAAAAAAAATAACGTTTTCCACACGAATGGCACAAGAGAATAACGAGGCATACCAAAAATATTACATCTCATAAATATTTTTTTCCTTGATCCATCTTATTGATCATAAATCATTATAATGTACAGCGTCTATATTACTAAATTCAATGTAATATACTTGAACTTGTAAATTGTAATAATAATAAGAATATTATAAAATTTTATTTTGTTAAAATCAGCACCATAATCATTATACCTCTAAAACATGTACCGACATCCTCTTCACGTTCTGAAGAGAACCCCGTACCCATTAATTGTACGGGGTTCTCTTCAGAACATCTGTCAAAAAATCAAACCAAATGATAAGTTCGCAGAGAACAAACAATAAATCTAGTGAACGAATTCAAAAATTCGCCTGAAATCAAAGTGATGCCATATAAAAAAATAAATCAGTGTGGAATTTTATAAAATTAATAGGAACATTTTCGGCGACGGGACATTTTCATGTAGTGACGTCACGAGCCCAAATAATGGATTTATTTATTTAAAAATAAAAAAAAACTGTACATTTCTAAAAATTTTTACTAACATTTTCGTAATCTTAGTAAAAAACTCTATCCACACGATTTTTTCCAAGTTGTTATGAAGTCCATGCAAGTGGCCTATTGATGTGAAGAATAAAGGATTTATAGAGCTAATTTGACATAGGTACTATTTTTATCTGCAATCGCATCTTGTTCGTGGGCCAGTCTATAGATTTTTATATTAGACATTAGGTACCTATATACTACAGCACCTCTTTTACAAAAAGTCAACGACGGCCACTGATAAATACGTCCATTTCTTACAGTATCAAGAACTTTTGGGTCCGTAGCTATTTTGTATGGCAAATTTGAAAGGAAACTGACATATTATTGCGTATTTGGGTGAACTGTCGATTTCCTTTGAAAGAGAAATATAACCTTTTTGGCTTGGAACTTATTGAATTGATAAAAATAACACAGATCCCAAACATGGTCCAACTATTTGTCTAACGCTTTCTAAGATAGGAAATTTAAAATGAATCTGAATCATAACATTAAAGTGAGGCACCTAACAATTTTCCTTTAACCACTGGAGCGCTTTTTGCCACAATATGGCACTATTTAAAATACCTCGGAATGCTTTGCTGCCAATGTTGGCAAATTTTCCCTTATTTGTAAGTAATTAAGTAGAAGTTTACGATTTTATAATATTTTTTTTGTAAGTCCTACAAACATGTCATAATCCACATAAGATAGGTGTATTCATTGGCTATATAAAACAATAATCAGTTAGTATGTCTGCATATTAAAATTCGGAGGTATGATTTTTTTAATGTGGGCGAAAAATATTCAAAATGTATAGCAAAAAATCTCGAGCAATCGGAGAAAAAAGATTTAAATTGCGCTGTCGCTCCTGTGGTTCAAAATGTATAGCAAAAAATCTCGAGCAATCGGAGAAAAAAGATTTAAATTGCGCTGTCGCTCCTGTGGTTCGACTAAATTAATAAAATATATGTTACCCTTTTAATTCTTACGTTAATTTGAACTTATAACTTTTTCATTCAATAAGCATGCTAATTTTCTTTCGTTAATTGCGATGAAACTTGGGTGATTTGTTATGCGCACGCCCGCTAAGGTTTCTATTTATAATGGTGAGCTCTAGCGTTATGAAATTTATATTTTAAAAAATTACAATGGTTGGCGCGCGAATTGTTTGAAAGTTGTGTGTATTTCATACAATCTATACATCTGAAGGAGACATAGTGGCGGTAAGGGATACCAGGGGTTAATTTGGAAAATACATGCTTCTCACACGAAAAACTGTGAGAAGTGTGTATATTTCATATAGTTTAGAAGCAGGAAGGGAAGAAGGGAGGGTGGGAGGAGAATCGCAAGCGCACCAGAAAGAAAAGTAAAAAAAACATTTTCTTTTTTAAGGTTAAACGTCACGTACGTCATAATCTACGCATTCACAGATGGCGCCAATTACATTATTTTAGGTTTTTAATACTTTTTGCACGTTACGCTTTAAAATATATAAAATTGTTTGAGGAAAAAACGCTTTCACAATTTAAGCGTCTAAATATTAAGATGAATTAATTGTTTGCGCCCGTACATATTTAATATGAATATAAATAAACTAGCAGACCCGGCCACACGTTACAGTGGCTAATGAAACACAACGCATTACCCAACCTTTATAACCAACGCCATCTGTTAATTTGCATACATATCAAATCCACACCGCCGACTTGCCAGCTGCCTGATTTGAATCTTTGAATTTCTCGGCTTTTCTCTACTCCAATATGCATGTTATCGTACATATAAACCTTCCTCTTAAATCACTCAATCTATTGGTGAAAACCGCATGAAAATCCGTTGCTTAGTTAAAAAGATCTAAGCGCACATATACCGATACAAAATTGAATTTTTCAGCCTTTCTAGGAAGATTTGGGTTTGTTTTTGGACAAAACTATTTATTTACATTCATATTAAATGGTGACCCGACAATTCGTCCTGCGACAATTCATCCGGCGACAGTTCATCCTGCGACAGTTCATCCGGCCGACAGTTCATCCTGCCGACAGATCATCCTGCCGACAGTTCATCCCACCGACAATTCATCCGGCGACAATTCATCCTGCCTGATCATTTAGAAGATTTTTATTAAGTAAGTATGCAAAAAGGATATACGGCCGTACAACCAAAATCGATATACTTATATCTGAAGGCATCTTGAGTGGAAATCCGCTGTAAAAATATTTTTACTAACAATAATTTCGACTCTCCGAAGAAGCATGCGTGAATAACAAAATACGACATACTTATACTTATAGGTTATACTTATAGGTTAGGTTAGGTTGAATTGTCAGGATGAATTGTCGCCGGATGAATTGTCGGCGGGATGAACTGTCGGCAAGATGAACTGTCGGCAGGATGTACTGTCGGCCGGATGAACTGTCGCCGGATGAATTGTCGCAGGATGAACTGTCATGGAACCATATTAAATATGTACGGGCGCTAACAATTAATTTACCTTCATATTTTAAAGCGTAACGTGCAAAAACTACGTGACGTTTAAACTTTAAGTGGCATTGCCGGGTAATCGCTAGAAATTAATAAATTAAATTGCACAAAATTCGAAGAAAGATCTATTACGTTTTACTAGTTTAGTGTAGATAATACATTTTCCTTATAAAAATAGCAAACAGCTAATTCAGGCCAAAACGATAATGTCAAAATGAAGATAAGAGAAAAGTAATATAATGTTCTTGTAAGCGGAACAAACGATATACGATAATAGTGTTCAAAGGGAATAAATTGCCGAAGAGAATTTCAGGTGAAAAAGAAATTATCTAAGTCCATAATTTACCGGATCATAACTCATTCCAAACAAAGAATAAAGTAATGCTATGGGAGAAGACGTGAAGGAGAAAAATAAGTTGAGATTAGATGAGTGAATCCCAAAAATAATTTAGGTAATACAGAAGTGCACAAATCTGTTGTAGAAGAAGATTTTTTTCTTTATTCAGCATCCATGAACATGTATTTGAAAATTGCAATTACTAGCACGAATTTATTGACATAATGGACACTTTTATAATTACAGTGACGATTCACGGTAACGGTACCGTGACGGCATAAAAAAGGCATTAAACATACGTTCCTTATCACAATAATAAATGAAATAACAAATAGAGCTATAAAAATGCTTGGTTTTATACGCAGAATAGCAAGTGATTTTAAGTCACTGGAATGTTTAAAAATATTGTACATTTCTTTAGTAAGAAGCCAGGTAGAGTATAATTCGCTCATTTGGTCTCCATTGTATAAAATACATTCCGACAATATAGAAAGGGTACGGCAAAAATTTCTAAGATTTATTAGAAGCTAATATAGAAAGGGTACGGCAATACAGTAACAATATAGAAACGGCAAAAATTTCTAAGAATTCTTAGAAGCTGAATATTCCAATTCAAAATATTAACTATGTCCTTTTGATGAAACAACTAAACTTAATTACGCTGTCAGATAGGCGGATCATCTCTGACCTTGTACTATTAAATAAAATCATTAATAATTGCATTGATAACCCTGAAATTCTCGCCAAAATAAAATTTTACGTACCGACCAGAAATACGAGACAAAGTGCTACCTTTCTTCTGTGACAATTTTAAAACAAACTATGAGGCTCGTGCACCTATAAATAGATTACATCATTTCGGCAATAAATTTGGGAATATTGTAGACATGTTTGCAGATTCTGTATTAGTTATAAAACGAAGTCCTTATAATTAATAAAATAAAATACTTTTTTGTTTAGAACCACGAGATTATTATCTTTTTTTTTGAGAAAAAATTAAGTGAAACTTACGTAAATATATAATCGGTGAGTCACAAAAACTTAATCACTCTCTCAGGTGAGTGTGGTGTGGTCGGCGTCAGGACGAGTCCTGAATATTCAAGGTCGGTCTGTGGGGAATCGGGAAGGCTGGGTTACAGAGGCTGTTCTTACTTAAATTTTGAGAAACACCACCATCTCATATTAGGAACGTACGCCATATTCGGTACATCTCCTCTATTTCTATTTTTCTTTAAAATGTTATTATTTTTTTCCCTTAGTTTTTCACTTTATTTTATAGATGTTTTAATTTTAATTTATATATTTGTATTGAACACTTGAGTTCTTAACACTTAATCTTTATTATTAGTTTATGTATTTCGAAATTAGAATTTTCATTTTTATTTCTATTTTTCTTTAAAATATGATGTTTTCCTCTTTATTTTTCACTTACTTTTAAGTATTTCTTAATTTTTATTTAGTACGTTTAATTATCTGTTTTAATAAAATTGTATTTATTAAATCTTATTTAAAATATTAAATGTACGACCACCACAACATGGGCATTAGCCTAGTATGGTAGCCAAAAAAAACAAATATATCTGTAACTATTAAAATTTTATGAAATAAAAATAAATAATAAAATCTATTGACTATTTTATCTAGTCGACAAACTAGGCAACTTTTAGTCGATGCCAACTGTCAAACGTCATTACAGATTGCGTGCGTACTAGCGAATGCCGATTAATCAGTGTTGATGAAAATCGTGTCGGTGTTGACAATTTTAAGGAGGTCGTGCTAGCCCCCAGGAGGCCGCGAGGGGGAGGACAAAAACCACCCTAATGGTGGAAATGACGCAGCTATATCATATCAAATTCTCTAAGTGTCGAGTGTTGCTACATCCAGAAGGGCTCTCGACAGAACGCGCCCTTGAAACAGATAAGGAGACAAATACACACACTACGACTGTGTATAAATAAGGAATGTATATGGTTTAAGGGATGTGGGCTAAGTACGAGCCCCAGGCACTCCCTATCCGTGTGAAGTGTACCACATTTCATTATGTAACCCCCATACTGCTTGCTTTTCACTACCCCCAAGGACTGTGAGAATGTAGTGCCACGTTTGCAATGGAGGGTGGAGAATTTTATTTGTTTTTATTTCGCCAGGGGTGGAAATTACTGAAAATGTTAAAGTAAGACGAGAATTTGACCTGTTCAATTTCACTCGGTTAAACGAAAAACTACGGCAAATAGTTTTCTCTTTTTGGATCTGAAATTAGACCAGGATACCAGTTCAGTGGTCCTAGCTAGAGCGATCTACAAGGATTAATAGGATAATTTCGGTAATTTCTCATCATCTTCTAGGACAACGGCAGATCCCTAACGTACAAACAACAGTTGACGTCGAATATAATTAAGAACACAGGTCATTGTAAATTGTAACATATCAATCCTTATAGATCGCCAATGTTAGAATCCCAGGGCCCCTAGCACAGTCGATAGATAAAGATGTTATCGATAACTTTTGGTAACTTCTCATCGTTCCCTAGGATAACTGCAGATCGCTAACGTACAAACAACAGTTGAACTGTTATTTATTCGTTGGCGGTCTGGCGATAGAACGATGAGACGTTACCGAAAATCATAGATACAATTCTTATCCATCGACCGTGCTAGGGGTCAAGTTATTTAATTTTGTCGTATTCACATTGATTGTTCATAAAACTCCCGTGTTTTTTATCAAGCCAACTTTCCAGCCTCAGAAGTGTCGAAAATTATCGTCATTGCTTCTAGAAGATGTTGGAAAATTTTCACTACTCATTTTTTTAAATTTTTCAAACTGTGATATTTTAAAGTAAAACTTTTTTACGCACGCTCGACTTGGGGGGTAAGCTGGTGAATGCGTTACGAAAAGTGGTGATTGTTACGAAAAATGTTATGCGAACGGTAATCGATGCGAACGGTGATCGATTGTTAGGCGAACGGTCGGGCCTTTACGCACGCTTGACTTGGGGAGTGATAAGGATAAGGATGGTCACCCCAAGGTCGTAGGTCACCCCTTGTTCGTAGGTCACCCCATGGTTATATTTCACCCCAATGTCATATGTCACCCCTAGGTCATAGGGGTGACGGCTATTTTATGTTTTAATTGGTTATTTCATTTTTATTTAATTCTTTATCTTCTCTTTTTCTTTCTTTTTTTCTACAACGAATGTATGTAGGACCATAATATGCAATGCATACAAAAGTCACCTAAATGTTTTAACCCTCTTAATTTCTCTTAGTTACCTATATGTACCTATTTACCTTTTCTTTTTTAAATTTATATCATTTTAATAAATATGCTAAACAAATAACAGTTACTTGGTTTTAAACTTTTTTTATTTTATTTATATTCTTTCTGTTGTTTTTATTTCCTCTTTTTATTTCGTCAATTTTCTTTCTTTTTTGTACAAATCATTAAATCATGTTCCATTTGTTCATACCCATAATAATTTGACTGTCCTAAAACGGGAATACTCCTAGTTGGGCAGTCAAAAAAATTAATGAATTGTGTATATACATTAGACGTGGGCAAAATTGAATGACCGAATTAAATGAATAAATTCAATCTTGTGACACACTCAATCTAATTCTCAATTTCAAAAGGAATTGATTCTTCATTCCCTATCTTTGGCCTTGCATCCTACGATTTTTAACGACACCATACATTTTTAATTTCCATTTATTTTACTGTTAAATTATTTCAATGAATAATGGAGTTAAAACAAAAGTCTTTTTCACTTGTGACGTCAATGTCTTTTGTAAATCTCAGACCTAGAAATGACGTCAGGCGTCATCGTCACATCATTGTCACGATATGTCCCAAACGCATCCCAGTCCTAGGTTCACAGCTCGCGAGTAAATCAAGTCACTGCTAGGTAAGACACAAAACATTAGTCAAAAATTCATTCCTCAATGCGAGCCCTTAATCCGTCCGCGCGGTTCATTTATTCCACCGCGCGCCAAGCCGTCAATTTCATTACATAGTTAGTCGAAAACTTTCGACTTTGAATCTGAACATCAGCTACAAAAGTGAGAAGCTAAAATGATGCGTATCGGTTTTTTGGTACGTACGAAAGATATTGTACCTACCTACTTTTAGACGTAGATCTTGGGCCGATATAATATGTAAATTTGCAGATATTATAAGACCAATTAGCTGTGGTTAGCTGTCATAAAATACTCATTTTAATGTTAAAATGTATGTTTATATTAGATCACGTGAAATGGAACAAAATTATAAGTTTAATAAATAAAATAAAATCAATAAAATTTTAAGGGTGAAACGAAAACTTGTATAATTTTAAGATATAATTGCTAGCGACAATAAAAGAGTCAAACACATTAATCTATAGGTTTTAGCCTGCGAGATAATGAGATAGAATAATCGGTCTCCTCTTTGTGCGGTGTTCCGTAGCCTATTGGTCTCCCCTTTGCGCTGTGCTTCGTAGCCTTCCCACTCATTGTGATTTGAAAACCGAGGAAACGAAAAAGCGACACTAAAAAGAGTCAAACACATTAATCTATAGGTTTTAGCTTGCGAGATAATGAGATAGAATAATCGGTCTCCTCTTTGTGCGATGCTTGGTAGCCTATCAGTCTCCTCTATTGCGGTACTCCAGGTACTCCGTGGCCTCCCGGTCTCGTGTGCGGTGTAAGCCTCCCCATTCATTTAATTTTAATTTTTTATTTTTTTTGGATTTAATTGAATTAAAGGAATGAATAAAAGGAATCATTTCAAAAGGCCATGGGAATCAGACTGAATCGATTCACTCCTGGGAATCATTCTGCCACATACATGCATAATCTTGTACTAAATAAACAAACAAATAAATAAATAAAAATATGATAATAAAAACACCAGAAAAAACCAGAACCAGAATCTCAGCCGCTGCAATAATAGCAGGTGGTATTAGTTCTGTGTGTTT
This sequence comes from Limnephilus marmoratus, assembly GCA_917880885.1. Classification (NCBI taxonomy): domain Eukaryota; kingdom Metazoa; phylum Arthropoda; class Insecta; order Trichoptera; family Limnephilidae; genus Limnephilus; species Limnephilus marmoratus. Next base: position 43,518,158 of record OU862929.1, read on the forward strand.
GATTGTGTATGAGTAAGTCTTCAATTTTCTTGTTTTTGAATTGCAGAAATTCACCCTTGTAAAATGTCTTTAATCAGCCCTGAAAAAAGGGTTGCACCAAGCAGGCGCATTCAGTAATTAAGAAAAATATCAAAAGGGGTGGCAATCCGTGTGTGCCCGCAGACCGCCATTGTTCTAGGCCCGCCGTCACAATGGCCGCCCTCCCCTGGCGGAAGAAAAGACTCCAATATGCATTTACGTAGAGCTTTAATAACATGTTTTGTGCCATATTTTGGTGTGCATCCAGTGGCATACAGACGCAGCTATTTTGAATCATTCATGTGTCAGCTCCTAGCACGCCAATAGCGATCCTACAATGTTTCCACCTACATAGTCACCGACTGCCGGTACGAATTAAGAAGAACCATTCTGTTCCAAATTGCCGACGACGTAACAGTTAACGTAACGTAAATCGCTACTTGTTCGCTCCCACTGTTCATATATGAATATTTTGAAAATATAAATTATGACACGAATGTAAACTGTTATAATAATTTAATGCTTATTTGATTTATACAAGACTCTTGACTCACAATCGAACGGGTTCGAACTCGGCGTGCGCAAATAATTTGATTAATATGTGGTATTTCACAATAAATTAATTAAAAATAATATATAGCATATTTGCGGCACGCTCCAGAGTGAAAGATAGTCTCATTGGAGGGGACCCCACCACTTTCCCAACGGCGTTATAAGGAAACGTATGGTTTCCTCCTTCACCGCACATGTTAAGACTCTACTTTTTTTTGAACGAAGCTACATTTATTTGAACGACTCTAGACCCTCCTATGTCTATGCATACGGGGTTAGTAAGCAGTATGCAAGAACTTACACTAAAATTATACAACAGATAAATAGAAGTAGCAGCCCGTGGAATAATTCTTCTGAAATAGGTAACATCAAAAAGAGATAATAGTGTTAGTAAAAGAAAAATAAAAATAAAAATAACGGCTATGACTAGTCGAAGAAACCTTCTGTAAATAAAATAGTAATGAGGAAAAAACAGTTATAAGATTATGTTATAATGTAAGTAATTACTGCAAAAGCGGAAAGAAAATAAAATATATAAAAAGAAAAGCCAGAGAAAGTATTCCATAGACCACCGGGCAGTCCCAATGAGAAAGCGTATAGCTATCGGCCCAACTGCAGACGATGCCCAAAGTCCGCGCCCTTTAGCCGGTTCCCCGATTTTGCCTCGAAGAAATGTACTTGGGAGAGAAGGGGAAGTTTTTGAAAACCTTGAGGAAAAGATGAGCGTCGGGTTACCGGAGAGGGGACGGAAGGACATCGAGACCACGCGGTTACGCCTTAGGCCAACGCATGTCGAAGGGGGAGGCGCGGGCGAATCGCGGGAAGACCGCTCCGGTGTGTGTTCGCCTGGCAATGTGCATGGACAAGGTCTATCCCACCCCCTTTCTACGGGGGAACGACGTTACATAACAAAGATACTCTCAGTATCGCCCTGGTGTAAGACCACCAGTCAGAATAGAAAACGTTGCTTAAAATAGCTTCAGCCGTGTTTGGTGACAGATCTGAAAATCCAAATACTTCCCCACCTTCATCTCCTCCATCTCCTTACCCTCCCCACTACCTTCAGCCTCACAACATATCCCAATAGGGGATGCCATAGTCTCACGGAGAGACGGGAGCAGTTGAGGACTCTTGTGCGGTATTCATATAAAAAAATGCACAATCCTAACATCATATCACTCCATATACCCAAAGCATTCAGGTCATGTTCATAAAAGAGGGGTTTTAGAAATTTTGCTTTAATTTATTTTGCTTTAATTTTGCTGTAATTTTTAATCAATTTTGACACGTGTCACAACAGTTGTCAATAGCAGTTGTTGAACTGACTTTTCTTTATTGTTGGATCAGAATTTCATCATAAATATATTTTACAAAACCATATTACATTTTCCATACAACCTTCTCTGATTAAATTTAACAAAATTTTCTTAAAATGTATTTGCCACCAAGAAGCTTTTCGTTTCTCCGGGGTTTTGAATCAAAATGTTTCACTCAATTTGTGAAAAACGTGATGTATAATATCCGGAGGCTTCTTCGGCTTCAGGCTCCATTTCCGTTACACGAAAAGTGATTGATTGACGCTAACGACCGTAGGCAAACTAAACAAAAAGTAACGACTTAGCTATTTCGTTACAGCCTGCCCTAGCGCCAATACGTTACACGAAAAAGGTTTAAAATTGATAAGGCATTGACAAGTTTGACGTTTAAAAAATATAAAGGGAACAATAAATGAAAAAAATAAGACGGATGCTCTTTGGGTTCAATTTTTCTAAAATGTACAGTAAATAAATTTAAACAAAAGCCCCGTTCTGATTGGGCAAGTATTTTTTAGTCGAGTGGAGAGTATAGTAGTAACTAAACGCGTCCGAACACCGTGATTTTAGTAGAGTGGGTGAGTTAGCTCTTTAGTAGATTCAATCAATTTCGTTCTATTTTTCGGGCGAATATGTACCCCCTTCGGCCTTCATGTGTCACTGCGCACTGACAGGCACCAACCGACCGTTTTAGCAGTGTTCATTTGTGAACGCGCGGATATAGCGAAGATACTACCCTAAATTTATTTATTTATGCTGCTATTAATCTCTTTTCGTGTCCACCGTTTTTTTTATTTATTTTCATCTTACTAATTTATTCTCCCACCTCTTCTAAAATAAACATTAAAATAAGCATAATTAGCGTATTTACTTTGCTTTGTAGCAACCCGTCATCCGCCGTCATCTTGCAACGGGCGGCGGGCACTAATGTACTCTACTTGAAAGTAATGCGAACAGTTTTCGACGAGTCAAGTAGCGAGTGTACTCGCCACTCGACTTACTACTTGATCAATGTGAACGTACCTTAATATCTTGGCTGATCCAAATATTTCTTTACTGATAAGCGGTAAGTGTTCATAAGTTGTATATAATCTATTATCTTTATTTAAAAGCTAAGATAAACCCCTAATCTGCATTTGAAACTCATTTTTTCAATTGAGAGTTTTTTTTTAATTTATGTTTTTAACGAGAGTCATAAAAGATGTCGATTTTTCATTATGTTAGAGGAACCTTTGACCATTTATTATTCGCGACTAAATGGAAGTGTTTTTTACTTTAATCTCGCTCCAACCTGATACGAGTATATAACTTGATAAAATAAAACACCGGTAAATAAGAGATCTGATTTTATCGTTACTAATTTCTAAATTCGATGTCGAATCACCTCCCGAAGTTAATGCACTTTACCCCCGGACACCCTGTATATTTTAAGAGCTTTAAAACAGCGTTTAAATGCTGGAAACGGGGCCTTAGCATAGTTTTTTTTAAAAGAAAACTGAAAATTGTTAACCACCCTTTTGAAATTGATGTAATACGAAATACTTCGTTTCTCTTTAAGCAATGCTTGTGCAGAGAAAAGGAAATGCTCTGCACTTAGCATATTTTTGGTTCAGGAGCATTAATAAATAAAACTAGCTTGAAAAACAGAGCTTTCATGCGATCCCGCACACCACAATCTTGCGGGCAAAAATATCACAATTCTTGTAAGCTTCCGCTGCGAAATCTCTGAAACGCAAAGTAAAGATATTTGCACGGAGAAACAAAGTAAAATGCTGTAAAAACTCTTCTGCTCCAATTTGTTTGAGAAATGGGAAGGATAAATCTTACCTAATATCAACCGAAATCTGTAGGCAGAAAGGAGAGAAATGACTGCTTCTACGTCCTTGGGAAAAGCAGTTTGATATTACCTGGAAAAGGGAAAAAAACAACTTGTTAGTACATATTCATTATGTAGATATATGAGAGATATAATCAAGATTTGTGGATAGTAATTCTTGGTTTGTTATAACATATAACTTGCTTTTACACGTGAAAAATGTCAAGAAAAACCAAAAAAAAAAGAATTTGTTATTAGGTGTCATCCATAAATTACGATACACCTTAAGGGGGGGGGGGAGTAGAGAAGCGTGACATTGTGTGACGAGGGATATGGGAAGGGGCATCAGCTCTGTGACGTCATGTGTAAAAAATTAAATTATTATTAATCGCAAAATATGTGTTGTCACGCTAGGGGGGAGGGGGGTCTCACAAATGTGACAGTGTGTGACGGAACGGGGGGGGGGGGGGGGTAAAAAAATCATGAAATTCGTGTGACGTAATTTATGGAGACACCTATATACCTATAATACGAAGTTTTTTTATAAATCTACGCAATTGCGAAATTTACGTTAGATTAACACAGTTATTACTCAATTTGGGAGGCGGGTTTGGGTACCGCAGCCCTAGGAACCATTTATTGGATAACCAACACCCTGCCATAGGTCATCCCATGTGGTTCGCTAAGTTTGGTGTCTTAACAGGGGTGCTTGAACTTATGGGGTGAGGTTTATCTAGGTCTTGGTTTATTTCCCCTTTGGTTTGGAAAATGTTAAAAAAAAGTTATTCTTCTTTATGGATGGATACTCTCAGTGCGGTTCTGATGAGAAACACATTTCGAATCATCTAAACTTTGCATTGCTTTAGATATATCGACCAGATTTGAATATCCGTGTAAATTCCACAATTCCCCGTGAATTTCAGCATCACAACATTATAGTTACCTACAGAACATATCAGGTATATTTACTACATAGTGAAAGTCTATCACTTCAAATCTTGAGGCACAATTGTAACCTAAATTGTATTTCAAAGGAAAATAATAACATTGAATAGCGTTTAATTTGTAACTTCATTGTAAATTTAACCCTGATGATGTGAACATTGTTCACGAAACATGTAGATTGTGTATAAAATAAAGTGATGTAAACAAAGTTATTTGTCTTTTAATAAAATAAATAATGCCATCACATAATGAAAACCTTTCAGAAGAATTTTTCTTCGAAAAAAACAGCACTGCGTTTGTCACTCCTCACAACCAAGATATATTGGAGTTTTTCTCTTTTTGTTTCGCGATGAAAAACTTTACCAAAATCGTTACCATATCTTTGTAGGGAAAAATAATCCACCTCAATACACGTGAAAATCTCAAATCAAATACAAAATACATAATTATTTGTTTATTGAAATTTACGTCAAGCAGGAGGCCTAATCCCGTATCACGTTTCGTTCCGTGTATTATTAATCCAAAAGTTTGGACACGCGTTTTCCTCGTCAAGTCTCTTTGTCAAACTCGTCGCACGTGTCCAGCTGTCCATTAGAAGCCTTCACACGTGTACCGCACCTAGGACACGCTTCACACGTGCAAGCCTGAATAGCTTCCACTTAATGACCATTAAAATTCTAACATTGATCAATAAATTTTAAATGTAGAAATGCAAGATAAACAAACTGGTCACTTAATTAACAAGAAAAATCTAGTAATGACGATTAAACAAAAATAAACTCTTCAGGTTTCGAATATCGAACATAGTATCTACTCACACGGATATATTTTCTTTATTTTTTTATGTGAATACCTCCTCTTACGATTGCCAGATGCTCACGTCTGGAGCCAGTGAGACTATGGCATCCCCAATTGGGGTATGTTGTAAGACTGAAGGTAGTTAAGAAAAGGAAGGAGAAAGGTGCGGAAGTACCTGGCTATTCAGACCTGGTGACCAAACAAGGCTAAAGCCATTTAATCCAACGTTTCAATTTTGAATGGAGGTCTAACACCAGGGTGATACTGAGAGTATCTTCCAGTCTAGAAAGTGCCGCAACTATACCATGTATTATTTTTAAAGAATTTATTGTAAAATAACTAATGAATGAATTAATAAAAATTTATTTGCGCACAAAAGCCCTGTCCTTCGATCACGGAGGACGCCGCAAGTTTTTAACTATCTTCGAACGTACCTAAACATGTTTTCTCCCTTTCTCGTTTAAAACAATAACCGGGCACAACCCAGTCAAAAGGCTGTTGTTCCTCAGTGACGTTTCGCAAGGATATCCCTGTCGGCGAATTCATATGCACATACACACACAATCCTCAGTTTTTGTAGTTTTGGTCAACTTTTGTTGCGCGACCTATAGGTTACACTTCAGGCGCCGCAACCGGGTTAAAAAAGAAGAATGATAGACGAGCGCGCTAGAATTTAAAGCGACAAAATCAATGCGAAAATTGTGAAAATGTTTAATAAAACACGACTCGTTTAAAATAGAGCACAAATCTCGCGGGGGTTGTCTTAAACAGCATTTAATGAAAAACTGTGATTTTTTTCATACATATAACTTGTAAAATAACTGAAACAAACGTGTTTATTATAATTTTTGGAGCATACTATATATATAATACAATTATATCACCACACTTTAATTACTGTTCAAGTATTCTTTTTCTCTGCAATGAAGAGAAAATGAAAAAATGCAAATACTGCAAAATAAAGCAATGCGAATAATACTTAAAATACAAATACTTAAGCACAACATATACACACGGATACGAGACATGCTAAAAGAGCTAAATATGTTGACGGTGAAGCAAACTATGAATTTGAATGTACTTATTTTTGTACATAAAATTAACATGGGGTTGATGTCTAAGGAACTAAAAAGAAAAATACATTATAATAACGAAACACAAGGACACGGGACAAGAAATTCAAAGCAAAAGAGACTGCCGACAAGAAAAAAATCAAGCACTTAGAAATCTCTGATGTACCAGGCCGTCCAACTGTATAACAACATCCCGAATGAAATGACTGAGATAGAAAATATAAATAAGTTTAAAAAAGAATTACGAAAGTATGTCTACCTCAATTATTAATGTCTTTATTTATGTGTAATATTTAAAGAATGATTATGTTTGCCAAACAATGTAAACGTTTATATCTTTATAAAATATTAGCACACACAAAAATGTGAGCTAACTTAAGATTAATAAATAAAAAATAAAAAAATAAAAATAAATACTTGGCTATTTTTTTCTATCTAAGGAATTTTATATAATTGCGTTTCGGCACGGGGAATGTCTAGATATTATCTCCAAGAATAACATATATTTTTTGAAGAGCTTTACAACTTAACGTGTTGAAGGGAGATATGTAAGAAATCGGCAGAAATTCGGGTAGCGGAGTCTTCATGCCGGAAGGCGGTAGGTTCAACTTCCATCGGAGAAAACTTAATTTTCCATTTGGTTCTGGAAGTCAGTGTAATCTGAGGTTTATTGTTCGTGTGTGCATTACTGAGAATGTTACACCTTTACACATCTTTACAATATTAATGTAAAACACCCAAAGGTCAATATTTTAAGGCGCCTCATCGAAGTAAAGTCGGTACCAAGCCATGCTAGTATTTTTACAATTTTTGAAGTGCCTTTTTCGTCGTTATGTCATAAACTTTCCTCAAAATTTAATATTTATAACTGTTATGCATGAAACTCCAATTTTCGGGGAAAATTTACGACGAAACTTCGATAAAATAACTTCAAGTGTGCTCACGGAAAGCTATAATATATGGATTCTCAAATACGGAAGCTGTGTAAATTGTTAAAAGAACAATATGACACTTTGACAAGGTAAGGCACAGTTTCGCTGATACTTTCTTCATTTAATTCAATTAATTATTGTTAAAAAAGCAGTAAAATGGGACAAAAATAATACAGATAATCGGAGGATATTATTACGTTAGCGCCTGCGTGGTTGAATTTCAGAACCCAGCCACGAGTGCATATCGGACGCCACGCTTAACGGCCGCACCTCAAATAACATCTGTGTACGTGAAATTTCACACAAAGCTACTGTTATAATTCGGTTTCAAATTAAAAAATTCGACACAATACGCCACTTCTTCCGTCAGCAGCTCGCATATGGATGTTTCCCCCTTAGGTATAAGTGCTATAGATTTATTATTTTAAGTATCCTTTCGGATTTGAAAAGATTGACGGCAATACTTGACGAAGTTGTTATAAAATACATATAACGTCATTGCGTGTCGCGGTTACTTTGTCACTGTTAGATTCTTTAACCTTCTCGGTTAGTCGCCGACAGTGACCAGCCGTCACTGGATCACAATGGATCCGAGGAACTGGCTACTTTAGGAACCAGTTCCTATCGGATTTATAAAATGGTTACAAACACTCAATTCGGGCGAAGCCGAACTAAAAGCCACCCGCAGGTCCTAGCAGCAAAAACCTGCGGAGCGAGTTTTTAACTGCTAGTAATAATTTATTGTCATTACAGGATGTCTGTATTATTTTTGTCCCATTTTTTTGTTAGGTTAGGTTAGTTTAGGTTTTAGTAGATATTTTGTTGAGGGATGTTTTGTCGATAGGATATTTTGTCGGAGGATATTTTGACCGAAAATTGTTACATTTATTCAAAATCTTCAGATTTGTAAGAAATCAACCCATTGATTTACGTTCATTTAATTATCACCAAAGGTGTGTCTGTCATTATAAAAACCTAATACAATATGCAGAATAATTCTTATTATTATGAACGTACTGAGTTGACACGGCAAATAGTGTTGTTCCTACATGGCGGCTTTGTGTGGTAACACTTCAAAGAAAGCCCACGCAGCCGGTGTAAATAAAACTTCTAAAACAGCAATGACTTCACTGAACAGTGTTTACAATGAATGAAAATAATAATAACAGGTATAAAAAACACATTTCAATGGTGGATGTTTTACGCAACACGCTATGCATCCGTCAACCTTGAAATGGTGAGGCGGCAGAAGCTACGTGTAAAAACGCAGTGTAATGTTGATTAAAAAATTTAATTATCGTTAATTTTATTCTAAATCTACGTATCCAAGCACTAAAAACAAATGTCAAGCCGATTCATGGTATCAATTTGATGAGTTATTGCGAGATTTCAAAGTAGTAGCAGTCCACAATGGAGTTTCCATATCAACCCCATCATATCTTCATATATAGATGAGTTTTTTGAAGTGAAACTTCTTTATTGAAGTGAAATGAAATTTGGATGAAACGGAAATGCGTCACTACGACGGATCCTCGGTTCTAATATTATACCGTAAATTCACAACTCCGCGCTAGCTCCCGGCGGTATAACGCGTTACAAATCTCAGCGGCCAGCGAACGGAAGTTTGAATCCTACGAAATCCAAAAAAAATAAACACATATTTTTGTTAATCAATATCCAATCATTAAACCATTTTAAAATAAACTGGCAAAAGAAAATAAAGCGACATCTAGTGACTTTTTAGTTTCACGTCACGTGTGAATTACACACTCTGATTTTTTTAAACATTAGTTCCACAGAGGCCCGGAGGGAAATATTTCCAAAAAGGCCTATATCATCTTTGAGGATGCTGTGTGGAGGGTATTTTTAGGAAGGGACGGAAAAAGGTATGAGGGTTGGATAGGAATCTGGGGGTCAGTTTGTCCAAGAGTGACGGATATATGAATCCACCCCATCCACTGCGGTGCAAGGCGTTTTTCTGATTGAGTCCTGCTGGAAAGGTCAAAACGTCTCCCTCAACCAGTCCCTCCCGAACTGCCATGCAGTGGGTGGGTGGACGCATCCGCCACCAAGACCTGGATCATCCACCACCAAAAACTAACCCCTATGAACTCGGGCCCCCCTGCTAAATATCCAAATGTAGTGAAACATATGGCAGAAGTGTTGGTTATCTAATAAATGGTTCCCGGGGCAGCGGTACGCATACTTGCATGACGAATGGACAGCAGTGTCAGAAGAATATTACTAAGCATATGGAAAAAGAAATCAGGGAGCGTCAAGGAGACGTGGGACGTTCAAATAAATTAAATTATTGGGTGAGGGCACTTCAAGAGTCAGAATAACAAAAGAGTATTGAGTAATATGAATGTGGATAAAGCAAACACTGTTTGAAATACAATGCTAGTTTTATGCTGCGTATAAATATGACAACGAAAGCGCGAACCGAACCACGAATGCTCGGCTGGCGCCTTTTTGTCATGTGTCTACGCAGCCTTAGATTCTTTTGTAGCGAATAATATCCGAAAAGAACTGGCATTTGTTATTGTAAAAAAAACAACGATGATGAAAAACGTATTCAAATATGAATAACATGGTTCAGAAAACTGAAAAAGAAATAACACTTTTTCAGGGCCGAACAGCGATCCTTGCGGTACTCCCGGCCCTCCGTAAATAAGGTTTTCTAGAATGATTACTCCTCGTGGTAATAAAAATATATCTTCAGGTTATATGTTTTCAAATTATCAGGGAAATTCTAGTCCTTTGGAACCATCCCTTAATGCTGTGAGTCCAAAGGGGCTGGTGAAATGTGGCGAGAGGTTAGGAGGTTACCACCCTCGAAACACTGAGGTGGATATATCTAGAAAGTAGCAAAAATATGATATAAGTATATTCTTAACTCACAAATTTCTAATGAAATTTCAAATGATATATTACGTTATTTTATTTTGTAATGTCCAACAGACTTGTAGGTCCCATAATCAAATAAATAAATATAATCAATCAAAACATAAGTAAAAATAATTTCGTTCTAGGATGAAACTGAATTCCAAATGTCTCATATTAATTTGGGAGACGGGAATGGGTACCGCCGCCCCGGGAACCTTTATTGGATAACCAACACCTCTGCCATAGATCACCCCAAGTGGTTCGCTACGTTTGGTGATTTAGCAGGGGTGCCCGGGCTCATGGGGTGAGGTTTGTATAGGTATTGGAGGCGGATGACCAGGACACACTGAATCCCAGATTCCTACCCACCCCTTAAACCCTTTTCCTTCCCAGAACTCTCCACTCCTTCCTTTCCTTAAAAAAACCCTCCACACAGCATCCACAAAGATGAGATGGGCCCTGAGGGAAATTATTCTTCTTAGGGCCTCCTATGTGGAGCTCGTGTAAAAAAAAAACAAATTATAAACTCACGGTATAAGTCTCCACTCACGGGCGCTTTAAGCGCTTACGTTCTTAACCCCTCAAGCCTCGGGGCTATTTTATTGAAAGGTTAAAATATTTCCGCTTTGCAATAAAATCCAAATAAATAAAATATTTTTCAATGCATCCAAAATATAAAAACTGTTTTCGGAAGGTGATGAAATAGGCTTTCAATGTGTATACTTAAAAAATAAACAAATATTTTTTTATAATAATCAACATAAAAAAGTTTTAAAAATGGCTCACCTCACGTTTTTTCCAACTAAAATTACTGATAACGAAAAAAAATAAACACACGCATATTTTATTGGACAATTGTAATATACATTTTCGTCAACTCACTTTTTTATAAAATAATTAATAAAAAATTAAAATTCACTAAGTTTCACAATTTTATTCAAATTGCGGTCGGAAACTTTGGTTTAATAAAGGTGTACATTTTAATTATTTTGTGGTTAGCTTTTGGATTTTAACACCCTTTAGATCATATCTAACCATAATAGTAAGGAAGGCACAACAATTTCTATGAGATCTATATGAGTTATTCCGAAATGCAAACAAATTAAGATAACTTTCGTTAATTGTTTTTGGGTTGTTACGCCGTGTTGCGCTACCTCCTACCTCCTTCTTTAGCCAACGTTTCGGACAGCGTTGCAGTGTCCTTCATCAGGGCAGATCCGGCAGATCTGGAGGATGTGTGATCCCGATGATGAACACTGCAACGCTGTCCGAAACGTTGGCTAAAGAAGGAGGTAGCGCAACACCGCATAACAACCCAAAAACAAATAACGAAAATACTAAAACGTATCAAATTAAGATAAGTTCAATTAAATCTAAAAAATCATGTTTATATGTAGGTAGGTATCTCTTTTTATTCAGTTCGATCCAAGCATATTCTCATTACTGTAAGGAGGAATAAATAAAGAAAAGTAAAGTTCTGTATGGGAAAGATGCAGGAGACAGTTGAGAGTAATAGATAAGGAAGAAACTAGGCGAAAAAATTAAATATCAAGGAGAGAAATCTATCATTCAAATGGGGTAGGATTTTAAGGGTGGAAATTTATGTCGCGTATCATTTGTTACGGCTTAAATCGACCAATTTCTCGACTGCTTCTCTTGTTGGAAGATTACATTTGTTACACCACAAAGGATTTGTAGTAGTTAGAGCCAGAGGTCTATTGTCAGGGAATGATGTGTGTAAAGGAGTGGGATAGGTCAGGATTGGAACGAGCGATGGATTTGGTAAGTGATTGGCTATTCAGATCTGGAAATTAAACATTAATAAAGTCATTTCAAGTAGGTAAGGCTTCGATTGAATTGTGTTCTTTAAATAATTAAATTATATTACAAGTTTCAATGCTTACGCTGTTATGCTTGCCAGTTAATTTTATCAAATGCTGAAACAGGACGAGAATAAGCAGTAAACGGAACCATTTGATTGTATAAATTTTAAAAATGGCGCTTTCAATAAATGCGACCACAACCCACTTTAGAACGGGTTGTGTCTCAAAATTTGAACAATTCATTAAATTTCAAAGTTAATTTTTGAGTTCCTTTAAAGTCCACTAGAAATGAGTTCTGTAATTATATCTTTATAGGCCAGTTGCCTCACAAAACTGAAATAAAAACGGAACTTGAAAAATAACTGGAATAACAAGGTTCCATCTGTCTCGGTAACGTCATGCGATTATGGGATATATAAATTAAAATTTAATTTGAAAAACAAAAACAAAAATCAGAGAGTGTCATTCACACGCGGTTGGCGTGAAACCTTCAGAAAACTAAAGTAGACAAGAATATGGAAGCAACCCGAGCCCGAGTAGGTACAAAGCACCGCACACAGAGGAGACCGATACTATCTTATTCTCTTGCAGACTAAATCCTATAGATGTATGTGTTTGCCTCTTTTAGTGTCGCTATTTTTCGTTTCATCGAGTTTCAAATCACAACGGTGCTGAAGAAGTTTTCACTTTAATAATACAAAGTAATATTTTGACAATTGTTGTGGTTTTCTAATTTTATTTTAACCAAAAAATAATGCGGAACCTTTTTTCACCCCCTTTCGAGGAATATTCTGTTTTTTTTTTCAAATTGCCACACTATTAATTATTACTTTGGCAAAAGTGTACTTGAAATAGCGCATGATTCTATTTAACATCCTTGTTACTTTAGCTGCCGGTTAAAATTTAAATTTTGCTGGTGATTTAGGTGTCTGTTGAAACAGACGGCCCTAAATAATCTAGCCTTCCTGTTCTGGCAGAAAGAGATACTTAGTCAGATCACTAAGCCAGTTAAGTGATACACGGTTGATTAAACCGAACACAGGGTGGGGGTGGGGGAGGTATCAGAAAATGGAAGGAGGGCTCTCTTGTGAGATTAAAGGCTTGTGTAATGCCGTCCAATAAACGGCGAAATCTCCGGAATTAGTCGCATTAGCGTGGGACTTGTAACTGTGTCCAAGCCATTGGGATGAAATATGCTAGATCAGTGTTCCGCAAAGTGTGCTCCGCGGCACACTGGTGTGCCGTGGCCATTTGTAAGTGTGCCGCGAGTCCCGCGTCACTTCTCACAAAGTGCTCTGTAAATCGGTCTTTACTTTTCTGTGCGGCGCGGCGGCCGGAGGTGGCGTGGGTGGGACTCGATCGTTGCGAAGTGGCCGTGTGCTACGCCGCTACGCTACATTATCACGTGTGCTACACTACATAAGTGGGGTGCTATTGCTACATTATCACGTGATTGCGCACGAGCTATCGGAGTGCATGCGCGTGACAACATAACATTACGAATTACGACGGCGACGTTGCGCCCGCTTGTTTAGTAGTCATTCGTTAATGCTAGTGTTTGGATGTGTCGTCGCGAACTTAATTGGCTTTTTTAATTGCAAAAAAATATCCCATATTACGTGTATATAATGGATAAATTCGTTAAACGTACCGCAAGTTTGTCAAGTGAAACTAATGATTCCCAAGAAGAAGCAGAGTCAACGAAGAAAAAACCTAAGCTTTTTGATCGGAAATACGATGAGAGCTATGTGCGTTATGGCTTTATATATTGCGGTGACGAATCGTGCCCAATCCCAAAATTTCTTGTTTGTGGAGAAACTTTGGCTAATAATTCGATGGTGCCCAGTAAACTTTCACGACATTTAACAACTAAACACCCATCGGTGGCTCACAAAGATAAAGCCTTCTTTCAACGTATGAAAGACCAGTCTAAGAAACAGGTAACTCTCATGAGTTCGTCTTTCAATACATCAAGCAAAGCGCAAAAAGCAAGCTACGTGATCGCTAATATGCTGGTTAAATCGAAGAAACCTCATTCTCTCGCTGAAACTTTAATTTTACCTGTCTGCAAAGAAATTGTCAAAATTATGATTAGCCAAGAAGCCGCTAAGGAAATCGAAAAAATACCTGCGTCAGCAGATACGATCTCACGTCGCATTAATGAAATATCCACCGACATTCAATCAACGTTAATTGAAAAATTAAGGCTAAGTGGAGTTTTCGCGCTACAAATCGACGAGTCTACTGATATCAGTGGTCACGCGCATCTCATCACAAATGTGAGGTATACGGATGGATATGAAATAAAAGAGGAGTTTTTATTTTGTTATATAGTTTTTATTATATCTGCCACTACCTGGTTATACCACCGGAGAAGAAATATTCAGAGTAACAAACCAGTACTTCAGTGAACATAATTTGGAATGGCGCAACTGCTTAAGTATTTGCACAGACGGAGCAGCAGCTATGACAGGAAAAATTAGGGGATTTATAACCAGGGCTTCTGAAAAAAATCCTAATATTAAAAATTTACATTGCTTTTTACACAGAAAGGCACTGATGGCACTCTGCCTGATGAATTGTTGTTCGTCTTACAAGAAGTCGTCAAAATTGTCAATTACATCAAGTCGCGACCGCTGAACTCTCGTCTGTTTAATGCATTGTGTCAGGAAATGGGAGCAGATCATCAGTCACTTCTGTTTCATATAGAAGTACGATGGCTTTCTCGGATTTACGAGCTGAAAAATGAGACCCAGACATTTCTAGAAACCCAGGGTTCAGACTTTGCTTCTCTATTTAAAAAAGAAGAATGGGTAGCAAAACTTGCATATCTGGCGGACATATTCGCTCAATTAAATGAGCTGAACAAAAAAAAGCAAGGAAGAAATTGTAACATTTTAACGTCTTCGGACAAGATTAAAAGCTTTCGCGCTAAGTTGGTGCTATGGATCAGCCACGCTACCAATGGTAGTAACGAAATGTTTCCAAATGTATGGCTGCCGATTCAGAAAAAAAAGTGCAGGCTTTGATACTGAAACACTTGGAGCTGTTAGCAGAAAAAATGGCTCAATATTTTCCTAAGTGTGACCTGCAACCTATGGACTGGGTAAGAAATCCATTTTCGGAAAGCATTTCCCTTGGACATTTACCAATAAACGAGCAGGAAGAATTCATGGAGCTTAAAACTGATCGGACACTAAAATTAAAATTTTCTGAAACAGAGTTAGCACATTTTTGGCTCCACGTAAAAAATGAGTATCCACTGCTGTCAAAGCGAGCTATTGCAATTCTATTACCATTTGCCATGACCTATTTATGCGAATTGGGGTTTTCAACTCTCACTACGATAAAGTCAAAAAAAAGAGAACGCCTGAGGACGATCGACGAAGAGATGCGAGCAGCGTTATCAACGATTGTTCCAAATTTTGATCGTCTATGTTCAGTTAAACAGGCTCACATTTCGCATTAAACATCTTTTCATGTTATATTGATTTTAATAATAAATATTAATAAAATATTGTTTTTCGTAAATTTTGGTTCGGAGTGGCCACGCTTATTACGAATAATTTTTAGAAAAAAACTTTAGATATGCCGTAATTACTATAAAAAGAAACTTTTTGGCTTGGTGGCGGCGGAAAAAGATGCATTTTAATTATCAATTGCGTAAAATTAAAATTCACTTCTCGAACCGATTCGGTGACAGTTCGCGGTCATTCTGTCACTGTTATGTGATAAATATCAATCATAATTACACAAACCCGGCTAGACAAACCCTGCTTTGCCAAACAAACCATTCAAAACCTGGGATATTTTTTAAAATTATGATGACATGCAGCTTTCGTAGTTTTACCTCAAAGTTCGCCGTTATTCATAATAAGCCTAGCCAATCCTATCCAAAATTTACCTTGTTTTTTTTTCTTTGGTGTACCGTTAAAATTTCTTGATTAGTTAGGTGTACCGTGAACATAAAAAGTTTGCGGAACACTGTGCTAGATGATCCGTAAAGTATAAGGCAATTGACTGGAATTAGTTTCAGTGAACTCAATTCATCATAAAAAAATTGTTAGCATTGTATTTTTCTGCATATTACTGGATATTGTCACTTATATTATTATTGTCAGACTTTACTCGACTCGACCGGTCAGTGGCGAGTTGGCATCGCGTTTGGGTCCCATACGGGCGGCGCCTGTTCGATTCCTCGGCTGGCTAAGTCCTCCATCACACAATGGAGAATACAATTAATACAAGAGGTACAAGCAACATTTTCCGCTTACCGTGGTGGAAGTAGGAGATTTTCAAATATTTTTGGGTTATCCATAACCCGGGAATGTATGTCTTTCTTTATAAAAATATATATTATTTCACATTTTTGGGTTTAAATTAAAATTGGAATTAACACTGTATTTTACTTATATAGAACTGTTACGGGGTCTTTTTCTTATAAAACTTATATGTTAATTTGAGGCCAAAATACGCAATCAAACAACGTATATTTATATTATATTTTTTATCAAAAGATACCTCTGGCAAGTATCTAGGAAGAAGAAGTGCCATTTTATTTATTTATGTTTTAAATTAAGTTATATATGGGTCATTAAAGAATAAAATTTTTCATGATTTTAGAAGAAAATTTGAGTTAATTGTATAACAAAAATATCTTCCTTTACCGACTGTCTTAATATAATAACAAAAAAAAATCAGAGTGTGCAATTCACACGCGGTAGAGTGACACCTTCAGAAAACTAAAGTAGACGAGAGTGGGGAGGCTACGAAGCGCCGCACAAAGAGGAGACCGATTATACTTTCTCATTCTCTTGTAGGCTAAATCCTACACACGAATGTGTTTGTATCTTTTTAGTGTCGTTATTTTTCGTTACATTGAGTTTCAATTCACAACGGTGCTAAAGAAGTTTTCACTTAAAAAAATACAAAGTAAAACACATTTTTTTTAAATTTTAATTTGTATTCCAAAGCAAATCGGCCTTTTCAATACGAATTTACGCGCATCAAAATGCTTTTTTACTCATTTTTATTATTTTATATTTCATCAAATTCGCAGAGAGAAAATATGTTTTTTTTTAATAATTATCATTAACTCACAAATAGTTGCCAAAGTTGCATCTAAAATTATAAAAATTGAATTCTTTAATGGTCCTTATTTTATAATTTAAAACACAAATAAATAAAATAGCAAATATTCGTACCTATTAGATTTTTGCTATATCTTTTTATTAAAAAAAACGTTGTGTGCTTTAGACCACACGACTGAAGTAAAACTACAAGACAAATCTCTCCCCATGAATCCAGGTATCCCTGCTAAGCTACCAAACGTAGCGAACGGGGTGACCTAGGGGTGACCTATGACATTGGGGTGAAATATGACCTACGACCTTGGGGTGACCTACACCATGAGGTGACCAACGACCTTGGGGTGACCTACGACCTTGAGGCGACCATTCTTATCCTTATATCCAGAACTTGGCTGAATTCAAAAGAGCTTTAAAAACAAACTTATTTAAAAAATCATACCTTTTATGAATTTTAACTCCTTTTCAATCTACTATAATAAGCCATGTTCCTCAAGTTTCTGGTAATTGTTTGGTTTCGATTACCTCCTTGCTATAGTTTGATGTGCACTCTGAATTTGTATTATTTCTAAATGTTAAATGCCTCCTGTGCTATATAATTTAGTTTAAATGATTCTTGTTGAATGGCACCGTGATGGTTTATCATTATATATTGTCCTGTGCCAAAACAGCACTCACTATTGTTGTTAATATTGTTCTTTAGGAATTGCTTTGTATATTTTTGTATATTCGTTATTTCACATTATATAATTAATTTTTTAAGGACTCGTAAGGAACACTGTAGGTTAATTTTAAGTTTATTATAATTAAGCGCACTTGAAGTGAAATATCACAAAACTGCGCTATATAAATACTATTATATTATTATTAATATTATAATAATATAATAGTATTTATACTATTATATTATTATTAATATTATAATAATATAATAGTATTTATATAGCGCAGTTTTGTGATATTTCTCCTTTTATTAATATTATTTATTATATTATTATTATTATCACTCCCTAAGTCAAGTGTGCGTAAAGGCCCGACCGTTCGCCTCGCCATCGATCTCCGTTCGCATCACACTTTGCGTGACATCACACTTATCGTAACATCGCACATTTCGTAACACACCACCACTTTATGTAACACATCACCACTTTTCGTAACACATCACCACTTTTCGTAACGCATTCACCAGCTTACCCCCCAAGTCGAGCGTGCGCAAAGAAGTTTCACGTCAATAAAACAAATTAGATTTTTGCTATATTTTTTTTTTTTTTTTAAATAATTTTGTTTTTGGTTCGGTATTTTAACCCAAATCCAAATTTAAGTAATTTAAGGCCAATCTAGTACAATTCTATCTCAACCCGTGACCCTAAATAATCCTTGTTCGTCTACATTTCTATTTGCTCAATTTTCATCTTCTACCTAGTCTGGTAAAATCCACCCTAGGCCACCACGTGATGGATTTTCGTCTTACCCCAGACTAGATGAATGGGCTATTTGCTACCCCAAATGATGAAGAGATATTTCCTACCTGCAAACGAGGCTTTCTCTCCCGAAGTTCAAAGGGTTAATTGTATTAACTTACCTTGGGGTGGAATATTAGAAGTTATCTCTACATATTATAAATTAAAGTCCTCCGCCACGTCTGTTCGCGACATACTCTGAAACTACTGAACGGATTTTCATGCGGTTTTCACCAATAGATAGAGTAATTCATGAGGAAAGTTTAGGTCATAGATTCTCAACCTTTTTTGCCTACCGCCCACTTTGAGATTTTTTTTCTAGCGCCCCCCAACTGCTGTTACTTACCATCTGTCGTCGTGAATCTGAAACAGCTATTGTCACGATTATATTATACGTTACCAGGTTAATTCGGTAAATCCGAGTATAATAATATATGCTACCAGGTTACTTTTTCTATTTTTTTGTTTGTTATGTAATTATGTACATTTCTTGGAATAATATGAACTAAGCCTGTCAATTTGTCTGTCCTGGAACGGGAAACTTTCCTAGTTGGACAGGCAAAGCTTCCTAATATGTTATTTGTACATTCTTTTGTATCAATAATAAATAAATAAATAAAAATATTGGGTGGGATGGGTTTCTCTGGGTCTCCTACTGTCCCCCCCCCCTGAAAGTGTGAAACGCCCCCTAATTTTCTCTGGGTCTTCTACCGCCCCCCTGAAAGTCTGAAACGCCCACAAGAGGGTGTTATCGCACACGTTGAGAACCTATGGTTTAGGTATATAATTTGGAAGGTTTTGTGTACCTAAACTGGTTGAAATATATATATCTCTTATATTATAAATTAAAGTCCTACGCTGCGCCTGTATGTCTGTCTGTTCGCGATAAACTCAATAACTACTGATCAGATTTTCATGCGGTTTCCAACAATAGTTAAGAGTGATTCATGAGAAAGGTTTAGGAATATCATTTGTCAAGGTTTTGTGTAAATGGGTTGAAATACATAATATATAAAGGAGAACGTCTGTATGACGAGCAGGCTGTCAAGCAGGCGGTGTGGGTTTGATTTGCATGCAAATCTACAGTTTTATGCCGAGGTTGATGAAATTTTGCACATGTGACCTTCAAAACAGGAGGAAGGTCACTGTCCACATTTGATTTCGAAAAATCTATGTTAAGCCCGGGCATCGCCGGGGACTTCAGCTAGTTATTATATAACTTTTAATAATGGAGGTCGGAATGGTTATTGTGTAATAAATTATCTTTCCCATCTCTTCATTAAAACTGTCCTTCTTTTTGTAAACTTTTGAACATATTGTAATAATATATGAACAAGACACATAATATTATGAAATAATAAATACACTCACAATAATATTATGAACAAGACACATGAAAAGGGTTGGAAATGTATTAAAATTGTTTTAATTAGTTGAAAATTTAATTTAACTTCTTGATTACAATTTTTCTTAGTATATAATAATACAACCGAGTTCTGTCTTATAGGAATATCACATCAAAAGTACGGAGCAAACTTATAAAGTAAGTTTAATTAGAATAAATTAAAATATTTACTAACGAGCATTTCTAAATTAAATCATTGTTTTATACCTAAAATATTCATCTATCTATCTACATAAATAAAAGTGAATCGCCGAAATGTATGTACGCGCATAACTTCTGAACGACTGCACCAAATTAGATAATTCTTTTTTTTTGTGTTCGTTATTGTAAGGACAAGGTTTGTATAAAACTACTGGGAGCTCTGGCATTATGAATTTTGTATAAAAAATTGCGATAGGTGGTACGCGAGCTGTTTGAAAACTGAATGTTCCGGGAATGAATGTATTGAATGCGGGAGGGGTGAGAGAGGGGGGTTGGGGACGCGGGAGAGGAAGGGTAAAGGGACGAATGGGAAAGGACACGCAGGGAGAAACAATTTCCTTATTAAATAGCATAGCAAGGCATGCCGGGTGCCAGCTAGTATTTAATCATTTAATTCCTTTTATACTCGTGACCCGGATTCGCCCGAGTAAAACAATTTATTTGAAAACGTTTATTTTTATATATCTAGATAGGTACATACTAAAAAATATGGAATAAACAACAGTCTCCATGGTCGAGGGGCAAGGCTCTCGACTGGCGATCCGCAGGACGCGGGTTCAAATCCCGACGGGCGAAAGTAAACTTTTATTTGATTGATTTGTGTTTTTCGATTGATTGATGTGTGTTTTCACAATTTAATCATTAAAAATAATATTAGATATATTTGCGGCACGTTCCAGAGTGGAAGATACTCTCAGTATAGTGCTGGTGTAAGACCACCATTCAGAATTTAAACTTAATTTAAAATTTTGCTTGAAATGGCATTAGCCGTGTTTGGTGACTAAATCTGAATAGCCAGGTACTTCAAAATCTCCTCTTCCCCATCTTCTTTGAACGGTCAGTGGTTGAGTGGGCATCGCGTTTGGGTCCCACCCAGGCGTTCCGTGTTCGATTCCTCGGCTGGCTAAGTCCTCCATCACGACTCAAGCAAAAATTTCGGCTTACTGTGGTGGTAGTAGGAGATTTTCAAATGTTGTCGGGTTATTCGTAACCCAGGAAGGTTTTAAAAAAAAAAAAATCTTCCCCTCCCACTACCGCCAGACTCATAACATACCCCACAATTGGGGTTGCCCAGTCTCACTGGTTCCAGGCGGTTTGGGAGAAGATGGGGCTCTTGTGCGGTATTCAAATTAAAATTAAAATAAAGCTAATAGATATAATCCTAAATGATGTCAGAACAAAGCTAAGAAATTCAGAACAAAGCTGCTGACTGTAGGCCGAACGCAACATCAGATGAGAGTAGAGATGTCAGGAGCAGGCGCGGCCGGTGCCTCAAATTGTAGGTGGTTCACCAAGCCATTCATCAAAAACGAAAGGTTGATATTATATTTTCAAAAAAATCTAGACATCTTGCATAATTTTACATTATTTACTATCTAAAAATATCATGTAACTCTAATAGTAAAAATATCGTGCGATGTAAAAACATGCCGATGTCTACAAAGACATTACATACTTGATGTCTAGAGTTTAATAAAGTATCCTATGCTTGCAAAGTCGTGTTTTCTCCATAGAGATATACAATTTCTCCAATCATAAAAATTCTGAATAAAAATGCGTATATGGGAATTGACCTGCCAGGTAAGTAGGTATGTTTTATGTATCTGTTTGTAAATTTATATAATAAAAATACGTATAGCCTAGGAACTCATAATAAATTGTACAACGCAACATAACTAAAACGGCGCTCTAGTAATTATCCAATTATTATAGAATTATTCTGGTATCAATATTTTTAGAAGCATTTTACACTCCATTACTATTGATATTTTATTTATTTTATTTATTTATTTATCTATAAAAAGAATGTTTGTATTACATTATTCGATGCCTGTCTCACTAGGATATACCTGTGTTGAGACAGGCGTAGAGGTACATAAATGAGTATCATACAAAAGAATATTTAATTACAACATAAGAACATTTAAGGTAAGAGATACATACTGATTTATACAATTCAAACAGAAAGATGATTAAGATTGAGGGTTAATATCATAAAGAGAGCATTATATAGGTGAAGGAAGAGATGAATAAAGTAGTAAATCCTTTCGAATCTATATAGGTAGTTATATTATACATATAGGATTTTACTATTTTAAGTTCTTTAATAAGGGTAAGGACATACGTGAGATGGTAATTCTGTCTATTTGTACTCTATTTTACAGATGTTAGCAGTAGTGTGACGTCCAATACTTATAATCCATTATTACATCTATTAGAAGATTAGTGGAAAGGGCGGGTGGTGGGTGTGATATCCATTTAAAAATACTCAACCTTCCAAAGATAACCATAATAACGCAATAATCCAATAATAATTAAGATGCAAGAAACGTTTCACTCTGCGGCGGGGATCGCCAATATCGTCATTTAACTGTCGTTACTGACCTGTGAAGTTCGCAATGGGTGACAAAAAAATAATTATGTCAAAAAGGTACACCCCAAGGGCTCGAACAAGATAATGTCACACGAGACGCATAGCTGACCCTTTGACTAATGGTTACATTTTAAAAGAGAAGTATTATTACTTAATATTATCTTGTTCAAACCTTACTATCGCTGGAAGCAAATCTTCGGAATATTTCGGAAGAATGCCGAAGCTCTTCGGGTCGGCCGGGCGCCGCGCGATCAGCCGATTTTTAGTGTGACATGTATCTGACGTTTTGGGATTTTTTACTACGAGCATCATTCGAATTATGGGGCGCCTAGCTCTGGCGCACGGTTTAGGCATTGTACCTACCTCGATTCCTCGGTCCTAGCGGGTAGCGGGTAGACGCCGTAACTGGCGCGGGCGGGTGAGAACAATGCGTTTATTTGGCCGTAATACATTGTTAATTGTTAGATTGAAAAATAATTATAATTAAATTTAAAGATTGTGCTCAATTTTATCAATTTTATAAATAAACACATTACGTAGAAATACGATGAGTTATAAAATGATGTTCAATTTTTTTGGCGGTTCAGCGCACCATTGCACGTTAGCGCCAGCCGCGCCTGGTCAGGAGTTCCACTAAAGAACACCAAGGAGTTTGTCTACCTCGGGAGCAAAATAACATGGGACGGTCGGTCTAAGAGCGAGGTCGACAGCCGTATACACCAGGCTAGGGTTGCATTCAATAAAAAGGTCGAAAATAATAGAATCGAATAATATAGACCTGAAACTGAGAATACTCCTCATCAAGACCTATGTATGGAGTATCTTGATGTACGGCTGCGAAACATGGTGCCTATCCGAAAGAGATAAACGGAGACTAGAGGCTTTTGAGATGTGGTCCTATAGAAGACTACTAGGAATTTCCTGGAGAGACCACATCACAAATGAGGAGGTTCTTCAAAGAATCGAAATAGGAAGGCACCTGCTCAGGACCTTGTCCGAAAGGCGCGCAAGATAGGTCGGCAATGCAATAAGGCAAGAAGGCCTCTTGCATGCCATAATGGAGGGTATGACCGAGGGGACAAACGCTAGGGGACGCCCACGCCGAGAGTACCTGGAGGACCTGCTGGTGGACGTGCGCTGCTTATCATATACAGACTTCAAAAGAGCCGCACAAGACAGGGAAGAGTGGAAGAAACGAATAGATGAAATTGCTGCAAACCAATCCCAGGATTGAAACCAGAGAGAGAGAGATGTCAGAAACGACTTTATGACCTGGAAATAGTGCCGTTGACCTACTAAAATACAGATAGAAAAGAAAAACAGTGCAATTTTCGTTGATACCACGTCGTTGATTGATATAGCTCATTCAGAAATTGTCTATTTTATGGTTTTTTATACACAACCATTTTAACACATCAACCACAAAACCCACAGATCTATCAAAGGGGTCAAACCATTTGTTAACCTAACCTAACCTAAACGATAAGCCAAAGAGGTTGAAATTCTCATAACCTATTTAAAATTGCGTCACCTCATTCGGATAGAGTTTTAAGTTACATTTATTTTTAAATGACCTTTGAATGCCAAAGCATTTCTTTTGCTCATATTTAGACCCAAAATAATTTTCAGATCTATATTGTGTTTTCATAGATATATGTATGACTAAAATCCAAACACAAAGCATTTTATATAATCATTTATTTTTCAAGGTTCTAACATCACTTACTGCACTAACATCACTATTTTGTTTGTATCTGACAGTTGATCGAGGCGAGGCGCATTATGGTTCGTCATTTTGGTTGGATAGGGTTCTAACTTCGCCGTTTTTTTGTCACCATTGTTCTAATTTCCGTAATCCATTTAATAATTTTAGTTAAAGTATTTTAGTGTATCATATTTTAATGGAAAATATTTAAATAGGACGTGGCCCCAGCTTGAAATTTAATTAGGGAACTGTAGTTAGTACCTTGTGCAATGAATTATTATGCCCTAGCTGGTTGCATATGATTCTATTTATATAAAAAAAATACAAACATTCCCAGGTTACGAATAACCCGCCAATGTATAAAAATCTCCTTTTACCATCACAGTAAGAGGAAAATGTTGCTTTTGTCGTGATGGGGGACTTAGTCAGTCGAGGAATCGAACACGCGACGCTCGGGTGGGATCCAAACGCGATGCTCACTCAGAACACTGACCGGTTCTAAAATGGTAAGTATACATTTATTTATTTTTTAAAATTTATTTTAGCAAAATCAACTGTTTACAATTCGATTAATTTTACATGTTCGAGTATAATTTACTTAACTGAGAAACCAATTTATACATATATCCTTTATTATTAGTGTATACACTTTTTACCCAATCTGTTCAGACAAAATGTAATGACGATTTTTCTTTATATGCCACTGTATTGTTTCTTTCTAGGTACAATAATATAATGTATTATATTACCCACGCACAGGCTGCGCCTTAGTGGGTTCCCAATATTCTTATGTTTTTTATAATATTGTATATGCCAAATGTAACAATTGGGAAAAAATAAAGGAAAAAAAAAATCCTATTTAAATATTTTATTTTAAAATGGGTTCAATTAAAATACTTTACACGAGATTCAACCTCAAAATCGGAAATTGGTAAATAGATTATGAGAACTTGGACATCTTTGCAAACTTGGACATCTCATATCTCAGAACAAGAAGAAGTGAAGTCAGAACCCTATCCAAAATAAGGGACGATTGCTTTTCCACTAAAACCAAAAAAAACTGTTTGTATCGATTTTAAACATTGCATGAGCTTGAACAATTACCTTTTTTTGCGTGAACCGAGCTAATTTGGAATGAAATTTTCGAAAAAAAATAAGAGTCGTGTTCTATGGAGTAATTACTGCCTTATTGCCTCATTTAACCAATAATTAAATCCAGAACGCTTTTTTAGGGGTGATTTTAATACAGATTGGGGTAGTTTTCGTTTTTATATGAGAAGTGGATTGACATTGCGATGAGGGGAAATTAAGGGTCCTTGAATTTTAAGAACATGTTTTACGATGGTGATAGTTTTTTTGATGGATATATAATTAATTACATCATTGTAATAAAACAGTGTCCACAAAGGGTGCTGAAACTAACATTGATACAATGAGGTGTTAAACAGGCAGAGAAAGAGAAGAAAATACACTAAATTCAGTAAACAAAAATTACAATAAAAAACACATAAATTTGTTTAAGACCACTTTTATTTTAAAACACTCTACCAGTTTCAGAAGCACCCTTCCTTCGTCAGGAGAATATTATAACTTTCCTGACGAAGAAAGGGTGCTTATGAAACCGGTAGAGTGTTTTAAAAAAGTGGTCTTAAACAAATTTATGTGTTTTTTTTATTGTAAATTATGGCGAGCCACAAAGTTAATGCTTTTTACAAATACAAAAATTGATAATAATAACCAATTTTGTTCCCTGAAGTTAAGCTGGCTTGGGTAGGAATCTGGCAGTCAGTGTGTCCAAGAATGAGGGAAGTACGAATGTTCCGAAAAAGTCCTGTCGGAGAGGTGAAAATGTCTCTCTCAACCAGTCCCTCCTGAACCGGCCCGCCAGTACAGCAGGTAGGCAGACGCATCCGCTGCCAAGACCGGGCAAACCTCACTCCTATGAACCCGGGCGCCTTTCAGCCAAGACACCAAACGTAGCGAACTACTTGGAATGACCTGTTGCTGAGGTATAGATTATCCAATAAATGGGATATTCCCATTTATTGGATAATTTAATAATCTAACACAGATTGCAATCTTTAGAGCACATGCGTCAATAGAA
Organism: Limnephilus marmoratus; assembly: GCA_917880885.1. Classification (NCBI taxonomy): domain Eukaryota; kingdom Metazoa; phylum Arthropoda; class Insecta; order Trichoptera; family Limnephilidae; genus Limnephilus; species Limnephilus marmoratus. The sequence goes on from OU862929.1 coordinate 43,544,650, forward strand.
GACGCTCCGAGGAACTAGCTTCATTGATCCCTTCGGCACCGGTGCATAGTCGGGAAACACGCCAAACGCATGCCCAACATATCTACACGGTTAACATTTGTCACATGAGAACGGGTCGCTTCTTAGACTCGTTCTCGTGTTCAACAGCTTGGCTGTGGAACGATTTGCCGGCATATGTGATTCCTCCTTCCTACATGGGTCCCTTCAAGAGCAATGTTCATTCCTTCCTCTCCTCAAAAAGACCCTCCACACAGCATCTCAGATGACATAGCCCTGAGGGAAATAATTTCTCTCAGGGCCTCTAATGTGGAATATATTTAAAAAAAAATTAAATACGCCCATTAAATACATTTTTTAAACATTAGCGCGCTTCCATCTGTCATTCATATTTACCTAAGAATGAAAAAGGTATTTATGTAGATACATATCTCCCTTTCAAACCATCTTCATTTTTGAAAGCTGACACCTTAGAATCCAGATAATCCCCAGACAATCAATATCTTTCCTCAGCAGTGAATGGAAAACATTTACAGCCTTACTAAAAAAAAACCACAGCGCGACCGATTAACTGTATTATTGCAATAACATAAATAAACCTTGTGTACGCTAGATCCCAATTTGTTACTAATAACGTTTCTTGCGTGGTCACGCTGTTAAAATGCATTAAGATCTGACAACATTGCAAATGGTTTTAATTTCCTAGGAAACAATGTTGTTTTAATTCTTCTCCGCCAGGGGCATTATTGGCGCGCCGTCTCCACGGCACCGCGATGAACATAGCCCGGTGTGTTTTTTATGGCGGGGTGTCAGAAAAATTTGTTAGTGCCTAAATGTTGTGATTTTACTTATTAATTTCTATTGTAGTGACGAATTTACTCTTCTATTCACATGATTGATATATTTATTATGTTATGTGTGTGGTTTACATCAGTTTAATCGAGTTATTGTACAAACGCCGTACTTTCAAAGTTGGACTGTCAGAATATTGTTCTATAGAACTATAGATAGTTTTCTTAAAAGATAAAATTAACATTTTAAGATCTTTATTTTATGTGAATTTCATAAATGTGGTGTTTTTTTTAAATATTAATATCTAATACATGTGTACCTAAACTTATCAACGAAATTAACGTTTTAAAGTTGCTAGAAATCTGTTATAAAAGTCGGTATTATTTTTTTAGGTTAGTTTTTTGGCAATAAAAAAACTTTGAAATTTTTTATTATTTTTTTATTGTATGTACGAGGAAAAAGTGAGGTGGCAGTTTCGTTCCAAATTCATTATATAAAAGGTCAGTATTTTTCAAATTTTGTTTTTTTTATAAATTTCTGTACACTTTCATCAAATATGTTTGGGTAAGAAATTTTTTCCATTTTTTTCCGAGTTTGGATCTTAAATTATGGCAGTTTTTGAAAACTAAAGTGTATTTTAAATACACGAATCTAAAAGGTAATTTTGTCTAGTTTTCATAAATGGTATTGGTTTTTACGACACCTTCAAAAATAAGAAATATATAGAACATTCAAAATACTTAGGAAAAATTCCAAATTTCGTCCGAACATCAATCGTTAAAACAGAGATAAACTACCCCCCCAGGCCGTGGAAACCATGTGTATTTTTTTCCATGAAAATTTTTTTAATTAGTAATGTTTTCACATCCGCGGCCGTTTGTCAATTGAATAAAATTTTCACTGGGTTTTTTAGTAAGGCTGTTAGTGATTTATTAAAAATATTTATAAATTCGCATGGACGATCAATCAATCGCCTGTAAACATTTGTATTATTACTTTTTTTTTTTAAATCTGTTCTTAATTTGTCAAATAAATTATTTCTTTTCAAGTATTTATTTATCTCAAAACGTGACCAAAGCAGAATTCATTCCACTTGACTTAATACGTCTTACGTAAGTAGTAAGTATCGGGAGCACATAAATCCCAGAGGATGTATTGCCCCACTCATAGGTATGTTATTGTAGGTATCAGTATGGGATTGCTTCGGCTGTGTGGGGACGCTTCGTTTACCCCTCGCGTTTATGCTACCCGGGCTTTCGACTGATCCGGTATAAAGAAGAAAAAATACAAAAAAATATAATATATTTTTAATATAAAGCGTACTTTGAAATATTTATTTGACCGTTAAAATGTGCAAAACGATGTATTACAGGGTGTTAAAAACCGGTAGTAAACGTTCAAAAAGTAACAAAAGATGATTTTTTGAAAGGGAGTATCTAAATACGAATGTTAGATAGTGCTAGTGTTAAAAAAGATTTCATGACAACTCAGAATCAATACAACTCAACATCTCTTTAAAAAGTCATTAAAACTATGATTTTTTTAAATAGCATATAACCTAAACTATCTTACGTACCTTAGGGAACGTACCCATACTACGTGACACGTTTAGGGGGGGGGTCTTCAAAATGTCACGCTCCATACAAATGAGCGGCGGGTTGCTTAGGATTTTGGTCACCGGGGGGGGGGGGGGGGGTTAAAAATGCAAAAAGTTGGTCACGTAGTATGGGTACGTTCCCTATTTTAAAAAAACGAGTGTGCTTTAGACCACACGACTGAAGTAAAACTTCACTAACTTATAAAAGAACATATATGACATTGACATTGGGGTGACATATGACGTTGGGGTGACATATGACCCTGGGGTGACCTACGACCGTGGGGTGACCTACGACCTTGGGGGTGACCTAGGACCTTGGGGTGACCTGCGACCTTGAGGTAACCTACGACCTTAGGGTGACCTACGACATTGGGGTGACCATCCTTATCACTCCCCAAGTCAAGCGTGCGTAAAAGCCCGACCGTTCGCCTATCGATTACCGTTCGCATCACACTTTTCGTAGCATCACACTATTCGTAACATCTCATTTTTCGTAACATCACAATTTTCGTAACGCATTCACCAGCGTACCCCCCAAGTCGAGCGTGCGTAAAGAAGTTTTACTTCAAAAAGGTTAATAATATTTTACAGATTCCTTGCAAGGTGCATAAATACGTTATCGGACTATATATTTACTAGAGTAACACTCTACTGTCATATTACTGTCAGAAATTCGATGAAATCATAATATTTTATTTTTATTCTGTGGTTGATTCAACATTGACTGTGCCATCCATAACAAAGATGACACGAATGAGAATCCGAGTCAAAAATAGAATGAAAATGGCACCACATCAAACGAAAAGCTTCGTAGAAAGCTTTCACAATACTACATTTGTGATGGTATGAAAAATACTCGACTGCAGCACAGCTCATATTTTGCCGTTATAAGCAAAGGCAGAAGCTGAAAATTTTATATTTATTTCGAATTATAAAATTTGAAAACTTATTTCATTACCTTTCGAAAACAGATTTTAGTTTTCGTATCTAGGATGAACGATGTATGTACGAAGAATGAGTTAATGATGGTAAGTCTAAAGTTATGGTGTTTAAAAGAGAGAGTACGAAAACAGTGTGCAATATAGTTGTGAATGATGAATACTTGGAGCAGGTGGATGAGATTGTGTATCTGGGTAGTATGTTTACGAGAGATGGGAAGGCTGATAGAGATATTGAAAGAAGGGTGAATGCCAGTAACTTCATTAATGGAGGACTGAATGTTGTTAGCGATAATAAAAAAAAAACTATCAAAAGAAACGAAGCTAGCAGTCCACAATGGAGTCCTGGTACCTACCCTGATGTATGGCAGCGAGGCGTGGAATTGGCAGAGGAAGGATGAAAGTAAACTGAATGCTGTTGAAATGAGATCCTTGAGGCGTATGTGCGGTAAAACAATGTATGATCGTGTGAGAAATGTGGATATCGGCAAAGAATGTAAGGCTGATGTAAGCGTAATGAGTAAGATTAAGAAAGGGACCCTCAGATGGTTTGGGCATGTAGAGCGAATGAACGAAGAAAGTAGTGTAAGAATAATATACGACGCAAATGTGAATGGTAGAAGAAGTCGGGGACATGGCACGATCAAGTGAATCAGAAACTTGAGTCGGGCCATGTCAAAAGTCAGAATAATAGAAGAGAATGTATGAGACGATGTATGAATGTGAGTGAGGCAAAGAGTGTGTGACCGAGTTGTTTAGCGGTCCGTCCTCTCTGCCTACCCCTGCGGGGAAACGGCGTGATGGTTGGTTAGTTAGGATACGTTCACAAATATTCCATTTATTTGAAAATATTTTTACCTACTAACAAAATATGCCCGAATTTAGAAGGGTTAAAGTAGAGAAACATCTAAAGTACAGAGGATAAAGCGTTAGACATTGTAGCTTCAATTTGTTACCTACCAGGTATCGCAATAACTTAAATTCTTAATCTGGTGTTGAAAAGAGATATGGGAATCAAGATTGAGATCGTCGTATTTTACATTTATATTATTTGGACGATTTTTCAGAACGGCGCATAATTCGTCGTCGGGGAAGATTTATTAAACTATTCATAATGCGATAGAAATCGCGGGCGCCCACGGTAATCCTAACAAATACTGGAAGAAGAAAATTTTGAGAATGCTTTAAAAAGATGAATGAAAAGAGGAAGGTGTAGAAATGTGAGAAAAAGAAAAATGAAAATCTAGGGAATGAAATATAGATTTTTTTATATCGGGCGAAAAATATAAGACCAGGGTTTTTTTGTTCATTTCTAACTTCCCTTTTTTAATGTCATCTGACAGTATCGTCGAGTAAATACCAAAGTAGCAAATCCGCAAAAATATAATTCGGAGATAATAAGGTTGGTAGTTTAAAACTGACACCATAAATCGATATATATTACAACCATACTATCTTCTTATATGTACATTAATATCCATCAATTCTGTAGTTTACACAAGTGTTTTAAAAAATAAATGACAGGGTATGGCTCCATTTGAAATGATAATTTTTTTAACATAAAACTGGCAAAAATGCAGATTCGTGACTTTGGCATTTTGGGGGATCACATATTTGTTTCACAGAAATTCAAATGTAACATTGTCATCAAATGGCCATTTTTTTATAATCGAAAGATCTATTTTAAATACCTATTTTAGGTTTGCTTCAGTTTTTAAACAAATTGTGATCAGCAGAAGGGGATAACTATCATTCTGTTAAGCTTGTCAGCTTGTTACAATTTGATAGAAACCTGAAAAGCACCCAGAATTAGGGTTTAACGGGGACCTTTCATTGACTTTGATAACTTTGTCACACGTGAAATTCTGCGAAATAATTGGACCTTAATCTGCGTTAGGAACCAATTGTTTTTAAATTAAAGTAATGAAATTAAACAGATATTTAAATAAATGAAACCATAATTCTCTGTTACAACGACTTATATATTTTATTAACGCTGACCGGTTTCAGAACGACCATTCGTTTTTCAGGGCAAATATATAATCACTTGACAATTACAAAACAGTGGGTGAGTACAATGTATTACTACGTGTTGTGGTAGGGATGGGGCGTGGCAAGGGATTAATGAAGAGTTTGTTTTTGTTTTTGTAACTTTATTTAGATGTAAGCAAATTTTCATATATCTAGTATTAAAAAACATATAAAATACATAATAAAATAAATAGAGTCATAAAATTATAACAGAAAGAATACAGTTTAGAAAAGAAATACAGTTACTCCAGTTAGAAATACAAACAATAGGGTTTAAGACATACAGTTAATACAAATAAATACAATTCATAAATTTTTCTTAATGTATGTAGTACATGTTTTACGAAAAGTGCCAAGACTTGAGGCTTCCTTTACGGAATTTGGTAGGTTATTATAAAGTTTTTGACCTTTATAAAACACGCTGTTCTGTGTACACGTAAGTTTAGTTTTGGGAAGCAGAAGGAGAGTGGGAGGAGGAAACAGAACGAACATTGAAAGATATCAAAGATAGGACTATATTTTTTGTTCATTGATAACGGAATCATTATTATTGACATGAAGAATATTTATCGCTGTATTTTTATCAAAACTATTTGCAAAATCGGAAAAATGATTATTATTAAGACAACTTAAATGTTTTTTATTCTAATTTCAAAATTACGAGTGGTTTTCCCGATGTAAAATGAGGAACAGTAATTCCATTAGATATTTTAAACTGGACTTATTCCATTATTATTATTGTGACAAAATCAGCATGGGTCTCAGTCTATTTCCGCATTTCCTTGCAATACTATTTATAACAACTCTCCGTGATACAGAAGTCAGTCAGTTTTCCTTCCGAATGGTTCTCCACTAAGTCACGACCTATTTTTAGCAGCTCGGCGCCACTAAAACAGTGTGACTGAACGAAATGGGTTCATTTCCGTTGTTACTCCTTTGATTATGGATTTTTGATTCAACCACGCTTTGTCACTGTCAGGTGGATTTTGAATTTGACAAAGCTTTGCCGGCGTCATTTGGAATATGATTTTTTTAAAACTTTAATCATTGTCATATATATAATTATATATTTTCTAAAATTAATTAGTGTTAGGTCATAAATTTATTGGTACCTAAGTCAGTCAAATGGATTTAGGATTTTACCAACGCGCCGCTTGAATCTGAATTGCATCCGCAAAAAATGTAATTAACAAAAATATAATTATATTACAAAGAATATTGACAATATTTTATCGTGATTCATTTTTGGGTTATTACGCCGTGTTGCACTACCTCCTTCTTTAGCTGACGTTTCGGACAGCATTGCAATGTCCATCACCAGGGATCAGGGCAGATGTGTAATCTATCTATCTTCTCTATATATATATATTATTTATTATTTAAAAATGAATTGCCGAAATGTATGTACGCGCATAACTTCCGAACGACTGCACCAAATTGGATAATTCTTTTTTTTGTGTTCGTTACTGTCAGGACAAGGTTTATATAAAAGAAGAAGTGAGCTCTGGCATTACGAAATTTGTTAAATTAATTAAAAAATTGCAATAAGTGGCACGCGAGCTGTTCAAAAACTGAATGTACCGGGACTGATGTATGGAATGCGGGAGGGGGTAGGGGATTCGCGGGAGGAGAACCAGGGAAGGGGAAGGGAACCTGGGAGGGGGGAAGGGAACTCGGTAGGGGGTTCGCGGGGTGGGGGAAGGAGGGAGTGGATTGGGGAGAGGGAAGGTGGAGGAGTCGGAGTGGGAACGCGAAAGGGGAAGGGGTCGCGGGAGAGGAAGAGTAGGCGGAAGGGGAACGGGACGAATGGGGAACATGGAGGGAGAAACAATTTCTTTATTAAATGGCATAGCAACGCATGTCGGGTACGTAGGTACCTGTTAGTGATTATATAATGATTGCGTACCGTTTAATGACAACGATGGCTAAAAATTGAGGTAGCAAAACACGGCATAATACCCCTAAAATAAATTAAGATAATACTTTTGGCCATAAAGTGTCATATTTGACAATGGTTGTTTCTGAGTAGCAACGGTCCCGAGGCAAATATTTATGAATACTTTTAGCCTCAAAAATCCTAAATTTATAATATCCCGTGATTTTTCACTGGTTTGTATTGGTTCCAATATAAAAGCAAACATTTTTCAAATAAAATTAATATATCTTACAAAATGAAGCTTTCTCCCAACGCAATAACCCGAGCTTTAAGAATAGAAAAGCTTTCGATAGCTTTTCTTAGATCATTAATCATCTGGGAATTTTCAAGAGCGGCCCAAAATACGCCAGAATCGCGAAGCTTGCGTCTATATTTATTATTTTTCACACCGAACGGCATTTTAATATTTGCACAAGTCATTACCCTGTAAAACGTTACGCAATGAAACGCCAACAAGTTTTGTGCCACAGATCAAAATATTTAGCACTGTTGCGATTCTTGATGGGAAATGAAAAGCACAAGCAGATAAACAAATCCATTTGCATCAAAGAGAATTATTGCGTTTCAGCGGATTTTGTCTGGCCTAGATACATTTTCATCTTAAGATGTTGCAGAGTCTGTTGCGCAATTATTGACCTCTCTGAGAGGAAAAAGCTTCTTGGGATCACAGAAACACTTATCACATTTTTTTGTAATTTCATTAAATGCATGTTTAGAAGTTGAAAAAGTTACTGCGAAACTGTGTTCAATACTCATTCTCAAAATCTAATAAAGGTTATTAATATAATTTTGAATAATGCTTGTGTTGTTTTTACAATTTAGTAAGCACGCCAATCGATTCGCACGTGTTCGCATGACATCTGCGTGGTGTTTTTATTTATAAATCTAAAGAGGAAACCGGGCGGCGTTTTGTCCATACAAACGTATTCCCAAATTTCCTCTCCGGATTTTGAGACTTCTGCAAAATTTTCTTTATATACCTACTAGATATCAACAACTGCCGTGTTGGTGAAGAGAAAAATGGGGAATACAAAACCTCGATTTTGATGGTATTATAAGCCTGACGTGCAGTTGTCCCTTTCGCTCAGTATCAAGGGAGTAAGAGTAACAGTGACAGCAAGCAGAGTTTGGTAAAATACCTATTGTCAAATTTATCGGCGACCGGGTTTCCTTGCTTAGCATCTCTCGTCCCGTGCCCGTGTATCTTATGATTTAATTTATTTTTCTTTTCAGTTCCTTAAAAGTCATCATCGCTATGCTAACTTTATGTATAAATTCATTCAAAAATATAGTTTGCTTCACCGTCATAAAATTTAGCTCCGTTAACATGTTTTTTTTTTTAAAGTAAAACTTTGTTACGCACGCTTGACTTGGGGAGTAAGCTGGTGAATGCGTGACGAGAGCGTTACGAAAAGGAAAAGAGAGGGAGATATAAGTTAGTGAAGATAGAAAGATAGAGTTACGTTTCGTATATTACTGTAGGGGCAAGAGAGAGAGAGGTGCGAGCACACATTTTCTTTCTCTCTTAGCCAGTTACGTTTCGTATATCTAAGACACAGTGCAGGCCTATTGTCTGTATCACACTGTAGGAGCAAGAGGAGCAGTGCGCGTGCACATTTTCTTTCTCTCTTCCTTTCATATAGACGGAGCTAAAGAAGTTTTACTTCAGTCGTATGGTCTAAAGCACACTCGTTTTTTTTATATGAATACCGCACAGAGCTCCCGCCAGGAGCCAGTGAGACTGACATCCCCAATTGGGGTATGTTATGAGGCTGGGGATATATGGGGAGGGGAAGGAGATAGGAAGGGGAACGTGTTGAAGTACCTGGCTATTCAGATCTGGTCACCAAACACGGCTAAAGCCATTTCAAGCAACGTTTCAATTCTGAATGGTGGTCTTACACCAGGGCGATACTGAAAGTATCTTCCACTCTGGAACGTGTCGCAAATATACTACATATTATTTTAAATGAAATAACACAAATTAATCAAATAAAATGTATTTGTCACGCCGGGATTCGATCCCGTGACCTTCGAATTGCGAGTCAAAGAGCCTTACCGCTCGACCAAGCCGGCCGGCAACTGGAAACATAAAAATACATTTACGAGCTATTTGTCAACTGGACGCAAACACTAAACTTTTTTATGTATCAAGAACACTTAACTTTATCGACGAGAGTTTAAAGCGTGAGGTTTTAATTTAAACTGTCAACAAGTTTCGGGAAAACCTTATATCGTCTAAGAAAATCTATGCAACAATTGCCATTCCTAAACAATATCACTCCCACAATTTTTTTGTTACCCCGCTGTTTCATACACTAATAATTAAACATTCGAAGCACTATTTCTTTTTACACGGTGGGTTCTTTTTTCGCATGATAATAATAATATGGAAAGGTTGGACAGCACAAACAGGACAACCAGAAACAGTAGACGATTTGTCCTGGCCCACCCTACTCTACCGCAGTGCGTAGAATACTTTAATGTTTAATTAATTGTACAAAGTAAAGAAAGAGCCAAACATGTATTTCTCTTCAAGTTTCTGAAATTTTCCTTTTATATACAAATGGCACAGGCGCATTATGATCCCAGTAACAGATTCAATTCTACGTTTATTATCTTCTTATGACTTGTATATGAACCCTTGTATTTATTGAACTAAAGTTATCCCTGAGGCGAATATATGGTATGACTTAATTGGCATGTTTTCACAGTGATTTGGAAATAAAATCATTTAAAAATGTTAAATTAGAAAAAATTTGAACTCCAAAGCAAAAAAAATGATACAATAAAAATGTTCAAAAAATTATCTAAGGTTGTGATATGACGGCCAGCGTAGTCCAGCGACAAGGCTCTTGACTCGCAATCCGAAGGTCGCGGGATCGAATCCCGCCGGTGCAAATAAATTTTATTTGATTAATTTGTGTTATTTCACAAATTATTTCTATAAAATAATATATAGTACATTTGCGGCACGTTCCAGAGTGGAATATACTCTCAGTATCGCCCTGGCGTAAGACCACCATTCAGAATTGAAACGTTGCTTGAAATGGCTTTAGTCGTATTTAATGACCAGATCTGAATAGCCACTACTTCCCCACCCTCCTCTTCCCTATCTCTTTCCCCACCCTGCTACCTTCAGCCTCACAACATACCCCAATTGGGGATGCCATAGTCTCACTGGCTCCAGACGGGAGCACTTAGGACACTTGTTTCATGTAATAAAAAGGCGATGTCAAATGCAAAATATGCTCTGTATGTGGAAACAATGACACTAAGTGGATTAAATTATTATTTTATTTGGGCTTAATAGCGGGCAATATTAAAATTAGAAGTAGAAGCACCTACTTGCAAAAATTATAATTTCAAAGGAAATCTACTACTGTTTACTAATATTTACAAAGCTCTCGATTTCTAGTTTTTACATATTTTAAATTATGTATGTACAAAATGTAGCTTTGTTTGTAAATAGTGATCTAAAATGAAGAGGTCCTCCTTGCTGTAACGGTTATAACGATTGACCTGAATACGGATTCCGGATGCTGCGGGTTCGGAACACATAACAAACAAATTATCCCATTACGCCGTTAATTCACAATGTAGGTTAATTGCTGTACCTACGAGTATAAAAGAAAAATAATGATGTGAACAATAATTAGTCTAGAAATTCCTTTTAAAATAATTTAACACACCTACGAATACAATCAAAATTATAATCCGAACAATTGAACGTTATTAAGATCTCGAACAAGAACAGGCATATTGTGAAAATCCTTGACCTCTGCATTGCTCGAACGGCCTAGACAAGGATATACGACTCTAGGGCAAAATATAAGCCGATAAATTATCCAGAACTCCGCGAAAGGTCCCAAATTATTCAAGGCGTTGGTTCTAACGCACTTTCAATTAATGGTTCCTTTTTTTATTCATATGAGCAGTGTCGTATTGAAAGATTAACAACTAGAAGCAATTATTTTGTAGTGAATTCAGCATAAAATACGGTGTACCACAAGGTAGGGACTTGGGACCCTTGGTAAATTTACAACATTTTGATGAATGGGTATGCTTACAATGCGTGTATTATGTTCTATTAATTTGAGAATTAAACTTTTACGTTCCTTTAGGCAGAGTTCGTAGTAACGCAAACAACGAAATTGATAAAGGTGAGTCACATTGATGAGTAATGTAAATGCTTCGTGTGTGAATATTGTTGACATCATAGGGAGAAGAACGGAAGAAGCTTTGGGAAGTAGTCATCCTGGGGATACTGATCTTGAAATATAAATGATTACATTGGTCATTAAGCCAACTTGTTTTATTTATTTTTCTATGTACAATATTCATTAAATAAATCATAATAAAGAAATCGAAATCAAGCATCCACACAGATTTTAAACTGCCATTCCGGTGCGGGTTGCGATGACATCAGCGCTTATACAATCAATCACAGAGCATTTAAACATTGGTTATTCAATAACTTTTCTAGAATGTTTCATTATTTCTACGCATACACCAGAAAAGTTGCAACATTTGTATAACAATTGTATATTAACCTCTCAGGCCTCAACAATATTTTGATAGAGAGTCAAAATATTTCCACCGTGCAATAAAATAACAAAAAATGGAATATTTCTGAACATATCCAAAAACTAAAAACTGTTTTTGAAAGGTGATAAAATGCTCTTTCAAATTTTATAATTCAAAATAAACATATAATTTTTGAAGTACAAAATTTTTGCACGCATACATAAAGTTTTAAAAATGGCTCACCATACTTTTATTCTAACTAAAATTACTGATATGATAACAAAAAAAAATACATATTTTTATTAGACAAATGTATTATAAACATTATTATCGCCTCACTTTTTTGCCGTTCTATGTGAAAATACTAAATAAAAAAATCCCAAATTTTCGTAAACTATTTTCAAATGGTGATCCACAATTTTCGTTTCATAAAGGTGTACATTTTACTTATTTTGTGGTTGACTTTTATACTTGAATGTAAAGTGTGGTGTTTTCTCTTTCTAACACCGTTTGTATCATACTAGCTGACCCGGCATAATTATATACCTAAACATTCCTCATTAATCACTCTATCTATTGATGAAAACCGCATGAAAATCCTTTCAGTAGTTCTTGAGTTTATCGCAACAGACGCGGCGGTCGACTTTAATTTATAATATGTAGAGATTTCTAGTAAGGGAGACACAACAATTTCTATGAGACCTATACGAGTTGTTCCGAAAGCGAATAAATTAGCCCGACGGGGTTAAGGAAATCGAAATTTTGGGTATTTAAGTAGGCACTTATCTAGACTTCATAATTACACTGTATAATGATCTCAGGGTTTAAATTACAGCCACCGAGTACCATTAAGTTCAAAGGCTTATTTTGTGGCGAAGTTCATCTCAATTTGTTGCGTGGAATTATCTCTACATCACGGCATTGCATATTCCTCGGTACGGCATGTGTAGCGTGGGTGAAATTTAGATTTTTCTCGGGACATTAACGGAAATTAGTATTTGTCAGACTTTTTTCCGAGAAAACACAATTTGTAATTTAAATAGGGATTGTGTTCCAAAGAATTCTTTGAAAATTCCACAGCAATTAAGCTTTGTGGCGTAAGTTGACATTATTTGTAGACCCTGATGAATGCATATTACACCGCTAAGACACGAGAATGTGCGTTTAAATGAAATTATAAAATGTCTTTTAGTTTTAATTTATTTAGATTTATGGGTATGGGTACCGCCGCCTCGGGAACCGTTTATTGGATACCAACACCCCTGCCATAGGTCGCCCCAAGTGGTTTGCTACGTTTGGTGACTAACCAGGGGTGCCCGAATTCACGATGTATTTTTACGGTGCATTTTATATCTTGCCGGCAAATGCGTTTGCCCGCCTACTGCGTGGCGGGCCGGATAGGGAGAAACTGATTGAAGGAGACTGTTTGACCTCTCCAGCCGGACTTTCTCGACACTGCAGTAGGAGGGTGGTTTCATAAGTCCAGCCACTCCTGGACACATTTATCCCCAGATTCCTACCCACCCCTCATACCTTTTACCTTCCTAGAACTTCCAGTCCCCCTTTTACCGTAAAAAAAGACCCTCCACACAGCATCCCCAAAAATGACATACGCCTTGTGGGATGATTTTTTCTTACGCGGAGCTAATGTAAAAAAAATTACAAGTGTGCAGTTCACACGCGGTAGAAGTGAAACCTTTAGAAAATTAAAGTAGTAGACAAGAGCGGGGAGGCTACGAAGCACCGCACAAAGAGGAGACCGATTATAATATCTCATTATCTCGCTGGCAATCCTATACGTTTTTGTTATTTGTTTTTGGGGTGTTATGCCGTGTTGTGCTACCTCCTTCTTTGGCCAACGTTTCGGACTGCGTTACAGTGTCCATCATCAGGACAGATCTGCCACTGATGATGGACACCGTAACGCTGTCCGAAACGTTGGCCCTGATGATTGGCACAGTAACGCTGTCCGAAACGTTGGCTAAAGAAGGAGGTAGCACAACACGGTATAACACCCCAAAAATAATAACGAAAATACTTTTGGTCGTGAAAATCTAAAATATCAATCCTATATCTACATGTTTGTGTTCGTTTCTTTTTAGTGTCGCCTTTTCGTTTCATCGAGTTTCAAATCACAACGGTGCTAAGGAATCACATTGCGTGTGCATAATCCCACTGACTCCAGGCATATGAAAGTGCACAAAAAATAAAATAAAATATATATATATTTTTAATGGCCAATTTACCCTAAAGAGAGTAACCAACTAACCATCACGCCGTTTCCCCGCAGGGGTAGGCAGAGAGGACGGACCGCCAAACAACTCGATCTTGGCACACACTCCTTGCCTCGTTCACATTCATACATCGTCTCATACATGCTCTTCTATTATTCCGACTCTTCACATGGCCCGACTCAAGTATCTGATTCACTTGGTAGTGCCATGTCTTCCTCGGGCGTCCCCGACTTCTTCCGCCATTCACATTTGCGTCTAAATTGCACTAAAGAGGGGTGCTTTGTGATAAAAATTATGGTTGAGTTATGCAATGAAATCAAGTACTTTTTTTTAGTGAACAATTCCCGTGTCAGTAAACCGTTGCCACCGCGAGTACCCGGGCATCATAAAGCGAACGGATAGCCACGGGCAAACCATAATGAACTGGCGTAGTAAGTGCTACCGCGCGATGGTAGGTACGGGCTGAACACTGAACACTCCTAGCCGACCCGTGCGACCTCTCCCTGTCACACGCGATCCGCTGCGAGCCATGCTCTCCTGGTGTGCTAACTATGATTGATTGATTATTTTTTGCTTCTTACTTCATAGTTAGTTGGCTGGCAGAGTCAAATGCATCGCTGATTGTGATTGGCGTCACAAATAACAGGTAAAGTGGATATAATTGACTTTGATGTATAAAATGTCATAAAAAAACGAAAAAAATTATGTAACAGCATAAAATGAAAGAAGCTAACAATAAACTCATCTATAAGAACACGGCAAACATTAAGACCGGCCTGACGTCGTTCACAAATCGTCGCAGTACGTGAGTTTAAGGGCCCGCAACCCGGATTTGTACCGATTTATTACATATTTCCCTTAAACACGGTAAGTTTTAAAGCTCTTAAAAAATATATGTTATTCTTGAAGATAATATCTAGACTTTGTCCGCGCCGAAACGCAGATTATATAAAATTCCCTCGATAGAAAAATATCGCAAAGTATGCTCTCCAAAAATTATTATTAACACGTTTTTTTCAGTTATTTTACAAGTTATATGTATAAAAAAAATTCACAGTGTTTCATTAAATGCTGTTTAAGATAATGCCCGCGAGATTTTTGCTCTATTTTAAACGAGTCGTGTTTTATTAAACATTTTCGCAATTTTCGCATCGATTTTGTCGCTGTAAATGTTAGCGCTCTCCTCTAACATTCGTAATTTCGTATCTCTCCATCTTCTTGCATCGGGCCCGGTTGCAGAGCCAATGTGGCATGCCCCCTGCCCACGACTTTCTCTGTCGCATGTATATTTTACGCATATTTCTCTTTCGCTTACATTCATTGTAAAGTCGGTAACTGCGCGAGAATGAATCATCCAAATGTCCAGGCCAATCTTTTGGCGTGTACTATACCTTACACATTATTTACCGTGGAAAAGGAGAGAGGTTGTGGGGCCTTAACTCTGACAGACATTGACTTCATTCATTCATTTCACCTACATAAACTTTTGTTATTACGATTCTTGGAACGTCCCTGACTTCTTCTACTAGTCATAATATATCCTGACACGTTCATCCGTTCATTCGTTCTACATATTATCCTAACTATTTAACCGTCTAAACCAGTGACAATCAATCTTTTTAGCTGATGGGCCAATTTATCCATTTTCAATTGGGCTGCAATGGGAAGGGTATCTAAAGCTCGACATTGTTAAATTTGCTGTCGATGGCGTCGTATATTATTATTTTGTAAAACGATAATTTATTAATGAAACAATTGTCACAGAATACCAAAAAAGAAAGCACCACAGGCAAAACTTTATATCTCCATGGCAACACCGATAAATGCTCTCGATTTTAATCATTCTGAAATATATAAAAACGTATAAAAAATATTTATTTGCAATATTGAACAACTTTTGATTTTTCTAAGAAATCTTTAAAATGCATCAAACATTGATCCCAACAAAACAAAAAGTTCGTTTTTCGACGGTCGGTCCTCTCTGCCTACTCCGACGAAGAAACGGCATGATAGTTGATTGGTTAGTCCATATATATAAAAACAAATCCCTGTTTCCCTTGGTCACGTCATAACTTCAGAACGACTTTACCTATTTCATTCATTTTTTAAAAGTTTTCTAATACTTTGTAGAAGGTTCTTTGTAGAAGAAAAGAAAAATTAAGAGAATTGCGCAGAAAATTGGATAATTTCAGAACACTTAACGACCATTTTAACTTCGCGCGTTTGACAGTTCGCGCGATTGATTAATGTGAATTTTAAAATTATAGATATTTTAAATAGGTACCTATTTTAGGTACCAAATTTGATTTTTGTTCTAAAAATATACAAAAATTAATATTTGTGATATATGAAAAATGAAAATTTGAATAAAAAAATTGTAATAGCACGCGAGCTGTTTGAAAACTGAATGTACTGGGACTGAATATATGGAACGCGGGAGGGGGGTTGGCGGGGCAGGGGAGCGGGAGAGGGTAGGCGGGGAAGGTGGAAGGGGTACGCGGGAGGGGAAGGGGATGCGAGACGCACGAGACGGGAACCCACGGAAAAGGACATGCAGGGAGAAACAATTTATTTCTTTGAATGTGGCATTGGAATGTGGAGTAGACCTGATAAAAGTAGACGATTTTCGAGCAACGTTTTTTGTGTCACTTATTTTTATAAAAATGTGCCTTTGTAGCTTGGTCTATTTTAATAAAATAATGATACAAGCAAAGCCAAAAAAACGCTTACGGTATAGCGTAGTCTGGCAGTCCCCAAAGGAAACTGGCAAATCCAGATAAAAAAGAATGGCCTCTGTGGCTCGCTGCCCTCCCGCCACAAGAGCTTTAACGAAGTATTGTTACCTGGCAGTATAAATCGTGTTAAATGTCAAAATGGCGAATTATGGCGGTAAATCTTGTCTATTTTATAGCTCCGCAAATGCATACGAGATAAATCCTTGTTAGGTTCTATGCAAATGCATGAAGCCAAGTGAATCTATTAATCTACATCAACAGATATTTTTTTGATAGTGTGTGGGTAGAAAACCGAGGTATTGTATCAAAGATAATTGCAATAGAGCAATTTAAATCGTATGTCTTCACAGGGGAAAATAACAGCGCAATTTTAAAATGAATTCTTAGATAGATGGTCGGCAGGAATATCACTAAAAGACAGGATTAAAAGTTCACATCGGACATAAACAGTAAGCTGGAGGAACGACAGTTGAGATGGTAAGGGCACATAAGACGGAGACCACCAATGTCTATGGAGCTTCATCGACGGTCATCTAGAGGAAGACCAAACAACTCCTGGATGACTCAATGCTCCAAAATATTACAGAGAAACGGCCTGGATGAAAGCGATACCCAGAACCGAAGAAGATATAGCCTGAGAACGGGAAGAGCCGACCCCAACGTCCTACCTATGCAATGAGTTGGGTCAGTGCAATGAAGAAGAATTACAAAACAAATTGGATTTTCATTGAAGAATAAGATAACAATAATAATCTAAACGAAAATATTAAAGATAACAAGACAGAAAAAGACAATGGTCGCAACTGGGACTCGAACCCAGACCTTCCGTCTAACCGGGACGTGCACCTTAACCAATTTCGCTATTGCCACCTTTGTCAAACCGTCATATTTGTCAATCTCATATTACATATTTTAGAATTAACAATATTATCTTCAACCAATTCTTTTTCAAAAAGGGATATTTTCTTATAAAAAATTAAATTAGATTTTAATTATACGACGAAACAAGTGACTTTTTATGTATTTATTGTTTCTGCAACAAAAAATATTTTTAAAAAATCAGTAGGAACCGGACAGATGGATGGACAGGGTGAGGAGTTGGGGTGGTTACTCGGATGAGTGACCAAAGCAGTGACGACATAAAAGAAATGCTTCGTTAAAAAATATCAATAACGACTGGAATCACTGGATAAAATCATTCAAGTACGTACCTAGAATTGACATTATTTTAACCCTTAACCGGTCGCGTGGGGTCTTTAAAAGCATAGGTTTTACAGAAATGCTAATTAAGTACATTTTAAATGTTCCTACTGATTCCTTACTTTAGGTAGCTTCCTAAAAGGGACTATACTTGACGCTAGAGCCGCCGACATTCAGTCTGCGCATGTGCGATGGATACAAACTTCAGCGTGAGGCTCAACAAAATCCAACGAAAAACCAAGTTTATGCGTTATTTCATTGTATTTTGTTGATTTTTTTTTGTAATAATAATAAGTTTGTATAAATCTCAAATACTTATTGGTTAGACTTGTTTTAAAGTTTACTATTAAAAAAGTATGTTCCAAAATTATGAAAAAATGTTCCTTGTTGATTTAAAGCTTTTACATTTAAAATAAATACCTAATTTTTAATATTTCTGTTTTATTTCAATGCAGCCGTTACCACCTGACTATAATCAGTTAAAATATCACATAAAATGTATCCTATAACAACAATTTAATCATATTTATTTTTGGGGTCCTAGGCGACCCCGCGCAACACCTCGCGTTAAAAAAAGACACGACGGGCGGAGGGTTAATAGTACCTAATTTATAATTAATAATTGCAAATTTTAGGTAGCTATCCATCTAAGTTCTAAGTCATTGTAATAATATTTCGATAAAACAATTATATTTTAACAGTCCTTCAGCGAAATTTTCTTACCACCTCTTTTGTGTCAACTTCTTTCAAGCGGAGCGTGACATAACACAGTAAATTTAAAAAAATAAATAAACATATATAATGCCAGATCAAGATTGCCAGGTTCGTGACAAGTTTGAGACAAATAAAAAGCTGTTTAATTTTGTTTTAAAACACGGTAACATTTTATATCCTGTCTGAAGGAATTTATACGGTCAATGATCAAACTTTACGACATTAATAAAACAACCCACGCTTTCAAGTGAATATTGGATATTATTGCAATAATAGAGCATAAATACGTTGCCTATAAATACAAGATTTTAGTATTATGGGAGATCATTTTAAATTAATTAATTCTGTTATGATGTTATCATTGGATTTCTATTAAAATATTTTAAAATAAGGATAACAGAAATTGCGACTGGCTTTCTGATCCTGTTTACCTTGATTTAAGTATATGGCTCACGTCAATTGGAAATTCTTTAAGTTTAACCATTGCAATCAGTATCATCACATTGGAATTAAAATGCATTTTTACCAGTCATAAGGTCGCTCGGTTTAGTCTAATGTTTGAAATTTGAACACAGGTATTTTACAAAATTTGTTATGATGTAGTGCAAATCCTTATTATTTTAAATATAATTATTAATAACTTTATCATTTGTACATCCTCTAGACGGCGGAACTCATTCAATGTCCTGGCTTCGGCGGTAGCTTCTCGGATCCTGCAGGAGAAAATGCTGTCTGCAGCTACTAGACGGTCATTTCTCAATTAGCTATCAGTAGATCTTATAGTAAATAAGACGGTTCCATGGGGTTAAGTCCAATGTAATATTTATAACTACCTGTCGAGTGAGGCCTCGACACATGTTTGATATTTTTAATTATATGTATTAACTCACAATCTCCGTATTTAATTATGATCCCTGCACACCACCCTTTATAGTCTGACACATATCATGGTTTAAGATCCACCCCCTGAGCATTAACGGGATCCACAGATATTCTCGGCGGGATCATATCCCATCCAGAATTGGCGCTTCCTTTAAGGATAAAGTCTGTGAGGTACACCTGGTCAGTATTATGACATTCTATGTTGATTTTATGAAATGTATACATTGTTCTGCCGCTTGGCGAAAACCAAGGAAGCAAATTGTTGCTGTCATTGTCGCTCTTACCCCCGAATACTGAGCGAAAGGGATCACTGCACCTCCACCTCAATGTCAACTGTGTTAGAAGAAAATATTCTGTATAATAATATAAGCTATGCTTTTTTAAAAAACTCATTGTCTGGTTTGTTTACTGAACGTCTGTTGATGGCGTTCAAACCAGACAACTTTAACGATTTTTGGAGGGTCCTAACTCCTATAAGAAGTAACTAATTTAAAAAAAGTAAAACGTACCGATACGCTAGTGGTCGATATCTAAATTATATTTTAAAAACTGCAATGGTGTTAAAAATCAGAGAGGAAAAATTTGTACAGACAAAACGTCGCCCATTTTCATCATAAACTACCACAGTACGGATAAAGATTTCCCTTAAGGTTTATGATTGGATCGAGATTTTTGCATCCACTAAATAATATCTGTGCCCGAGAAGCATACGGATGCAAGTCCAAAATTTGAAGAAATGAGTTTTTGATGCAGACTTGAAGTAAATTATCATGATTATCAGTGGCAGAAAGATACAGGTATACGAATAAATGTATACGGATGCAACTACCTTTGATGCAACAACTATCTTAGAAGCAGAAAGATGTACATGGACTTGCATCTTTATGTTTTAGTTGCATTTTGAGTATTATGACTCGAATCCATTTGCATCCTTCTGCCTCTTTCTATGGAAGTGAACAATTTTCAAACATTGATCCTTTCATAATACACCACATGTCATTACCAAATATTTCATTTCATTTTGAAGCAGTAGGACTCAAGTCCGTTTTTGTTTGGCTTAAGTCAGCGTATTTTCAAACAATATTTTTAAATTTTCATTATTTGTTTTTGGGGTATTATGCCGTGTTGCGCTACCTCCTTCTTTAGCCAACGTTTTGGACATCATTGCAGTGTCCATCATCAGGGCAGATCCGGTAGACACATCTACCGGATTTGCCAGTAGACACATCTACCGGATTGCCCTGATGATGGACACTGCAACGATGTCCGAAACGTTGGCTAAAGAAGGAGGTAGCTCAAAACGGCATAACACCCCAAAAAAAATAACGAAAATGCTTTTGGCCGTGAAAATCTTAAAACAATATTTTTAATGGCATTTCACATAAAATATTTCGTATTATTTGATCGTTTTTAAAACAAAACTAATTTTTTTTATTTTTTTTATTAATAAAATTCATTTATTATTTATTTACAGTTTTACATTTTTTAAATTAAGTCCCGTTAAACTGATTGATATCAGTTTGTCAACGGGTGCTTTTGACAATTACTTTTTTTAAATTGAGACAGGTACATAAAATAAACAGGAACATGAAAAAAATAAATTGTTAATAAATTTTATAAGAAATACAGAACAGAGAAAATGAAATAAAATAAAAAGAAAAGACAAGAGAAAAAAGTAATGGAAAAAACATTAAAACGAAAAGCGGAAATAACAGAAATTAGTACAAAAATTTATTTCATAATTACTTTTTTTTGTTTTCTATCAGCATGGACATCCGAAGAAGTTATGAGACCACAGTTACAGAAAAACTAGTTTTCGGCTCTCCTGGACATTTACCTTTTTGGACTTGCATCAGTATGTTACAGATATTAGCGACGCCATCAACAGCAAAGCTAAGAATGCCGTTGATAAATCAATCGAAGATCAATTAAAATTAGTATATAAACCAATGCGGAGAAACTCTATAAGAATTAAAGAAACTTAAAAAAATCATATGAACACAATTACCACGGGTTTGAATTACATTTCTCCGATCGACCGAAACAGCCCATGTCAGTTCCCATATTTGCGCGATCGGCGGACGTCAAAGGCGCACGAGTTGCTTTGATCGTCCGTCAGACCACATAGCGTTGCAGAATGTATCGGAATGACGAATGATAGAAGTAGAAATGACACTCAATACTAGTCTTAAGTAATCGAGAAGACGAAGAAACCGATATGATTAGGCCCCATTCAAGCAGAGAGTTTGTTAACGCGATGCATTTTTTGTCGACGTATAAGAGCACTGGGTGAAAAAATGATTTATTTTTCTTATGGTGCCCTCTCTTATCAGAGATTGGCTAACATCAGGGCGTCTTGTATAGGATTAGCAGATGCCTAACCTAACCCTATACAAATTTCAAGTACGCCCAACAATTGAATTTGGAAGCCAGCCCTTGGGCAATGCAATTAGTCCATGCAACGAAAACCAAAAAAGACCGAATAGCAGAAATAATTCGTCTGGAGTAAGCTGGTCAGCATAGTCAAGATCTCTCTCTTCTCTTCCATTTCATTTTTCACAATAAAAATTTAATTTTTAACAATAAAACTTTCATTTTTAACAACGAAAACTTTTTTTTTTAATTTGACATTTTCCCCCTCCATATATCCTTTAGGATTGATCCTAACAAAAAAGTTTATAGAACCTTTTTTGTAGATAATTTTTAATAGATAATTTAGTTGGTAGACATTTTTTCGCTAGAGGCAGTAGTTTTCGAGTTATTAACGAAAAACTAAAAAAGGGACCTTCAGAGACCCCCCCACCCTTAGCTCCACCCGCACCCCACGATATTTTTAGTATGTTGTTAAGGACACCTTCCCCTACAACTGTGCCAAAATTGGCTTCTACACGAATTATTTCCTCTATTTTTACTTCGTTGCCTGGACTAAATGTGAGCATGCTGAGATTGCTCTGCAGGTAAAAAGCAGTAGCATTGATCCCCGGTGCACAGGTACACGTGCGTGAAATTCGACGGACACAAGCAGAACATCCGTTCACAGTTGATGTTGGCTTCATTAGAACGGATTATTTTTTCGACACGTTTTCCGGCTTGCATGTGGAACGAGCTTTCAGCATATGATTTTTCCTCCTTCGTATAATCCGGGCTTCTTCAAGACCTTAAAATTTTAATGTCAAATTGAGTGCGCGTTTATGGCAAAAGGACGCTTGTGAGAATGGCCGAGCGCCAACTACTACCAGCCGCAAAAGTATCGGCGCCGAACTTTTAACGCCTATCTGAATGAGGGTTTTAGTATTTATTATTATTGTTGAGCGACATTCTGAAAGTTAGTTCGTAACCAGTTTTTATTAATAACAACATTTCTTATTATAAACTACTTTTGCTCATAAGAGGAGAAATGTGAACTTCGAGATAAAGGAATTCAATTAAGAAAAACACGCTTTGAAAATAACCGAACACTAACTAGGTTGACAATCGGTCACTTTGATTTTAAGGTAATTTAAGTAGACATTAAAATAGGAACTGTGACCAGCGCTCGGATGTAATCGGAACAAACCGGAACCCTGTTCCAGCCTATTGAAAACAAAAAAACAAATTGCGCCAGTTGATTTCGAACACCTTTAATTCGACAAAATTACATGATTTTAGATTTTCACGGCTAAAAATATTTTCGTTATTAATTTTGGGGTATTGGGCCGTGTTGAGCAAATGCCGCATTGAGCAAGCTCGTGCAACCTTTATCCGCATGAAAAAATGTTCTGCAGTCATGATCTCAACCTAGGATTACGAATACGAACGGTCAGATGCTAGGTGTTTTCGATATTATTTTATGGAATGGAAGCATGTATGCTTACTGAAGAACTAATTAGGCGACTTGAGGCATTCGAGATGTGGATCTACAGAAGAATACTCAAAATAAGCTGGATGGACAGGGTTACAAATGAAGATGTTATGGTTCGGGTGAATAAAGAAAAGGAAATAATTAAAACTATAAAAATCCGAAAACTTCAATATCTTGGACATGTGATGAGATATCCAGAGAAGTATGAGATCTTGCATCTCATAATGGAGGGAAAGATTGCCGAAAGATGGGGCCCTGGAAGAAGGAGAACCTCATGGCTGAAAAACCTGAGACAGTGGTTTGGCCAGTCTACCGTGGAGCTGTTCCGGGCCGCAGTAAACAAAGTCCGCATAGCCAACATGATAGCCAACGTCCGTTGAACGGACAGGGCACGAGGAGAAGAAGAAGCCGTGTTGCACTACCTCCTTCTTTAGCAAATGTTTTGGACAGCGTTACAGTGGGTTCGATATCTTTTTCTGATTTTTCTGTTTCAAATTTTCGATTGAGAATCGCTAATATTGTCTTCAGTGATTAAATATTACAATTTGAGGTTTTACTCTAAAAATAAAAATAAATATGATTAAGCTCAAGAATGTAAATAAATAAGAAGCTCAATTAGCTCATGGTAAAAATAACAAGTTTTATGGCACCAGAGCTCATTGTTCTTGAATTTACGTCACTTTAAAAAAATCACACGCGGTAGAAAACTAAAATAGACAAGAGTGGGGAGACTACGAAGAACTTTTTTTATCAATGTGAAGAATGATTTCTCCTAATTTTTGCCGTCAAATTCCAGTGCACCTTTTCCTATACATTTAGTCATCTTATTAGTATTTGGGTTTTCTTCTTGTGAGTCGCTTTCTTTTCTTTTGCCTGTTCATTTTGGAGTGGTTTGAAGATTGGATATTGATTTTACAAAATATTTTTTTTATTTATTTCGTAGGATTCGACCCTTGGTTCGCTGAATGTCTGGCCGCTGAAGTTCGTCAGGTGCTTTATACCATTACACTAATGAAGGCTCGCATGGGACCGTGGATTTATCTATTGGAACCGAAGGTGACCGGACAACTCGGAGTGAAACCAACTCAGAACCATCTCAGATAAGTCGTTTAGAGTGATAAAAAAGTATATAAAAAATGGTTAAATTTATTAGGTTAGGATTACTAGCTAATTTAAAATGATTTTATTTCATTTCTTTTAATGACTTTTCAAGGTGTTGTTGAGTTGACTTTTTCTCAGTTGGCGTGGAACCGGAACCGAGTACCCGTGAATAAATAAATATTTTATTGCTATTTCATTCTCTCGCAGGCTAAATCCTATGAATGTATGTATAGGATTTAGCCCTTCGGTACCTTCAATTTTAAGTAGGGGAAGATGTGAGATTGGTTTTAGTGGCACGTCTGCCTTTTCAAATATGCAAGAGCGAGACGGCAGAACTGAGTATAAAAGGTGATGAATGTACCTGCTCGCTCTCCTTACCTACAGAGAGCTCCGTTAGCTAGAACGTAGCATATTTTTTTATTTTTTTATTTAATATAGATATATAGTACAGTGGTTTTATATATATTACATATCGGTACACAAATTATTATTTAAAATTGCAATCTCACCAAAGAAGAAACTGGTTCTTGTGCTTGATGAGCGAGTTACACTAATTATTACAGAAATAGAATAACATTATGCAATGGTAAGTATATAATGGAATTGAAACTTCTGGATTATCTAAGTGTAGGTGTACATCCATGGGATATGGTTACAATGGTTACATACTAAAATATTGTGCACTTAAGAGAAATTCGAAAAGTCTAAATAAAATAGAGATGAATATAGATTGATAATACAAAGAAAGAAAGAGAAAAACAGGTAATTAGTAAGTTAATTATTCCTGATGAAGTGTAGCTTCAGTTTGATTTTCAGTTTATTGATGTCTTTGGTTTTTTTTATTTCAATGGGAAGGTTGTTGAAAAACTTTATTCCTAAATAGATATAATTGTTTTGCATTAGTTTGGTATTAAATTTTGGTATTTTGAAGTTGTCTTGATATCTTTTTGATTGATGGGTTTCAAATTTTTTGATAATATTATCTTTGTAAATTTGGATATAACTGGTATATAATGGATATAACTTGTATAGTACCAATAAATGTTCATCTCGTACACGCGCGTATCATTTAAGGTCTGCAAGATCACACACCCATCACGCCTACACTAAAGTCTGTAAATAACATATGTGTTTGTCTCTTTTTAGTGTCGCTCGCTTCCGTTTCTTCGAGTTTCAAATCACAATGGTGTTACAGAAGTTTTCACATCAATAGATTTCCGATATTTTTTATTGAGAAGTGGGCACCCAAAGTATTTTAGTTTCTTCAGAAACGTCTTCTTCGAGTGATTGGAAAGTTTACGGGTTAGTTGTGGGTAGATGATAGTTGTAGGTGAATTATTCAGTTTTAGCATTGCTTCATTATCATACAGCCAGATAAGGCGAGGTTAAGTTGACTTAGGACGAGTTGGCAAAGGGTTAAGTGTGCTTAGGATAGTTTAGAATTTACAAGTTTCAGCAAAGTAAGTTTAATCAAAATTCAACATCTTCAGATAATTGAATCTTGTATTTTGTGTACTGTGTTCAAGGTGAACCAACATCATTTAAAAATAATATGTTACAAAATTGAAAACTTTAAAATGAAATGACTGACATTTTCATGTAAGGCAAATATTTTCAACTCACATCGACATTTTGAAATAATCTGATAGTAAACGGATAACATATTAAAAATAAAAATAAATTCTGACCGTCACCGGTTTAAAATTGTTTTAATATATTAATAGATAAAGTCATAGCGTAGGGAGTGTGGCGAACCCATCGCTCAGGGAGTGGAAAACACAAACCTGCAATAGCCATCCCAAGCCAAGGTGTGAGCTACCGTGCTCAGGCTGAATGTCCTGGGGAACAGCGTCACGAACGGTGCCTCCGAGAAACAAGGTCGCATCTCGGAGTATTTAGACCTCACTCCAGCACTCAGGGCTCTGCTGGAGTGGACCTTCTATTTCCCTGGTAACTCGTGGGACAAAAAAATTGGACCATTCTAAAACTAGGGGCCTTTTGGGAACCTAGGAGTGCTGAGGCCACCTCTATGGATTTCCTTCCTGGGGCCGTAGGAGGAACTAAGGGGAGAAACCGTGCAGAGGTGAGCTGAGGCCACCTCCATGAACTCTTCCCTTGTGGGGCCTTCGAGGAACCAAGGGGAAGGGCACCCTTCCAGCGCGGGGCCTTTGTGGAACCAAGGAGGAGTGAAGTGGAGAGATGATGTCCTCTTCCCATGTGGGGCCTTCGAGGAACCATGTTGGAGTGAAGAGGAGAAATAAGGCCATCTTGGTGAACTCTTCCTCTGTGGGGCCTTAAAGGAACCAAGGAGGAGAGATGAAGTTCTCTTCCTTCCTGGGGCCCTCGGGGAACCAAGGTGGAGTGGACTCTTCCCTTGTGGGGCCTTTATGGAACCAAGGGGAGGTGAACCATCCGTCGTGGAGCCTTCGGGGAACTAAGGAGTGGAGAGGAGAGATGAAGCCCTCTTCCGTCGTGGGGCCTTCAGGGAACCAAGGAGGAGTGAAGAGGGGAAATGAGACCTGGAAAGACACATTGTCGGACCAGAAGATAAAGCTTCATTTCGAATGACAATCCTGGTGAACTTTACAAAAGGGACTGGATTACTGTCAAAGGAATGAGGTAAAATGGGAGATAGTACAATGGGTTTATGGCCTAAGTGCTCTCGGGAACTATATATATGTAAACCGTCTCCGATTATTCAAAAAAAATATATATATATAGATAAAGTGGTTCGCTACGTTTGGTGATTTAGCAGAAGTGCCCGGACTACCCGGGTTCATGGGATGAAGTTTTTCTCGGTCTTGGAGTTGTATGACCAGGACACACTGAACCCCAGATTCCTACCCACCCTTTAAACCCTTTTCCTTCCCAGAACTCTGCTCTCCTTCCTTTCCCTAAAAAAAAACCTCCACACAGCATCCCCAAAGATGACATAGGCCCTCAGGGAAATTATTTTCCTCAGGGCATCCTGTGTGGAGCTCATGTAAAATAAAATGGATAATTTACAAAAAATAAATAATTTTTTTTATATTAACCCGTCGGGCTAATTTATTCGCTTTTCGGCATAACTCATACAGGTCTCACAGAAATTGTCGTGTCTACCTTACTATCATAGTGAGAAAAATGATCTAAACGGTGTTAGAAAGAAAAATTTCCACGCTTCATATTTAAATCTAAAAAACAACCACAAAATATGGAACGTTTTGGAACGAATATGGAAAAAAAAATTTGAAACCTTGAGAATTTTAAAATTATCATTTGTACATGGAAGACAAAAAAGTGAAACGACCATAATGTTTATAATACATTTGTCTTAAAATATGTGTGTTTTTTTATACTTTTTCGTTATCAGTAATTTTAGTTACAAAAAACGTAAGGTGAGCCATTTTTAAAACTTTTTTTATGTTTGCTTGCAAATTTTTTATACATATTTCAAAATGTATACCTACATTTATTTCGAATTATTAAATTTTAAAGCGTTCTTACCACGTTTCAAAAACAACTTTTAGTTTTCAAATATTACATTTATTTCGATTTTATTACAAAGCATAAATATTTTGACCCTCCGACAAAATATGACCGAGGCGTAAGAGGTTGAAAACAATATTCCTCTAGTATAAAATTTGGAAGGGATCTGCGACTTAAAGAGCGTTTAACCAGCCAGCAGCCGAAAATCCACATTTCGTCAAGTTGTTGTTACGATAGTGCAGGGCGGTTACATTGAGAAAGATTAATTATTCTCCGTACCAGCTTTTTAAAATTATAACTCAATATCGATTTTATTTCATTCCAAATTCGCTTTAATTTATACCTACAGCCAAAAATGCTGAAAGGCGTGATGATAAAACTATTAAAATAATGTACTTGCCTACTTTTTGTAATTATTTTTTGATTATAAGTATTTACCATTTTTCAATAATGTCTAAAAGTTAAATAAGAATGTTAAAAAAAAACTTAAATATATTAGTTTGTAAATGCGCAAATAAATACACAAACGGACCAATTTTCGTCAAGAACACACATGTAAGTATATATTTTTAAATAATTTTAATTAAACTAAAATTAAAATTCTGAAACATGCGATACCCAGATAATGTATTGATTTATTTTACTGCATGATTATATGATTTGAAATGGGTGTGGTATAATACAAAATCTTTTTTGGAAATTTAACAAATCTGCCGACGACCTATGGTTCAACTACTTTATTATACTAAAAAAAAAAATTCTCAAAATTTAAAACATGCGAATGCTAGATAAAATAACAATCCTTCGAAATCCATTTATAATTTGTTTGTGGAAAAGAGTCATTAAGTCTAAAATCTGATTTAAAAATGACATATTTTGGTTTTATCAGGTAATACCCTCTTAAAATGCTTATACGGTTATCCGAGCAGGTGGTCAAAAGACGAACTAACGAAAGAATTAACAGTTTTCAAAACCATAGCGTTATTTGTTTCACAGAATTGATATGCATATGTTACGAGGTGCGCCGATCTGTACCTACTCGCAACAAAAATTTCAAAACCTTTAAAAGGCTATTGCGCTGGAATTCAAATAAAAGCATAAAGCCGTAAAAAAGGACTGCATTAAACCACCGATGAAATAAAACGAAAGAATTGCGTTGCAGGCGTGTCTGTATATCAGAAGTAAAGTAAGTTTTCCTTTGCTTCCCGGCGAATTTGATTAAACGTTTTAAAGCATGGAATAAATAATACATTTTTTCGAAAGGTCATATTTATGTAAAACTAATTGGTTCCCGGCGAACGTTGCAATGCAATTTTCAAAGAAATACATTGTTTCTCCCCTAAATCACCTTTCCCGTGTGTCCCCGTTCCCCTCCTGCGTCCCCATCCTAGCTAGCATTATAAATTATAGCCTTTGTGTTATTCTGATGTATGAGCTATATTATTGCAAAGTTTAATTAAAATCCATTCAGTAGTTTTTGCGTGAAAGAGTAACAAACACACATACATCCATTCAAACTTTCGCGTTTATAATATTATAGTAGACAAAATGGCTGCACCAGTTTTATTTCAAATCGGAAAAAATAGATACACTTCTATGTTTTTTTTATCCAGTGATTAAAACAGTGTCCATATTTTCGATACCGAAAACTTCATTCACAAATTCAGACATTATTCCCAGTGTACAAAACGCATTAAAAATTCACATAATATATATGTGTGTATATTTCTTTGTTTGAATCAACACGAATATGCTATTTGAATTTAAAAAAACAACAATAGGATAAACGAATAAAAACGTAATTAAATTCGCGATGAAACAGTGACAGACGCGCAAAAAATAGAAGCCACGTTATGGTGGGATGAACACGGGATATGGGGAAAAAACCATTGCTTCGGGGGAAATATGATCAGCGCACAAATGTAAATACAAAAATTAGAGGGAGCGCGCTAATATTAAAAAACGATAATATTTAAGGGAAAATTGTGAAAATGTTTAATATAACACCACATATTTAAAATAGAGCAAAAATTGCATAGATAATGTCTAAAATAGCATTTAAAGAAACACTGTGAATTTTTTCATACACACCTTCTAAATAAGTGGCAAAAATATGTTTATAATAATTTTCGGAGCATATTCGCGATTTTTTTCTATCGAGGAAATTTCATATAATTGCCGTTACGGCGTGGGGAATGTGTAGACATTATCTTCAAGAATAACATATTTTTTTAAGAGTTTTAAAACTTATTAGGAAAATATGTAATAAATCAGTAGAAATGCGGGAAGCCGGGCCTTTAGCGATGCACCATGAGCTCCACACAGGAGGCCCTGAGGAAAATAATTTCCCTGAGGGCCTATGTCATCTTTGGGGAGGGTTTTTTTTAGGGAAAGGAAGGAGAGGAAAGTTCTGGGAAGGAAAAGGGTTTAAGGGGTGGGTAGGAATCTGGGGTTCAGTGTGTCCTGGTCATCAGACCTAGACAAACCTCATCCCATTAACCCGGGCACCCCTGCTAAATCACCAAACGTAGCGAACCACTTGGGGTGTCCTATGGCAGAGGTGTTGGTTATACAATAAAGGTTCCCGGGGCGGCGGTACCCATTCCCGCCTCCCAAATTGTGAATCCCTCGTTAACTATATAGATGGTGATAAAGTTTAAATACCTTTTAAATAGTTTGTCCTAGTTAACCTTTCTTTTATTTTCCGTCAGTACTGTATGCGAAACGTATATTCTTAATTATAAAAATATATAAAAATAAAAAAGCCTTTTATTTCTTGCAAATGGGTATGTTATCGAGTTATAAAAAGTAAGAAAAAATATAATTAATGTTATTTACAATCTTGTTGAAAAATATTATATACCTAGGAATCTTAAATTATTCATAAGCGAGAAAGCAAGAACCCCTCTCTCAGGCGAAGGTGAAGGCCTCCTCTAAAGAATTCCATTTATCTCTCTCTTGAGCTATTTGCGGCCAGTAGGGGGTAGCTATTTCAAAACACCTATGTAAAATTGTAACTATTTCCTCCCACTTATGAATTGTAAATTCCTCCCGTCCTAAAACGAGTTCTGAAGTCATCGGGATTGCTCTAGCAAGAAATAATAAATAATTAAAAAAAGTATTTGGTCTCAAATCCAAATTTAAGTATTTTAATCAAAAAGGCCACGTTGACGTTCTTCTTTACCAAGTAAATTTCAATTCGGATTGATTTGCATTTTAAAAGCAGGGTTCATAATAAATAGAGAACGTAAAAAAAATTATTTTAAAAACATTTGACAAAATCAAACTTACCTAAATTCAGCGGGGGTTAGAGTAGTGTGATTATTGATTAAATATCCGTAGGATGAATGTTTGAAATTACCTGAAAGAAATAAAGAAATAATATATTAATAATAATGTTAAAACAGTCAGTCAGTCAACAATATAATTTTAGAAGTGATGCGAGTACGTGACATGTTAAGCAGCAAACTTTAAGCTTTACAAATCCTACAATAATAATATCTGCGCTGGTAAGATATAAAATTGAACCCATTAAGGGTAAACGGTACACGTTGCTGTGGCTAACGAAACCTTTATAACCAACGCCATCTGTTAAATCAAATCCACACCACGCTGCAGCTGCCCGCTGCCGCTTGGCCTGATATA
The DNA here is from genome assembly GCA_917880885.1 of Limnephilus marmoratus. NCBI lineage: Eukaryota > Metazoa > Arthropoda > Insecta > Trichoptera > Limnephilidae > Limnephilus > Limnephilus marmoratus. The sequence goes on from OU862929.1 coordinate 43,576,291, forward strand.
TTATGTATTTCAACCAATTTACACAAAACCTTGACAAATTATATACCCAAAAACCTTCCTCGTGAATCACTCTATCTATTGGTGAAAACCGCATGAAAATCTCTTGCCTAGTTAAAAAGATCTAAGCGCACATACAGCGTAAGCAACTTCATTTTATACTTAGTATAATATAAAGATAACGTTCACATAGGGCGGTAATTTAATTATTATTAAGCCGGCGCAACTAGGTTGAAACTGAAAATAGATGTGATAAAAAAATAGTTTTTAACGTTTTGATTTTGTATTTATCAAAATTATACAAATTCGGTTAAGAATTTGATAAAAGCTCTTCAACAGTAGATAAAAATTCTCTAAATTCGATTGTCGTGAACTCATGCAATCAATAAATCTTCATGTACCTACCTACACGAACGACTAGACAAATATTAACATTTTATAGCATACATCTCATTCCAACTGTAGTTTGCATTCTCCAATACAGCAGTTACATAGTCTTGGTAACAAATATTTAAACAATACAGATGTATTTAACAATAATTTGAATTTTGGAAACTTCAAACGAGGTATGTGCCAACTATTTCCACCTACTTCATATATTATTTGTATCTCTATTTTTACTTAACTTACATCCTACCTACTATGTGTCAACTCTTATATTTTATTGTAACCTAATTTTGTCTTATATTTTATGTTATTTCCTGTATTTTGTCACAAACATGTACTGCACTATTGTGAAATCCCTATGGGCGTTTAAATAAATAAAATAAAAGGAGTTAATTTAATAAGAAACCTTTTAAATCTGGCAATTTAAAATTAATGATAGAAAAACCTGTTCATTATTCCCACGAAGCTTTCAATTAAATTTTTTCATAAGAAGCAATTACTTTGTGGTTAGACATTATATTATAAAAATAAATAAAATAAAACACTTTGTATTTTAACCACGAATTTATTATATTACATATCGACCGGTTTCGCTTACAACAAGCTTCTTCAGGATATAAGTTATTATTACTTATATCCTGAAGAAGCTTGTTGTAAGCGAAACCGGTCGATATGTAATATAATAAATTCGTGGTTAAAATACAAAGTGTTTTATTTTATTTATTTTTATAATCTTTCAATTAAAATTTAACCCGACGAAATACGAGCAGAATTTCAGGATCGAATTGCACAACCCACTCGCATTGCAAATTCAATAATCACAGTACAAAAAAACACGCAAAAACTAAATACTCTGTGTGTAGATTTATGCAGAGTGAGATTAACTATACACCGTACAAACACGGGAATCAGGAGCGAGTGATTTTGTAATTAACTTTAAATGCAATTCGCGTATTTTTATGGCGTAAATTGAAAAAAATTGTTTTATTGGAAAACTAGCAGACCCGGCCACACGAATCTGTGTCGAACGAAACACAACGCTATTACCCAACCTTTATAACCAACGCCATCTGTTAATTTGCATACATATCAAATCCAAACCGCCCGCTTGCCAGCTGCCTGAATTGAATCTTTGAATTCATGTATTATACATATAAACCTTCTTCTTGAATCACTCTATCTACTGGTGAAAACCGCATGAAAATCCGTTGTGCAGTTTAAAAAATCTAAGCGCACAGACAGCGGGAGCGACTTCATTTTATACTATCTAAAGTTAGTCTTTTTAAATATACATTACAAATCACAATACTCTCATGGGATTAGCAGCAATTATAATCATTTCACGTTATCTCTTTGATCTCTTGTCTAGGTCTCTCCTCTACCCCTTCCTAAGAAGACCCTCCACACAGATGACATATGCCCTGAGGGAAATGATTTTCCTCAGGGCATCCTGCGTGGAGCTTATGTAAAAAAAGGTCGCAACTCAGTCACGCTAGGTAATTTTTTTTTTCAACAGCTCAACAAAGTGGCATTTCAAGACCCCTTTGAAAAGTCATTAAAAGTTATGAAAAAAAACTATAACATAACCTGAAATAACTTATTTTTTTCACCACGCGCTAGATTGTTGTCTGGCGAAGTGAAGTGAAGTGTCAATTTGTTGTCCAGTCACCATAAAAAATAGTAGAAGAAAAATATTTAAATAATTATGTATCTAATCAATAAAAATGATTTGTTAAACATATTATTTTAATTTTATAAGCAAACCGTCCGTTTGTTTGTCGGAAGCAGAAATAACTAACGAACTGATATCACAATTTACACATTTAAAATAATGTTTATTATATTTGCGGTACGTTCCGGAGTGGAAGATACAAGACCACGATTCAGAATTGAAACGCTGCTTAAAATGAATTGAGCCGTGTTTGGTGACCAGATCTGAATAGCAAGGTACTTCTCCTATTTTTCCCCATCTCCTTCCCCTCCCCACTACCTTCAACCTCACAACATATCCCAATTGGGAGCAGTTAAGATGCTAACGCGGTAGGTACTCACGTGAAAAACAGTTCAACGTTTTTCAATTGTTCAATATGAAAAAAACACTAAATATTGCATTTGTATGAGAAAAGAATAGAGCAAGCAAGAAAAGACGAGAAGATACAAGAAGAGATGGGAAGATTCAAGAAGAGGCAAGAAGAGACAAGTCGGGCCAAGAAGAGGCGAGAGGATCCAAGAAAAAGCAAGAAGAGGCAAAAAGAGGCAAGAAGAAGCAAGAAGAGACAAAAAAGCCGAGAAGAGGCAAGAAGAAGGAAAGCATAAAAAAAGGAAAAAAATCATAACGCTTAATCCATTCCTTTATCCTGCCCATCCTATACTCCAATATTGGCTTATTAGGTTGCCATGTACGTATACCGGTAGATTAAACTCCAAACTCCATCCAATTCTCAGAACATTTTTTGTTCCAATTCCTAACAAATCAGTGCCCCCTGGTGTACCGTTCTCAAAGGGACAAGAGTGCTCCTGGTTGGGGGGGTACAATCGTATCGTATCTAGCTAACTAACTAACTAACTAACTAACCATCACGCCGTTTCCCCGCAGGGGTAGGCAGAGAGGACGGACCGCCAAACATCCCGGTCTTGGCACACATTCCTTGCCTCGTTTACATTCATACAACGTCTCATACATTCTCTTCTATTATTCTGACTCTTGACATGGCCCGACTCAAGTATCTGATTCACTTGGTCGTGCCATGTCTTTCTTGGGCGTCCTCGACTTCTTCTACCATTCACATTTGCGTCATATATTCTCCTTACACTCCTTTCCTCGTTCATTCTCTCTACATGCCCAAACCATCGGAGCGTTCCTTTCTTGATCTTACTCATCACGCTTACATCAGCCTTGCATTCTTTGCGGATTTCCACATTTCTCACACGATCATACATGGTTTTACCACACATACGCCTCAGGGATCTCATTTCTACAGCGTTCAGTCTACTTTCATCCTTCCTCTGCCAGTTCCATGCCTCACTGCCATACATCAGGGTAGGTACCAGTACTCCATTATGGACGGCTAGTTTCGCGTCTTTGGACAGTTTTTTGTTGCTGCCAACGGCGTTCAGTCCTCCATTAATAGAGTTACCTGCATTCACCCTTCTTTCAATATCTCTATCAGCCTTCCCATCTCTCGTAAACATACTTCCCAAATAAACAAACTCATCCACCTGCTCCAAGTATTCATCATTCACAACTATATTGCATACTGTTTTCGTACTCTCTCTTTCAAACACCATGACTTTAGACTTACTTACATTCATCATTAACTCATTCTTCATGCATACTTCGTTCATTCTTGACACAAGAGACTGTAGATCTTCCATACTGTTAGATATCAGCACCGCATCATCAGCATACAACAGGCAACATACTTCTAGATTACTCAATTTCGCACCCAATCCCATCTCTTTCAATTCTTGCATACAATTATCCATATATAGATTGAATAACCACGGCGACATTACGCAGCCTTGTTTAACACCTTTTGTGATGTCAAACCACCCCGTAAAATCGCCGTTCACCCTAACACATGCAACGCTTCCCTCATACAGAGACGCAATTGCCTGTATGAGATACTTATTCACTCCATACTTGGACAATACCTTCCATAGCTTTTTCCTGTCAACTCGGTCGTATGCTTTTTGTAGATCTACAAAGGCACAGAAGAGTTTCTGTTTTTTTGCAAGAAACTTTTCAGTGAGCATACGCAATGAGAAAATCTGGTCCATGCATCCCCTTCCACTCATAAAAGCACCTTGCACATCCCATATTTTATCTTTTGTTTCCATTCTTACCCTTTCAATCAATATTCTACCATACAACTTGCCCACTGTACTAAGAAGGCTAATAGCCCTATGATTCCCACAGCTTATGTATTAATTGTACGAAATAGAATTTTTACAGGATGGACGGATGGTCAAATAGCACGTAGGTGCAATTAATTATTGTTATAGTACCTACTTATGTCAAATAAATAATAAATGATTTCGTTGAAATCGGTTTAATAATAAATTTGTTTCCACAACCATAACCGTGCAGGACTGTGCCTGAACGAAACATATGCAAATGAGTTTATTAATTAAACAGGTTATGTTAATATGAGGCAGATGTTAACATAATTAAGTCTGTAACTCGAATCAATTTAAATTATTTATTTATAAAGCAATATAATATAATGGGAGAATATCATCATGTATTACTTATGTAAAATGTGACATCGACAGTTTATCTATCTATAATATAAAAATGAATCACTAAATTTGTTGGTAAGCGCAAATCTCGAGAGCTGCTGAACCGATTTCGCTAATTCTTTTTTTAGCATATTCCTTGAAGTTCGAGGATGGTTCTTACGGAGAGAAAAATTAAGAAAATTGCGCAGAAAATTAGATAATAACAGAAAACATCGCACGTTTGACAGTTCGCGTTTTAGAGAATGACATTTTGCAAAACAATGAATGATTGTTCACGATTGTTGATGAGGGGGGTTCGCGGGACGAGGGGAGGGGGAGGGGAATGGAGTGGGGAGAGGGAAGGTGGAGGTGACGGAGTGGGAACACGGGAAGAGGACGCAGGAGAAGAAGGGGAGGCGGAAGGGGAACGGGAAAGGACACTCAGGGAGAAACAATTTCTTTATTAAATGGCATAGCAACGCATGCCGGGACCAGCTAGTATTATTATAAAAAAAGTTAAAAAATATTATTATTTTGGACCTTTATGACGTAATATTTTTTATTGGCAGAACCGGTCTCACAGTACGAGCATTATTTTAATGGTAAATATTAAATTAATCTCAGTACATGGGTGGAAACCTAGTTTCTTCAATTTTTTTCATAATAAAAACTCTGTTTTTATAACTATTGAAAGTTTTGCTAACAATGTAAAACGAGTAACCGAGAGGTCTGGGTTCGAGTCCCAGTTGCGACCATTATCTTATTCTATTTTTCTGTGTCTTATTCTCTTTCATATTTTCGTTTAGATTATAATTGTTATCTTCTTCTTCAATGATATATTACATTGATGGGAATAATCTTCAGAAGTTATAATATGAGAGTTAATCTTATAAAAAATTGAATATTCATTTATACTTTTATAAAAAGTCAATAGTTCCATATGAATAAATTCGGATATATTTATTCGAGACGCTATCCAGGTCAAAAACCAATTCTTAGAATGATTGTTTCCAATAAAAAGGGTAGTTGCCCATAACATGGAAAAAAGAATAAGTAAAGATAATATTGTTAATTCTAAAATTTTAAATATGACGGTTTGACAGAAGGTGGCAATGGTGAAATTGGTTAACGCGCACGTACCGGTTAGACGAGAGGTCTGGGTCTGAGACCATTATCTTTTTTTAATTTTCAGTGTCTTGTTCTCTTTCATATTTTCGTTTAGATTATTTTTATCTTCTTCATCAATTACCTAGTTTCATAAACAGCAAGTAAAAAAGATGAATAGCTTTTTTCAAAATTCTAAACGGTTGTTTTCGGGTGAAAAAGTTGAATTGTTTGTATGGAAAAATTATATTTTGCTATGGAAAAATATTTGAAATTTCGAAAAAGTTATCTATCTTTTGTATTTCTACCGTTATATAGAATCACCTCTCGAAGTTTGTGCACTTTACCCCTGTGTTATTTGTATAACATTAAAAGTTGTTATATTTATACAGGGTGTTAAGGGACGTATTTGACTTACATACTTTAACCAGTGATTCCTGATATTGTTTGGAGTAAAAAATGTAAATGAAATTTTGGTCTCCGATGACATTTTTTTTCTACGAAAAGAAAAAATTACAGGTGTTGGGCAGTAAGGGGCGGGGTAAGAGGTTGGGAGGTTACACGGCTGAGTGACCAGTGACGACAGACGGAAGAAAAACAAATTGTTTGATTTTGAAGAAAATAATTTAATAGAGGCGCTGCCTGCGTTTTATTTACGTTCGTGTGATAATAATAATGTGCCTAACTTATATCCGGTACATGTGAAATGGCGGCAGATCACGATGTGGCTAGGCGCATTATGATCCGCCTGGTTTTACGATCGGCCGCCGACATCTACTCCACCTCAGTTCCTGTATCTTTAAGGTGACTTTACTTGTGATCTTAGTATTTTTACAGTTATTATTTTTCCATTGTTTTGAGTGATGGCTTTGGTTTTTTTCTTATATTTTTCTACAAACTTTTGTAATGTAATATTTATCATATTCTCTTATTTATCTCATGTTATGTTCATCATTCATTACACTAACCCATCACTCCATTTTCAGACTAACTCCTGTTCCATAGGAACATTCGAGGGTTTGGCTTCGTGAATTATATGTGTAACTTCGTTTATTAAAAAAAATAGAGTCCTTGTGAGAGCCCCGAAGGAGTGACCATCTGGTACTTATACCAGAGCGGGAAAGCAGTTGGATTACCTCAAGTCTCCTAGGTATACTCAAGCAATAAGGTAATAGGTTTAATCCCCAGTAAAGACAGAATTACATTCCCAGCATTATCATTATTATCAATCAAGGGATATTAGGCATGATCAAGTCAAACGTTATTGCTGAGCGTTTAATAACGGAGTTAGTTAGAATTATACATGAAACAATGATATTAATTATAAGTGTCTGGTGAACGATTATTATACGGAAGGATGTACGAAAACAAAGCCAGTAGTCCAGTTTTTCAATTCTTTCTCTAGCAGAAGATTTATTTATCACATTTTTTTATCTAGAACTAGCGAGTGCCCGGCGTGCGTTGCAATGTTATTCAAAGAAAGAAAGTGTTCCCCTCCCGTCTTCCCTTCCTGCCGCTAAACTATATGAAATGCACACGTTTTTTTTTAAACAGCTCGCGCACCATCTATAGTAAATTTTGTATACAAATTTCATAATGACAGAGCTCACCATTATATATAAAAACCTTCGCAGGCGTGCGGACAACAAGTCACCAAAGTTTCATCTAAATCGGAAGAATAGTATAGGAACGCATAAGGTACAAACAAAGAAACATTCATATTTAGGTATATTTAAATGTTGAAATTAGATTTTTTTTATATTAGCTCCACACAGACTACGTCATCTTTGTGGATGCTGCGTGGAGGGTGTTTTTAAGAAAAAGGAAGTTCTGGAAAGAAAAAATATATGAGGGTAGGTAGGAATCTGGAGGTAAATGTGTCTAGAAGTGACGGACGTGTGAATCCATCCCTCCCACTGCGGTGCAAGAGTGGAGAGGTCAATGTTAGGTCTCCCTCAACCAATCTCTCCCGATCCGGCCCGCCACGCAGTAGGGGTCATACGCATTGGCTGCCAAGATCTAGAAAAACCTCACCCCCTGAACCCGGAAACCCCTGCTACGTCACCAAACGAAGCGAACCACTTGAGGTGACTGGCAAGGGTGTTGGTTATCCAATAAATAGTTCCCGGGGTGGCGGTACCCATACTTGCCTCCCAAATTGTGTAGTTTCAACCTACCCCTTAACGATGGTCGCGATAATATTAAAATGGATTTATCGCCATCGATAGAAGCACTTTCCCTGCTGGCATCTGTCAGCATCACTTAGAAACTCTATCAATACATCACAATAACTAAATAAATGTAAAAATAATGAAAAATTATTCATTCTTTACTTATCTACGGAATTATAGGTTGGGGAGGATCTTACGAAAAAAATCTAAACTCAGTAAAAGTTTCGCAAAGAATCATCATTAAATTAATATATTTTTTTTAAATCTATCTTCTCAACAGAATCACTTTTTAAATTGTTTCCAGTGCGATGACATATTCAAGCAAGCCTTCCATTATAAAATGTGTAAAGAAAAAAATAACAAAAAATATCAATAAACTAATGAGAAATGGAAACCAATTTATTACACCTAATTTTAAAACAACTCAAATACAAAATCATTACGTTTTCCAAACCATAAAAAACTATAATAACACCCCTTCTGAATTACGCTGTATCATCGACCAATCAGAACAAATAAATAAAATTAAACAATTTTAAAAAAACTTGTAGTAGAAAGTAGATATTTTTATACAAAACATATTTTAACTTACAACCTAAGTAAGAATCGAGGCTCGAATAGTTTCGAAACAAACTATCTACGAAAAACCGAGATCAGGATGTGAGAGCTCCAGCGTAGGAGAAAGACGGCGCACCCGGGAGCCAGGAGTACGGAGTAGTTAACCCGAGATCGCGTCACGCCACCAGATGGCGTCTGCTGCCGCGATAATGATATAATTAGACGACTGCTCCCGGGTTAATGTCGTTTGAGGCTTCCCCGCGTCTTGACTAAAGCCTCCTCTTCTTGTCTATTAACGATGTTTGTTTGCGGTTTTATTCTGCGATTAGCGGAAATGGTAAGTATATGGCATGCAGAGCTCTTGAGTCACATTTGCTAAAGGGAGACTTTTAACACATAGAATCCTAGGACCTTAGATATTTTGCAATACATTTCTCAAACTTTCTGCGATCTGCCAAAATATGATCACGCGGGAAATATTTTCGATTAATATTCGATTCCACATAAATTCTCTGATTTTAAACGCATTTCACAATAAATATTGACTACTTGCTGGTTTCCGGCATGCGTTGTAGTGCCATATTCAAAGAAATAATTTGTTTCTAAGAAATATATGCCACGCCGGGATTCGATCCCTCGACCTTCGGTGTGCTAGTCAAGAGCCTTACCGCTGAACGCCGGCCGTGAATAAGCCTCATCTGCTCCCGTCTGGGGCCAGTGAGACTATGGCATCCCTAATTGGGTTGTGTTGATATTGATGAAGGTAAGTGGAGAGGGGAAGGCTGTGGTGAAGAGGAAGGTAGGGTGGTACCTGGCTATTCAAATGTAGTCACCAAACACGGCTAAAGCCATTTCAATTCGAAATGGTGGTCTTACACCGGGACGATACTGAGAGTAACTTCCGCTCTGGAATTTTCCGCAAATATACTATATATTATTTTTAATGAATTAATTGTGACATAACACAAATTAATCAAATAAAATTGCCTAAACCGGGATTCGATCCCGCGACCTTCAGATTACAAATCGAGAGCCCTACCCCTCGATCACGGATTGAGACAAGTGATAAAGACATATTTTTTTTTTTAAAAAGAAAGAGGAACATTCCCAGGTTACGAATAACCCAACAGTGTTTGAAAATCTCCTACCACCACCACTGAAAGCCGAAAATATACAATAATGTTTTGAACAGAAAATTATTTTAACGGTCATTTTTAAAATTGGAACTGATTTTCGTCGAGATTTCAGACTATCCGTAGTTTTGACAGGTCTGCGCTAGTAAAAAAAAATAAATAAAAATATTACATGCTAGTTAATTTATCTTGACAAATTTTAGGATAAACTTACCGCGTAAGCCTAAATTTCTTAAAATTAAAATCTTATTCAGTAAAGCTACATACTAGAAACTTAATGGAACTTTTATACAACGATTCATAACATTAACTTCAACCAAGTTCTGGCTGTGTGGAGCCTTCGTGGATGTGGTTTCGTTCGTGTAAACGACCGTAAATTCTCACTTAGATTTAAATCTGTTCGTGCTAGTATGTAAAACGTTCAAAAATACACCGCAAATTGTGCCCATTTCGCTACAAAGAACTCCGCGAACTTTCTGTTCGAAACAGGGAGAGCTTTTTCATTTTATTATTTTTAAATTGTACTAATACGCTTGAATATTCATGGCAGTACTCCTGTACAGCACCTGGAAGATCACAGGAAAAATAATAATAAATTTATACAGAAACTATGAGAAAACGTGCACATGTATCGAAAAGTTTATACGAATCCAATTATTAAAAAAATAACTTATTATGAAAGTACGGATATCTGGTAAAATAACCCAAAATTTTCAACGTTTTTCTCCAGTATGTGTGTATTTTTTTAAGTGAAATTTCCTTAGACCCGTTCAGATAGATTTGAAATACGGAAATGACGCATTACGGCAACTGCGAAGCATCAAACTACGCTCAAGGCTCCTATTGGTTGATATATAAAACGGAAACGACGATAGGTCTGCGTTCATTGGCCGCTTTGTTTTTTTACGGGTCGTCGGAATATAATGCGTAAATTCGCGCCTCGCCGAGCGCGTCCCATAGCGCAGCGGTATAGTGCGTCGCAAATCTCAGCGGCCAGAGAAATCCAGCGGACGGAGGTTCGAATCCTACGAAATTCAAAAAAATAAACATTTTTGTTTTTGTAAATCAATATCCAATCTTTAAACCACTTTAAAATAAACAGACAAAAGAAAGCGACATCTAGCGACTTTCTAGTTTTACTTCTATCGCGTGTGAATTACACGCTCTATTTTTTTTATTTCTAATGTTTTTACTGCATACTCAAAAGTGTGACCTCTGTGTTTTCTTCCTCCCACAACATGGGTCCCTTCAAGACCCTTTTTCACTCCTTCGTCTCCTCCAGAAGACACCCCGCACAGCATCTTCAAAATGACATAGGACCTAAGGACAAAGATGACACAAGACCTAATTTTTTTATTTATCAAATACATGATATACAATAATTAAGACATTTACGTGGAGTAGCTACATTAAATCACCATACTAGGCGGCTGCGTGTTTCATGGTGACCAAAGAAGTATAGTTATTTTGTATGACGTCTAGTGTAAACATATGGATTTAGTGTGTAATGATTTTGAAAATTGGAAAAAATTATAACAGAAAGTACAAAATAGAAAGGAGAAAAAGTCATACGTTAGGATTAGAGTATACATATACATAGAGTTAATGTAAAAAAAGCATAAATTTGAATTAAGGAATTGACATAAACCGGGTGTTGTACGAATGTCGTTCATAACGTTTTATAAATTTACTGGTGTTACAGTCATTTCTGTATAAAATGAACAGTAATATTATAAAATTTCAGAAAGTTGACTTTAATGGTTTCACAGAAGTTGTAAATTACTATTTTTATGCAATATTTTAATTAAGAGTCATCGTAAAACCTTCTTCGAAAATCGATAATATGATTTACTTGAAAAATGAACAAACTTTTTAAAACTCATTTTTAATGGTTTCCCAATGTTTTATGGCCATCAAAATCTCGCACCAGGTTTGATAAAGAAGCCGCGTAAAACGTTACAAATCAATATGTTTTTACTCCTTTAACACATTTGATAATATAATACATTAGGACCCAAGTCTGAACCCTGTGAAGCCCCGGGGTTAACGTTCCCGAATGGTAAACACGTCGCGCCAAGGCAAATTACAACAAATACACCAATGGCTTCGATCAGTGGCGGGAGCGTTTCCAAAAAAGTGTAAATTGTAAGCAAACACCACTGGAAAAATAAACATTCGAAGGATTTCATGCACAATATGGGATTATATATTTGGGATGAAGACTTGTCCAAACCTATGAGTTTGCCAATGTTAGAAGGGATATTTTTTATCAAGTTACATTTGGAAAATCACCTTTGTCGATAATATTTCTCAAAACTAAATTCTGACAAATTTGTAAATCATTTAATCCAGACCACGTCCTACATTATAATTGATTATTTATTTTATTTCTATTATCGCTTATGTTTTTTATTTACTTTTTTTTGGTCCTTTTCTTTTCTATTTACTTTTTTTACTTTAGTGTAAATATGTACAACTTTATGGGACGTGTAGGATTGCACTATCCTCCCCACATCCCGGAATAAACATTATTATTATTACTATTATTAATCGTATCTTATCTCTGAGTAATAACAAATAAGTTACATAAAATTTACGTGCAAGACATTAACAACTCAGGCATCGGGCCAATTTTGCCGCGAAAGGTCAAAATATTTCTGCTTTACAATAAAATTCAAATAAATGAAATATTTCTAAACGCATTCGAAAACTAAAACCTGTTTTTGAAAGGTGGTGAAATATGCTTTTAAATTTTATAAATCGAAATAAACAAATAATTTTTGATGTGTAAAATTTTTAAATGCAAACATAAAAAGTTTTAAAAATGGCTGAAATAACTAAAAACACACACACACGTGTATTTTAAAGGTTATCATCAACTTTTTTTGTCGTTTCATGTAAAAATAATTGATAAAAAAAACCAAATTTCATAATTCTTTTCAAATTGCGGTTTCATAAAGATGTAGGTACATTTTAATTATTTGGTGGTTAACTTTTAGATTTACTGTCAAGCGTGCTGTTTTTTCTTCTAGTACCGTTTAGATCATATTTCCAATAATGATAGTAAGGGAGACAACGATTTTTATGAGACCCATATGAGCTGATCGAAAAGCAAACAAATTATCCAGAGCGGTTAATAAACTTTCAGAGATTGGGTTTATTTTGCAGCGCTCTATTTAGATTATTTTAAATTACGATTCGAAGAAGTGCTTGGTAAAGTTGAGACATCTGTTTTACCTGCCAAATGCATTTATAAAGTTAACACCCTGCTTTGGAAAATGAATAATATGTTTCTACAACATCTTCTCCGATTCTTCCATCAGTGCTACGAAATTAAACTATCAACTAGTTTAGAATTCGTTGACAGATGAGATCAATATTCATCAACGGAACTGTCAGGATTGAGCTAGTGATAATGTTTACGTTGGGAAGGGTGTTAAACAATACGCCTTATAAAAAGATACACTGAAAGTAGTTAGGAATAACGGGATCGAATAATTAAAAATAATCAATGCACACTTAAATTTGGATGAAATCATCAGAAAAGCATAAAACGAAGAAATAAAATGTATCAAAGTCGTACTTTTTACGACTTTTTAAAAACATATTTCGGCTTTAATAGTTTTAAGCGCAGAATCTGTACGTGGGAACGAGCAAATGAGTAGTTAAAAACTAATTTAATGTAAAATTTAACCCAATATTCTAATTAACATCTAAATTGTTTCACTTTAATAAGTTTTAGATTGGAATCGGTCATTCAAATATGCGTTTCAAATATCTTTAAACCCTAAGATTAATAGCACAAACAAAATGAAGAGGAACATTAAAAATGCCTTCCACATACAGATTTTAATGGAAACCAATATCAGCACTGACTTGGCACCTTTTGGTTCTAGCTCACTTAGCACGCATGCTGTCTCTTTTAGTCAGACTTTTGAATTACGAAATACTCCCATGGCGTTGCGTTCTTCTTTATTCTTTACTAGTTTTTGCCCCCGGCTCCGCTCGCGTAGTATTAGGGGGTTTCCACTCAGCCTCCTCCACCTTCCCCCTCCCCCCTTTTGCCACCACCAACGCCCTCTCCCCCCTCTCCCTCTCCCCCCCCGACCCACACCACCACATATACCCGTTACATTCATTTTCAAACAGCTCGCGTGCCACCTATTAAAGCTTAACAATCAAACACGCAATTTCGCATTTATAATATTAGTATAGATTAGTACAATTTTAACTATCAAAAGGATCTCCGTAGTAACCTAAACAAATAACTAAATGACAGCGCACGTCAAATAATTACTTATATGTAGTTAGTAAGCAACGCTTTGCTTTTCGTCCGGACAACAAACGTATAATAAATAATTTCATAACGCCAGAGCTTCTTCATAACGCCTTACAGCCTATATTACTCGCAAATAATGTAGCTTTCTATTAGTGAACGAATTTTTAAAGTCCATTCAGTATTTTTTGCGTGAAAGAGTAACAATCATACATCCATACAAACTTTCGCCGCAGAAAAACATTTCTCTAAGCATAATTTGAGTTGAAAATGAAATTAGTTCATTACCTGAGAGCATTGAATTCTGCTTGTCTAAATGGTAGTCAATCGGCTTACCCTCCGGACTATCGACCAACCCGTTCCATTCGCTCTCATTTCCACCTAAACAATCCCAACTTTCCGCAACTAGAACCACAAAGAGAAGTATATGAAAAATAATTGTACTATTCTGAAATGTGTTTGTTTCGTACCACCACGTGTGTTTCATTAGACTGCTTTATTTTTTGAAACAGTGCGAGCATTAAACAAAGCAGATTAGGGTTGCGATTGCCGCCATTCATTCCAGAGAGACAGTAGAAGTAGAAACTCATAATGTACGGTATAAAAAATTCATGGTGCCCCTCGCAAGTTTTCGGAGCTTTGTTCAAAAGCTGGAAGGGACGTGAAATGGGGTGAGCGGTGGAGAAATTTCAGCTGAGGATACGTTACGTTACGTAGTAAAATGAAAATATTTTGGTCCTAAAAGCTATGTCTCCTCATTATTATCATCTTCACCATCATCATCACTCTTGGCTCTACATCCCCTGGTGGGTCTTGGCCTCCTCAAGAGCCTTCCTCCACTCATCTCGACTTTGTGCCAGCTCTCTCCAGATTAGAAGCTCCAAGGTAGATATAAGACTGGTCAGTGGTTGAGTGGGCATAGCGCTCGGGTCCCACCTGGGCGTCGCGGTTCGATTCCTCGGCTGGCTAAGTCCTCCATCACAACACAAGCAACATTTTCGGTTTTCTGTGGTGGTAGTAGGAGATTGTCGAACATTGTTGGGTTATTCGTAACCCGTGAATGTTTGTCTTTCTTTTAAAATTAAAACTAAAAATTAAAAAAAATGTCTTTGAGGACGTTGTCGCTCCATCTTAATCTTGGCCTTCCCAGGCTCCTTCGGTCTTGAGTTCGGCATTGACTTTGGTGCTTGAAGCTCGGTCATTCTCCCCACATGACTCAGCCACCGAAGTCTTCCCAGTTTTATAAATTTTATGACGTTTAGCTCCTTAAACAGAGTATAGAGCTCATTATTGTAACGTCTGTGCCAAAATCTATTTTCTAGAACCTTCTTCATTATTATAGGCACTGTTTAAAGATACGAGCGCGTGGTAAGCTTGGATCTAAATACTGTTCCAGAGGTGTAAGTTTTACAACTCAGTGTAAAGAGTCGAAGGGTGTCAAGAGTCAACTCGTCCAAATCCATGCCTTTTTTCGTTATAGGCATGCACGGACGTCTCTACCTTGGAGTAGTTACTTCAGTGACCTCAATCCGTCGCTACAGAGCCTGGTCTATCCACTCAAAGGGACTAAAAATGAGTTTCATGACTTTACGAATTATAGTCAATATGTATATGTATAAAACAAGAATGGAAGATAGCAGAACACCAAAGAGTTTAAAATACTGCAAGACAAAAGAGTGCAGGAAGATCTAAACGTAGATATCAGGACAGCGTTGACAGAAAAAAACTAACGTAACACAGCATGAGAGGTAAAATATATTATTTGGAAATCTTTAGTTAAACTAGCAGCGATTTAAATTGAGCTAGGTCCTTTTGCTCGCTTGCTAGGAACTTTTGCTAAATTTGATTCAATCAAAAACAATTTTGGAAAAGACAAAAAAACTGCTGTCCAGAAAAGTCACAATCCTTAAACTTGATTACATGATTACACAAATCGGATACATTAAAATTGGTTTACATAAATTCAACGTTTTAGCTATCCTACGGTTAAGTCATCCGGGGCCGTGGGTGGGAAAACTTTTCAGCGTCTGGCAATAAAACAACCTTTTTATATAATCCGATACAATGGAGAACAGGCCCGGTATTACAAGTCAATGATATCCAGATTCGGATTACATAGCGCACTACGGCAGAGAATCGGATAAAGAGGTTATCTCGGAGTCGGATCGTAAATTAACAAATCAGAATGGAATAGTTTTACGATCACTTTGATTTAAAGTACAAAGTAATTTAGAGTGGCTTTATTTTGTAGCATTGCTTTCACAAAGATAATGACGCCGCTGAGGATTTTTTTAACCCGTTTAACCACAGGAGACTAAATTTGTCCCAGCTTACATAAGTCTCAAATAAATCGTTGTATCTCCCTTACTGTCATGGTGAGACATATGATCTAAACTAAACGGTGTTAGAAAGAGAAAACTCCACGCTTTATATTCAAGTCTAGAGTTTAACCAAAGAAATATTTTATTTATTTATTTATTTATTTATTTATTTATTTATTTATTTATTTATTTATTTATTTATTTATCTATAAAAGGTATGTTTACATAACATGTGTTTACATTAAATGTGCACCTCTATGAAACCAAAGTTTCCGATAGCAATTTGAGAAGAATTTATAAAATTTCGATAATTTTTTATTCATTTTTTTTTTATGACACACAAAAACGTGAGCTGATAAAAACGTCTAAAATAAGTGTTTTTACCTAACAAGTGTTTTCCTTTTTTTCTTTATCATTAATTTTAGATAGAAAAGCGTAAGGTGAGCCATTTTCAAAACCTTTTTATGTTTTTTATAAAGTGGAAATATTTCTGAGAAAACACGCCCGATCCCTCAGGGGTTAGGGTTAGATCATCATTCGTAATAAAAACTACAAAGAACTAATAAAAACTGAACTACAGAGGCTGCAGGCTTGATTCCACTTCTTCGTCTGCAGGTGTCAACTCTTATCAGAGATTGGCTATCATCAAACTGCAGATGTCAGTTTGGTCGCCCTTATTGTTAGCTCTGTGACAGAGCCCACCAGTGTATATAGAGTAGAGATGAAACGGATAGTTGTTTGGCCGGATACCGGATATCCGGTGAGCTGCGAGGCCGGATTTCTGGATATCCGGCGGCCGGATATTCGGCCCATTGTCTCGTTGCATGTCGAATTAATTCAAAATATTCTCTTTGATAAGAAGAACAAGAGGTACATTATGGTGCTTCCATGTCAGTATTTAATCATTTCAATAATCTCTGTGTTTTTTTACGATTTTTAGTTCACTATAATGGTGATTGTGATTAGTTAATCATGTTAATTTAAGTTTTCGCTACTCTGCGAGGTTTTTGTAAGTTTTTAGTTTAGATTTTTACTATGTATATATTTATCATTAGAGTAAATATCTCAGAAGAAAAAAATTAGTTTTTTGGAAGGCCTTATGGCTTTTTTGTAACTTTGTCGACTTCAAATAAAAGCCGTCATAATTATAAGCCATTTCATTAATATTTACCTCACAAAGATTAACGAATTGCAATTTTATTATAGGAAATTGTCGTAGTTTTTGAATATCCGGTATCCGGCCGGATAATAAATTTAGGCCGGGTACCGGATAGTTACCGGATATCCGTTTCATCTCTAATATAGACAGAAAAATTGCAATAGGTGGCACGCAAGTTTGTTTGAAAATTTTCATGCATTTATTTTTAATTTTTTAACTTTACGAGTAAAATCTCAAATTGTAATATTTAATTAAATGAAGACAATATAAGCGAAACTCAATCGAAAATCTGGAGACAGAAAAATCTGAAAAAGATATTGGCACCTCTGGGAATCGATTCCACGACCCTTTGCTTAAATGGCAAGTGCTGCACTTTTTGTGCGAAACAAGAGTTTCGCTTATATTATTTTCATTTAATTAAGTATTTCGTGTAGTTTAGTGGAAATTGAATGAAGAGAGGGGGAAGCAGAAAAGGGGAGGGAAAAGGCGTGGAAGGTGGAGGGGAAACGCGGGAGGGGAAGAGAGGGCGGAAGGAGAACGGGAACGAATGGGAAATGACACGCAGTGAGAAATCATATCTTTATTTAAATGGCATTGCAACGCGTGCCGGTAGTATATTTATACTGCACGAGAAAGACATGGCACGACCAAGTGAATCATATACTTGAGTCGGGCCATGTCAAGAGTCAGAATAATAGAAGAGCATGTATGAGACGACGTATGAATGTGAACGAGGCAAGGAGTGTGTGCCAAGACTCTAATTTTTTGAATGAACGAATCTACATTTAATTTTCAACGAATCTAGACCTCCAGTGTCCCTGCATACGTTGTTAGCAAGCAGTATGCAAGTGCTGCGTCATGGTTAGTTAGTTAGTTAAAGTATATAGTATACTTCGCTAGTATATTATAAAATCCTACCATTATGCTCCTTCCGTGCAGCAGTTTCGCCGTCGAAGTCATTATCAAACTTTGTATTTTCTTTATCACAAAAGTTATTTCTAAAACATTTTTTTTATTTCGATGCAGTTTGCCATCTGCACCTAGCAGTTATTTTAATGTCATCAGACCATCTTGTTCGAATGGTCCCACGGTCACAAGTTGGTGGATTTTTTTTTTGCAAGCTGAGTTGAAGATCGTTATTTTTCTGTTATGGGGCTATGAACTTCGTCGTTGGGCGTCAAGCTCCTTGACTCTCGACCCAGAGGTCACGGGTTCATAACCCGGCATAAACAAACAAAAATAATACGATATTGTATATCTGAACTTTTGCACAAATGGAGCGATAGATTAATTAAAATATTGTACATTAAAGAAATATAACAGCATAGACGTCGGGAGGGAATGCTGTTCACGATCTACCGGTATTTCAATAGACATTGTTGTGAGGTGCACAGTCGGGAAACACGCCAAACTCGTGCCAGACATTTGTAGACAGTTGACATTTCCAGGAACTGGTTCCACAATTAGCCCGTTCCTCGTATCCATTGTCAAACAGTGATGGCAGTGATAGCTAGTCACCGCGAAAAAGTAACCGGGATGGGCGATGACGTCATATGTAATATACAGCCGCTTGGTACAACTGAGTATTACCGTCAATCTTTCGAAATCCGGGAGATACTCCAGGTTCACAAATTCGTAGAACTTCTACCTAGGAAGGGCACGTCCTTTTGCGTCTTGCCGACGAAAGTTGCGTCATTTTGTGACGAATTCTTGAATTAGAAACCGAACTACAATAGTAGCTTTGTCTGCAAATCCACGTACACGGATGTTTATATGGTGCGACGGATAAGCCGCGGCGGCAGACATACGTTGGAAGTCGGATTCTTAAATTCAACCACGCAGACGCAAGCCTATTAACACGGTCCCCATATATTAAAAAAAATTACAAACATGTAAGATAATCGATATCAAAACAATAATATCTACTACTTAAAAAAAACAACAACAACAACGTTTTAAATAGTACAAAGACTACCGCCCAATAATAATAAACGTCTATCAAGTTTTTTTTTCGAAATAATAACTCAAAAATATTCGCGACGAGCCGATTTACGAGTTGGTAGAGCAGCTTACGAAAAGTACCAACGTCCTTATTGTCCGTGATCCGAATACAGACTAGGCGTTTTGTTCGTGTCAAGGGGGCGTTATATTGTATCGGCGATACGCGATGCATCCGTCTCCTCGGTACAGGATTGAAATATGCCAACCAATAATTCTTCTTCGCGGAACTCCACACGCGTGTTTTGCTTGCAAATTGAAAGATTTAACAATAATTCAACGCGTCGGACACTCAAGGATGATATAAACTTTGGGTTGGGTGTAATAATGTAAAGAGGGGAAACCGGATAACTTGAGTAAGTAAGTGTCGTTCGGACACGCCAAGTATTTTAGTCGAATGGAGAGTATAATAGTAACAAAACGCGCCCTAACACCATAATTTTAGTAAAGTGGGTTAGTCGGTTCTTTAGTAGATTCAATCCATTTCGTTTTATTTTTCGGGCGAGTGAAAACTTTACGTTGCACATAGACATCCAAATGGATAGACAAGTAGTTACAGATGAGGGGTAAAACCAAACTATGGAGAGCAAAGGGGGGAAAGATGACTGTCATTCGTTGAACAATCAATCTGACAGTATATAGGCATCTCGCATTACAATATCACCATTTAGTTCTTAAAAGCAAAATCTGCTTTGAATGAATAGACCTTTTTACATGGGAGCGCGAATTGCTTGCCACGTTCAAAACTTATTTGCTAAGGTCAAATGCTCGCCCCAAAAAGACTCGTGCCAATACACATATCAATTTTTTCTTGCCGTGTTTAGTTAAAACACTTTTACAAATGTTTCATAATTTACTTACCCCTGTAACCAGCGACGAGCACATTGGAGTACCGCCCACATTCTCTATGTGCATATTGATACGTAGATATATTGTATAGCACAAGCTGCCGTTATTTCGTTAAATGTATGGATGTCAGCTTCTCGCTGTTCACGGCAAGAATGATGACGTCACACATTTTAGATTCAAGCGAGGCTATATCCCCTCCCCATGGAGCGAGCCGGTTCCAAGGAGGAGCTACAGCCGGCGCCATGTGGAGGGGGAAATAATACGTTTTTATCACTTAGGGCAGGTCCAGATATATTCATATGTCCGTGACGTTGCATTAACTTGAGTAAATAAGAGCCGTTCGGACACGCCAAGTATTTTAGTCGAGTGGAGAGTATAATAGTAACAAAACGCGTCCTAACGCCATAATTTTAGTAGAGTGGGTAGGTCGGCTCTTTAGTAGATTCAATCCATTTCGTTTTATTTTTCGGGCGAGTGAGGACCCCCACCATGCGTCTCTGCGCACTGACATGCGCAAACCCGCCGTTTTGCAGAGTTCATTTGTGAACGCGCGAAAATGTCGAGCCATTAGAGCGATTTTGCTATACTAAAATTATTTATTTATGCTGCTATTAATCTCTTTTCGTGTCTATAGTTTATTTATTTTCATGTAAGAAATTTATTTTTCCACCTCTTCTAAAATTTCACCTCTTCTAAGCATTGTAATATGCTTAATTAGCGTATTTACTTTGTTGTGTTGTGCCCGTCGTCTTGCTAAGGGCGGCGGGCACTAATATTCTCTACTTGAAAGTAATGCGAACGGTTTTCGGCGAGTCAAGTAGCAAGTATACTCGCTAATTGACTTACCTACTACTTGACAAATGGAACAAGCCTTTAGGGCTGGTATTTCAGTTGCTTTTTTGGTTCAGCACACATATTAACGTTCATCAATCTGCTATCGGGTAGGTTTCCTGACAACCCAATCTGACTCATTACATTCCGGTGTATACCTACTGAAATACTTGCCCTCAGAATATGTTTTGTCATTAAGTACAAAAAATATTGCCTCCACCAAGTTCATGCTGCTTTTGGAACCTCTTTTAAACTGAATTTTTAAAATAAATATTCGTATATCGTGCCTTGTCTTCCTCGGGCGTTCCCGACTTCTTTTACTATTCACATTTGCGTCATACATTCATTCTCCTTACACTCTTCGTTCGTTCGCTCCACATAGCCAAACCATCTGAGCGTCACTTTCTTAATCTTACTCATTACGCTTGCATCAGCCTTACATTCTTTGCGGATCTTAACATTTCTCACACGATCATACAATATTTTATCATGCGTACGCCTCAGGAATATCATTTCTACAGCATTCAGTCTATTTTCATTCTTCCTCTGCCAATTTCATGCCTCACTGCCATACATCACGGTAGGTACCAACACTTCATTGTGGACTGCTAGTTTCGCTTCTTTGGACAGTTTTTTTGTTAGCGTTCAGTTCTCCGTTAATGGATTTACCACATTTACCCTTCTTTCCATTTCTCTATCAGCCTTCCCATCTCTCGTAAACATACTTCCTAGATTTGGGAAGAAGAATAAATAAATTATACGAAATAAAAATTATAAAATAAAACCATATAACTGCTAAAATCAGGATATAATGAAAAAAAACAATTACGAAAACCATAAAATTTAGTGCGGGGAAAACAGATTCTGAACCCCACATAATAGAGTATCTACTATCGCAACTGGTGTCTCAGCAAATTCGTTTAACCTGTAATAAATCAATTTAGACACCTTCAAAAATTGACATTTAAAATCGTATAAATAAGTAGTCTCAAACCACAGTCTGAATACTAAAGCGTCAATTACATTGAGCGAGTTTACAAGTTACGTAAATCGGCGAGCGAGATTGTCATGATGACACACACAACTGTTCACTCGCTCAGTAGCGTAGGAAACTGAGCTTGCAGGTCGCTGCTAGCGCCAGTAGTGAGAATAACGACGCCTGCATGAAATAATTCTGTCAGATGTTTGACAGTCAAAATCAGCTGTTTATTGGCAGCCATATTGAAAACATAAATAAACCAATCACGAGTAAGCGTGTGGCGAGTAAAGTTGATGACCTTTCAACTTTTTTCGTAGATAGTCTACAATCTGCTAGTTAGCAAGTGATGACACTAAGCAAGTTTACTAACAGATAGTGAATTTCCCAGATAGCAGCTTGTAAACTCGCTCAGTGTCATCGACGCTTTCAATACTTGCAGAACTTGATAATAACATCATTAAATTAAATTTAAATCAAATTTTACAAAAATAATAATAAAGTAACGCATCTTCAATATTTTTTGAGCATCGATTGGGCAGCGAAAATATATTATGGGTATTTCACCAAAGGAGGTGTGAAGTCTGTAACGACGTGAAGTTTCAACTCGGATTGTTGATTGTCTGCAGAGATTTACGCGCGCGGCCCATCGCGCATTCTAATTCTGCTGTGGCCAGGACAATATCATATTCTAGACCGGAGACTGGAAAAAATTACTCCTAATTTATTGCTTCTAGATAAATTACTAAGTGAACGAAGCCTAGAGGTATGCAATGGATTGCTAAGAATTGGTATTTAGAAAATCAATATACAATTTGGGAGCCGGGGATTGGTAGCACTTTGGCGGAGGATGTGTTTGGATTTGGAGAGACTGATCGAGGGAGACCTTTTGGCCACTCCTCCTGGACTCTCTTGACCATCGCCTTGCACCGCAGTGGGAGGATGGATTCATACGTTAATCACTCCAGGACACACTAGATTCCTTCCAACCCCTTTTTGGAGGGTCTTTTTAGAGAAAAAGAGAGAAATTTCTTGAAAGGAAAAAGGTATGAGGGGTGGGTAGGAATCTGGGGGCAATATGTTAAGGAGTGGCGAATTGCGATGCAAAGCGATGTGACGAAAGTCCGGCTGAAGAGATCTGTCTAGGTTAGGTCTATCTCAATCAGTCTCTCCGTACCTCGTCCGCCATCCAGTGGGTGGGTAACTCGGGCATCCCTGCTAAGTCACCAAAAGTAGCGAACCACTTGGGGTGACCTGGGTGTTAGTTATTTAATAAATGGTTGCCGGGGCGGCAGTACTCTTAATTGCCTTTAAAAATATGTGAATACCTCACAAGAGTCCCAGCAGCCGTCTGGAGCCAGTGAGACTATGTCATCCCCAATTGGGGTATTTTGCGAGGCTCAACAGTAGGGAGGGGAAGGAGACTGGGAAGAGGAAGGTGGGGAAGTACCTGGCTATTCAGATCTGGTCACCAAACACGTCTAAAGCCATTTCAAGCAATGTTTCAATTCTGAATAGTGGTCTTACACCAGGGCGACGCTGAGAGTATCTTCCACTCTTGAACATATCGGAATTATGCCACATATTATTTTTAAATTAAGTAACTGTAAAATAACACAAATTATTGGATTGCGAGTCAAGAGCCTTCCCCCTCTATCACGGATGCCGTCAAATTGATCACGATAACTTCACAATTAATTTTTAATGACAAATTCGATTAAATAAATGTTTGTAGGACAAGAAAGGAACACGAGGCTTCCGGAACCCACTAACTAGCAACATTACGTGTTTGGCTCAAGGCTAATAATTGCAGGATCGTTTTACTAAATCTAGAGATTTTAAAAATTTAATTCAGGTAAAGCGATAAAACCTAAAAACTCGTGTAATTTAAAGCACCTGGGCTAGTGACCTTCGCCTTTAGAAAATGTTACGCTTTACACGTTTTTTCAATGGAGTTACGTACAAAAAAACACGACAAAGAATCGGTAAAAAAACAGCAGCCAGGTAAATTACAATAACTGTTCCCGACGCCAGCCACCGTAACCGAATCTCAGACAAAGTGGCGTCGGAGGTTTGCTCTTAATTCTACAATCTCGCAGAAAATAAACGTAAAAATAGACACTGAGAAAATCGGTTAACATTTATGGGCGAAATTAAATTGGCATGGAAACTGGATTACCAGGAAAATAAATAAGAGAGAAGAATTATTATAAAGTATCTTTACTAGGTTTAGCGGCTTGCCGATTGAAGTCCCGTAAAGCCTTCTGGATTGAAGGAGACAGACTCCTCCGATCACCTCTCACAATAGAAGATAGAATGAAACTTGAGTGGCAATCAGCCAATGTGGGAAATGCCCATCTCATATGTCTCATATGGCAGTCTGGGTTCTCATTGCCTCGCAAACTCTGGTCTACCATCAATAGGATAAGATGCTCCCATAGCCGTTGTGCCCACATGATGCATTGATAGGACCTTAAGAGAGTCGGCGATGTGTGAATGCGGTGCAGTGCAGACCTCCGAACATGTGGTCAACGAACGCCCGTACCAATCATTCCCTGGTGGGTTTGAAAAGGTCCTCAGGGCGATCTCTGAAGCCCTAGACTGGCTAGGAGACCTAGATGACCCCCCACTATACGAAAGAAGAAAACTAGGTTCAACAACCCCGATTATAAATATAAAATTCATTAATGAAAAGGTTGATAGAAGATACACACGATGAAATAAAAGTCAAATCATCGAAACATACAGATTAAAAGAAAATAGAAAAAAAATTCTGTTAAAATATTGTATTATTTTGAACTTGCTTCATCACTGATAATAAATAATTCAAAGCAAATTTCAGTTCATTGAACGTAATGAATTTCGCGCAGAAAAAGCGCATTAGGTACACAGCCAACCCAAATTTTGATTGTTTTTTTTAATCAAATTTGGAATTTTGGTGTGCCTTCTTACAAAAGTTTTGGCTTTCGGGACTTGGCGTTATCAGTTGTCAGGACATTAATAGGCGTCTCTAGAAAAACCGCACAAAAAAGGCCAAATAAGCGCTTCGATTCAACCGGAACGTCGTTCCTACTACGACGCCGACACTGTTCGGGAAATATTGTGAAAAATCGACCGTTCTGTAGAATTCATAGAAACGTACCTACCTAATAAAAACGTACCTACCTAAATATCAAACTCAAAAAAAATCTGCTGGGACCATGTTCATCACGATTTGTATATACTATAAAAAATAAGTAACAAATGTACATGAAAAATAAAAGTCTTAAAAAGTGTCCAGAAATTTTTACCTACCTACCGAGAAATTAAAAAAGAAACAAATAATTTAATTTATAAATATTAGAATGAATTAACTAACAGATGGCGTTGATATTTTCAATTTGAATTTTGACACATTCAGAGCCAAATTAGTTAATTTGTTTTATTATAATATTCGTTTTATTATAATATAGTTAATGTAAATAAAGAGTAATCATAACTTATATAACTAGTAGCTGACACGACAATCATTGTTCTGCCATATAAATTACTTCTAGTTCAAATTTTGGTTGTTAAATAAAAAATAACGAATGTATTTTAAGTGTGTGGGGATGGGATCTATGACACAAAGAGGAATGGAGCGCTGTAGACGATGATCGCCGATAAAAGCAAAAAAACACCAACTAAAGTAGGAAAATGAAATAAAGAAAATCAATATGAATTTCGAAGAGCAATTGAGTGTACGATATTTTTTGCCAGTCCGTCTTTAGCCAACACAAATAAGCTCGATGGTTTGCCCACGCGAGAAATTGATGCCAAATGAAATATCAAAATGACGCGACGCTTCTCGTGAATGTTTTGAGCATGTGTGGATGAAAGTTCGATGAGGTGGACGTAGCGCCATCTATCATTCAACAACATAAATAATTTCGTTCTGTTTGAAATACGAATGACGGTTAAATTTGTTCATACAAAAATACTAAAATGGCGATTAAAAAATGGAAGGGTGGGAGTAGGAGAGTTAAAATTTGGGGTTATAGGTATTTTTTATGCCAAATAAAAAAAAAATATTGCAAGACAAAAAAACTTTTTTTCTGGGTAGAGACTATATCAGAGCTAGCGGTATGAAATATACTTTAAAACCTATTCTCATACCTACCAAATGTACTTACATAAAAAATTACATAAACACTGGTCAAGCCATTTCGGAGCAGTGCGTCCACAAACACCGTGATACGAGATTTTTATATATAAGATATCGACTGCGATTTGGTAAAACCCTTCAAGTCACAAAATTAAAACTTTACAGAAGACGATAAAAACAAATATTTACAAATTAGTAAAACTAATCACAAATCTTGAAATTTCTATGAAAATGGTTATTTCAAAATGAAAAATATTGCAATTTTATTTATAATTGTGAAAAATTTGAGGGTTGAGTAATTTCGACTATATAGTTTTTTTCGAAACTAAAAAAATTACGAATAAATTGAGCTTTTAGTATTAAAAATGCCTTAATCAGCAAGAATTATTTTACCATATTACCATATATGTTATGTAGAATAGTCACCATTGAAAAGTAACATAACATTCCCAAAAAATGTGGCTTTAAGGATTTTCCCAAACCACAGTCGATGCTTAAGTATTCACAATATCTTAAAAAAGAAAGTAAAAAAACAAAGTAGAAAGTAAAAAAAAAAAAATATTTTTTCAACGGAATAAGAACGGTGCGTTCCGGTTGCTAAATTGCTAATTTCGAGCACTGGGCCAAACGGCAATGTGAAAAGCGATAATAGATTATCAGCCAATCACACACTCTGCGAACGTATTTATAAAGGTGGATTGTGTAAGAAAGGCAATCATTTAGAGAGAAAGCTCCACAAATCGTGTTTAAACCGTTTGTCTTCGTTCCGGTAAAATACCGGACCACTGGGAACGCCAAACGCAAGGAGATGGCAATCTCTCTGACCACACATCTCGCATTCACTCCTTCATGAGCTATAAATCAGTCACCCCGGCTTGCGAAGACATACGTTATTCCAAATCTACACTTTATATAAGTACTTTGAACAAAGCAATTTGAAAATCACGAGTGCTCCACTTCAACGGATAAATTTACTTGCGAAAGTAAGAACGGAAAGAGCAAACCGTCAAAAATTAAGAATGGGTAATTAAAAAAAGGATTTGAACAATTCATCAAATATTTGAAGTTAATTTTCAAGTTCTGTGTAAATTCTATTCAAGTTATTTTAATATATCATTATAGGCATGTTGCTTCATAAAATTGAAATAATCACAGAACTTGAATAGAACTTTCACCGAACGTGAAAATGAACTTAAAATAATTGATGTTTTGTTAAAAAAAATTTGAAACAACCGTCCTAATTTTTTTTACTATAATACATCTATTTTCAAATTTCTTTTAAAACTATTTTTTTTAAATAGTTTCGACTGAGTTTGAACATTCCTACTCAGGAACTGGAGTCAACACCGCTACCAACTGAGCCAAATGCCGATTTGGGTAGGACCGACATTTATTCATAGAATTTCAGAAACATGCATATATCTACGCGTGTGTGTACGTGAGTGCCACGAAAAGTTGACAAAATGCTTTGTCATCGATAATGAGTCTATCTGCCGAGTTTCAGTTCGAACACGGAATACCTGGGTGGGACCCTTGTCTACTTTAGTTGTCTGAAGGTTTCACTTCTACCGCGTGTGAACAGCACACTTGTATTTTTAATATAAAATGATCTTGCAATGAAACTAAACGCAGGGCACTAGAAGAACAATGCAAGGTCCGCCTGAGGAACACAATACTCGTATGTTACAAGGAAAAATGAGAATCACGTACCTCTAGTGTGGTGTTTAATTAAACGAAAAAAAACGCATTAAAGTCATCACCTATTCCAAAGGTTTTTCTTGTATTGCATTGAAATTCCGAAACAACAGACCATACTTTATCCGTCCTGCTAATGTATGTTGAATGTGTCTCACAGTATTAAAATTCCAACAACACGTGCAAACATATAAATTAACTTCATTAAAAGTACCAAAGGGTTTTACGTGATGTTTCTTTTATATTCGCAAGGATGTTGTACTACTAGAGAAGAATTAATTTTGTTAATGTAATTGAACACGTAGGACGTAGGTAATGTGTACATATTATATACTTGGGATGAAATCATGCAACTTCAGCCAAAAAACCGTCAGAGAAGTAACTACTGTAATTTACACATTTTTAAACCAAAAATAACAAAGTATTTTTGGATGATGAATAAACCATTGGTTTAGAAACGCGTTGATAATTTTTACCAAGTAGGTAGTACAGTGTACAGTGAACGCAAATCGCTGTTATTTCCGCCTACAAAACCAATTAAAATCCAGACTGCTGTCCAGATACACGAAGATATTAGTGAACAAAACACTTATTAATCAGACCAGTACTTAACGTACGCAGCTGAGACTTGGGTACTAACTAAGTGGAATGAGCGAGCACTGGACGTTTTTGAAAGGAAAATTTTGAGGCGCATTTCGGACCGGTTCTAGAAAATGGATTTTGGAGCACACGTCATAACAATGAGCTCTATACTTATAAATAGAGACACTGATTCATAGCATTAACGATATATTCGCGAATTAAAGCGATAAATGGTGTTTTTAGCGATAAAAATGTTAAAACGCGAAATACCGGCGATTTTTACAACAAAACTCAACAAAATGCGAACTTTTTTAGTAATGCGAGCAAAGGTACAAATTTCGGGTTCTGTGAAACTGGCATCTCATATGCTGAACCGTCAAGACAATAACACTGATCAATTTCTTGAGCACGCAGGTAAAATGTTCAATCCTGCAATTGTAGGTCAGAATGTCCAGCGATCAGACGCTATTCTTTTAGCAAGTAAAAGTAGGCTTGCTCCAACGTTTAAATCTGTTGATGACAGTAAATTCCTGGAAGGTAACAGGTATTTTCAAAGACAGCTTGTAGAGCAAGTGAGGGATGGAGTCACTGTACACTGTAGCTACTCTTAGCTGTAAAAATTGTTCACAGAGAATTTGCTGAGATGACTGTGTGGGCCCCTGTGAATAGTGTTGACGCAGAAAGATTTTTTAGTTGCTATAATCTTGTATTGACAGATCGTAGAACGAACATGACACACTCTACTGTAGAAACATGTGCCATGTTGAGTTTCAACCATTAATAAAATAAACATGTTTAAAGTGATTTTGCCAATTTAATTGTTTTTCCCCTCTTGCCGACTCCCATTCCTTGACGTTATCCTATTTAGCTATAAACGCTATGAAAACGCAAAATTAAAGCTATAAAAGCTATTTTTTCAATAATTAATGCTACATTTCTTAAAAATTAAAGCTATGAATCAGTGTCTCTACTTATAAATATACAACGTCTCAAAATTTATAAAACTGGGAAGACTTCGGTGGCTCGGTCGTGTGGAGAGAATGACCGAGCATCAAGCACGAAAGTCCCTGCTGAGACCAATAGGGCGAAGGAGCCTGGGAGGACCAAGATTAAGATGGAGCGACAACGTCCTCAAAGACATACCTATCTGGAGCTTCTAAACTGGAGAGAGCTGGCACAAAACCGAGATGAGTGGAGGAAGACTCTTGAGGAGGCCAAGACCCACCAGGGGTTGTAGTTGTAGAGCCAATAGTGATGATGATGATGAGAGGTATATATAGTGTATTTTTATGTGATTTTTTTTACATTAGCTCCACACAGGAGGACCTGAAGAAAATGATTCCCCTCAGGCCCTATGTCATCTTTGGGAATGTGTGGGGGTGCTTTTTAGAAAAGCAAGGAGTGGAAGTTCTAGGAAGGCAAAAGGTATGAGGGGTAGGTAGGAATCTGGGGGTCTTTGCGTCCAGGGGAAACAGATTATTAATCCAACCCTCCCACTGCGGTGCAGGGCGTAAAAGTGGCCGTGTGTACTAAGTTAGTTATTTAATTTAACTGATTATCTCTTTTTTTACATTAACTACATACAGAAGGCGCGAAGAAAATAATTTTCCTCAGAGCGTATGTCATCTTCTCTGTCATCATTAATATCTACCCCTTGCACCAAAAAATGTACAAAACACCAGTTTAAATTTAAGTTAAGTCTGTGTACCAGTTTGAAGATGACCGAAACAGGTTGAACAAAATACTAAAATATTAAGAATAAATTAAATTCAAACTAAACTCAGACATTTGAATATTAACGATTCGATATTTTTAAATGAAAATTCGTTAAAATTCAAAACGAATTAATTAAAAAAAAATACACTTATTTTCTCGTATAGTGACAGATTGGGTTGGGATAGAGTTCCTAAAATGAGTTATGTAACACTGTAACTCATCGGGATTGCCCTAGCAAGAAATAGAAACAATTAAATCATCATACAAGTTACTGGACTGTTTGTTTCGGTAAGCAGAAAAATTCGTTTCGTCGGGGGCTCCGAAGAACAATCTCTTCATACTATAAATTAAAGTCTGTCTGTTCGCGATAAACTCAAAAACTACTGAACGGATTTTCATGCGGTTTTAGGTATACAATTTGTCAAGACTTTGTGTAAATTGGTTCAAATATAAAGGATAATGTCTGTATGTGGTGGAGGGGGTTGGCAAGCGGGCGGTGTAGATTTGATTTGTATGCATATTAACAGATGGCGGTGGTTATTAAGGTTCGGTAACCATCCAGTAGATGGCGTTGTGTTTTTTTAGCCACAGCAACACGTGGCCGGGTCAGTTAATTAAAAATAATTCGTTTGAATCGAGTCCGATTTCAGCCGAATTTATATACGAATCGTTGAATTATTCGTTCCTTGCGAGGGGCTGGCTACTTGTACAATTTTGTTAAAACGTCAAAAAGCGAGCCCAATCCTTGTACGGCTTCATAATAAAAACACTCAAACAAAACATGCAGAAACAATGAATAAGAACTCAATAGGTGGGCACCATCAGAAAATCAAATCAACCCAAATCGAAAATCTGCTTGATTAGTGTGTAAATAAGGGTTTTACTACTCCGTTTATTAATTAACCTCTCAGTTGTGTCTCCCTTACTATCATGGTTAGAAATATAATCTAAATGGTGTATAAAAACCACCATGCTCTATATTCAAATCCAAAAGTTAATAACGAAAAATTAAAATGTACACTTTTATGAAACCAAAGTTTCCAACCGCAATCTGGAAAAAATTATGAATCGTTGAGAATTTTTTATTAATAATTTTTACATGAAATGACAAAAAAGTGAGTTGACGACAACGTTTAAAATACATTTGCCTAAATTATGTGTTTGTTTTTTTTTCTTTATCAACAACTAGCAGACCCGGGAACTTGTTGCTGTGGCTAACGAAACCTTTATGACCAACGCTATCCTGTTAAATCAAATCCACACCAAGTGATTGTCAGCCCGCTGCCCGCTGCCGCTTGGCCTGATTTATTATGTATATCAACCAATTTACACAAAACCTTGACAAATTATATACATAAAAACTTTCCTCATCAATCACTCTATTTATTGGTGAAAACCGCAAGAAAATCCGTGGCGTAGTTTAAAAGATCTAAGCGCACATACAGCGTGAGCGAAGTCATTTTATACTTAGTATAAAATATAATATAATATAATATAATAATAAATAATAATAAGATAAAGATTTTAGTTAGAAAAAACGTAAGGTGAGCTATTTGTAAAACTTTTTTTATGTTTGCATTCAAAATTTTTACATTTCAAAAATTATATTTTTATTAAAAAAAATTTAGTTTTCGGATGCGTTCAGAAATATTCCATTTATTTGGATTTTAATACAAAGCGGAAATATTTTGATCTTCCGACAAAATAGGGCCAAGGCCTGGGGGGTTAAAAACCATGAGAGAGAATACAACGGAGCTCTCAGCGACAGGATCGTGCGTATTAATAAAATAAAATTTTAGACAATAGATCTATGGATCAGAAATGATAGCACGATTTCTTGGCCATGGATGGTCCATTCTATTCTACGCTATATCTACCAAGTCTGAGAAGTATCGAAGTAAACCAAGGTAGTTGGAATTAAGGTTGTATTTACAGAGGCGAACATAAAGTGGTTTGACGATGACGTCATGCCGCCCACACCCGCACCCGCACGGGTCTAGGGACATAAAGGAATCAATTCATCCAATTTGGTTTATTTCCTTCGCGGAGATAACGCAATTGTGGAATTATTTAAGGGCGAGACCCAAACCCGATCCACTTTGTATCTACTACGGAATGGAGGTTCTTCAATCGGAATACTACGCAGTCTAGTCTAGGAATATTTTAATTCTTTATAAGAAAACTCTCTTTTTATAACTTTTGAAAGTTATTCCCATCAATGTAATATATCGTTGAGAAGAAGATAATAATAACAATCTAAACAAAATTTTGATAGAGAACTAGACACAGAAAAAGACAATGATTGCAACTGGGACACGAACCCCGACCTCTCGTCTAACCGGGAAGTGCGCGTTAACAATTTCGCTATTGCCACCTTCTGTCAAACCGTCATATTTTTCAATTTGGGAGGCGGGAATGGGCACCGCTGCGCCCCGCCCCGGGAACCTTTATTGAATAACCAACGCCTCTGCCATAGGTCACCCCGAGTGGTTCGCTACTTTTGGTGACTTATCAGGGTTGCCCGGGTTACCCACCTACTGGATACCCACCTACTTACCTATAGACCTAACCTAGACAGAACTCTTCAGCCGGACTCTCGACACATCCCCTTGCACCCCATTTTGGTGATTTAGCAGGGGTGCCCGGGTTAACGGGGTGAGGTTTGTCTAGGTCTTGGAGGAGGATGACCAGGACGCACTGAACCCCAGATTCCTACCCACCCCTTAAACCCTTTTCCTTCCCAGAACTCTCATCTCCTTCATTTCCTTAAAATAAACCCTCCACACAGCATCTCCAAAGATGACATAGGCCCTGAGGGAAATTATTTTCCTCCGGGCCTCCTGTGTGGAGCTCATGTAAAAAAACTCATATTTCAAATTTTAGAATTAACAATATTATCTTCAACTAATTCTTTTTTCCATATTATAGGTAACTACCCTTTTTATTGAAAACAATCATTCTAAGAATTGGTTTGTGGGAAATTTAGATCATGTTTTTTGGTTGTCCCTCTTTAAATAAATATCCTCTCTTCTATCAAGCGTTTTCTAAATTTGCCTCCCCTCCATTCAACATCTCATCTCTTCCAAGTCTATGTCTGAACTGAACTAAACTAAATTAATATAACAATACAGCGCTATTCTATGTCATTAGTTTGTTTATCTAGAATAAACATTAATTTATTTTTTTTAAACTTCATGAGTAAAATCTCAAAATATAATATTTAATTAAATGAAGACAATATTAGCGAAACTCAATCGAAAATTTGGAGAGAGAAAAATCCGAAAAAGATATTTAATATGTGCGTTAAGAAAATGAATAAAATGTTGGTAGTTCTTAGTCGAAGTATGATACAGTTAAAAGTGACCGAATTTGATATGGGTTATGTAGCTTAATCGGTATCGGTAGAGCACTTGCCATGTCGAAGTATGATACAGTTAAAAGTGACCGAATTTGATATGGGTTATGTAGCTTAATCGGTAGAGCACTTGCCATGTAAGCAAAGTGTCCTGGGTTCGAGTCCCAGTGGAGCCAATATCTTTTTCTGATTTTTCTGTCTCCAGATTTTCGATTGAGTTTCGCTAATATTGTCTTCATTTAATTAAACATTAATAATTTTTTTTTTATTTACTCAGCTTTTTTTCGTTTTTAATGTTGTTTGGTTAGGTTGTTACGTCAGGTTAGTTTGTAGGCCATTGATTCATGACTTTTCAAAGGGGTGTTAAAATGCCACTTTGTTAAGTTGTCATGGAACCGTTTGTACGAATGTAATCTTTAAATATTGAATAAGGACTGCTTTAAAAAGAGACCTAGCGAAGAATAGCGGAAAGATAAAAGAAACTTCGAAGAAAGCTTAGAAAACACCTCGGACCTTCAAGAATGTGATATTTTAACGATTATATCAAGAGCAATATCAACTGATTGAAGAGCTTTCAATGACAATAATTCAATCTTTCAATCTGGGACGGCTCCTCTAGGCAGGATGCATAGTAAGGATGGGAGATAATAAGTATTGAGAGGTCTAAAACAGTCTTGCGTTAAAATGCATTTGTCCATAGATGGCTTCAGACGATTGGGCGCAGTTGGTACTCGTGTGCGGTATTCACATTATTTTATTGAAATCCAAAAAGTCAGATTGTTGTTTTCGTTTTGTGGACAATCTGCAAACTTAATTTATAGCGTGTTTTTACAGCTCGCTAATATCGTAACCAGCCAGCGGACGAAAATCCACATTTCGTCGAAAGTTGTTCTTACGATCGTGCAGTTACAATGAGAAAGATTAATTATTCTCCGTACCAACTTTTTAGAAATTATAACTCAATATCGATTTTATTTCATTCCAAATTTGCTTTAATTTATACATACATCCAAAAATGCTATTAAAATAATGTACTTTTTGTAATAATTTTTTGATTATAAGTATTTATCTTTTTTCAATAATGTCTAAATTAAATAAAAATGTTAAAAAAAAATCTGAAATATATTAGTTTGTAAGTGAGCAAATAAATACACAAACGGACCAATTTTTTGTGGAAAAGAGCCAATATGTATAAAATCTGATTTAAAAATGACTTATTTCTGGTTTTCTCTGGTAATACCGTCTTAATTGTTGAATTGAAAACTAAACGTAGGTACGTATTTTAAGAAATATTGTTTTGTTTTTCATTATTAGTTGACTTCTATGCGGTACTCTCATAAAAAATATTATTGATTCACCCGTTCTCAAGCAAGATTTATATTTTTAATAATTAATAGGATCTACTTGTAGATTATATCAAAAAACAAAGGCAATTAGCGCTGTTAAAAGTAGTTGTTTGTTGAAAGAGAACTTTGGGTCAAAAAATAAATACAATTTTGTACCATTCTATGAGCTTGTATATTGAGATTGTGAATTGAGATTGGAAGCAGTTTAACGCACAAATTCACAAACCTACCCACATTTAATTTAGTTTTTCAGACAGTGCTACCCCAAGGGTGACGTGGGTCAAAAGTTGGGTCAGTAGAAATACGCTCGGGAAAATATAACGTGAATAAAACGTTATTGGATCAGTACACAGTCGAGGTTTTGGGCTGTTTTTTGTCCAGTGATAAAACAGAAAGGTTGTCGTTTTCAATTATTGTCGAGGCATTAATTAGATTTGTGGGAAAGGAGGGAGATCTACGAACTTTCCGCCTATAAATAACCTAGAATAATATTGGAGGAAGTTGTATTAGCTTTTCCTTGGAAGGAAGGTTAGAACTAAAATGATCGATTAGCTATTTATCTGGAAAATTACGAACAGCCACTGTTTTCGGTGGACTTTATTGGTAATAGAATGTACGATATGTAAAGCCTTTGAATAAGTATGGTATCAGATATAAGCTGCTGAATTTGGGAGGCAGTTAAGGGTACCGCCCCCCGGGAACCAATAACCGTTTATTGGTTCGCTACGTTTGGTGACTTAGGAGGGGTGCCCTGGTTAATAGTGGTGAGGTTTGTCCGGGTCTTGGAGGCGAATGCGTCATTGGAATTGCAGACCGGATTGGGAAAGACTAGTTGAGTGAGACCTATTGACCGCGGAACATCGGCTTGCACCGCAGTGGGAAAGATGGATTCATACGTCCGTTACTCCTGGACAAACAAACCTCCAAATTCTACCCACCCAGTACTTCATCTCTTTCCTTTCCCTAAAAATACCATCTATACAGCATCCGCGAAGATGACATAGACCCTCAGGTGAATTTTATTTTTCTCCGAGCCTCCTGTGTGGCTAACTACTTGCTACTTGTAAAAAAAACTACAAAACATACTACACGTAGGTACACAAAAAATACTATGAATATCTAAAAATAAGTAGACGAAATAGGAAACGAATAATCAACTAACCTTATATTAATTTTTAATTTCTGTTAACTTCTATTAAACTGTGCATTCTGTGAACATTTTTAAGTGGACTATTAACATCTACGCTTTTTACAATGCTAATCTAATGACTTTTTATGTTAATACTCTGTAAATGTTCCAAAACAATAAATAAATTATTATCTCACCTTAATCAGCTAGCATCGAAACATAGAGGACTCTAGTGTAGAAATACCAAAGTGGTTATAAATGTCGGTACTATACACTATATAGTGTCGCCCCTCGGTGGTGGGTACCAAGACAAGGGAAGCCGAGAGGTTTCCAGAAGCAGAGACATTTTGAGAGCCTTATAGAGAGGACCTTGGCCTTCAGGCAATCCTACACATTCGCTCCCTAACCATACAGAACAAAAACCTTATGGTTTTATCGGAACCATGGTTTCCTACCCTTTCCACGAAGAGGCGAAGATATTAAGAAATCAGTATTTTTACCTTTGATTTTTCAGCTACCACAACTTGACAGATTGATTTATTACCTGAAAAAAAGAAGAAAAAACAATTAGAACAATAATAAATTAATCAAAAAAATGTTAAGTACTTAGATACAAGGTTATCTGTTTGTAAACATGTGTGTTAACGTGTTGAAAACTACGGTGGAAGCAAGAAAATCCGTATAACATAAATCATTTATTTATTTACCCCTATTTAGGCTTTTAGATACATATATATATAACAATATTAACGAAATTATACTAGTAAATAGTGCAAGAAACTACTGTTTAAAACACTTGCACAAAAATAAATATAAATTAAAAATTATTATTTAATTTGATCTTCACAGTATGTAGGTACAAAATGTAATGAGGTTTATTTGAGAATATAATTTGTTGAAATACGGTTTTCTTTGCATTGTACCGTATGAGCAATGTTAATATAATATGGATTTAAATTTTGGTTTGTGAACACCTTTTCATAAAAAAAATTTTTCTGTAAAACATTTATTTGTCTTTTATTCTGGTTCACAGGTCGAAAAACTAGCGCAGTCGTTAACCGATTCATTGAATTAGTGAATCGAGCTTTTCCAGATTTATTTAAACAACCCCAATAAAACTTACGACTAAGTTTAAAATAAATACCATTAGGCTCAATCTCAATTCTTTGCTCAGAAGCCAGTGATGGTTTGCGGGGTTGAAAAGTGGTGGGGGACACAAACTTTTTTTAAAGGTAAGTTTTAGGTCTGTCTATACCTACAAAATTCAATGGAAACAATGTGGGTCAAACTATAATAATAATGTGCAAACATAAGATAGACTGTCAACTGCAAATTCGCCTTACTAAATAAATCCAAATAGCCGTACGACGTAGGTACCTACTGCCGCATACTGCGTGCTGGAGCTAATCGTAAATGATCGGTTCTTCTTCAGAAGTGTTCGTTTTTTGAGGCGCGCCTCAACTTAACAATGCGCAATCGCGCAACGACTACCGTTCGTTACGATTCTGTGGCTTCTCCACTCCCCTCCACCAACATGGCTCTCGGAGGCGGGCCCTATCTGTGCCTCATTAGAATATTATTGTACTACATCGTGTAGTAGTTGGCGTGGCTGCACTGCAGTGATGTGATGAGTTACATAATATAAAGACAACGTCCAAATGAAATACGAAAATATAAAATACAATATATAACATTTTCAATGAACTCAAGGGACCAACCAATAAAATCACTAGAACTAAAATGCCATGGAAATAATACACAATGTTACTGCCCTGTTATCGAAAAAACACAAAACATTAAATATCTCGGAGTAATATTGACGAAAATCTTAGATGGGACCTACACATCAAAGGTACTACGGAAAAACTCACTAGCCTTATATATTTTTTAAAAAATTTAAGAAATGTGTTAAATAAAAAGGATATGAAAAAGGTCTACTACGCGTTATGTCATTCTCGAATTGAATATGGAATCATATGATGGGGATCTGCTACACATACGTACCTACACAACCTGAATACGATTCAAAAAGGAATCATAAAGACCATATTGAAAGTACCAATTAGAACGCCTTCAATTGAAATTTTCAATAACTTTGACGTACCAAATGTACAGCAAATATATGCCAAAAATATATTATTGAAGCTCTTCAAAAATAATGAATCCTCTACTAGACCGTGTATGCATAACACTAGATCGAATAAAAATGATATAAAAAATATTCCAAGTTATAAAACCACATTTGGACAAAGAAACTATACATACTTTGCAACAAAACTTCATAACATACTTCCCCAAGACATAAAACTAATAAAAAATCCAATTGAATACAAATCAAGAATAAAAATATGGCTTAAAGAGGTCAATGAGAAAACCCTAGCGAAGACGCTAAAAACGACATAGAAGACAAATGAACTATATTTAAATAACTTTAGTCCGCCTCGGCACAGGACCCCCTAGTGAGGAGGACTAAGAAATACAATATTTTATTCTTAATTTCACCATTATATTTTGTATGTAAATTTTTTTATATAGTAGCTATAATAAAAAAAATAAAAATAAATAAATAAAAAACACATAAATTTGTTTAAGACCACTTTTATTTAGGCACCCTTCCTTCGTCAGGAGAATATTATAACTTATAATATTAGTTATTAGTTATCAATTATCTCAACCAAACGTATGTTGACAAACTTTCGTCAAACAAATGGTTGAGTATTGGAGAGTTGAGCGCAGAAATAGAAGGATTTATGCTTGCCATTCAAGATAGAGTCATTAATACTAAAAATTATAGAAAGCATATAATCAAAGATATAAATCAAATTGATGATTTATGTAGAAAATGTTTGGCGTTTCCCGAAACTATAGAACATATTATATCGGGATGTTCTATATTAGCGCCTTCCGAGTATACATTTAGGCACAATCAGGTTTTAAAAATAATTCACCAAAGTTTGGTAATTAAACATAACTTGATTGACTGCCGTAATATAGTACCATATTATGAATATGAACCAAATTCATTTTTAGAAAATGAATTTTATAAAATATATTATGATAAAACTATACTAACAGACAGAACAATTAGTCATAATAGACCTGATATAGTTTTACATGACAAAATTAAAAAAAATAACTTATATCATTGATGTAGCTATTCCAAATTCCTGTAATATTCAAAAAACTATTTCTGAAAAAATAAGAAAATACACAGATTTAGGAAATGAGATTAAAAGAATTTGGCCTTCTCGGACTATAAAAATATTGCCATTTGTTATTTCGGCCACTGGCATAATACCTAGGAATCTGATTCAAAATTTAAGCATATTAGATTTGTCAAAGAATTTGTATATAAAAATGCAAAAATCAGTCATTTTAAATACATGTAGGATTACAAAGGATTTTTTAAATATTTATATTGAGGGATCGGTAGGATTTATAGGTTCAATTAGAAATGCCACAGAGCCGAACCCTCTGATATGAAAATATCTGGAGTCGGTGAATTATATTCCCATTTGGTCTCTAGTAGGTTGACATGTTGTTCTTGTATTTATAATACTTATATAGTGCAATTGCATAGCGTGGGTTGACTAGATGATCATTTGGGGAAGTGTGTGAAAGGGTTTAGTTTTTCCTTCTTTTTTTCCTTTTTTTTTTTTTTTTGGGGAAAATTTAACCCGGACATTTAAATCTGGTGCATATTCTCCTGACGAAGGCAGGGTGCTTCTGAAACCGGTAGAGTGTCTAAAATAAAAGTGGTCTTAAACAAATTTATGTGTTTTTATTGTTAATTATGGCGAGCCACAAAGTTAATGCTTTTTACAAATATAAAATATTAAAATGGAAGAATAATTTTTAAAGTTTTTACTTTTTTTTAAACTAATAACTCTATTTTTTGGGGAGGAACAGTCTTCCCTGCCTCATAGCACGAACCGCCACTGTAACAAGCTGAGGTCCATCGTCCATTTTAGGTATTTGAAAATATATAGATATTTGGATAACTGTCAATACATCAAAATCAAATCATCATTGTTATAACATCCATATGTGCTGCGTGTACATACCTAGTGTCGGTCCAAAATTAACGTCTTCAGAAAGATTAGCATTGTTTACCAGTCATACAAATACTATTTCTGACTTAACAATCCGTTTTCCCAATGACCAGTTTCTAATCGTAGGCGACTATAACATGCCAAATTTTAAATGGAATAATCAACAAATAATGTCAACTAACAGAGACCAATGTTCACTCACGTTACTTAACTGCTTATATTTTGCAAATTTAACCCAATTTAACAATTTACCTAATAACTATGGACGAATTTTGGACCTCGTTTTCTGTAATATTCCAGCTAAGGTGTCGCTTGCCGATCACCCTTTGGTTAAAGAGGATGCTCATCATAAATCATTGGTTATAGAGCTAGAATTTCCATCCACTAATGCAACCCTCTCAACTCCTCGAACAATAAAATTATTCCATAAAGCAGATTACACCGAGATTAATGAAAAACTGAATGAGACCGACTGGTCTACTGTTATAAATGCACCGGATGTAAATACAGCGTTACATTCATTTTACGTTATAATTGAACAAATTGTCGATGCGTTTATTCCCAAGAAAGTTGTGAAATCTGGAAAATATCCACTATGGTACACGGCAGCCTTAATAAAAATAACAAATGAAAAATTAAAATTCTTTAGAGCATGGAAGCGTCACCGGAACCCTCTTGATTATCTGTCATTTTCTTTGCTTCGCAAAAGACAAAAAACGGTCGCTTCAGCGGCTTACAAAACCTACATTTCTACGATAGAATCCGGCATACAGCATAATGTTAGAAAAATATGGTCCTATGTCAATTCTCAAAGAAAATCTCCTACCATCCCCGATCATATGATTTATGGTGATAAAACTGCTAATGACAGTAAAGGAATAGCCAATTTATTTTCCGAGTATTTTGGTTCTGTATTTTCGAATGTTCAACCTGCTCATATAAGCAATGCCAGTGACTGTTTTAATTCAAATAGCGTTATTAGCTCAATCGAGATCAATGAAGACATAACTTTCAAATACCTTAAGTCCATCGATATCAAAAAGGGACCGGGGAACGACCAACTTCCAGGAATCTTTATAAATTATTGTAGTAAACAACTGACACCCCCCATTTTTGCCATTTTCAAACTATCGCTATCTGAAGGAACATTTCCTGACAAGTGGAAAACAGCCTTGATTACCCCAATCTTTAAAAATGGCGGTAAAAATGATGTCTCCAACTATCGACCTATATCCAAATTGCCCATTCTAAGTAAAGTTTTGGAAAAAATTGTTTACGATCAATTATATTCTACCATCTCACCTTCACTCTTAACTAATCAACATGGCTTTATGAGAAATCGCTCCACAACCTCGAATCTCGTGTCTTTTATAAATTTTCTTCATGCTCAAATGGATATGCGATGCCAGGTAGATGCCATCTATACTGATTATTCCAAAGCATTCGACCGTGTTAATCACTATATTCTTTTACAGAAGTTATTTAGTCTAGGAATTCACGGTGATCTCTATAGATGGATCGCATCATACGTCAGTAATCGGCACCAAATCACGGTTGTCAACGGTTTCGCATCCTGTTTAATGGAAATCGTCTCGGGTGTGCCCCAGGGGTCGCATCTCGGACCACTCTTATTTAATATTTACATAAATGACATCTATGTATGCTTTCAAAATAGTTACTTTGTGTTATATGCGGATGATATGAAAATTTTTAAACCAATACAGTCTTTATCTGATTGTACAGAATTACAAAGCGATCTTGATCATTTGTGCGCGTATTGTGAATCAAATTTACTGTCCTTAAACATTTCTAAGTGTCATTCAATTACATTTACTAGAAATAAAAATAAAATCATTTATTCTTACAACTTGAATAATAAACCTTTACAATCTACGTCTACATGTAAAGATCTAGGTGTTTATTTAGACAAAAAATTAATTTTTGATAAGCATATCGAACACATAATATCAAAATCCTACAAGATGCTAGGTTTCTTATTAAGAATATGTAAAGTTTTCAAAAGTGCTAAGACTCTTGAAATGTTGTTTTGTTCATTGGTCAGAAGTCCACTGGAGTATGCATCCCCGGTATGGAATCCTCAATATAAGGTGTACATAGATATAGTAGAAAGTATACAGAATAAATTCTCTAAATATTTATTCAAGAAATACAACAAAACTACAAATAACATGTTAAGTTTACAAAAAAGACGCACATTATCAGATCTGCTGTTTCTGTATAACCTGCTAAATAATAAAATAGATAGTCCTGAATTGCTATCCACTATTGGTTTAAATGTCCCAATGAGGCGTACCAGGCACACTTCTCTTTTTCATATAGAATTCAATAACACTAATGCAGCGAGTAACTCACCAATTACTCGTGCAATCATAACTTATACCCACTATGAAAAATTACTACACTTAGACATTTTTCATGATTCCTTGCAAACATACAAAACTAATTTATTAAATTTCTTGGCGTGATATAATTGTTTTAAAATTACTTACACTTAACTTTTCATTAAACTTTAATCAGTCAATTACAATTAGTGAGCATATAATTCTTGATTTTAAAATTTCTCCTTATCTCCCCCCCCCCCCCCCCTTTTTTCTTCCTTATTATTATTACTCATTTATTCAATAATTAAGTTCTAAGACCGGTTCATATCTCAGGCGTAATTACCAAATGATATTCTATGGACTTACGTAATAGGTACATAACCATGTAATATTTAATTTAACATACCTTATAATCTGTATTATATGTACTGTGTATGTCTTAATAAATAAAAAAAAAAATAAAAAAATATCTAACAACCAGAGAAATATTTTAACATCATCTTTCCGTGGGAGTTGTCAATTTATATTATTACTATCAACGCTTTGTCATGTATTTTCTTCCAGACGTTTTCTCAAATAGTTACCCAACTCTTGTAATTTATTTAAAATACTGAAAACACTGAAGTATAGACATGTCCATATCTGAAAGTTCATCATACGCGAATACTAAAAAATACTCCTTCCATATATAGAAAATATCGATGAAAGAGGCAAAGAGAAATTATGTATGTGATAGTTAATTAATTTATTAAACCTTTCTCTACCTTATTTTGTGTAGCTTTATTGAAGAGTGGAACGCTCGTTAGAGAAAAGCTTGAAAATGAAATAAAAAAAGAATAGTTGCGCCGAATTCCGTATTTTGTCTATCTTATATTTGAAATTCAGAATTAACGATTTCATCTTCAACTAATTTTCCCTATATTTTTAGCTTCTTTTTTTAATGATTACAAAGATCTAACGAATTTATTTGCTATAGTGTCTCAGGTACTAGGGTGACCTTAGCTCTCCACGCAACACAGGACCGCGAGAAATGTTTGTTTTTATATATATATATTTCAACACTCCTTCAGAAAAAGTTATTAAATAAAATAAAAATTCATAATTTTTTTTTCTAAGGTAACCTATTAAAAGATTTTTTTTTTTCACTTCTAAGATTTTTTTATCACAACACAAAGGAAGTGTTGAAGTCTCATAATTCTGAGTTGTTCGGTTCCTATATTTTAAAGATTAAGCCCACAAACACAAAGTATCAGGCCTATAAAAACTGCTTTAAAGTTCAAAATCTTTTATTTACGAACCCCTTTTCGGTTATACTTTAATTTATTTAA
This sequence comes from Limnephilus marmoratus, assembly GCA_917880885.1. Classification (NCBI taxonomy): domain Eukaryota; kingdom Metazoa; phylum Arthropoda; class Insecta; order Trichoptera; family Limnephilidae; genus Limnephilus; species Limnephilus marmoratus. Next base: position 43,619,940 of record OU862929.1, read on the forward strand.
TGTGGAAAATTAAATTCTTTATAAAATTATCGTAAAACTCTGAGCCTGAACTTCGCAAAATAAAACTCTTTTTGGCGGAGTTTTTTTCGTGAATAAATCAAAACAGGCGGCTGGTGTTAAACGGGTATTTAAACCGTATCACCATCCACATAAGGAATGTTATTCTTACCTGCATGATTCCGAATTTGACACGATGTGGTGCATCATCTTAAAGTTATTTGTCTTTTAAATAAACGTACAATGCCATCGCAAAGTGAAAACCATTAAGAAAAAAAATTCTTAGAAAAGTGAAAACTTTAAGCTTCAACACTTCCAGAACAATCGGTACATCACAAAGCTGCATTCTGTTTGTATTTAATCTTAAGGTGTAACATTATGATGTTCATGTTTCGACATACATTAACTCGCAGATGGGATTAATTTTATTTGTGTGTCATGCGCATATAAGGTAAAACCACTCGCGGACATCTTGCGGGTAAACGCGTAAGTAAATGATACGAGTTGGAGAGCTATCTTACATATGTTATAGTACGTAAAAGTATTTTAAATAACATTTAGGTACGTATATTTTTATTTATGTATGTGTACGAGAGTGGGAAGCGGTTTTGCCTCTGAGACAAGCTGTTAAAGGCTCAAAACCAAAAAAGTAAATAACGACTAATAAACTATGGACCTAATAAGGTTCCAAGTTTTTATAGGTATTCATTTTTATTGAGCTATAGAAATATTGATATAAAAATATTATGCGTCGTTACATTCAATGTACGTAATTTAAAAGCTAATTACGGGATTATCAGCATGGAAACTTGCGCGTTGCGTATTGAAATGTATTTTAGAAGTTTAAATAATCATTCATTACCTAACAATTGCTGTTCGTGCGTCTGGTCTAGTCGGTTCTACGACAATTGGCACCCCGGCATACGTACGTACAATAAGGCATACGTACGTGCAGTTGCCACCACGGCACACATATATGGTATATGAAGTTTAAAAATATTATTCAGTACCTTCCTAACCATGGGGTATTTTCACTTTTTTTATCGTCGTAAAAAAATAAGAAAAACATTACAATAATCAAGGCATTTTTGTTTTATTTTTATGTTGACGAACAAATTTTCTATAACGATTTGAAAATTACCATTCACAATTTGCCGTCAAAATGACATGTTGGTTTTTATTAGTGGATTCGGCGGCATTGACGTCACGCCGGGCAACATCGGTGACGGCCGGCTTACCAGACATTGGCGTTTTCTATGTCATAATGACGTTGTAGCCCGGGTTCATGGGGTGAGGTTTGTCTAGGTCTTGGTGGTGGATGCTTTTGCCCACCTACTGCGTTGCACTCCAAATTCGGAGAGACTGGTTTAAGGAGACCTTTTGACCTCCCAAGCCGAACTCTCGACCGATCGCCTTGCACCGCAATGGGGGTCAATACTAAACCCATTTACCCCCAGATTCCTTTTTTTCCTTAGCTCCACACAGGAAGCCCTGAGGAAAATAATTCCCCTCGGGGCCTATGTCATCTTTGGGGGTGCTGTGTTGAGGGTTTTTTTTTTCAGGAAAGGAAGGAGAGGAAGTTCAACGAAGGAAAAGGGTATGAGTGGTGGGTAGGAATCTGGAGGTCAGTGTGTCCAGGAGTGACGGATGTATGAATCCATCCCTCCCACTGCGGTGCAAGTCGATATTCCGAGAGAGTACGGCTGGAGAAGTCAAAGGGGCTCCCTCAACCATTCTCTCTCGATCCGGCTTGCCATGCAGCTCAAACGTAGCGAACCACTTGGGGTGACCTATGGCAGAGGTGTTAGTCATACAATAAATAGTTCCCGGAGCGGCGGTACCCATACCCGCCTCTCAAATTAAGCCTCCTTCCTATCTCTCATACATTTTTCCTTGCCACAGCTTCTCTCCGTCCTTTCCCTAAAAAGATTCTCACAGCATCCCAAAGATTACATAGGCCCTGAGGGATTTTTTTCCCGTGTGTAGATAATGAAAAAAAAGAGTTGCAAAATACACCACTAAAATTAATTGAAAACCGTAACATAAACCTTAATTAAAATCCTCGAAAAAGATACGCCCCATTTCACAACATGATTAAAATATGTATTACGTCTCTTCAAATGCAATTCACTTTAGCACAAAGATGCTGTGTTTGTGCTACAGCAATTGAATAAATGCATCATATTATATTAGATTTCCAATGCTTTCTTTGTGCCCTGTTAACAAAGTGCATAAATGCAACTGTTGATAAGAGAAATTGTAATTTATCATTAACTAGCTTTTTACCGCGGCTTCGCTCGCATGGTTTAAGGGGGGTTCCCACTCCGCCTCCTCCACCTCCCCCCCCCCTCCCCCATCTCTCCCTCCCTCCCGCTTTCCATACATTCAGTTTTCAAACCTCGCGTGCCACCAATAGCATTTTTTTATACAAATTTCATAATGCCAGAGCTCACCAGTAGTTTTATACAAATCTTGTCCTGACAATAATGAACACAAAAAAAAGAATTATCCAATTTGGTGCAGTCAACCGGAAGTTATGCGCGTACATACATATTAGCGATTCATTTTTATTTTTATAGATAGATAGATAGAGATAGATTTAGGCACATACTTGACATTTTAGTTGATGCGTATTGCTTGCATATATATTCCGCCATTTTGATAGTGCTTATAATCCGATATCTAACAATTAGCAACAATTCTTATCGCAGATGCCAGAAATTGATAGAAGTATGATCTGGGCTTTAAATGGTATTAACACGCTAAAGCAGCAGTAAAGAAATTGAGAAAATCATGATTTTACGATTCCACTAATGTAACAGTAGGTACCTGTTCGTGACTTGCATCTAAATCTGACACAACCTACGCACCATCTGCCCGATTACAAAAGAAAATATGTGTTTTAAATATTACTTGAATCGTCAAATATTTGAGTCAAACACGCGACCACGTTCTCTGCGCTCCACGCAGACAAAATTTATGACAAAATCGTCTTACAACCATATTTTCTATTTTCAATTACACAGCGCGGAGATGGTCTTGTCGCCGAGATAAATTTCACAGATGTGCGTGATTTATTACAGCATCCGAATTACGTAAACGTGTATTATTTTTACGTGATATTTTCACGGCTGCGAGCGTGGCTACAAATTGTAGAATTTCCGGCGGGGGCGTGACAGTTTTGAAAAACATTTTCGTGGAAACTTTTGTCAACTCGTAATTCCTCGCCACAAGTTATTTGATGAACTTGTTTGTGGGTTTCCAGGCGTACATTCTAACTTTCTGCATTTCCCTGGGGTGAAATTAAAAGGACATGTTGTATTTCGTGCGGGGTTATATTTTAATACGATAGCGCCACAAGCGAAGGGGTTCGACGCACAAGCGTGATGACCTTGTATTCGTAATTAAATTGTTATAGATATGAACATAGATTGTACATGTAAAAGCATACTCTGAATTCGTAATTGAACGTCTAATTAAGTTTGTCGGGTTGTAACTAGAGAGAAAGCCTTCGAAACAGTTTCTGAAACACTTCAATTGAAATCGCTAAAATCTTTACATTTTCACCGAACCTCTTACTTACTTGAGTAACTTGTAAAAATAACTGCGAGTGGATTTACATGGACTTACTGAGTGGTTCTCGCGTTTTTTAAATGTTTTTAAGTTCCAAGGGTCTAATTGAATAAAGTTGGTGTATTATGAACAAAAAAAAACACGAGCTATACAAACAGCTCAAAGAGAAGGCGATAATAATAACATTTATAAAAATGGGATTAATCTACTATATAGGGCGTGCAGCGAGGCAGAAGGATAGTCAATATAACAAATCGATGTAAATAAAAATGAATTGCCGAAATGTATGTACGCGCATAACTTCCGAACGGCTGCACCAAATCGGATTTTTTTTTGTGTTCGTTATTGTCAGGACAAGGTTTGTATGATATTTGTATAAAAAAATTGCAATAGGTGGCACACGAGCTGTTTGAAAACTGAATGTACAGGGATTGAATGTATGGAATGCGGGAGGGGGGAGGGGAACTCGGGTAGCGGGTTCGCTGGAGGGTGGGAGGGGAACCAGGGAGGGGGAGGGGAACCTGGGAGGGGGGTTCGCTGAACGGTGGAAGGGGGAGTGGAGTGGGAAGAGGGAAGGTGGAGGAGACGGAGTGGGAACTTGAGAGGGGAAGGGGACGCGGGAGAGGAAGAGGAGGCGGAAGAGGAATGGGACGAATTGAAAAGGACACGCAGGGAGAAACAATTGCTTTATTAAATGGCATAGATGGGTACCAGCTAGTTATTTATAAAAAGCCTGCAAGATGCAGGAGAGTTGGAGGAATGAAACTTAGGTTGTTAGCTTAGGTAAAGCGGTGTTCTTCTTTAACATTTCCATGGAATCTCTACCAGGAATCTCTAAGGCTTTTTTTACATTAACTTAGAAAAACTAAAACCTTGGAAAAATAATTTGCCTGTTGTGTGGAGGGTCTTTTTCAGAATCAGGAGTGAAAATGGATCTTTCGACCGTGTAAATATGTCTGGCGCGCGTTTGGCGTGTTTCCTGACTCTGCACAGGTGCCGAAGGGATCAATGAGGCTACTTCCTCGGACCATATTCCATTGCAATAGACTAAGTCCAGCATTTCGACCTGACGCCTGTGCTCAAATGTTTCAATACGTTTGTTAAAGCGCGGTATACCCGCTCAAAAAGAAGATGGAGAGATAATATGTAAATATGAATGTTAGAGAGAGTGCGCTAATATTAAAATCGATAATATTCAAGCGAAAATTCTGAAAATGTTTAATAAAACACGACTCGTTCAAAATAGAGCAAAAATCTTGCGGGGGTTGTCTAAAACAGCATTTAAAGATACATTGTGAATTTTTCCTTACATATAACTTGTAAAATAACTGAAACAAACGTGTTTATAATAATTTTCGGAACATACTTTGCGATTTTTTTCTACCGACGGAATTTCATATAATTTGCGTATCGACGTGGGGAATGTATAGATATTTTTTTAAGAGCTTTAAAACTTAATGTTTAAGGTACATATATAATAAATCGGTAGAAATGGGGTATGCCGCGGCTTAAGATTAATGATTTAAGATTAGTCATGGTTTTGTTTTTCAACAATTTTTAGGGACTTCAGACCAGAAGTGACTGTCAATGAGGGGCGCTTGCAATTTAGATAGGGTCAGCAGTTGTGTAAAATGGTATGAATATGTAATAAATGTAAACAAATGATTCGGCAAATAATGGTTGAAATAAGCAATTTATTAATACAAAAGAACAGCTAATATGTACAAATGCTTCCAGGTCAAATAACACAGTTGCAGAATGTCCGCATCATTAGCGCTCTTAGCAAGGGTGAAGCGGTCAGACTACAGGCAGTACAGACTACAGGCAGTATAGACAGGTACAAGGGTAGGTTGAGAGACTTTAAGGGTCTTAGCGGCGTAGCGGAAGAACGCCGTATTTGGCTGGGGTGGTTATTCGCTATAACGGATCGTTATCTAACGACGGCCAGTAATAGCGGCTGGTAACGGCGGAAGGGGTTGCATCCGCTACAAAACCACGCATTTTTCAAACCACCACGCAATACAATATGCGGTTTTGATTTTATCGCTTTCAATTATAATTTTCTGTGGGTTTTTATGATTATTATTTTTTTTTTGCATTTGTTTTTATTTTCAAACATTCCTAGTTGCCTGCCTAGTAGGGGTGGAGGATTCAAAGATTTGAAAGACTAATGAATTTAGTCCTATCTTTGTTATTTATTTATGTCCATAATATAAAGTTTTTTTAACATTAATCACATCCAATTAAAAATATTATAATAATGAAAATTTTGAAAGGTGGGTAAAACTTATGTACATCACAAATGTAAAACTATGAAAATGAATTGTTTTTGAAAAATCACAAATAGAAAAAGTTTTAAATCTATTTAATTAAAAATGAATCGCCGAAATGTATGTACGCGCATAACGACTTCACCAAATTGGATAATTCTTTTTTTTTTGAGTTCGTTATTATCAGGACAAGGTTTGTATAAAACTACTGGTGAGCTCTGGCATTATGAAATTTGTATAAAATAATCGCAAACACATGCAGAGCTAATGAATAAGGAAAGGAGTGTAAGGAGAATATTATGTGAATGGTAGAAGAATTCGAGGACGCCCAAGAAAGACAATGCACGACCAACTGAATCAGATACTTGAGTCGGGCCATGTCGATAGTCAGATTTATAGAAGAGCATGTATGAGACGATATATGAATGTAAACGAGACAAGGGGTGTGAGACCGAGTTGTTTGGCGGTCCGTCCTCTCTGCGGGGAAACGGCGTGAATACAAGAAGGCATTGCAAAAAAGTGCAATAATTGCACGATGATATCGTCTCTCACCCGGCACGCAGCTTGTAGTCCCGAAAACCCTTCTGAAGGAGAGAGACTACTCCGAATACCTCTCACCTCAGAAGATGGAAACTTGAGTGGCAATCAACCAACGTGGGAAATGCCCATCTCATACAAGACCCCACAGAGATACAGTCTGAATTCTCATTGCCTCTGGTAAACTCTGGTCTACCATCAATAAGATAAGGTGCTCCTGTAGCCGTTGTGCCCACATTATGCATGGATGGGGGCTTAAGGCTCTGCAACCGGGCCCGAAAAGAAGAAGATGGAGAGATACGAAATTACGAATGTTAGAGGAGAGCGCTAACATTTACAGCGACAAAATCGATGCGAAAATTGCGAAAATGTTTAATAAACACGACTCGTTTAAAAAAGAGCAAAAATCTCGCGGGCGTTATCTTAAACAGCATTTAAAGAAACACTGTGAATTTTTTCGTACATATGACTTGTAAAATAACTGAAACAAACGTGTTAATAATAATTTTTGGAGCATACTTTGCGATTTTTTTCTATCGAGGGAATTTTATATAATTTGCGTTTCGGCGAGGGCAAAGTCTAGATATTATCTTCAAGAATAATAACATATATTTTTTAAGAGCTTTAAAACTTACCGTGTTTAAGGGAAATATGTAATAAATCGGTACAAATCCGGGTTGTGGGCCCTTAAAGAGTCGGCGTTATGTGAATGCGGCATGATGCAGACCACCTAACACGTTTTTTGTTATTTATTTTTGGGGTGTTATGTCGTGTCGTGATGAACACTGTAACGCGGTCCGAAACGTTGGCTAAAGGAGGAGGTAGCGCAACACGGCATAACACCCCAAAAATAAATAACAAAAATACTTTTGGCCGTGAAAATCTAAAATCGTATCCCACCTAACATGTGGTCAACGAATGCCAGCTCCAATCTATCCCCTGCGGGATTGATGAGATCCACAGGGCGACGCCTGAGGCCCTAGACTGGCTCGCAGACCTAGATGTCCCCCTCTGAATCCCCCCCCCCCCCACCCACCGCACCAAATAACATGAATGAAAAAATAATCAAAATTTTATTAAAAATAATTAATTATCTATGATAGGGGGTGTTTTCGTCAAGACGTCGCATTCGATTTCGACATTGAAAGGACAAATTTTAATATTTCACGTAGGAAATCGTTTCCAGTGTTAAAGGGTTGAAGATTTGACGCTAAATGCGACCCTTCTCACGTGCGAAGTCCTATCGAGAAAGGGATCCGAGTCAATAAATTGAAGGTTGGGGAAGGAGTCGGCGAGGGTTGAAATTATTTGACCAGAAGGGCGGAAAGCGAAATAAGGGTTGCAAGTGTAAGTAGGGGAAACGGGGAAAAACACAATGGCTACATGTACTTGGGTTTCTGGACTATTTGACATGGTGCGGTCCTGAATAAATTAATACAAGTGTCTGTGGAAATTATTAATTGCAACTTAAAAAAAGCGTCGAGGAAACTCATTCCATATTGCAATGAACAAGTTAGTTTTTACTAGTTTAAAAAAAATCTCAATACGTAGTGTAATGTCTCTTAATTTCCAACAATAAAGCAACTTAAAATGTGTTGGGTATCTTCCAAATAAGGTATATTAAACTGGACAGACGTCCTTACTAGACTAGGCTGAAGTAGTTCTGCCGCTGCTGCGAGTGGACGGGAAAAGCTCGCCGATGCCTTCGGCAATCATCGTAAACGTTCGTACGTAAGACACGAACTACGACGGATGGTACTCTTCTGATATCATACTCAACTGCCTTCTGTTGGGAATAGCTGAACTTCGTACATTTTTTTTGTTACATACATTTCGTGGTAGATGTAATTAAACAAAAAAAAATATTTTAACAATGCGGATAACGTATGACAACAAAAATTTCCACATTGGCATAGGCAGTGCGTGAGTATAATTGAGATTTTTTATAAGTAATAAAATTTACTAGTTAAGGTGTATATATGTATATCAGTGGCGGTCCGTGAATTTTCAGTGAGCTAGAGTACTAGGATTAAAAAATACGACATTACTGATGTTATTGTAGCTGTAAATGATTTTTTGTTTTTATTTCAACTTTTTGTATGAAGATATTTCAGTATATGGATGCGGCGCATCCCTTGACTGGAATAATCCTGAAGATATTCATAAAAAAAGTTGAAAAAATGGTAAATGTGAAATAATATTAGAAATACAGATCACGGAAAATATTGAAAATTGAAGAACACTAATGAACCTTTATGCGGGTCCCATTCGAAAGGTAGGGCCTATAAAAATCGGCGCTTACCTTTCCCAAAATGGTTTCAAAATAAATCAAAAAACACAATTTCCACAGGAAGTAAAGATTAACTGACCGGAAGCACGGAACCTTAAGCCGTTTTAATATGGCGACCTGCCAAAAGTCGTTAAAAGTTATTGCTGAATTAGTTATTTTAATTTTTAATGTGTTTAAGAAAAGGTCCACACGACGGTATTTATTGTAGGACCGTTCAGTTGAAAAGTCCTTTTAAGCTAATATAAAAGGAAACAGAATTTGGAAGAAAAGAAGAGTTTGAGTACCTAGTTTTTATTTTTTTACTAACTGTGACCAGGACTTTACCTACCCGGAGGCGTATTTCCTTTTCCGTGTTCAACAGGAGGCAAACTTGCCTCGAAATCAACACGGGTTTGTACCGCATTTCACCTTCCAAACCCGTGTTCAATAGAAGGCAAGCGGCATCCAATTGTACACGGGTTTGTTACGCCAATTCTCTTTCCAAACCCGTGTTCAGTTCGAGGCAACGAATGTATGAAAGAAATTCGAGATCCATCTCAAACGGACGCAAAGATCGCACTGAAGCAGCTACCAAGTAGGATTACCGCTGATTTTTAGAGGAAAGTTTGAGCTATGCACTAGTAGTGCCGCCATATTTTGAAAAATAATGTCCGCGTCGAGGAAAATGAGAAAATATCTTTAATTTTTGGACAATCCTATAATGGTGAGTTCTGGAATTATGGAACTATTTCCTATACCGTTCATCCGATTGCGATGAAACTTTGGTGATTTATTATGCGCACGCCCGCGGTAATTTTTTATATAATGGTGAGCTCTGGCGTTATGAAATTATTTCCCATACCAAAAATCCGATTGCGATGAAACTTTGGTGATTTGTTGTGCGCACGCCCGCAAAGATTCCTATGCAAATGGTGAGCTCTGGTGATGGGAAATTTGTATAAAAATATACTATGTATAATGTGGCGCACGAGTTGTCTGAAAAAAGTGTGCATTTCATATAGTTTAGCGGAAAGGAGGGAAGGCGGGAGGGGGAACGCTTTATTTCCTTGACTGGAATTGCAACGCGTGCCGTAATTAAATAAATGTTGTGTTTATGAACGAATCATATTTAAAACAGCTGTACGTTATTAAATCTGATAATATACAATCAGATTTATTTATTGTTATACGCATAAGTTGAGCATGTATTTATTTATGTAGTTACGTACCAAGAAATTTGTAATTATTTTAGTATTTGCATAAATTCTAAGAAGTGCAATAAACAGTGAAGGAATGTGAGAAATTTATTCTTAAAGTGAAATAAATTAACATTTTGTTTATAAGCAATAAAAACCGGTAGCCATATTGTGCAATAAATAAATCAAATCGCGTGGGTAGGCGGCACTCTGTAAAACCAAAAATCAAGAGATAATTATTTATCACCTGGTAGCATTAACAATTTAAAACCCGAATTTGAATTTGGAAATAGAACGCAGACGCCATTTTTCATTCAACCAAAGATGGAGAATAATATTATGGCGCCGTTAATATGATAAAGAACTAAAGAGAATACGTTTTTTTAAATATATACATTAATTCTACAAAAGCAATTAAAAATCCGCTCCGCAGGTTTTTGTTGCTAGGCCCTGCGGGCGACTTTCAGTTTAGCTTCGCTTAGTTTGAGAGTTGGTGACCATTTTATAAATCCGATAAGAACTGATTAAAAAAATAGCCGGTTCCTGTGAATCCAGTGAAAGCTAGTCACCGATACAAAGTAACCGTGACAAAGTAACCGAGACACGCAATGACGCCATATGTAATATGTATTGCATATAGCCGCCTATAAATCCTAGAACTTATTAGGGAATAAACGTCCGTATGCGAACTGCTGACGGAAGTAGCGACATCTTTTGGTAGATTCTTGAATTAAAAACCGAATTACAACGGTAGCTTTGCTTGAAATTTCACGAACACAGATGTTATTTGGCGTGGCGTTGTAAGGCGTGGCATCGGACATTTTTTTTTTTTACATGAGCTCCACACAGGAGGCCCTGAGGAAAATAATTTCCCTAAGGGCCTATGTCATCTTTGGGGATGCTGTGTGGAGTATGCAATGGAAGTAGGGTTCTGGAATGCAACCACACAGATGCAAACGTATTAATACTGTTTGATGATAGGAGGCCCTGAGGAAAATAATTTTCCTCGGGGCCTATGTCATCTTTGCTGTCTAGAGGGTCTTTTTAGGGAAAGGAAGGAGAGGAAGTTCTGGGAAGGATAAGGCTATGAGGGATGGGTAGAAATCTGGCGGTCAATGTTTCCAGGAGTGACGGACGTATGAATCCATCCCTCCCAATTCGGTACATGGCAATGGGTCGAGAGAAATAAGAGTTGGAGAGGTAACATGTCACCATCAACCAGTCTCTTCCGTTCCGACCTTAGGTGGGTAAAAACATATGCCACCAAGAACTAGGCAAACCTCACCCCGTGCACCCGGGTACCCCTGATAAGTCTCAAAGATTCGAATCACTTGTGGTAACCTATGGCAGAGGTGTTGGTTATCCAATATATGGTTCACGGGGCGGCGGTACAAATACCCGCCTCCCAAATTGTAAAATACGGTAGCGATACCCGGCCACTTGTGAAAACCTCTCCAGTGATATGGTCGCCACTCCGCGTGGGAGTAAAGTTAAAGGTAGAAAGCTCTCGGGCCACGCGTGGAATAAAACATGTTTTAATGTTATTTCGTCTGGCTTTTTTGAAAGTATTGCATGCGTGTGCGTACCAAACAATACGGCAAATTTGTAGTACGAACAATGTTAAGAAAAGGATTACTTAAAGACATTAAGTCACATTAAAAACAACGTTGACTAAATAACCATCATACCGTTTCATCGCAGGGGCAGGCAGATAGGACGGACCGCTAAACAACTCGGTCTTGGCACACACTCTTTGCCGCATTCATACATATTCTTCTATTATTCTGACTCTTGACATGGTCCGACGAAGTATCTGATTCACTTGATGGTGCCTGTCTTCCTCAGGTGTCCCCGACTTATTCTACCATTCACACTTGCGTCATACATTTCTCTTGTAAGAAGGAGGCAGTGCAACGTGCCGTAATACCCCAAAATAACACACGATAACACTAACGGCTTCCAAATCTCAAATTAAAGCAAATCAAAATTTTATTTATTTCAGATAAAAAAATTATATTACTATCGTGCTTTATTTTTTGGGTTGTTATGCTGTGTTGTGCTACCTCCTTCTTTACCCAATGTTTCGGACAAAAGCACAGTGTCCATCATCAGGGCAGATGTGTAATCGAAGATTATAAGATATGATATTGAGAGTGTGTGCTTATGTACGCTTATGTATGTGTTACTAGCTAAGTAGTTTTAAATTGTTTTTCTACGTTTAGTTTCGGTGTAGCCGTTAATTACCGGATACCAAGAACTCTTGAGCTTAGTCGTCTATAGTTATTAATATTAATTAGATTTTTGTAAATTTCTACTGCCTCCGTAATAACGCGTACTCTATGCGTTTCAGGCCTTCCCGGGACTTCGGTTCAAAGACAAGGAGTTAATGGCCGGTTTCAATTAAATGCTCGGCAATTACTGATTTGTCAAGATGGCCGATTTTACATGCTCGAAAGCGCTGTGATATTATATTGGAAATGGTACGTTCTGTCTCGCCTCAATAAATATATATGGTATTTAATATATGAAAGCCTGTCTTGTGTACATTTGCGCTACTTTAATTGTGTGTTTATTGATCTTGAACCCTTCGTATAATCATATTTACAATAGAAATTCCTACAGATAATCAGCATATCATCAATTTTCGATGATATTATTTTATGGAATGGAAGCATGGACACTTACTGAAGAACTAATTAGGCGGCTTGAGGCATTCGAGATAAGGATCTACAGAAAAATACTTAAAATAAACTGGATGGACAGGGTTACGAATGAAGATGTTATAGATCGGATGAATAGAGAAAAATAAGTTATTAAAACTATAGAAATCCGAACACATCAATATTTTGGACATGTGATGAGACATCCAGAGAAATACGAGATCTTGCATCTCATAATACAGGAAAAGATTGACGTAAGACGAGGCCCTGGAAGGAGAATCTCAGAACTGAAAAACCTGAGACAGAGGTTTGGCCAGTCTACTGCAGAGCTGTTCCGGGCCGCAGAGTAAACAAAGTCCGCATAGTCAATGTGATAGCCAACGTCCGTTGAACGGACAGGGCACAAGAAGAAGAAGAAGCGGTTACGATGAACCGAAAACATAATCGTTGCATAACTTAACGTTCATAAGAAACCTTTGAAAACTGAAAAAAATTAAGAAATATGTCCTATTTTTTTTGTATAAAATATTATTTATTCATAAAGAGAAAGCTTAAGAGCAAGGTTTAGTAAGGAAGTTATAACTTCGCACTTAATTTATTACGATTTATACCGCCATGGATTGTTAATACCTCCGGGCCAATTTATCTATGGTACCCATAATTGGTATTGATTTATTACTATCAAAAAAACCATTTACAATATGAAATCTTGGAGAGAAAAGAAAACATTTAAAAATCAACACTTAAAAACCCACGTTTAGTTATACTATATTTTCAAATGCTTTTTTTTCTTTTTGGTTTGACTGAAACTTGAACCTATCTACCCGGCGATCGAAATCAACCGCGCTACCAAACGGGCCAAATTCCGAGTTATAAGGCCGACTTTATTTCGTATGTTTTTTATGTTTAATATCCGAATTTAATGTCGAATTTATTGCAAGAAGTTAGTATATTAAATTTTAGTTTAAAAGTTCTTGTTTTGTCCTGTCCTACAATAACACCGTTATTGTCTATTATTATTGTCCAGTGTGTGCTATAACAGCACTGTTTTTGTTCATCTTTGTTCTCTTGTCATTGTTTTGTAAATACTATATATTCTTTATTTCATATTATTTAAAATGTATTATAGTTAAGCGCACTTCAAGTGAAATGACACAAAACTGCGCTGTACAAATATTACGTTATTATTTATTATTATGTTAAGAGATTTAATTTCTTCAAATTCCAGAAAAATGCATATGTCCGCGTGCGTGAGCGTGATTGCCACCATTGTAGAATGCTTTGGCATCCAGAACGAATCTATCTGCCGAGTTTCAGCTCGATCGGATGTCGGGAAATGGGTTAATTTCCACTTTAAAGATTCCACTTCATTCATACATTCATTCAATCAAGAAAACAAAAGTGGAATTCAAATTTAATATATGTATTTAAACAATGCTATTTGCTGTCTGCTGTAAATGAATAAAAATACTATTTCGTATAATATTTATTAAATACAATCAGCGAAATTACATTTACATTCGGTTTGTCGCTCAGTTCATTCAAATAAATAATAAGTTGCAATAAACTAAAGATTAAATCAATTTATGTTTTTATAAAAACATATTTATATCTTTCAAATTTGCTGCGTGCCGTTTTTAACATAACATACACTAGCCGTCTAAAATTAGACAAGGACTTTTTTCTTATATAACACGAAAAATATTAAAAACTAGAATCTTACAACGGTCACAGATAGGGTTTGCAAATCCCGCGGGATTGCGGGATATAATTTCGAAATCCCGCGGGATGTTAACATGAAATAAAGCCAACATTTCGTTAACATTCTTCGTTATTATTTAAACAAATAGACAAACTGAAGTTTTTGCGTCACAAAACAAGTGCTCGGGTTTTTTTCATAATTAAAATTCTGAAAAGTAGCTTTCCTAGATAATTTATTGATTTATTTTTTTGTTCGATGATTTTACTGTATGATGATTTGAAATGTGTGTCGTATAATACAACATTTTGTTTGAAAATTTTACAAATCTGCCAACGACCAACGGTATATAACCCTATCATAAAAAAAATAAACATACCTTTTCAAAATATAAAACATAACTTTACTAGATCAAACAAAAATCTTTCGAAATCAATTTATATTTTTTGTAGAAAAGATACGTCTAGACTTTGATTTAAAAATGACATATTTCCGGTTGCGTCTGGTTATTCACTCTGAAGACGACTTCGATTTAAAAATAATAATATTGTATTGTGGACCACGGAGATTCCTAGCACCCATACGTGAACGGAAATTGACTTTATGCACAAAAACCCCAGTAGCGGAAAACGCTTCCATATTCGTAGATGGGGCTGTTATCGACACGCTATGAGTTAACTGAAGGTATTCTCTGTTACCTAAGTTTGCATAAAGTGACATCTCTTTCTTCAAAATAAATTCATGAAGTTTCCAAGCTTGAGATGCGGCTCGTTGATCTCTTTCTAGTATTTATTAGATAACTAACACCTCTGCCACAGGTCACCCCAAGTGGTTCGCTACGTTTGGTGACTTCGGGCAGGGGTGCCCGAGTTCATTAAGTGAGGTTTATCCGGGTCTTGGCAGCGGATGCGTCTGCTCACCAGCTGCATGGCAGGCCGGATCGGGAGAGGTTGGTTGAGAGAGTCCCTTTGACTTCTCCAGCCGTACTCTCTCGGAACATCGCCTTTCGCCGCAGTGGGAGGGATGGATTCATACGTCCGTAACTCCTGGACACACTGACATCCAGAATCCACCCCTAATACCCTTTTCCTTCCCAGAACTTCCTCTTCTTCCTTATCTAAAAAGACCCCCTACGCAGCATCGCCAAAGACGAAATAGGCCCTGAGGGGAATTATTTTCCCCAGGGCCTATAATATGGAGCTGATCTAAAAAAAATGTGTTTCTCTTTCATTGTAAAATTTTGGTAATGTTAATATTGCAAATCAAAAGCGCGTGCTAATAAAATAGCATTTTTTGGTATAAATTCTGTGTTTTTTCATTCCCGAAATCCCACAAACCCGCGGGATCAAATTTAGCTGAAATCCCGCGGGATTGCGGGATGCGTGAATGCAAACCCTAGTCACAGAGTCAAGAGACATTATAATTAAAACAACAAAATGGCCACTAATCTTCGTAACCTTCAATTTGATAACAACGATAAAATTATTTAAAAAAACTTGTCGGCGGACGTTTTATTAACGCGGCGGGATGTGAACTGGTCCCTATTAGATGAAAAGCAATCGTCGCCTTATAAATTGTCGATTAATTATGATTAAATTAATAATTATTAATTGAAGCCGAAGTTGAACCGTCTGTGTGTCAGCGAACTAGCATCGTACGTGAAATATTTTAATGTATTTTTTTAAAAGGACAACTTTTTAATTCATGTTTTTCACACTTTGGTGTAGAATTAACTGATTTTCGAGAGGGGGTAAAGAGAATTTACGAACGTGTTATGAATGCAAAAATAGATGTAAGAGATTCAGGACTAATATTATTTTGGTCTACAAATATTGTGAAAACATAAACTTGTATCATTGGAATGGTTATAGATATGATTTTATAATTATGTTTTAACTCTACTGAATAATAATAATAATAATAGCCTTTATTCAGACAGTAAATTACATTACATTATTTATAATATTTATAACTATAACACTTATCATGCATCGACTCGCTGTCTGTATGTCACTAGTTGACAAAAGCCTCCTCCAAATGTCGCCATTTCTCTCTATCATTAGCTACACTTGTCCATGTACCACCTGCTATGGCTTTGATGTCTACCTCGTTTTCTCTTCTTGTCACTGAATATCTTAAATAAATTCAAATCCATTATATTTATATTATGCTAGCTGGTTCCCGGCATGCGTTGCAATGCCACTCAAAGAAATAAATTGTTTCTCTCTAACAATGTTCTGCAAAAATTTTGAGTCCATCGATTACTTTCCGAGATTTGCGGACACAAATATACGGAACCTAAATTTTTATATATATTTCAAAAATAATAGATTAAGACAAAAGAAGAAGATAAGTAGATACTTTACATTCAGGGTATATATATTTTTTGTTAACGTTTACTACTCACAAGAGGCCCTGAGGAGCTCTTGAGCTAAAGAACGCGACGTAAAAACGACACATTCTCATGTGACAAATGTTACCGTGTAGAAGTGTTAGTACGCATTCAGCGTGTTTCCCGATTATGCAACGGTGCTGAAAGGATCCATGATGGTAGTTCTGCGAAGCATCTTCCATTGAAATACCGGAAGAATAAGAACAGCATTCGCACCTGACGCCTGTGCTCTAAAGATTGAATTAGGTTTAAGATGCTTCCGCAGTTATGCACTTACATACGACATAACAACTGTACCAAATTGGATAATTCTTTTTTTTTGTGTTCGTTATTGTCAGGACAAAGTTTGTATAAAACTACTGGTGAGCTCTGGCATTATGAAATTTGTATTAAAAAATTGCTACAGGTGGCACGCGAGATGTTTGAAACCCGAATGTACCGGGACCGAATATAAGGATGCGGGATGGGGGAGGGGAATTCGGGTAGGGGGTTCGCGGGAGGGGGGGGAGGGGATCCCGGGAGGGGAACTCGGGAGGGGGGTTCGCGGGACGGGGGAAGGGGAGGAGTGGAGTGAGAGAAGGAAGGTGGAGGAGGCGGAGAGGGAACGAGAGAGGAGAAAGGGACGCGGAAGAGGAACGTACGAATGGAAAAGGACAAGCAGGAAGAAACAATTTCTTTATCAAATGGCATAGCAACGCAGGCCGGGAACCAGGTAGTAAGAAATATTATTGCGTTTTAACCAGTAAGCGGAGTAAGACATAAATAATGATGTTTTATCTTACACTTCTTCTATATTGTCTTAAAATTATTACAATAATATATTACCGGGTTTGAGGACAGCCTGATAAGAACGAAGATTGTTATAAAAAGCAATTATTAATATTATTTTCACAAGTATATGAAAAACGATAAAATCAATAAACAATGACTTATGCAGGAAGATTTAATTGTTATTATTTATAACAAATGAGATAGTGCGTTTATAGTTTATAGCTCCAATCAAAGTCATTAAGGACGTCCTCCATATCGTATGAAAATAATAATAATTGATTCTTCAAGCGCTATGTTATTATTTGCTGATTAAACGGGACTAAATACAACCTTTAACTCAATGAATTCAAATTGCATCGTAAACAACTATTGTAATAAATTATTATGAACTGATTGATATGCAAAATTGTTATTAAACATTGAGTTAATTCATTAAAAGCAAGTAGGTACGAACTCCAAGTCTAGAACTGCAATTGCAGTTGAGAAATGTTGCTACCAGGAAAAATTAATACGAAACAGGTTTATTTTTAACTAGCAGACCCGGCCACACGTTGCTGTGGCTAACGAAACACAACGCCATTACCCAATCTTTATAAAATCCACACCACCCGCTTGCCAGCTGCCCGCTGCCCGCTGCCTGAATTGAATACTTGAATTTATCGGCTTTTCTCTACTATAAGCATGTATTATACATATAAACTAATTAACTCGCCATTAATTATACAATGCTTGCAATGCAACACTGGATATTTGAAAAGGGAAAATCAAATACCTACTTACTCTAGGACATCTATTTTCCAATTTCTTCCGTAGAACGAATTTCAAAAGTGACTATAGTACGGCCCGCCAGCCGTTTTAAATCGCACAAAAATATGTTTTCTTTGAATGTCTCGGCTTTTCTCTCATATAATTTACATGTATTATACATATAAACATTCCTCTTCAATCACCCTATCTATTGGTGAAAACCGTATGAAAATCCGTTGCGTAAATTTTGAGCGACTTCATTTTATACTATGTAATGATGATGATGATGATGATAATGATGATGATAATGATTAATTTTCTTGGGCTTATGTTAAATTTCTGAATAGATCAGTAAAGATTTTTTTATTGGTTTCTTGGCATAAATAACGCTATATTTTTTTCAATGTTAAAAATCAGTAGGTATTGGACATGTAATCGGGGTGATGGGTTTGGCAGTTACTCGTCTGAGTGGCCGGTGGCGACATGTAAGAAAAAAATTGTTTGGTTTTGAAGAAAAAAAATGTCGCGCATAAAGGTCACCAAAATTTCATTTACATTTTTACGCCAAATAATGTAAAGAATAACTGGTTAAAGTAAGTCAAATACGTCCCTTAACATTCTGTAAACTTAAAGTAAGCAATGACATGATGCCAATAGGAATTTAACAGAAAAATAAAAATACACGGATCGAATTGAAAATTGTACAACGCACAAGATTTCATACAAGCAAAACATCAGGCTCGCGGAAGAAACTGACAATGAAGCTTTGTATTGATATTCAAGTAGAAATTAATGAAATATATAATAATATCACTTAGATTTTTATATAATTCATTGTTTAATACATCGAATCCAATAATATATAAAAAAAGCTCTACCTTTTGTTCACCCAATTTGAGATCTGGAGTTTTTTTTAAGCAGCCAGCAATTTGCACAAGATTATAAAAAAGGACTAGTAATTCGAAAGCAGATTTTATTTTCGAGGAATGTGTGATATTACAATGCGAGTTGCAGGAATACTGTCAGATTCATTTATTGACAAATCGCAGAGGGTCACTCAACTTAGTTTGTTCCCTTTTCCCTGGTTGGGTGGTATTATATAATTTGAATGTCTATGGTATATTAAGTTGAATGCCATTTAAAAAAATGCATATTCAGTTACGTTGCCAATTTTTTTAACTTTAAAAATAACTAGGGAAGATGTTCTACGAGCACTGCATACTGATCTGCTTAAGATAACATACATCATTCTTTAGTAGCGGGCAAGTACAAATCAAGAATGCAGTGGGTTGTGGAGGAATTTCGCGTGAATGTGTTTAAAGAGGAAATTAATGTCCCGACTTAAGATTTTAACAGTTACAAATTGGCTTAATTACCGCGCGGACACTGAAAATGTCCGCCGACCCATTTCGCCGCCATTTTTGCTCCGATTCCGAGATATTCCGTGTGCCACTTCTCGTGGACGATTGTGAATTGAGATTCCTATGTTGGCAGCACGCTTCAAAGGGGCCGGTCAGTATTGCAAGAAGCAGGAAAACAATTAAAAAATTATCTTTGGTGGGTGTTAATTCAGGTTTCTACTTAGAAAAAAATAATTAACCTCATCGATCGAAACATAGATATGCTCTAAAACACGGAGTGTAGTCAAATGGGTTCCATCTTTTTATTTCCTAAACCAAACCAAACCCAACAACTAACTATCCATAACGCCGTTTTCCGCAGGTGTAGGCAGAGAGGACGGACCGCAAAACAACTCGGACTTGGCGCACACTCATACATACTCTTATTTTATTATGACTCTTGACATGGCCTGACTTAAGTATCTGATTCACTTGATCGTGCCATGTCTTCCTCCGGCGTCCCCGACTTCTTCTACCATTTACATTTACGTCCCTCCACATGCCCAAATCACCTTGGTTACCTTTCTTGATCTTACTCATCACGCTTACATCAGCCTTGCATTAATTGGGGATCTCCACATTTCTCACACGATCATACACGGTTTTACTCAGATAGGCCTCGGGGTCTCATTTCTACAGCGTTCAGTTTTAAACCCAAACCCAACAGTAAGTAACAAATATCAATTTCGCAGTTAAGTTATGTTCATTCTGAGATATACTCTAAATTCGGCAATGGCCACATACTCGATGTGTTGGGATAAAATTGCTTCATCGCATCGTAGGTGTACCACGTTTTATTCCATTTCGTCAATTTTTGGGAGGCGGGAATGGGTACCGCCGCCCCGAGAACCTTTATTGGGTAACCAACACCTCTGCCATAGGTCACTCCAAGTGGTTCGCTATGTTTGGTGATTTAGCAGGGGTGCCCGGCAGTGGCGGCTCGTGACTTTTGGGTGTGCTAGGGTGCTATTACTGACAAAAATGGCATTATGGATGTTGTCGTAGGCGAAAAAAAAATTTTTTTTTTTTTTCAAAAATCGGTTTTTGTATGAAGATTTTTCATGAAATCCGTGCGGCGCACGGCCAAACTGAAACTTTCTGAAAATTTTCATACAAAAAACATATTTTCAAAAAAAAAAAAAAAAATTTTTTTTCGGCTACAACAACATCCATAATGCCATTTTTGTTAGTAATAGCACCCTAGCACACCCAAAAGTCACGAGCCGCCACTGGTGCCCGGGTTCAACGGGTGAGGTTTGTCTAGGTCTTGGAGGCGGACGACCAAGACACACTGAACCCCAGATTCCTACCCACCCCTCAAACCCTTTTCCTTCTCAGAACTCTCCTCTCTTTCCTTACCTTAAAAAAACATTCTTTTCCTCCCTTTCCTTAAAAAAACGCTCCACACAGCATCCCCAAAGTTGACATAGGTCCTGAGGGAAATTATTTTCCTCAGGGCCTCCTGTGTGGAGCTCATGTAAAAAAAGAGTATGGTTCAGATACTAAAATGCTCTCCGATCAAAATTTGAAGAACAAGATTTTTTTCAGATTATACGAGCACAATAAAACAAATTGATAACACCAAGCAGGAAATAAAACGGATAAAACATTTTTACAGGCTTGCCAATTATTGAACACTTTTTTATAAAATCCATCAGAATATGGCGAGTGTACTACAGAATGTGGCGAGTGGAATATTAATAAAAATCGGACCGAACATTTTGCCACCTTATTTGACTGAAGTAATTAACCCTCCACACAGCATCCCAGATGACACAGGGAAATTATTTTCCTCAGGGCCTCCTGTGTGGAGTTAACGTAAAAAAAAAACAGAAAAATAATAATTAAGCATGCATTACCTTTTAAACAATCCTCCAACACGATCGGAATCTGATCTTTTCCAGGACGAATTAACAAATGGACTGATTTGCTTTATTACCTGAAAAAAGGAGAAAAAAAGGTTCAATTAAAAAATATATTTTTTTATGGTTTTATGGATAAAATAGCAAGTGACTCCCACCCGAAATCGGCTAAGATAGTTCATTTGGTGTTTGTTGTGAGACAAGAAGGAAATGGGAGAAGAAAAGAAGACAACGGATGAGAAGGCACTGGTTAATCTATTCGTCAAACTTAAAAAAAAATAACAATTAGGTAGATAATTTTGACATTTGAGTACATAATATATAAATACTAGCTGATCCGACAAACGTTGTTCTGCCATATAAATTATTTCTAGTGAATATTTTGGTTGTTAAATAAAAAATAACGAATGTATTGTAAGTGTACGGGGATGGGATCTATGACAGAAATAGGAATAGAGCGCTGTAGACGATGACCGCCGATAAAAACAAAAAAAACACCAACTAAAGTAGGAAAATGAAATAAATAAAATCAATATGAATTTCGAAGAGCAATTGATTGAACAATATTTTTTGTCAGTCCGTCTTTAGCCAACACAAATAAGCTCGATGGTTTGCCCACGCAAGAACATGATGCCGAATGAAATATCAAAATGACGCGACGCTTCTCGTGAATGTCTTGCGCACGTGTGGATGAAAGATCGATGAGGCGAACGTAGCGCCATCTGTCATTCAACAACATAAATAATTTCGTTCTGTATGAAATACGAAAGACGGTTAAATTTGTTCATACAAAAATACTAAAATCGCGATTAAAAATGGGAGGGTGGAGGTGGGAGGTTTAAAATTAGGTGTTGTGGGTATTATTTGATGTCAAATAATTAAAAATACTAAAAAAAAATTTGTCAAAAAAATAGTTTTTTTTCTGGACAGGGACACCCTAATCATATAGCGGTATGAAATATACTTTAAAACCTATTCTCACATCTACCAAATATAAATAAAAAAATCATAAAATTCGATCAAGCCGTTTCGGAGGAGTACTACCACAAACACCGTTACACGAAATTTTTATATATAAGATATAAATCTGAGGCCTAATGCTAGAAGTGCATATGTGAAGTTGTTAATCGTAAGCGATAAAGCGGTAGCGAAAGCGATAAAGCGGTAGCGTAAGTGAAGATTATTAATTTTTTGTGTTTAATTCGTAGAATTATTATATTTTTTAAATTTAATAAAATAAAATATGATAATGTTATTATCAAGTTCTGCAATAATTTAAGTTATTTTTGTTACAGCTGTTTCGGCTTACAAGGCCATTTTCAAACTGTGGTTAAACCACTTTGAGACGACTTATTTGTAGGTATAAGTGAAGATTGTTTCTCCATTTCTTGGCATAAAAAACACTGAACAATAATTTGACTTCTACATTAAATAGGTTATAATTTTATTAATCTAAAACATTAAAAAAAAGTATTCATTCCATTCAAATAAAGGACGTATTAGAGTACTTTTTGGTACCTAAATGAAATATTCAGAAACGGACATAGGCACTTTTAGCATTAACCCCCAGAAATATAAAAACACACACAGAATAGTTTTCTTAGGCCTCTCACTTCACGGAGATGCTGTGCTGAGGCGATCTAGGTTTTAGTTTGAGGGATTTCAGCGACTTCTATGGTTCAACCCTAAGGTTATTTACTAGTCGGCTCTATAATAAATTCGGTGGTACCAAATATACGAGTATAATTATATTGGCTGCCAAAACATGAGTTGTTCTGCACCGTTGCATTTCAACATTATTATCCAGTAAAATCGATGATAAGGGGTCGTCCATTAATCACGTGAGGCTCGAAGGGGGGAAGGGGGGGGGGGGGGGGGTTTGAAAAAAATCATGAAATGTCACCGGGGGGGTGTAATGAGATATCACGTGTATTTATTTTTCGTGATAATATTCTGAAAATTTCAAAATACTTTGTACTAAAAAAATACACGTGATTTTGGGGGGAGGGGTTAGTCTAAAACCTCACCACATATCACCACGGGGGGGGGGTTAAAAAGTTGCTAAAAAACATCACGTGATTAATGGACGACCCCTAACCTAAAAATTGACAAATAACATACTTTAACATTCAACTGGATAAAACACATACGCTGGTGGTCTACGGCGTGGTTTGCACGGTTTAATAAATATATGCATCTATGTCGAAAGGGTAAAAGCTTAGCTAAGTTTATGGTGCATATTTTTTTTGTTGTGAGATGATTTTTAGTTTTAAATATCACGCACGACGGTTTTGTCCTTTAATCTTCGGAGGCACTATCAAACTATGACTCTGCCGCATAAGAAAGTCGACTCATTAAAATATATTTTGATTGCATATTAAACTATAAAATACAAAATTTTTGACTAAAATCAGAAGATAATAATAATCTTTTTAAATCCCTTAATTAATTACTAATTTTATTTACTTTTTTTACTTAATTTGATTTTTTGCTGTATTATAATTATCATAGGTACGGATATGAGGTTTTCGTAGTAACATGAATTCTAAAAAAAATTTGAAAAATGGCATGACAATAAAATATTGTGAAAAAATTGACTTAGGTGCGTAAATTACTAAGGTTAATTAACCTTATTGACGATATATTATTTTAAATATATTAAAAGAGATAGGTAAGTAAATCATTTTTATTGAACGTTTTTTTTATCAATCAGCGCTATATAATTTTAATAGTTTCTTGTTGATTAATCGATATCCAATCCAGACTAATGTTGATATGCAATAGCTTATCTTATCATTATTGGTTAATCGATCGTCTATAAAAACAAAACTTGTTTTTCATAGAGGTGACAGAAGTTGATTCATGTTCTAGATTTTAATAACACATGTGATCAATATATTATCTGATATCGAAAATAGGTAGTTAATCACTTTTATTAGTTGTCCTGGCGTTCTCGAGTTCATATTTTCAAATGACCCGGCCGTATGAATCCAAATTTTTTTTTTCTATTTTCGTATTAATTGCGTCCTGTATTTGGAAAAAGAAGCTCTTATGACCCAAAGATATGAGATGGGCTGACGACATAAATTTGGCCGATGACCGGTCAATGGCAGAGTGTTGGCATCGTGTTTGGGTCCCACCCAGGCGTCGCGGGTTCGATTTCTCGGCTGGCTAAGTCCTCCATCACGACACAAGCAAAAAAAATCGCAGGCGACCGCGAATGGATGGAGACGCTAACGTGCAAATCTGGACAAAGTTCTGACGCCAGGTACACGTAGAAGATAAAAACAAAAATCCATACAAAGCACATGTCTTTAGAATTATAAAATAACAGTTTTATGCGACAGCACCAAAGTTCCAACTGGAACTGGGAATGTTTTGAGACCAAGGACGGGTTGATTCACAGAATTTGAACAATTCATCAAATTTAAAAGTCAAAATTCAAGTTCTGTGAAAGTTCAGTTATTATCCAAGAAATGTGAAGCAATCGGCCCATGATGAGAGAATAATAGAACTTTCACAGAACTTGAATTTTGATTTTGAAATTGATGATTTTTTTTAATTCTCTGAAACGATGCGTCCTTTAGGATTAATGTATGGACTAATGCTGGACTATGTACAACTCCCACTCTAGGTAACTCGAAACAGCAGAAATTCGAATGCTTAGATGGTCAGCAGGAGTATCACTAAAAGATAGGATTAAAAGTTCATGCATTCGTGGTAGTCTGGGTGTCACGGACACAAACAGTAAGCTGGAGGAACGACAGTTGAGATGATGTAGGCACATAAGACGGGAGACCACCAGACCACCCAGGGAAGCAGGCAGTGTTTATGGAGCTTCATCGACAGTCATCCAGAAGAAGAACAAAGAACTCCTAGACGCACTCAATGCTCCAAAATTTTACAGAGAAACGCGATACACAGAACCGAAGAAGTTATAGCCTGAGAACGAGAAGAGCCGACCCCAACATCCTACCTAGGCAATGAGACGGGACAGTGCAAGAAAGAAGAAGACTCGTCCTAAATGAAGTAGGGAGGAAACGAGATGGGCAAGAGAAAGGTTATGAGGAAGATAGAGGCTGGAAATTACATGGCTATTTACATCTAATTTCAAATGTTAACTTTGTTTGTTTTTTCTTGTTAATTTGAAATGTCAACTGCTAAAGTATCTGCATCGATCACTCCAAATGCTATACATATATACTTCAAAAACGTAATGGGTTGCCAAATCTATTACTGAAACTAATTAATACACTTGCTTAGTAAATCACAACTGATTGATTCACCGGAATAAAAGAGTTTGCATTGTCCATTAGAGAGCAGAAAGAAATCAAGTTACAAAGAATGTTATTATATTCCGTATGTATTAAATCTGTATTATTTCAAACAAAGTGACGAAGGTCGATAGACTCACTGTATTAAATACAAGTGTGTATATTTATTTTGTAACGTCCAGGTAAACATGGTCTGCGAGGCTCCGCGCTCTACCTGAGAAGGGTGCCATATATGGCCACTGTAAAATAGGGATTAACTAGAAGGGTTGTAAATGACCGGGATTAAAGCCTGAACTACAAAACACACCTTTGAACGATGTACAAAATAAGGCTTCATTCACATTGACGTATGTATACTTGGTCGAAGTTCATTCACGATAACATAACCTTCAAATATAGCGATATTGAGACAATAAGGAACTCCAGTCCAATTTTTATTTTTTTTAATGAATAATGACCTTCTAACTTTAAATAACTGCATTTTTTTATTTTTAGAGTTAGTTTTAATAGGTAAAATAATCGTCAAAGTTTTAATTTTTCAAGATCCCCCGAAATCACAGTTTGTGTAGTGAATCGTGTGACGTCATCACTCTCAAAAAGTTACCATAAGATCGGGCAATCAGCTGTTCAACTGGCGCCATTTTGAAATTCAGAGTTCGAAGTATTCTCCCTAGAGTAACATTACTATTTTTTTTGTACAGTATTTTTTGAATATTTTCAATAACAATATTTTCAATAACAATTAACAACAATAACATCATCTCAGTGAGCACGCACTTTTTTCAAGTCCCAAACATAATAATAATAAACATCGACTAAAAGTCTTTTTAATGCCCTTTTGCATCGACTAGTGTTTGAAGTGATTCTGCGACAGTAATCCAGTTGAAGCGCTAAGAGGAACTTATGGTAAATACTGTGAATTCTAACAAACTAACAACACAATAATCAACCGAAATTATCACTCAAACGCATACGTCCACCCCGGAGCACCAACACATTCAAAATGAACAACGACTGTAGCGCATGCGCAGACCCGACCATTGCAGCCGACTCAGTCTTTGTGTGCACCTTATGCAAAGGGACATTTCACCTTCACTGTGGTGGAGTACCAGAGACTTCTTATCGTCGTCTTACTAAAGAACGCCGCGCTCAAATTAAGTGCAAGCAGTGTATAGCTACAACCCAAGTGAAAGCCAGCGGTTCTACACCTTTGGAAAGCGAAGTGCTGTCTAAACTTCTGGAACAAAATACCCAAATTCTTGCAAAACTCGATATCATGACGAAACAATACGATGATATTTTACTATGCGTTCGCGATCTCGAGGACAAGAATAATGCTCTAGAAAAAAAGAACTCTGAACTCGAAGCGAGAGTTGAAACAATGGAAACCCAATTGGAACAAATCGATAGACTAAATAAATCCAAAAATGTGGAAATTATCGGGATACCCGAAATCAACGGGGAAAACCTAAAAAATATTATATTTAATATTAAAAAAGCCACCAACTCAAATGATGACAACAATATCGATGCAGCCTACCGCGTCACTCAAAAAGTGACCAAAAATCAACCCAGACCTGTCATAATCAAATTTAAAACCTACATGGACCGCGATGATTTCCTCAATAATATTAAAAAATTCAACAAGCAAGCTACCAATAGAGAAGAAACACTTAACACCACACTCATCGGAATGTCAGGACCTGGCTCTCGGATTTACATATCGGAACATCTGACATTTCAAGCAAAACACCTGTGGTTTCTTGCTCGGAAGGCCACGCGAGAAAACTCTTTCAAATTTGCTTGGACCAGGGGAGGTCAAGTGTACGTACGCAAAGATGTCGGAACACCTGTCATTATCATTAATGAAAAAAACAAACATATTCTGTCTCTCTCTTCCACTCATCTGTGAACAATGCTCGCTTAGCTACAAAAATTTCTTTATTACATTATTGTATTACTTTTATATATTTTTACATTTTATTAACTTTCTTGTACATTTTATTAATTTATCTTTACACTTTCCTAAAGTCTCTATTATTAACAACAGTAAACTGTTTTTAAATATTTCAAGCGTAAAGGCATTATCTTTGAACATAAATTTTATTATCGCCATCACATTAAATGTTAATTTCAACCTATTACATAAACATGCAGAACCCGTTGTTATAAGCGATGTGACTAAACCATTTATATATTTTATACAAATAACTCTGTTTTCACTACAAACAATATCAATAGTAGAAATACCTGAACAAAATATTAGAATAGCACCCTATATAAAATGTACTATATCAATTATTAAAAATGGAAGATAACATAACTAATACTTTGGACAACATATTGCAGATTCAGTGTATAGAAACAAATAGCTCTATAGAAGTTCGAAAAACCCTAAATCAATCTAACCTAAAAATATTTTCCATGAATATCAGAAGTATGAATAAAAATTTCACTGAACTGATGATATTACTTACCGAACTTGACTCAGACTTTGACTTGCTTATTTTGACCGAATGCTGGATCAAAGATAACTATATTCCAAAAAACATAAAAAACTATAACCAATACAGCACCCAAAATAATCAATCTCAAAATGATGGCGTCATTATTTACATAAAAAATCATATACAACACTCTGTAAAGGAAATCACAATAACTAACTCAAACTTACTCCAACTCGAAATAGAAAACAGCGTTACTATACTATCTATATACCGATCACCGAGCACATCCAACATAACACCATTTCTAAACGCACTTAATCAATTTTTGGTATGCATTAAAGAACATGAAAATGTCCTTATTATTGGTGACCTTAATATCAATATTATAAATACAATACATCCCCAAGCAAATGAATACATAAATTTACTAACTCTGCAAGGATTTCTCCCAGCTATTACAGCACCGACTCGTGTAACAGAGTTATCTGCCAGTTGCATAGACCACGTTTTTGCCAAATGCAAACTAAATATCAAATCTTTAATATATCAATGTACTGTTACAGATCACTACGCCACTATCACTTCCATTTCCCATAAAATACCAAAACCACCAGCATCTACTATACAACAATACAAAATTTCATATGACACTCTCTTCAAACTAGTTTCCGAGGAAAACTGGTCAAATTTCTATAAACTTAGTGACCCGAACTTAGCATGTGAATCTCTCATCAGCACCCTTCATAAACATCTGGAAAATGCCACATTAAACCCAAACAACCACCAAAATAGACATAAAATTAAACTAAAACCCTGGATAACAAATGGCATTCTACACTGTATACGTAAGAGAGACAAACTTCATAAATATTGTAAAAATAATCCCACTGACTACGAATCTCTATTATTCTATAAACGATACAGAAATGCTTGTAAAAAAATTGCATGTAGGGCCAGAAAAGAGTATTATGGGAAACAGATAGATGAAGCTGCTAATGATAATAAACAAATCTGGAATATTATCAAAGAAATATGCTACACAGAAAAAGTGACCACACCCATAAATAAGATCACCATCGCAAATAAAACATTTAGTGCAACTGAAAACTCAGAAACAATTACAAATCATTTCAACCTATTCTTCTCCACAATCGGATCAGACCTAGCTAATAATATCCTTAAAAAAAATAGAACATCTGAAGATAACCTTGCAAATAATATCTCTCTCGATAATCTCAGCTATAACCTTTTTAACCTCACTCCAACAACAGAACAAGAAATCACTGAAATCATCTCTTCACTCAAAAACACACACTCCACGGGAATTGACAATATATCCACTAAACTAATTAAACACCTCAAGCCAATCATCAGTAAACCCCTCCAACATATCACAAATCTAAGTTTTCGAACTGGCCTCTTCCCAAGCACCCTAAAACATTCAACCATTATTCCTATCTTTAAATCAGGGGACAAATCATCTGTGAATAACTATAGACCAATATCCTTACTGAGTCCGATTTCAAAAATAATTGAAAAAACAGTTAAACGAAGACTCTACAAGTTTCTTGAAGATAATAAAATCCTGTCAAATAATCAATACGGCTTCCGCAAAGGTCGTAGTGCCTCAGATGCAATTGCAAACTTCACTAAATTAATTTCTGACAAACTCGATAAAAGTCGCAAACCCCTCGCTGTATTCTTAGATCTAGCTAAAGCCTTTGATACTGTATCTCACCGCATACTACTGAAAAAACTCCTACAGATAGGAATAAAAGGCATTACCCTTAAATGGTTTGAGAGCTATCTAACAAACAGGTCCCAGTCAACTATTATCAACTCGGCTAAAGAGCATAGAAGTACAAGTTTACCATGCACATATGGCGTGCCCCAAGGCAGTGTTTTAGGCCCACTTCTCTTTCTAATATACATTAACACGTTATGCAATCTAAATACTGGTGGCACTATTATATCTTTCGCCGATGACACGGTTATTGTATTTGATGACGAAGATTTAAATTCAACCTTTGAAAAAGCAAATTATGGCATGAACTTAGTTAAAAACTGGTTAGATTCCAACCTCCTAACTCTTAATATAGATAAAACAAAGTATCTACTTTTTTCCATACGTAAACCAAATCTCCTCCATAACTGCCAAAAACTTACCATACATTCATGTTTACAGAACCTTAACACACCTACATCACCTCACAAAAACTGCTCATGCGATAACCTAAAATTAACAAACGAAATTAAGTACTTGGGAGTTATCATAGATGATCAATTACGATGGGAGACACACATAAATTCTGTAACAAAAAGACTTCGCAAATTATGTTACATTTTCTACTCTCTTAGATCTATCCTTAACCTACAAACACTAAGATGTGTTTACTTTGCACTTTTTCAATCAATTGCTACATATGGTATTATAGGATGGGGAGGTTGTGCAACATCAATTCTTCATCCCATGGTCCTAATACAAAAACTATTGTTAAGGATAATATTCAAATGTAACTCATCACACCCATCAGAACCACTTTTTAAAAAACTCTCAGTATTAGACATCAGACAATTATACATAAAGACGATTCTCATATACATATGGAAAAAGGATTTGATGAAAAAAACACAACAAAAAATTTGCACCCGGTACTCATCCCAACTAAAATGCATAATTCCTCCAACAAAAACAGCCTTCGCACAGCGCCAGTACTCTTACATTGCTCCCAAAATGTTCAATTCGCTGAGTATTGATACCAGGAAATCGAAAACTGGCGATAGTTATATCACAAGTGTTCAGAACTGGTTGATTGTAAAGGGAAGGAACTATTTTAAAGAATGCCTCACATCATTAATTTAGGCTAACTTGAATTAACTTAAATTAACTTGATTACCTAAACTAACTTAATTAACTTAACTTAACATTTTCTGCTAAAACAGGAATAGATGTCTAATTTTATTATGAAGGTCAACATTTGCCTAAACTGCTTTTATTACTGTTATCTGTATAATATAATATACCATATTACTTCATTTATTTAGAGGAATACATCATTTTATTTTATTATCATTTTATGTATTATCATTTTATTTATTTTCATTGTGAAAATATAATAAAGCTCAAAACTTCTTTTTTTTTATCAAAATGGGAGAAAAGAAAATCATTTCTTAGCCTTTTCCACTCCAAGCCTTTTTTATTTTTTTTGTTCTTTGTTTCTTGGTTTTATTTCACCAGCTTCACAACGAAATTGTGTATTCAAGTTTTAGTTACTTTTTATAAATAAAATTGATAATAGATTATATACCAACAATAAAAGTTTTTTGTCTGTAAAGAACTATATGTAATTAGCTGAAAGTTTAAATACTCTTAAACTATTTACTTAAAACTGTTTGGCACCACTGTGTATCGAATCCGACGAAGTCCCATATGTACTTCCCAGCACTAAACCATGGTAACAATAATTATTATTTAGTATTCGCCGGATTGAAACATGAACAACTATACTATATACTACATACCTACTACTGTACAGATGTACAATGTAATTCGCCGGACTTGAAAAATAAAGCCCAACATATAATTGCACTAAAATTGGAGTTAAATAATGTAGATTTTCAACATAAAAATCCTTTCTCATATGCTTACCATATAGTACTCACTTTGATTCTATACTCGTAACTCTTTTAAATTAAATTCTAACTATTTTGTATTCTATAATATTATATTATTTTATGCATATGTATATTTTCTTAATACTCTCACACATTCTTTATATTGCATATGATAATTTACTGTATAAAAAATCGACCGCCACAACACGGGCATGTGCCTAGCATGGTGGTCGAAAAATCCCCAACTTTTGTAAAAAAGAATTTTTTCAATGAATAAAGAAACATTTAAAAAAAAAAAAAAAAAAAAAAAGAGATAAACTAATAAGAGATACCTTTATTTTTGAAACTGAATTGTTTACGCCTAAATAATGTTTCAATAAACACAATAACTAAATCTCTATAAACAGTATGTAAATAAACGAATAAGGTGAAACGTTGTTAATACGATGGCTTGTGTCATACCTACATTCCCATACAATCACTTTACGGTGTTCAGTGACGTCACCACAAAACATTTCAAAAATACCAAATTGACGGCGTGTTTCTATGACCCGATTAAAAAAAGACTTTTTAATATTTTTTTAAGAACTCTGCATTTAATATTATTAAATAAAACTTATATATTCGGAATCAGCGTTTATTGGTCTAAATGAACATATTTTTTTAAAGTCATAATAGTTTTCACTGGAGTTCCTTATTCAACTAACTAAAGCAAGTTCTGTGATTCCGCCCTTACTGCGACTAAAAAGTGATATAAAGAGCCTTCAAAGAGAATAAGTAAGCCCGGGAAAAGCAGGTAATTTGTAAGCGGTCGCCAAAGTATAAAAACGTAACATCACATAAGTCATAGTAAATTAAATCCTCCCTTTCGATTCTAACAGTATTACAGATCAACACGCTCACTCTTTCCAGGAGGGGGCATCGTCACTGAAGATATTGTGGACACAAAAAAAATCTATGGATTTTAAAACGTTTCTTTTGTCCTTATTTTGGCCGTCAGTTAAAATGTGTAGACATGTCAATATATAAGCCTAGTTTTTGCGTACCACATCAAATATAAAATATTTTTGATGTCTGGTAGGCACAAATTGTAATGAAGAAACACCTTTTTTCATATATAAACCATTAAGCTACATCATTCCTTTGATTAATAAGCCATTTATGCAAATATTTAAAAGTAGTGGTCCAAGAAGTGATCCTTGAGGAACTCCATAAAAAAAAACGTCGTGAGCTAATTCCACTTCACATTCCAATTCAACAGAGAAAAATTAGTAGGTAAAATTAAAAGCGTTATAGAAAATTTTAATTATCTACTATACGTCATTCAATGTACTCGTGTTTGTCTTTTCAGGGTATTATTGCGATTTTTTTAAAATAATATGTATCTTAAGTTCAGTGAAGTACCTGTATCAAAATATTTGTGGCATTAAGTTTTTTGCAACGTTTCAAAAGATTTTGAAACCAATATTTTGCCGTCGAAGTGCATTATTTATGCTTTACGGGTCGGCAGAAATTTGGGTTTTAGACCGAGATAACTTTATGAAACCTTTTTCTGTCAGACCCTTTACCATTCATAAGGACTGGGGATTAGGGAGATAAAGCAGGAAAAATATACCTTTCAGGCAAAACAGCGGAAATTACATAAAATATCACTTGGGCATTTAAACAGTGCAATCACTGAACACGGAAAAAATCACACAAATATATGTACATACTAATATAACTTTTTAAAATCATTGGTGAGTTTGCTAGCAACCTTCTGAAAAATTATACCACCTACTGTTTGTAAAATAAAATAAAATTTAAAGTTACTGATTTTGCTATTTTTAGACAGAGATATTTTATAAAAAAAAGTATGGATATAAGAAATTGGCGTCCAGTTTTATTTTTTAATTCTGGTTGAATTTATCTTTCAAAGCACCATATCGCGTGTACTTAAGGCTGTAGTAAGCGTTCCAAAAGTAGAGAAGATGGTTTTAAAGGGAGATACGTATGTACGATTGTTAGATGAAGTGCGCCAATATTAAAAACGATAATAATTAAGCGAAAATATGATTAAAATTGTGAAAACATTTAATGAAATATGACTCTTATAAACTACAGCAAAAATCTCTCGACAAATGCTTATGTTGTATTTAAAGATAAACTGTGATTTTTTTCATACCTATAACATGTTAAATGACAGAATAAAATGTGTTTTTAATAATTTTCGGAGCATACCTTGCGATTTTTTCTATCGAGGATTTTCATAAAATTACTGTTCGGCTCTACTGGCCTCTACAGATGTATAGATATTATTTATAAAATAACATACATTTTTTTTAGAAACTTACAAACTTAAAGTGTTAAGAGAAATACCTTGTAAATCGGGGGAAATTCAGAATGCGGGGGGTTAATATACGTTTTAATTAGTTTCAATATATGTACTTGTTAGAAAACAATGTTGAACAAGTACTAAGAATAGTCGGAGTAGAAAGTTTTTTTAAAATTATTTTCTAAAGGTTCAGTTGTCCAAATTAGAGCTTCAAGGCCACAGATACCTTTGAACAAAAATCAAACTAAAAGCTACGTGAAATGAAAACAGTGCTCGACATCGCTCTATTTGTAACCGAGAAGTAAGAAGCAACTCGACACTTGCACATCGGCATATCAAGGGAAGCCAAAATAACGTCCACAATGTCAAGAGTTCAATCAGAGTAGTATGTCTCATGAACATGAATCACTGCTATCGATTTCGGCCGACAAT
Source organism: Limnephilus marmoratus (assembly GCA_917880885.1). Taxonomy (NCBI): domain Eukaryota; kingdom Metazoa; phylum Arthropoda; class Insecta; order Trichoptera; family Limnephilidae; genus Limnephilus; species Limnephilus marmoratus. The sequence continues at coordinate 43,654,395 of OU862929.1, forward strand.
AAAACACAAAAAATGGTAATCGAAACAGAAACAATTGGTTCTTTTTATAGTTTTTGTATAATTGATCACAAATTTACATTCAAAATATCCCTTAACATGCTAGGAATACAACTGATACACAAATGAAAAAAGAATTGCGTTCAACCAATGGTGTCCAAAATACAATTGGAAAAGACAATTTTTTGCTCAAGAAAACAAAAATGTAAAAAAGGAAACAGAATATGAATAATAGTAATTTTACCTCTTAATTAAAAAATTGACATTTTGTGTATGTATGTGTGGTAAAACCGTGTATGATCGTGTGAGAAATGTGGAAATCCGCAAAGAATGCAAGGCTGATGTAAGCGTATTGAGTAAGATCAAGAAAGGTACGCTCCGATGGTTTGGGCATGTAGAGCGAATGAACGAGGAAAGTAGTGTAAGGAGAATATATGACGCAAATGTGAATGGTAGAAGAAGTCGAGGACGCCCAAGAAAGACATGGCACGACCAAGTGAATCAGATACTTGAGTCGGGCCATGTCAAGAGTCAGAATAATAGAAGAGAATGTATGAGACGTAGTATGAATGTAAACGAGGCAAGGAATGTGTGCCAAGACCGGGATGTTTGGCGGTTTGTCCTCTCTGCCTACCCCTGCGGGGAAATGGCGTGATGGTTAGTTAGACATTTTGTGTAGCGTATTTTTTTGTATCATTATTATTATGTAATATAGGTAGGTACTTGTTTTTACTGCCTAATTTGTACATATTTAACCAAAATTACACTTACAAACTCAATCGCTTAACACTTACTAGCTAGAACACTCCTTTGGGGTGAAAAAAAACAGCAAAAAAACATACAAAGATACATAGATATCTTGTGTTTGGTTTTGATTGAGAATATGCTTAGTTCCTACTGGTATGTCATTTATCCATTTCCTACTTCTCCTTCTTCTTCTACCTTGCTGGAAAAGTATTTAAAATTTGGAACAATAGAAAGAAAAATAGTGCAAATTCGAGTGCATTTGTTTTGAAAACTGAAGATTTGAAACTACATTAGAAGCAAGTTGTTAATATTTATAGTGTATACAATCTCGTTTTAAAGTAAAAGGAAGGAATTTGTTCATCTCGAAAGTATGTATATAATATCATTTTGTATTCATTAATTTAATTGTGGCGATAATTTCCATAGAGGTATCGCGGTGGAATTATATTGTGATAATGTCTTGTGCTCTTTCGCAGAGATACGGTGGTAAGTGATTAGTTATCCCTTTTCCTTGCGTACCTTATTTTTCCTACACATTATCACCCAATTTTGACAATCATTTCATTTAAATTATTTACATTTTTTTCATGTAAAAAAAAATAAATAAAACAGAAACATACCGACAGCAGAAACAGAAAGACACAAAGGGAAAAGGAAAACCGTCCCGATTATCCGACCTAAACGGGAATACATTCAATTATCCGATAATAATGGTGGCTGGAACAAAATTTCATTTTTGACTACGCTAAGATAACCGGTACTATTCATAAACTAAAGGCGCCGGAAAATGTAAACCAAAACAGAGAACAACAAAATTTATCAGAATTATATCAAAATATTGTTGATAACATTTCTCAGAAATAATAATAACAGGCGAATTTGCGAAACGTTTTACACCGATAAGGTTGCTCTTATTTGTGTTAACCTGCCTTACCTACTGAGTCTTATCACGATATGGGAATTGTATACATACAACGGACGGCTACAACCAGTACTTACTCGTACCTACCACAGGTGTATATCAGACTACATCAGGCATGACCAATACCGGCCCTAAACATAAAGCGGCCCCCAAGAGTGGCGTTTTTTCCATACAAACGTATTCCTCAATTTCCTCTCTGGATTTTGACACTATTCCAAATGTATTTTAATGTAATATAGATATCGACCACTGATTAGTCGTTTTTTTTGATAAATGACTTCTTATAATAGGAGTTAAAACCGTGCAAAAATTGTTAAAATAGAGAACTCCCAGCCCAATTTTTAAATTTTTTTATTAATGAATAATGACCTTCTAACTTAAATAACTGCATATTTTTTTAGAGTTATTTTTAATAGTTAAAATAATTGTCAAAGTTTAAATTTTTCAAGATTCCCCGAAAACCACCGTATATGTAGTGAATCGTGCGACGTCATCACTCCTGAAGAGTTAATATAAGATCGGGAAATCAGCTGATCAACTGTCGCCATTTTGAAATTCGGTGTTCGAAGTATTCTCCCTAGAGTAGCATTACTATTTTTTTGTGCAGTAGTTTTTGAATATTTTCAATAATAGAGATAAACTAAGAGATAGATTTATTTTTGAAATTGAATTATTTAGACCTAAATAATGTTTCAATAAACACAACAACTAAATCTCTATAAACAGTATGTAAATAAACGAATAAATTAATACGAAGGCTTGTGTCATACCTACATTCCCATACAATGACTTTACGGTGACGTCACGACACGATGAGCAGTGACATCACCACTAAACATTTGAATACTACCAACTTGACGGCGTGTTTCAAGGACCCGATTAAAAACCCGATTGAACGCCATGAACAGATAGATGTTCAGCATACAAAATAGTCAATATATTTAAAAAAAATAAAAAAGTACATACTCACATATTTTCTTCTAATACAGTTCGTGAAAAAGCTTAAAAATAGGTATAGTTTCGGAGAATAAAAATGGGGGATACAAAACCTCGGTTTTGAAAACACGCTCTAGAGTTTAAGCTGCCGAAATGAGGTACTTGAGAGGAGTGGCAGGGGTTACGAAGTGGGATCAAATAAGAAACTCGACGATCCCATACGATCTAAACATTGAACAATTGCTACTCTTCGTAGAAAAACCGCAACTGAGGTGGCTTGGGGACGTACTAAGAATGTCTGATGACAGAATTCCTAAGAAAATACTTAGTGCTATTCCAGAGGGTAGACGTCCAGTGGGCCGCACCAGACACAGTTGGGCGAGGCAACTCCAGAAACTATGTGAGGAGAGGATGGGACTGCCATGGACGGAGGTTGAACAAGGAGCACAAGACACGGACTTATGGAGGAGCCTTGTCGATGCAGTGGGTCCCTGACCCAAATAGGATAAGGGGAAGAAGATGATGATGTTGACAAAACCTCGGATTTGACGATTTTATTTCGATATTATCAGCCTGAGGTGCAGTTGTTCCTTTCCCTCCAGTATTCGGGGAGGTAATAGCGACAGTGACAGCAATAGTTTTAGTAAAATATCTATTATTTAAATTTCTCGGCAACCGGGTTTCCTTTTAAAATCAGTTTTTGGCAATAACGTCATTGCGAAATTGCAAATATCCATAGACATATGAATATTAGTAGACCAGAACATAAAGGTGAGGGGTAGACAACAACTACAGCGGGGCGCAGAGCGGGAAGATGACTTTGGAGAAATGTGATTCGTCGATAACTCAACATGACAGTATATAGGCATCTCGCATTATAATATCACCATTTAGTTCTCAAAAGTAAACTCTGTTTTTGAATTAATAGACCTTTTTACGTGGGATCGCGAATTGCTCGCCACGTAATGAACAAATTTGCGAAGTCCAAATACGTCAAAGTAAGGTTCGCTTATTTTCAGACTCCAATATTTTGTTGCCGTATCCGTTTCATAATTTACTTACCCCGTAAACATCGACGAGCACACGCCATGTATCTCGAGTGATAGTATATATTTACACGTTTTCAAAACACAAAACAATGTTTTTTGCGGTGTTATTTCGTAAAATGCACCGATGAGCGCTCGACGCTGGCTCGCAGAAGAATGATGACGTCACATTTTTTAGATTCACGCGAAGCCATACTCAATCCCAGCCGGTTCCAAGGAACCGGTATGGGGAGGGGGAAATAATACGCTTTTATCACTTAGGGCAGGTCTACTAAGGGAACGTACCCATACTACGTGACACGTTTAGGGGGGGGGGGGGGTCTTCAAAATGTCACGCTTGGTACAAATGAGCGGCGGCGGCCTTAGGTTTTTGGTCACCGGGGGGGGGGGGTTTAAAAAATTTGCAAAAAGTTGGTCACGTAGTATGGGTACGTTCCCTAATATTCATATGTCTATGCAAATATCCAAATTCTCAAGTTTTCAGGGGAGCAAAACAGTTTGAGTGTTTAAGTGTTACTTGTTGGGGTGATTCAGAATGTTCTCATATCTTAATACAAAACGAATTAAGATACTTAAGTATACTAATAAAGACGTATTATGTATACTATTTATTTTATGTGTGACCCAAGACAAATCCTTTTCAATCAAAGTGACCCGGATTTTTGAAAAGGTTGAACACCCATGACGTACACCAAACAGGTATAAAGATATGAATTTAACGGTCATATCTGACAAATTTCAAACGAAATCTGAACGAGTCGTGATTTGATAAGATAACAGTTTAAAAAAAACGGTTCTAAAAACATTTCAGTTCACATGTGTATTTTCACAAAAATTTGCAATATTTTAAGATCTGTGTAATATTTTTGGATTTCACATAATAAAGCATACCTAATAAATTTTTATTCAGATATGAATTTTGAACCTGGAACCATTTATTTGATAACCAACACCTCTGTACAGATCTCCTTAAATGCCTCGCTATGTTTGGTGACTTAGCAGGGGTGCCCGGATTCATTAGTTCAAGATTTACAGGTTTGTCTAAATCTTGACTGCAGATGCATCCGCCCATCAAACGGCAGGCCGAAGCCGAGTAGACTAATTGAGGGAGACCTTTTGATTTCTCCAGCTGAACTCTATCGCAACATCGCCATGAGCTGCAGTAAGAGGGTTGGATTCATTCCTCTGCTACTCCCGATCCCTAGATTCCTACCCACCCCTCATACCTTTTTTATTCCAAGAACTTTATTTCCTTCCTTTTCTAAAAAGACCCTCTCCACACAGCAAACCCAAAGATCACATGGGCACTGATGCGAATTATTTTCCTTAGGGCCTCCTGTGTAGAGTCAATTTAAATATTTAATTTTAGTCAATTTTCTTTATTTCTTAGATAACTTGCAATTCTTATATTTTTATCTGTTTTTTGTTTTATTTATCCCTAAATGTGTTATTTTTTCTTTTCTCTTCTTATATTTTATTATCTGTTTATATAAAATTATATTACATGTATGACTACCACAACACGGGCAATAGCCTAGTATGGTAGTCAAAAATGGCCAAAAATGTAACATTTAATCATTTATGAAATAATAAAAAAAAATAAAAAAATAAAAATTTTTTTTTTTTTTTTTTTAAATACTAAAAAATATTATAACACCCATAAAATTCAAATAATAATCCGTTCGAATATATCAATTTAATTAATATAATTAATACAATTATTTGACTAAAATTTCAAAATATTTGAAAACAAGGTAATGGTAAAATAGCCCGTATTTTCACGTTCTTCAAACGTCAATAATAATACCTACAACGGTATTGGATTTACTTTATTTCGTTATCGTTTCAGTTTGATAATAAATACCTTTCAGAATAATGTTACGAAACTGCCTCACTTTGAAAATGAAAGTGCTCAGCAATGTGTTTTAGTTATATTTCTAAGAAAAATACGAATTTCAGTAACAACGAACCCCATTACTGTATCTCTCTTTATTAGGTTCTTAAAAGCTGACAGTGCGTGGAAGATACATTCAGAATCGTCCTGACGAAAAATCACCATTCAGAATCGGTAAGTTGTTTGAAATGGCATTGGGAATGTGCATACCCTTTAGTGACCAGATCTGAATAGCCGGGTACCTCACAATATTCCTCTTTCTCCATCTCCTTCTCCTCACCATTTACTTCATGACATAGTCCGACTAGCTCCGGGCAATTGCAAAAAAAAAACACTTCCAAATATGATACCATTGACAGAAGATCGAGTTGTGTAAGATTTTGACAGAAATCAATACGAAATGGACCCCGTTGCAAAAAATAACGCTACAATAGAAGAAAACATAACAGACAAAAAATGCCACCTTACATATCAAAATTAATGGAACAACTGTCAATTAAAATATGTTGATACACCTCTGCAAAGGCAAATTTATTTCGTTTGATATTTTGCGAGACACAGAGTCGTGGAGACAAGAAAAATCTGTTTTAAAATAATGGATATCGCTTACTCCGCCTTTACGATTGAATTTCATTTTAACGGCGTATGCAGCAAAAGCAATTCAGATTAATGTATGTAGTTATCCGATACCTTTGCATTACGATTTGCAGAAGGTAAAAATATAAATGCACAAGAGGACTCAAATACGGACCCTGTGGTATTCCAAAGAATCTCGTAGTTATTAAGGAATATCCCTTCATAATAACAAAATTATTTTTAAAACTTGCTTTTAATTAAAAACAAGTAGAACATGATAAAACAAAAATATAAATGCACAATAGGATTCAAATACGCACCCTGTGGTACCGGAGAGAACACGTAGTTATTTTGTAAACATTGCTAAAGTAATAAGAAATTTAGAAATAACACTTCATAATAAAAAAAAATATTTAAAAAAAATGCTTTTAATTAAAAACAAGTAGAACGATGGTTGGAACGATAAGAAGCTCGAAACATGTCAAAACTCCATGGAAAGAAGTATGATAGGGAAAAGACTGTCCGATAGAATAAAAATTGAAACCATTAAGAAAAACATAAGAACAAAAGATGTCATAAAAACAATAAAAAAGCTAAAGCGAAGGGGTCAGGCAAAACAATCGGAAGAAGTGAAAAATGGTCAAAATTAGTCGTGAATTGATTCACAATTGACAAGAAGAGAAAACGAGGTAGACCATTTAGACGATGGGTTGACAACATCAAAGCCATAGCAGGTGGTACATGGACAAGAGTAGCTAATGATAGAAAATGAATGAGAGAAATGGTGACAGGTTATTTATTTATTTGTTTATTTAGCACAAGCTTATACATTTATATACATAATTTATTAAAATTTTTTGACTGCCCAACTAGGAGTATTCCCGTTTTAGGACAGTCAAAATATTGTGGGTATGAACATGTGGAACATGATTTGTACAAAAAAGAAAGAAAATTGATGAAATAAAAAGAAGAGAAAGAATATTAAATAAAATTTAAAAAAAAATTAAAACATAGTAACTGTTATTTGTTTGGCATAGAAAATAATATTAATTTTAAAAAGAAAAAGGAGATAGGTACATATAGGTAACATATAGGTAACATATAGGTAACTTAAGAGGAATTAAGAGGATTAAAACATTTAGGTAACTTGTGTATGCTTTGCATATTATAGTCCTACAAACATGTGATGTAGTAAATAAAGAAAAAAAAAGAGAAGAGAAAGAATAAAATAAAAATGAAATAATCAATTAAAACATAAAAAAGCCATGGTTTGTTTAGCAAAGTTGTTGAAATGATAATAATCATAGACATCCAAATGGATAGACCAGAAGATACAGGTGAGGGGTAAAACCAAACTATGGGGGGCGAAGAGGGGAAGAAGACTGTGATTAGTTGAAAAATCAATCTGACAGTATATAGGCATCTCGCATTATAATATCACCATTTAGTTCTTAAAACCAAAATCTGCTTTGAATGAATAGACCTTTTTACATGGGAGCGCGAATTGCTTGCCACGATAATAAAATATTTGCGTAGGCCAAATGTACACCCCAAAAAGATTCGCTCGTTTTCACATAGCAATATTTTGTTGCCGTGTTTAGTTAAGACACTTTTACAAATGTTTCATAATTTACTTACCCCTGTAACCAGCGACAAGCACACTAAGGAACCGCCCACATTCGCTATGTGCACATTGATATGTAGGTATGTTGTATAGCACAAGCTACTGTTTTGGCGTGTTATTTTTTCGTTAAATGTATAGATGTTAGCTTCGCGCTGCTCACGGCAAGAATGATGACGTCACACATTTTAGATTCAAGCGATTCTCTATCCCCTCCACATGGGGCGAACTGGCGCCAAGGAGGAGCTCCAGCCGGTTCCATGGCGAGGGGGAAATAATACGTTTTTATCACTTAGGGCAGGTCCAGATATATTCATATGTCCGTGATAATAATAATAAATTAAAGTTATAAATATATGTGTACTTTCATATTATAGTCCTACGTACACGGAGGAGGCCTTTGTCAACTAGTGACATACAGACAGTGCGTCGATGCGTAATAAATGTTATAAATGTGAAAAGTTTATTATAAATAATGTAATCTAATTTACTGTCTGATTAAAGGTTATTATTGTTATATATAAAGGGTAAATTGCAAAAATAAGTAAAGGTAGGTGAGGAGGGGTCCTAAAGGGGTGGTGATAATTAGAATTTGATGTGAGAAACTTACTAGTCTTAAAAAATAAATATATTTAAGCAGTTTCCAGTAGTCTAGGTCAATATAAAGGTCGAGCACCGACCTCCTACGTCGTAGACAAACTTTAAATAATCAGAAGACTAAATTCCAAATAAAAACGAAATATTCGGAAACATAAGAATAGAATTAAATCCAAATTATGTCTGTCATTTGGTTTCCATACGAATCACCTTATTATCAAGAGATTCCTAGTAAAATAAAATCATTTATTACATTTACATATATTTTATGCAAGGATGTTAGGCCACGCTAGACAAAACAAGGTGATATTTGATACCTTTAACATGAGATCACGGCGTTATAATATAATAACAAGCATTGAGAACATTATAAAGAGGCATTCAAGTATTATAGAGGAACCTAGTCAACAGATAGGTATTAAATAATGTTATGTATAAACGGGCGCTTGTTTTTACGACTTGCAGACGTTAGATCGCTTATAATAAAAATGGATGAGTGAATGAGAACATTTATATCTCTTAAAAGGAATTCTTGTTCTATATGTATATGATCTTGGTAAAGACTCTAGACGGAGCCAATGGGACTATGACAAATCAGATGTGAGGAATGTTGAGATTGAAGGAAGTAGGGAGGGGTAAGCGATCAGCTAGAGCAGTGGTCAACAAACTGTTTGGGCCCACGAAACTGGAGTTGGATAGCACAACGGAGGGGGCGGAATGGGATAGGGTGAGACCATATTTAACACAACGGAGGGGGCGAAATGGGATATGGGGTGGAACGGGGTAGGAAGGGTGGGGCGAAACATCTCATTATTCATCCATTACGCCCCTCCCCCGACGAAACTTCTACATGAATGTGTCAAAACCTTGCCGCGGATCCCCTGACGTCATTCAGGGACCCCCAAATCAATTTTTATTTTCCACGGACCCCCTGGATGATCCTGGGGACCCCTGGGAGTCCGTACGGACCACTTTGGGAACCACTGAGCTAGAGCATAGGTTCTCAACCTTATTTTGCCCACCGCTCACTTTGAGAATATTATTTTTTCTAGCGCCGCCCATTTTTTTTTACGTACTATCACTACCTATCACGAATCTGAAACAGCTATTGCCACGATTATATTATATTAACAACTTGTTATGGAGGGGGGGGCTCAATAACGATTAGCGATCAGTGTTTTTTGTCTTTTTAGACCATTTTTTTACCTGCCCTCGCCTTCACTGTGCCATCTCAATGCCCCATATTGCATATTTTCTGTAATTGTTATTCTGGCGTATATAAATAATGTTTGTAAAGTTTTGTTACCCTTATTGAGGCGGTAGTCCGAAACGTAAGAAGTTAAGTGGCAATCTTGTTAGGTCCTACAACATGACTGAATCTTCAGATTTACATTAAATTTGTGTGTTTAAATTGTTTGCATGCCGGGACATCTCATTTATTTTGAATTCCTTCGCAAGTTGGCATTCAAAGTAAACTGTTAACAGCCACGTCGGACTCTCACCTGATTGAAAAGACGAACCAAGAAAAGCTCACCGTTATTGAAGAAGGTCTTGACAAAGAACTGTGGGATCTCCTGACAAGCCTTATTTCAAAGTTTTGCAAATTCACAGCCTCATATCTTTTTGAGTTTTTGAGAAACACACTTAGAGGCCAGGATGAGTTGTAACATTGTTTACTCCCCTTCCAAACACTTGATTCACTCGGGTCAGATAATTAACCTTCGACATATAAGCCAGTTTACAGACACGTGTCGACAACGAAAAGTGGAAAATTATGGGTGCAACTTAAGCGTGCGCGGTTATGTTGCAGCGACACAAACTTTCATCCATCCTCTTTAACCCTAGAATACTAAACCACCATAAAAATTACGCAGGCAAAATGAAGATTCCTGGAAAAAACAATGTTCGCGTCATTCCCGCCCTTCACAGTACCTTCCCAAATTGTTCCGTCAGTGTGCCACGCGCTGTCATTGTGGTCGGGCGTCATTTTTGTGGTGACTTTAACAAGAGTGTCGTAAAATTTACAAAAAAATTGTGTTTACGATAGTTTAGTATTCTAGGGTTAATATGTATGAAATAAAAAGCTCATAAAAATTATCTTGCTTGTTTAATCTGTTCCTGAAGCGGCAACAATTCAAGAACCAAATTAAAGAAAAATATGTGTCTTTCGTCTATCCATGTCAAGAAAAATGACTTACGTAGGGTGCATAACATGAACACGTGTCTCAACTGTGTAGAATATTTTAAATATTTTTTTATAATTATTACGTGATCTCTTAAACCCAAAGAATGTTACTATTACTTCTAATATAATAAAAGCTTTTGATTATCTTATTTATTCCCGTTTAATTTCTACGTCGTATTTTTTACGAATGTTTAGTAATAACGTCACGTAGGATAGCTTAGTAATCTAGGGTTAAAACGAGACAAAGAGGCGGTGCTATGTCTATTTTTAGCAAAGTTATTGAAGTTTGAAATTACGCAATTGCCCCCATATTCGTCATTAATTTTAACGACATTTTCGCCAACCAAAGAAACCAAAAAGATGTTCTCGCAAGAAAAAAACCTTGTTGATCCACTCGTCATCAAAAATAAAAGCATACCTTTTATCTTCTTCATAAAAAAATTAATTTAAAGTGCTTACGTATGCAAATAGGCCCACAAAAAGGAAAGCATGCAAACAATGTGCATTCGCCTGGGTAGCCAATGATTTGAGGCAGCCCCAAGTAAATTTCTGGCCGTCCCCCTACAACTAGCAGCTCGTAAATGCCATTCGAAATTTCGAGTGCATTTGAGTGCAGCGCACATATTTGCTTTCATGAACACACTTATTGCGATTCAAATATGGAATGCACGTGCAAATATTATTCAAATAAGCTGGAAGTTTAAGGCCGGCAGCTCAATTTTGCAAGCGGTGAAAAATATTAGCAGCATGCAAAAAAACTTAGTAATTATTCTTCCGGTTCCATTTCCCATCAGCTATTAATTGAAGACAACGTCGCCATGCAGACTATATCCTGATCGTCTTCTTCACTTGGATTACCAGTTGGTTAGATAGGTGAGGTTGTTGTGAAAAATCAAATGAAAGATAAAGAATAAAAACAATAGGCCACTTCCATGTATTTCATAACGACTTGGAAAAAATCGCGTGGATAGATTTTTTATTAAGTTTACGAAAATGTTAGTAAAATTTTTTAGAAATGTACAGTTTTTTTTATTTTGAAAAAAAAAAAATCCATTATTTGGGCTCGTGACGTCACTACATGAAAATGTCCCGTCTCCGAAAATGTTCCTATTAATTTTATAAAATTCCAGTGATTTTTTTTTTTATATGGCAACACTTTGATTTCCGGCAAATTTTTGAATTTGACATTTAACGTTCATTAGATTTATTGTTTGTTCTCCGCGAATTTATCATTTGGTTTTACTTTTTGACAAATGTTATGAAGAGAAACCCGTACATTTTACGATGTCTGTACGTGTTTTAGAGGTATATTTTTAACGAGATGTGATATTTTTGGTATGCCTCGTTATTCTTCTGTGCCATTCGTGTAGAAAATGTTCTTTTTTTTTTTAAATGATTTTCGGCTATGTAATTATTGTTTTTTCGCACCCGTAAAATGATGTCCCGTCTTTCCGGTTTATAAAAAAATGGTCTGATTTTTCGGAATGAAATTTTCAGAAAATCGCCAGGGTTTCAAAAATACGATTAAAAAAATACAGAATGTCCTAGAAAATTTGCCTAAACCGGATTTTTTTTTTTTTAAATGTGATGCAAGTGGCCTATTGTCTCGTAAAATATATTACGTTTTCGAGGTAGGTACCTACCGTATCACTTATTTGGATTTGAAAAGACTTCATTTTTGTGGTGAACGTATGTCTTGCGGTATAAAAGAGACATGCATGTATGAGTGAGACAGCATGAGTAACGTATAAAAGGGTGTGATTGCTGTCTCTCGTCCTCTTTGCATTCAGGCTTCCTACGAAGCACACCTGTACACAATCTCGGAATAAACATCAATAGTCTACCCACGACTTATTATTGGCAACCTCACCCTGTACTGAGATCACCATCACGAGGATTCTGGATCCATACAACGGAGTCCAGAGGTAATGTAGATAACCGGCCACGGTCATCACAATTTTATAATTTGATTTAATTTTAATCGAGGAATATTACGAATTCAAATTTGAAAAAGGCGACTAGCATAACTTTCTGTTAAAATATTACATTACTGATAGACAGCTGCTTTATCGCTTATCTGATTTTTTTTACATATTCATAGTTCCAATTTTGAAAATAATTTTGAAATTAAATTCAATGCAAATCCTGGTTGCAGAGTTCATTGTAATAGAGTTACAGACAGACATGCAACCGAAATTAGTATTTTCATTAGAATTTTGAAACTCCTACCCAATACAAAATACAAAACGAAATTATTTATTGTATAACTCGACTTAGGGGGCATCTATAAATTACGTCACACCTTGAGGGGGGGGGGGGGGAGTAGAGAAGTGTGACATGGTGTGATAAGAAGGGGTATGGGGGGGTCATCAGCTCTGTGACATCACATGTAAAAAATTGAACTACCAATTTAAATTGCAAAATATTTGACGTTGAACTACCAATTTAAATTGCAAAATATTTGACGTCGCACTAGGGGGGAGGGGGTATCACAAATGTGACGATGTGTGACAGGGACGGGGGGGGGGGGGTAAAAAATCATGAAATTCGTGTGACGTCATTTATGGATGACCCCTAAGCATTAAAAAGAAAGCTAAACCTGAACTATTGTACCTGTCTACTATTATTATTGCACGATATAATTATATTTTGTTATTCAATAATTCACAAAAGTTTATTGTAAGTAATGCGTAAAAAATAATAACAAACAATCAAAACAGAAATAAGATAAGTTTAATCTAATCTAGTTGTGTTTAATGTCATTCGTATCAGACAACCTGAGACTGAATGGAAAATTTGCATAAGTTTTTATAGCACTAATTGGATTCAGGTATCATTTTTTTTAATCATTTATAATATTATCGAGGCTTCTGATTCAAAAAATGTTGCCATGTTCAGGTGTCATTTCCTTGAAGGTATTATATTTTTGACAGGTGTCGCATGTAAATAAAATCGGATTTGTTTATTCGAGATATATCTAGGTTACAAATAAATTCGTTCAAGAACTTTTGATGATAATATTGGTAATTCTGAATTTGAAATACGAGATCGACAAAAATGATGGAAAAATTTTTGATGATGAAGTTTGTTAAGAAAAAACACCGTTGTCGACAAATTTGAATAATAAATATTTTACCAAAACTGTTGCTCTCACTGTCGCTATTATACCTCCCCCCTGAATATTGAGCAAGGTACAACTGCACTTCAAGCCTATAACACCTAAATAAGATCGCACAAATCGAGGTTTTGTATTCCCCATTTTTTCCTCTAAAGCGTCGATGACACAGAGTGAGTTTACAAGCTACTATCTGAGAAATTCACTATCTGTGTCATCGTGTTACTTGCTAACTAGCAGATTGTTGACAATCTACGAAAAAAGTTAAAAGGTTGTCAACTTTACTCGCCACACGCTTGCTCGTGATTGGTTTATTTGTGTTTTTCAAGATGGCTGCCAATAAATAGCTGATTTCGACTGTCAAACGTCACAGAATTAGTTCACGCAAGCGTCGTTATTCTTGTTACTGGCGCTAGCAGCGACCTCAGTTTCCTACGCTACTGAGCTAGTGAACAGTTTTGTGTGTCATCATGACAATCTCACTCGCCGATTTACCCGCTTTTAAACTTAGTAGATAGTAGCTTGTAAACTCGCTCTGTGTCATCGAGCCTTAATACAGGACCGATTTTAAGTTTTTTTTCCAACTGTATTATAAGAAAATATTCGTCTGTACGTTTTGCTTTTTTTTAATTTGTATACTGAACGTCTGTTGATGGCGTTCAAAACAGGCAATTTTAAAAATTTTTGTATGATTAACTCCTATAATAAGTAACTTACCAAAAACAGCAAAACATATAGACAGTAGACACTCTGGTGGTCGATATCTACATTATATTTTAAATATTTGCACACTGATGTCAAAAGTCAAAATCCAGAGAGGATATTGGGGAATACGTTTGTATGAACAAAATACCTTCCAGTTTCATTTTAAGGCGCTGGCTGTGAAGAGATCCTGGGTTCGAGTCCCAGTTGCGATCGTCACTATTTTTATTTGATTTTCTGTGACTTGTTTTGTTTCATGTTTCGTTTAGATTAATTAGTTTAATCTTATTCTTCAATGTTATATATTTGATTTATAAAATATTGTATTTAATAAAACCTAATTAGAAATACGGTTGCGTGTTTTCAAAACACGTTTCTTTCAATTATAAAATGTATTCTTAGTATTCACACTGGTTGTTGCGTGACTTTTTCTCGTGTTTAATATCCTCAAATTACACTTATATTGTCAATTTCACAATCAAATTGCTCGAACCTCCGACCTATCTTTAGTTTTTTCACTAATCCAACTACTTTCTTTGGTGATTTTTCCTCCTAAACTGTGTTTTTCCAACAATATTCATCCATTGAAAACACATGTATGTTTAATTATTGTACTTCAATAAACACAATATTAAAATAAATAATAAGGAAAAACATCCAAGAAAATAGCTAGAACTCTAACATGAAAAAGTCACTTTCGAAATATTTTACTTACAGATGAGTCGATGATAGCATTGGGGGGTGTAAGCGTAGGGAGTGTGGCGAACCCATCGCTCAGGGAGTGGAAACACAAACCTGTAATATCCATCCCAAGCCAAGGTGTGAGCTACCGTGCTCAGGCTGAATGTCCTGGAGAACAGCGTCACGAACGGTGCCTCCGAGAAACAAGGTCGCATCTCGGAGTATTTAGACCTCACTCCAGCACTCAGGGCTCTGCTGGAGTGGACCTTCTATTTCCCTGGTAACTCTTGGGACAAAAAAATTGGACCATTCGAAAACTAGGGGCCTTTTGGGAACCTAGGAGTTCTGAGGCCACCCCTGTGGATTTCCTTCCTGGGGCCGTAGGAGGAACCAAGAGGAGAAACCGTGGAGAGGTGAGCTGAGGTCACCTCCATGAACTCTTCCCTTGTGGAGCCTTCAAGGAACCAAGGGGAAGGGCGGGGCCTTCCAGCGCGGGGCCTTTGTGGAACCAAGGAGGAGTGAAGTGGAGAGATGATGTCCTCTTCCCATGTGGGGCCTTCGAGGAACCATGTAAGAGTGAAGAGGAGAAATGAGGCCATCTTTCTGGGGAGTGAAGTGGAGAGATGATGTCCTCTTCCTCTGTGGGGCCTTTAAGGAACCAAGGGGAGGTGGACTCTCCATCGTGGAGCCTTCGGGGAACTAAGGAGTGGAGAGGAGAGATGAAGCCCTCTTCCGTCGTGGGGCCTTCAGGAAACCAAGGAGGATTGAAGAGGGGAAATGAGACCTGGGAAGACACATTGTCGAACCAGAAGATAAAGCAAATGACAATCCTGGTGAACTTTATAAAAGGGACTGGGTTACTGTCAAAGGAATGAGGTAAAATGGGAGATAGTACAATGGGTCTATGGCCTAAGTGCTCACGGGAACTGTATATATGTAAACCGTCTCCGATTATTTAAAAAAAAAAAAAAAATGGGGGGTAAGCAAAGGACGAAAACCCCGGCCATGAAAATATGGATTTTGTAGGATGGAGGAAACCCTCACACTGGCAAATCATTTCACACACAATCACGAGAACAATTCGTAAAAACGACCCGTTGTCAAGTGGAACACATCTGTAGGATTTAACCTGCGAGAGAATGAGATAAAATGAAATCTTATCTACGAAGCGTCGCGCTGTCAAGCTGCGCGTATTGGCCGCTTTGATTATTAGGTCACTTATCAAGTCTCCTATTGGTTGAGATTGTGTGGGTGAAGGATTCACTTCTACCGCGTGTGAACTGCACTCATGTATTTTTATTTTTGTAAAAAGATACTATATTATAATTTTAAATAATGTCTGAATTTTTCACGGTTCCATTTTTGAAATGAAAATTAAATTCAAAGCAAATTTGAGTTCGTTGAACCTGATTTCAAGCAGGACAACCGAAATTAGTAAGTTTGGTGATGTTTAATTAAACCAATTATTACATATCTATTATATTTAATCGATGGTTACAAATTTAATAATATATTATTAATCGCAAGTCACAGTAAATGCTATATTTACGAATATGTGGGTCAAAGAAATGATCATATTGTAACTCTGTGGTTATGAATGATGATGTATTTGTGGTGATGACAATTAGGAAGTAGCAAACACTCTTTAATAATTGGTAACTTGATAACACGTAGAAAACAATTGTGAATTATTAATGTTATTGGATACTTTGTAACAATGACTCCATCACATTCCAATGGGCCATTGGCTCTTATAATTGATAAGAAGTTGGCTTTTGCGACTTATCAACTAAAGACATAGTGGAATGCATTTCATTAATTCAATTTACATACATGAATATTTTGTGCATTTTCATTGATGCAAAATAAAGTGCAAGTTACCAGATGTAGTGTTAAGATGAAGCCATAGTAAATAATGCAAAATCACACAAAATCATACGTTTTTGTTTTGAAAATTTGATCGCTTAGAAGTATTATAGGTGCTTCAATTAAATACTGCGTGTAGAACGTATCTTGGCCCTTAAAAATATCGGTCAGTTTTTTTATAAGTCTTTTAATAAGCCTATAAAAAAATAAAATATAAAGTCTGTAAAAACACTTTTAAGTCCAAACTCTCCTAATTATAAACCCCTTTTCGGATATGGTTTTATTGTTTAATGTAGCAAATTCAATTTCTTTTATAATAATCGCAAAAAAAATTATTTTTACGCCCGAAGTTCACAAAATAAAATAAAATATGCATTTTCGCATTGTTATTTTACAATACGGCCGGCAGTAGACGATTTTGGATTTTCAAAGTGAACTCTATGCCGTCCACCGAAGGGCTACATAACTAGACACGCCCGCTTTTTTATCAGTTCGGCCCAGAACGGAGCGGGAAACGGGCGCTAGGCTCCACGTCGCTTTGTTCCGTGAAATCAATTTTAAAATATTGTTTTATTAAAATAAACAATGCGTAAAAAAAGAGTTAATGTTATTAAAGGCCTTTACGAAATCAATCTGTAAAAAAAAATCTTAAATAGCTTTTCCAACCATTCCAAAAGCTTTTTCTTAAGTATTTTTAAACTCCTCCCATAAAAGGGCGTGAATTCCGATTTCGATTTTTTCCTGGACTATTGGATCGCCTTAAGTAATTTTTAGATTCTCCAAAACACTTTAATCAATGATCAGTAGTTTCTTAATAATAACAATCTGGTTTATTTATAATCACGTATTTACAATAATAAGGCTACAAGTTAACCGATCTAACTGGGAGAGAGCAAGTTTGAATCTTTTAAATCTGTTAAAAATAGAAAGATGATATAAAGGAAACAAGCAGTTAAATTTCGTTATTTTGGTGCATCTTTCTACTATATATTGCTCAGGTATCTGTGGCGGTTCGTTCAATGAGGCAGGGGAGGCTCTGCCTCCATTAAAAAAAATTGTGTGCAGTTCACACGCGGTAAATGATTTATTGTCTTCATTTCTTAGTAACAAGTAGAGATACTGATATCCTCACTGGAATCGCCGGTGCTGAGGATTTCATTTACATATTATAATTTAAATGAAACCTTTAGAAAACTAAAGTAGACAAGAGTGGGGACAAAACACCGCACAAAGAGGATTATAAGAAGATTATATCTCATTCTCTCGCAGCTTAAATCCTATAGATTTTTGTGTTCGTCTCTTTTAAGTCTCGGTTTTTCATTTCATCGAGTTTCAAATCACAACGGTGCCAAAGAAGTTTTCACTTCAAAATTGTGTGCAGTTCACACGCGGTAGAAATGAAACCTTCAGAAAACTGAAGTAGATAAGAGTGGGGAGGATACGAAGCACCGCACAAAGTGGAGACCGATTATTCTATCTCATTCTTTCGGAGGCTAAATCCCATAGACGTACGTGTTTGTCTCTTTTTCGTTTCATCGAGTTTCAGTTAGAAAAGTGCTAACGAAGTTTTCACTTCGAAAATAGAGGCGAAAGGGTGAAAGAGATGCACGCATCCATTCATGTCTCCACAATACATAGTAACACTTCAATTTAAACGTACACAACATCTTCAAAGATGACTAGGGATTTTTTTTCCTCAGTGCCTCCTGTGTGGAGTTAATGTAAAAAAAAGCAATGCATAATTTGCATAATTGCGTTACTTCAATTCAAATATTACCCATTAATATTTTCGTATTTCATAGGACCGGTTGTCTTTATATTATGTATACTCATCGTAATGCTGTGACCGTGCCGAACTATAACAATAATAACGCAAGTGAGGCAGAGATAGGGCCCGCCTCCGAGAGACGCAGATTTCAGGCAGGCGGAGTGGAGTGAGAAAATCACGTGGAATCAAAATGAATGGTAGCCGACACGGTCGCGTAATGTTCAGTTTGAGGCGCGCCTCAAAAAATGAACATTTCCGAAGAAGAGCCGATCATTTAAGATTAGCTCTAGTGCTCTAGTGAACAAATTTTGTTTAGTTTTGCGATCATTTCTGATAGAACACGTCTGTACCTGCGGGGTACGGCTATTTAGATTAATTTATTATGGTGAGTTATACATAAAACTTACTAAAATATGTTTCTGCCTCCCCACTTTTCTGATAGGTACTTCATAATTCATTCATATAGGTACTGCAAATAATTGAAATAAAACTCGAGACAAGAGAAAGCATCGTTTTGCAATTTCGCCCTTCACTGTAAAAGGACGCATGTCACCAGGATGTGGTTAATTTGCTTGATCAGTAATCAGAATAAATAAAAAGGGAACACTAATAACAAAGATTATAAAATGATGTACGTACAAATAAACAATCATTTTAGCATCGGTAGCATAAAAATTCGGTAGTATAAAAATTCATTGTAAAAAAAACGTTTATTTTCGGTAAGATCGAGGTAAGCGTCACGGCTTTTACCTGAGTCCAAACAAAGGTATCCAAATAGCCAACAAAAGATTTTCAAGTAAAAAGTTTCGCGTTTGGTAACGGTTCAATAGGCATTTGTTGTGTAATTGAGATCTTCCTTGCTACCTGGTGACAGAATTTTGCCTTCATTGAAAAGGGAAGTAGTTTTAGGATGTATCCATAAGTCCCTTTTCAGTATGCAGATTTTATGACTAGACTAAAGTGCATGGCGGGATAATGCCCAAAGAGGTTTGCAGCATTTTGCTTTGACAAAGGCTTAGATTTAAGTATTTGTATTATTATCTAATAAACCGTAACGGTTTTGTAGTTTCTGATATTTTTGAATTTGTTGGAGCAATAAACGAGGCTCTGCATTATGACTATGACAAATTTGGTGTTTTCAATGCTAACGTTTCCGACCGCAATTTGAAAAAAAATTATGAAACTTTGTGATTTTTTTAAGAATTGTTTTTACATGAAACGATACAAAAGTGAGGTGAACGTTTATAAACGCTTCAGATTTTATGTCAAGGTTAAATCTTTCCCACAGAAAAAACTTAACCCTTTCACACACTTTTCCACAAATGATCATCTAGTCTCTAGTCAATCCACGTTATGCAATTGCTATATATATAAGAATAATAAATACAAAATAATACAAGAACAACATGTCAAAGAGACCAAATGGGAAAATAATTCACCGACTCCAGATATTTTCATATCAGAGCGATCGGCTCGGTGGAACTCCTAATTGGACCTATAAATCCTACTGATCCCTCAATATAAACATTTAAAAAGTCTTTTGTAATCCTACATGTATTTAAAATGACTGATTTTTGCATTTTGCACACAAACAAATCTAATATGCCTAAATTTTGAATGAGAGAGCTAGGTATAATGCCAGTAGCCGAAATAACAAATATTTTTATAGTCTGTGAATGCCAAATTCTTTTAATCTCATTTCCTAAATCTGTATATTTTCTTATTTTTTCTGAAAAAATAAGAAAATATTCAGTTTCTGAAAAAATAAACAAATTTTTGAAAACTATTTGTTTAATAGTATTTAAATTTGAGTATATTTTTATTTGTACTCGTTATCAGTAATTTAAGTTAGAAAAAAGGCAAAATTTTATATTTAAAAAATTATTTGGTTATTTCTAATAATAAAATTCAAAAGCTTAGTTCATCAGATCACCTTTCGAAAACAGTTTTTGGTTTTCGGATACGTTATAAATAAATAATTTATTTGGATATAATTCCAAAGCGGGAGTATTTTTGACACTGAGCAAATACGCCCGAATTTTGAAGGGTCAAGGTAAATTCGCGACAGTTAATCAGTCTATTAGTTTATCTAGTCAGTGATTCACAATACACCCAGAGGTGGTCACACAAAGAAGAAATTTCTAAGAAGAAGAAGAAGAAGATTTTTAACTTCAAGACTGGCGCAATATAAAAATGCCTGCAGCCCGTAAAAGCATTTTGTTTGAAATGTTTTGATAAAACGTGCCAAGTCTATTATCGGCTAATTCGTGTTATCTTTACTAAGCACACCGAAATATGTACACGAGAAAATATAGTGTCAACAAAGGCAAGACGAGCGAAACGTTGTATTAGGTGACTTTAATAGAGGAATTTATTCAGAATCACCAAATCTTACGAATTTATTCTTTCCTATCTGAATTAAAAAGTGTTGTAATTTTAAATCAAAAATCTGATTGTTTATTTGAAGCAGTGAAACCTTTCTAAAGGTGAGATCTGTCGTCACGAAATTTGCACAACTATTTCAGATATGTTCAATTTGGGATGTGGGTATGGATACCGCCGCCCCAGGAATTATTTATTGTATAACCAACATCTCTGCCATAGGTCTTCCCAAGTGGTTCGCTACATTTGGTGACTTAGGGGAGCTGCATGTGGTTGATGGGGTGAGGTTTGTTTAGTTCTTGGCGGCAAATACATATGGCGAGAGACTGGTTAAGGTAGACCTAACCTAGATCTCTCCAGCCAGACTCCCTTGAATTGGGAGGGATCGATTCATACGCCCGTCACTCCTGGACACATTAACCCCCAGATTCCTACTCACCCCTTTTTACCTCTTTCCTTCCCAGAACTTCTTTTCCTTCCTTTCCCTAAAAAGGCGCTCCACACAGCCTCCTCAAAGATGACTTAGGTCCTGAGGGAATTTTTAAATCAGGGCCTCCTTCTTCTGTAGAACGAATATAAAGAAAAAATCGCCAATATTGTCTTCATTTAATTAGTTATTACAATTTGAGGTTTTACTCATAAAGTTAAAAAATATATATGTACATTCATCGACTTTCAGGAAAGTAAATAGATGTCGCATATTAAATAAAATGTAAAGATTTATCCAGCCACTATTTAGATAGCATTTAGTTCGGGTTTGAATTTTGCAATCATACATAAAGATAGCAGCCAATAAAATATGCGTTAAGAAAATGAAGATAATGTGGGTGGTTAAAAATGACCGAATCGGATACCGAGATCTTGGCGCAGTGGTCAGCGCATTTGCCCGGAAAGCGAGAGGTCCTGGGTTCGAGTCCCAGAGGTGCAAATATATTTTTCTGTTTCCAGATTTTTGATTGAGTTTCGTCAACATTGTCTTCATTTAGTTAAAAAAAAATTAAGGAAAAAAAATAAAGATTAATTTTATAACATCTGTACTTCTTTAATATTAAGCTGAATTTAATATAAATTAGCTGGTACCCGGCATGAGTCGCTATGCCATTTAATAAAGAAATTGTAGTCTTTCCCGTTCATCCCGTTCCCCTTCCTTTCCCGCATCTCCTTCCCCTCTCGCGTTCCCACTCCGCCTCCTCCACCTTCCCTCTTCCCACTCTACCCCCACCCCCTTCCCCCTTCCTCCTGAGTTCCCCTCCCCCCGCGATGATCCCCCTACCCGAGTTCCTCTCCGGCATTCCATACATTCAGTTTTCAAACAGCTCGCTTGCCACCTATTGCAATTTTTACACAACTTTCATAATGTCAGAGCTCACCAGTAGTTTTATACAAACCTTGTCCTGACAATAACGAACATAACAAAAAAAGTATTATCCAATTTGGTGCAGTGGTTCGGAAGTTATGCGCGTACATACATTTCGGCGATTCGTTTTTATTTACATAGATAGATAGATAGATAGATAGACCGCCAAAAAAAGGACTAAAAAACAAAAAAAAATTAAATTCATAAATTTATTTTTATCCACAAAATCTACACCAACGACTACTGCAAAGATAACCATGTCAAGTTATGACTACAAACTGCGGTCGCACCTCTGGTGATAAAACACACAAGTACCTAACGCAAAAATTCATCAAAATATATATATTAAATACTCTGCCGTTTTATAATCCGAGTTTGAATAATAAGTATTTTGATGTATGTTTTGACGGTGCGTGTTCTTTTAACACTAAACTGGTCGCTTCAAGAGTTCATCGGCAGGTGGAAAGTGGACATAGCGCTGCGCGACTGGACGCCTCAATTTAAATTTAATTGCGTATTCGGTGTGCCGGACTTATTAACAACTTGTAAAGCGATAATGCGAAAATTGGGTGTGCGTTGTTTCCGTGTGAAGTGTCTCAACCATTCAACTATTAACTCATAGGTTCTCAACGTGGACGATAACGCCGCCTTGTGGACGATTAGGACTTTCAGGGGGGCAGTAAAAGAGAAAATTAGGGGGCGTTGAGATGGCACAGTGAGGACGTGGGAGGGTAAAAAAATAAGCTCTAAAAAGACAAAAAAACATGCTACTCTCGTACTACTAAAGCAAAGTAAACCTTAATATTGGATAATTATTGTTAACGCCACCTTGTGGGCGTTTGAGACTTTCAGGAGGCAGTAGAAGACCCAGAAAAAATAAGTGGCGTTAACCCTTCCGCAGCCAACTGGGGCCGAAGGTAGACCCCAAAATAACTATCCTTCTTATATCTACTTAAATACTTGAAATATATTTTTAGTATTTTAGGTATTCCTGCGCAAAGGATTAATACATAATATGCCATTTAAAAAAAATGTGAAAAAATCGTTGATCGCAGGAAAAAATATTTTGTCAAATATAGGTAGGTAATATTCCCTGCAAAAACATAAAAAAAAAAATAAAAATAAAAAAATCAAAAAAAGAAAAAGTGTTTTCTTTGGTTTAAAAGTTAAAAAAAAAAAAAAAAAAAAAAAAATGGGGTCATCACCGACCCCCACGGTTACGGACGTCCTGTTTGGCATCTTGGCCTGTCAAGAGTTAAGATGGCACAGCGAGGACGTGGGCAGGTAAAAAAAATATATTCTAAAAAAGACAAAAAAAATATGCTAATCACGTACTACTAAAGCAAAGTAAACTTTAATATTGGTTAATTATATTATTATTATTTGTACTGTAATCTTTTTTATGACGTGTTAAAAAATTCACACATTTCTGTAGTTCGGAAAGTGGATTGTTGAACTGAAAAATTCCATTACATTCAGATCTACATTAAATTGGAAGATATATATATATATATATATATATATTTTTTTTATTATATAATATTTTCATCTTACATTTATTATTATTATTAAGAATTTAAATTTTTAACTTGCCAAAAAAGAAGGTTTTAATTGAATTATTGATTCCGTGGCAGTTGACCACCACCCATATGAGAAAAAAGAAATTGGGGGGGCTCTAGAAAAAAAAATCTTTAAAGGGGCGGTGGGCAAAATAAGGTTGAGAACCTATGCCCTAGCTTAATGGTTAACTTAATTTGAAGGGTGCTGAAAGTTTATAGGATCGTAATGTAAGGGTTTTATAGTTTGTTTTTTTTTTTATGTGAGGATTGTGTTTGAAGTAGAACTATGGCAACCCTTTAGAGAGGTTGCGGGAAGGAAGGAAATGAAGGGAAAATAGGCAAAGTGAATGAAAAAAATTGGAATCTTTAGAGCATAGGTGTCTGGTGGAATGCTATTATCTTTGTTCTACTAGTATTAGAAATGAAATACGTTAGCGTCTTTGACAGTACATAAACATTTGTACACCGTTGACTCTGTTATAGTAGAATGGGTCGTTCTTGAGTTCAACAGCTCGTATTTGGAACGTTTTGCCGGCCTGTGTGTTTTCTCTCTCGACATTGGTAACTTCTAAACCCTACTCACTCTTTCCTCTCCTCAAAAAGACCCTGAAGAGAAAGAAAAATGGCAGGTCTTGGAGGATTTTTTTGGGCCTTCTGTGTGCATACGGGTATGGGTACCGCCGCCGCAGGAACTATTTATTGGATAACCAACACCCTTGCCAAAGGTTAACCCAAGTGTTTCGCAACGTTAGGTTGCCGGTAGCAGGGGTGCCCGGATTCTTGGGGTGGGTGTGTCTAGGTCTTTGCAGGCTCGGCAGAGACTGATTGATGGAGACATTTTAACTCTCCAGCCAGATTCTCTCGACCCATCGCCTTGTACCGCAGTGGGGGGGGGGGGGGGGTGGGTACTTACGTCCGTCACTCCTGCAGAGCGATTCTATATATTTTGTTAGATCTCCTGTCAGATTATGTGATTTTCTATGGCTGTTTTTTGCTTTTTCTATGGGCCGATGTCAGATTTCAACTGTGAGCTATCAAAAATTGGCGAAGCTGGCCTGATACCCATAAAAAAGCTATTGACAGCCATAGAAAATCACACAAATCTGACTGGGGATCTCACAAAAGTTAAGTTATAGAATCGCTCGGCTGAACACATTGACCACCAGATTCCAACCCTCGTACCTTTTTCCTACCCAGAACTTCCTATCCTTCAAAAGACCCTGCAAACAGCATCCCCAAAAACGTCATAGACCCTGATGTAAACTGTTTTCCTCAGGTCCTCCATTACACAATGTAATTTTTTTAATACGCCTCAGGAATCTAATGCATATGATATTACCACTCTATCATAAAGGTTTGCAAAGAGACAAACTACCAAGGCTTTATAAGTGATTGCTAAACACGTCCCTTCTTTAAATACACGAAAATAAATTTAAAAAGAAGTAAGGGGTGCAGCCAGTGGCGTAGCGTGGGTTTTGGCCGCCCGGGGCGGAGGTAAATTTTGCCGCCCCCCCCCCCCCCTCTAGTATCCTATTTTTATGCTGATTTTTATAATCCCATGTGCTTAGTTTTATTCCAATAAAATCATACTTACAAATTCTACTACAAATTTATATACAACTGCTCTCAGAAATCGAGAATTGTATGCCTGTAATAGAATTTCGCATTTTCATCACGCATACGCATACGTATGGAATGCAACTCAAATGCAAAGCTTCACTCGGTACACGATGAATCGGCAATTGATTGTTATATTGATAACACGAAACTGGTTATAATTAAACTAAATACGCGGTGTATCAAAACTATAATCAGAACATAAAAATGGTTTTTCTTTGACTCTGCCGGCACTTACATTCTGAACACAAAACTGGTTTTATTTAAATCTGTATGCGGTGAATTAAAACTAAACTCAGAACATCGGGGCGGAGGAAAATTTCGCCGCCCACTTATTAGGGTACTTGAAGTGACGGGGGGGGGGGGGGGTTGTATATGGAAATCCCATTTTTTTATTATGACCTATTTATATACGAGCCGGATTTTTTTTAATAATCCCATTTGACGAGTATTCTTTCAACGAAAATCATGGTTATAAAACTCCTTAGTAGATTGATTGATAAATAATAGTTACATACGCAACAATAAATTTCTCAGAATTTTACATCATTATGTAACTCAAATGTAAAGCTTCACTTGATGCACCATGCATCTGCAACTCGTTATTTAATGTATCGTTGTATTCTGAACACAAAACCAATTTGTGAGCAGTGAATTAAAACTACACTCAGAACATGAAAATTGTTTTTCTTTGATTCTGGCACTAAATAAATAGTCTGCAACTGGAATTTTATAACTACACATCGAATAACAGAATGTTTTCTTTCGAAATGTGTCAGCAGATGAATCCAACTGGAATTTGACATTCTTTATTGGTTAAAATTAAATCTCTACCTTGCGAATTAAAACTACACTCGGAACATGAAAATGGTTTTTCTTTGATTCTGGAAGCACATACATAGTCTGCAAATAGAATTTTATAACTGAACATCAAATAAGAGGATGTTTTCCTTCGAAATGTGTCAACAGATGAATCCACAACTAGAAATTTACATTCTCAACACAAAATTGGTCTGAATAAGTCTGTATACGGCGAATTAAAAGTACACTCAGAACAAGAACATGGTTTCTCTTTGATTCTGGCAGCACATACATAGTCTGCAACTAGAATTTTATAACTGAACTTCGAATAAGATAATGTTTTAGTTTGAATTGTGTCAGCAGATGAATCCTCAGATGGAATTTTACATTCTGAAAACTGCTTTAACCCTTCGAATAATTAGAAAAAAATACGCACAAATTTGCGCACAAAATTTCCGGTTCTTCCCATGCATTTTAACTGTTCCTTTTTATTGCTTGTTGAAAATTGAAATGGCTCAAAAATACACGCCTGCGAATATTCGAATTAAAGTACCTAAAATATAATGAACTTAAAATTTTAAATACAGATTCCTTTTCTTAAAAAAATGTTATAAAACTGTATCTTAACTTTTTATCGCAATCACAAATTTATTTTGAAAATAAATGTAATATAATAATAATTTCAAAATTTTATTTTAAAATTAAACGTGTGGGACAATTTGCGTCTCCTGCGATTAGACGGGTTAAATTAAATCTGTATTTGGCAAATTAAAACTACATTCAGAATATGAAAATGGTTTCTCTTTGATTCTGGCAGCACATACATAGTCTGCAACTAGAATTTTATAACTGCACTTTTAGTAAAATAATGGTCTCTTTCGAAATGTATTCGTTAATATAATCTGAACACAATTCTGATTTTAGTTAAGAGTGAATCTGTTTGCGAGTTATCAGTTTTAATTAGTATCACTCTCATAATATGCGTACGGTTTTCCTACGAATTGCGAAATTTGCAGCTTAAAAAAATATAATTATTGATATTTTTAATAAATTATTAAAAAAAGAGTTGGATTCGTAAACGAAAGTATCGTAGAACATTTTTAAATAATGATTTGAAATGGTTTAAATTTTTCCAAGATAATGTTATTATTTATTGTGAAAATTTTCCGCCCCCCTTAAAAGTGCCGCCCGGGGCGGGCCGCCCCCCCCGCCCCCCCCACGCTACGCCTCTGGGTGCAGCTAAAAGCGATGCAATTTGTTGTATGTAAAATGCACTCGATAAGCACTCTGGGCACACCGGTTGCCAATGTTTATTTCAGCGCTTTCGATGCGCTTTGAGGACCTCCTGAAGTGCACTGCACCAATGCGCTTACGAGAGGGATCACTCAAGGGTTTATTTCATTGGCCTATGGGAGAAATTTTCTTTCATATTAACAATTAATAATTGATACAATAGGCCAATTTGTATGGCGACGTTTATGTAATGTAAAACATTTCTCAGCAAATCATTTTAAAGATCGCATGTTTAAATGTAATTGTGCACACCGATAGTGGTTCAAATGGTTCTAAATAGGAAAATGGAAAACCCGCCCACAGTCCTCTCTTACCCCACAGTAGTCCTACGATACAGTACACCGCTACACAAGCAAGAATCTCTTCAAAATGATTCTACAGTACCTGCATTTGTTTACGCAAAATCGCCCACGAGCAGTCTAAATTCGTGCATAAACACATCATGCAAGCGATGCACAAATTCAACCACTACAACAAAAAGTCCCAATTGTTTCGTTGAACCCAAAACCGCTTAGAATCTTGATGCATCTTTTTTTTACTAAGTGGGATGCTGAAAACTTATCGTTTAATTTTTACAATGCGTTTTAAATTAGGTATGCAGGCGCCAGCCAGGCCGTGAAGAGTGAATAATAATATTGTTAAACTAAAGAAAAAAACAAACAAATTCATTGTTATAGATACTCGTATATATTATGTTTTTATACAATAGAAATAAAAAAAAGTCCAGCCGAGAATGTCATTCACAAAGAACGTTTGTACTAAATACATCCATATTTTGGTTTCATTACAACTCAGAATCATGCAATTTCAAAACCCTTTTCAAAAGTTATAACAAAAAAAAATCAAAAATATCTCATAAAGACCTAACGTAACGTATTTACTTAACCATTTTTCATTACTTTTAATGACTTTCAAATAAGGTGTTGAAGTTGTAGGATTCTGAGTTGTCCGATCACCCAACAGAAAATCGAGTCGGATATAATGTAGAATATTTTCTTAATTACGAATTAATTTATTTACCGACCGGTTTCGCTTTGCTCAAGCATCATCAGGGTACAACTTAACGTCATTAATTTGTTCCCTGATGATGCTTGAGCAAAGCGAAACCGGTCGGTAAATAAATTAATTAAAACTCGTAGTTTTACACAAAATAAGTGTTTTATTTTTATTAACTACTAGCAGACCCGGCCACACGTTGCTGTGGCTAACGAAACACAACGCCATTACCCAACCTTTAAAAATCCACACCACCCGCTTGCCAGCTGCCCGCTGCGTGTATTGAATATTTGAATTTCTCGGCTTTTCTCTACTATAATAAGCAGGTATTATACATATAAACCTTCCTCTTGAATCACTCTATCTATTGGTGAAAACCACATGAAAATCCGTTGCGTACTTTAAAAGATCTATGCGCACATACATTTTGAGCGACATGCATTGCAATGCCGTTCAAAGAAATAAATTGATTCTCCCTGCATATCCTTTCCCGTGCTTGCCCGTTCCCTTCCACCTTCCCTCTAACTCTTTCCTCTCCGCGAACCTCACTTTTTCCCCGCCTTTCCTCCCTGCGCTAAAATATATGAAATATTCACATTTTAATTTATACAAATTTCATAACATCAGAGATTACCATTATATACAGCGTATGTTATTCGCTGATAATGTAGCTTTCCATTGGTGAAAGAGTTTTTAAAATCGGTTTAGTAGTTTAGGCGTGAAAGCGTAAAAACAAACACACGCATTTTCGAATTTATAATATAAGTATGGATGTGAAACCACAAAGTGATTTCATTCTACATTAATAATAATAAAAATAATTTTTTTTTACTAAATAATGCTTATATTTTTCATAAAGTAATTAAGAGTTTTATTTTAAGTCTACTCCAGCGAAACGATAGAAAAAACTTCAATTTATCCAAAGCATATTTTTTGGTATTCATAATGTAAACCGATTCGTAGTAAAGATTAATCGAAAATAGTGATTTCACCTTAAAAGCGTTTAACCAGCCAGCGGACGAAAATCCACATTTGGTCGAAAGTTGTTCTTCCGATCGTGCAGGGCGGTTACAATGAGAAAGATTAATTATTCTTCGTACCAGCTTTTTTAAATTATAACTCAATATCGAATTTATTTCAATCCAAATTAGCTATAATTTATACCTTCATCCAAAAATGCTGAAAGGCGTGATTTTTTTTTTTTTTTTTTTTTACAGTGATTACCACACAAGAATCTCAACTGCTCCCGTCTGGAGCCAGTGAGACTTGGCATCCCCAATTGGGGTATGTTGTGAGGCTGAAGGTAGTGGGGAGGGGAAGGAGGTGGGGAAGAGGAAGGTTGGGAAGTACCTGGCTATTCAGATCTGGTCACTAAACACGGCTAAAGCCATTTTCAAGCAACGTTTCAATTCTGAATGGTGGTCTTACACCAGGGCGATACTAATAGTATCTTCCACTCTGGAACATGCCGCAAATATACTATATATTATTTTAAATGAATTAATTGTGAAATAACACAAATTAATCAAATAAAATTTATTTGCGCATGCCGGGTTCGAACCCGCGACCTCCGGAATGTGAGTCAAGAGTCTTAGCCACTGGACTATGGATGATGATAAAACTATTAAAATAGTGTACTTTTTGTAGTTATTTTTTTGATTATAAGTATTTATCATTTTTCAATAATGTCTAAATTTAATAAGAATGTTAAAAAATCTGAAATATATTAGTTTGTAAGTGCGCAAATAAATACACAAATGGACCAATTTTCGTCAAGAAACACATGTACGTACATATTTTTTAATGATTTTATTGAAACTAAAATTAAAATTTTAAACATACGTTTGCTAGATAATGTATTGATTTATTTTACTGCATGATTATATGTATTATTTGAAATGGGTGTGGTATAATACAAAAACTTTTTTGAAAATTTAATAAATCTGCCTTTAATAAATCTGGAATAACCTTATTATACTAAAAATTTTAAAAAATTCTCAAAATTTATTACATACGAATGCTAGATAAAAGAACAATCTTTCGAAATCCATTTATACTTTTTTGTGGAAAAGAGTCAATACGTCAAAATTCTTTTTTGAAAATGACGTATTTCCGGTTTTCTCTGGTAATGCCCTCTTAAATAATTTTACCGAAAACGCGAGTTCATGTGTGAAAAGCAAGAAAGAGCGTAAAAGATATTATATAAATCTATCTTTTCTAGTAGATATCTAAAGTAGTAAAAAAGCCGGCTGGTAACAGACTATATATATCACAGTCTCCTATCAAATCATGACTTGGTACTTTAGTATCAAATTATCATATTTTGGCTAATGGATAGCGTCTATCGCCGTACTGAAGGAAATCTATTGGTTTGCACTGTCCTTAAAATTATTAGTGTTACGAATTTTCACATTTTACGTAACAGAGTTGAATTATTTATGAAATGCTATCAAAGTAAAAATCTATCTAAGATTCTTACAAAGTATGAAATAATTATTAAAGTAAAACTTGCCTTGGGGAGTAAGCTGGTGAATGTGTGACGAGAGCGTTACGAAAAGTGTGATCGGGCGAGGCGAACAGTTGGGCCTTTACGCACACTTGACTTCGGGAGTAAGCTGGTGAATGCATGAAGAGAGCGTTATGAAAAGTGTGATCGGGCGAGACGTACGGTCGGGCGAGGCGAACGGAAGTTGAGAGGGAGATATACGAGTAAGTTAGTGAAGTTTTACTTCAGTCGTGTGGTCTAAAGGACTCCAGATACTAATATCTACAGCCTGTATGTCGGACGAATATCTACAGCTCATATTATGTTGAACTAATATCTACGAAGTTCAGAGTGTTGACTAATATCTACAGAGCTAAGGTCGGACGAATATCTATGACGGTCCCAGTGTTGACTAATATCTACAGAGCGTAGGTTGAACTAATATCTACAGAGAGTAGGTTGAACTAATCAGCTAAATGTGTCCAATAGTCAGATATCAGGGATTTTTACATACATACTTACATAAATTAAGTTTTTTAAACTGCATAAGCAATATTACGTTATTCCAATATGCTATACATAATTGCAAATTCAACCTCTGCCAGTGCTGTAGATATTAGTCAACACTTTGGTTCTCATAGATATTAGTCAACAGTTTAAGCTGTAGATATTCGTCAACACTTTGGTTCTCATCGATATTAGTTCGATTTTTTCAGTTTTTGGAATTCCTGTAGATATTAGTAGACGCCTCCGTCTAAAGCACACTCGTATTTTTACTCTGTGTGCTTAGCGACGAATTACCTGTTATTCATCATTATATTTGAAAGGCGGGTATAAGTACCGCCGCCCCAGGAACCATTTATTGGATAAACCAACACCTCTGTCATAGGTCATCCCAAGTGGTTCGCTACGTTTGGTGACTTAGCAGGGGTGCCCAGGTTCATGAGGAGAGATTTGTCCAGGTCTTGGCGGCGGATGTGTCTACCCACCTGCTGCGTGGCGAGCCGGATCGAGAGACTGATTGAGGGAGGCATTTTGACCTTTCGAGCCGGACTCTCTCGACCCACCGCAGTTGGAGGGATAGATTCATACGTCAGTCACTCCCGGACACACTGACCCCCAGATTCTTACCAACCCCTCATACCTTTTTCCTTCCCAGAACTTCCTATCCTTCCCTTCCTTAAAAAGACCCTCTACACAGCATCCCCTAAGATGACATAGGCCCTGAGGAAATTATTTTTCTTAGGACCACTTGTGTGGAGCTAATGTAAAAAAATATATTTATATATGTACCTACATATAAAATTTTGGTGGCTTATGGCTTGGACCTGGCAGGGGTGTAATCGATAACTTAAGAATATCGGATCGATGGGCATAAAAAGTCCCGGGTCGATCACAACCCACTGGCGAAGTGATTGGGTAAAAAAAAAGCGATCTTCGATCGGGTACTTTAAACGTATAAAATATTATTTAATTTAATTATGTTTACCGACACAATTTTACATTAGTTCTAAAAAACAGCCTGGTTTGAACAATATCGGTTTCAAATTTATGTTGCAACAAAGTTACTAGGTAATTAAAAAAAATTATATAACGTATAATTGATTTCGCTATCATTGATTAAAAAAAACATTGAGTGATATCAAATAAAGACTACTTTGTTATGGATAATGATAAATGCTTGCGACACCCTATTAAACCGTATATCAGTTTAAATTACGTGATAATTTATTATTATTATGGTTCAATCGAAAGCAGATCGATATCGATAAATTATTATTATTAGTCTGTAACTGTCGATTGTTTCGACACTTTTAATTGAATCAATCGGAGATCTAATCGGCAAAAGGAATCGACTAAGTACTAGAATCGGTCTATGAATATAAGATATAGTTTTATCACTGCATTTGTTTGAATGGAACGATGATATATTATGAGATCTATTTATAATCTAAGAAAGAGCTAAAACAACAGGAACGATTAATGTAATATATTATAAAATATATATGTACATAGATAATTTTCTTACATTGTCAGTATATTATTATCTATCTCCAAAATTAATAGAATACAGTTTTAACAAAGTTAATTGTTTAAAAACCCATCATGTTTCGTAAGCAATGCTTACATCTTACATCATCAGGGTTTTCTTAAACTGCCGCTACCCGAATTTCTATTACCAATTTCCACATATTCCCCTTAAACATTTGAAGTTTTTAAGCCCTTAAAAAAATATATGTTTTTTTGAAGATAGTATCTATACATTACCCACGCCGAAACACAAATTATTTGAAGTTCCCTCGATAGAAAAAAATCGCAAAAAAAACTCCGAAAATTATTATTTTCACGTCTGTTTCAGTTATTTTTCAAGTTATGTGTATGAAAAAATTCACAGTGTTTCTTTAAATGTTGTTTTAGACAGCCCCCAAGAGATTTTCCTCTACTTTAAACGAGTCGTGTTTTATTAAACATTTTCACAATTTTCGCTTCAATTTTACCGTTTTAAATATTATCGCACTTTCTCCAACATTTGTAATTATATATCTCTCCATTTTCTTCTTTTTGAGCGGGGATTCGGCGCCTTTTAAAAAAAATAAAAATAAAGGCACACATTCCCGGGTTACGAATAACCCAACAATGTTTGAAAATCTCCTACTACCACCACAGTAAGCGGAAAAAGTTAAGAGGAATGGAACACGTGACGCCCGGATGCGTATTTCCAAAACCTATACCGTTTCAGTAGCTTTACATTTTCAATATCAAAATTTAAATATTTAGAAATAAAATTATTAATTTATAATATACACATTAGAAAGATTATTTTATCTAGATTTTAGAACAATTTTTATTTTTGCAAAGTGATAAAAAATTATCAATATAGAGGTGTATTTACAATATTTGGGAAAAATATTAAAATTTAAATATTTAGAAATAAAATTATTAATTTATAATATACAGATCAGAAAGATTATTTTATCTAGATTTTAGAACAATTTTTGTTTTTGCAATGTGATAAAAAATAACCAATATAGAGGTATATTTAAAATGTAAATTGTCGCTACCGCGACTGAATCGGTATAGGTTTTGGAAATACGCCGCCCGGATGGGACCCAAACGCTATGCCCACTCAGCCACTGACTGGTCAAAACAATAGTATTAATAGTTTTAAGTAAACCCTGATGAAGTAGGTAAGCACTGCTTATGAAACATGTTGGTTTTTAAACAATAAACGTGGTTAGAACTAAGTATTATATAATTTTTTTAATTAAAATGGTGCTACAAAATTAATAAACACTTAGTTAGCAATGCTTGATGAAGTAAGCTATCTGATGAAGCATTGCTTATGAAACATGTTGGTTCTTTAAAAAATAAAAGTGGTTAAAACTAAGTATTTATAAATTTTGAAATATTTTATTTATTTAAGTGATGATTTATTACAAAATAATATTTATAATACATTATTCCCAATGAGTTTAATAAAACTCGTTTCCTCACCTGGCTAAGTCCTCCATCACGACACAAGCAACATTTTCCGCTTACTGGTGATGGTAGTAGATTTTCAAATATTTTTGGATTATTCGTAACGCGGGGATGTTCTTGATTTATCTTGATTTCCCGCTGAGCACTTGCATACTGCTTACTAACAACGTATACAGGGACACTGGAAGTCTAGATTCGTTCAAACTTAAATGTAGATTCGAGAGCCTTGCGAGAGCCTTGAAGGAGTAACCATCCGTTACTTATACCAGGGCGGGTAAGTGATGGATAACCTCCAACCCGAAAAAGTTTGTCTTTCTTTAAAAAAAAACCTAATAAATAAATTATTTAGATAGGTACATAGAAAGGCCAATACAAGTACATACAAGTCATGTGGCACATTAAAATCAATTGCCTGAAATTCCTGAAAGCCCAATGTTGTCGATAAATTGACCTAATGGTTTTTTAATTGTATTCGCGAATGATTTTATCACGAAACGTGTACACAATACAACAATGTGCAATCAATTACACAGATGGCGGGCATGTGTTGGGTTGGTTTTCGAAAAATAGTAATAATTCCTAATGACATATCGATAAGGGCTAATAGACCTTTATTTAATCGAATAACAAGGGCATTAAGGCACACCTTAATAATGGGACTAACCAGTTGTTTCCCGCAGGGGTGCACAGAGAGGAAGGACCGCCAAACGACTCGATCTTGGTACACACTCCTGACAAGGCGCCACATCCGCGCTCAAAAAGAAGAAGATGGATATGTAATTACGAATGTTAGAGGAGCACGCTAATATTTAAAGCGATAAAATCGATGCGAAAATTGTGAAAATGTTTAATAAAACACGACTCGTTTAAAATAAAGCAAAAATCTTGTGGAAGATATCGTAAGTATCATTTATAGAAATATTGTGAATTTTTTACAACTGTAACTTGTAAAATAACTGAAACAAACGTGTTTATAATAATTTTCGGAGCATACTTTGCGATTTTTTTCCATCGAGGGAATTTCGTATAATTTGCATCTCGGCGTGGAACGCGTCTAGATATTATCTTCAAAAATAACATATATTTTTTTAAGAGCTTAAAAACTTCAAATGTTTGGGAGATATGTAAGAAATCGGTAGAAATTCGGGTAGCGGCGGCTTAATACCCCTATCTTATTCTGACTCTTGACACGGCCCGACTCAAATCTTTGGTTCACTTGATCGTGCCATGTCTTACTCGGGCGTCCCCAACTTCATCTACCATTCACATTCGCGTCATATAATTCTCCTTTAACCAACAAAAGTGTCGAACTACACTGCGCCTCGTAACAAAGATCAACTGTCAGATACAAATAAAAAGGCAATCATAAAAGGTTAAAAGTAATGTTAGAACCTTGTAAAATAAATGTAAGCTTTAAAAACATGATGTTAGAACTTCACCATACAAGTGTCTACGGAAATTCAACAAAGGTGGCTCTGAAAAACTCTTTTTAAAAACTTTAATGTGTTCAGCATTATTAAATTATACTCAAAAAATGCACTACTCAAATTTAAAGAAAAATATGAAATAAAAATAAAAATACCTTGCTGACCAACACACCTACACTACAAGGTCAAAATCCTCAAAACTACTGAACATCCCGCAATTAAACACATCTTTTGGCCAGAAAAAACATAATTTCCATGCTACAAAATTATATAATGCCCTTCCAATTGAAATTAAGAATACCATGGAGATACAAATGTTTGAAAAAAACATAAAATTATGGTTAAGTAAACAGGAAGATGAGGAAATCATTAAAATTATGAAGTAACCCCAATATAACCTGCAGACAACAAACATAAATACTTTTATTTTATTTATTGTTATTTTATGAAAATCAAGATACTAGGAGATGAGGAAATAAAAATCTACACCCACTCAGCAACATACAGTCTGCCTCGGAACAGGAATACCTAGTGAGGAGGACTGTAAACAAACCACTTTATTTTGTATTTTTACTTATTTTGTAATTTTACGTTATCCTTATATTGTCATTAAAAAAAAAAAAAAAATTGGCTGGAGAAATGAACGAAAAAAATGTTTTGCATCCACACTGCGTAACTTTAAAAAAAATGTCATTTAGAACCTTGTTTAACTAATATGTGTCAGTTAATTATTACAGCCAGTGTGTGTTTAAATTATTTCTCACGATTTATGAGGTGATTTTTCACAAAAACGGCGCTCTACAAATTATCCAATTATTATTATCTATTTAAATAAAAATGAATCGCCGAAATGCATGTACGCGCATAACTTCCGAACGACTGCACCAAATTGGATAATTCTTTTTTTCTGTGTTCGTTATTGTCAGGACAAGGTTTGTATAATAGAAGCGGTGAGCTTTGGCGTAATGAAATTTGTATAAAAAATGCAATAGGTGGCACGCGAGCTGAAAACTGAATGTACCGGGATTGAATGTATGGAATGCGGGACTGGAGAGGGGAACTCGAGAGGGGGGTTCACGGGGCGGGAGAAACGGGAGAGGGAAGCGGGGAGAGGGATGGCGGGGTGGGAATGGGACGAATGGTAAAGGACACGCAGGGAGAAATAATTTATTTATTAAAAGGCATAGCAAAGCATGCCGGGAATCAGCTAGTTATTAATATTATTATAAAGTTACGTCATGTTTCTTACAGTTGAGCGAACTTCATTCATGCCATTTGTAAAAAATGTCAATGTTTTTTTTTTCAAAAGGCATCAAAAATCGACAATGTAGCAGGTATGTTAATAAACTAAACAATAGATTTACCGAAGTCGAGAACTAAACTCGACATTTATTTGCAAGCGCCAAAGACTCCAACCTCCAACGGCCAAACAAAGGAATGGAAAGAAAAAAAAACAACGAGGTTTATGATCACCTGAACGACCTGCGCAGACCTGCGATAGAACAGGATTTTACACGTTTGTTCTGATTCTGTGAACAAATATTTTAGAATCTCGACAAAACAAACAGCTTAGATGCTGACTTCGATGACGTCGAACCGAAGTGGAAAGAAATCGACGTTCGGATCTCTAATACATTTTACAAAGATTTCGATTTAGATTCGGCATGGGAAGATTTATATTAACAGCAGTCAGAATAATTGATGGATTGTAAAACAAAGATAATAATTTATCTAGTATAATAAATCAATAATCTATCACTAACACTTTATTAGAAAATTTGGACTGTTTTTCGTGGCGGCAATAAATTTCTGTGAATTCGGTACAGCGCGTTTTCGTCCCGCGACAAAATATTCCCTACACAATATAGGTACTCCCGACAAAATATACCTCGACATAATATCTCAAGGACAAAATATCCTACGGACAAAACACCCTTCAACAAAATGTCTACTAAAACCTAACCTAACCTAACCTTATTTTACTATTTTCGAACAATAATTTATAGGATGTCTGTATTATTTTTTGTTGTGTTAGGTTAGGTAAGTTTAGGTTAGGTTAGGGACGGTTAGGTTAGGTTAGGTAATTTGGGAGGCGGGAATGGGTACCGCCGCCCCGGGAACCTTTATTGGATAACCAACACCTCTGCCATAGGTCACCCCAAGTGGTTCGCTACGTTTGGTGATTTAGCAGGGGTGCCCGGGTTCATGGAGTGAGGTTTGTCTAGATCTTGGAGGCGGATGACCAGGACATACTGAACCCCCATCCTACCCACCCCTTAAACCCTTTTCCTTCCCAGAACTTTCCTCTCCTTCCTTTCCTTAAAAAAAAACCCTCCACACAGCATCCCCAAAGATGACATAGGTTCTGAGGGAAAATATTTTTTTTCTCAGGGCCTCCTGTGTGGAGCTCATGTAAAAAAAAGGTAAGATTAGGTTAAGTTTGGTTAGGTTTTAGTAGATATTTAGTTGGGGGATATTTTGTCCGTAGGATAGTTTGTCGGGGGATATTTTGTCCATAGGATATTTTGTCGGATGTTTTGTCCGTAGGATAGTTTGTCAGGGGGTATTTTGTCGCGGGATGAAAAGCCGCGGAACCGTGAATTCGGCATTTCCAGTTACAAAATAATAACAATTAATGCTGTTAAAAGGTTTAGATTTTATTTAATAGGAAATACTTTCGCAGTTATATTTGAATAATAAATACTTTACCAAACTGTTGCTGTCACTTTCGATGTTATCCCCCGAATACTGAGCGATAGGGACAACTGCACCTAAGGCTGACAATATAATAAATAAAATCGTCAAAACCTAGGTTTTGTATTCCTTTGTCATCTCCTCCAAAACTGGACCGATTTTTACGATTTTTTTACCAACTGCATTAGAAGAAAATATTTTGTGTCTGTACGTTTTGCTTTTTTTAAAATACATTGTCTAGTTTGTATACTGAACGTATGTTGAAGGCGTTCAAACCAGGAAATTTTAACGATTTTTGGAGGGTCCTAACTCCCATATGAAGTAATTTATCAAAAAAAAAAAGCAAAACGTACAGACACAAAATATTTTCTTCTAATGCAGTTGGTAAAAAAATCGTAAAATTCGGTACAGTTTTGGAGGAGAAGACAAAGGAATACAAAACCTAGGTTTTGACGATATCTATTTAACGTATCTTTCTCTTTCGCACGTGTGTTTTATGCATATTCCTCTTGCGCTTACGGTCATTGTAAAATCAGTAAACTGACTGTACCTGCGCGGGAATGGATCGCATTAAGTTCAGGTCGGCATTTAATTTAATACGAGTATACAACGCAGAAAGAACGTACGTTATTTAATTTCTATGTGTATTTGAACGAAAACATTCCGACATAGGTACTAATATTTTGTCGCTTTCGTTTTCAAGCAAGACGAGTAAAAAGGAAGATAATTACAAAAGAATTTATCATGGCACACACTATTTGTCGACAACTCATGTCTGCTGCTTCGACAAAATCGATTAACACCTATCTAGATCAAAAAAACAAACAAAAATCAATTCATTTCACCGCGAGAAACCAGTTATCCACAAATTCTAACCTAACCTCTATTGTGGAAAGGTCGTCGCCGCTTAAAACGACAATAACTATTATTTTGAGACACCCAACAGAACCGAATTTATACTCCAGCACTCGCGAAATAATTGGTCACACATTGGCAAAAACGAAAACCCTTTATATTGCATTTTATTGGTATCGGCATCGATGCAGCGAGATGCAAAAGGGACTGCGCGGGACCAGCATGGCAATGACCTTATAAAACATAAAAAGGGCCCGCGCCCGAGACAGCCGTTGCAACATTCCTAAACCTGGCACAACGTTCCGTCTCGTAACCTAACCTAACCTTGGGAAATTGTTGGCTTTTAAGAATTTGATAAAACAAAAACAGAATCATTTCGGTGTTCAAAATATGTATCAAAAAATGAGTAAATCAAAAAATTGCGTCATGCTCATGTCAAGAGTTTTTTCTTTATATAACTCCACACAGGAGGCTCAGAGGAAAATAATATCTCTCAGAGCCCGTGACATCTTTGAAGATGCTGTGTGGAGGGTATTTTTGAGGAGAGGAAGCAGCGAACATAGTCTTGAAGAAACGAGTTGTTCTCATGTGACAAATATTAGCCGTGTACTACATATATTGGGCAAGTGTTTGGCATGTTTCCTGACTATGCACTGGTGCCGAAGGGATCAATAACGCTAGTTCCTCAGAGCTTCTTCCGTTGAAATACCCGTAGAACAAGGACAGCATATCCACCTGGCGCCTGTTCTCTAAAGATTGCAATCCGTTTGTTAAGATAGACGAATCTATCAAACGGACCGACCGTTTCTACACAGAGTCGAGGGTTTTTTCATGACCTATGAATGTGAACAATGCGAGGAGTTTGTGTGACAGAGATGTTTGTGTTGCGGTCAATTACAGAGGGGAAATGGTATTAACTAACTAACTAACTAACCATCACGCCGTTTCCCCGCAGGGGTAGGCAGAGAGGACGGACCGCCAAACATCCCGGTCTTGGCACACATTCCTTGCCTCGTTTACATTCATACAACGTCTCATACATTCTCTTCTATTATTCTGACTCTTGACATGGCCCGACTCAAGTATCTGATTCACTTGGTCGTGCCATGTCTTTCTTGGGCGTCCTCGACTTCTTCTACCATTCACATTTGCGTCATATATTCTCCTTACACTCCTTTCCTCGTTCATTCTCTCTACATGCCCAAACCATCGGAGCGTTCCTTTCTTGATCTTACTCATCACGCTTACATCAGCCTTGCATTCTTTGCGGATTTCCACATTTCTCACACGATCATACATGGTTTTACCACACATACGCCTCAGGGATCTCATTTCTACAGCGTTCAGTCTACTTTCATCCTTCCTCTGCCAGTTCCATGCCTCACTGCCATACATCAGGGTAGGTACCAGTACTCCATTATGGACGGCTAGTTTCGCGTCTTTGGACAGTTTTTTGTTGGTGCCAACGGCGTTCAGTCCTCCATTAATAGAGTTACCTGCATTCACCCTTCTTTCAATATCTCTATCAGCCTTCCCATCTCTCGTAAATGGTATTATGTTTTAATTAAGACTCCGTAACAAGCGTTCAAAAAGAACAAGAAGACGATATGAAAAAAATGGATAGGTAAATATGAATGTTAGAAGGAGCAATGTAAAAAAATGATTACCGATAAATAATTAACAGGCATAAGCGATAAAATATTTAATAAAGCATGACTTATTTAAAGCAGAGCTAACATATCTCGGCATCCGAGTTAAGTAGCATTTAAAGAAACAGTGTGATTTTTTTCATAATTTTCAGAGCACACTTTGCGATTTTTTTCTATCCAAGGAATTTTATAAACATAATTAGTTTTTAAACTCTGCATCATCTAAATACAGCTCTTACTAACATTATAAACACGAAAGTTTGTATGAATGTTTGTGTGTTTGTTACTGTAGGGGGGAGGTGGGGTACGCGGAGAGGGAAGAGACGAGGGAGGGGGAAGGCGGGAAGGTGGAAGGGAACGGGGACGCACGGGAAAGGACATGCAGGGAGAATCAATTTATAAATTGTTTTTGTGTTTAATTCGTAGAACTCCATTTTAATTTTTAGAAATTTAATTAAAATTAAATTTGATAATGTTATTTTCGAGTTCTGCAAGTTTTTTGGTTAGTGTTTTAGTTACAGCTGTTTCGACTTGTCGACTTACGCTGGTCGACTTGTAAGTTTGAAAATGACCTTACAAATCGAAACAGCTGTAACTAAAACACTAACCAAAAAACTTGCAGAACTCGATAATAACATTATCAAATTTAATTTTAATTAAATTTCTAAAAAAAAAAAAAAAGAATCAATTTATTTCTTTGCATGGCATTGCAACCCATGCCGGGGATCAGCTAGTAATCTATAAATATAAAATTTAGAAGAGATTCATTTTTAAGTGTTCAAGGGAAGTATGCCATATGTGTCTGCAGAAATTAGGTAGTAAAGGTTAGGTAGAAAATAGAGCGATGAGTACATATTTGCAAATTTAATGGTGATCTGAACTTTACTGAGAAAGACGTAAGTACTTACGAAAAAAACTATAATTTAAACGAAAAGCATAATTTTGAAGCCGACAAATAAAAATGAAATAATCCATCAATCAGCACGATGATAATAATCGCACAAACATAAAAATATAAACATCACTTCACAAGTAAATGACAAATTTCTGAGAAACTTTGAATGTTTTGGGTGACCGCCATACCGTTTTCTAAGAAAAAAATAATGGCATAGCAAAGTACCTAGTCATTACTATCTTAATGACTAATGCAATTAGGAAATACCCAAAACTCTTCAGAACATCCCCGACTACGATTTTCTTCCACAATGTATTGGATGAAAGTAGACAGAATGCTGTAGAAATGAGATCTCAACGTGAAGATCCGCAAAGAATGCAGGGCTGATGTAAATGTAGGTAATTAAGATTAAGAAAGGAACGCTCCTATGGTTTGGGCATGTAAAGCGAATGAACAAGAAAGGAGTGTAAGGAGAATATATGACGCAAATGTGAATGGTAGAAGAAATCGGGGACGCCCAAGAAAGACATGGCACGACCAAGTGAATCAGATACTTGAATCGTGAACGTGAACGAGGCAAGGAGTGTGTGCCAAGATCGAGTTGTTTGGCGGTCTGTACTCTCTGCCTACCCCTGCGGGGAAACGGCTCTGATGGTTAGTTAGTTAGTATACCTATTCAATATTTAAATTTTATCAATAAGCTGAAGTCCCCGGCGATGCCCGTGCTTTACACAGAGTTTTCGAAATCAAATGTAGACAGTGACTTTCCTCTTGTTTTGAAGGTCACATGTGCAAAATTTAATCAACCTCGGCGTAATACTGTAGATTTGCATACAAATCAAATCCACCTGCCCGTTTGCCAGTCCGATCGTCCACCACATACAGATATTATCCTTTATATTTCAACCAATTTACACAAAACCTTGACAAATTATAAAGTACCTAAACCTTCTTCGTGAATCACTTTATCCATTGGTGAAAACCGCATGAAAATCCGGTCATTAGTTTTTGAGTTTATCGCGAAAAGACAGACAGACGCGGCGGAGGACTTTAATTTATAATATGTAGAGAGATGAGAATATTACAATATTATGAGAATATGGTATGAGGAGTGGGTAGGAATCTGGGGGTCAGTGTGGTCGATCCGGTCTGCAAAGCAGTTGGTGAGCAG
Organism: Limnephilus marmoratus; assembly: GCA_917880885.1. Taxonomy (NCBI): domain Eukaryota; kingdom Metazoa; phylum Arthropoda; class Insecta; order Trichoptera; family Limnephilidae; genus Limnephilus; species Limnephilus marmoratus. Next base: position 43,697,709 of record OU862929.1, read on the forward strand.
ACGCATCCGCCGCTAAATTCCGGACAAACCTGACTCCCATTAACCCGAATACCCCTGCTAAGTCACCAAACGTAGCGAACCACTTGGGGTGACCTACGGCAGAGGTGTTGGTTATCCAATGTATGGTTCCCGGGGCAAGGATACCCATTCCCGCCTCCCAAATTGAAAAGGAAGCCCATTCAAATAATTATTGAAAGCATTGTCTCAGTAACGCATCTTCACTCTATTGATTGAAGCATCTGTCAAACGTGTAAACAAAATAAATACGCATTTCGAATAAAGAATATTCTTCACAAAATAATGTTGATACTTCTACTTTATCGCTTGAGTTCATTGAACTTGAATAATGTTACGCATTACGTAGTGACGCAGGAACGTTTCGCATTACTGACTCACGCACTGACAACTGAAATTAGTATCTTTAATAATAATATATTTCTCCCTAACATACCAACAAAGATTTACATTTAGAAAAAAATATTTTTCATTGTTTTGTCCAGATTTTAAAATCTGAAAAAAGATGAAGTCACATCTAGGACAGAACCCAGGACCTACGTTTTTGCGGGGCGCGGCTCTACCAACTGAGCTTCCCTATCCGATTCGATCATATTTTACTGTAGGTATCATACATACTTCGACAAAGAACTAACAACATTATCTTCATTTTCTTAACGCATTTTTTATTGGCTGCTATCTTTTTCATATTTTCGATTGAGTTCGCTAATATTGTCTTCATTTTATTAAAATATTACAATTTGATGTTTTACTCAGTAAAAAGTGAAAATAAAATGTTTTCATTTATTCAACAATATACCTAGTGTGATTACTGATTTCTTTGAAGAAAATTGTTTTCAACTGGGGTTGGTCCGGAAAGTTTATTATTTTTACTATTAAAAATATATATATATATATATATATATATATATATATATATATACATAGGTAATTGTACTTTCTACCAATTTTAATAAAATGTTACTTTAATAAATGTTCTTTTTTTTACATTTAAATACATATATGTACCATTAGCTTTTTAAAACAATTTTTCATAAAGTATTAATATTTGTTGAATTATAAACGAGCTGGGGTTTCGTTAGATTTTTTATAACCATCGAAAAAATTGCACAGCAAAAGTGAATTTCATTTAAATACAAGAACTAATTACTATAAAAATTACTTATTCTATAGTGGTAATTATTTACCTAACCGCCGCAATTTTTGTGCAAATTGTGGAAATTACACTTCGTTTTAAAGTTTACTACAATAAACAATTAGATATTTACAGTTTACAGGCACAAAATTGGTTATTAGGTTCTTAGTTTGGGTTAATTACATAATTTATGCGTACTTAATTTCAAATGAAGTGTAATTTACAAAATCTGTGCAGGCGGTATAAAGTGAATTTTTACCCCTCTAAGTATTACCAATTTTTCCGATCAACAAACTTATCTACGCAGTTTGCCAAAAGAGAAACTAACAAACTAAGTATTTTTGTAACCCTAACATCTGTAGTAGCGACGCCCTTCACTGCACAGACAAAAATTGTTTTCTGTGATTTTTGTACATTGGCGTTCTGAAATATCTTTTCAATGGGTCAAAACCTTGGCTTTGTCGCACGAAAAATTGTTTGCAGCAGGATGAAAAAGGTACAGAGAAGTTGGGAAAGGTAACTGGCTATTCAGATCTTGTCCACCTGATAGTTGAACGTTGTCATTGCGTAAGATCGATACGATCACCCTACATTAGGATCAGAATTTAAATATCCTTCATATGTAATATTTACGTTTCGGAAAATAAATAATTTATTAGAATTTAGGTTGGCACCTACCTAAAACATATTAAAATGATAAATAGGATAATTTTCAATAGGGTATCTCTGAATAAAATGTTTTTCTCTTGTAGTATCTCGTTCTGACAAATTGCTGCGTATAACTAAAGGGCAAAATATAGATAGTGATCTGTCTAGCTTTTGAAATAATTTGACAGATGGCACCATGTAGTAGTACCTATACATTGTAGCAATACGAACAACACAACAGCTGATAGTTTATTTTAGCGGAGACACTGTCCGTAGATTCCATACAGAATTAGCCGGCAGATGAAAATAAGCGTGGATGTAATAAACTGTTTTATGAATGTGGGTTTTGTTGGTTCTCCGTCTTACCTTTGTCGTCTGGGCCTCTTGCCGGTACAGCCGAGATGTTCCTGGTCTCGAGGAACTGTCTCACCTTACTGCAATTGCTTTCCTCGAAGGTTCTATCGGAATTATCCACATTTTTGGAGGCAGCACTACTCACTAAAACCAGCAGCAGCAAGCTGAACGCACAACACGTATATTTACACGGCATTTTATACATATTTTTTAAAGTTTATAACAACTTCCTCGACGGTAAACAATATTTATATACTGGAATACGAATGGAACGGCAAAGCGCGCGACATGCGCTCTCGACGGACGACTAAACCAGACTGAACGGCGGACGGACGTTGCAGGAAAGCCCTGTCCACGTCGATACCACAGCTAAGGCATGCGCCAAACAAAATTATATCACCGAGTAAAAAAGTCTTAAACAAAACAACGTCAGAACTTTTACACGGATACAAATGATTTTTTACTTTTACTGAAAATTTTCGGCTTTCTCGTATTATTTGATGAAAGAATCTAGGCCTACAGGCATTTCGCGCAGACTGCCCAACGTATGTACAATATTATGTAGGTAGGCAAATATTGTAGGCAGTGCTGCCTTGTATTTGTGTGCATAATTTCAGATGTGGTAAGCGATTTTGGTATCTATTCGTACGTAGTTTAGGGCGGCCGGCGGTCTGTCTGCGAAAAGCTCGGGCAAAAAGCTCGCGTGTCGGGAGGGCGCATGCCTGGCGGGAAAATTATTTGGTCCTTTTCGTGATGCGAACAACCTGCCCCGGCGCGCTTGCAATATACTTTATTCGGTTTACTTATTTAACTTTTACCACATAATAATGTTAAAACTGCTCATTTATATTCGAAATTATGCTTGCGGTTTATAACGCGTGATTTTACTTTTATAATTCCGAGATTGAGAACTCTTTCCCGGCGAAGTGCAAACTTTTAAATTGTATTCTCTGCCTTGAAATAGTTGAAAGATCTTGTGATACGAAACGTCATTGGTGTTACCTATAATATATACGGGAATCGGAGAAGTCGGGATGAAATCATCTCGGAACCTCATCTGAAAAGGTTTAAATGGGCTAAGTTAGGTTAGGTTATGGGCTATTTTTTAATGTTTTTTCATTGCTTTTAATGACTTTTCGTAGAGGTGTTGAGTTGACTTAATTCTGAGTTGGCATGGAACCATTTAACACATTTCAGCGGCCGTTACTTGAGGGTAGGCAGAGAGGATATAACTTAACACCATTCTGTCATAATATTATCAAAGACCTCCCAAAATTATAAGATGATAGTAAAACATAATGTTATGCAAATCAAAACATCTGGTATTATTCTAATGTATTTGAAATCCACCGCGGGATAGCCGGCAGCGGCAAGTAGTGACATCTAACGTCTTAAATGGAAGCTTTCTTTTCCACGCATTATGATTGGCTGGGTCAATTTACGAAATGTCCTAATATCATGTTTCTGTCTCTTTACGCGCCATATCATAAACGAGATGTCATTATGTCGCCTAATAAAAATGTTTTCGGATTCTGAAGACATTTTGGGTCATTGCCGTGAGGGAGAGAGCATGATGAAATAATTATGCGTCTGAAAGAGATGCTTTAATAATCGCATATGAAATAATATTCATATTAAATAAATGTAATTCGACTCTCAAATCTTTTATTTAATCTAATATTTTATCATATTTTTAATGACCTTCCACTTCTGGACTTCTAGAGCTGCCTGTGCATACACGTCTTGCTTCAATCACATTCACATATTGTCTCGAAAATAGGTAGAAGCTAGTGTAATATTCGGACTCTTGCATTTGAATGACTTCATTGTGCCGGCATTTCTGGAACCTTCCTGCTCTTCGCCTATCCACGTCCTATCTTCTTACTTGCCTAAACCATCGTAATTCATTATTTTTTTGCAATTTTTAACCCCCCCCCCCCCCCCCCTCGGTGACCAAAAACCTAAGCAACCCGCCGCTCATTTGTACCAAGCGTGGTATTTTGAAGACCCCCCCCCCCCCAAATAGGTCACGTAGTATGGGTACGTTCCCTAATATGATTGTACACGTATACGACTCGGGGATCTCACGTGTTCTTGATTGAATACATTGAGTAAGTAAGTGTTTTTTTTTTATTCATACCTTTGGCATATAATATGCAAAAATTTAGAGATCCTGTCAGGTTTGGTGGCAGATTCAATATGGACTGGTAACGATGCGTTGTTTTCTTTAACAGTTTTCAATTTTTTTTATATGAATACCTCAGAAGAGTTTCAGCTGCTCCTGTCTGGAGCCAGTTAGACTTTGACATCTCCAATTGGGGTACGTTGTAAGGCTGAAAGTAGTGGGGAGGGGAAGGAGATTGGGAAGAGGAAGGTGGGGAAGTGCCTGGCTATTCAGATCTGGTCACCATACACGGCTAAAGCCATTTCAGGCAACGTTTCAATTACTTTCAGTAAAGTGCCGCAAATATACTATAAATGTTTTATTTTATAGGATTTTATTGTGAAATAACACAAATCAATCAAATAAAATTTATTTGCGTACGCCGGGATTGGTTCACGCGACCTTCGGATTGCGAGTCAAGAGCCTTACTCCTCGACCAAGGAGGCCGTCTACTACTGCATTTATTCCACCATTAAAATAATATTAAAATAAAAAAATCCTGGATGGTAATCCAACGCTGACCACTTATTTGTGTGAATTTTTTCGATGTGCTTACCAGCCAAACTGTCTCGCGTCAACATTATATAATAATCTTCCAAATTTACAAACACTTCGTCAATAATATAATACTTTGCGAATCTGGGTTACCGAAATTATTCGCCGATAACCATCTGATAACAATATTATTGTTTTGTGTTATTTTTATGACAACGATAACCCGGGCGATAACAGGTATTATTATTGTGTCATTACTTTCTTGGAATTTAGATTATTCTTATCACATCCACGCATTGACATTTTATGTAGGTACTTATATAAAATAATCATCCACATACCAGTCATATGAATTAAGTAGATACTTTCCCGCCTTTTAATATAATATGCAACAATAATCTGCCATACAATCGAAGATCAAAGCTGCAATTCGAGTGGCGAGTATGGGTACCGCCGCTCCGAGAACCATTTATTGGATGTTCAACATCTCTGCCACAGGACACCCATTGTGGTTGGCTACGTTTGGTGGCTTTGCCCTGGTGCCCGTGTTCATGGGGGTGGCGGGCCGGATTTGGAGAGACTGGTAGAGGTAAACTTTTTTTACCTCTCCGGCAGGACTCTCTAATCGCCTTGCACTGCAGTGGAATGGATGCTTTCATACGTCAATCACTCCTGGACACACTGATCTCCAGATTTCTAACCACCGCTCACACCGTTTTCCTTCCCAGATCTTCCTTTCCTCAAAAAAAACCCTCCACACAGTATCCCTAAAGAATACAAGGCCCTGAGGGAAATTATTTTCCTCGGGGCCTCTTGAGTGGAGCTAACATAAAGAACTTTTGGTTAACTTTCATTTTAAATCATTTTATTTTGTTTCTTGTGTGTTCAATTAAAATTTAATGTTAGAATATTTTAATAAATGACTGCGGTTTTTACGAAAATAATCAGTTGTACCTACTTCGTAATTGGTACATAATTGAACAACAAACATTTAACAAACAACAAAGGTTTTTAACAATCGACAATTTCTGTGGTTTTTCTGCTACTTACATTATTAGATTATAACTAACTTTACCTTATTATCGAAAAAAGTTTTGGTATTTTATCTCATGGAAAACAGGAATGCCATTTGCACTGTATGCAAGCCGCATGAAATTTAAATGTGTACAAAAAGGGCGGAGAACGTTAGAATTGTGGCACCAGCACCATCTATTTATTTTTATAAAAGCATTTGATTTCTGGCAGATTTCTGTACACATTTTGGTTTGGATCTGAGATAAAAACTGCTCCTAGTACTGGGAATGTCGATATTCGTTGTATTATTTTTAATAATAAAGCAGAGACGGCTTACATATAGTTCCCATGAGCCACAGGCCCATTGAGCTATTTCCCATTTAGACTTCATTCCTCTAACAGTAATCCATTCTCTTTGATGAAGTTCACCAGGGTTGTCATTGTTATACGTGACTTGTCTTCTGGTTCCCTGACCTGCCAGGAATCTGAGTCTTGTTCCCAACAGGGCAGGACATTGGCGCCATATGTGAATAGATGGAGTCTCTTCATCCTCTCCGTATTTCCTGCATCTATTGGTGTTTTCCACAGCCTGCACGTGTTTTCTGAGATGGCAGCAGGGCCGCTGACAGCCAATCTGGGCCCCAAGTCTAGTAGACTACACCGGGCCCCCTCCCACCAACTTACCGGGGGGGAGAAAGAAAACAATTAGAAATGTCACGCTAACCTGCTACTGCTAGGATTACTATTTCATTACCTTTTCTTATTTTCTAGTATCTTTTACCATTATACCAATCATTCGAATTTAGCATACCTAATTAATTATTCAATGGAAATGTTAAAAAATTGCCACACAGCCAGCGGGCTGGCCGGCACGATGGCGTGCTTGACAGCTAGGCCTACGGAGCGTGCAGGCCCGGCCCGCGTGCGCTCCGGTTGTCATTGGCTTTTATAAGTAAAAAAATCAGGGGCCCGTGAGCCCTTCCCGGGCCCCCCTTAGGCCCGGGCCCCAAGTTTCAGACTTGGCCAACGTGCCCTCTCGGCAGCCCTGGATGGCAGTGTCCCATTAGTAGTCCTACCAGTTCCCTCAGTAAGTTTCTGTCCATATTGAGTAATTGCCTGGTTTGTGAGTATTTTTGATTGCCTCATTTCAGGCACCTTCTCCCATTCCTTCCAGTGGTGGGATTTGACCCACCTTTCAATATTTAGTTTAGTGTGGTAAGCTGTCACTCCTACAGTTGGCTCGGATCCCGCAAGTGGTGCCTTAGCCTCTTTCCTTGCTAGATCATCAGCCCGCTTGTTGCCCTCAATACCTTTACATCCTGGTACCCAAATCAGGGTTATTTTATTGATGGTAGCAAGTTCTTCGAGAATAGTCCTGAATTCCATCACCAGTCTGGAGTCACATTGTTTACTTTCCATTAATTAGGGCTGCCTGGCTATCAGAACTTATTCTTATATTATCCTGGTTCCATGATAGTTGATCTCCCATCAGTTGGCCCCTCGACATACTTATATTCAATAAAATAAAATACTTTTTTGTTTAAAACCACGATTTTGTTTAAAACCACAATCTCGTGGTTTTAAACAAAAAAGTATTTTATTTTATTAAATATGTCAAACCACAAAGTGATTGCTTTCCACAATAATACTTATATTCAATATGCTGTCGGTTTAAAGAAAATATGATATACTTACTCACAAAATATAACTGAATGTCCCAAGGGGAGACTGTGCAGAGAGGATGCACCGCCGAATAACAAAAGTATAAAACATATTTTCATTCAAATGCGAAAGGAAAAAACTTCTTGTCTATACCAGCAAGCACAAAAAATCGACTATGTAAATAAATTCTTTTGATATCCATACCAACTTATTACAAAGGTAGTTTTGAAGTTGATTCCATGTTTGAAATTTGTAAATAAATAAAAAATTATAATTACATTTTTATAATAATTATAATTTCGGGGGGCCCAGTGTTGGGTCACCACCCGATACATACACTCCCCAGTGCGTAGTCCAAGATGGCTTTCATCTCAGTTTGAAACACAGTGCGTTATGTTCCTAGGAGTTTCCTCTTAGATCTCTGCAGACAGATACGCCCCCTGTTCCTTCCTCCATCTTGGACCCGTCTGTGAACTAGATTAGCTTCTATTTGAAGGTTGAATCCGGAACTGCGTCCCATTCCCCTCTTGTGGGGTATATCACTCTAAATTGCTTTTTGAAGAAGTATTCGGCTTGCAGTCCTGCCTCTTTCCAAATATCGAACTAATTACCATCAGTCTTGTTCCTGTCTCCAAATAGACTGTTTTTGGGCAACTCACCTCTCCATTGACCTTTGCATTGTTACCTGTAGGCTGCCTGTATTTCTAGAATTGGAGAGGTTCGTATTAGCGATGTGTAGGTTCAGCTGGAGGGCTTTTAAACTCGGGTTCTTCGCGCGAAGCGGCTCCTACTCCCTTTTCAAATCGACTACTCCCAAAGAACTCACTCCAGTTCTTGTACCCGAAACTCGACAGACCGAGCCACTCGTCAAACCTGTGCGTCTCGGTCCGAGCCACGTTCAAGTTCTTTTTCAAGTTCGAGTTCTTTTGCGAGCTCCGGCTAGGGTGGAACCCGAGCGTCTCGGTTCGAGCCATTCGCGAGTGGGGAGTAGGTTGCGCGGTCGAGATCTTTTGCGGGCTCCGGCTTCGAGGTCCTGCTAGGGTGGAACCCGAGCGTCTCGGTCCGAGCCATTCTCGAGTCGGGACCTGCCCCAAGAACTCAAGTACTTTTAAAAGGAAACACGTCTCGGAGGCCTCCGGCAAAATGCAGAACTTACCCATCTCTAGTTCGTCTGGCTACCGTGATTTCTCTGCAAGCCCCGTATTCTGGGTTTAAGGCCCCATATTCTGCAGCAGAATCCCCTAGTTACCAACATTAGAGCACAGCCTTTTCTGCCTACAGTTTCCATCTTTCTTGATGTGTGAAATCCATCTTCAAATTCCATCTTTCCTGTTCTTGGTGAAAGAATAATATATATTTTTTTTAAATTGAAAAAATATCATCAGACAGCAAAATGACATCTACATTTTTTACACCAAAATCCTTCAGGTATGTCCTGTTATAACCTGTATATTGAGGATTTCCTACTATGCTTTTCAGTTATTGTCGCATAAAAATATACACATGGCAAAATACTCATATTTTTATGTGATAACTGCACAAGAGTAGGGATTGCAATCCCGCAAAGCAGGATCCCGCAATCCCGCGGGATCCCGCAGCTTTTATTAATCCCGCAATCCCGCACCTTCAAAGCGCGGATCCGCGGATCCCGCAAGTTAAAAATTTGGCGCTAAAACTTTCGCGTAAATCGAAAGTAGCATGAGCGCAATATTACCGCACAAGATAGCCCGCCTGCCGCTAGTGGCGCTAGTCGCCGGCCACTAAAGGATTGGCCGGGGACTAGCGCCACTAGCGGTTGGCGGCAGGCGGGCTATCCTAGTATCCTGTATCCTGTCGGCGCCTGCCAGTTGTTCATAAATAGTACTGCGAAGCGCACGTCTTTCTGTAGGTGACGAGTGTTTTCGTATTCACCGACCGGTGTTTAATGTAAGTACCTAAATTTTAATGTTTTTGATTTAGTTTTGTTCTGTTTTATTTTAAAAGCAGATTGTGCCGTAAATAGCAATATAATGTCGTAATATAGCGTGAAACAGTATGACTTAAAGTGGTTTTTGTTAATAAAGTTTTTGGATATGGCTATCGAAGATAGTAATCAATTTGAATGGTGTAAATTATGCCAATTATTTAAAGATGAATCTAAGAAAACAGATTACTAATTACTTAGATAATAGAAAACTTAATTAATACAAAAGAATTTCTGTTGCTTAATGTAAGAAATGTTAAATAAAAGTTGATTTTTACCCAAAAATCTGTAGTTTCAATTTTATCTTATAACTTATAAAATCTGTAGTTTCAATTTGATTTTAAAACTTATAACATTATTTCAAAGATGCGGGATCCCGCGGGATCCGCGCGGGATTGAGCAATCCCGCATATCAATCCCGCGGGATTGAATTAGCTGCGGGATTGCAATCCCTACACAAGAGTCTCAACTGCCCGGAGCCACTGGGAATTTGGCATCCCCAATACGAGGAATGTTGTTAGGCAATAGGGTGTGGGAGGGGAGAGGAAGTTTAGCAAGTACCTGGCTTTTCAGATCTGAACCACAAATATGTCTAAAAGCCATTACAGACAATGTTTCGATTTGGTATGGTAGCAACTGAGTATCTAAAAATTATAACAAGAAATTAATTCAAATGTAAACAATTTTATTACAAAAAACAACAGTATTACACATTCAATACAAAAATACGAGTTTTATCACTTCACTAATAATTGTTGAGATTTCTGAGGGAATTTGCGGCGTAAAATTAAGTTTACTCACATTGTTTTATTGTAGACTTATTTTAATATTTATAATTAAGTTTTAACATCAATAATCAGGTAAAGAAGTAGGAGGCACATTTTATATGAAGGTAATCTTGGTTCGGGCTTGGTTGACTTGCCAGACGTTAAGTTCTTCATATTCTTCTATGCAGGAATCAACCTAAACAGAAATAAAATTATGGTTTAGATATTTTTCAAATGTTTGGGGATAGTGGAATGGTACAAAGATCCCAACTGGTCCAAACCGACTGGAGCCAGGGAGACTATGGCATCCCCGATTGTGGTATGTTGTGAGGCTGAAGGTAGAGGGGAGGAGAAGGAGATGAGAAGGAGGAAAGTGGAGAAGTAACTGCTAGTTAGATCTGATCACAAAACACAGCTAAAGTCATTTCAAGCAATGTTTCAATTCTGAATGATGGTCTATTTACGGGGCGATTCTGAGTATCTTTCACTCATGTGCCACAAATATAGTATGTAATTAATATATATTATTTTTTTTTTTTTATTTTAACTTTATGAGTAAAACCTCAAATTGTAATATTTAATTAAATGAAGACAATATAAGCGAAACTCAATCGAAAATCTGAAAACAGAAAAATCAGAAAAAGATATTGATGTGTCCATATCCCAGATGTGTCAATATCTTTTTCTGATTTTTCTGTTTTCAGATTTTCGATTGAGTTTCGCTTATATTGTCTTCATTTAATTTAATATATATTATTTTAAATTAATTAATTGTGAAATCCAAATTTTCTTGCATTTGCCAGGATTTGAACCTGCAACCCCCAGATTCGTAATCGAGAGCCTTATCCATCTATGATTTTAATTTACCCAAGACATCCATACAAAATGTTCAAACACATAACTTTACAATATGAATTGGCATAACATATGTAAATTCTAGGTAAACTCTGGTATCTTGTCTTCAGCTGGCCTCTCCTATTGATGGTTGGCTATCATCAGAATAATCTTTCCTCTGAGATTCAACGAACAGCTCCAGATATTGGTACTGCCTCTGTTATAAAAGATCACAATATTTTACCTGGTCGGGTTTGAATCCCTTGTCGACACATCGTTCCACGACTTCGCTGATCTTCACCAGTTTGCTCGCTCCCGCCATCTCACGGATGAGAGCGAAGATCTTGTCAGACGGGTTGACGGTGCTGAAACAAAATTCATAAATACAATAGGTATATATATTTTTTTTACATTAACTCCACACAGGAGGACTTGAATAAAATAATTTCCCTTTGGTCTTGAAGAGACCAGTGTTGTAGGAGGGAAGAAACACAGAGGCTGGCAAATCGTTCCACAGCCGATTTGCCAGCCGATGAACTCAAGAACGGTCGTAGAAACGACTATCCTCCGGTCCTGAAGGGATCAATGATGCTGGTTCCTCAGAGCATCTTCCATTGAAATACCGGTAAAACAAGGACAGCATTCCCACTCTATGTCTGTGCTCTAACAGTTGCAATCAATTTGTCAGGACAGGAAAATCTATCAAACGGACTGCCCGTTTTGGCAGAGCCAAGGGTTTTTCAGGTATTTTGGGGTTCCAGACCAAATTCAACCGTGGAGCGCACTTGCGATTTGTTTTCGACTTCTGCTGTGCGGCGACAGATCGCTGCGGGTGGCAAAAATCGACCGTGAAAATTTCAGTGGCAGGTGATGGACCTGCCAAATAAACTTGTTGCTAAACATGAACAATTTAACATTTAGCACGTAGAAGATGGGACGAGTCGCATATAGTCCTGGGTCGATCGTGAATGACCTGATCGTCGAAACCCACTCACGAGCCGCCAAAGACCGAGTCGGTTATTTATTCGTCAGCACCCGGGTCTCAAGACCCGCGAACTACAACTCATTCCCGCACCCCAAGACTCACGACCGGTCGCCGGTTGCCCATGTGGCGAGTGGCGAGACAGCGAGAACTGCGCACATTCGGTCGCCGCTTGTCGAGCAACACACACGTGCGTGACATAACAGTATCCTGCTTTATGCCCGCGTGTCACATCATCGCGGGATTGTTTAGTACCTATATTCGATTTATGAATATTCAACTAGACTCGGAGTCGTTTTTAATTAGAGCGTATCTAGGTGTTTGTTCGTTCTAGAATGCGATTTTTTTCTATTTAGTAAGTAAAATAATTATTCGTAATATTCATGTCATTTTAGTTGCACGTAGTTTCTCCTTTGCAAATTACATTATCCCACAGTTACTTCAAGTAAGTTCCCAAAAATGTAAAGTGTTTACTGTCAGCGTTTTATAACCCAACCTAAGAGGAACTCCTATAATCATAAAATTCGTAATATTTGTTAATCCCCAAGGTTTGAGTTGTAACTTTACTGATGTGCCCTTTTAAAGCAATTTTATTGTTTTATTGTGGGTTTTCGGGTCGCTTATGGAGCGAGTAACTCGGTTATCGTGTTTCGTATTTTGTGTCGCGAAAAGAGCGGGTCTTCGCGACCCGCTCGTGACGCCAGTGTGTCGTGAGCGACCCGGGTCGTGTAAAATGATCAATCGACCCAGGACTAGTCGCATACAATACTAATTGACTGTGGAAATGGAGTGGCTGTGCGGCGAATCGCTACGACACGGTGGGTTGACTGGGTGCATGACAAAAGTCGATAGTGTAAATTCCGCATTACGGGAACCAAATGTTAATTTTGGTTAACTTACCGCTGGGCGTGAGGATCATCAACATGCATGAGGGACTGCTTTGACATCTCCATGAGTCTGATCGCTTCAGAAACATCTTCCTTCTCAACAACATCGGATAATCTGGAACAATGAATAGTTACAGAATGTAAACAATTATCGTAAAAAAAAAGACATTCAATATCCACCCAAACTTCATTTAATCTCAGTTTTTTTACAGTTAATTGGATATTTCAAAGTTCCATAGCTCACAATAAAAGCGACATTGAGTACTGATAATAATCTCATTGACCTATAAATTAACAAAGAAATATACAGATAAGATAATAATTTTTACAGTGGATAATAGGTGAAAATCTTATATACGCAGTAAACGGCGTTTAATTTTAATTAAGAGAAATTGTTTATCCGTTCCTCTTTTAGCTACCTGCAGATATAAGTATGTCAATCTGTAGGATCATTATCGACACCCATAGCAGTCTCATCAAAAGTATTTTTTTAAATATGAATACCACACAGAGTCCCAAAGTCCCAATTGCTCCCAACCAACTGAACCGACTGGGACTATAGCATCTACAATTGGGGTACGTTGTAAGGCTGAAGATGGTGGAGAGGAGAAGAGGAAGGTGGGGAAGTCACAGGTAGTGATGAGGTGAGGGTTGCTTACCTCAGTCGGGCCAGGGCAGTGGACAGACGCAGGATGGCGAGCAGGTTCCTGGCGGAGGTGAAGGTCATGTCGCGAGAGTTGCGAGCTTCCTTCCTCAGCTCAACATACGAAGCTGGAAGTGGGATAAGAAACAAACACACAACATTAAATAAAAAAAAAACTTTAAAAAATGAGAATGTAATAGGTATTATCTTAGATTACTAAAGATATTATGAACAACGTCACAGATGGACAATAAAGGTAGATTTAACCAGTCAGATCTATTTGTTCAGTTTTCAGAACAAATCATCTCCCTTACTATCATGGTTAGATGCGTGATTGGGATGACAGTGATTTTATCAAAAAATATTAACATCGTCACAAATTTGAGAACTTGTTATCTCTTCCCTTAGCGGAATTGTGGTGTCCTGGAAGGCATACTTACAAAATAATTCATTCCTACAGTAGCAGTGAGATTTTTAAAATAACACCTATATACTGAAGTAACTAATACTGCCAACTATTTGCCTCTGCCAAAAACTTCCTAAAAATTAAAAAAAAACATCATTAACCGCTTCTGTGCCAAGAGCGAGATTTCTCGCATTCTTGGCCGTGCCCAGCAGGCCGGCCATAGAAAAATAGCGAGTTATCTCGCTATTCTTTGAGCAAGATTTTATTTTTAATTTTTTTTTTTTTTTAAGATTTTTGCTAATTCATATATCCTTTCAAGGTGTAATGTTTTTAATTTATGAAAATAAGATTTAAAAATGATTTATTTTGATTAAAAATTCATGGCCTGCTATTCACAGCTACACTCCTACATACTGGCATTTAACTCGTTTGCCGGGGTATGCCAGCAAAAAGCACCACCAATCAAAACGCGGCATTTATGACACCAATGACATTTCGTGTCTCGCGATTCTGACACTGTCCTTGAGAAATTTTGTACATAGAAAGGTCAAAACCGCAGATAAAGGAATTTTTCCCGCGCATGCGCAAGAACTGCGCACGTTCCCACGCTCCGGTAAATCATTAATATAAATTATATGGAGTGACCAGGCGCATTGCGGTTTTCTCTATGGTAAAGGGCGATAATAGAGCAAGCGATTCTGACCGTGTTCTTCATACACTTTCTTTATACATAAGGGTCAAAATCGCGTGTAAAGTCTCACGACACGCCAGCGCACAAGCGGCAAACAAGGGGTTAAAAGGTTAACTGACATTTTTGTCATTCTGTACAGCAAATATATGCCAAAAATATTTTATTGAAGCTGTTCAAAAATAATGAATCCTCTACTAGACCGTGTATGCATAACACTAGATCGAATATAAATGATACAATACTTTATACTTAACTTTTTCCACGCGATCGTAACAACAGTTGATACGGCAAAAAGCCATGCCTCACACGCGCCCGTATCAGCCCTTGTTACGCTAACTTTGACTGCCAATATCACAGCGTTCCTATATCACACTATTTTTTCCCGCTTGCTAGGATATTCTTGTAACTATCACGATGCTGACATCTTCAGGCATATTTCGAAAGTAAAATTGTATTTCGTAAAAAACTTCTATAATCAAGTGAATGTATCCTCGTGCATTTGAGTTCATAGATCTCAATTTACTCCACAGATGGCGCTAGTAGTTTGCGCTAGTAGTTTGCGCACGCGCATCCATGCGATTCCAACTGACCAAATTGGACAAGCATCGATAACATTTATTATCGAGATCGCGCGTATTCGCACACGTTGTGTAACTGTGATTTTGAATTTAGATAATAATTTTATTAATTTTAGTGTCATCAGAAGTTTTAGAACTTGTTTATACGAATTAATAATAATAAGTGATTGAGGTACCACTTGTGTCTATCAACGCAGTGTCCTGAGTACACGCACGCGGATAAATGGCGCCGTCTTTAAGATAATATGGGTACGTTTTTTATGTTTTTTGTTTTTTATAAACACCTAGGAGTGTTTACAGACGACAATTTGGTTTCAAATTGTAGATAATAATCTCATCTGTTTATATAGTATGATAAATCATGCCATAATATGCTGTATTTGACATAAAATTAGTTGGATAGGTATTTGAAATATGACATGTACATGTACCGCGTATGGGTATTGAAAAAACGGAGTAGTTCAACGCGGGGAAAAGGTTAATTTCACCATTACATTTTGTATGTAAAAATTTTTTATACAAGGTGTCCGGAAACTCGTAGTACAAGCGGGAAACTGGAGAATCCACATCACATTTGGAGTCAATTTTGTGGTTTAACTTTTTTTGATTTGAGCTTTCGTTTTCGAGTAAATCGGGTCCGAAGTTGGAATTTTTTTGGTTAAATTTGAAAAAAAAAATTTCTAGGGGTTTGATTTCAGCTGTGTAATGTCTTATAAAATGCAACGAAGGGTAAACCGGGCTCAAAAATTTTTTTAACCCTTTAGTTGCCGAAAAAATAGAAAAATAGAAAAAAAATAAAATTAAAATCGAAATGCTTAGATCGAAAAAAATAAGTTTTTTGGGTTCTCTACGTGATGTAGATTCACCAGTTTCCCGCTTGTACTACGAGTTTCCGGACACGTTGTATAGTCGCTAAAATTAAAAAAAATAAAAGAGTTCAAAATTTTGCATAAAATAAAAGTCTAAAGTTTAGCTAAGGGTTAATAAATAACTCAGCACGTCTGATATAACAATATTTGAAAAAATTACAAAATTGCACTCTGGCATATCCAAATAAATTAAGAACATGATGCGATCAATCAAAAATTGATTAGCACACTTACCGACAATGTAATCGGTGAGATCCTCGGGGATGTTGGGGTCCTTCCTCTTACAGAGGGAGACATAGCGGCGCATGAGTCCCATGTCCAGGGCCTTGACACGGGACGGGGGCTGCTTGCTGTGCGTGTGCACGTAGGTTATGTGGCGCGCAAGCTCCAAATCCTTGTCCCTGGGTAAATATTTCATTCAAATTATAATTTAACTCATTCAAGCGAATTTATTTTTGGAGAATATTCCCACAAAAATTCCTGAAATGGGGAATATTGCAGAAATTTTTATCTAAATGATGAAATCCCCAGACTAAACAACGAAATTGTCTCCTACAATGAAATTTCATGTTACATATATTTAGAAATTTATTATATTAGCTAAAGAACAAAACTTTTAAAAACACACCAAAGATATAACCCCTCAGGCCTATTTTGTCGCAAGATCAAAATATTTCTGCTTTGCAATAAACTCCATATAAATGTAATGTTTCTGAATGCATCCGAAAATTAAAAACTGTTTTTGAAAGGTGATTAAATACGCTTTCAAATTTTATAATTCGAAATAATCATACATTTTGTAGCAGCCAGCCTCTGCTACCTCTTGCTTTGGATTGTTTCCGAAAAATATTGATCTTTCCAGATAAATAAATAAATATCTTTGCCCATATTAAAATGTTCGGATGCCAAACTAACAAGAACATTCCATCCACCGCTTGTAAGACGCCTAGCACCGGCATTACGTGACTGGATAGTAGGTACCTATCACATCGACACTGAGCTGCAGATCTACCTACCTCTCACGCGTTCCAGAAAAGGTACGAACCATTGGGCGCCTGAAATGCACAGTTCGGGCGCTTTCAAGAAATTCGCCGAGTGAAGTTTTAATTAGAGTTAATTTTTAATTTAAATTTTTAATTTAAACTGCCGCACAAAGCAACACTCCGACTTGTCGGGCTATATAAAGGCGCCCGGCAACACACACAGTATTCAGTCTTACGGTGTTTTCATAACGTTCAGCAAGCTCGCCTCAAGCAACCGCAGTTAACCTTGACCCAGTGAGAAACTACGTTCGTTTTGTTTACCTAAGTGCCGGTAGTGTACATAGTAAATTTGTTTCGCTGTCCATTCCTGAATTGATGTGCAAATTGTAATTTTTGGTAGAACTTGCAACATGCAACCTCATTGTTCTACATTGGCAACCTCCAACCACGAGTTCTCATTTGGAAGATCAATATTTTTCAGAAACAATCCAGAGCATGAGGTAGCAGAGGCTGGCTGCTACAATTTTAATTATTTTGCAGTTAACTTTTAGATTTATTTATTTAAGGAACATAAACAGTCTTAATAACATAACATATATAAGAGGATAACAAAAAAACAGACCAATTATTAATGTTCACAGATAGGTATTTAGAAACATAAAAGTAACAATGTAAACTAGAATATTTAAGAAAAGAAAAAAAAAACAGGACAAAGCAGTAATTAAAATAATATATATAGTGTATCAACAAGTATACAGGTGTAGATTCAACAAGTGATACACTATATATATTATTTTAATTGCTGCTTTGTCCTGTTTTTTTTTGTGTATATATAATACAGGTGTAGATTCAACAAGTAATACACCTAAATATAAAAACACAACAATAAAATAAATGCGATTGTAACTGTAGAGAAAATAGGGTGCGAAACAGGTATTTGGATTGGGACGGGTAAGGGGAGGACAGGGATAAGGGAAAGTTGCCACACAGGTAATTTAAAAATATCAGGTACAATTTAATTTAATCATCATGAATATGTGTTATGTATTATTCGCACGTAGAATGTTATACAATGAAATTCTGTAGCGAAAGTAACTAGCAGTGAATATGTCGGCAAGTGTTTCTAAACGTGCAAATTTAATGTTATAGGAGTTACATGTCCTTTGCATATATTCATTTTGGTTGGAATTGGTGTTGCTACTATCAATGTAGAAAAGGGTATTTTGTCTGCTATATCGAGTCGGCGCGTGGAAATTTATTTTATTTAGCAACTCCGGGCAGTCAACTTTCGAGTTAATAATTTTGTTCAGGAGCATCTGATTTGAATATAAAGCGTGGAGATTTTTCTTTCTAACACCATATATCATATTTCTAACCGTGATAGAAAAGGAGACACGACGATTTCTACAAGACCTATATGAGTTGTTCTGAAAATCGAACAAATAGATTTGACGGTTAAAAAAAATAAATTCATGTCTTTGGGTATTTACATTGGGTCGGGGAATATTCTCGATGAGATAGATATTCTCTAGGTAGGAATATTTACTGCTCACTCCTGTGAGGTGAGTACAGGATTAACCTAAGTATTATAAAAATGTTGTAGGAGGGAGGAAGTCCAAATACAGTGAAACCCTCTTAAGAAATTTCCAAGGGACTGGAAAAAAAACTTCTTGGGCGGGAAAACCTTATAAGTGGGATAAATTGTCCCCTTCAAGGGACCAAAAAACCAAACTTCTTAAGCAGAAAAACTTCTTGAGAGGGTTTCACTGAACGGGCAAGTTCATCCCCAGCTAGCTATTCAGACAAGAACTATGTAGTTGTAAAAATAAACCTTTTTCATGTGGCAAAGATCCTGTGAACCATTGAACCGTGAACCAATTAAGTTGGACATGCTTTATTGTGTATCCAGGATTGGTGCCCAAGGGATCAAAGATGTAAGTTCTTCGCACCACCTTCCAATACCAATCAATCAAAAATGTAAAATGATATAAATATGAATTTTTTTCTACTTTTACGAAAAAAACACCCAATATTTTAAATCTATGCGTAGCTTCTTCTTCTTCTTGTGCCCTGTCCGTTCAAAGGACAGGGCACATGTTGGCTATGTTATCATGTTGGCTATGCGGACTTTGTTTACTTTACAATAGATGCAAGATCTCATACTTCTCTGAATGTCTCATCACATGTCCAAGATATTGAAGTTTTCAGATTTTTATACTTTTAATAACTTCTTTTTCTTTATTCATCCGAACCATAAAATCTTCATTCGTAACCCTGTCCATTCAGCTTATTTTAAGTATTCTTCTGTAGATCCACATCTCGAATGCCTCAAGACGCCTAATTAATTCTTCAGTAAGCGTCCATGCTTCCCATTCCATAAAATAATATTGAAAGCACGTAGCATCTGACCATTCTCATTCGTAATCCAAGGTTGAGATCATGACTGCAGAACATCTTTTTCATGGGGATAAAGGTTGCACGAGCTTGCTCTATGCGGCATTTGAATTCAACATTTGTGTAGCTATGGTCAGAAAATTACCTGTTGGGTTTATCTTGAATCAGCCACAGGAGGTCAAATCGGGACAGGAGCGCAGCGGGCAGCTGGATGTTCTGCTCTATGGAGCGCTTGGGATTATAGCGGCCGTAGGCAGGGTTGGCTGCGGCTAGGATTGACACCCGGGCGTTGAGGCAGGTCATGATGCCGGCCTAAATTGAGAGACAAATTCAAACATCAGAAATCACAAATCTTTTAATTTTGATTGATTGTTATTATTATTTTTTATTAATGTTTCCTACTGCTAATCTTAACATTTACAATAGCTGTAGACATTTTTGTAAGATTCTAAGAAAATATTATAATATCTACACATATATTTTAATATATTTTCACACTATGAGAAAGCAGTCATTATCAGATTTTTTTACATTAGCTCCACACAGGAGGGTATGAGGAAAATAATTTTGAAAATAATAAAAATATCTTAGGGGATGCTGTGACGAGGGGTGTGTTGGAATCTGGGGGTCAGTGTGTCCAGGAGTGACAGACGTATGAATCCACCCCTCCAACTGCGGTGCAAGGCGATGGGTCGAGGGATTCTAGCTGGAGAGATCAAAAGACCCCCTTCAACCAGTCTCTCGATCCGGCCTGCCACACAGCAGGTGCAGACGCATCGGCCGCTAAGACCTGGATAAACCTCACCCCATGAACCCAAGCCCTCCTACTAAGTCACCAAACGTAGCGAATCAATTGGGGTGACCTATGGCAGAGGTGTTGGTTGTCCAATAAATGGTTTCCGGAGCGGTGGTACCCATACCCACCTCCCAAAATGAAGATTACACAAAACTACCAATAATGCAATGAAATAAACTAACTTAATAATAACTACTCTTGCGTCTTTGGGGATGCTGTGTTTGTTCTATAAGTGATGGAGATTGCTTGTGTTCTAAAGATTTTTTGTTTGAAGTGATTTTTTTAATATTTTCATTTTATTACTAAGTATTTTATAACTGTTCCAATATAGTAAAAATTTTCTACAAAAAAATTAAAACCTATCAAACGGGTGGCCCTCCCATTTCTGAAGAGTTTCTTAATAATGCAATACATACCTTGGCAATACTGATAGTCTGCTGTTCCATCACCTCGTGAATAGCCGTTCTATCCACTTCGGCCATCTTATCAAATTCGTCAATGCAGCAGACTCCCTGATCGGCCAGCACCAACGCGCCCCCCTCCAGCGTCATCTCCCCGGTGATGGGGTCCTTCATGACGGCGGCAGTGAGCCCCACCCCCGAGCTACCCCGTCCAGTGGTGTACTGCGAGCGGGGCGCCAGGCGGTCGATGTAGCCCAGGAGCTGGGATTTCGCCACTCCGGGATCACCCATGAGGCAGATGTTGATGTTGCCGCGGATTTTCATGCCTTCGGGACGCCTAGAAAGATAATGAAATTAATGAGTACGTATCGTATCATAAACACCTCACTAAGATAAGCTGTACTGAGGCATTCAATTGTTGGAATAATAGACATAAATTTTGGGGCTGTTAACAGATCAAACAAAGGATATAGCACAATTAAAAAGTTTGGTAAATATGCAGTAAGTCCACCTCACGGATAATACGGAATGTTCGTGTTGTCGAAGTTTGATGCACGGATAATACGGATTATTCCTTTTTTAACTAATAGACAATCAAATATGACATTTGTCGGAAGTACCAACCTTATAAAATAAATTCTCTAAAATAAACTCGCATTTCATCATAATTTTAAAAAACATCCCAGGTTTTGAATGGTTTGTTTCGCAAAGCAGGGTTTGTCTAGCGGGTTTGTGTAATTATTCTAATACATTTCTTTCCATGTTCTACTGTAATAAATACAGGTACAAACTTGTCAATAATGCATTCACTTTGTTTTACACAAAAATATTTTTTCTATGATTGGCAGCATTGTCTATGAAATGTTAAAATAAAAACGATGAATAAACAATGGCGTTACCGCGAGAGTGAATTAATTTTAACAAAATTAAAATGTTAAATGTATATTTTTTGCATGTTTTTTGGTCTCCCCCGACATAAATACTCACTTTTCGTAATAATAAAGCTAAATCTAACTAATTGAATAAAAAATATTCCATATTAACGAGTAAGCAGTTTAATGCATAAATAATAAAAGTTTTAGCACCGGCCACTGTGTGATGCTGTCAGTCACATGATTGGAATTCTTTTTTTTTGTTAGGTTACCACATCTGTCATTGACATTTCCCTCCAAATTTCAGCATTATGACGCTTGATGTTTATTAAAGTTACGCTGTACTGAGTACCTTTGTGCGTGTTTTCGATTTTTTACAAGTCTGAAAATGATATCAATTTTGCACCACAACAATGCACCGTCGCACAATGCGATCCTTGTCCGTGAGTTTTTGACCAAAAACAATACGAATACCGTCCAGCAGCCTTCAAATTCACCTAATCTGGCTTCCTGCGACTTTTTCCTGTTCAACTGACTTAAAAAACAGCTTAGCGGAATGCGTTACAGCACCCGAGAGAATTTCATAAAAAATACGTAAACGGCTCTGATGGACATACTGAAAATTGAGTAGGGGCGGTGTTTCGAGGATTAGATCAAGCGCTGGGTAAGTGCGTTGCAGCTGACGGGAAGTACTTTGAAGGGAACCATATTGATTTTGATGAATAAACTTGTATTTTCAATTTTATATATAATAATATCCTAAAACCTTTTGATCAAGGTGTTACATACTAATATTAGAGCAATCCTCGGTCAAGGCTGGTGTCAAGTAAGGTCTGATTTGTTTTAATGGAGGTATTTACTATTGTTACCTGTCTACACCGCCCACCAGCAGCAGGAGTAGGGCCTTTTTCACATCCTGGTGTCCGTAGATCTCAGGAGCCAGACTCTGCGCCAATCGGGAATAGAAGTCTTCCTCCGTCAGCTCTGCCAGTTCTTCCTCAGTCAGGTCGGAGTGCATGGAGTCCTTGTCATCTGACTGGTTGAGGCACGTTATCACCTGCGGGAGAAAATATAATATAATGTGTTAATATGTATGTATGTAATGGATGACTTGAGAGTCGGATTCAGAGGTTTTCAATTTGGGAGGCGGGTATGGGTACCACCGCCCCGGGAACCATTTATTGGATAACTAACACCTCTGCCATAGGTCACCCCTGGTTCGCTACGTTTGGTGACTTAACAGGGGTGACCAGGTTCTTGGGGTAAGTTTTGTCCAAGTCATAGCGGCAGATGCATCTGCTCACCTGCTGGGTGGCGGGCCCGATCTATAGAGACTGGTTTTCAGATCGATAAGCCTTTTGACCTTTCCAGCCGGACTCATCGCCTCCAACGCAGTTGGACACTAACCCTAGATTCCTACCCACCCCTCATAACCTTTTTCCTTCCCAGAACTTCTTATCCTTCCCTTCCTTAAAAAAAGACCCTCCACACAGCATCTCCTAAGATGACATAGGCCTTGAGGGAAATTATTTTCCTCTGGGCTTCCTGTGTGGAGCTAATGTAAAAAAAAACTCACATGGTTTTCAAATTGTAATTTTTTTTTTTACACAGGAGGCCCTGAGGAAAATAATTTTCCTCAGCATCTATGTCATCTTTGAAGATGCTATTTGGGGGGTCTTTTTGAGGAAAGACTGAACATGGGTCTTGAAGAGACCTATGTTGTAGGAGGGAGGAAACACAGAAGCCGGCAAATCATTCCACAACCAAGGTGTTGAACTCAAAAACTAAGAAGCGAGTCACAAAAGCTACCTGTTCTCTATTTGGCCATTTTCCAGACTATACACTGGTGCAAAGAAGTCAATGACGCTAGTTACACGGTCATCTTCCATTGTAATACCAGTTGTTCCATGTTAATTGCTATTGAAACACGCCAAACACGTGCCCAACATATGTACATGGTTGACATTTGTCACATGAGAACGGGTCGCTTCTTCGACTTGTTCTTGTGTTCAACAGCTCGGCTGTGGAACGATTTGCCGGCCTTTGGGTTTCCTCCTTGCTACAACATGGGTCTCTTCAAGAGCAATATTCATTCCTTTTTTAAAAAACCCTCCACACAGCATCTCAGATGACATAAACCCTGAGGGAAATTATTTTCCTCAGGGCCTCCTGTGTGGAGTTAATATAAAAATAAATGTATATTTAGTAATTACAGGGTGATGTGCATAGTGGGTAAGTGTGTGTGTGAGATATGAGAAGTGGTGATGTGTGAACGGACAGGTATGCGCATTGAACAGTTTATATTATTGACATGAAGTTCTTTTTAAATTTGGGCAGAGAATCGGAGAAAATGTCGATGATCCAGCAAGAAGAATTCTACTAACATGAGCCTCGAGGTAGGTCTCGCTCAGCAGCCCACTGACGACCTGCATGAAGCCGGACTTGAGGAGCGGCAGGAAGACGCCCGTGACACTGACATGGTCTCCAGGCTGCGAGTGGCGCGTCGTCTCGCCGCGGCAGTAGATGGTCAGCGAACGAGGGATGTGACCCACCGGGACTTGGTCGGACTGAAAGAAACCATATTATTCATTAAAAATAACACTATTGAACGCCACAAACTTAACTAATAACTTAATATTTCATTGATTTCTGTATTTCTCTTTTTATTCTTAGTATCACCACATTTTCTCTCCTACTTTTAGCAGTTCGAATTCAAATAAAATCACTTCCTGAAACATATTATTGATATCCATCAAAATTTAAATGTAAATTGAAATGTAGGTATTTTGTATTTTTGCATTTTGGTTCTAAATTTAAATTAATTTGTCGTTATTTTATTGGTCTATGACATACTTATTTTTATCACTGTCATTTATGAATTTTGTACAGACTGTTTATAACGCTAATAAATAAAATAAATACATTATAGAGTATTTTTATTATCGGGTAAAGTTCGGTTTAGGGGCGGCATTCCTAGATAATAAAACTAGTTATTTTTATACTAACTATGGGCCGGAAAATCCGAATCTGAAAGAATTAGGCGTCGGCAAGCAATATTAACTGAATTACACGACTTTAAAATTTTCTATACACACACAGGAAAACAAGCCATTTTGAAAACATTCTGACACTACAAGTCATAGAAAAACAAGAAAGATGTTACACCACATAAAATTAAGTGTTGCCATTAAGCAATAATATCAAAAACTAATTTAAGTAATTATTTTTTATAAATTTTACTCACTTTTGTATCTTATGGTTTAGTGTTGAGTACCTCATACAAGAGGCACCTCAAATGTCCCATGCAAACACGTAAAATGTCCCCCCACCTCACAATATGTATTTGTACCAACTCTTTTTCTTTGTATTACTACAAATATGAAGGAGGGACAAAATATGAGGTGTGAGGTGGTTTGTTTTGTTGGACTACATTCATGTCATGTACGGGACAAATATGAGGTGAGGTGTGAGATGGTTGGTGTATTGGGCTACATGTCATGTCACGTTTTTTTTTTTTTATTTTTTTTTATATGAGCTCCACACAGGAGGCCCTGAGGAAAACAATTTCCCTCAGGGCCTATGTCATCTTTGGGGATGCTGTGTGGAGGGTTTTTTTAAGGAAAGGAAGGAGAGGAGAGTTCTGGGAAGGAAAAGGGTTTAAGGGGTGGGTAGGAATCTGGGGTTCAGTGTGTCTTGGTCATCCGCCTCCAAGACCTAGACAAACCTCACCCCATGAACCCGGGCACCCCTGCTAAATCACCAAACGTAGCGAACCACTTGGGGTGACCTATGGCAGAGGTGTTGGTTATCCAATAAAGGTTGTCACGTATGGGACAAATATGAGGTGAGGTGTGAGGTGGTTGATGTATTAAACTACATGTCATGTCACGCATAGTTTGGGACAAATGTATGAGGTGGTGAGGCGTGAAATGTTTGTATATTCTATGACATTTTTGTATTAGAACCGTGAGGTGGTGATGGGGTAAGCCAATTCATATATTGTGAATACGGCAGAAGCGTCCCAACTACTCCGAAATTTTTATTTTTTTATTCTAAATTATTGTTAAGTGAATACCGCACAAGAGTACTAACTGCTCAAAAAAATTTTTTTTTTAAATATTTTTTTATTGTAAATTATTGTTAAGTGAATACACAAAACAATAATTTATGAGCACAAGAGTCCCAACTGCTCCAAAAATTTATTTTTTTTAAATATTTTTTTATTCTAAATTATTGTTGTGTGAAAACACAAAACAATAATTTATGAGCACAAGAGTCCCAACTGCTCCAATTTTTTTTTTTTTATATTTTTTATTGTAAATTAATATGTATTGATAAGTGAATAACGCACAACAGTAACAAATGCTAAAAAAAATAATTTTTTAATATATTTTTATTTTAAATTATTGTTATATGTTATGTAAATAACGGACAAGAGTCCCAACAGCTCCCAAGGGAGGGAGGATGAGGAAGTGTTGAGATGAAGTGGAGGGGGTTGCTGAGGAGGGGGAGGGATAAGAGGGGGTGCAGGGGGGGGATCAGAGAGGGGTGCAGGGAGGGGATCAGAGGTGGTGAAGGGGGGGAGGGGGTAGGCCTTTTTTATATCAATTTTTCCTATTACAAAAATAACAGACACGGGAGGCGGGTATGGGTACCGCCACCCTGGTATTTATTAGAAAACCAACACCTCTGAACCAAGAAATTCAAGCTGAAGGAAAAAACCAGCCCCCCCCCCCGTAGGCGAAAATATTTTGTAACACCTCACCTCAAATGAGGTGGTTCACCTCAACACCTCATTTCAATAT
This sequence comes from Limnephilus marmoratus, assembly GCA_917880885.1. Taxonomy (NCBI): domain Eukaryota; kingdom Metazoa; phylum Arthropoda; class Insecta; order Trichoptera; family Limnephilidae; genus Limnephilus; species Limnephilus marmoratus. The sequence continues at coordinate 43,724,067 of OU862929.1, forward strand.
TTGAGTACCTCATACAAACTCATCCTGATATCGTGTCCTACCCAACACTATTATGGTTAGGTTAGGTTTATGTAACATGGTTTGTGATACAAAAGTGAGTAAAATTTATAAAAAATAATTACTTAAATTAGTTATTGATATTATTGCTTAATGGCAACACTTAATTTTATGTGATGTAACATCTTTCTTGTTTTTCTATGACTTGTAGTGTCAGAATGTTTTCAAAATGGCTTGTTTTCCTGTGTGTGTATAGAAAATTTTAAAGTCGTGTAATTCAGTTAATATTGCTTGCCGATGCCTAATTCTTTCAGATTCAGATTTTCCGGCCCATAATTAGTATTAATAAAAAAAAAAAATTATCTAGGACTGTCGCCCCTAAACCGAATTTTTTCCTTATTATCTTTCATTATATCCTTCAGGGCCTGTCTTTCTTTATCTTTGGAGGGAGGAAACACATCTTCCACGATAACGGATGCCACAAAGTTGTCTAAAACGTTTACTAAAGAATGAGAAGGAAGAGTCTCAACAGCTCCCATCTGAAGCCAGTGAGACTATGGCATCCCTAATTGGGATATGTGGTGAGGCTTAAGGTAGTGAGAAAGGAGATGGGAAAGGTGGGGAAGTACCTGGTTATTCAGATCTGGTCACCAAACACGGCTAAAGCCATTTCAATTCTGTATGGTGGTCTTACACCGTAGGAGTATCTTCCACTCTGTTCTGTAAAATTATGAAAATTTGAAAAATGGACAATTCTAACCATTGTGGTATTTCAGTCGGGAACAAAGTATAAACTTACATGCTCCTGTATCCTAATCTCCTGGAACTTCATGAAGCGCGAGCCCCTGGTCTGCAGGTACAGTCTGCCGCCGGACTTGTTGACGCGGCAGTCGTCTGTGATGCAGGTGCCCAGCGGCATGAAGGTCATGGAGTGCACGGGCTGGTAGGTCTCAGCACCGCATTGATCGCACGTGTAAGTTGCCACCGTCATCATAGGCTTCACCTCGGTGCAACGGGTCACGATTCCTGAATGTAAATAAAATAATATTAGAAAAAATACAATTTAACTTTTTCCACGCGATCGTAACAACAGTTGATACGGCAAAAGCCATGCCTCACACGCTCCCGTATCAGCCCTTGTTACGCTAACTTCGACTGCCGATATCACAGCGCTACTATGTCACAGTATTTTTTCCCGCTCGCTAGGATATTCGTGTAACTATCACGATGCTGACATCTTCAGGCATATTTCGAAAGTAAAATTGTATTTCGTAAAAAACATCTATAATCAAGTGAATGTGTCCTCGTGCCTTTGAATGCTAAATAATTCTCAATTTACTCCACAGATGGCGCTAGTAGTTTGCGCAGGCGCATCCATGCAATTCCGACTGACCAAATTGGACAAGCGTTGATAACATTTATTATCGAGATCGCGCGTATTCGCACACGTTTGTTTATGTTGTGAAACTGTGATTTTGAATTTACATTTTTTTTTTTTTTTACATTAACTCCACACAGGAGGCCCTGAGGAAAATAATTTCCCTCAGGGCCTATGTCATCTGGGATGCTGTGTGGAGGGTCTTTTTGAGGAGAGGAAGGAATGAACATTGGTCTTGAAGAGACCCATGTTGTAGGACGGAGGAAACACAGAGGCCGGCAAATCATTCCACAGCCGAGCTGTTGAACACAAGAACGAGTCGAAGAAACGACCCGTTCTCATGTGACAAATGTCAACTGTGTACAAATGTTGGGCACGCGTTTGGCGTGTTTCCCGACTATGCACCGGTGCCGAAGGGATCAATGATGCTAGTTCCTCGGAGCATCTTCCATTGTAATACCGATAGAACAAGGATAGCATTCCCACCCGACGCCTGTGCTCTAAAGATTGCAATCCGTCTGTTAAGATGGGAGAATCTATCAAACGGACCGCCCGTTTCTGCAGAGTCGAGGGTATTTTTCAGGTATTTTGGAGCTCCAGACCAGAGGTGGCTGCCAAATTCAACCGTGGGGCGCACTTGCGATTTGTACAGGGTTAGCAGTTGTGTACTATTAAAGTATCTGCGGGCCCTGCACAGTACGCCCAGTTTTTGGGAGGCTAACTTTACTCTGGCTTCGATGGAGCTCCCATACCTCAGCTGGTCACTTAGGGTTACACCAAGCATATCAATGGAGGGCCTGTTCGGAAGATTGCTTCCGTTGAAAGCGACTAGATTTTCATTTCGATCCCTTTTAGACGTAATCAGACAAGATTGGGTCTTTGAAACATTAAATTATTTTTACCCCCAGAGAAAACACTCTCGAGGTAACCGTCCATTCTTTGCTTCAAAGCCTTACGAGCTGTTGGGAGTTTGTGAGCCCTTTGGGGGCTTGTCAAACAAAAAGCTATCATGAACTGTACTGTCATCCGCGTAACAATGAATTGGTGCACATGACAAAAGGTCGTTGATGTGCAACAAAAACAAAGTCGGAGACAGAACCGATCCCTGTGGGACGCCAGCATTTATTGAGTGTGAGGAAGAGGTGAAACCATCGACTACCGTCTGAATCGACCTCTCCCTCATAAAAATTTTATTAATTTTAGTGTCATCAGAAGTTTTAGAACTTGTTTATACGAATTGATAATAATAAGTGATTGAGGTACCACTTGTGTCTATCAACGCAGTGTCCTGAGTACAAGCACGCGGATAAATGGCGCCGTCTTTAAGATAATATGGGTACGTTTTTTGTTTTTTATAAACACCTAGGAGTGTTTATAGACGACGATTTGGTTTCAAATTGTAGATAATAATCTCATCTGTTTATATAGTATGATAAATCATGCCATAATATGTTGTAATTTGACATAAAATTGGATGGATAGGTATTTTAAATATGACATGTACCGCGTATGGGTATTGAAAAAACGGAGTAGTTCAACGCAGGGAAAAGGTTAATTTTTATTGAAATAACAACTGTTATAGTGACTTTCGAAGGTTATACCCATCACTAAACGAAATATAAAAAAGAATAAGACAAAAGGTGTTACATTCACACAAACAGTTAGTTCTCCAACTCATCTTGGAAGGAGATTACTTCTTGGGAAAGAATAGAGTTCTTTTATGTTAATCTGGGATTTATTTAATACTTTGCGTATTACAAGTCGTTACTACGATAGTCGGCCTAACTGGAAGCTGGCTAAATGAGATCTGAAGTGATGAGTGAGCTCCTGCAGACGGCACCCCGGCCCTTGGCCCCCCTGGTGCCCAAACTCCCAACTAAACTAACTGCCCTCTATGTGACAAGCTCAGAAGCTATTAGATATACCACAAAAGGTAACGGTCACAACTGAGAATTTGGGATCTCTTATCGGGACAAACGCCTTAACCGACTCGGCCATTGAGACCTTATATTTTTTAAGTAATTTTTGTCAAACTCATATTTCAATTTCAGAATTAACAAAATTATCTTCAACTATTTTTTCTCTTATTTTTGGATGCTACCTTTTTAAATAATCACAAAGTTCTAAAGAATTGGTGTAAAACCTAGATAGTGTCTCGGATAAACACGTATAATTTTATTTATATGGGATACCTATTGACCTTTTCTAAAAGTCTAAATGAATATTCAATTTTTAATTGGAATAACTCTCGTTATCACAATGCAGACGTAAAATCAAGCACCTTGTTGTGGACTCAACTATTAACCCCTTGTTTGCCGGGGTAATTGGGGTTGGTTGTCCACCAATTAGCGTTCGCAAAAAACGGCAGCCATGACACCCAATGACATTTCGTGTCCAGCGATTCTGACAGTGTCCTTGAGAAATTTAGAACAATAGAAAGGTCAAAATCGTAATTAAAGGAATTTTTCCCGCGCATGCGCAAGAACTGCGCACATTCCCGTGCTCCGGTAAATTATTAATATAAATTATTTGGAGTGACCTGGCGCATTGCGGTTTTCTCTATGGTAAAGGACGATAATAAAGCAAGCGATTCTGACCGTGTTCTTCATACACTTTCTTTATACATAAGGGTCAAAATCGCGTGTAAAGTCTCACGACACGCCGGCGCACGAGCGGCAAATAAGAGGTTAAACTCCCTAAAAAAAAACAGTCAGAGCTATTGTGCATTTAGCCAAACTCTTTAGCCAAGCGTTCCCGTATGAATATTGTCTTAATAAATATGTATTGTTAAAGCTTACCTCGAACAGTAACCAATTTGCCGATGTGTTCGGCTTTAACATCGCGGATGGGCAGAGACTTGGTGGTGCTGAGGTCCTTAAAGCCAACTTCGCTGTAAAACAAAGGATCGACGTTAATATGTTTGTTCAATCAACTTTATGATTGAAATTGAAGCCAAAGATTTTCAAGAGTATTAGATAGAGTGTAACATTGTAACATTCCTGCAGTCAGAGAATAATTTTAGTTAACTCTCTTTAGACAGTTAGGTTAGGTTGGGTCGCTTTTCCGTTGTTAGCCTTTTTCTGAAGTAAAAAATATGCAGTCATGTTGGTTATAAACATGTTTTAAATTTTGGATTTTGTATTAATATTGACAACTTACTATCCAAATCTGGATGATGAACAAGACAATACGTTCCAGGGTCCAAGCTGCCAAAATGGGATTTAGATTGGCAGGAATTAAAAAATGATATTGAATAATAATCTCAACAATCCCAGATGAGCTAAAAATCGAACCCCTGTTACTCTTCATAGAAAAGACGCAATCGAGGTGGCTTAGTCATGTTTTAAGAATGACAGAACATCAAATTCTGCTGAAAATTCCGAGCGCTGTTCCAGAGGAAAGATGTCCAGCGGGCTGTCCTAACCGAAATTGGGAGAAACAACTCCGGAAACTGGGTCTGCAGTATACAGAGCCTCAATGATAAGATATCGCTACCGGGAACACCTGGAGGCGCCTTGTCGATGTGATGGGTCTCCGACTAGAAAAGGGAAGAAGCTGTATGCATGATAACTTACTATCTGCGCACCAGCTCTGGCGGGTACTTGTTACGAGGGTCCCTGTGTTCCGAGGGCAGCCTATTTTGGGACTCCAGCATCAGGCGGTGCTCGATGTACACATCCAGGGCATCTTTGGCTATCACCTGTGGACATACATCATTGCTGTATTTGTATTGGATCAATATTGTGAGAAGAAACATTGAAGTACTCAGAATGCAAGTTAACATTCAAATTACAAAAGACAGAATGTCTCGGTCATACTTTTTAAATAAAATATTAATTATTCTACAAATTGCCGCACTTTTAGGCAGAGATTATGGCAATTACATTTCATTTCAACAATTACTACAAGAAACAACTATTTACATGCACAAAACAGGTTGTTAGGTTCTTAGTTTGGGTACAATAAATGATCTAGGTATTATTTTTAACTCAAAACTTACATTTATTAGCCATATAAATAATATTATTAATAGAGCAATGAAGATTTTAGGATTTATTATTAGAATAACCAAACAATTTTGTAACATTGATACTATTCGAATTTTATACATAACGCTAGTGAGAAGCATTTTAGAATATAATTCTACGATTTGGGCTCCACATTACAATATCCATATTCAAGCGATTGAAAAAGTCCAGCATAGATTCCTTAGGTATATTAATTTTAAATTAGGTATTCCAAGAGAATCCGTGGACTATAATTTGTTATTAAACTGGACTAATCTCGTAAATTTATCAGATCGTAGAAAAATCTGTGATCTATTAATATTATATAAAATAATTCACTCGGTCCTGGATACCCCTGATTTAATAGAACTAATACGATTTCATTGCCCTGGTCGCGCTAACAATAGACTGACTCTACCATTCTACTATAATAACACACATACATTATCACATTATTACTCACCAATCAGTCGATTACACATTTTGGGAAATGAATATGCTAACATTGGCAACATTTATTTCTGAAAAGTAGCGCAATATAAACATGCACTCAAAAATTATTTTTCCCTAATGTAACTTTATATACGCAATATGGAAATGTTGAAATGAAATGATGATATTTCTCATTGTTCTTTTGTGTTATTTTTTGTTGTGATACATAAAATAATTTTATGTTATTTTTAAGTTTAAAACTACTATAATGTAATGATATTATTTTTCTTACTTTTGTACTCTATTATATGTTTATTTATAAAAGGCAGTATAGCCGTTTAAGTATTTAAAATAAAATTAAAATAAGTAATTCATGCGTATTAAGATTGAAACAAACCTTCGCAATATCAAACCATAAAAAAAAATTATGGCGGCAAAGGGATTGCTTTGCACATGAAATTTTGAACTTTAAATATGCAGTTAGTCCACCTCACGGATAATACAGAACATTCCTGTTAGCGAAGTTTGATGCACGGATAACACGGAATATTCCTTTTTTAACTAATAGACAATCAAATTATGACATTTGTCAGAAGTGCCAATCTTATAAAATAAATTCTCTAAAATAAACTCGTCATCATAATTTTAAAAAACATCCCAGGTTTTGAATGGTTTGTTTGGCAAAGCAGGGTTTGTCTAGCGCAACCATACTCAACCTGCAGCCCGCCAAGCTTTTATGTGCGGCCCTAAACACACTTTTATCAGGAACATGATTTAAAAAAATTCTATCATTCTTAATTTCGTATTTCTTGAGATTCGATTCGACTTTGACGCACGGATAGTGACAACCGAATAGGATTGTCATTATAGTCCTCATCAGGTCTAGTATCAGCATGTTGCTATTGCACACGCTACATTTGTTCCCCGAAAGCAATTATTTGACAAAAAAGTATGCGCGCAAATAATTTATTAATAAAATAGCCGTTTCCAGAAACCACCAAATCAATGATAATATATAATAAAAAAAACTGGTTAATATTGTATAACAACTGTGGTGTCGCGAAACTGCGACTCCACTGTTAATAGGCGGTAAATGCTGCAGAGCAAAGCCCATGCAGCCCTCGAAGGACCAGTCCCGAAACTACGTGAAATCGCTAAGTTATATGGGACGATTAAATAGCATACACTCGCAAAACCTGATGGATAGTCAGTCGATAGTTCAGATCTGGGCTTTTGGAAAATTAGATAAGCCCAGATTGGAATAAGGAAAATAGGACTCACCGTTGCAGATGGGGCCTCGCTGATCTCCAGTTTTGGTGTACACTTCTCACTGTTTTATTTAAAAATCTCAATATTCTTACAGTAAGAGGTTACGATACATGCGCCCTGTCTGAGATGTAATTTTGTACTGAGCAGGAAAGCACACTGTCACCTCTCCAAAGTTGAATATTTCTTGCAACAATTTTTATGGTGACATTTGGGAAGGAAAGATTAGGTAGGGGGGATAAATTCAGGATTTTGACATATCTACCCACCAAGTCTGCGAATGCAATACCCAATCAATCCCATATAAAGATGCGCAAACAAACTGTTTAAAGCGATGCACTAGTAGTCAGGTACCTACTTGCAAACTTTAACAGCATTTTTGGCTGCCTTATAAAGTATTGTTTTGTTATAATTTAATTACCCATAATGGCGGGAGTGTCTTCAGAATGCAATCGAAAAATGTCTGACGAAAAGAGCGTTTCAAGACAAATGGGAATAAGAATATTTCGTTGTTGAGGGGGGGAGGGGGGGTAAAGGAGGTGTTTCATGATTTTTTTTTGTCATACCAGTATAGTGTTGCGGCCCGCATAACTTTACAAGTATATGTATGTGGCCCGAAGACAAAAAACGGTTGAGTATCGCTGGTCTAGCGGGTTTGTGTAATTATTCTAATACATTTCTTTCCATGTTCTACTGTTATAAATACAGGTACAAACTTGTCAATAATATTTTTTCTATGATTAGCAGCATTGATTGATTGTCTTTGAAATGTTAAATAAAAAAGACATGCCATATAAAAATGGCGTTACCGTGTAAGTTAATTAATTTAAACAAAATTAAAATGTTGAATGCATATATTTTGCATGTTTTTTTGTCTCCCCCGTCATAAATACTCACTTTTCGTGATAATAAAGCTAAATCTAACTGTTTGAATAAGAAATATTGTGTATTTAATAAAATAAAATGTTTGAGGAGGTAGGTACCTCTCTTTCTTTGTACTGGGGAAGCAGATCAAAAACGACATCAGACACAATGCTCGTATAGCGCCTTGTGTTTCCAACAACGGCATCAGCCAAGTCCTCGTTGAAGTCATGGAGGTCGTCCAATTCCACAATAAAGGGCACCTAAGGACCAAACATAAGTCAAAACCGTTATCATAAACAGCAAAAGTTAATTATATTATTATAAGTCCAGCTGCTGAGAGCTTCTTTGTAACGTATCTTTCTATTAAATGAGTCGTTTGCGAGAAATAGAGAGGTTACAACGAACGGAACTTTTGTTCAAAATTAATTTCTGAAAATGATTTTTATACCTGTTCTCTGTGAGCTAGCCTTGTAAGTTGGAGGGCATACTTAAAAATCTTGTGTCCCTCTTCATCAGCAGCGCAAAATTCAGAAAAGAAAGACTTGAAAGACTCTGAAAACGAAAATGCGGTTGTTTATATTGTTTTAGACAGAAACAGAGGTTATAAACTAAATCTTTCATGTTTTCTATTTATTTATTACTTCTTACAGAATATAAAGCATGAATTGTACCTTTGTCTGCCGCGTAGTCGCGAACTCCGGACATTTTGTTGTACTTGGATGATTGAAAAGACCTAAATAATAAATTTCATAAGCAACAACGAACTTTGCCAAACTCGAGACGCGCCGCTCGCTGTCAATATTTGGCGGGAATAAATATGCATAGACAAATTAGTAAACACTTCACTAGTGGTGTGCAATTTATTACAGACATTCGAAATTTTCGAAACAATATCGATATCGATCTTTAATTTTATTATTATACTAGCAGCCCCGGACACGCGTTGCTGTGGCTAATGAAACCTTTATAACCAACGCCATCTGTTAAATCAAATCCACACCATTTGTCAGCACGCTGCCCGCTGCTGCTTGGCCAGATATATTATGTATTTCAACCAATTTACATTAAATATTTACAAATTATTTACCTAAAAACCTTCCTCATGAATCACTCCATGTATTGGTGAAAACCGCATGCAAATCCGTTGCGTAGTTTAAAAGATCTAAGCGCACATACAGCGTGAGCGACTTCATTTTATACTTAGTAAAGATAAAGAAGATAGTTGATTGATCTTTTTTTACTTTGGTCCCAGGAGGCCTTGAGAAAAATAATTCCCCTCAGGGCCTACGTCATCTTTGGGGATGCAGTGTGGAGGGTCTTTTTAGGAAAGGAAGGAAGAAGAGGACATTCTGGGAAGGAAAAGGGTATTAGGGATGGGTGAAATCTGGAGGTCAGTGTGGAGTGACAGACTTGAATGAATGAATCATGAATCCCCCCTCCCACTGCGGTGCAAGGCGATGTTCCGAGAGAGTACGGCTGGAGATCTCAAAGGGATTCCCTCAAACATTCTACAGCGCTCTTGAGGCGATTTTTCGCAAAAACAGCGCTATATAAGTTGTCCAAATTTATTATTATTCTCTTCCGATCCGACCTACGGTGCAGCTGGTGGGCAGACGCATCCTCCACCAAGACCCAAAACCTTACCCCATGAACCCTGGCTAAGTCACCAAACGTAGTGAACCACTTGAGGATAGATATGGCAGAGGTGTTGATTATCCAATAAATGGTTCCCGGGGCGGCGGTATCCGTACCCGCCTCCCAAAATGTATTTTTTTCTTCACTTAAATATTGATTATTTTTTGGAGGGTTGCATAGCCGTGTCTAGCAATCAAACACTATCATTAGGTAAGAAATTAAAAAAAAACAGTACATAGAACAAAATGCATCCAACTCTTTAGTAAGAAACATCCTGACATAATCCATAACATCCCAAAAGAGGATGTTATGGATTTGTGATTTCTTTTCATTAGTCCCCTTCAGAAGGCCTTGAGGAAAATAATTTCCCTCGGGTCATGTCATCTTTGAAGGTGCTGCGTTGAGGGATTTATTAAAGAAAAGAAAGTTCTGGGAAGGATAAGGATATGAGGGGTTGGTAGAAATAAGTGCTTTTAAAATTACCACAGCAACAGCACGCGGCGTTTCAATACTAAATGTGAGAGAGATGTAGGATAATGATTGCATTTTTCCTATGGGGGAAGCAGGCATACGTACATTATATCATTAATATTCTTACAAAAAACGCATGTTTTATGCTTTTTGGTACCGTTGCCGTGCTGTAGGAATTTTAAAAGCGCCCAAACTAGAGGACAGTGTTCCTAGGAGCAACGGACGAATGAATTCACCCCTCCCACTGTGGTGCAAGGTGATGGATCGTGAGTCCTGCTGGGGAGGGAAAAGTCTACCTCAATTAATCTCTCCTCCAGTAGAAAAGCAGACACATTCTCTGCCAAGATTTAGGCCCTCACCCCCATGAACCCGGACACCTCTGCTAAGTTACCAAATCTAGCAAACCACTTGGAGTAATATACGGCGGGAGATGTTGTAGTAACCTAGAGCAGCGGTACGCATGCCCGCCTCTCAAATAATTTTTGTTCAATTTTTTTTTTTTTTTAATGAGTAATGACCTTATAACTGCATATTTATTTTTATAGTTAGTTTTAATAGTTAAAATAATTGTCAAAGTTTTAATTTTTCAAGATCCCCGAAAACCACCGTATGTATGTATGGTGAATCGTGTAACATCATCACTCTACAAAAGTTTTTTTTTATTCTCAACAGGTGTTGTCATTTTGAATGACAGTTATATGGAAGAAGCTATGAAATTATTCAATGTAAAAACATTATTTAGGTGGAATTATTTATTTATTATATTTTTCAATGTTATTACGGGAGAGCAGTATAAAAATTGTTATTTTTTTAGATTTACAAATCGAAATCAATATTATGGAAAACGAAACATCGGTAGGCAACTGATAAGATACGGCGCCGGATCAGCTGCTCGACGTTCGCCATTTAAGTAGCATTACATTTTTTTTTGTAGTTTAAAGTTTTTGAATATTGTAAATAATAGAGGTACCTCTATTTTTGATACTGAATTATTTAGGCCTGAATAATGTTTCAATAAACACAACAACTATTTGTCTAAATCTCTATAAACAGCATTGTAAATAAACCAATAAGGAGCCATTCATTTATTACGTAAGACGAATTTTTCTAGTTTTCGACCCCCTCTCCCCCTATTATAAGAAAAAATAAGAATAGGCCGACCCCCTCCCCCCCTGTTTAATATATATATATTACGTAAGAATCTAAAGGAAAAAATGAATACACGTTTGGTTTGTTTTAATGTTTATTTTTCAAAGTAACAATTTTTAGAAATGTTTATTTGTACTTACAAAGGTACTAATAATTTTAACTTTGTGCATTTTTGTGATCTTATGCAAGAGCTATCGAGACTCCCTCCCACCCCCATGTAAGAAAAAATAAGATATAATCGACCCCCCTAATGGTTGTGGTCAATTGCTGTTTCGGATTCACGAGTTAGGGGGCGCTAGAAATAAAAATATTCTCAAAGTGGGCAGTGGCAAAAAAGGTTGAGAATCTTTGGTGTATATGAACATACTTTTTTAAAGCCTTAATATTTTCACTGGAGTTCCTTATTGCAAATTAACAATTAGGTACATATTATTGGAAAAGTAAAATAAAACAATTTACTATTATGAAAAATATATTTTTATTGTTACATATTATTCACATACCTAAAAACTAATTCACAAAAAACTGCACACATAATCAATATTAAATATTACATTCATTTCTAGTAGATGAATCTGAAAATTATTTTTAATTCCTAGGACATAATATAAACAACCATATAATTGATACTGACGGAATGCATTGTATGCGGTCACATTAAAAGGCGTTTTTTTGTTTTTAAATCTACACAAGACTTTCAATTTTAAATTTCATGTTTGGCTTGTAAAAAAAGGATATTCTTCTTAATGTACCTGCATATATTTTTCATAAAATAAACACAATTCTAGGTTTAAGAAGAATACTATAAAAAATATTCCCTTCCCTTGTTTGCCAAAATTTATTAAAAATTATATACAAACACACTTTGCTACGAAAAATTTATAGCGGGAGCTCGGCACTCCTAAGGTTAAAAGCGATTATCTCTAGTTTACAACTTTATGCATTCTGCAAATTAATACACCCTCAATATCTAATCATTCTTAAATCAAAACTGTTCGGTATAAAATTTTTTTTTTTTAAATTTCTTGGCCAAACAAAATTATACACTTTACTTGTATACCAGATTGTCAAAAGCATGTCTGTCAAAAAAGGGTAGAAAATATAAAATCTTGAACTACTAAATTTGTAGACTGGCAACACCAATTTAACTGTCAAATATTTTTTTGAAGTGCAATGACACTGAATGTATAGAACACAGTAGACCACATTTTAAAAAACATTTTTTCTTCATGACATAAAATTGATTGAAAGGTGATTTATAAAGCGATTTGCTATAATTTAATTTAACATAAATATGAATTTAACAATAGATAGAAAGGAAGAATCACTAATGGTGAATTTAGTTACACTACTTTTAGATCTGAATGAGTTAAATATATTCAGATCTAAAATTAGAGACATGATCTAAAGCCCAGGCAACGCCAGGTACTTTATCTAGTATTAAATAAATGTGAGCAATTTCTAAACTGTGCTTCATATTTTATTACATTATAGTTATTCTTCATTATGTAAACACAAAATTGCAAAGGTATAATAATAATAAACCTACACGCAATTCTAATTTTGAGATCGGCGGGTATCTATACTGCAATGAAAAAATATTTTTTCCACTATTATGCCTTTTTAATTTTTTATAAAAATGTAGGTTACACAGCTTTACTTTAACCAGGGCCGGATCTACGAAATCTGGCGCCCTGTGCAGTAGGTACCGATGGCGCCCCCCCTCCCCCTACATTTTTATTTTTATTAAAAATTCGTACACCCCAATTTTTTTATTTAATTTTTTTTTACACTAATTTATCAAATAAAATCAAGACATATAAAGGGTGTAACTTTTCCAAGTGACCTGGCGGTAGCTCTCACACTCGTTTTTTTTAAAGAGAGAATCGCCAGGAGCCCTATACTCTCTGAATCTATTGGGTTAACATAAAATTATGGTGCTATTTTAATTATTTTAGGAAAAACTCTTTTTGCAAGTTATGCTTTAAAATAATACAACGAATTGTTTGTTTGTGCCCGTACCATGATTTAAAATATAGGTTACGAGACAATGCGGATGGTTTCGCTGAACTAGATCTATTAGACATTCTTGAGATTTACTGCATTTATGTATATACCCAACGCGAATATTAATAGAAAATGCAAATACACATACGTTCTCATGGCAACGTACAACACAAGAATGGCATCTACAGCTTCTGACTAATAAGAATATAACCTCAAATTCGTACCTTGCATTTCCCCTATGTTGAGCGAACAAACACCAAATTGAGCGAACAAACACTAAACACTGACGTATGGTATCAACGGCTTACGAAAGACGCTTACACTGACACCGTAAAATAACAGATCCAACAAATCTAATAGATATTAATTATACATTTAACGAACTTTAAATAATATGTCAAATCAATGATCTGCAATGATCAAACTGTCAACACGTAACACATTGCAACCTGCAAATCCTGCAAACCGTGCGATGTTTTTGTTAATGGAATTTACTGAAGATTTCATAAGAAAATGGTCTTTAACTACCTTCTCCTAGAGACTTAAATCGTACAAAATAAAACAATAGCGAGCATACGCTAACTAAAATTGTCAGCATTTTGAAAGGCGGTCGGTTTGTTTGTTCTCTTGAACAAAAATACCGCGCTGTGATTGGTTATTGAATTTGGATCGCACCCATTCGTCGTAAAAGACGGTAAAAGATATATGGAAAAATAGATCTTACGTTTAAACTAAATATATGGAATTTGTAAAAAAATTCTGTAACTGACTATAAATTCGTAAGCCGTAAACCAACCTGATGCGTGCGCATTCTGTTTCTTTGGAAAGTGTTGCTAGAGCGTAATAATTATTTCGTACTATGGGTAATTTTGAAACGATTTAGGTAATATTATAACTAAATTTTAATACAATATTTATTTTCTCACGGCGCCCCTTCCGAGTTGGCGCCAGGTTTTTGCACGTTTTTGAACGTATGGCAGATCCGGCGCTGACTTTAACACCATGAGTTATGTGTTTAGTATTGCCATTTAAACAACAGTGGAGCCCTCATATATTTTCTACTCTTATTTGACAAACTGTAACTGGCTGGATCCCAGCTTAACTAGTATTTCTGTTGACAGTAGACCTCGCATCTGAAAAAAAAAAAAGTTGCAGATTCTCTCTTATTTAACCACTCGGACCCACAAGCTTGTTTTCATGATAATATAACATTACGAGACATATGTATGACTTATGAGGCGTACCTGACTTATTAATAAACCAAAATTTCCTCTAAAATAATAAGATTCGTAAGTAGGTACACAAATACCTACCTACTTAATTATAAACCATAGATATTGTACTTAACATTTTAAAAATTCAAATAAGTGAAATCCTCATAAGAAGTTTTCATGCTTCGAAAGTTTGGTTTTTTCGGTCCCTTAAAAACTGCATGGTCTAATTTATCCCACATACAGTGAGTGAAACCCCCTTAAGAAGTTTCATGGCTTAAGAAGTCGAGCTTTTTCGGTCCCTCGGCAAAAAAATTGGTCCAGTTTTTCCCACGTATAAGGTTGTCCTGCTTAAAAAGTTTGTTTTTTCTAATCCCTTGGAAAACTTCTTAGAGCGTTTTACTGTATTAGGTTTTCCCGCGAAGTTTTTTTTTTCCTTGGAAAACTTCTTAAGATGGTTTCACTGTACACAATTTGTCCAAAGAAATATCACCATCTCAATGACAATTCTTTTTCAAACTTTCTTTGGGCTGGCAGGTACTATAATATTAATTATTCCGATTTGACAGCTCATAGTAGGAACTGCGATCATGCAAACTCTGGCGTGATAAAAATGTAGTATACAACACGGCTACCATCTTGGGTCGGAACCAGAACATAAGAAACGAATTTACAGACAGATGAAATGTTAAATGGCGGAGTTAAAACAGGACTTCACTACCCAGTCAAATAAATACTGATATTAAAAATATTAATTAATTCAATCTAAATATTTTTTTAATGTTTATAATTATTTCCCTTTTCAAATATTTTTTTATTAGAAATTTATTTTATACTAGGAAAAGAGAGAAATCATGAATAAATTGTATCAATAAAAATAAATTAAATCAATAAGAAAAAATTAAATCAATCAAAAATGTGTAAATGGGATAAATCTGCGAGGATCAAATTTGTGTTCTACACTCTTGACTTGCTTGTACCATTTAAATAAAGTTTACAAAAATACATTTTTATTTTAATTATGTGAACTATAAGGTAATGCGGTGTTGGCGCCACTTTATCAGGGTCAGAGTAGGAGTTTGGTGTCCTATCTGCAGGTTTGCACTTGGTTGGTTAGGGTTTCTCACAGGCATTGGTATCATTATCAAGGACACATTATGCAAAAGTAACCTCACTTGTCAAATCCTGACTTCGCCATTGGCGGGAAGCAGAACAAACCCATCAAAGACCTACGGCGTCGCAAAACAGTAACAATTTTTTTGAATGTCTCAACCGCCAAAAGTATCTATCGGTAATGAAAAATTTGTATCCGTTGAGCGCTGGTGTATTCACATGGTAATCAATACTTTTTGTTTTTGGGATTTTTACCCTCGGCACACTACAGATGTAGTAGATTGCGGGAGCTTGGCATTTCAAAGATTAAATACCAAACAACATTGTTGAACTTACCGCACTCGAACCCATAAAAAAATAAAAATCTCGAAAATCAAATGTATAGCTGCTTAAAAAAGGTTTTTTTTCTTTAAAATGGTATGCATTAAAAAATATGGGAAATTTTACTGACATAACTCCAAGTTTTTCGTCTGTGGCCATCGCCTATTGTACATGGTGTCTGGAAACTCGTAGTACAAGCGGGAAACTGGTGAATGTACATTACATTCGGAAAGGATTTTGTGTAATAACTTTTTTTTCAGCTCATTTTCGAGTCTGAATTTGGATTCGCCGGGGGGGTTGACATCAACTGTTTAGTGTATTTTAAAATGCTTTGAAGCATAGACCCGGCTCCAAAGTGCCGAAAAAGGGGGAAAAATAAGTTTCTTTGCTTTCTCTGTGTGATGTAGATCGAGTAGTTTCCCGCTTGTACGAGGAATTTCTAGACACTGTATATATATATATATAAAAAAAACTCGTAACATGAACTAGAATTATTTGGTTCACTGTAAACCAGATAGCTTAGCGATTCTATATCTTTTGTGGGATCGTTATCGAGATAACGGACGTGATCTCCTGTCGGATTTTTACATACAAGGTGTCCAAAAAGGGTATTGGGTGTTTGATGATTGAATAAAATAAAAAATATAAATAATCAAATAGGTTGTTTATGTTTTATTTAGACACTGAACTGGAAATTATTTTGAAAAAACAATGGTGTCTAGATAACGACCCTCACGCTGCTGGCACTCCTTTAACCTCGAACGAAGATTAGTAAAAACGCGTTGACACATTACTCGCGAGACCACTGCCATTTCCCATGAACCAAGTTCTTTAAGTTGTATCCTTGATACTCTTGCAAGTCTTGGGCCAAAAGGCCTCTCAGCATTTGCAGTGACGTTCACTGTTTAAAGTGAGTGCTCACCCGAGTCGTTAATAAATATAGACTGATGAATGAAAATTGGTTTCGTCGCTAAACATAATGTTTTCAAAGTTAGAGAATCTCTCTAGCATTTTGTTGGAAAATCTTAGTCGATTAGCGTAATCGGTGTCCTTCAGTTCTTGAACCACCTGTATTTTATAGGCATTTAGATGTAAGTCTTTCTTCAAAATTAACTGCATAGACAATATTTTGATATTTAGTGCTTGACATTGTTTGCGAATGGATAACGATAGATTTTTGCAAAACCGAATCCCTTACTTCTTGGATCGTTTAATCGCCTCTAATAGACCGTGCGTTCCCGGGTACGACTCCATTGCTACTGAATCTCTACTAAGTAGTGCTCGACGCTGTCTATATTCCGCATCCCCGCACCGCTCCTCTATGACGTTATACAAAACCCCGCCACTCTTTTTGGACACCCAGTATTTACTACCACATTTTTTGGTTTGGATCATTTTAAACACGAATTCATGCAAGTATGTATGATCATTTATTCATTTGATGTACATTATACATAGAAAAAGCAAATAAATCACACAAATCTGACAGGAGATTATGTCTGTTATCTCACAAAAGATAAAGAATCATTCGGCTGGTCTATTTGCTCGGTTTTCAGAATCGTATAGGTCTCATAGAAATCGTTATGTCTCCCTTACTATCATGGTTAGAAATATGATCTAAACGGTGTTAGAAAGAGAAAACACAATGCTTTATATTTAAATCTAAAAGTTAACCGCAAAATAATTAAAATGAACACCTTTATGAATCCAAAGTTTCAGACCGCAATTTAAAAAAAAATTATAAAACTTTGGGAATTTCATTAATTATTTTTACTTGAAATGACAAAAAAGTGAGTTGACGATAACGTTTATAATACATTTGCCTATTAAAACGTGTACATCTTTTTATTTATTTTTTGTTAAAACGTAAGGTTAGCCATTTTAAAACTTTTTTATGTTTGCTCGCAAAATTTTCGAATTGTTTATTTCGAATTATAAAATTTGAAAGCGTATTTCATCACCTTTTCAAAACAATTTTTAGTTTTTGGATTCATCCAGAAATATGCAATTTATTTGGATTTTATTGCGAAACGGAAATATTTTGACCATCTGACAAAATATCGTCGAGACCTGAGGTGTTAAACCAATTGCAGCACAATTGAAATTTCTAATCTAGAAAGTTTCCATATATGAATTGTATTCATCGTCTTCTACATCGGGAGGTGCAGCTTCAATACTAAGTTTCTCAGACTTCACGATGGAGACTGAGGGTCTGGTCTTCAGGTCGAAGAAGCTGAATAGCTGGTTGAGGTTGATCACCGAGTACGATGACTGGGAGAGGGCGTCTTCAACGGATTCTTTGAGGCAGTGGAAGGCTGAGGCTACGTGAGGTGGTACCTTTATTTCTGGAAAGAAAGAAAATTATTAATAAATAAGATTTTCACAATGCATTGTGAAGGGGGCTGTTTTTTGAAAAAATTACAATTTATACCTTTTAGAATCCATCCACGAAATAGAAAAACTTTTGGAAACAGTGAAATAATATGACACTAGGTTTTGCCCGTTGCAGAGGCAACTAACGGGTTAAAACACTATGCGATTTAACGTGTGAACGTGGATGAAGCGAGGAGCGGGTGTGTGTTAAATTAAATATATGAAGAAACCTGAGGTTACAGTGACCTTGCAACGCATGCCGGGTACCCGTTGTATATAATGTTATGTAGTGCAGCGCTTGCATTAAAATGTAACTTCCCAGGAATTGGGATGGAACCATTACAGTTGAGTTGACCCCGAGGTTACAGTGACCTTGCAACGCATGCCGGGTACCCGTTGTATATAATGTTATGTAGTGCAGCGCTTGCATTAAAATGTAACTTCCCAGGAATTGGAATGGAACCATTACAGTTAAGTTGACCCTGAGGTTACAGTGACCTTGCAACGCATGCCGAGTAACCGTTGTATATCATGTTATATATTGCAGGCACTTGCTTTAAAATGTTATTTCCCGGGAATTGGGATGGAACCATTACAGTTAAGTTGACCCCGAGGTTACAGTGACCTTGCAACGCATGCCGTGTACCCGTTGTGTATTATGTTATAAATTGCAGGCGCTTGCATTAAAATTTTATTTCCCGCGAATTGGGATGGAACCATTACAGTAAAGTTGACCCCGAGGTTACAGTGACCTTGCAACGCATGCCAGGTACCCGTTGTATATAAGATTCTCCCAGCCAGATTCTCCCAACCCTTCGCTTTGCACCGCAGTGTGAGGAATAGATTCATACGTCCGTTACTCCTGGCCACACTGACCCCCAGATTCCTACCCACCCCTCATACCCTTTTCCTTCCCATATCTTCTTCTCCTTCCTTTCCCTTAAAAAACCCTCCGCACAGCATCCTCAAAGATGACATAGGCCCCTAGGGAAATTGTTTTCCTCGGTGCCTCCTGTGTGGAGCTAATGTAAAAAAAAGTTTAGCAATGCATAATTTCATGATGCCAGAGCTCAATATTGTATATAGAAACCAATTAATGGTTCCCGGGGTGGCGATTCCAATTCCACGTTGAATGATTATCATTAAAATGCAAAATACAAAAAAAGCGCTATGTAAATTTCATATTTTTGAAAAAAATGATCCCATTCAACTTCTAGTAATTTCATCACATATTTACAAAAAAAAACATACAATATCATCAGAAGATTCTGAGTCGTTATGTGCAGTAGCCTACTCAGAGTCTGAGTAGGTACCCACACATCTGTAAAAAAAAGTAATTAAAATTTTGTAAAATTTAGTATATCCGAATGTAAATGACGCAATCTACGCTTTTTTCCGATGCGTAAAACAAAAACTTTAGCATTTCATTTGGACAGAAAATAAGATAAAAGTTCTCTCATACCTAGTACCTACCTACTAACACACATAATATATCCGTGTTCCTAGTTAGGGAACGTACCCATACTACGTGACACGTTTAGGGGGGGGGGGGGGGTCTTCAAAATGTCACGCTCCATACAAATGAGCGGCGGGTTGCTTAGGATTTTGGTCACCGGGGGGGGGGGGGGGGGGGGGTTAAAAATTGCAAAAAGTTGGTCACGTAGTATGGGTACGTTCCCTTACCTACGTATTTTTACAAAACAAATAATTGCACCAACCAATACCCATGTAATTTAATTTCAGTTAAATGTACAGAATAAATAGTTCCAATACACGTAGGTACTGAAGCATTTTTGCAAAATTCCATCTTTGATTACTTCCTTTTATTTTATATCATAATTTTAAAGTAAATAAGTTCCTACTCATAGTGAATATTGTAATTTGAATTAATAAGCACTAACATCTCTATGCGGCCACTCTGATTGGCCATCGGAATAGAATTCCAATCTCTCTCCTGATTGGCTGAAAGCTAAAAAAGATAGGGTCCGCCAATATTTCCTTACTCATTTTTAACAAACACAATTTGATGAACAAAATTTTTTTTTTTTTTTAAATCGACCCTTTGATTTTATTTTTTGAAAATGTCATCTATCAAGTGTCCACCTTTCAAATTTAGCAACGCCAATACTAATTTCGTAATAAATAGTTATTCAAAACGAAAAATGTATTTAAATTAAAAAAAAACTACGTATCTCAATTTGAAAAAAAATTATACGCTGCGCAAATCTTTGTCGCAACGGCCCGACTCCATTTTCTAAAAAAAAAAATAATTAGAAAACATTATTAATACTATTACAAAATTAATCAATATATTTCCAACGGTATTTTTTTTACCACCCTGCACTTACATTCGTAAAGTGGCAAGCAACAAAAATCGGCATTATTTTCAAGAACGCATTAAGTACCTACCTATCCTGTAATAAATAACATTCTATGGCGCCTTTATTTTCTTGATATTTTGACCATCTTGAGTGATTTCTTTATTTAAATGAAAGAACATTCTTCATAAGCCGGTAGGTACCTACTCGAACATTCCGGGAAAAATAATATTGGTGTAGGTAGGTACCTACGCTTATTCTCAATAAATACTTGGCGAATTTGCAATAATTCAATTGAACGGTAGGTACCTACAGCGTTATAAATTGTGTTTTTTAAAATTTTCATATGGCCAGCGATTTTTACACTCCCGAAGAATTTACGAACACGTTTTTGACATGAAAATGTGTAATATTTGGCATCATCTCCTGACATATTTTATATGAGAATCATATGTATTATTGTTATTAAAAGTTGCGGAATCTTTCCGGCTATCGTATTTTTAAAAACATCTAGCCCGGAATCGGTTTTTCGGCGGCAATGTCGTTTTCCGAAAAACAACGACCCAAACCGCCGAGAGTTCCGTTTTGTTAGGCTAAAACTTTGACATCTGAAATCCTGACCGATGTCAATAGTCCTAGCATTTTCCTTTGTGAATTTAGCGGGTTTTTTCGTCACTTTTTTTTTTCAAACGCCATCTGTCGGCGGGAAATACAACCGAGCCGAATCGAGTGATTCGAGTAGAGCTTCTAGTTTTCGCCGCCGATTCGTATCGGAGAATAAATACCTGTATATATTTCAATTTGTCGGAAAAAAAAAACTCCCAGCTTCTTGTCTGAATTTGCTTCAACCGAAAGTGAACCTTAAGGTGGGTGAAACGTAAAGGGCGTACTGGTCGTTTTTGCGTCAAGGAAAAAGTGCGCGGTCGATAAACTGTGTATTAATATATATATATATTATTAAAAGAAAAGGACCATTTGTATATATATACACAGATTTCAGAATTTTTTCCTGAGTAATAAAAATTGGCAGTTTTTGTTTACCAATTTCTGGTATGACTGGCTTTGCACGCTATTTTTTAATCTCGACTCAAATTTTTTGTCCCAATTTTTTTGTGAAGTATGTTTTGAAGGTATTTTTTTCAATGATTGATTTGTATGTTTTTTGTTAAATTTAATAAAATGTTATATTTTTGGTATACAGAGTAAAATTTGTCATTTTCTGTGACCTAATATTCTTTCAAATGAAAGTAGCAATAACTTCTAAACTATTGAAAAAAAAAAATTTCAAACATTAAATTTGTTTTACCACCGGCAGTTTTAACCCAGTCGAAAGGGTTAAAATACGAATCAAATATAAAAAAAAAATAGGGGAAATATCAAAATTACTCACTTTGTGTGTTTTGCTTGTTGAGATCAAACAGATAATGGAAAAAGCTGATTTGATAGTAGAGGTCCTTCTCCGTGTACTCCCTGAACATAACTCCCTTCTCGCACATATTGCAGAGCGGATACCCGCCCGCAAAACACTGAGGCAATCTCGCAGTCCTATTCGTGCAAGCGGGATCTTCACAGATTAACCAATTCTCATAATACTTTGCGTTATAACTTCTTATTTGCTTTGTCAACTGATTCAAAATCGTCGGCAGATATTCAAAAGGTCGTAGACTACATTGCTCATTCGTACACCGCTCTAAAAATGTTACTGTTTCTTTGTCAACTAATCGGAAAGTTTCTCGGATTTCGTTTTCGGTGAGACATTTATCGTTAATGCACTTGAATGAAAAATCAACGCACTGGCGGTATTTTTCTTTTTCATTTTCGAGTTGGTAAGTGTCATCTTCGATCGTTTCTCGTTTGATTGATTGCTTGTACGCCGACGGATCTAGACCTAAACAACTCGCAATCCTCGCTGAATCCATACCTTCGATCGGATCGCAAATACGAGATATAACCGGATGCAATTGGTGTGCTAGGTAATAGTTGACGTCTACTTTTAAGTTTTCGTTGTTTTTTAATTCTTCTATGTGATATGCTCTCTGCATGGCTGGGTTGGCAGTACCATCTTGGCAGATCAAATACGGAACAATGTCTCCTTTTTTAAACTTTCTTCCGCTTTTAGAATTCAATCTAAGCGCAACTTGAACGTGAGGTTGTCCATTTTTATCGGCATATTCATTAGCATTTTTGGTTAGCTGTTTTGTTATTGTAAGCATCGAAAGAGGCATTTTGTTATCATTCAAATCTTCCTTAAGTTTGACCAAGTGGGTTTGTATGTTCTCGATTCTCTCGTCGGCAGATTGTTCGGATAATATTTGATTCAGGATGAATTTACCGGCCTCTGCGGCTAATTGAGACCAATCTCTTCTAACAATGTCGAGACCTTTTAATTCCTGAGTCATGACGAATTCTCCGCTTTTACTTTTGCTCAGTAAAACCGCCGCATATTTTTTCTTCTTCAGCAAAAGCAAATATCGGAATACGCCGTCGACTTCAAGTTCAATCTGTCTGTATTTTTTATTGATTTCTTTTTTGATCTCATTACCGATTTTAAATACTTGATCATAATCCAGAGAATTTGTATTTATCATAATACTGTCAGTATCTCCGTAAATAACATCGTAGTTAAGTCTTTGCACTAATTCTTTTGTATTGATAAGGATTTCTCTGCCCTTCAACGTGACGAGGGCTGCTAAGGGTTTAGCATAAAACCTTGAATATGTAAAGCCTAGACAACCATACATCGAGTTAGCGGTCAACTTCAGGGCCAACTGTCTTATATTGTACTGCATATTAAGTTCGGGAGATAGATTGGGTTGTTTCATCAATTTTTTAACGTCTTTTCTGCTTTCGACTAATTTCCTGATCTGCGTCGGTAGAATACCCGGGTCCACACTAGACTCTGGTAGAACTAATTCATTGATCTCGTCGTCGGTGGAACATGCGGAATTTCTTTTGATCGTGGTGAAGCAGATATTGTATTCTTGGATGATACTCGGATATAAAGAATTGAAATCCATCAACAAGACGAGACTGTCGTAAAATCCTTTTTTGGGATCCAAAACTAAACCTCCCGAATACGCCGGCTTCTTACGAGCTGCTGCTTGCTTTTTAGACAAATTTTTATTTCCACTGCTTTCTTCTTCGTTTCCTTCTCCGGGTTCTTGATCTTTTATTCCCTTTTTACCCATAACCTTATCAGGAACGATGTAATCCTTTTCGTTAAAGGCGTGCAACAATAAGAACTCGTTACGCTCGGATCTTCCGCCCATCAAAGTTCTGGACATGATATTACCGGCGATTTGAGTGATTTGTAATGCTAAAGGCAACACGTTCAGTTCGCACATCATCTTTAGCACGTAAGAAGTATCTTGCATCGTCAACGAGACAAGTTCCAACAGATCTCTACTCGTCTCGTAATATTTGAAGATATCATCTGGAATAATCTCAGTCCTTGTACCTTCAGGCAGTTTCAAGACATTTGTACACAAAGTTTCAAGATCGAAGCTTCGCGATCGAATCAATTCCATTGCCGATATTTTGATATCACAGACGAGTCTACCTAAGAATGCATCTTTCGCTGCAAACTTTCTCAGTGGAACTACGGTTCTTTTTAAGCGGCCCAATCGAGACCAGTTGGGAATGTTCTTATCCAGGATGTTGCCGATCAATAAATCCTGTTGGAATCCTTGTAGGTCGTGGCCAACAATGAGATCCGGATCTATCTTCCAGAACTGGACGAGGAAGTAGTTTAACAGTTCTCTTTCGGATTCGCACTTGGTGAGTTTGGTTCCCTTGTACTGAGCCATGGCCTGCTTCAAATCCATAGGCCATATTTCATTAGTTGAACGAGTGAACACTGAAAAAGAATAAATTATAAGATTACATAAACAATAATTAAAGAAGAGGGAACATACATTATTAACGCTATGTACAGTTAAACCAGCGCCAACTAAAACATTTTTATTTACCACAGAAATGCTGATGGAAAGCTGGGTTGGGCGCCGGCTTGTGTATTTCAAAGGCGTTGTTCACTAAACAAGTCAACATGGCTATTTTATTCATCCTGGTTTTGGGATCCATTACCATCCTTGTGTTGATCTGAAACAATACATTATTCATGATATATAACTATAATGGTATACAGTGAAACTCTCTTAAGAAGTTTCGTGGCTTCAGAAGTTTGGTTTTTTCAGTCCCTCAGCCCAAAATTGGCCCAATTTTTCCCACATATAAGGTTTTCCCGCTTAAGAAGTTTTGTTTTTCCGGTCCCTTGGAAAACTTCTTAACAGGGTTTCACTGTACTTAGATAATATAAATACATATATTTATGTAACCATCACTCTATTTCCTCAAGGGTGGGCAGAGGGGTAAGGCTCTTGACTCGCAATACGAAAGTCGCGGGATCGAATCCCGGCATGCGCAAATAAATTTAATTTGATTGATTTGTGTTATTTCAGAATTAATTAATTTAAAATAATATATAGTATATTTGCGGCATGTTCCAGAGTGGAAGATACTCTCAGCATCGCCCTGGTTAAGACCACCATTCAGAATTGAAACGTAGCTTGAAACGGCTTTAGCCAAGTTTGGTGACTATATCGGAAGAGCCAGGTATTTCCCACCCTTTTCTAACCTCCTTCCCCTCCCCACTACCATCAGCCTCACAACATACCCCAATAGGGGATGCCATAGTCTCACTGGCAGCAGCTGGGACTCTTGTGAGCTATTCACATAAAAAAAAGAGAGGATCTAGACCACACTCTGTCCTGTCATGTTCCTTGCTTCAGCCACATTCAAATATCCATTCACACATACTTTTTAGGTATTATGACTCTTGACATTACTTGGCATAAATATTTTATTTACTTAAATTGTACTGTCTGAGTAGAATGTTCCGGCTTTTCTCGAATTGTATTTTACGTTAATTAGCATCTGGCATCTATCTTTCCTCCGTCATTTAATCCGGACATTAGTCCTACACATTTCCTTTCCCTTCCTGCCTCACAAGCCAGCCCAACCTTTGACTTACCGTGGCAACAACCAGTGGCGGAGGCGGCAGATTATCGCTCCTTAGCACCGTCACATCCTCAGGGACGAGGCAGTTGGCCTCCACCTTGCACCAGGAGATCTTGTTGGAGACGTCCTGGGCGCCCTTGATCTCCAGCCAGCACGGGCCCTTGATCCTCTGCTGCAGCAGGAAGGTTTCCAGAGCAGAGGTGGTCAGCCCGAAGATGTGGGAGAAGGTGAGGTACGGCTTGTCGGTGGGAGGGAGCGGGTAGGTGGCCTAGAAACAACGATTTATTTTATTGTTACGCTGAATATAACAAAAATTTGGAAACATAGTACTTATGTAGTTATATGAATCAAATGAAAACAATAAATCTGGGTATCTTTTCGACTAGCTGGAGACGAACCCTGTGATGATATTTTTGGCAACACAAGGTTTCGGACATCAGTCTGTACATTGAATACCGAAGAGCGTACATTGAAATAACCAGACGCTGCGTAGAAAATTAAAGTTTGCTAAAGTAAGGCAAAGGTTCGCAGCGCAGTCAATTGTGGGACTTTTCTGCGCATGATCTGGATGTTCAAACAAACCTGGCATGGCGACTTTTAAACAAAACTGGCATAGCGACGCTAAAATTGGGTGAGTTAGGTAAATTATA
This sequence comes from Limnephilus marmoratus, assembly GCA_917880885.1. Classification (NCBI taxonomy): domain Eukaryota; kingdom Metazoa; phylum Arthropoda; class Insecta; order Trichoptera; family Limnephilidae; genus Limnephilus; species Limnephilus marmoratus. The sequence continues at coordinate 43,750,275 of OU862929.1, forward strand.
TCAATTTTGTAAAAGAGTCTAAGTAAACAGTGCAACAAAATATGAAATTATGTGCACATGTAATGAATATTAAACAAATAATATTCTGCATTTTGGGAATGAAAAGACAAGGAGAAAATGATTACGAATCGAATGGCAACATTTTTTTACTTTTGGAATAATTGTTACATATATGGAGTATTGCAGGCGTAATGGCATAAATGGTGTAAATTTATCCACAAATTACATAATTTATTTACAAAAGAGACTATAATCTGACCCATTTTACGAAGAAGACTTTTCTTAAAATTTGTAAGAATATTATTTTAAAGATATGCCTTGATGGAAAAATCCAGTTAATGTTAACCACTCAGATACGTAAGCTGATATACACGATAATATAACGATAGCAGTTAAGTACAATAAGTGTGTTTTCACGTCAACGCGTGTTTCCACAGAAATCGTTATAACTCCGTTTTTATTCTAGTGACATCCCTAAAATAAAAAGTAGAAGGTCGATAATAAATCAAGCTGTACATCCCTATTCAAGTTGTCCACAGAAATACATAAAAAGACCTATTCTGTAAGATACACGGTGGATACATATTTTACCCGCCAAATCGCCTACGGGCCGCTAGACATTGTTATTTTTTTATTAAATATTTTTGTATGAAATGATAAAAAAGTGAGGTGACTAAATTGTTTATTATACGTTTATACGATAGAATAAGTATTGTTTTTTACATAATCCGTGATTCTAGTACCGTTTTCACATAAAAACATCACATGAGTCATTTTTCCTTTTTTTTATGTTTGCAATTAAAATTTTAATATTTACAAATGTTAATATTTATTTGTAATATAACAATTTGAAAGCTTATTTCGCAAACTTTCAAAAACAGTTTTTAGTATTCGGCTGCGTTCAGAAATGTTTCATTTATAGAGCTTTAATTGTGAAGCGGAAATAACACAAAGTTTTATATAAATCTGACATTTTGTTTAAGACGAAAAACGTGCATCTTTGCGATAGATCGGAGTGGTTAATAATACTTACAGCATATTTAACTTCAAGGTACTCCGACTGGGCAGGGATGTTTGGAAGATCGAAGGCATAATTCTTGACCACCTTCCTGGATTTGAACTCCTTCATACCGAGTCGGCTGACCACCTTCGTATTGAACTCTTCATACACATCCATTATAGACACCGGGTTCTCACCATCTTCTTCCAAAGTTATATTGTCCAATTTCTGCAATAATTAAGAAATATTATTTATTAATTAATCAGTCAACTGTTTTTCGAGTAAATGTGCGCGCTCTAATACCATCGACCCTGGAATTTTTTCACCATGCGATTTTTACCTTTGATGCTTTGAAAACTGTATAGAGGACAAAATCAAAATCGCTTGCTCTAATGCCACTGTAGATTTACTTTTTATTTCATGAGATGTAGCTTCTATGACAGCTTACAAAATAATTTGTCTATGGATATCAGAATTTGTTGGGGTAGGAAAAATTACAAATTTGAGTTTTCGAAGTAAGTAGTATTAAAAGTCAGATATGATTTTAGATTTTCACGGCTCTCCTTTACCAAACCTCCTTCTTGAGCCAACGTTTCGGACAGCGTTACAGTGTCCATCATCAGGGCAGATGTGTCATCATTTAAATAAAATTTATTTGCCCACGCCGGGATTCGATCCTGCCACCTTTGTATTGCGAGTCAAGAGCCTTACCCCTAGACTACGGATATTAGAATGTTGTGTTTGTAAAAGCAATTAAAATTAAAATCCTCAATTAATGGGGTCCTTCCTTTATAATGTAAGTATTGATTATTGACTTTTTTTTTCCAAGAAGTAGTTAACATTTTTGTTAATTTTTGTTTGTTTTATAGCAGAAATATAATTAAGAAAAATTTCACATACTTCAATTATTGTTTTTTATTTCATTTAACACGTGTTAAATGTCTGTATTAGTGTAAAAACTAAACCAAATTTCAGTAAACAATAGATTTTTAACATGTCTAAAAAAAATTCAGTTTCGCTTTCGGTTTCGGCCGAGATAGATACCTAACAAAGATTCGGTTTCGGTAGAAAGTCCTGTTTTGGTCGGACACTATTTTTTTAGATAAAAAGTAAGCTATTTTGGGGAAACGTCTTACGATATAACTGAACAATATGATAACCACTCTAGCGTCAGCGCGATTTTTTACTTTTTCCTCCGATTGGTGGTGATTTTTTTTTGACCATTTTGAATATTTTTGCGCCGACATTAAAAAAATCATACCTCCTAATTTTAATATGGAATTATTGAAAAAAATAATTTAATGCATCTAGGGAAAATTTGCCTAAAACTGGCAGCAAAGCAAACCGAGATATTTTAAATGGTGCCATATTGCGGCAAAACGCGCTCCAGTGGATAAGTTATCTGGTAAACAGAAAATATTAGCAAACAAAATAAAAATTGTAGTTCCTATTCAGATATTTGGACAAAATCATCTAGGCAATTTTCGCAGTTCTGCAAATTATCAACCTACTTTAAGAGGTTAATAATCTGAAATAGTTTTAGCAAGCAATTTTTTTATTATAATGTTTCTTACTTGTAATGTAAGAAATTATTCAATTGACTTAAATCTTAGCCTTATAGCACGGATAATAACTGTGAGTTGGATTTTGAATCGACATTTTGGTTGCTTACTTCTGTTTTATTTTCGGTGTTGTATTACTTCAATATGAATAAATAATATAAAATAGATTCGCTGGTTTATACTTACATATTCTCTGGGCAGCAGGTACAACCGCCTATCCACGTTCCTCACCGTGACACAGCACGAGACACATCCCGCAGCCGGGTTGGTCGGATCAATGTATACCTTGCCAAAAAGGAACACAACCCCCGGCTTCATGTAACGGTCTTCCCAGGCGTCCCACCAATAAAACCTCAACACCTTTTCCCCGTCCTTATCTGTCATCAATGGTAAGCTCTTACATTCTAATGTCGCAGAATTCTGGGGAGCTGACGCATCCTCCGATATGTTAGCCCAACCGTTTAACCCGTTTGACGCTTTGATTGATTCAACTTGGGCAATCGGTTTAGCTTCAACTGTTGCTTTGTCGAATACGTCGAAATTGGATTCGAGAAAGTCATCGGCATTTAATCCCTCGACATCGTCGATCTCTGATGATTTTCCATTTGATACAGGTTCGGCTTTGCTCGGTTTCTCGGGGATCGCATCATCAAAATCAATATCATCGAAGTGTAAGTCTTGGGTGTTGAATTCTTCTATTTGTTGAGTGGGTGTATCTTCAATTTCTTCCTTTATTTGGATGATTTCGGGTGGCGGTGGCTTCTTTTTGGTTTTTTTAGGTGACGGTGCGTCGAATATATCGAGATCCATATTTCTTTCCTGAAAATAAAAACCATCAGATAACTATAACCCCTCAGGCTAATTTGTTCGCTTTTAGGAACAATTCTTATGGGTCTCGTAGAAATCGTTTTGTCTCCCTTCCTTTCATGGTTTGAAATATGATCTAAACCATGTTAGAAAGAGAAAACAACACGTTTTGTATTATAATCCAATAGTTAACCACAAAATAATTAAAATGTACATCTTTATGAAACCAAAGTTTCCGAATTTTTTTTTACATGATCTCCAAACAGGAGGCCCTGAGGAAAATAATTTCCCTCAGAGCCTATATCATCTTTGGGGATGCTGTGTGGAGGATTTTTTTTAAGGAAAGGAAGGAGAGTTCTGGGAAAGAAAAGGGTTTAAGGGGTGGGTAGGAATCTGGGGTTCAGTGTGTCCTGGTCATCCGCCTGCCTCCAAGACCTAGACAAACCTCACCACATGAAACCGGGCACCCCTGCTAAATCACCAAACATAGCGAACCACTTGGGATGACCTATGGCAGAGATGTTGATTATCCAATAAAGGTTCCCGGGGCGGCGGTACCAATTCCCTCCTCCCAAATTTAAAATCCTGACTGCAATTTGAAAAAAAATTATAAAACTTTGAGGTACGAAATTTATATATGAAACTATATATTTATACATGAAAATATATATGAAATGACAAAAAATTAAGTGAGTTGACGATTATTTTTCACATTTACCTAACAAAATGTGTGTTTTTCGTTATCAGTTATTTTAGTAGTTAGTAAAAACAAACCTTTTTTATGTTTGCATAAAAAATGTTATATTTTAAAAATTATGTATATATATATGTCAAACAGTTTTTAGTTTTCAGAAAAGTTCCTAAATATGCCATTTATTTGGATTTTATTGCATTGCGGAAATATTTGGACCTTGACATAACATGCCCGAAGTCTGAGTAAATTAACATAAACACAGCAGAAGACATTATTTGCCAAAACAGAATAAATGGTAATTTTTATGACGGGTAGTTCTTGTGCTGAACATCTGCTACTGTCGTGTTTCCTCCCTCCTTCAACATCGGTCTCTTTGAGGTTCACATCGCCTTGTACCTCAAAGCCTGCTGTGCAGTTAATATAATTAATTATACTTGTTACATACCTCAGTTTTAACTTTAACTTCAATCAGTTTCGGACTCTCAGTCTTCTTGATGCCAAATGGATTAATAACTCGTCCCGCAGAGGGCGTGCTGGGCTTGCTACCAGCGCTGAGGTTCTTGAAATAGTCCTGCGCGTCCTTCTTGCTGTGCTGCACAAAGTTGGACGATCGCAGAATGTTGGCAGAGCTAGCTTTGGAGGCACCGCTTGTAGAAATTGGAGTTTCAGATTTTAATTCTGACATGATGTCCAGGAGAATGTTGTCATCGGATATTTTAACATCCTATGGATAACGGAAATGTTTTAAAATATGAAATGAGCTATGTAACTTTGTAACATCCATTCATTTAAAATAATAAGCCAAAACACTTCAACAAGTGTTGAAATCTCAGATGAAATTAAGTAATAAAGAAGTTATTGATAACCATTTTTTTAGAAATGATATGTTGTGTGTAAATGGAAATTTTGTGATGTTTCACCCCAAGCAATTCATAGTCTCATAAGGGACCGTTCAAGTATTGCGTAATGCACTTGGGGGGGGGTCTTGTGAAACTTTACTGTGCGTTACCGGGGGAGAGCGGGTTTGAACAACGCGTTATGTAACATGTTTTTCTTTATTAAGATAAAAAAAACTAGGAAATTAAAATATTCCAAGTTGGCAACCCTTTTCGTTCTCAAAAAAAGGTATTTTTCAGTACTTTGCGCAACTTTATTGTGATTGGGAAAAATTGTAACTTGGGCGTTACGTAACTTTTGGGGGGGGGGGGTTACAGAAAAACGTTACAGCGCGTTGCATGGGGGGGAGGGGGGTTAAAAATCTTCAAAAATTGCGTTACGTAATACTTGAACGCCCCCTAAAGTAGCCAGACAATAATAATAAAATAATAGGTAAAGTGGGGTTAGGTTAGATTTTTATTTCCACAGATTGTTTTTAACCCCTGACGCAAAACAGACAGGTGTTATAAGTTTGACCGCCATCTGTGTGTCTGTCTGTGGCTTCGTAGCTCCTAAACGAAGCGACCGATTATGATGCGTTTTTTTTTGCTTGAAATCTGACGTGATCGAGATGGTTCTTAGCTACAATTCATGAAAATCAGTTCAGACGTTTCAAGGTGACCAGCTCTTTTTTGTGTGGGGGGTTACTTAAAATTTAGAAAATTTTACTTATACTCTTTTTGTTTGTGTTCCGTTTTGTCATGGATTACTTAAAATTTAGAAAATTTTACTTATTCTCTTTTTGTTTGTGTTCCGTTTTGTCATGGAACTGTCTCTTACTTGCATTTTAAAAAAACCAATCACTTACTTCTTTCTTCTTGCCTGTCATGTTACTCAGCATGTTGCGGATGTTTCCCTTGGAAGAGGAGCCACCCTCGGCAGGAGCAGACACTCCGGCCTTTCTCTTCTTGGCTCTGCTCTCCTTGTCCTTAGAGCTGGAGATCTTGGCGCTGTACTTGTCTTCCCCTTCCTCATCGTCGAAGATCTCGCGGCCATCTTCAATGTAGCCGCAACCATCTGTATTGGAAATCAAACCATTTATTATGTATTATTGTGATTGAGTTTTTTCTAAGAGTTTTTTGAGCACTTTCTAGCCAACATTTTACACAGCCTAAAATCAATCATTTATAATAATACAGTAGAGCCTCGCTAATCCGGACGCCCGTTACTTCGGTGCACGCTGTAATCCGGACGGGCGAGAGGATCGTTTTCGACCCTAAAGGATACAGTTTTTCTTTTGGCTAATTGCTGGAAGGATCTCAAAGCATCCCTAATTTAAAAATCATGGAAGAATTCGCAAATTTCTTAGGTGTTTGAATTTTTTTATAAGTACATTTGTACGTACATACATTTTCGTGTCTAAATTGACAAATTTTTACTGTAATAAATGAAACCCAAGTTAAAAATGTGTTTTATTCCTATTAAAATATTGCATACTCTAATCCCGACGCCTCGATAATTCGGCAGGGGTCTTGTTTTTACCTATCCGGATTAGCGAGGCCCTACTGTAGTTTCGGCATTGAGATTCTCTAATCCAAATATGATTGTTTTATGGTTATTTCTGTAATAAATTAATACCAATTTGTGGAGCAGAAGGAATGCTGGAGTGTTAAATAAAGAAAGCTGTCTTACTCAAGTGCGATACAGAAAGCTTAAAGGGCTGCGCCCCTGCGTTTGCAGTGTGCCTATGCACAGTACAAACACTGCAATTGCAGTATCGACCGTGTATGTTAATTTTGCCTTTCGATATTACCTCTATTAGTTAATTGAAAAATGACACAATATCAAATATGGTCTAGTTTGTGTGGCTTAAAAGAAAATATCATTTTATCTGCAGGTTTATTGCCATTTTTGATCTATGAGCACACAAAACATCCTGATGTTCCTCTGAAGGTCCCATCAGTAAGTACTGATGGTGTGTGAAGGTTCTTCTTGAGGCCGGACTCCTGCGACAGGATATTTTACAAACATTAATTTTTGGGGATCGTTGGAAACGGTTAATACGCACTTTTTTTAAAAAATATCTTTTGATTCACCTTAATTACATTAAAAGACAACTTTTTGCATTGGGGGAAGTGGAAAATATTTCATTTTAAATTTCGATTACGTAAAATTAAAATTAGCTTTCGTCTTGTGAGATTGTACGCCATTGTGGTGCATTGTGGTTATTATCACTTTGGTATGTTGGTATTCCCGATACACTTGAATGTATAACGAACGGCTAGAAGATTTTGAAGGTACCACGAAATCTGGAAAGGTAAGTACTAAATTATCGGAGTTTTGGGAATAAAATGACGGAAAAAAACATGTTTTTAATTTCGGTACCTAATTATTTTTTATAAATAATACATTCACTTTTGTATCAAAAACCGTGTTACACAAACCTAGCGTAGCCGTTAAACTACTTGAAAACTGGGATGTTTTTCTTGCCTTGACGCGAGTAGGCGTTATAAAGGGGCACTTTCTTTTGTATCACAAACCAGGTTACACAAACCTAGCGTAGCCGCTAAACTACTTGAAAACTGGGATTTTTTTTGCCGTGACGCAAGTAGGTGCTACGAAGGGGGCACTTTCTTTTCTATCACAAACCATGTTACACAAACCTAGCGTAGCCGCTAAACTACTTGAAAACTGGGATGTTTTTTTGCCGTGACGCGAGTAGGCGCTACGAAGGGGGCACTTTCTTTTCTATCACAAACCATGTTACACAAACCTAGCGTAGCCGCTAAACTATTTGAAAACTGGGATGTTTTTTTGCCGTGACGCGAGTAGGCGCTACGAAGGGGGCACTTTCTTTTCTATCACAAACCATGTTACACAAACCTAGCGTAGCCGCTAAACTACTTGAAAACTGGGATGTTTTTTTGCCGTGACGCGAGTGGGCGTTATAAAGGGGCACTTTCTTTTGTATCACAAACCATATCACATAAAATTAGCGTACGTAGCCGCTCAACATCGCAGAAATAGTTGACTTATAAAAATAAAATTTTAAAGTAAAAAAAAATTTAAACTAATAAATTTTAATCAACGCACGCAATACATGTGTATTAGGTAAGTACCTACTAATTAGGCGGAATTTCAGTTTTATAACATTAAAAAACTCCCGCGCGATTTTGTCTCTAGCCGTTGGTTTTACGAGCCGAATTCCCATGAAGTCTGCTACGATTTGCTCTAGCATCTTTTCGTACAGTATACCAACATCACAAAAAAATGACATTTGAAAATAATGTTTGAAAATGGACGGTCTCGTTTCACAGAATGAAAGCTAATTTTAATTTTACGTAATCGAAATTTAGAATGAAATATTTTCCACTTCCCCCAATGCAAATAGTTGTCTTTTGATGTAATTAAGGTGAATCAAAAGATATTTTCAAAAAAAAGTGCGTATTAACCGTTTCCAACGATCCCCAAAGTTTACCTTACAAACATCCCTGTCAAAAACAAATACATTAGGGCAGGGCCACAATCTATTCTATCGCCCACGGAAAACTAAAACATTGTGGCCCCGACCTAAATTTTGATTAAATGTTTGTATCAATCGCAGGAGACAGGCCATTGTACATTGCATGTTGTACCTGTCTTATCTTGAAGACCCATTTTTTAGAAGGGAAAAAGTTGAATTGGAACCATATTATTACGCAGCACTATTATTGTAACTTGTTGGCATATTTCGAGATATTAAATGATACTCACCATCGTCTTCTATCCAATCGTCGTCTTGTCTCTGAAGCACACGATCTGTGTACTCGCTTTCATCAACGGTATCATAAACATTTTCCAATGTATCTATTTCATATTTTCGCTTAGATCCTTTCAATTGCTTAAGTTTTTCAAATGCTGCTGATCTCCCGTGCTTGTCGATCTTCTGCCTCTTGGATCTACCGGCTAAAACAGAGAATAAGACCATTAACCGACAATATACGTCGTCATTAGGTAGTTTAAAAGTGACATTTCATGATGAAATAAATGCAGAAGATAAGAAATTAAGTGAAGGAAATGTGCCCAATACAATAATGTAGCATTACCTGAAGCTTCTTCCATTTCTAACAATAGATTGCACACAAATTATAATAAATAAACACAGGTTACGAAAACAGCGTTGGTGAAATTGCGAAACTGCACCTGGCAATTTGACAATCTGACAGATGAAAAGCGCGCCAATTGTCTATGGTTTTAACAAGTCAACCAACATTATCATATTAAATAATGCCGGACTTTCTTAAACCGCGCTAAATTTGAATGCAGAAACAACAATAATTTTTTCAAAGCAAAATCACAAAGTATACTGCTGTATGTAATTCAATGTTTCCATTGTGAACAAATATCTGCAATAATAATAATTAATATTGTGAAATATTCTTTATGTGTTATCTGTGAAATAATTTCAATGTTACTTATGTGGACAAAGCTGATTTGACTCCAATGACAACAGTAATGATAAACTAACTAAATAACCATCACGCCGTTTCCTGGCAGGGGTAGGCAGAGAGGGCGGACAGCCAAACAACCCGGTCTTGGCACACACTCTTTGCCTCATTCACATTTATACATCGTCTCATACAAACTCTTCTATTATTCTGACTCTTGACATGGCCCATCTCATGTATCTGATTCACTTGATCGTGCCATGTCTTCCTCGGGCGTCCCCGACTTCTTCTACCGTTCACATTTACGTCACACATTATTCTTACACTTAATGGAACAGTAATTATAACGTTATTAAACATTAACTGATGTTTAATATTGCTCAAAAGAAGAGTATCTTCTAACAGTATTATCTAACTAAACGTGAAACAGAATAAGACAGAAAAATAAAAAGGTTACGGTCACAACTGCAAATCGAACCCTTGTCTTACGGGCACACAGTGCCTTAATAATTAAATCGGCCATCTCATATTTCAAATTCAGAAATAACAGTATTATCATCAATATTACAGTATTATTATGAATTGGTCTAGGCGCTGCGTCCCGGTAAGACTAGAGATCCTGGGTACGATTCCCAATTGCGACCGTTACCTATTTATTGAAGTAAAACTTCTTTACGCACGCTTGACTTGGGGAGTAAGCTGGTGAATGCGTGATGAGAGCGTTACGAAAAGGGAGGTGAACGGTAGTTGAGAGGGAGATATAAGTTAGTGAAGATAGAAAGAGAGAGAGAGTTACGTTTCGTATATTACTGTATAGGGGCAAGAGAGAGAGGTGCGAGCACACATTTTCTTTCTCTCTTTCTCTCATAGCCAGTTACGTTTCGTATATCTAAGACATAGTGCAAGCCTATTGTCTATATCACACTGTAGGAGCAAGAGATAGCAGTGCGCGCGCACATTTTTTTTCTCTCTTCCTATCATATAGATGGAAAAGAAGTTTTACTTTAGTCGTGTGGTCTAAAACACACTCGTTTTCTTACTGTTATACATAGTTAACTTTTGTTTCTTAATTAGTACCTATCTGAAGGTACTTTATAGTATGAACGTCTATCATTTCAAAAGTAGGTACCTGGTACAAAACTGCAATGTTTACGAAAATCTTTGTAGGTACGAGTACCTACCCAATCTTTGCGCAAAATAATTTACGAAACTATTATTGAATTAAAGTATCATTGAATAAAGCATTCAGTACGTGCTACGGAATTCGGTCTCTGCCGGAACGTACATGTACCACATCCTCCGACGTTCAACTGTTTTAAAGACAATACTAAATACCTACGTGCTAAAATTGCCAATATCTCGCTAGAAAATTCAATCAATAGACATAAATAATCAACTACCAAAAATGGCGCCATGTTCGAAACGGCATTAGAAGATACAGGTTCGTTTACCTTCACTAGCCTTGAGCTTGGAATTGCTGATGGTAAAAATAAAAGGCAAGAGCGCTCTACTGGTTTGATGGAGTAACGACTCATCCCATGTCGAATCCTTCCATGGCTGCCATTCGGGGCTCAGACGTTTCCGAGTTAACACGACATGATGTTTTTACAAATCCGGCCGCTAAACGTCGCGATAACTGTGTTTGTTTTTCAAAGTGCGCTATGTTCTTACGAAGTCCCATTGGATTCTGAGCCATGGAGTCCCAAGAGGAATTACAGACCGCTGGATTACATGATTGATATAACGAATCGATTAGGGGTTAATGTTTTGTACGAACATAATTTTTTGAATGATAACAACATCGCGTTTTCTCCGTATGGGTTAACGGGGATCCTTGTTGCCCTCTATGAGGGCGTCGAAGGGTACTCCGCCCTGCAAATTAGGGACACAATGCAAATCCCGGGCGACAGAAATATTCTACGAATTGGATTTCGGGATATACACAGGAGGCTAAGGGTAAATATAAATAACATTATTAACTTAATTTTTAGTTGTTCGAAAGGACATTAATTAAATTTATTTATTTATTTATTATAGATACAAAAGAAAGTACAAATTGTAATTTGAAAAGCTTTGCCTATCCAACTAGGAAAGTTTCCCGTTCCAGGACAGACAAATTGACATGTTTAGTTCATATTAATATTATTCCTGAAATGTAGATACATAATTACCTACTTTGCTAGATTCGTATAAGGTATATTTAAAAATAACATATATAGCAATATTTAAAAATAATTCTTTATGGTGGTTTAAATTTTGGAGAGATTTCTAATGTTCACCTGGGTAGGTACCTATTTATGCATTATTCTAACCCTTTTTAAAAACGTATTAATAAAATAAATGATTTATTTTTGTATTTGCTTGGATATTTTAATGTAAATCAGTATTACATGTCTTTAGGTAGTAACTTATACTAATATTAATCTACTTGGTTCGTTGAATAAAATAAAAGGTTTAAAAATACTGCAAGTTAGTGTCTTCCATTACAGAACGCAGATCAGTGTTTATTTTTATTAGAACTTCGTCGTGTTGTGTGCCCACGATATTAGCAGAGCCGAAGCTTTTACCACTCTGCCACAAAGCTTCTCCCTAACCATTTAGATCTAGTTGGAGTCAGAACTATATTTCTAACCAAAGCTAAGCCAACCCAGTGAAAATAAACTGTATTTTTTAGCCCTCCCGTAGAGAATTAAAACATTTGTTATTGTGGTGGCCTGGTGATTCACCGAAGTAACCTTCGTAATTTTATATTAATCATTAATTCATCCCATGAAGATTTTTTTTATTTATTTATGTAAATCTGCACGTCCTGCGGTTAGAATCGAACGGTCTGTGAATTTCATATTTTTTCAACAGGTACTAATATTATATAATAATACAACAGTATGGGTTCTAATAATCGTTGTGAGCTCTGTTTTATTTTTAATAATATTATTTAATGTTGATTAATTTATAAGCACTGAACTCATGTTGCTATTAGATACTTTTTAGATATTGCACGTCAACATTACAGGTAGGTACCTGCTATGTAAGTACTACATTCTAATAAGATTCTTAATTATATCCAATAATAAGGCATGGACGGGTGGTTGTCGAGAGATGGGAAGGCTGAAAGAGATATCGAAAGAAGGGTAAATGCAGGTAGAGAAGGACTGAACACGGTTGGCGCTAACAAAAAACTGTCCAAAGAAGCGAAGCTAGCACTCCACAATGGAGTGCTGGTACGTACCCTGGTATGGCAATGAGGCATGGAATTGGCAGAGGAAGGATGAAAGTAGACTGAATGCTGTAGAAATGAGATCCCTTAGGCATATGTGGGGTAAAACCTACATGTATGATCGTGTGAGAAATGGGGAAATCAGCAAAGAATGCAAGGCTGATGTAAGTGTAATGAGTAAAATTAAGAAAAGGAGTCTCAGATGGTTTAGGCATGTAGGGCGAAATACGCAAGTGTAAATGGTAAAATAAATCGGGGACGCGCGAAGAAGAAATGGCACGATCAAGTGAATCAGCTACTTGGGTCGGGTTATGTTAAGAGTCAGAATAAAAGAAGAGTATGAAACGATGTGTGGCTATATTACTTAGTTATGATAAACAATCTAACTAACTATAAACAAGTCGGTTTTGGCACACACAATTTGCCTCATTCACATTCATACAGTTATCGTGACCAGTACCGGATTATCTCTAAGGCAGAGTAGGCAACTGCCTAGGGGCCCCGCATCGGCTAGGGGCCCCGCGTCCCGAGAAAAAATGACTTGCTTCAATTAGTGAGCAACAAAGTTTGGGAAAAAGTCAGCTCTCAAGATGTTTTCTTTTTTTTACTAGGAATATTTACAGGTTAATAACATTAGGTACACGCATTAAAGAAAACAACAAATTATAATAATTAGGTTATAATCCAATAAATAACTAATGTTCACATCACGCACAAATAGTAAATAAAAAGTCTATAATTAAAACAAATATATAAACATAGTTGTATTTTACTTTTCTTACCTTCTATTTGTTGCAACATTTATTACTTAGTATCTGGAGTGATTGTAGGTGCCGTGTGTGATTTATATTGGCATTTGTTTTGTTTTATTTCTAATTATTATACATTTAAAATATAAATGTCGTAGAAGCTTCTAAGAGATTAATTATGAATAAAATTACGTTTTGGTAGAAAAAAATTTTTTTTGGAAGTTAGAAAAGGGTAAAGTGCAGTGGCGGACTAAGCCCGTCAGAGGCCCGGGGCGGAAAAGTTGAATGAACCCTCCCCCCCCCCCCTTAGTGAAGAAGATGTAATTTTAAAGTTTTTTATTCAGTTCACATGGGCCTCTGACTCTGGGAGGCCTCCAAACGCCTCCATGTTCCCTTGATCAAATCCTAAACAAAGCTTTAATGATACTGCAAAAAATTGCTGTTTTTAATTCATTTTCTGAAAGATGCATCTGTTAATAATGCTCTCACCATTTGAGGAAATTTGTAAAATTGATGGAGTTACGGCTTTTTATATGAAAATTTTTTAAACAGTTTGTATGTTGAATTATCCTCATCAAAACTTTGAAAGCGTTTTTATCGAAACTACGTTTTTCAACCTGGTTGACAACATATTAGAAAAACTATATATCCGATTTGCATGCACTCAGTCTTAAACAGTTAGAAAATCCAGTCACTATGGCACCACGTCGGGATTTTTTTAAGATATCAAAATTCCCCTATGCCATATGCAGTAGATTTTCGAACAGATTAAGACTTGGTGCATGCAAATCGAATATATAGTTTTTTTAATATGTTGTCAACCAGGTTGAAAAATGTATTAAAAAAGTTTCGATAAGAACGCATTCAAAGTTTTGCTGAAGGATAATTCAACATACAAACAAACCGTTTCAAATGGTTTTACATAAAATGCTGAATCTCCGTCAATTTTTCGAATTTCTTTAAAACATTTGATGAGAGCATTTTTTGACAAATGCATCTTGCGGAAAATGAAGTAAATAAAAAAATTTCAAAGGTGTTTTTTTACAGTGTCCGGTGTCGTTAAGGTTTTAAAGGCGAAATAAAGGCGTTATGTCATGATTTTTTTTTGGATATGAATAATGTTGGTTTTATTTATTTCATACACGCTTTATAGTATAACATCTAAAGTATCTTTGAAAAAAAGTTCAATTAAAAATATCAACAAATAAGTCCGTGAGAGCGAATCTCCGGAGGCGCCTCGAAAAAAGTTGTTATGCGGTGAACTCCATAACTCGTCACTGGATTATTTGAAACAAAAAATTGAAATGCGTTTAAAAGGTAATATAGGTTAGTAGTCAGAGGGAGATTTTTTCGATTTTTTTATTATTTTTGGCAGCATTTTGAAGTGAAAAACACGATTTTTGCTAAAAAAATTCAGTGAATTTGTTATTATAAAATGGTAAAAAAACTAAAAAAAAAATACTTAAACTTTTTTATACTCGAAATATACTTGAATCGAGTATGAGGGCCGGTCACTTGAAACGCTGTACCTTCGTTAGTTTTGCTCCGATTTACTTTAAATTTTGACACAATAATCAATATACTGACATTTTTTACATTCAGAAAAAATAAAAAATAAAGTTTTAAAACCTTACCCCCCCCCCCCCCCATAAAGCATTGTTAAGGATTTGATCAAGGGAGGCGTTTGGAGGCACCCCCCCCCCCGTTAGTCCACCATTTGGTCAAGGGGCCCCGAGACGTGCACTGCCTACGGGCCCCGACATGGTTAATCCGGCCCTGATCGTGACGATTGTTTTAATCCTTTTATGGGGCGTATGAATAGAAAAAACAATGTATTAATCAGTTTTTTTTTTTTAAATTCGTAGGTAGATACTTATGCGTAGTTGTTCAATAAAATTATTTAGGTCTACATTACTTCATAAGTTTGTTCATTTTTAAATAAGAATATTATCTATGTATTTGAAAAGCAGCCATTTTAGACTATTATTTGGAAAATATTCTCGTATTATAATGAATACAGAAACAAATACTTATGTGAAGTTACGAGTAGATAGTAAGATTACCTGTATGCATTCTTACGCAATGTTCCCTGTTAGTTTACGCAAGAAATTTAGACGCGTTGTTTATTTAGGGAATGCGAGACCGGTTTCAAATTTAACCATTTCTATTCAGTGTCTACGAAGGTAGGTACTGCATTTTGTTTTTAATAGCCTAAATTAAAAAAAAAGTTTTATATTCTATGTAGGTACCTATTCACATTCATGGTGTTATAATATTTTCCACCAGGTTCGAATTTTCGAATTTTATTTGAAAGTAGGAACTAAACAAAAGAAACATTGCTGATTTTGACAGATTGGTTATTGGGGGGGCACAGTTTGGGAGGGAAAATGCAATGACGTGGTGAGGTTTTCAGAAAGGTTTGAGATCGGTTGTGAATGCGATATTAAAAAATAAAGTGTAATTACAAATAGGCATACAAATGCAATATTGTATCGGTGGTTCGATTCAATATCGCATTTGCGTGCATTTCTAGGAAGAATCGAGTATATATAAGAACAAAACTATTTATTCGCAAACAAACAATTCAACTTAAGAAGGTATAACCAGAGAAAACCAGAAATATGTCATTTTTAAATCAGATTTTAGAAGTATTGACTCTTTCCCACAAAAAAATATAAATTGATTTCGAAAGATTGTTCTTTTATCTAGTAAACATATGTTTTAAATTTTGAGAAAGGATGTTTATTTTTTTTGTTCATATGAAGCAGATACTTTGTGATGTGACATTATTAATTTAAAAGAAAACAATAACTTTGTAAACACCACTTTTATTTTTATACTTTATGCCGACCGGGTTTCGCTACAACCGTAGCTTCATCAGGGCAGTTGTAACGAAACCCGGTCGGCATAAAGTGTAAAAATAAAAGTGGTGGTTACAAAGTTATTGTTTTATTTTAAATGTTTATTTTTAGTATAATAAGGTTATACCGTAGGTCTTCGGCAGATTTGTTAAATTTCCAAAAAAGATTTTGTATTATACAACACCCATTTCAAATCACATAACCAAGCAGTAAAATAAATCAATACATTACCTGGTAAACGTATGTTTCAGAATTTTAATTTTAGTTTAAATAAAATCATCAAAAAATATATACGTAGGTACATATTGTGTTTCTTGACGAAAATTGGTCCGTTTGTGTATTTATTTGCGCACTTACAAACTAATATATTTCAGATTTTTTTACATTCTTATTTTGCTAGACATTATTGAAAAATGATAAATACTTATGATCAAAAAATAATTACAAAAAGTACATCATTTTAATAGTTTTATCATCACGTCTTTCAGCATTTTTGGATGTAGGTATAAATTAAAGCAAATTTGGAATGAAATAAAATCCATATTGAAATTGATATAAATACCTTAGCTCAGTTGGTAGAGCACTTGCCGTGTAAGCAAAGGGTCCTGGGTTCGAGTCCCAGAGGTGCCGATATCTATTTCTGATTTTTCTGTCTCCACATTTTCGATTGAGTTTCGCTAATATTGTCTTCATTTAATTAAATATTATATTTTGAGTTTTTACTCATAAACTTAAAAATTAAAAATAAATATTTATTTTGTAATTATCTCATCATATCTAAGCAGCAGTGGCGACTTGTGGATTTAAGATGGAATAGATTTTCATGAAAATGACTTAGCCTTACGAGCCTGTGAACGCTGTAATTTTTGTAATCTTTCTCTGACTTCAATACCTACATACCAAACATGACAACTTATGTTTGGATGGTATTGAGTAGAAACGAAAATATCTGGAAATAGATATTTATTTTCCGAAATAGTCTTTCCTAACTCCAGACAGTTTTTCCGATAACAAAATGTTTTAGAGTAAACTTACAAACCTGAAACTTTTCGTTCGGAAAATCGTGAAAATGAAATGATAAAATTTACGACGAGCAACTGTAAATCTCGTTGCGTAGGTATGAGTAAGTTGTGCGAATGGTGAATAAAAAATTCACGGCGCTAAAAACGATTGTGGTCAGCACGCAATCACAAATCATCTGTCATTTTCTATTTGTCAATAATGGCGCACATCATTTGGATATTAAATGACGGACGATCCCGAAAGAACTGTAGATAACAGTTATTAACTTTTGGACAAAAAGTGGTCATTATTCCGACCTTGCCTGACCATTGTGTGACCAATGATGGCCAATTAGGGTTGGATTGGTGGACTAACCGTGCAGTGCAGTATTATGTCCGCTGGACAGAATTAGGACCATCGATGCGAACTTTCATTTGTGAAATAATCAAGCGTTTAGACCCATTATTCTTCCGCCATATGAAATGATGTGTAAATATTGACATACTTTTTTACTTAGTTTAATACATTCGTGAGTCATGGAAACACAATTATTTTGGAGGGAACGGGAATTCAGATTGGATAAATATTTAGATTGATTTCTTTGCGCACAAGGAATACATTTATTTTGATATGTTGGTAATTTTATAACAGCTGAAATTTTTTAGAATCATGGCGTACACTGCAAACGATTATTAATGGATTAAAAAATTATGTTGATTTTTCAATCGACCATACCATATTCAGACATTTACGAAATTTGCTTAACTTGTTGCACACCGTGTCGGGAAACTAGTGGAGCAAACTGGAGAATCTTCATCACGTATATTGTTGTTTGTGCATTTTGAACATTTCGGTTAAATTATTTTTTTAAACCTTTTCTAAATTTTTTCGGCAACTAAAATGTAAAAGAAAACTTTTCGTGTAGATCTATCTATCTTCTACACAAATAAAAATAAATCGCCGATGTACGCGCATAACTTCCGACCGTCTGCACCAAATTGGATAATTATTTTTTTTGTGTTCGTTATTAACAGGACAAGGTTTGTATAAAACTACCGCTGAGCTCTGGCATTGTGAAAATTGTATAAAAAAAATTGCAATAGGTGGCATGCGATCTGTTTGAAAACTGAATGTACCGGGACTGAATGTATGGAATGCGGTGAAGGGGAACTCGGGTAGAAGGTTCACGGGAGGGGGGAGGGAAACCTAGAGGGGGGAGGGAAATTCGGGAGAAGGGTTCGCGGGACGAGGGAACGGGTGAGTGAAGTGGGGAGAGGGAAGGTGGAGGAGGCAGAGTGGGAACGCGAGAGGGGAAGGACGCGCAGGGAGAAACAATTTCTTTATTAAATGGCATAGCAACGCATGCCATAAAAAACTTTTTGAGTAGAGTCTATACTTACATACATTTTAAAAGATATTATACAATTGATTTTATTTGAATTTTACCTGAAAAATTCCATTTTTGAACTCGATTTACTCGAAAACGGAAGCACAAAATCGGCTAGATTACAGTGTAGATGATTCGCCAGTTTTTCGCCTATGCCACTAGTTTTCGGCCACTAGGTATATTATTTTAGTAGATACCTAGAAGTTTGCCTTTGTAAGGGGGGGGGCGAAAAATAAATATTACAAACTAGCTGGTTCCCGGCATGCGTTGCTATGCCATTTAACAAAGAAATTTTTTCTCCCTGCGTGTCCTTTCCCATTTTTCCCGTTCCCCTTCCTCTCCTGCGTCCCCTTCCCCTCTCGCGTTCCCACTCCGCCTCCTCAACCTTCCCTCTCCCCACTCCACTCCCTCTTTCACCCGTCCCGCGAACCCGAGTCCCCCCTCTCCCCTTTCCCCGCTCCCGCATTCCATACATTCAGTCCCGATACACTTAGTTTTAAAACAGCTCGCGTGCCACTTATTGCAATTTTGTATACATATTTCATAATGCCAGAACTCACCAATAGTTTTATACAAACCTTGTCCTGACAATAACGAACACAACAATAAAAGAATTATCCAATTTGGTGCAGTCGATCGGAAGTTATGAGCGTACATACATTTCGGGGATTAATTTTTATTTATAGAGATATATATTTATGTTATGGGAGCCGAACCCACAACCCACAATCTCCCAATTTGCAGTCAAAGTCGATGTCCAGAGTTTGCCCAGTTCGGCAAGTATTAAAAGACAGGTAATTTTAAATATTCCTGTCCCCCTCTTGCTCTACAATTCATCAATTCCTCTTCACAACATTCCCGGATTTAAGGCCCCACTTCCTCTGGCAGTAAAACTCTTGTGTTAACACGTAGAAAATAGTATACGCTTTTAAAAGACATCGTGTTCAATTTAAAATTAGTTGTGACGAAATGGCTTTTTCACAAGTTTTCGCCGTAAAGCGTACTTAAATTTTGTCGTCATTGTCTAAAAACTGGGCGCTTTGAAGGTTCTTATCATGATAAATAATTAAAAAAATTATGATGTGATTTTAAATACTTAATAATAAATAATAATACTTGTTTGACTTTAATTATGCTAGTACGTTTAGGAAGTACATTGGAAGAACAAATGAGCAAACGTCTCATCTACTCCCTATTGTTCGTGAGATTCCGTAACAACATTAAAGTTTGTTCATAAATTTAGAGTCATTGTTTATTTTAATTATCAAATTTGTTGAATAGTTTTAGGCATTTATTGATGTTATCTTATGTTGTCATTTTTGTTTCAGAGCTATTTCATACCGGAAGAAGGATTCCTCGCCGGGCTCTCGTTCAACAATGAAAACATCACATTTCGTCAAAGTTACCTCGATATTTTGAGGTATTATGGTTATGATTTTGAAATGCCGACTCCTCGTCCTACCAATTCTGAGGTTCCTCCCGTTTCTTCGATGTCAGAAGCTTATAGCACCTACACGAGCTCTATACAACCTCCGACTGCATATGATGAAGAGATGTACACAACGAGAAATTATCAAACAACTTTTTCTGCTCCGTTTACCACCCAATTCCAAACTACAACGAGACAGCAAACAACCAAAACAACGCCTTCCGTACCCCTAAATGCGCAATCTGAAATGTCAACTACGCGAAGAAACACTGAGACGACTGCATACATTCCACAAACTACACAACCAGTGGAAATGACTATAACAACAACTAGAAAAGTCACACCGACCACAACTCCTGTTCCGTTCACCCAAAGATCCACCGTAACAATATCCACGACTCAAAGAAAAGACCCTGTAACAACGACATACGTTCCACAAACAACACAACCCACGACTACGACGAGAAGAGAAAACACTCAAACAACTTCTCGCGTTCCACAAACAGTGGATAATAGGTTTTCAGGGAGTGAAGAAAGTTCCGAAATAACCCCTGCTGTCACTGCTTCAAAGCCTGGAGAAATAACAACAAACAGACAAGAAACTACTAATACTATTCCAATGTCTACTCGAACAACAACACCTATTTTATTAACTACGCAGACAACAACGCCTGTTCCATCAACAACGCAGACAACAACGACTGTTCCATCAACAACGCAAACAACAACGCCGACAACAACGCCTATTCCACTAACTACGCAAACAACGTTTGTTCCGACAACTACGCAAACAACCACACCTGTTCCGTCAACTACCCAGTCAACAACGCCTGTCTCACTAACAACGCAATCAACAACATCTGTTCCACAAACTACTCAAACAACATCTGTTCCGCTAACTACAACAACGAAGTCTACAACACCAACCATAGACACAAGGTTTTCTGATGAGAGTGATGAAAGCACGGAAACAACAGCTGTTCCGTTGACTACACAACAATTATTAACAACGAAGTTAATAACAACCACAGCTTCACTCACTACAGAATCTGAAGAAGTAAAAACTACAGAATCAGCTTCTTCTACTCCGCTCACTACGCAAACAGTTAAGCCTACAACGATCCTATCAACTGTTTCAACAACTTCAGCAATTTCGTCGACAGCTCAATCCGTAGAAACAACACCCCTAACCACAACAAAAACTAGTACCACAAACGTTGGATTATCTGATCCAACTTCTAAATCTGAAACAACAAAAATCTCTGATATTACAACTCAAAGTGAATCAAATATGGCAACTCTTTTAATAACAAGACCCCCCTTGTCAGCTGAAACAATTCAATCAGATAGCACCATATTTATTGGAAACAGCGATGAGGAATCTTCCTTAGAAACAAAAGAGGATCCAACTACAGAATCTGTCAAAACCACTACAACCGGATCTAAGAAAACTTCAAGCGAGGATATGAATTTGGCAGACAATGAATCTGCGATGAATATTTCAGACGACGGCGAACCCACAACCAACTCAAGAGAAATAAGGTCCACAAAAGACACTAGTTCGATGATGAGCACTTTTGATAATACTTTGACACCATACATTCAGACAACACTTCCCACGACACTGTCTACTAAACTCAGTGATATGTCAAGCACAATTATGAGAACAATAGAAGCGACATCAATACACGGACCAATAGTTAATGACAGTTCAAACGATATTGGTGACGGTGATGACTCTGAAGTTTCATCAGAGATGACAACAGTAACTCAACCAACAGATAGTAATGAATCTGAAAACAATTCAACTGAAAGAGTAGTTCGATCGATAGATCAGTTGGAAAATAATCTACCTATTAAACAGACTGCAAATCTTGTTGGGGATTTAACAACTCTTGAAAATTCAACAAAGGGAATGACTCTCATGAGAGAAATGTTTAACACGGTTGAATATACAAACACACCCGTCTCAACAATAGATGGAATGTCACAGGAAGATGATCAATCTCTGACAACTGAAGGTTCAACAATCAACACATTCATAGAAACAACAGAAGATTATAAAATAACCATTCAGTTGAAAAATACAGAAAAGCAAATGAGCTTCATCAGAACGAAGAGGTCGTTACAGAAATTGAAAGTTTTTGCGCCATTTTTTCTGGATCATCTTGGATTTTACCGCCCTGTTTACAGGAGTCCCAGTTACAACGACGGAGGGGGAATGCATTATCAGAATTCTTTCATGGCCAATGGCTACAACAAAGTGCAAATAACTTATATGACGTATGATACGATACTCGAATTCGCCTACATCTCGTATTTGAAGTCAATGGCTGTAAAACTTCCGCTAGATACTTCAGATTACTATCTACTGATTATTTTGCCAGATTATAAGTTTGGTATCAATGATCTGATAAGAGATATGCGATCGAGACAAGCGCCGGGTTTGAGAGATATCAATAATATGTTGAGCGAGACTCACGTCAGAGCTTGGGTCCCAGCTTTCATGCTCAAAGGATTAATTGTCCTTACAACTGACCTTCAAAAGGTATAAAAACAAGCTGTTTTGATTATTTCGTTTATTTTTAGTTCATAATTAATGGCTGGTTTATTAAATGCTTTGTTTGCTTTTGTAGCTGGGAATCTGCGATGTCTTTGAACCGAGACAAGAAGACTTCAAGCCAATGACTGACCAAAGAAATATTTATGCAAGAAACATCGAACAAGCCATTACTGTCACAATAAGAAAATACATGGAGCCCAGCGTTGTAAAACGTAAGTTTTTAGAATTATTTTTATATTTCAGAAATGTTTCAAAATCTTCTAGTTGTACACACTTGTTCAGGATGCCCGCGAATGTGAGGTTTGTCTTCTTTAAATTCAATTTTATATGTTTTGTTATAAGACCAAGAAGACAAAAAAAAACAATCATGTTTCGGAGGTGTGATTCTTCTAATTTTCTTAAGATTCTTCTTCAAATTCATTTCCTGTGCCAATCTAGAAATTGAAAAACTTTCAAAGACCTCAACGTTAAGTTTATCCTCTTTGTTACGGTATAGTGTTCATGAATAGTCTACGCAGTGTAGGTGCTCCTAGGTCAAAGATATTGAAATATAAGTAGATGTGCTATCTGCTGTTTTTACTATGTGGGTTTGCGCTTCCGGGTGTCGCCGATATTGTTTACCAATTAACAAATAAACTAAAAGAACAAATAATTAACGAATAAACCAAACGAACGTTAAACTAAATGAACGAATTCTTTCCTTATTCAAAATATATTGTTAACCAATATTAATGCACATTTTCAAAAAATCAACGAAATGAACAAATTCTTTTTGTATGAAAACTACGCTAATTAGCGCGTAGTCCGGCGACAGTTGCGCGGACACCATAGCATATCTCCTTCTGTATTTGAATATCTTTGTCCTAGGTATTGGATAGGTACCTTGTAACTTGTAGTCATTTGTAACCAATTGCTAATTATTCCAGCACCATAGAAAATCCTATATCTTGCCATGTAAAACGGAAGTATGGAGTTTTTACGCCAGGGGCAAATTCCCATGACTAGGTATTTTTTTCTTTCATTTTAATACCCGGCTTAAGTCATCGCGGAGTGGTTTTTCAATTCAAGGGCAGACGGCTAAAATCGATGAGTCCGTGAAGGTAAGATGGGCATGATCAAGTAGATGGAAAATATTTTAAAGAATTTGTTAGTCTACACTTGAGCACAGAAGAAAAAGTTAACATGGAAACCAAGCATCCAACATTTCATATTTTTAGATAGCATTGATAAAATTCACAAATTCGGTTAAGATTCTGGGGTTGGAATATTTTGCGAGTTAATTCTGTAACAAATATGCCTCGCATGAAGTTAACGTAGATAAGAATTAATGTAACGAGGTTTTCGCTTTAGACACTAGACCAGTGGTTCCCAAACACTTTTGGCCTACGGACCCCTTTCCCAAACTATTTTGGCCCACGGGCCCCTTTTGTGGGTGGGCGTTTCAGACTTTCAGGGGGGCGGTAGGAGACCCAGAGCAACCCATCTCACCCTATCCCATCCCATTATGCTCCCTCCCGTTGTGGAAACCCGTCTCACCCCATCCATCCCATCCTGCCCATCCCATCCCATTACGCCCCCCCCCCCCAATTGTGGAGTGTGCGGTGAGCAAAATAAAGGTTAAGGATCTAGCGCGGAGCCCCTTGCGTTGTTCAGGGACCCCAACTATATTTTAATTTACCTGGGGGTCTGTACGGACCACTTTGGGAACCACTGCACTAGATACATCCCTGAAAGATCCGGTACTCCCCCTCTTTCTCATAAATGTCGCAAGTAACAGAAAGGTTGGTTACAATGGCAATTTCGTGACATGACAATAACAGCCCTCACGTCTATCTACGACCCAAAATTTGCCAACATACAATGCTTTACGTAAAACAAACAACTTCAAATGTAGTTTTAGAAAACTACTAAAATACAAAAATAAAAGAGAAGTTAAAAATGTGGTCTTCTATGCTAATTAAACAGTGAAAAGGATTCAGATGCGGATGATGATAATAATGGATATGGTAAAATCCGCATTAAACGGACCAAGACCCTAAAAACTAATCTGAACTTCGTAATGGACTCTTCGATTATAAAACCAACGGACCATCACGTTTTTAAACTCAAACTTAGCTATTTTTGCAGGAAACGAACCTTGGAGGCGTAGAGACAAGTATCTCTATGACACATCAGGTAATTTATCCACTATCCCTTGGTGGCTACTGGTTGTAGGAATTTTTGCTTTTTTTAATTGATTTACGATTGTTATAATAATATTGAATTTTGGAAAGATATTTAATATAAGCACCATATTTTGAATGCACTATTATTTATTATTTCACGCTTAATTCTGAAAGGTTGCCTGTGGATCTTCTACGTTTTCAGGGTTTTTGGATTTTAAATAAGTGGTATATGAACATACGAACCTGCCTGTGATTTTATTCATTGTTACCTACTCATTTAAAATTATGACAGTAATGAGCAAGGTGGTTTTTATCGATGTTATTTTGTGGTAAAGGAAATATTTCTAAGGCATCCAATTCTCTAAACTTTTTATCGAAGATAGGAAATTGTTTTTAAGACCACAGTATTTTTAAAATGTATATTTGCAGCATTTTAATGATCCGGAAAGTCGAACATTGTTTGGTTGCATAGCCAAAAGAAAAACAAGTCCCTACTTAGATAAGTACATAAAATTACCAGATTCCATCAGATTCCATCCAGATTTCGAAACTCAAAACCACACAGCGATTTGGAACATTGACTTGACTTTGTTATGTGGTTTATTTTCGAGTATTATTTTACATAAATACTACAAAATTTGTGTTGTTTTTTAGAGCAACAGGCTTTCGTATAAAATACGTTACGTAATGAACTTAATGCAGTACAATCTGTCTATTTAATTAGGCAAACGATTTTTTTTATATTGTTCGCTTTTATATTTGCCGTGATGATTCATGGATACGGTTCCGTGACGTCAAAAAAGGGGCAATAAACATACGTTACTTATCGCTATAATGCTGCAGCTCTTTCAAAAGATGAGATACACAATTTACATAGGTCTATTTCTTTGAAAGGAAAAAAAGTCATAGTTTTCTTGCATCTCTCTCACTTTCCGTACACCTCTACCAATACTACTTTCAGTGACGATAACTTTGAAAGTATGGAAAATAGTTACAAGGCTAATTAATATTGAAGTGTGAATGAAATCCAAAAATTCTAAAACGTCAAATGTTAATGGTCTAATGGTATTGCTTTTGTTCTTAAACATATAATGCTGCCGCTCTTTCTTACACACTAAATAACAACAGTAAAACGTACGTCTGAACTCCCCCAAAGGAAACATACAATCATTATCATACATCTTACACGTATAAAAAAAGGAAACGCAATTCCCGTCGCAAAAGAATAGTAGCTACTTTGGAGGAAACAGCCAAACGTATTTTGTGTTCCCCACCATTCTTTAATGTGTAAGAAAGAGCTGCAGCATTATAGCGATAAGGAATGTACGTTTATTGCCTTTTTGCCGGTACGGTACCGTAACCGTGAATCGTCACGGTAATTATAAAAGCGCACAAAGGAAATCGATTCACAGGAATATATTTGATTCATTAAATAATTCTTTTTTTAAAGAGTGGCAAAGGTTCCTAGGTTACATAATCTAACATATTTGAATTCCTCCTACTGCCGTCAATGGAAATCGGTGATTACGCAATGATAAAGCATTTATCGCAAGGAAAGGATTGAACCCGCGGTGCCTGGGTAGAAATCCGACGCATTTTCCACTCGGCTACAAACCGGTATACATAAATTGTGTGTTAGAATCTTACTAGAATCTATTAGAATCTTCCCGTTTATGTGATCAGTTGTAAGGAAACGTCTGTCATTGCTGAAGATTGATTGCAAATTGCAAATACGAAACAATGGCCTCTCTAACAATTAGCGAGGTTGTATTTTCGCTAGCGCGGTATTTTTCGCTTCAGATTTAATTGACAATGATTGTTATGTGCGTGGAGACATTTTATTATTATAACATACCGCGTAATAAATTTATTATAGGATGAGCCAATTACGGCCGGCGTAGTCCGGCGGTAAGGTTCTTAACTCGCATTCCGAAGGTCGCGGGATCGAATCGTGGCAAATAATCTTATTTGATTAATTTGTGTTATTTCACAATTTATTCATTTAAAATAATATATAGTATATTTACGGCATTAAAAAAATATTTAAAAAAAAAAACCTCATAAAATGTATAAATATCTTATATCTTCACGTGGTATGGGGACGGGTGAACAGCGTGACGGAATCAGTTAGTCGCTTTACGCATTTCTAAGATAATTTTGTTATGAAGTAATTTAAATAAATTAGAGGGTTATCGGGCCAATTTATTCGCCGCTGGGAACAACTAATTCAGGTCTCATAGAAAGCGTTGTATCTCCCTCACTATCATGGTGAGAAATATTATCTAAACGGTGTTAGAAAGAGAAAACACAATGCTTTATATTTAAATCTAAAAGTTAACCACAAAATAATTAAAATACACATTTTTACGAAATTAAGGTTCGACATTCTAAAATAATAAGGTTAAATTTGAAAAAAACTATGAAACTTTGGGAATTTTTAATTAACAATTTTTACATGAAAGGACAAAAAAGGTGACGATTACGGTTGTACTACATTTGTCTAATTAAAACATGTTTTTTTTAAATTTTTTATCGTTATTAGTAGGTAATTTTAACGAGAAAAATCGTAAAGTTAGCCATTTTTTAAACTTTTTTATGTTTGCATTCAATCTATCTGTAATATATATAAAAATGAATCCCTGTTTCCCTTGGTCACGCCATAACTTCAGAACGACTCTACCTGATCTTTTTTTCTAATTTCTATCAAAGTTTTCTAATTCTTTGTAGAAGGTTCTAACGGAAAGAAACATTAGGAAAATTGCGCAGAAAATTCGATAATTTCAGAAAACTTAACGACTATTTTAACTTCACGATTTTGACACTTCGCGCGTTTGATGAATGTAAATTTAGCAGGCAGCTGTTTTTTTTTTGTAACAAAAGAATTGTTTATGGAGTTTTTAAATTATAGATATTTTCAATAGGTACCTATGTTAATTCGGTACCAAATTTGATTGATTTTTCTTATAATATACAAAAATGAATAGGTATTTGTAATATATGAAAAATGAAAATTTGAATAAAAAAAATGTAATAGGTGCACGCGAGCTGTTTGAAAACTGAATGTAGTTTTTGGTTACGTTCAGAAATGTTCCATTTATTTGGATTTTATTGTAAAGCGGAAATGTTTTGACCTTTTGACAAAATATGCCCAAGATAATATTCTCTCCATGTGTATTTTCGTCCACTTGTAATTCCGTCGATGTGCAATATTCTGGCAATGCAATATTGTAATATAAAATTCGATTTGACAATTTTTTGTAGTGAAAACTTCTTTAGCACCGTTGTGATTTGAAACTCGATTAAACTGAAGCGAGCGACACTAAAAGAGACAAACACATACATCTTTTACGATTTAGCCTGTGAGATAATGAGATAGCAATAAAATATTTATTTATTTCGCGGGTACTCGGTTCCAATATAATACGATAATTTCAAGGTCCTACCCAAGTCTCCTTTGGTCTAGCGTTATAATGCGCCTGAGGTGACAATTCTACAAAACAGAGCTATGAGAACTATATTGAAGAAAAATAGGTACACTTCAGTCAAGAAAATGTTGAAGGAGTTAAATATCTTGTCATTTAAATAAATTATTTACTTCAATACTATTTTGTTAATCTACAAAATAATCAATGGCCATACGTCTATTGAATTCCTAAGGAAAGTTGATAAACTACAAATCAAACACACACATGAGACGAGGAAAAGAAATGAACTAAGATTCCCTTTCAGGAAAAAAACACGGAGCTAAAAGTCATTGATGTACGGAGCATTGAAGGTATTTGGAGAATTACCTGAAGAAATAAAATTGGAAGAGAACATAAAAGCATTTAAAATTAAATTGCGAAGATATGTGATTGATTTGGTATAGATGTGTTATTTTAAGTGTATGTATATGTATATAAGGATTGCATTAGGACATAGATAACTATGTACCTATTTAAAATACCGCAATAAACAATAAACAATAAATGAACAATGAGAAAAAGGCAAAAGAAAACACAAAAGAAAGTGACTCCGAAGAAGAAAACATAAATACTAAAAAGATGACAAAACGTATAATAAAAAGTGCACTTGAATTCCTCGACAAAAATATGGAAAAAAACATTCACATTGATAAAAAAAGTGCTTTGTAGTCCCCCCACTCTTGTCTACATTAGTTTTCTGAAGGTTTCACTTCTACCGTGTGTGAATCGCTCACTCTGTTTTTTTTTTAATATTTTCATTCAATACACTGCAAGAGAATTAATTAGAGATCTCAGTCCTTGTTTAACGTTTTTAAAATTCTTGCACCCTGACATAAATACATTTTTAATCGATGTTCATATTTTAAAGTCTAATTTATAATAGCTAAAAATCACTTCTTATGCTCTCCGAGGAAGGTAGCCAACAGGAAGTGTTAGTGGAAATGATGGCTGCATAGCTTATTCTTCGATCCTCGGTTGAATCGAACTTTTTTTTTACATTATGTCATCTTTGGGTATGCTGTGTGGAGGGTCTTTTTAAGTAAAGGATGAATAATAATTTATTATTCACCAGATTTAAATGTCCGGGTTAAATTTTCCCCAAAAAAAAAAAAAAAAAGGTAAAACTAAACCCTTTCACACACTTCCCCAAATGATCATCTAGTCAACCCACGCTATGCAATTGCACTATGTAAGTATTATAAATACAAAACAATACAAGAACAACATGTCAACCTACTAGAGAGTCTAGAGACCAAATGGGAATATAATTCACCGACTCCAGATATTTTCATATCAGAGGGTTCGGCTCTGTGGAATCCCTCAATATAAATATTTAAAAAATCTTTTCTAATCCTACATGTATTTAAAATTACTGATTTTTGCATTTTTATATACAAATTCTTTGACAAATCTAATATGCTTAAATTTTAAATCAGATTTCTAGGTATTATGCCAGTGGCCGAAATAACAAATGGTAATATTTTTATAGTCCGAGAATGCCAAATTCTTTTAATCTCATTTCCTAAATCTGTGTATTTTCTTATTTTTTCAGAAACAGTTTTTTGAATATTACAGGAATTTGGAATAGCTACATCAATGATATAAGTTATTTTTTTAATTTTATCATGTAAAACTACATCGGTCTATTATGACTTACTGTTCTGTCTGTTAGTATAGTTTTATCATAATATATTTTATAAAATTCATTTTCTATGAATGAATTTGGTTCATATTCATAATATGGTACTACATTACGGCAATCAATCAAGTTATGTTTAATTACCAAACTTTGGTGAATTATTTTTAAAACCTGATTGTGCCTAAATGTATACTCGGACGGCGCTAATATAGAACATCCCAATATAATATGTTCTATAGTTTCCGGAAATGCCAAACATTTTCTACATAAATCATCAATTTGATCTTTGATTATATGCTTCCTATAATTTTTAGTATTAATGACTCTATCTTGAATGGCAAGCATAAATCCT
This sequence comes from Limnephilus marmoratus, assembly GCA_917880885.1. NCBI lineage: Eukaryota > Metazoa > Arthropoda > Insecta > Trichoptera > Limnephilidae > Limnephilus > Limnephilus marmoratus. The sequence continues at coordinate 43,780,469 of OU862929.1, forward strand.
TCTATTTCTGCGCTCAACTCTCCAATACTCAACCATTTGTTTGACGAAAGTTTGTCAACATACGTTTGGTTGAGATAATTGAAGTGTTTTGCGTGAATAATTTTATTTGACCAGGAATCTAATAATTCCTGGTTAGTATTTATAAGAATGTTGGCATTCTCGTCATATAAATTTAAGGGAGTAATATTTCTATCTGCCTTGCAAATTATTTTGTGCATTTCTGAGCTATTAGCTTTCCTATGGAAAAAATTTCTAAGCATTTCTACCTGATTGTGTTTCAAAGATGTTATTTTGACTACACCTCTACCTCCTAAATTTCTAGGTAAATTAATTCGTTCTATAGCTGAATTTGGATGATGGCAATTTAACTTTGTTAACGTAGTTCTAATTAATCGTTCTAAACTATCTAAATCTGTATGGGACCATTTAATTATGACAAATGAGTACGTTAGTAGAGGTATTGCCCAAGTATTTATTGCTTTTACTAAACTTTTAGCAGATAGATTGCATTTTAAAAAATTTCTGATCCTAGTTTGAAATTTAATCCTAATATCATTTTTAATACTAGTATGATCCAATCTATTCGATTGCGGGTATCCTAAATATTTATAAACCTCATCCCCTTTCATACTTTTAATTTTGAAATTTCTAAATATACCCTCGTCTCCATCTACAATTTTGCCTTTCTCTATATGGATCGTTTTACATTTATCTAAACCAAAAGACATTTTAATATCATCTGAAAAAATTTTAACTACCTTAATCATTTTCTCTAAATTCGATTCAGAATTTGAAAATAATTTTATATCATCCATATATAATAGATGTGAAACTATACTACTCTCTCTTGTGTTACCCTTAATTTTTATTCCAAACTTGCTTTTAATTAACATTTTAGAAAGGGGATTCAATGCTAAGCAAAACCAAAGAGGACTCAATGAGTCTCCTTGAAAAATCCCTCTTTTTATTGAAATGCCCGGTACTACTATTCTCTTACCTTTTAAATTAACTAGCAAATCTGTATTCCAAAAGGACATAATATTTTTCAAAAAGCTAATTATAATTGGGTTAACTTTATATATTTTTAATATTTTGATTAGCCACGAGTGCAGGACACTATCTAAAGCTTTTTGATAATCTATATAACAAGTATGTAAATTACGCTTTTGATTTTGAATTTGTTTTAAAATTACAGAATCAATAACTAATTGTTCTTTACATCCCATATGTTTTCTGCGACAACCTTTTTGTTGTTCAGATAAAATATTTTTTTCATCCAAATGAGTATATATTAAATCTGTCAAGCAAGAGGTTAAAATTTTGTATATTGTCGGTAGACATGTAATGGGTCTATATTGAGAGGGATTATTAATATGTTCGCTTTTAGGCAACATATAAGTAATGCCCTTAGTTAGAAAATTAGGAAAATTTTGAGGTTGTCTGACAAGTTTTGAAAGATTTTTTGCAAAAAGAGGATGTAAAGTAGTTAGACGTTTGTAACAAAAATTATGTATCCAATCGCAACCCGTGGCTTTTCAATTATGAGTATTTTTTATAATTTTGGCTAACAATTCAACCGATATATCAGAAAAACTCATTTGTTCAATGTCTGAACAATTGAGTTCTTCATTTTCTATCCAATTACCTGCCTCATTATGTTTTATATCTTTACTCCAAATGTTTGTCCAAAAATCGCGCATATCTGATTCAGATGGCAACGGAATATTATTATTCGAAATAATATTCTGTTTGTCGTCAAGTTTAGAATAAAATATTTTCTCATTTTTCTGAAATAATCTATTATTATTTCTTTTATTATACGTATAATTATATCTTTTTAATCTACTAGCTTTTACACCTAATTTTTGTTTTAATAAATCTAATAAATCATTAATTATATTTTCATTATTATTACTACCAATGCTATAACCAAATTTTCTCCCAATTTCATCTACATATCTCAAAATATTCCTACTTCTATTTCCATTTTTATATTCAATTACTCTAGCTATACTACTTCTTAAAAATACTACATCATTTTATAATCTAATCTGCCATTCTGGTTTACTATAACTATATGATCTAGAATCAGAGGACGTTAATTTAACTCCTAACTTATTACATATAGTGATAGCACTAGCGTATACTATTGTATGAAGATCTAAAAAACTAATATCGTCAAATATTATTTTTGGTAAAATTAAATTATTTAATTCAGAAATTAATTTAGATAATTTCTTTGACGTATGCAATTTTGGCAATTTTGGTCTAACTGTGGGCTCTATATTTATATATCTATTTATATTATTTTGAAGCAAGTTAGCTAATTCTATTACATTATCATCTAGTAAGTTTAAATTTGAATTTTTATAATTAAGATAATAATTTATGCTCATAAAAATAAATATAAAATGAAAAAAGTCGAACACAAACATCACATCAAACCAGAAGTAAGCAGTGGCGGCCGCTGCCCTGAAAACGTGGTGGTTCACTGATAATCCGTAACTATGAGATAACGATTACTAAGCAACATTAGGTAAAAATGATCCCACTAATCTTATTTGGAGAGAAGATCTATTTTAAGCTGTTTTCGAAGTGCGAAAACTTGTACATATCGCTTTTTAATTAAAAATTATATTTTTCGGTAGGTACTAAGAAAATAAAAACACAATACTATTTTTTCGTAAGTAAATCTTAAATTTCAACCCAAAAAACTCTTTTTTTTACAATGTTTACAATGTAGTTAGTGTAAGAAGAATATACGACGCAAATGTGAATGGTAGAAGAAGTCGGGGACGCCCGAGGAAGACATGGCACGAGCAAGTGAATCAGATACTTGAGTCGGGCCATGTCGAAAGTCGGAATAATAGAAGAGAATATATGAGACGATGTATGAATGTGAGTGAGGCAAAGAGTGTGGGCCAAGACCGAGTTATTTGGCGGTCCGTCCTCTCTGCCTACCCCTGTGGGGAAACGGCGTGATGGTTGGTTAGTTTATTTATTTTATTTATTTATTATAGATACAAAAGAAAGTACAAATTATAATTTGAAAAGCTTTGCCTGTCCAACTAGGAAAGTTTCCCGTTCCAGGACAGACAAATTGACATTTTTAGTTCACATCTGCCCTGATGATGGACACTGTAACGCTGTCCGAAACGTTGGCTAAATGAGGAGGTAGCGCAACACGGCATAATACCCCAAAAGGAAATAACCATAAAATTTTTGGCCGTGAAAATCTAAAATCATATCTGAAAATCTAAAATCATATATGTTTAGTTCATATTAATATTATTCCTGAAATGTAGATACATAATTACATAACAAATACAAAAAAAAATCATTTTTCTCTGAAACTAAGCTGTGTAATAAAGAAAATGTATATAATTTATATAAATATAAGTACGCTTACATTTTTTGTGACAAAGTAGAAAAGGTAATCTGGTAGCATACCTATATTATAATTAGTTAGTTATATATTTCATTTTAAACAGGATACAAACAGTATTTATAAACAATGTATAAACAACAGGATGGCAAAATTGTCAAAGTTACCTATGAAAAAATTGTATTCCTTAATGATCTGCGTTTTATAATTTAAAACACCAATCAATAAAAAAGCAAATATATGTAAAATTTAGGTATTTGCTGTACCTTTTGATTAGAAAAAGAATTATTCAGTTTGGTTAAGTATTTTGGCCTTAAATCAGAATTTAAGTTTGTATGATAAAGGCCGCTGGGTGGCACACCAAAATATCTTAATTTTTCATACATATGGCCGGTGTTGCGCGCTGGCGATGTTTGGGATATTCGATACAAAAACATAATTCGTTCCGCTTGCAATGAGCCTGCACACCGGACAGGGTAAATTCGCGCGGAACTTTGAGAATTTGCTCTCCCTGATACATATTATATTATGCATTATATTGGTAGGTGATATTTTTAATGAAATTCATAGATTTTATATTTTTCGGTAAGATATTATAAACTAATTTTGGACGATATAATTTACCAGTGCTGCACACAAACACACTGTTCAACCAGCCGCCCTTGGAAGTAAGGGCAGAAATGACCTTTCTATTCCAACAAGCAATACAGCAGCTTATCAAATGATATTCTCATACCTGGGACCGAAATTATATAACAAAATCCCTTCACAACTAAAACTGTGTGAGGTGTCATCCTTCGGTAAAAAAATAATGAAATGGTTACAAGATTTAGGCAGGACAGAGTCAGAAATATTATTAAAAAATGTTATTTGATAATTATGTATTACGAGCCCCTTATATATTTCTTTTGTTTCCAAAATTTTTCTTTTCTTTTATTTTTATTTTACTTACTGTTTTTCGTGTTTAATCACTTCGAATTAGCGATGTGTCAGTTCAGCTGGAATGGGCTCATGTGATCCGCTCCTTTGCGGGAAGCGGGTCCTACTCCCATTCCTTTTTCAAATCGACTACTCCCAGAGAACCCGGCCCAGTCCCAGTACTCTCCGCATCCAAATAAATCCGGCGGTAATCCGGCGGTCCGAGCAACTCAACGCCGAAGCGCGAAAACCGCACTCGAATACAAGTCCCGGGTTCCTTTAAACCCAAGCGCCTTGTTCCAAGCTACGTGAATCGCGACACAATCCATTCATTCCGCCCACTCCCGGACTCGCGCGAACGCCGCGAACTACGATACCTGACTCACCCCGTGGCCGCCGGCTTGCTCCGCGATCCACGGTCCGGCGTCACTCACCATTCCACTCATGAGTCGCGGGTCTCGGTGAGTTCCCGACACTCCCCGCTACCCGCGGCCGGCCAACTATGACACTTCCCCTTGAGTCACGAGTTCACGAGCTGGGCGCTGGGCGGTCATTCGATCGCTGTTCGTTGATCGACACACACGTGCGTGACCGCTTCGAGCGTCTTATCTGGTATCGTTAATCAACGGGTGACGTGCATTATAAAATAATAGTTTATAGTAAAGCATTACAGCTTATTAATTTACTTATTTAAATTCTCAATAAAAGACCGTGCAGTGTAGATACATTGAATGTACCTACACGGGTCTTGTCCGACTCCGGGGTTCTGAGTTCTCGTGTGGGTTCTACGAGTAGGTCCTGGTTCCGAGTTCTTTGAACCCGTGCGTCCCGTTTCGGTGCGCCGCAACAATACCCAATACCCAGTGCCCAGTCCGCACCTAAGAACTCGGACCCGGGACCTGCTCCTAGAACTCGTGTACTTTTAAAAGGAAGCAAGTCTCGGAGGCTTCCGGAAAAATGCAGAACTTACCCACCTCTACTTCGAATACACTTTTTTCTTGTTAATTAATTGATTCCAGAACCTATTACTCCACTGTATAATTATGTAAATGCAAATTGTGAAGCTTAACTTACTTAATACTTTATGAATGATTATGTACCTACCAACCTAATATGAACATGTCAATTTGACTGTCCTAGAACGGGAGACCTTCCTAGTTGGACAGTCAAAGCTTCCTTATACTGAATGCATTTTATAACAAATAAAATAAATAAATAAATAAAAGAGAGGGAGCTATGGGAAGGAAAAAGATATGAAGAGTGTAGTGTTCTGTTATTTTATGGACACACTAACAGATTCTCCCAATCCTTCGGATGGAGATTACTCCGGAATAAAATAGATTCTTCTTCGTATCTAGATTTATTTATACTTCACGTATACAATCTGGTTTCGGTAGGCAACCTAACTAGGAGCTAACTATAATTGATCTGGCCAGTGATAAATGAAAAACACCCTCCCAGCTTCTCCGATCCCCTGCCGGAGAACTTAAGCACTACGCTGTCTGCCATCTAGCGGAATCTACCGATAGATGATATCACCGCCATCTGTCTCTACAAGGCGGAAGCTTTTATGATACACCACAAAGGGTGATATGTGGGAATCTGGGAGTCAATGTGTCCAGAAGTGACGGACGAATGCATCCATCCTTCCCACTGCGGTGCAAGATCGAGAGAGTCCGGCTGAAGAGGTCAACCAGTCTCTCCCGATTAGGCCCGCCACGCAGTAAATGGGCAAACGCATCCCGTGGCCAAGACCTAGTAAAACCTCACCCGTGAATCCGGACACCCCTGCTAAGTCACCAAAGGTAGTAAACCGATTTGGATGACCTATGGCAGGAGGTTCCATGACAATTGATCCACCGATAGTTGGCCTTCCGACATATTCATATACAATATGCAGTCGGTTTAGGAAAAAATATGGTATACCTAATTACACAAAATATAACTAAATGACCCGACGGGGTGTGCAGAGAGGGTGTACCGCCGAATAACAAAAGTATAAAACATATTTTCATTCAAATGCATCAAGGATAAAACTTGTCTATATACTGTAGGTATATATTAGCGAATAAGTAAAAAAAATCGACACTGTAGTATATACATTCGACGACATTACATTAGTATATACATTTGAAGACCTCCGTAGTCCAGTGGGTAAGACTCTTGACTCACAATCCGGAGGTCGCGGGTTCGAACCCGGCATGCGCAAATAAATTTTATTTGATTAATTTGTGTTATTTCACAATTAATTCATATAAAATAATATATAGTATATTTGCGGCATGTTCCAGAGTGGAAGATACTATCAGTATCGCCCTGGTGTAACACCACCATTCAGAATTGAAACGTTGCTTGAAAATGGCTTTAGGCGTGTTTGGTGACCAGATCTGAATAGCCAGGTACTTCCCAACCTTCCTCTTCCCCACCTCCTTCCCCTCCCCACTACCTTCAGCCTCACAACATACCCCAATTGGGGATGCCATAGTCTCACTGGCTCCAGACGGGAGCAGTTGAGATTCTTGTGCGGTATTCACTGTAAAAAAAAAAATTCGTTTGATATTCATACCTAACTATATTAAAGGAATTTTGAAGTCGAATTTACGTTTGAAATTGGTAAATAATGCGCAAAAAATTATAGTAAATAGGAGGGGAGGTAGGTAAGGGTACCGCCGCTCCGGTAACCATTTATTGGATAACCATCACCTCTGCCATATGCCATTTAGATCACTTCAAGTGGTTCGCTACGTTTGGTGACTTAGCAAGGGTGACCGGGTTCATGGGGTGAGATTTGTCCGGGTCTTGGCGGCGGATGCGTCTGCCCACCAGCTGCATGGCAGGCCGGGTCAGGGTTTATTGGTTGAGGGAGTCCCTTTGACTTCTCCAGTCGTACTCTACCGGAATATCGCCTTGCACCACAGTGGGAGGTGTGAATACATACGTCCTCTTGGATAATAATATTAATAATTAATACATCACTCCTGGACACACTGACCCACAGATTCCTGCCCATCCCTAATACCCTTTTCCTTCCCAGAACTCTCCTCTCCTTCCTTTCTTAAAAAAACACCCTCCACACAGCATTCCCAATGATGACATACGCCCTGAGGGGAATTATTTATTTTCCTCAGGGCCTCCTCTTTGGAGCTTATGTAAAAAAATATATGTATATCATTTCGGCGGCCAGTAGTCGGCGGATCAACTGTGGGGCACCATGGCAGGAGTGTTGGTTATCCAATAAATGGTCCCCGGGCGGCGGTACCCATAACCGCCTCCCAAATACCCAAGAATTCGTTGCTAGCGCGAATGTCTATCCAATTGTTAAGTTAAATACAATTATTTTCTTGTGCGGATGTGAAGCTGAGATTAAAGCATTGTTTGGAAATAAATCGTTTCGTTCTGGAAACTCTATCCGCATTTTTCGATGCGCAATTCTTGCGAAATTCGCTTGTTAGCTGCGCACGTTCCTGCAATCAATTATATTACTTCAATTACTTGCATTGCTCGGTTAACATAAATACTAAATACTTATTTGTCACTGGATTGTAGTATGTTCTGCATTTATGGGTATGATTTAACACATAGACTTCCACATAGCATGCTTTTAACCCTACACTCATGTTGCGACGTACAAAGAAACTACTCATACGCCCGCGAGGCGCATCATATTGACTAATGATGATTTTTAAACGACTTCAAAAAGGAGGAGGTTCTCAATTCGTATTCAATTTTTATATTTATTTATTCTGTATTTTTTTTTTTTTTTTTATGTTTGTTACCTCAGAACTTTTGACTGGGTGAACCGATTTTGATGATTCTTTTTTATTTGAAAGCTAGTGCTTCCCATGTGGTCCCATTTTAATTTGGTCTAGTTCTGACAATGGCATCCATGAGAAAACCATATAAGTCTTAAATTTGCATAAAGTATGTGCGCGACAAGTGGATGAATAACTCAATATCACGCCAACCGATTTCAATGATTCTTTTTTTATTGGAAAGGATGTACTTCAAGGATAAATTGATGAGAGTTTGGTTAGGTTATGATTATAGGATCCATGACAAAGTAACGGAACTCTTCAATTCTTAGGATCAAATTAACGAAACTCGGCCGAATCTCTTAATTTGACCCTAATGTCGTTATGGTCAAATTATGTCTGTCTCATATGAGCAGCACGTTTAGTAGATCTACCTATATTCAGACAAATTAGTGTACTTCGGTTTCACTAAAATTAAAAAATAAACAAAAATTTTAACAAAACAAAAAACGACTTCAAAAAATGCACTAAAAAGTAAAAAAATAATTTTGTATTCTTCTACAACTTCAAAATCAACTTACTTGTTCTACTCATCAATATGTAGGTACGATTGTTATTTTTGGAGCCGGTGTCAGCAAAGGTACCCGGCCCGGCGCGGCGTGTTTACTTGACAGCTCCCCTCACGCCGCGGCCCCGCTCTCGCCTCGTCAAGTCGCTTGTGCGACACAAGCACATCTCACCTATAACTATGTATGTAGTTACAAACCTACCATGACTGACACCGATTCCAAAAATGACAATCGTACCTACATATTGATGAGTAGAAAAAGTAAGTCGATTATGAAGTTGTAGAAGAATACGAAATTATTTTTTTTACTTTTTAGTGCATTTTTTTAAGTCGTTTTTTGTTTTGTTAAAATTTTTGTTTTATTAAAAAATTATAAGTATGATTGATATTTTTTTGCTGTTTCTATAATTTTGTACGTTAAAAAAAATTACACAGTTTTATAATTATATTTATATATTTTTTATTATAAAATCTTAAATCTCAAATGAAACTTAGGCAATTAAATAGTCTTCTCTTGAAAAAAAAAACACTTAAAGTATACACTTTAAAAAAACTACTATTTCTACACTACAAAAAATAGTCAATTATTATTAACTAAAAAAAAGTAACAAAAAAAATTTTAGATGCATTCTTACATACAAGCTCAAAACTTACGTACAAGCTACTCATACGTCTTTGGAGCGCCAAGGGTAGTAATATAAAAAAAAATCTAACAAACTTACCGTAACACAACAACCGTCCTGCGACAACGTGCTGCCGATGACTGAGATGTCCTTGAACGTCAATGCGATACGCACGAAGGATAAAAAGAGAGAGAGCAATATATAAAAAACGCGGGCGCCTCTGCGACGTAGAGTAGTAATTTAGGGTTAAGAGGAATATAAACGCTAGAAATATTTCGAATCTCATGCCTGCAAAATTTTAAAATCGAGCGTCTTTTTGCACGAGGCTAGTAAGCGAAAAAGTGGTTTTTATTTATTTTGTGCATAATTTTATAAGAACGAAAAAAAGTTAGAACATAGATAAAGTCAAAAATAGTCTTAGCCGTAAAGGAGTATTTTTTAAAAATTGTTACTTACATTACTTCATAGTTAAGTCATGAGAAAACATTTTTTTTGGTGGTTTACGCTTATATTTTTTGTTACGTAAATAATAATTTTATTGTAATTCCAATACATAGATAAAGTAGTTAAAGCTTCAATTTATCCGTAGCATATTTTTTGATGTTCATACTGTAAGCCGATTCGTCGTAAAGATTAATCAAAATAGTATCTAAATAGGATTTCACGTATATATTCATCTAAATCCATTACAAAACTCTGTGATATCGAAAAAGTTGTCAGAAGTTTAAAAAATAGTCGGTCGCCGGGGAGGAGGCGTCTACTAATATCTACAGGAATTCCAAAAACTGAAAAAATAGTCGGTCGCCGGGGAGGAGGCGTCTACTAATATCTACAGGAATTCCAAAAACTGAAAAAATAGTCGGTCGCCGGGGAGGAGGCGTCTACTAATATCTACAGGAATTCCAAAAACTGAAAAAATAGTCGGTCGCCGGGGAGGAGGCGTCTACTAATATCTACAGGAATTCCAAAAACTGAAAAAATAGTCGGTCGCCGGGGAGGAGGCGTCTACTAATATCTACAGGAATTCCAAAAACTGAAAAAATAGTCGGTCGCCGGGGAGGAGGCGTCTACTAATATCTACAGGAATTCCAAAAACTGAAAAAATAGTCGGTCGCCGGGGAGGAGGCGTCTACTAATATCTACAGGAATTCCAAAAACTGAAAAAATAGTCGGTCGCCGGGGAGGAGGCGTCTACTAATATCTACAGGAATTCCAAAAACTGAAAAAATAGTCGGTCGCCGGGGAGGAGGCGTCTACTAATATCTACAGGAATTCCAAAAACTGAAAAAATAGTCGGTCGCCGGGGAGGAGGCGTCTACTAATATCTACAGGAATTCCAAAAACTGAAAAAATAGTCGGTCGCCGGGGAGGAGGCGTCTACTAATATCTACAGGAATTCCAAAAACTGAAAAAATCGAATTAATATCTATGAGAACCAAAGTGTTGACGAATATCTACAGCTCAAACTGTTGACTAATATCTATGAGAACCAAAGTGTTGACGAATATCTACAGCTCAAACTGTTGACTAATATCTATGAAAACCAAAGTGTTGACGAATATCTACAGCACTGGCAGAGGTTGGATTTGCAATTATGTATAGCATATTGGAATAACGTAATATTGCGTATGCAGTTTAAAAAACTTAATTTATGTAAGTATGTATGTAAAAATCCCTAATATCGGACTATTGGACACATTTAGTTGATTAGTCCAACCTACGCTCTGTAGATATTAGTTCAACCTACGCTCTGTAGATATTAGTCAACATTGGGACCGTCATAGATATTCGTCCGACCTTAGCTCTGTAGATATTAGTCAACACTCTGAAGTTCGTAGATATTAGTTCAACATATGAGCTGTAGATATTCGTCCGACGTACAGGCTATAGATATTAGTATCTGGAGTCGCCGGGGATAGATACAATTAGAATGTCTGGCACCCTAGCACAGTAGATCGATAAGGATTGACAGAATATAACTTTCGTATAACTATAAATTATAAAACTATAATTATTATTATTAATAATTCGTATAACTATAAATTTCGTAACTTAATATATAACTTTTAGTTAATATAACATTCGGTAAAGTCTCATCGTCGTTCCCTAGCATGATTGCAGATCGCCAACGAATAAATAACAGTTCACAACACAGGTGTTCTTAATATATTCGATATCAACTGTTGTTTCTACGTTAGCAATCTACAGTTGCCCTAGGGAACGATGTGAAGTTAACATAGTTCGATTTGGTATAGATATAGATAAAGCAGGGAATGTTGACTGCAATAAAAAAGCATAGCATTTAATGTACTTATGCATTTGTCTTATTTACGCCTACTTATTGTCACCGTCTTACAGCAAATTTGTATTACGGTTTTAAAAGCATATTTTTGGAAATATTACAGCGTGCATGATATCGTGAGTGAAATAAGTTTTCATTATTTTAAGTTCGCGTCATTATTAATAGATTTGTGTGAGTTTTTCTGTTACAATTTGTTAATTTTACTTTTCATCGCATTTATTCACTGGACTACGAATACTGCCAATACATTTAGGATACAGACAATGGCTGATGCTGAAATGCATGCACATATCTATGAACATAGGTGTGTTTTCAATCAACCTAATTATTTAAAAATATATTCATTTTCTTATACTCATTTATCACACTTACGCCTTCTTATTGTGAATCGTGACTAGCAGAAAAGGGACAACAAGTTTATATGTTCATTGTGTTAGAATTAGTGACCGACCGAAGGTTCGGTTTCGTCAAGTTTCGACAAAAAAAATCTAATTTTGGCATCAATTTCGGTTTCGGCAGATTTTCTGCCGAACCTTCGGCCGCACCGAAACTCTGCAAAAGACCTCAATAATTGGTAAATTTAATCTTAAGACTGTTGTGATTGTAAACGCAATTTAAATTAAAATACTCTATTAATGAGATCCTTCCTTTATAATGTACATAAAAGTTGATTATTGACAATTTTTTGTTCAGAGAAGTAGTTAACATGTTTGTTAATTTTTGTAATTTCAAAAAAAAATCACACACGTACTTCAATTGTTGTTTTTTTTACTTCATAAATGAAGTATTAAAACACATGTTAACTGTTTGTATAAGTGTAAAAAATAAGCCAAATTTCAGTAAACAATAGATTTTTTTAACATGTCTAAAAATGTTTCGGTTTCGGTTTCAGCCGAAACTGAAACGGATACCGAAGATTCTGTTTCGGTTTCGGTAAAAAGTCTTGTTTCGGTCGGACGCTAGTTAGAATATTCTAAAAGCATATACCTTGCCTTATTTATTACTCGTTTGAATTTTCTGATAATTACCACATTCAGATAAACTGTATTTTAATAACCTTCAGTATTTTAATAACAATGAAATAACACAATAATCGTGTCATTGTATAGGTCACCCCAAGTGGTTCGCTACGTTTGGTGACTTAGCCGGGGTGCCCGGGTTCATGGAGTGAGATATGTCCAGGTCTTGGCGGCGGATGCATCTGCCCACCAGCTGCATGGCAGACCGGATCGGGATAGAATGATTGAGGGAGTTTGACTTCTCCAGCCGTACTCTCTCGGAACATTGCCTTGCACCGCAGTGGGAGGGATGGATTCATACTGTACATAACACACTGACCCCAAGATTCCTACCCACCCCTCATACATATTTCCTTCCCAGAACTTCCTCTTCTTTCTGTCATTAAAAAAAACCATACACGCAGCATTCCCTAAGATGACAGTGACCCTGAGGGAAATTATTTTCCTCGGGGCCTCCTGTGTGGAGCTAATGTAAAAAAAAAAAATTCGACATGCCAAAATACATTTTATATGACCGACTTCAACACGTTTTGGCTTCGAACTAGTTATTGTGAAATAATCATATTGTTTTTATTTTTTATTAAGGTCTGAACGAAACACGCTGTATGTAAGTTATGCATCTGTGTGAGTACTGTGATGAAGTCAACTTACTGATATACCTACATACATCTACTCGTGTTTATTGAATAGATAGTCAGGTATCTACTTCATACAAAGCGTAAGTGAGTGTTTGCATAGACAAAATCCCGCTAGTTAAACAATCACGGGTCAGTTCAATACTTATCTACATTCTTAGTTTAGTGATTTTGTTTATTTTACTTGTATATTTTACAGACATATTACGGTAAATTAAAAACAAAAATACGTTGAAATTATCTTTAAAATATACATTTTTGATACACAGTGGCGTCGCGAACAGATCTCCAGCGACCCCGGGGCATGCATTTTTAAGAGAACTGAGCCAGTGCATTAAATTTAGAAAAAATCCCGTCTGCTCTCAACCGTCTGGAGCCAGTGGACAAACTCCTTAATAATTGGAGTATTTGTGAGACTAAAGGTAGGGGGGGGGGGTGAAATCGGAACGAAGGTCTGTGGAAGATAGTCTCAGTACCAGGGCGATATTTATTTATTTTATTTATTTATTTATTTGTTTTATTATACGCCCAGAGGGCTTTTACATAAATAAATAAAGGCAGTACATCATTAACATGATAAGGAAATAATATAAATAAAATTACAATAGAAATAAAAAAAAAGTACATTAGTTAAGTAAATAGAAATATAAGCAACAAAAACTTAAATTACAGTAAGATATAATAACGATAAGTTACGATAAAAAAATACATACATGATATAAAAATACAAATAACAAAAATTTTAAAGTAAGGTGATCAGAGGTTTACAAAATTGCAACATTAACCATGTCTAATAAAACGTAAGTATTAGTTTCGCAAAGTGGCAAACCGCTACATCGATGGTACCCCCAGTACCTCTGCAAGTTGCAGGGGTTCAGAACTCCAATTTGGATTTTAATATTATAGTGAAAATTAAATAATTTTTTTTTTTAATATAACTAAATAATACTAAAGGTTATGATGGTTTATAATATATATTACAATGATTTTACTAAGACATTACATTTAATTACATTAATAGGATAGGTAGAGATAGTTTAGCAAATTTGTCGATGAACGAGTAGTTTATTAAATTTACCAAAGAATTCCTTAGTGAGTACTTGTATCACGGATAAATGATTTCATTATTTCATTTTTAAATTGTGTCAGTGACATATTCCATACATCTATGTGCGAATACATATTGCCCAAGTGTTGGATTCTGTGTAGTGGTATATTGAATTGTGCCCTGGTCGTAGTATTACCACAGTAAAATGGTAGTACTGACCTTGTGTTTCTCGCCGGCACATTAAAATTTATGAGCGCCAAGAATTCAGGGCTGTCAATTGTATTACGTAAGATTTTAAATAAAAAAACTAGATCAAAAATATTTCTTCTATCACTCAAGTTTAATAGATTAGATAATTGCAATAGATAAGTGTAGTTCAATTGTTCTTTTGGTATTTTTAGTTTATAATTTAAAAAGCTTAGGAATTTTTTTTGTATTCTTTCTATTGTTAGAGAATGCACGTCATAGTGAGGAGACTATCTATATTGAGACTATCTTCCACTCTTTAGTAGAATAAGATAGAAATATGATCTTCCATTTATATAAAGAAAAGTGTCTGTGGCGGGCGGGCGGCGTGGTTTTGATTTTTATGCAAATACACAGTCTTATTTCCAGATTGATGAAAATTTGCTCACTTGACCTTGAGATTTTGAAAAACCACCCCATCTTTTTGTCCCACCCGTTAAAGCAGAATTTTAATCCTTCCCTAAAATAAAAATACTATCTAATTTTTTTTTTAAGAAAGACAAACATTCCCGTGTTACAGATGACCTGACAATTTTTGAAAATTTCCTACTGAACTAACTAACTATCTAACCATCACGCCGTTTCCCCGCAGGGGTAGGCAGAGAGGATGAACCGCCAAACAACTCGGTCTTGGCACATACTCTTTGCCTCACTCACATTCATACATCGTCTCATACATACTCTTCTATTATTCTGACTTTTGACATGGCCCCACTCACTACTACCACCACAGGTGGAAAATGTTGCTTGGGCCGTGATGGAGGATTTAGCTAAGCCAAGGAATCGAACGTGCGACAAATGCTATGCAAACTCAGAAACTCTGCCCAAAACCCGGGCAACGCTGAGAACTTCAGCTGGTTTAATATAACGAAACACTAGTCAGACAATTAAATTGCGACGCTATATATAATTTATTGAAACTCTTAAAATCTGGAAAATTGTATTAATTATTAATATTAAACTTATTATTGCCTACGTCAAATTTAATTTTCAACAAGTGTGGACCTGGTTTGTGTGGATATTTGCTGCTACGCCACTATATAAAATACAGTTATTTTCAATTGATAACGCTGATTGTGAACCACGAATGAATGAATACAATAAAAAATAAATGCCCGGCTTTTCAACAATAAATTTTCATTTTGGTACACTTATGTTAAACTAACTGTAATGTCCTGTACTGCAGGTAATACTGGGCCCTTTATCTCCAGTATCGCTCTTGGATGTCTTCAAGGTTATTTATTAAAACACGTAGTATCTTTGATACACGGAGACTGTTTATTGGAATATAATATTTACAGTGTTGGCTGTAAGCCGCCTAACGAGAAAGACGCCGCACGAGCTCTGTGCTCGCTATTATATTGTGCCGATGTCCGGCCGCTTCGGCTAGGTTCGGTATTCCCGAACCTACCCGACAGATACTCATATTACCAACACTACATCTCTCCCTCCTTCAACTCTGAAGCTACTTACTTACATAACAAAATAACTTAAATAACCTAAATAACAATTAACATAAATTATAATACTTCATACACAATAATTTTTTTTTAAGATACACATAATTTAACCGCGGTGACTGGGTCAAGTTGTCCCGTCTCCTCTGGAAGTTGTAGGTGCCTTGTGACTTGAACGCAGTCTTCCCGACCATGGTCTCTGTTGCCGTGCCTGCTCCGACACCACCTCCTCCCCCACCAACCTGGAATCAGGAGAACAACCAGTCAATCCACGCAACAAGGTCGCAGTCTCTAACTCATGAGGCTCGTTCCTCAAAATTTCAGACGCGGGATGCTGCGCAATTTTGCCATCTTCCTTCCAGCTCACTGACATTTCCCTCATCTGGTCCACATGTCTCTTCCATGTCACATCAGTGTTTCCTATTTTAATAATATAAACTTTTTTACCTAGCTTTCTAGAAACTACACCCTTAGCCCAAACGACTTTATTATCATGACGATAATCTTTTGTCAAACATTTTTGTCCAACTTTAAAAACCCTGGTTTTTACCCCTCTGTACAACCTAACTTGATCAGATTGAGCTTTAGAAATGTTAACGTTAGCTTCCTTGACTTTTTCCGAAAAGTCTTCTCCATTTTTCACTGGCAACAAACTGTCGAACGTAGAACGCAGCCTTCTTCCTACTAACAGAACCGCTGGTTTAATACCTGTCGAACAATGGAAAGAATTTCTATAGTCCACTAAAAAATTCAACAGCTTGACATTGTAATCTAGTGGGAATTTACCGTTTATTAACAGTTTCTTGAGGAACATTTTCGAAATTTTTACTGCATTTTCTGCCAGCCCGTTTGACTGGGGGTGTTTCACCGGAGAAGTCATAAGCTTAATATTGTTCTCCTTTAAGAAAACTCTAAATTCCTCACTTGTAAAAACTGAGCCATTGTCAGATACAATTAACTCAGGGTTGCCAAAATTAGAAAAAATTTTCCTCAATTCCATAATCGTGTGAGTTGAATCTGCCTTCTGCACCTCGATACAGTCTAACCACTTCGAGAATGAGTCACAAACCACGAGAAACATCTTCCCCGCTAGGGGTCCACAATAATCTAGATGTACCCTACTCCAAGCTTTACCTGGATTTGGCCAAACCGTCAATTGACTTTTGGGTGGTGACTGTTTTGACAACGAACAATCTGAACAAGATTGAACGACTTCCTCCAAATCTTTGTTTAGAGAAGTCCACCAAAAATATGTTTTAGAAATTCCCCTCATTTTTACAATACCTAGATGTGACCTGTGTAATAAATCTAAAACTTGCCTTTGGAGAGAAACAGGTATAACTATTCTATGTTGCCAAAACAAACAATCTTCTACGATAGAAAGTTCATTTCTTTTCAACCAATATTTCCATATACTGCTGTAACGATTTACTCGTTTGGGCCAGCCCTGCCGCAAATACCTAAACACTAGCTGTAATTCGCTATCTGCTGCGGTGGCTAACACAACTGCTTGAAAATTAACATGGTCACAATTCTCAATAAAACAAACAAAGTCAGTCCCGCAATCATCCTTAAAACCCTCAACTGTGTCCTTCAACGGTAAGCGAGAAAGAAAATCTGCTTGGTTATTACAATATTTCACAAATTCCGTTTTGTACGAAAACCCTGCCAGAATGATGCCATATCTCTGCAAACGGTTTGCTGCGAGAACCGGAATATTTTTGTGTTCCCCTAGAATTCTTAGTAACGGCATATTGTCAACGCATAACGTGAACTCCCTTCCAAAAAGGTACTGAAAAAATTTATTTAACCCGAACACAATTGCCAGAGCTTCGAGATCCAAAATACTATATTTCTTTTCGGCGGTTGTCAAACTACGAGAAGCGAACTCAATTGGACGCATTGTGCCGTCCTTAAACACGTGCATTAACGCAGCCCCGAGTCCGCATGTACTAGCGTCCGTATACAGTTTTACCGGTAAGTCCGGAAAATAATTTGTAAGAATCGTGTTGTTGCCCATTAATTCTTTAATGGTATCGACTGCTACTTTACAGTCTTCTGAGAAATTCCACTCTACCCCTTTTTTCAAAAGGTTATGCAGGGGTTCCAGTATTGATGACATCCTAGGAATGAAATTCCGATAAAAATTTAGAAAACCCAATAAACTTTTCAATTTATGAACGTCCGTAGGATACGGAGCGTTTTTTATAGCTTCAAGTTTGTTTGGCTGAGGTTGGATTCCGCTCCCCGAAATTACATACCCCAAAAATTCTACCGATTCTACAAAAAATTCGCATTTATCCGTGTTGACCCTCAACCCGCACTCTCGTAAACGCGCGCACACTGCCTGTATGTTATACACTAAATCCAGTTCGTTGACCCCCGAAATGATGATATCGTCTAAATAGAATGCCACCCCCTTCAATTCCTGAAGACAGCTTGCTATAGTCCTAGCGAAGATCGCTGGCGCTGACTTAGAACCAAAGACTAGTCTGTTATATTGAAATAACCCTAAATGCGTATTTATTGTAGTATACTTTTTGCAAAAGTCAGCTAATTCTAATTGTGAGTAAGCCTGTCTTAAATCTAGTTTAGCGAACACTTTACCCGAACTTACTTTGTGAACAACTTCATTTATGGAGGGAAGCGGGTACCTTTCCAAGTCCGTCATGAGATTTAAAGATCTCTTGTAGTCCACGCAAATCCTAACATTCCCGTTCTTTTTAATTACCGGTACAATTGGAGACGCGTATTCACTGCTGGTTACCGGAGAAATGATACCATCAGCTACCATAGCTTCTAATTCTCTCTCAATTTTTTCCTTAATAGCGAACGGAACCGGCCTCGCATTAAAAAAAACAGGACGAGCTTCCTTGTTTACTTTGAAACTCACTTTATGTTTACTGAATTTACCCAGACCCGGCGAAAACACTTCTGGAAACTCGTTGTAAATCATTTCAATTTTGTCTTTGATTGTTGAAACCGAATTATCCATCACTGGAACTATCTTCAGATTAAAAGCCTCCATGAAGTCCCGACCTACTATCAATTCCGAGCCATTAATCACAACAGTAAATAATAACTTGTTTTTGATATTATTGTATTCCACGGTAAAACAAGCACTACCTACAAGATTAAGCGGTTTACCATCGTATCCAGATAAAGTACGCTTATCAGGTGACAATGTTACATCCCTAAAATATCGGTTGAAAATAAAATCCGGCATGACCGACATACTGGCGCCTGAATCAATCATAGCGGCACATTTTAATTTATTAATTATTACATTAGCCCTAAACGGATTAATGTACGAAATCCTATTAATAACCTTATCCCGGGATTGTTCAAAAATCGGATAAACATTGTGATTCTTACAGAATTTCTTCAAATGCCCTATTTTGTGACAATTAAAACATTTTGCATTCTTAAATTTACAATATTTTTCTAAATGTGATTCACCGCAAATGGTACATTTTTTAATATTCGAGAATCCTCTCGGCTCGGGACTTTTCGACCGCGAAGATGACCTCCGGAAACCTTGAGTTTTATCCGGATGTGAATCTCTCCCCGGCGAATACGAGCGATTAATTGAATTCACGCCGCCCGACGTCCCTACGGAAACTTCTGATTTAATTTCCGGAACCAGATTATCTAAAACTGAAACCGTTATTGCTAATTCTTCCATTTTGTTAAACGTTAATTTAGTCCCCTCGAGAAAATTTTTTTCCTTGGCTCGGCCCGGCAAAATGCCGATTGCAAAAACATCAGCTAAACATTCCGGTAAACGCGTTCCGAACTCGCAAAACGAAGATAATCCTCGTAAACGCACTGCAAAATCCCTGACTGATTCACCAAGCGATTGCTTGGCCTGATAAAAATTTTCTCGTTCCTTGAACACCGATCGCGGTCTGGAACAATGTTTCTCAATTAATTCTATTAACTGATCGAATGCCACGTCTGTAACTTTAGAAGGAAAACATAAGTTGATCAAAAGAGTTAATGTCTCCGCTTCTAGAAGATTTAGCAAATATGCGCGTTTCTGTGAAGCATCTAACTTAGTCGTTTTTATGTCATCACGAATTAGAAGGAACTGTTCTAACCTCAGGCGAAACAAACTCCAATCCCCATTAACGTGAGAGAACCTGGAAATTCCGCCCGATTCCATGATCGCCCACACCAAAAAAAAAACACACCCGGCAACAATAACACCTTCCAGAAAAAAGAAACAAAACAACCTGACACCAGGAACCGGCGCCTTTGCAGTCCAGGCGCCCAGCCGCTTCCAGGATTATCAATACCGGGCTGGCCTTAGTTACCCAGGGTCCCGTAATTTCCTCTTCTTTCCTGTATTACCGGGCTGGACTTAGTTACCCAGGGTCCCGTAAGTAATTTTCCTCTTCTCCACTGTATTACCGGGCTGGACTTAGTTACCCAGGGTCCCGTAAGTAATTTTCCTCTTCTCCACTGTAATACCGGGCTGGACTTAGTTACCCAGGGTCCCGTGATTTTCCTCTTCTTTCCTCCTTCTCCACTGTCTCCTATTATGCCCTGAAAATCTCCTGATGGATGGCACTTCAGCGATGCCCCAAGTGATTTATTGTCACCTTCGGGAGATTTTTGCAAGTCACGATCCCTGTCACGACTTGCCGCAATCTGATAAACAGTCTGGCGTGTAATCCTTTTTAGCTGCGCCACTTGTAATGTCCTGTACTGCAGGTAATACTGGGCCCTTTATCTCCAGTATCGCTCTTGGATGTCTTCAAGGTTATTTATTAAAACACGTAGTATCTTTGATACACGGAGACTGTTTATTGGAATATAATATTTACAGTGTTGGCTGTAAGCCGCCTAACGAGAAAGACGCCGCACGAGCTCTGTGCTCGCTATTATATTGTGCCGATGTCCGGTCGCTTCGGCTAGGTTCGGTATTCCCGAACCTACCCGACAGATACTCATATTACCAACACTACACTAACCTTTTTAAAGGGTGATCTAAATTCTTACATATAACAACATAGGAAAGCTATCGATGAAAAACCGGGCAATATTATTAATTTAAAAAATCAACCTGTAAACAACATTTTTTTAACAATAATACATCTATTTTCAAATGTATTTTAAAACTTAAAAAATATATATTGGTTTTAGTGGAGTTTGAACGTCTTTCCCAGTGATTAGAATCAACCGCGCTACCAACCATGCCGATTCCAATTGTTAAAACCGACATTTAAGAAAATTGCTATTATATCCGTGTGTTTATGCGTGTTTGCCACGAAATTGGTAGAATGAATTGTCATCGACAACAAGACTATCTGCCGAGTTTCAGATCGATCGGATGTCGGGAAGTAGGTTATTTCCACTACCAAGATTCCGTGTCAAACAAACAAAAGTGAAATTCAAGTAGATTGTACGTATAATTTCACATTAAAACTTTAATCAATGTTTGTATGGGTGTTATGTTAACGGTCGGACAAGACCGAAACCCACACCCTCAAAGAGACTTGCAAGAATCGATGCGCTAAATTCATAACTCATAACCTAAACTAAACTAACCATCACGCCGTTTCCCGCAGGGGTAGGCAGAGAGGACAGACCGCCAAATAACTCGGTCTTGGCACCCAATCTTTGCCTCACTCACATTCACACATCGTCTCATACATACTCTTATATTATTCTGAATTTTGACATGGCCCGACTCAAGTATCTGATTTGATTCACTTGATCGTGCCATGTCTTCCTAGGGCGTCCCCGACTTCTTCTTCCATTCACATTTACGTCATATATTCTTCTCACATTATTTTCTTCTTTCATTCGCTCTACATGCCCAAATCATCTGAGGGTCCCTTTCTTAATCTTACTCATTATGCTTACCTCAGCCTTACATTCTTTGTGGATATCCACATTTCTCACACGATCATACGTGGTTTTACCTCACATCCGCCTCAAGGATCTCATTTCAACAGTATTCAGTTTACTTTCATCCTTCCTCTGATTCATTGTACTCATTATTCAAATTTTCAATACTTTTGAAGTGAAATCTTTTTTAGCACTGTTGTGATTTGAAACTCGATGAAACGGAAACGAGATATACTAAAAAAAAAAGAGACAAACAGATACATCTTTAGGATTTAGCCTGCGAGATAATGAGATAGCAACAAAATATTTATTTATTTCACGGGTACTCGGTTACAATATAAAACGATAAATCTACGGTCCCACGCAAGTCTCATTTGGTCTTGTGGTATAAAGCGCCTTAGCGACCAGACGGTCCAATATCTAATCTTCAAACCACTCCAAAATAAACAAACAAAAAAAAAGCAAGCCACTCACTTGAGACCCGAAGAAGAAAACAAATACTAATAAAATGACCAAATGTATAGGGGGCGTTCAAGTATTACGTTACGCAATTTTTGAAGACTTTTGGCCCCCCTCCCCCCCATGTAACGCGTAGTAACGTTTTCCGTACCCCACCCCCTAAATGTTACGTAACGCCAAAGTGACAATTTTTACCTGAAAGTCACAATTAAGTTGCGCAAAGTACTGGAAAGTCGCTTAAATACCTTTTTTCTTGTTTTAATCACGTTTGCGGTAATAAATAAAACAAGAGATTTCGAGAACGAAAAGGGTTACCAACTTGGAAGATTTTAATTCCCTAGTTTTTCATCTAAATAAAGAAAAACATGTTACGTAACGCGTTGTTCGAACCCCCCCCCCCCCCCCCTCGTAACGCACAGTAACGTTTCACAATACCCCCCCTCAAGTGCGTTACGTAATACTTGAACGGCCCCATAGGAAAAGATGCACTAGAATTCAACGACAAAAATATGGATAAATCATCCTTCACGTTGATAAAAAAATAGCGCTTCGTAGTCGATTTAAGTTTTCTGAAGGTTTCACTTTTACAGCGTGTAAATTGCACACTCTGATTTTTTTTACATGAAATGAATCGTTTGGCTTTTTTAATGATTGGACAAAAATAACTCATAATTTTAAAACTTCTAAAACTATTTTTAGAAGTTTCAATTTTTTATTTGCTCTATTCAAGCAAAAGCATTAATTTTTATATTTCAAGGGTTTTCAGAGACAAATGCAAACAATGGAGCATGTCGGTTTTATTGTGAATCTATCTGTATGTGTAACCTATTTAGATAATTATAGGTATCATTATTGACGTATTATGGCGGAGTTTCAATCTGCAGCGAATTGGCATGCTTTATTTAAACACATGGACGAATAATACTGGATAGGTACTGGCAGCGTGACCTCAATTATCGTGAATTGCTAAAATCTGCATCTTTTGCCGCGTAATTCCGTTGCATTCGGTTTTTTAAACTTAGGAATAAAGTAAAGTGCCAACTAAATGCACCTTTCTAGCCATAAATAAACCAATCCTTTCTAGGGTTGCGTCTACTAATATCTACAGGAATTCCAAAAACTGAAAAAATCGAATTAATATCTATGAGAATCAAAGTGTTGACGAATATCTACAGCTCAAACTGTTGACTAATATCTATATCTATGAGAACCAAAGTGTTGACGAATATCTACAGTACTGGCAGAGGTTGGATTTGCAATTATGTATAGCATATTGGAATAACGTAATATTGCGTATGCAGTTTAAAAAACTTAATTTATGTAAGAATGTATGTAAAAATCCCTGATATCGGACTATTGGACACATTTAGCTGATTAGTCCAACCTACGCTCTGTAGATATTAGTCAACACTCTGAAGTTCGTAGATATTAGTTCAACATAAGAGCTGTAGATATTCGTCCGACATACAGGCTGTAGATATTAGTATCTGGAGTCCTTTCTAGCGGTAGGTTAGGTGCAGTGAAACCTCTGTCTATGGTTTTTGAAGGGAACTTTTTTGTTGAAAAAAAAAGATGAATGCGTCCGGACGCGGGAAATGAAAAAAAAACGCCACACACAAGCTTAATTGTTTAATACAGGACCGGACAATTCAACAATGTACAACTTCATCACTGCTTTGAAAGGTCATTAGAAGTAATGAAAAAAAACTTGGTTAAATAGGTTTCGTTAAGTTAGATTATGGTTATGCTGATTTGTTGAACCGTCGTTTAATACATATTTTTTAAAAAGATACTTATTTCACGTAAAAAATATTTTATTTTCGAAATATGTGAACTGCTATTTTTAATTTTCGTAATCTGTAAGGTTTAATCTGAAATTTCAAACAAGTAGCTTAAATTGTAACTTTATTGCTCTATTTTATGTACATTTATCATGTAGATATTATTTTAAGATGAATAAATAAAAATTAAATTAGAAAAATACAGGAGAAACAAAAAAAGTAAACATAATGTTTAAAGTAAAGTAAACATAATGTTTTGGTGTCGCAAATAGCATTTTTTTTCAGCATCAGCATAACTCGAATTCAACGTGAATGCCACGATTCCTAATCGCTTGATATATCAACGCGTTTTTCGGTAGAATCATTTTTACTTCTTCTACAATTTTTAATCGTTCTTGAAGAGTGAAACACTCGAAAAATATATAAGTAAAAATGTCACATGCGCGCTCTCCCGCTATATTCGAATGTTTGACAACTAAACTAGGCTAATGCCGGCCGCCGTCGTCGCGTCGGCAGAAGCGTCTAAATTAATCGCTTATTGTTTACCACTTAACTACGAAATAGTGGTTTTCAAGACTCCAGATACTAATATCTACAGCCTGTATGTCGGACGAATATCTACAGCTCATATGTTGGACAAATATCTATGAACTTCAGAGTGAGGACTAATATCTACAGAGCTAAGGTCGGACGAATATCTATACCGGTCCCAGTGGTGACTAATATCTATGGAGCGTAGGTGGGACTAATATCGGAGGCGTCTACTAATATCTACAGGAATTCCAAAAACTGAAAAAATCGAACTGATATCTATGAGAACCAAAGTGAGGACGAATATCTACAGCTCAAACTGTTGACTAATATCTATGAGAACCAAAGTGTTGACGAATATCTACAGCACTGGCAGAGGTTGGATTTGCAATTATGTATAGCATATTGGAATAACGTAATATTGCGTATGCAGTTTAAAAAACTTAATTTATGTAAGTATGTATGTAAAAATCCCTAATATCGGACTATTGGACACATTTAGCTGATTAGTCCAACCTACGCTCTGTAGATATTAGTCAACACTGGGACCGTCATAGATATTCGTCCGACCTTAGCTCTGTAGATATTAGTCAACACTCTGAAGTTCGTAGATATTAATTCAACATATGAGCTGTAGATGTTCGTCCGATAGGCTAGGCCGAGGGCTGTAGATATTAGTATCTGGAGTCCTAATATCTACAGAGGGCAGCTGAGCAAAAGGTTGTACGGAAAACCTAACCTAACTTAACCTTCGCAACATTACGTTATTCCAATAAGCATATAACCAAAGTGTGGACGAATATTTACAGCACTGGCAGAGGTTGGATTTGCAATTACGTGTTGCTACACGTAATTGCAAATCCAACCTCTGCCAGTGCTGTAGATATTCGTCCACACTTTGGTTCTCAGATATTATTCAGCAGTTTGAGCTGTAGATATTCGTCTTCACTTTGGTTCTCATAGATATTAGTCAGCAGTTTGAGCTGTAGATATTCGTCCTAACTTTGGTTCTCATAGATATTAGTCCGATTTGTTCAGTTTTTGGAATTCCTGTAGATATTAGTAGACGCCTCCGTTTTCAAATGTACGTTCAAATCTCTTCCGATCGCTTCTGCGTTCTGCATGCTTGGAAAATACATAAATGGACCTACCATTTGAAGCCCGAATGTCTAACGCTTTCTTTGTAGGCAAAATTGAAAAACTAATACACGCAGTTGATTTTAAATTCGCACAACGGAAACTTTAACTCCGTATCGCCTATCTACCATTTTGACAAGATAAATAAATAAACAAACATGGCCTTAAGACAAAGATATTGAAATATAAGTGTGCTGTCTGCAGTTTTTACTAGATGGGACTGCGCTTCCGGGTGTCGCCGATATTGTTTATCAATTAAAAAATTAACTAAATGATCGAATAATTAACGAATAAACCAAACGAACGTTAAACTAAATGAACGAATTCTTTCCGTATTCAAACTATATTGTTAACCGATACTAATGCACATCTTCAAAAAATTAACGAAATTAACTAATTCTTTTCGTATGCAAACTACTCTAATTAGATTGTAGTCCGCGGACAGTTGCGCGGATACCATAGCATATCTCTTTTGTATTTGAATATCTATGCCTTAAGACCAGTGGCGGACTAACGGGGGGCGAAAGGGGCGGCCCGCCCCAGGCCTCTGGTCCTGGGGGCCTCCAAACGCCTCCATGTTCTCTTAATCAAAGCCTAAACAAGGCATTAAGGCAACAGGTCACTGTAAAAAAAAAATTGACATTTTTTTAAATTTCATTTTCTGATAGATGCATTTGTTAAGAATGCTATCACCAAATGTTTTAAGTAAAGAAATTCGAAAAATTAACGGATATACAGCATTGTATATCAGACCGTTTAAAACAGTTTGTATGTTGAATTAGTATGTATCCTTCAGCAAAACTTTGAATGCATTTTTCTCCAAACTTTTTTCAATACGTTTTTCAACCTGGTTGACAACTTATTACAAATTATACATCCGATTTGCAAGCACCAAGTTTTAACTGTTCGAAAATATGGTGTTTATGGCACCACCTAGGGGAATTTTGATATCTAAAAAAAAAGAAAAATGGCGGACCAGCGAATTTTATTTTAGATTTTTATGGAAAATTTTCATAGGGGGCCTTCTATTTTTATCTATTTGAAAAAAATCCCTACGTGGTTCCATAGTGACTAGATTTTCGAACACTTTATGACTTGGTGCATGCAAATCGGATTGTCAACCAGGTTTAAAAACGTAGTTTCAGAAAAAACGCGTTCAAAGTTTTGCTGAAGGATAATTCAACATACAAACTAGGTATTTAAAATCATATAAAATGATAGATCTGCGTCAATTTTACGAATTTCCTTAAAACTTGGTGAGAGCATTATTAACAAATGCATCTTTCCGAAAACGAAATTAAAAAAAAGACAATCTTTTTTTTAGAGTGTACTGGTGCCTTGTTTAGGATTTGATCAAGGGAACATTGGAGGCCCCCAGGGCCAGAGGCCCGTGTGAACTGAATAAAAAGCTTGTAAAATTACATCAAGTTTTTAAACTACGGGGGGGCCTCATTCAGCTTTGCCGCCCCGGGCCTCTGACGGGCTTAGTATGCCACTGTTTAAGACCAAAGTCCAACAGATAATGTTTCTATCAAAGCGCATTTTGTACATTTAACAGACCAATAATATCAATACAACTGAACTAATTAGTATTTTTATTTTTAGGTTATGCTTACAACCGACCCCCTGTTGAATTTGCGGCGACACACCCATTCCTATTCTTCGTGATGGATTCATCGCTCCACGTTGCTCTGATGGCCGGGAAAATTATGAATCCACTAAACTCCAGAATATTGTGATATTAATAATCGACAAAGCCAAGCTTTAAAAATGTACATTTTGTATGGGCATTGCTCGCAAGTGCACCATTTGCAACACAGGGACTGGGAAATTATTATACATAAATGACGTATAGCCGAGAACTCTGCTGTAATCTATCTATCTTTCGATAGCGATAGCAACCCAAATTTAAGGAGATAATTTTTATGAATTAAAATAAATTTAATGATTTTAAAAAGAAAATTTATAAAAAATAAAAATATGGGATAAATAGCGAGATCTTGGTGGATTCATTGGCTTTTGTGCCGAAGTAAGAATTCTAATGTTTCTGTATTAATATTTTGAAGTATGATTTTTGTAACGAGCCTGGAAATCAGCAAGTTCAACTGCTCAGCATTTCCGGAACCAGTGGGACTAAGACATCTCAATAATTGGGGTGTGTTGTGAGACTGAAGGTAGTTGGGAAGAAACTGGCTATTCAAATCCAGTTACCTGTTTAAACCATTTCATTTCAACTCAGATCGGTGGTTTTTCACTAGGGCAATGCGGAGGGTTTTTCTCTAGGCGATACTACCCTAGTGAAGAACTCTCCCAGTCAATGGAGATGTTACAACACGGCTCCTAACAAGATCATAGCACATTATGAAGAGTGAAAAGAATTTTTATGAAGACATGTCAATATGCATTGTCTCCTAAGTCCTAGTACGTTCATACTTATAAATGTTTGTAACAAAAACCTCCTAGACGGCTTGCACCAGTTATTTCAGTGTTTATCGAAATTTTGTTGCACTCAGCATGATCTTTGTGTACCCATTGTTGACTTAATATGTGAGGCATTATTCAATTCACCCCTGTTATTGTGAAGCCTCAGACACCAGTTTTATTTTGGTTAGGAGAATGTTTATTAGATGATGTAAATGTAAGCTTAGTTAAATTATGTTGTAAATAATATATTTGATAATAAATTTTCAAAATGAAATGATTTTTTATTTACATAAATTTCTGCACAGGGGGCAGAACATACAAAAAAATAAGTGTTTTTATTCCAAAGGCATTATCAAACTCTCCGGTAATGCCTTCGGAAGGCTAAACAGCTGTCATGCACAATAATTACACTTAACCATTTTATTTTATAAACTAAATTCAAATGTATAATTTTTTTTTAATTGCATCTTCTATTGGTGGTCTACCCTCTACGTGTACCCCGATATTACACTGATGAGCGTAGTGAAATTTCCATTCAACTCAGTTTTTTTTTTTTTTTTCAACACTTTTCTTCACAATGTGAGTGAAAATTCAGTTTGGAAGGAAAACGAGGGTTCATTTTAACAAAAATGCAAGTATTCTGTCTGGTGTAATAAGTATTTATTACGTCACATTTTCTTATTTTTTATACAATAATTTGTAGCTTATTTAGCCTTCTTAGACTTAATCTTCCTTAGGTAGAACTCCAGCTCCTTTCCTTCAATGATGTAACCGTCAGCGCGTCCGCACTGGCCGGGGCGAGATCTCAGGCAAGCTGCAAGCAAAATCACATCACACATTAGTAACAGTTCACCATACACTACTCTTATATGTGAGGTTTGAACCCTACAAGTCGGGTAAATATCTCAAAGCCAAATATAACATTGAAAATTATATTTGAAATAATACACTTCTTAAGAGTATCAACTTTATTACTTGGGAATTTTCATGGCGGTAAAGAAATACGTTAAAAAATTCTCCTAGCCCTACAGTCATTATTTCACCGGACTGCAAATGTAGCCAGCCACACAATAGGGGGGTTAAAGTTCTTAGCAACACAATTAGTCAAAAAATTGTAACTTTCAGTGACTAGGATTTATTGAATGTGCGAGTATTTTGATATCTCTCAGAGTAACTATGACGTTGCTGATCATTTTGTGCCTCAAGATGCTATCCAGAACAGACTACACCTTATTGAAGCTCAAGCATTGTTGTCATCATTGAGAACACAAAATTAGCACATTTTGATAATACACAAATTTTAATGTAAAACGAAAATGAAAGAAACTTTTGAATTCAAAATAAGGTGCAGAAAGACGAAACTATTGGCGGTGCCACATGCGCAGATAAAAGATCATTGTATGTCAAATAACGCTCCCATACATGATTCAGTACAAAGAAATGGCATTTCGTGGCAGCTCTGTAGTTCAACTGATCCCCTCTCCTACCTGCCATAGGAAGAAATATTTGATAGCGTCATTGTGACGGTACAACACATAGGTCGCGGTCCCTGATATCTGCTCGCACTTTTTTCTGCGCATGTGGCACATACACTAGTGACCACCAGAGCTTTTCATATAAATCCAAAATAAAAGACAGTAGCGGAATGAACCAGAATGGTTGTTAATATTTACCCAAAAGTCTGCCGGTGTGGAACTGCTCCTCTAGCGCTGGCTCTACCTTGGCTGTCTTCTGGAGGGTGGTGTACTTCTTGGCGGTCTTGTTGTTGAACTTCCTGTTGAGGATCTTCTCCTCGGCTTCAGTCTGGGGATACAAGCAATGCACACCGAGTTAGACAATTGTTGAGACATGAGATTAGCGGGAGCAGAGAAAGCTGGTCAGAGTTGCATTGGTAATCATGAAGATCATATGACACGCAAAATTTTCATCATTCAAAATAAAATTACTAATAAAATCACCACATTATTTTTTAAACATTTGTGGAAGATTTATAAATTTCAAAATAGTCAATGAACGCCACCTTTTCCTAAAGGAATTGAAGAGGTTTACAGGGCCTGAGGCCTTGTAAAAGACCCCCACCATAAGAATAAGACAAAGAACTTGGATAGAAAACTGCGTCTCCCGTTGGAAATAATTCATTAACCCCTCCGAATTTTCGCGAATATTCACTTAAAATGTCAGTTTTACAAAAACTTTGTTTTATTACCGCTTCACAATTAACCACTTATTGGCCGGAGACGCGCGGGCGCGCGCGTATTGTGCGCAAGCGCGAGAAAATAATAAAAAAAAAATTCTAACAAAACATGTTTGTCTGCGATTTTGACCCTTCTATGTACACAATTTGTATGAAGAACAAGGTCAGAATCGCTTGCGCCAACATTACCCCATATGATGGGTAAAAATTTCATTCACCTTGCAACCCCAGAATATTTTTAAACAATTTTATCTGTGGTATGAAAATGTCAAATTTCATGTCATGTCATGTTCATGACCTTTTACTTTTTGTTTTGGGGATGTCACTAAAACAATAACAGAGTTACAACAATTTCTATGGAGACACACGCGTTGACGTTGACGTATAAACACGCTTATTCAGGGTGGCCACAAAAAACCGATTTCAAAATTCCCTGATAATTCCAGGTTTTCCAGGCCGGTTTCTACATTTTTCCCTGATATGTTTAATTTGATATAAGGGGATATCGTTCGTTAAATAAATAATAAAGGGAATTCCGTCATCTATAGCATTTATTATTTCTTTGCATCACAATAATCTATTAAAAAACAAAATACACTAGTTACAAATTTATGATATTTCGCCTGAAGACAATTTGTGGAGAAATGAAAAGACCAGACAAAAATAGACAAATAAACAAAAAACATTAACATTAGATGATATACTAAAAAAATATCACATGGGCATTTACGAAAATAATAATAAAAAAATACCTACCTATCTAGTTAGTCTTTGTCGGAATATCTTTTGTTACACAGTACCACACGTCGCAAGTAAAAGTAATAAAACACACTTTGTAAAACACCACTTTTTATTCAAATTAATATTTAACAGCCAAGCAGGTTTCGCTTAGCTCAAGCTTCACCGGGGCTTATTTAGCTCAAGCTTCATCTAGTTGGCTGTTAATTATTAATTCGAATAAAAAGTGGTGTTTTTTCATTTAATGTATAATGTCACACCACAAAGTATTTGCTTCCTTCGATAAAATAATAAAACACAACTTTGGGGTTTCACAAATCGCAAAATAACGAATTTAGTTTTATTTTTG
This sequence comes from Limnephilus marmoratus, assembly GCA_917880885.1. Classification (NCBI taxonomy): domain Eukaryota; kingdom Metazoa; phylum Arthropoda; class Insecta; order Trichoptera; family Limnephilidae; genus Limnephilus; species Limnephilus marmoratus. The sequence goes on from OU862929.1 coordinate 43,811,891, forward strand.
GAATTCCCTGATATTATAAATTTTTTTTGAAATTCCCTGACATTTCCCTGATAATTCCAGGTTCGGTAAAATTCCCTGATAATTCCAGGTTTTCCAGGATTTCCAGGTCTGTGGCCACCCTGTTATTGTACTTGACTGCTATTGTCATTTTAACGCGTAGGTATATATATCTGCTTACATTGCTGACCGGTTAAAAGCAGTACATATTTTTTGGAAGCCACAATTAGTAAGATTTTGGGATAACACCAACATTGACTTGTAAAAAATTAACCCGTAATAAAAACAACTTCTTTTTTTCTATAATACATCTGTGTTCAATTTTCGAGACATTTCTTGGGCCAAGTAGTAGCCAATTCCAGAAAAATGCGTGTGCATCAGATGTCGGGGAAGTGTGTTAATTTCTATTTTCAAGATTTGAATGCATTCATTCATTCACTAAAACAAAATTGAAATTCAAATAGATGTACATATTTAAAAATTATGACAAATAGGGTGAGAGAATTTTCGACTGTCAGGGATAAAGACATAAATGCAATTATGAAACCCTGCCATGTCAGCAACAGAATTGATAAATTCAATTAGGATTACAAATAACGTAGGAATCAAGAAATGATTACAACGGCGGATGGAATGAATGTGTTGGTTGGACTCACCAGTTTAGCTCCCTTCTTCCTGCCCAGGGGCAGAACGTAGTGGCTCTCATACCACTGACGGAAGGGGGGTGGCATCAATGACCACGATGGCGTTCTTCACCAGGGTCTTGGTGCGCACCAGCTCGTTGTTGGATGCATTGTAGACAACGTCGATGATACGGGTCTTGCGGGTGGTGCCTGGAGACAAAGAAAATTTTCTTTAAAACCTTGGTTATGTTAAACTTTACAGGACAGGCAAATCATTCAAAAGAGTGCACTTTTAATGTATTTGTAGTTCAAATTAGTTAGAAATAGTTTAGCTTACAGTGCCCTCTCCCCCCACACAGTACAGTATACCAGGGACAACACGTCAAAAACATTTTTCTGAACATTTACCAACTTGGCACAGTTTCAATTAGGAGCATTTATTATTAAATTGAGACATGAAGCAATGCCAATATTGGCAGTCAAATATTGTCATGTCGCAGTTCAATGAATGCCATCAAATGTTTTTAACGAAGTTATGGAAGTAAACCTTTTGCAATCTGTTTTTGGTAATTATTCTACTAACCGCCGCTCTTTTACACACAAATTGTGGAAATTACATTCATTTTAACAATTACTAAAAGAAACAACTATTTACATGCACAAAATAGGTTATTGGGTTCTTGGTTTCGGTAAACTAAAGTAATTCACGCATATTATTTAGTTGAAACAAAAATCACTCACAAAAAAATTAAAATGGCGGCAAGGGAATAGTTTTATACAGGAAATATAGAATAAAAATCTGAATAATCTGTGCCTAATAAAAGAGCAGAGGTTAGTTTGAATATTTATCCTGTTTTCTAATACACACCCAAAAGCGTGTAAAATTAAATTTGCACTTTAAAAAGTAACTTTCAAAAGGATTTGCGGGTAAAGTTCGGTTTAGGGGCGGCATTCCTAGATAATAAAACTAGTTATTTTTATACTAACTATGGGCCGGAAAATCCGAATCTGAAAGAATTAGGCGTCGGCAAGCAATATTAACTGAATTACACAACTTTAAAATTTTCTATACACACACAGGAAAACAAGCCATTTTGAACGCATTCTGACACTACAAGTCATAGAAAAACAAGAAAGATGTTACACACATAAAATTAAGTGTTGCCATTAAGCAATAATATCAATAACTAATTAAAGTAATTATTTTTTATAAATTTTACTCACTTTTGTATCACAAACCATGTTACATAAACCTAGCGTAGCTGCTAAACTACTTGAAAACTGGGATGTTTTCTTGCCTTGACGCGAGCAGGCGGTATAAAGGGGCACAAACCATGTTACACAAACCTAGCGTAGCCGCTATACTACTTGTAAACTGGGATGTTTTTTGCCGTGACGCGAGTAGGCGCTACGAAGGGGGCACTTTCTTTTCTATCACAAACCAAGTTACTAATGTGTTATGTGATGAATTATCATCATGTGAGGAAGTATCGTGTCGGAAAGTTTTACGTTATTGATATTATTGCTTAATGGCAACACTTAATTTTATGTGGTGTAATATCTTTGGTGTTTTTCTATGACTTGTAGTGTCAGAATGCGTTCAAAATGGCTTGTTTTCCTGTGTGTGTATAGAAAATTTTAAAGTCGTGTAATTCAGTTAATATTGCTGGCCGACGCCTAATTCTTTCAGATTCGGATTTTCCAGCCCATAATTAGTATATAAAAAAAAAAAAAAAAAAAAAATTATCTAGGACTATCGCTACTAAACCGAATTTTTTCCGGATTTGCCCAAAGACGCATTTTTAAAATGGAGTGCAGAGCAAGTTCAGTTCACAAATCCATTTCAATTGAGTTCAATCTCTCAGAGTAACTATGACGTTGCTGATCATTTTGTGCCTCAAGATGCTATCCAAAACAGACTACACCTTATTGAAGCTCAAGCATTGTTGTCATCATTGAGAATAACTCCAGAGCAAGAAAAAACTATGTATAATTATCACTGCCACATTACTTTTACTATTTTCACTAAAGGTAGTAAATGTTTAGTTGTGGGAGTAAAACACCCACAGCACAGAAAAGCACAAAAAGCACCAGAGTTAGAGAATATTTGAGTAATGATGAGGTAAAATGATTAAAAACTTACATTCTGAGCCCCACGCGAAGTTGCCTCCCTCCAATCGGAGAGCACGGTACTTCAAGTTACCTCCACGGGTACGGACAACGTGGATGCGTCTAAGACCAAGCTGAAACAGTGACACTAAATTAATAAATGCTACACTTCTGAAGAACTTGCAAAAATAAAGATTATTTATTTTTTAAAATTGAAAGGCACATTGTGTTGTTGAGGATTTCACTCAAATAAACCTAACCTCGAAACAAGCAATAATATTAATGTTCCAGAACACAACATTTGTTTTTGGTTGGACGGTCAAATGCTAGGACATTTTTGACATGGATTTACATATATGTAATAGCACCGAATCCATGGTTTACATATTGTATCCATTATAGGACAAGTATAGGTAATAAGTATATAACCTAAAATGTTGGGTCATGGGTCATCAAAATTTTGAAGAGTATTGTTTTTACTAACCTTTGTGTTGGCTGCAGGGCGACCTAACTCGTACTTCCTCTTCTTGCGCATAGGCTTCCTCTTGCCTCCGGTGGCCCGGCGTTTATGCCAGTGATCTCGGCTAATACCTAAAACACGAGTTGCAAATTAGTATGCACTGAAATGTCAAATTACCTCTAAAATCCTATAACAAAAGGTTCTGGCCAAACCCCCGTTACCATTATCGTTCTTGCCATTTTTATAAGAGATTCGCGAACCTCCAAACAATCACAAAACTTGGGAATAGATCATCTGAGCAATGGAAAGGAAACTGTCACCGGGAAGCAATGCCTCACTCTAGTACCCAAAAATGTGATAATCCACGGATCGGAAACAAAAATTATCTTGGTTTGGGCAAATAAATTAATCACAACATAAAATAAACTTTAAAACACTATCGATCCTCTTCCGATTACTTTGATATTCGAAGATTTATTTTCTTAAATTTACAACACGCACTCACCCATATTGCCGACGAGTTAAAGAAAGAGAAGAGACAACTACCGAAACAACATAGACGACTTTGCTCGGAGTAGGAACCTTATTTACAAAAATTTTGTGAGATTTTTATGTCAAAATGTGGGGTTAGTTGTCACTAACAGTAAAATGTGCTATTTGTTTTTTTTTAATGGAAAGAAAGTGAAATCATTTTTCGCTTTGAACAGTTTTTGTTTCTATCACTTCCTCCCATTTACACTTTTGAATATTGAAGTAGCGTTAAAAAAATTCAAAGAAAAAACAATAATTTTAGGAAATTATATACGCAAAATTCACGCATTTGCGATTTGTTTTGTATTTTATCCAAAAAATATGAGATAAACGGAAAAAAGTAGGTAAATTCGTTAGCTATATAGCACTTTAATCAGTTTTATATGTCTCCGTATTGAAATTCGGAGACAGTATTATTTTTAATGTGGGAGGAAAATTTCTAGTAATCACGGTCGCTCGATTGAACCACGATAAGAATCGTTGGTTGAAATTCAACCGTTGAATCAAAATATATATATTTTATTTAGTAACTACATATTTATTATTTTTTACATTTTATATGACACATGTTAGGTATATATATAAAATAGAAAATATATTCGTAGTCCTCCTCACTAACAGATCCTTTGCTGAGGGGGACTATGCTTTGAATAAGTTTTCAGCGACTTCTACGGTTTAACTTCATTGTTTGGATAAGGCTTTTCAGAAACTGCTGATGTTTTAAGTATACTAGTAAGTTCATTTTCCGATAGTTCCTTCAGTCAACATTTAATGTCCTTAATGTAGCTATTTTTTGTTTTAATTTGTTTGATACTAAGTGGTTCGATACTCGTTTGATATCCACTGTTAACTGCCTTCCTATTTTTTATGAAAATGTTGAGGGCTTACGCAGACTTAATTATTTTACCCGACTGTTTTATTTTGTATAATGCTTACATGCAATATATTCAACTATCTCTTACGACTTGTCTCATCGGTGTCAGTTTTTAGTCGAGTAGATAGTGGTAACTAAAACACTGTCCTGATAGTGCTGTCCAAACATAAATTTAGTAAATGAATGCCCACACCTACTACAAGGATGCGCGGAATACTGCACGACGCGCATTATTGTACGGATACGCGGATTAGACATTGCGGACAATGGACAATAGCCCCCCCCCCCCCCATCATGCGCGCGCGAACGGTGAAGGGGCCACTTTCCCGTGAAAACTCGAATAAATCCTATCCCAGCCAACCAAAATGCTACTACAACGCTTTGTACACACGGTGCCAGTGCCACAGTGCACTTAGCGCCTAAAAATCCTACTAGACGTTTTATGGCGCCAACACACGAGCGCTATACTCTCATAATAGATGTGGGCTTGGACTATCATTCCTAATTTACTTATTTTATATACTCGTCATACATTCTGAATGTATGGCAAGCGTTATGGTGAAATAGGCCAAGCATACATATGTTATGAGAGTATAGCGCTCGTTTGCCACTAGCATAAAATTGGATTCAGGCATTTGAATTTTAGTTGATCAACTCGACACTTGAAAGCAAATTGACGAGTGTGAACCTTCTTTCAACAAAGTTGAATAAGTTTTTTCATAAATTTTTTGTCGTTCAATAAAAGTTGATCAACAAAAATTGAATCGTCTGAACCGCCCGCGCCAGTTACCACTAAATATAATAAAAATACTGATGCTCAACACATAAAAAATTGTAACTTAGCAACACCACAATATAATAGTTTTGTGACATTTCTAATTTCCGTTGTCTATGATAAATAAAACCACCGAAAATGGCGGACGTTTCGATGGTTGATGATAATGATGACAACTGGTTATATGGTGATTCCAATCCAGACGGGCCAGAAAATGAAGCAGGAAAATTGCCAAATGGCGATTCAACCCCCGCTGCACCTGTAAGAAAATATTTCTTTGAAATTAGTCTACTGTCACCATTGAAAAACATAACCTAAACAATTTGCACAACAATTTGAATGAAACGTAGCATTTACTGATATATTTGAATGAATATTTGCCTTCCGTGAGTTTTGATGTGTTAAGATCTTTGTTTGCAATTCTAACGTATAAAAAAATCCTTGGATGCAGTAGAAATTGCATTTATTGTTAACTAAGGATATGTTTTCTTTTCAAAGGAAGAAACGCCGGAAAAGCCAGCCGATGAGGCGGCAGCCGAAGATGAAGAAGATAAAATAGATGAATCTCATCTAAATGACGAACATTTCGAGGATGGAGAGCAACCGGAGGAGGACCAGATTGATGATGGACATGAAAATGGAGATTCTGACTCTGACGATAGTGAAGACGACGTCAAAGTTATCGTAGGAGACATCAAAACCTCACCCACTGCGCCTTACTCAAATTTAAATATAAAGGTTTGTGAAATAAGTTCCCAAAAATAATAAGCTTTCTATTCCTTAAACTTCTTTCTTGTTTATAATAACTATTTTTATGTTCAATTTGTAGAACTCCATGATGTTTTCTATAATTAAGTATAAAATCAAATTGACAGCTCTTAGGGCGAAACGGCTGTCGCACATTCAAATAATAAACTAATGGAACAGTAATTACAACAACTCTAATTTTATTTTTAAACAATCTTGCATTCATTTTATACTTGTACAAGTTTTTTCTACATTCTATAGACGTAAATTCATTCTCCATTTTATAAAATACACATAAACAAAATTGAATCAATTCAAAACAAATTTCTAAAATATCTTTGTTACAAATCATATGTAAGATTTAATAATTATTTAGAGGCAGCTTCATACTTAAAAATTGATTCATTGAGTGTACAAAGGCATCATATGAATGCACTATTCCTGTATAAATTAGTCAACGATGATATTCAATGCCCAGAGTTGCTAAATAAAATTCAATTCAATGTACCTGCACGTTCAACGCGCTCTTCTGTCATGTTCATGGTGGATCAATAGCAATAAGCAAGACCGGGAGGAATGCAGATCCGGACACAGCTTGTTTTTGGCAAAAAACCATGTTTTCACCGCGTTTTAAGTTGAGAACTTTAATCTGGAAGGTGAAAAAAAGTGCGGAAAGCAATAAAAAAATTTTTTTAATAAGTAATTAATTTTCAATTACGTTAAGTAAAATTTCACTTCGCGAACCGACACTATGACAACCCGGCGGCCATTTTGTCACTGATATATTGGTATCCCTGATACAAGGATGAGCAAGATACGATTGTAGCCGACTTCGTGGGATACATGGATAAGGTGCGTAATAGGGTTTGTGTAGCGGGCTTGTGTATGTTATCTTTACTTTAAAAAACAGCCTATGTTTTTGAATGGTTTGTTTGGCTACGCAGGGTTTGTGTAGCGGGCTTGTGTACACTAGTGGACTTAAGTATGGACACTTTTCGAGATTTCTTGTATCTTGTCGTTTGCGTTATAAAAAAACAACTTATTTTGTTACGGAACCCTTCTAAGTTTTTTTTTTCGTGTTCCATGTGCTATAGTTGATTAATAAAAGTACCATACGATATGCCATATGGTGATTCCAAATTCTTATCACTCTTTATGAGAAATGGGAGCAAACGCCTTTGAACTAATCAATTTTTGAGAATAATGTTTTTGAGTTTTGGCAACCTTACAATGTCTCGTCTTCTGTCTAAACCAACCACAAAGTGCAGAGGATCATCGTGTGCTCCAATCAGAACACTTTAAGACGCATCACGATTAAGTTTTACACCTGTATTAGTCAGTCTTCCATTAAATAAAAGTGATATTGTTTTTTTTTTAATAAATATTATTAAAATGGCTTCTAAGGTGCCAAAACGTGCCGATTGGTTGCCCAAAGAGAAGCAGAGCTGTTGCACTTTGTGAAGAAGGCTACACATACGAAGAAATTGCAAAAATATTGGGTGGAGAAGCTACCAAGTCTGTAGTAAGAAAGATTTGCCAACACTGCAAGGAGTCTAAAACTACAAAAACAGTCCGAAAATCGTCCAAAATCCAAAGGTTACGCCACAAAATGAAAGGAGCATGTGTTGCCTTATCCTGCAGAACTATCGTCAAACATCCAAAGATATTAACAAGGTCGTTAAAGCTGCTGGACTCGATATTACTGATATAACATTTAGGAAGAAATTTGGCAAGAATAATCAAAGTCTTACCAAATCATGAAACAGGGGCATAAATGGCTGAAATGGGCTGTAACACATAAGGAATGGACCTCAGAAGACTGGGCAAAGGTGATTTGGAGTGATGAGACCAAAATTTTCACTTTTGGGAGTGATGGAATCAGATTTGTTCGTTGTCATCAAGTTGAAGATGTGATACCAGAATGCACTACCGTGACAATGAAACTTCCTCTGAGTGTAATGGTGTGGGCTTGCATAATAAGGGACAGTTTTGGACGTCTGGGAGTGATAGAAGGCACAATTAGGGCTAAAAGTCATCAAAATGTGATTCTGGAGCCAAAATTATTGCTCAGCACAATGATTTGTTCGAGGGGAACCGCGGTAAATGCAATTTCCAGCAGCATGGACCCCCATACCACATAGCAAAACCAGCATGAAATGCTTACAGAACCACCATATTGTTGTTCTACCTTGGCCAGGGAACCAACTGGACTTGACTCCTATTGAAAATCTCTGGTCTAGAATGAAAATACTGGTTTCAAGTCGCAAATCCAGCAATAAAAGAGAAATAATTTTTTCAAACATGGTTCCATGTCATCAAACCTGAAAATTAGTGACGTTTTGTGGACTCCATGCCTAGAAGACTTTGGGAAGTTATTAAACTTAAAGAATTTCCAACGCAATACTAACGTTAAATGCTAATTTGAAATATTATGCAAAATCTTTGTAATTAATAAATAATTGGTGTTTTGCCATGTCGTTGTTTTATTCAGCATTTTTGTTATTTTTCTAAGAAAAACATATAAATTTATTCAAAATATAACAGTATAATATGTTGTTGAATCAATTAGCTAACAAAATTATACTTAAACCCCAACGTGATTTAAAAAAGAGCGAATGAACATCAAATATAAGAAATTTATGAAAAGTGTCCATACTTAAGTCCACTAGTGTATATTATCTTTATTTTAAAAAACATCCCAGGATTTGAATGGTTTGTCTCCATTCCAGTACCTACGCGCCTTATTATTTATCCCACGAAGTCAGCTACAATCGTATCTGGCTTTTAGGTCTTTGAGCTGGCGTTTGTAGGTCTGGGATACCAACATAACAGTGACAAAATGGCGGGCGAAGTGTCGTAGTAGTATCGGTTCACGAAGTGAAATTTTATTTATACTTTAAACGGCTGTATCTCCCTCAATTTTGCCGAGCGCGCCTTAATTTTTTTTTTATTCAGTTTCTCCACACTTTTCTCATCTAGAAAGTGCCTTTTTATTAAATTCCCAGACATTGGCAGGAACTGCATTTCATCCCTTTTCTCATCTAGAAAGTGCCTTTTTATTAAATTTCCAAACTGTGCCCGGATCTGCATTTCACCCAGACCAACTCTAAGCAGAATTCTTGCCTGAACAGACTATGCAATAGGAATAATAACATATTATCCAATGTGGACATTTTCAATTGCGAACTTACCAAATATATAGAAGGGTATTTCTCTGATATTTCGTGAATATTATTATGTTTCTATTGTTTATATTTCTGTTATGATTTGATTTGTATGTATGTTAGCCTCACGGAAACTGGGCCCGCAGATACTTTAATAGTACACAACTGCTAACCCTGTACAAATCACAAGTGCGCCCTGGTCTGGAGCTCCAAAATACCTGAAAAATACCCTCGACTCTGTGCAGAAACGGGCGGTCCGTTAGATAGATTCTCCCATCTTAACAGACGGATTGCAATCTTTAGAGCACAGGCGTCGGGTGGGAATGCTACCGGTATTACAATGGAAGATGCTCCGAGGAACTAGCATCATTGATCCCTTCGGCACCGGTGCATAGTCGGGAAACACTCCAAACGCGTGCCCAACATTTGTACACGGTTGACATTTGCCACATGAGAACGGGTCGTTTCTTCGACTCGTTCTTGTGTTCAACAGCTCGGCTGTGGAATGATTTGCCGGCCTCTGTGTTTCCTCCTTCCTACAACATGGGTCTCTTCAAGACCAATGTTCATTCCTTCCTCTCCTCAAAAAGACCCTCCACACAGCATCCCAGATGACATAGGCCCTGAGGGAAATTATTTTCCTCAGGGCCTCCTGCGTGGAGTTAACGTAAAAAAAAATAAACCTCTCTCCCCGGCTACCCATGTATTGATAAATTGTTTGTTTTGTAATTTTTCGTTTTATATAATTTTTGGCTTCATATTCCTTTCTTATACATTTAATTTACTTATTATCTGTCTCAGTAGAGGTAAAGTCACAAGAAGGAAATCCATAATTGGTTTTATTTTTGCTATATAATACTTATGTACAAACTGAAAAAATGTGAACTGTCGATTTCCCGAAAATTAATAAATAAATATCATATTCTCTTCCTGTTTTGCAAGTTTAAATTAAATATCCTTAAAAGTTTGCATCAATTTTTTAATTAAGTTTCGGTTACCATAATCATAATTTTGAAGCAATGAGAAATCTAAATTTATTGGAGTTTAATTTTTTTACTAAACATATTTAGTTTTTTTTTTTTTTTCACCCCATTCCAGCGAGGAGGGCTCATAGTGCAGCCAAATCTCGACAAGCAGAAGCAGACGGGGAAGTTCAATGTGGAAGAGTTTGATTCAGTTGGCACCATCAACGGAGTGCCGGCGCAGGAGTTTAACATAGATGTGTTGGAGGACAAACCCTGGAGGAAACCTGGTGCTGATCTCACAGGTATGGTGTTTATCCTAATTATTATTCATTTTATGAGAATCAGAAAGCAGTGGTAGATGTTGTCAGCATAGAAATGAGAAACAATAGACAGAAAGATAAGGGTGTGAAGGGTGAATTGCCTAATTCAAATAAAAGGTAAATATTCGGAACAAACGTCAACGGTTATGTAATTATTATTAGTATTATTGTGTATGTTATCTTTACTTTAAAAAACAGCCTACGTTTTTGAATGGTTTGTCTGGCAAAGCAGGGTTTGTGTAGCGGGCTTGTGTATATTATCTTAATTTTAAAAGTTTTATAAAAAAAAAGTGCGTATTAACCGTTGACGTTTGTTCCGAACTGCAAACAGAGTGATTTGACAGTGTGGGAGCAAATTTTCAATTTACGTAAATAAAATTAAAAATGTAACATTTTCAACCTCCCCGAATGCAAATAGTTGTCTTTTATGGTAATTAAGAAGAATCTAAAAGTTTTATAAAAAAAAAGTGCGTATTAACCGTTGGCGTTTGTTCCGAACAATTACCCAAAAAAATAAAATAATGATAAGGGGAATAAATCACGTTGGAGGAGCAGGGAAGTAACCAAGGTGTCTCCCTTTAATAAATGAATCCGATAGTTTTCAAGCAACTTGCATTCTGCCATCAATATTAAGACTTTGAAAATAAAATCTGCTTACATATTGTTAGTCCTTTTTAAAATAGCGTGTGAATTGCTAGCAGCAGTAATAATCATTATTGCAAATTCGAAATCCCACAAAAAAGTTCTGCTTGTTTCTGAAATTGAATATTTTGTTATTTATATACCTAGTAAGGCACTTTTACAAATGAGTCATTATTTACTTACCGCCATAAACTGAATGCACCTTGAATGAACGTCAATTACACATACATTTACAGGTGTTGTGTCCAACGTTTCTATTGATTAATCTGAGGATACCGCTAGGCGCCGCTAAGTTAAGTGATCATAGGTAAACACTCCGATTTGCGAGTGGCGCCGTCTGTTTTCATAGACAATAAAATGACGTCAATGTAGGAACTTTCATGTTAAATTAATATTGAAGCAAGTTATTAATTGTATTTATTGTTTATACAGATAATTTCTTTAAAATAGTGTAATACATAAACTGACATTTTATATTTTTTAAACAAACTTGTTTAATATGTTAAAAATAAAGTATCATGCTTGACTTTCTTTTTTCTTTGCGTGGCATTTGACGTTAAACTCAGTTGCATGTCTGGTACACATTTTGCCTGTCTGGTACACACGGATTGTATTTTGGAATGGTGGTGACATTTTGGTTGTTCCTCACTGCGGTTTTCATATGAAAAAGCTGAGGATCCGGCATCGGGATGTACTCCCAAGTTTTACGAGGGCTTGATAATAAAGCTAGTGGGCCTAACAGAATACCTGCCCTGTTATTTATTGCAGAGGTGAGCTGCAGAATTAGCTCCAATTTCATGTGCATGGAATCGTAAAGCTACAAGCAATTGATTGCATGGCAAAATTGAGCAGTTTCTAAAAATAAAAAGAAAAGCTAGTAACATGTTTTCAGATCTGATAAGTGCTAAATATTGCGAGATGACAGATAACATTGTTTTCGTGGTATTTTTTTCACTCTGTTGTCAGTTTTTATTACTAGGTCTTCCTCAGGCAAGTTTTCCACAAGGATAGTTTTCTTAAGTTGAGTAGTGGCATGGCGATGATTGCGCTTTGGGAAGAACGTATTTGAGCAGGGTTGGGCTGAGATTTCGGCTCAGCATGTGGATCATTAGGATCGGACACAACGGCTGTTAGGGTTGTCACACAAAAGCTATTCTCTCATAAAAATAATAAAATCGTCTCTTTTAATTTTATGTTAATTATTTCCCACATAAATAATTTAACTAAAATAATATTGCCCAACCAAGTGACAATGCAAGAGTGCTCTTGTGAGGTGCCACATCACTTTGACTATGTAACAATAATAATATAATTGTATTAAATTCCAGACTACTTCAACTACGGCTTCAACGAGGACACGTGGCGCGCATATTGCGAGCGGCAGAAGCGGGTGCGCGTGCAGGAGTCGGGAGTGGGTCTGGGGCCACTGGGGGGCGCTGGGCCGCCCGGCTCGCAGCTGCGCCAGCTCACGCCCATCCTCAATGACAACAGCAAGTACACCTCCATGGGGGTGGTAAACGTCAGGAAGGCGGGCCCGCCACCAGGTCAATTTTATTTATTTATCATTGTCTTCTTCTTCACGAGCCTTCTGGCGTCCAGCTTTGGACATGGCTTTGATTTTTTTCATTTTTGCTAATTCTTGGTGGCTTTCACCTTTTCAAACTGCAGTTCAGTACTCTTCTTTATTATTATTTATTATTTTTATTAACTTTATACAATTCCATAGATCACAGATACCTATAGTACAAATTTACGACAAACAGACTAGACACAGGAATTTATTTTAGTTTACAATAAAATTGAAACAGTTGTGTTTATGATGCGTTTTAAGATTTTCACGGCCAAAAGCATTTTCGTTATTTGTTTTTGGGGTGTTATGCCGTGTTGCACTACCTCCTTCTTTAGCCAACGTTTCGGACATGGTTGCAGTGTCCATCATCAGCCGGATCTGCCCTGATGATGGACACTGCAACGACGTCCGAAACATCGCCTAAAGAAGGATGTAGCGCAACACGGCATAACACCCCAAAAACAAATTATGAAAAAAGTTGTGTTATACATTTCAAATTTTATGTTTCAAAATAAATAATATTATTAAATATACAAATTTTGCATGCATACATGAAAAGTTTTAAAAATGGCTTAAATTATGTTTTTTCTAACTAAAATTACAGATAATGAAAAAAAAACAATAAAAACACATGCGTATTTTGTTGGATAAATGTATTACATATAAATATTATTGTCATCTCACTTTTTTGTTGTTCCATGTAAGAATAATTAATATAAAATTCACAAAGTTTCATAAATTTATTCAAATTGCCATCTGAAACTTTGGTTTCATAAAGGTGAACATTTTACTTATTTTGTGTTTTTTTTTATTTATATTTTAATATAAAGCATGGTATTTTCTCTTTCTAACGCCATTTAGGAAATATTTCTCAATATGTTAGTAAGGGAGACACAACCATTTCTGTGAGACCTATATGAGTTGTTCCAAAAAGTGAACAACTTAGCCTTAGGAGTTAATGTAGTGCCTTTAAAAAGTAATACGTTAGCACGTTGTCCCTTTTGATGAGCTTGAGAAGTCCTTCCTCTGGTGGGGCACATGTATAGAGCATGGCTGATATTGATGATGGTTATATTTGGTTGTAGGTATGCGGAGGGACGGTTCGCTGGATGACATGATGACTTCGGAGCCCCCACCCTCGATGCACGATACATCGCACAACGTTATTCAGGTAGACACCTAATCAGCCCCTTTAACTAACTCACTCGGCTTTGCTATTTCTTCATCCATTATTCTGCCCAATAATTTTTATCAATCTAGAGCCCATAATAGAATACAGAATTGGGTGCATTATTGAACAATGGTTTAAGTCAGCCAAATGTTAATAAGAAGAATCTTATTTTTGTGTTGTTGACTTGCCATAAATCATGTTTTACTACTGTAATGTTTCCTCCATGACAAAACTCGAATCTGATTTTTCTGTTTATTTTACAATTTTCTCCAATTTGATTGTATACAATCTGATTTTTCTAATACAATTTTTTTCCAATTTGATTGTATACAATCAGATTTTTCTGATACAGGACAAGAAACTTCAATAAATAAAAGTATTTTTTTTATTACAAGCCAAAACGGTGGACAATACCCTATACAACATACATGTATTGATAAAGTGACATTTATTTTTGTGTCTAATTGAATCAGGGGTATTTCACATAGGGATGTCGAAAGTGAAAAAAAATATCGATATATCGATGTATCAATATTTATTAAAATATCAGTATCAAATATACAAATTTTGAAGGTATTTTTATCAGTATTCATTTTTATTAGGTAATAATTACAAAAATGTCAAAAACTAAAAAGTTGTCTTCTAACTAATAAATAAACTGAGACGCATACAAAGTTTGTAACATTCTATTGGCGTATTAATCTGACAAAAAGGACTTCATGTTTGGAACAAGGTATAGTCAATAATCATAGACAATTGGGAACCAACACAGAAGTGGCTTAGAAAAAAATGGCGAAAAATAGCATACATTTCTATGTATGTACCTACACATATGAGATAGTATTAGTGATCACAAATACTAATGCAAAGACAATAGATTTGTAAGCTATTAATAGTAAAAATTTCAACTGCCAGATGTCATTACCCAATACAGTTACTTTTTTCCGTTCGTTCCTATACGGTTTTGGATTCTAGTGACTTAAATAAACATGAATTTTAAAAAAATATCATTTTTGATACAATTTTCGATATTTTGTATCGATATATTGATATATCGGATCAAAATATATCGGCTAAAAATATCGATGTTTTGAATTTGAAATATGGATACATCGATATATCGATACTTTTTCAACAAGCTTAATTTCACATCCTCTTGATAGCATATCTATTAGCGATGTGTAGGTTCAGCTGGAGTGGGCTCTTGAACTCGGGTTCTTCGCGGGAAGCGGATCCTACTCCTTTTTCAAATCGACTACTCCCAGAGAACCCGGTCAGAGCCGGACTCGGAGCCGAAACCCGAATGCTTCCACCGCCGTCCTGCGGTTCCGGCTCCGAGGTCCGGCTCTGGCCGAACCCGTGCTTCTCGGTAGCTGCAACAGCAACCAGTACCCATTCCGCACCCAAGAAGTCAGATCCGGGACCTGCTCCTAGAACTCGAGCACTTTTAAAAGGAAGCATGTCTTGGAGGCCTCTGGCAAAATGCAGAACTTTCGCATCTCTATTTTCTATATCTATAGGATAATGCATACTTTCAATTTACGATTTATTTATAACGTCTGAGTTTACTATTTGGTACTCGAACCTACGGTTTATAATAGTGGCTGAATATCGCATAAGTTAGCTGAATTTTCTGCCTTTTGCGAGTATTTACTTGTTTATTTATTAATATATCGATGCTGGAAAGGAAAAATGGCTAAAGTGCAGCTGGAAAGGATATGCCGTGCGGCTGCTGTATGGCGTTTTAGTCATTTTTCCTTTCCAGCTTCGATTATGTTCTCCTGCTGATAAGTTATCAAGAGGATGGTGAAATGCCCCTTAGAGGTAATATCTGAAGGCAAAAGGAATGCGCAAGGTCGACACTACTATTGCAGTGATTCGTACCGTGCTTGGGCACGATTCTTTAACTCTGCAAATGCAGGAGTTCTTCTCCGAGGGGTAACAATTCAACATATTTTAAATGACAATATCACCAATTGACTTTAAATGATTCTACATTTTTAAAGACTGAAAAAAGATCACTCTTGACCGTCGATAAGCGATCTGCCTCCAAAGACCTCTTCTCAACAAGTGAAATGCTTTTTTCCGATAGTCAAAATTCGCATTATTTTCTTGGTGTTCGAAAATAAAAACAAGCGCTTACTTTCCACATTTGAAAAAAAAAACGGTAGACTGACGTTCACCTAAACAATAATTTTATAATGAGGTACTTGTCTAGTGTTGTGATAAAATAAAATTGAATTAATTATATCATAACAATGTGTCGGATCAGGTGATGACAGCGGACAGGAGAGAATACTCCCGGACGAAGGGCTTCCCGGACATGAGCCTACCACCACCCGGAGGACCCGAGTTCTTCGGGGAGCAGCCCTTCTATCCACCACCGTACCACCAGGAGGAGAACTGGGGTAACCACTACTTTTATATTTTTTAAAGATAGAGAAACATTCCCGAAAATATGAAATACTAAGCTGAAATGGTGCTTGTGTGATGGTAGGGGAGCTAGCAGAGGAATTGAACCCACAATGCCTGGGTAGTAATCTGAGGCATTTGTCCACTTTGCCGCTAACCGCCTAAACTTAACTTATTCAAGTGCAGCTTTGCCCAATACCTATATGTATTATGTACCTTTAATAAGTGGTGCTCCGAAGACCCGTTCTAATACCATCCACGCTGGAATTTTTTTTAAGTTAACTATTCACGGGAAATGTGTTACGATATACACATAAAATATATTTTATTAATAAAATTTGTTATCTGGTAAACAGAAAACAGTTGAAAAATTGTAGTTTTTCTGATTTTTGAGCAAAATTTGTCAAGGTTGCAGCTCTGCGTATTTTCGTCCGGCACTCGAGAGTATGCTAAAAATTTTCTGATCCGGCTCTCCATAGGTTAAGTAAACAAGTCGCTTCTCTGAACAACGTACTTGCATTGTTCAAGTTAATTTTGAAGCCTTGAAGTTTATGATGTCCAATCTCCGATAGGAGAGAAAGAGAAGAAGAAAAGTTAATTTTGTCGCAGAATATTTGTGTTAATTAATATTTTATTTGTTTGAAGGTCCCGAGGCTGGTTGGACACCCGGAGACATCAAGGAACTCACTCCCGGCCCCGTAAACCTGGGCCCTTCTCCCATGGGCCACGGCCCGCCGGGAATGGGTCCTATGGGTCCCATGGGCCCCCCCAACATGGGCCCGCCCCCCCCTCTCATGAACCGCTCGCCCTACGGACCTCCCCCGCCACACCTCTACCCGCCCAGAGACATGGAGCACAGGGATAGGGATAATCGGGAAAGGGAAAGGGACAGGGATAGAGACAGAGACCGCGAAAGAGAAAGGGAGAGGGAGCGAGAGAGAGAGAGGGACAGAGATAAGGAAGGAGATGTAAGTTTTACTATATATAATTGTTCTTGCTTAACCTGTCACAAGCCAAGAAAAACACGGAAATTCCCTAACAAAGCACCTCTCATCTGTCGCGAGTCCGCCGGCGGGCTTTGCTTTTAACCTCTTATTGGCCGGAGACGCGAATCCACGCACGGTTTGTGCGCATGCGCGCGGAAAAAATTTGGAAAAAAATATGTTTGTCTGCGATTTTGACCCTTCTATGTACAGAATTTGTATGAAGGACAAGGTCAGAATCGCTTGCGCCAACATTTGCCCAGGATATAGGCCAAAATTTGCGCCAACATTTGCCCAGGATATAGGCAACCCCAGAATATTTTTAAATGATTTTATCTGTGGCATCGATATGTCAAATTTGCCGCAATTCTTTCTGTCAAAGTCCGATGCGTGTTATTCGACAAAAACATCGTAAAACCTATCAATTTACGTAATTAACGCAAGTAATGTTATTTTCGTGAAAGGGCCTGGCCTTTGACAGGTTAAATGCGATTTTAACCCTTATGTACAAAGAAACTATAAGAAGGACAAGGTCAGAATCGCTTGCGCCAATATCAATCTAAAATACCATCCATCATTCAACAGGTTAATTGCTTACTGCGGTAAAGCCAATGAATCCACCTGGATTTTACCGTTTATCTCGTTTTTGGTATTTAAAAAAAAAATCTTTAAATTATTAATCATTTAACTTTTTTTAAATCACCTATCTTAATTTGGGAAGCAATCGCTCGTGTTTATGTAAATAAAGGTTAAATATTGTAATGTTGTGATTAATTATGTATTCTTTATAACAAAATAAATAAAAATAAATTTTTTGAATATATTTTTGTTACAGGATTCAAGAAAAGAAGATGACAGAGAATTAGAAATACGCGACAGGGACAGAGATAGAGGAGAGAGGGACAGGTCTAGATCCATCAAACCTGACAGACATCGCGAAAAGTGAGTTTCCTCTCGGTTTTATGACAGAATTCTTAGCCCCATTGAAACCAAGAATGTGTTTATAATGAAATCTTTATTCATGTATCAGTGTTCCTTACAACAGCTGTTAAATCTCTTTGAATACAGTGTAATTCACCAAGAAGTTTACGTTTTAAATTTTTTTTTAAACGAGAAAATCTTATGTGAGGGAAAAATTAGGACATTTTTCAAATTCAATCTTCAAGAGCCCGAAAATCCAAACTTCTTCTTCCAAAGTGAATTTCATTGTATTCTAAGCTGTCAAATTCTTATTGGCATGGGGACAACCTCGAAAAAATTTTTTACTGCAAAGGAAATCAACCGCTGCACTTTAAGAACTTTTTTCCAATAAAAACATTGTTTAATATATTAATCCTTTGTGCAGGTCCCATCGGCGCGAGCGTTCCCGATCGCGATCCCGCCGACACAAGTCTCGCTCTCGCTCCCCCAACTCCCGACACCGCTCCAAGAAGAAGTCCCACCGCAAGGAAAAGGAGGACAGCGAGTAACCCCTCCACGTCACCCACCATGTTTAGTTACTTTATATTATTTAAGGACTTAGCATTATTTACTCTAAGATACAATTATTGATAATAATGTTATCTCGAAGGGAAAACGCTGTGAATACATATTTTAAATACAATGAAACACCCACGTAAGGTTCCCAAATAATGTTTTATTTTTTTCAGTCCCTTGAATTTCCATACAACCAACACCATTATTTTTATCCTATTTATGTAAATCATTTTTCTGCACAGCTACTTTCATAAATTCAAAATGGTAATACATAATTTGATAATCGTCGATCAAATGTAATTGCAGCTGTAACAACACAAGCTTAAATGCAGCTGTGATGCAAAGTCCACTTGTCTGGGTACACTTGGATGTCTACCATACACTCTTGGCATACACTCTTTGCCTCACTCACATTCATACCAGGCGCAGTCCCTCCATACATGCGGTGGAAGCGCCGCATGCCTTTGTTTTCTAGTCAAAAATATAAGGATTTATATTTTCTAGCTGTAACCAACAATACATACTGCAATTTACTAAAAGAGAACACATACAAAGAAACAGCGGTGCATGAACCGACTCGAAATACATATACATTCTCAATGCTAGTAAACAACGTACAACGCAACACACACGTACCAGCAACAGCATCCACGGACAGTCGCTGCGTTCAACACACACATAACGAAACAGGACGCACCGGCCCGAGCGGCCGTTTGGATGCAATATCATAATGAGCATCCGAATATTTCAAAACACCGGGAAGATTTCGAATTTCGCGCATGCGTACTCAACTCTGGCCTGCATAGTTCTTTGAAAGATAGATACTTTTCTAACGAGAGCATCCAGAATACAAAAAACAACTTTAAAGCATACAGGAATAAGGCCCAGATTAGCATATTATCTTATTATTTATTATTGACAGAATTTTTGACAGTTTTGTTTGAATTATATTAAGCATTGACGCTTAATTATTTATTGTTTAATCCTTCAATTAACTATTTAATTCAAAATCTTTATTGAGAAAATACTACTACTGACATTAGAAGACATTTCTCGACCGACTTTATAAAAAAAGAGCGTCAAATTGGTAAATGAAAGCCCAGGCACGTTAATTAAGGGATTTTATAACGACACAATAAGAAATTTTGGTTGTGTAATAATTGATGTTTCGGAGCGCTAAGGATATAACAAGCTAATTATTTTTATTTATTTTTTATTTGTGTTTTACAGACTGTCCATTTACAATACACATGTGACACAAACTACACATTTATGGATAAATAAAAGAAACATTAAATAGTAACATGAGATACATAAATATTATAGTGGGTAATGTGAGTGGCACTTAAATGCCTCTTGAATTCTTCAAGGCTACTGAGATGTCAACAGTTTTGGAAGCGTTATTTAACAGCGCCATACCTCGTGTCATGCTATGCCGAGCCAGTACGTCTGTTCGGCTATGTGGGATACATAGAAGATCGTGGTACCATCCCTGGCTGTAGTTGTTCGGCACATACAACTTATAACATTCCATGAGGTATGGGCTATCTATTAAATTATTAATGATTTTCTATGCCGTTAATGCAAGGGCCCCACTCCTCGACCGGAGACTTTGGTAATGCGTTTCTGTGAGCAGATCTTCATGATGCATGAATCGCAGGTACTCTCCGTGCATTCTCATATACATGTATCGAAGAAACCTTTTTTGAATCTCTTCCAACTTCTCAATGTATTTTTTCTAGTATGGGGCCCATACAGCAGAGGCATATTCAATTTTAGACTTTATAATGTAGATATACAAAGCCATCATTGCTAACAGCATTTGAAAACTGTTTGCACGATCTTATGACAAACCCTAGAAGCTTGTAGCATGATATTGTCAACTGCAATACATATATGGTCTCAAAATATAAGTTTGGGATCAAAGACTAACCCCTGGTCCAATGGATTTTACTGGTGACAATATATCTTTTTTAATACGAAAAGTGTTTAAAACGACAAATTATGATTTTTTTAGAATCGAATGCAATTCTCTCAGCCAATCAATATGGCTTTAGGACTAACCTGAGCACCGACGATGCCGTCTTTAGTTTAACCAAAAACATATACTCTAACCTAGACTCTAATAATAAAACTTTAACTATTTTCTTGGACTTAAAGAAAGCGTTCGATACAGTCAACCACAAAATTCTTTTAAAGAAAATCATTAACGTTGGTATTAAAAACAAAAGTCTCTTGCTACTAAAAAGCTATATATTAAATCGCCAACAATGCACAAAAATAGGATCAAGCTTAAGCTCTTGTGATTTGGTAAAACATGGTATTCCTCAAGGAACAGTCTTAGGGCCACTACTCTTTCTAATCTACATCAATGACCTATGCAATATTGTAATACCAGGTAAAATTCTCTCTTTTGCCGATGACACTGCAATAACAGTACATGGTAAAACGTGGGAAGATACAACCAGTAAGGCTAACAAATGCATTGCAATAGTCAAAGATTGGCTAGATAGAAATCTTCTCAGTCTAAATCTTGATAAAACCATTTTTATTCCCTTCTATAATTCCCAAAAGTCATCCCCTAAAAACAATCTTAACTTGAAGTTCCATAACGTTAATTGTAACTTTGCGACATGCTCAAACTGCGAAAATGTGAAATTAGGAAATAATATCAAATACTTAGGTGTAACTTTAGACTGCCGACTCAAATGGACTTACCATATAGAAAAAATTGTTAATAAACTGAGATACCTAAATTACATATTCAAACGCATGAGCAACATTGTCAATATAAGAACCATGAAACTTGTCTATAACGCATTGGTGCTTTCATCGATTTCCTATGGAATAATCGTGTGGGGAGGAACATACAACAACCATGTAAAACCATTAGAAATTGCACAGAAGTCCATCATTAAGGTAATGTACCAGAAGGCCAAGACGTATCCCACCAATCAGTTATTTCAGGAAACTGAAATTATGGAACTAAGGCAGATCTACTGTATCCAGTGTCTTAAATTTATATTTTCTCGTCCTAACAATTTTACTAAAAACACAAATCGTTCTAGCCAGAGACATACCACGTGCGTGTACACAGTGCCTCACTGCAAAACCAGATTGGCCCAAAGGCACATTAACTGTATTGCCCCAAAACTATTCAATTCCCTACCCAATTCAATCAATACTTGTCAAAATCTGAACGTGTATAAGAAAAATATTAAAAGCTGGGTAAAAAATAATTTGGAAGTGAGAAATTTTTTTCTTTAAATTGTATTATATGTTTTCTAAATTCCTAAAATATTCCATGTCTTTCTGTATTTTAGATTAATAAAAGTAAATATATGTGTATTATATGTACACATATTTATGAACGTGTGTATGTACTTATTGGGTGTATACATACGTTATTATATGTACATATCTTTAATTTTAAGAAATCTCACAATAATCTCCTGTAAAATCGATCATGTTGATCTCTAAAGACACTATGTATATATATTTTTAAATTCTATTTTAACCACCACTGTTTAATATCCACATAATATAATACCCACGCACAGGCTTCGCCTTTGTGGGATCTTTTTTGTTACTCTCTTATATTTTATGTTATTATGTTTGTACTTATTCCCATGTATCAAAAAATTTTGCTAATTAAAAAAAAAAAAAAAAAAAATACTGTAATCAAATTTGATGGGGTTTCTCGAACATGTATATGACATTGCGACACATTTTTTTGTATTAAAGAATAATTTATTTTCATCAGCCCATGATGAAATTGAATAATAATATTTGAATGATTTATATAGCGCCGTTTTTGTGAAAAATCACCTCAAGGGTGCTGTACAAACTTATAATACATTTCTAAAATCTAGAAAAACTTCAAGTTAGACAAACAATTAAAAAGAACTTATGGCTAAAAATTGGATGCACCGGTTCATTGATCACCGATACGAAAATATATGTACAATGAACGCGATGCTGCCTAAAAATGAATGAATTCAGGACCATACTTACCTGGGAGGTCACTTGAAATAAATAAAACCTAAAATCATATACCAAACACTGTATATTATCTATTTAAAGAAATTTAGATAGAGTTTGCACGCAGAGGTCATAATAAAATTGTGAACACATGTTATTTAATCCTGAAAAATATTTGAATATTAATATGTAATATATTCTTTAATGAGTGTATTTTGGAAAGTAAGAGCAACATTTAATGGTGGGTGGTGTAGTAGTACCTATAAGGATTTGATCTTCCTAAATGTGATTCGTCAAGAGACAGATTGATGTGTAAGGACTCGAGTAATTTTAATTCAGTAAGAAAAGTGTGATTAAGACATATCATAAGCAATACAAGTATGATACTCTCAGATAGGTATATTTAAATTAAGGGTACGAGAGTCAAAAAGGTAGGTTTTTAGTTTGGACCTAAACTCTGTTGGGCTTGTTACGCATCTTAATTCCGGAGGGAGTCTATTCCAAGCCTTAGGCCCAGGTACTCCAAAAGCACGATCTCCAAACTTAGTATTTAGCTTTCGTGTAGGTTCTATTAGTCTGCCTTTAGCAGATGAAGTTGCTGGTCTAAGGGTTAATTGCCTCTGACTGGTATTTTCCGGGACGCGTAATTCGGCGATGTAAGGTGGGGCCATTTTGTTGATTGATTTAAAAACCATCCAGCACAATTTGTACTGGATTCTTTCAGGACACTTGAACAAGTGAAGGTTATGAAGATTCTGAAATGTGTGAATCTAAATCGATTTGTAATTTATCACAATCTTGCCTGTCACAAATCCTCTTAGTTTCATGTAAAGCAGGCATGTGCAATTTTTGATGCATTCTTGAATGTCGTCAATTAAAATTAAAAATAGTAGAGGTCCCAGGTTTGACGTCTGTGGTACTCCAGAGAATGCGAAGAATTTCCTAGAGCTGTATAAGTCGATGCATCATACTGTTTCCTATTTCTCAGATATGTGGCAAAAAATTGGAAACCTATTCTGTATAATTTCCATAATAACACATCGTGATCGACTCGGTCAAACGCCTGAGTGAAGTCCATGTAGATTATTTCGGTTTGTTGTTGCGCATCTAATCCTCTCGCCACTCTTTGTGAGAGTTCAAGAAGATTAGAGATGGTGGACTTCTTTGGTAAAAATCCGTGTTGATTGCCCCAAAGAAACGGTTGAATTTTTTCAGCTTTCTGCAAATTAACGTTTAGAATATTTTAGGAAGTATTGATAGTACCACTATTGGTCTGTAGTTCTGGACATCCATTTTGGTTCCTGATTTGTGAATCGGGCTTACCTTAGTAAGTTTCCAGGATTGAGGAAAAGTGGAAGTGGTAATACTGAGATTGTAGATGTAGATACAACAAATTGGATTGTAAAAATGTTCTCCCAAGATAATGATATGAGGTGGGATTCCATCTGGCCCCGTGACCTTGTTGGGCTTCTGTTCCCGAATGCATGTTTTGACTTCTTCAGGCTTAATTTTTTCCAGAGAGATTGAACCTGTGTTCCTGGGTGCCTCTAGCTGGAGACTCAGCATCTAGGTTGTACTCTTTTTTCAGGAATTGCATCTTGTTCGTGGTACTAATCTATAGTTTTGTAGTAGGTAGGTATACCACATACTTGTTGATAATCCAGCATCCCTTCTACAAAAGGTCACCGACCGCCACTGATTCATACATCGTCTCATAAATACTCTTCTATTATTCTTGACTTTTGACATGGCCCGACTCAAGTATCTGATTCACTTGAACGTGCCATGTCTTCCTCGGGCATCCCCGACTTCTACCATCCACATTTGCGTCATATATTCTTCTTACACTACTTTCTTCATTCATTCGCTTTACATGCCCAAACCATCTGAGGGTCCCTTTCTTAATCTTACTCATTATTAGTAGGCGGCTGGCGGAGGCAAAATGTATGGCGAGCGATACGCTGAAATAGGCCACAATTAAATGACCTTTTATAGCTAAGTCTGTTGGCCCCATAAAACAAATTTGATCGGATAACCATAATTTTATTGTTTTGCCTTTAATAATGAGCGGCTCTGGAATCTACGTTTTGCCACCACCAGCCGCCTACTCATTATGCTTACATCAGCCTTGCATTCTTTGCGGATCTCCACGTTTCTCACATGATCGCACATGGTTTTACCACACGTGGGCCTCAGGGATCTCATTTCAACAGCATTCAGTCTACTTTCATCCTTCCTCTGCCAGTTCCATGCCTCACTGCCATACATCAGGGTAAGTAAGTACCAGCACTCCTGTGGACTGCTAGTTTCGCTTCTTTTGACAGTTTTTTATTAGCACCAACGACATTCAGTCCTCCATTAATGGAGTTACCTGCATTTACACTTTTTAATATCTCTACCAGCCTTCCCATCTCTCGTAAACATACTACCCAGATACACAAAATCATCCACCTGCTCTAAGTATTCATCATTCACAACTATATTGCACACTGTTTTCGTACTCTCTTTTTTTAATACCATGACTTCAGACTTACTTACATTCATCATTAACTCCATTCTTCGTACATACTTCATTCATCCTAGACACGAGCGACTGTAGATCTTCCGTAGTATTAGAAATCAGCACCGCATCGGCAAACAATAAGGCAACATCCTTTCAGATTACTCAATTTCGCGCCCAATCCCACCTCTTTCAATTCTTGCATGCGATTATCCACGTATTGATTGAATAACCACGGTGACGTTACGCAGCCTTGCTGAACACCTTTTGTGATGTCAAACCACCGTTCACCCTAACACAAGCAACAACGCTTCCCCCGTACAGACGCAATTGCCTGTATGAGATTTGTATTCACTCCATATTTGGACAACACCTTTCATAGCTTTTCCCGTTGACTCAGTTGTATGCTTTTTGTATGGAAGAAAGGCCCAGAAGAGTTTCTGGTTTTGCCAGGGAGGATATGCAAAGCGAAAATCTGGTCCATGCACACCCTTCCACTCATAAAAGCACCTTGCACATTTCATATTTTATCCTTAGTTTCCATTCTTACCCTTTCAATCAATATTCTTCCGTACAGCTTGTTGATTGAACTTAGCAGGCTTAATAATAGCCCTGTGATTCCCACATTCCATATGTGACCCTTTTCCTTTGTAAAATAACATGAATACAGCTCTTCTCCAGTCTAATGGCGTGTAACCCTCCTCTAAACACTGGTTAATAAGTTTGCACAAGCATGTGAAAATAATATTTTTAAACTGGTCATTACTTGAACTACATGTTTCTTGTTACATATCGTAGTTTTAAACCCCATAATAAATCGCCAGTAGTGTCAGGATATAAATACTTGCTTACTCCAATAAACATTTTGTCTTATTTTGGCAATGAGCTTGGAGAGTATGATGAGACTGCATTTGGAGTTATAGGAGTAATGAGAATTAGGAACACAGATAGAATAAAAGAAGGTTTAATTATTACAGAAATGCTTTATTATAATGTTCATAATAAGTAGTTCATATAATATAAATGTTAGCTAAGACAACCTAAAGGTGTTTGTTTGTTTGTTTGTTGTGTAGACATATGCTTGCTGTACAAAGTGGCGCACAATCCGTCGCGAGTGGACAGTTGCCTGCCCCGGCTCGCAGCCACGCCGAGCCACAGACCACCTGCGCTAGGCCAAGGCTGGCTACGGCTCCTCCAAGAATATACACTGCGGACACCACACTTCACAGTCTTTCGTATTTGTAAATTAAACTTTAGATTTCATACATTTAAGGTTACATATTTTGTACAGCCATATACAACAATTTTATACCATATTACAAAATGGGTGATTTCGCTAACCTGTCTGGATTGAATGATTGATTGGTTGGTTTGTTTGTTTTGTTTGACGTAAAGGGTAAATTACAAATGTGCAGGTTTGTTTGTTTGTTTAATCCTAAGTGACCGCTCCGGGGCAATCAACTGTCAGACGTGGGACACTACGCTACTCGACGGTGCGCCCCACTGCTCGCCGCGGGCTGCTAGCCACTGGCCGACAGCCACTAGGCAAGTCCAATCAAACTATAAGCGGAACTTAAATGCAAAATGAATAATAATAATTGAAGCGAACGTGTGTTTATAGTATTATATTCCAAATGCGCAATTAAAACTAAATATGTATATGTGTAAGATAAGAGTCGCTGATTAAAATTAAAGTTTGCCATGACGAGGCTAGAGAACGTGGCTACTTGGAGAGTGCTCACTTGGAGATAACGATAAAGGAAATAAGTCACTGCACACCTTACACCTTACATTTTACACCTTAGTTAGGAAGCTACCATTTACCATTACGTAACGAGAGAGAGAGACTGCTGCTTCCTATTTGCTCGGGGTCCCCTATCCCAGCTAGTAGAAGCTACTCTAGAAGCTACTATACACTGTCACATCTCATGGTCAGCCTAGGTTAATATTTATACGTCTGGTCCTCCGGCGCAAGCGACCAAGGAGGGGGAACCAACGTGCGTACACAGATATCTATACATGAATATTACACTTTACAAAAAACGGTTTTTCACTTATATAATCCAATATGTAAACTGTATTTTAGTTTAGTTTTTATTTTTCTACAAAAATGAAAAGTTTCGTTAATAATGGTTAGGATTTACACGCTACTATTTTCAATAAAGGTATTTATTTTAAAATAATGAAACTTTAGTTTTTCTATACATCAGTCGGGGTGCTGTGAGCTCTTCTACCTGCGTATGCCTGCTACAGAATACAACCCAACTCCTACTGAACGCTGAACACTGAACACGGAACACTGAACTCTGGACTTAACTAACAGATCTGATAAATGCATGGGTGTGTTCTGTATTGTATACTGTAGTAGTGTGTAGTGTAGACTGTCACAAACAAACTAGGGGAGAAATGATCTGCGCACAGCCGAGTGCGACTAAACCAACTTACCACACTTTCACCGCGCTTACCTCCTCCCTCGCTTCACATCCTTACATCATTATCATTACATCGTTACATGTTACATCGTTACATCGTTAGCCAGCCAAAATATACAATTTCATTTAATTACAATGAACACTTAAACACCATCAATGTTTGTTTGTTTGTTTGTTACAATAATAACCTATAATATGATATACATACTAGTAATATGCTAATAATAAGTATAATAACACAATTAGCCTAGACTCGAGTCAAACCTATAAAATACCAGAAGCGTCTGCACGTCCGACGTCCGCCTACAAGTTCTAGAGGACCACCTCTCTTTGTTATGTTATGTATATTAGGGTTAGGTTAGGTTAGGTTAGTTTAGTTAACCAACAACTACTAAGATTTGTAACTGAATCCACTTGACGAAGGAAGAGTGGGTGGGTGGGCACTTGAGAAGGCAGGCTGACCAACTTCCCAGCGGGTGGGCGGGTTAGTTAGTTAGTTTGTTTGTTTGTCTGTTTGCTTGTCATGATACAAAAGTGTAAAATCACTGTCTGCTGAGGTATCTGTCGGCTGGGAACAAACATCTAATCTCATTTGTAGATATCGGTGGAACAATAAAATCAATGCTGTGTGCTTGTATGCTCGCTTGCTCGCTGTGCACTTGCGCTGGTGCACTGCCACCGAGTGACCGCCATTAAATAACACCATTTTACAATACATATAAACATTACTTACATGTCAATCAACTTAACATACTACACGTACACGTAGACTACCATCTACCATACAAAATGTAATTACATTGCTCTTATAAACAAAATTACGCTCAAAAGTGTTACACGTTAACACTCTATACATCTTGCGTAGTACACAAACAATAGTTATCTTTACAAACGTAATCACAAATTAATCATTTTCGAAATTGACTTATTGCGAAATTTTCACAATTTCATATGTTAAAAATACTCAAAACGTACTTTTCTTTAGTAAAAAAATAAAACTGCAAATACATATTACTGAGAAGTCTTATTGTGAGATTACACAATGGATACTAAACTAGGAAATAAACAAATTAAACCTACAGAAATTAAACTTACTACTGTCGTCATACATCCAACAGAACGCGGAACAGAAGCCTAACCTAACGGGTCGGGTAATCAGAAATACATATTATTATCAAGTGTGGATGTGGATGTGGATCGGGATTAAACTTAAAATAGATTCGGCTTAACTAGGATTGATTCCCATTTTACAATAGTGAGACATGATCTGGCTTCGACCAGCTAAAAAGTCCGCTGAATAAAAATTACTTTTATAATTAAATCTTACGAGTTTATATAAAATTAAAGAAAAACATATTCCTATTCACATGATAATGGAAATAATACTTTAAGAATGATAATCATTGCAGGCATGATGCAGTTAAGTAAGAAAATAAAGTTATTACAATTATTACTCTAGTAAAAGAAAAGAAATAATAAATCACGCAGATTTCATTTCCGCCATAATATATAATTAAACACAAACGAGGCAGCCTGACTTCCTCGTATCGCGTGACAGAGTTGCTCGCTTCGTTAGAATCCAGAGGAAACCGAGATGGTCATCATGGAAAATCTCCCGAATTAGTCAAATTACAATATTGGCCACGGTTGTTTGTTTGTTTGGGAATGCAGTGGTTGGTGTTGTTTGTCGCTGTCTAGAGCACGGTGTTGGGGGGAGGGCCGATGGGCCCCAGGTCGGCGGCCGCCTTCATGAAGAACTTTTCCAGCTTGGCGATGATGTGCTTGCCGTACGTATACTTGCGCAGCGAGGACAGGTGCGGCCGGATCTTGTGCATCAGCACCTTGCGCTGCGTCGGCTCCGACACGTCGATCATCTTCTGCACCACGTAGTTGGCGTACTGGTCCTTCATCATCACGTGCAGGGCGCTGAAACAAACAAACAAACCGTACAATACTCTCAGCCACATGACCCAATTAATACACCAACCGTTCATACAAACTAATACTCACTTGTCGTTAAACCCGCAGACCTCGTCAATGAGCACGGCCCTCTCTGCGCGTGTGGCGTGCGTGACGCACTTCTCCACCACGTTGCTGGCGAACTTGTGCTGCGACAGCGGCAACACCTTCCCGCGCACGCCGGCAATCAAGATGGCCTTATCCTCGGCAGCACCGTGCTCTGCAACAAACAAACAAACATTGTATAAACAACACATTATTTTATGGAAATAAATGATTGGGTTTCCATTAGCTGCTAATCAAAAACACTTTATTTTATTTCATCATTGATGCATAATAATATCAGTTCATTTATTAAGCGCAGTTTTGTGATAGTTCACCTATCAAAGTGCACTTGACAATCTAATATTATTTAAGTAAAATGTGCAATGGATATTGATGTAATTGGACAACAGTAATGATGAATGATCTTCACTTACCCAGAACATGCTGAATGACGTAGTTTCCATACTGATCCTGGATGAGCTGCTCCGTGTGGGAATGGAGCTCTGCCAAAACTGGAGCAACCTATAAGTTATACATCAGGTTAAAATTATGCCATTACGGTCTCGACTATTGAAGGTATGTATGATACGCAGCAATAGTCGCTACCTGAATCTGCACCACATCTAAACAATTTGGCCAAACTAAATGTAACTTCGGCATTTCAAATTTTAATTTACATATAAAAGATGATTTCTAAATTTGTTTGCCATCATACGCATATCAATAAAACTAACAATATGAGATGGGATATTTTTTAAAATATCTGAATGCCATATTTAATATTGAAAATTACATTAGAAATAAATAATAGACAAATTCAACTTTTTACTTTGGAATTTTCATGGACATGATGGAATGCGTTAAAAGGTTCTCAAGGTAGTCATAATTTCACTGGACTGTAAATGTAGCCAGCCGCTCGATAGAGGTTAAGCAAATTTTACTTGAAATGTAATTTATCATGACCGACAAAATTTACAATACTAAACATAGTGTACATAAAGATTTAGGTATTGTTGCTCAAGTTGCTTCCAGCAGCAGGATGAAACAATAAATACAAACATTGAAATGAGAAGTTACGGTTGCTTAGTAAGAATGATAAATAAATAGAATGGAAGCGAGACTCTCTACCTGCTCGGGGGTGCAGTGCTCCAGGATGCGTTGGATGACGCGGCAGCCGTAGGGGTGCGTGCTCAGAGCGTACACCTGTCCCTGAAAGGCGTTGATGACAAACTGCAGCGCGTGCGGCTCCACGCACTCGATGCACTTCTGCACCACGTGGTTGCCGTTCTGGTCCTTGACGCACTTGAGCACGTGTCCGTCCAGTTCGCGCACCACCTCCTGCTGCTGCTCCGCCGGGATGGACTCCAGGGCCTTCTGGATGACGCGGCACCCGTACATCTGCAGCGCCAGCGACAGCACGTGGCCACGCA
Organism: Limnephilus marmoratus; assembly: GCA_917880885.1. Lineage (NCBI taxonomy): Eukaryota > Metazoa > Arthropoda > Insecta > Trichoptera > Limnephilidae > Limnephilus > Limnephilus marmoratus. The sequence continues at coordinate 43,843,057 of OU862929.1, forward strand.
GCTTCTGGGCCAGGGTTGTTTTCTGCTCCGGAGTGCCAAACTCAAAGAACTTCTGGATGACGTAATTGCCAAACACATCGGTCATCAGATTATAAGCCGCTCCCAGGATCTCGCTGAATACTAGTTGTTTGTCCAGCGCAGTTGCTCGTTCCAGTTTTTGTTGGATAAACCTGAAAATACAAAAATGTATTTTATAACAATATTCATTTGGGAGTCGGGTTCGGGTACCATCGCTCTAGAAACCATTTATTGGATAACTACACCCCTGCCATAGGTCACCCCGAGTGGTTTGCTACCTTTGGTGCCTTAGCAGGGGTGCACGGTGAGGTTAGGGGTGAGGTTTGTCTAGGTCTTGGCGGCACACGCGTTTGTCCACCTACTGTGTGGCAGGCTGAATCAGGAGAAACCGTTTGAGGGAGACCTTTGTACATTAGGGTGTGTCAATTATTTCAACTTTTGAATTCAGAAACACCCGGGGTCTCAAAAGTTGCGTCTTACAAAGAAAATGAGAAGTGCATTTAAATTTATTTTTTTAAAAATGGATATTAGCCCGCTAAAATGCATTGAAAATCAGAAAACAAACCTAACCATTTTTTAATTTTTAATAAAAAAAAAATTTCAGTAATTTAACCTTTTAACGTTCATTTATTATTAAAAAATGCGTATAACTGACAAAAATGAAAAAAAAAAGTTCAAGATTATGAATACAAGTAAGTCAACAAGAATTCTGATTTTATCCAGAAAAAGTGTTATTTTCACCTTTTATATTTTTAACCAACACATCACATGTTTAAAAAAAAATTTTTTTTGGGTTCTTTGTACTGCAGTTATGGAATGAAAAATAAGTTTGGTACAAAATATAAAATATGAACCCTTTGTTTTGTTGTTTTCCAAATCACGAAATCTATCTTTTTGCAAAACTTCCGGCCATTTTAGCGGGCTAATAGTGAAGAATAATTTTATTTATTTTTACGTTTTCGAATAGCTACAGATCATGCGAAACTTTTGAGACCCCGGGCGTTTAAATATAAGGTCATTTTTTTTCTCTCTATGGAGAGCGACACAAGCTATTATACATCTTCACCCGAATTCTCTTGACCCAACGCCTTGTACCGCAGTGGATTCATACATCCGTTCATCAATCCTGGACGCATTGACTCCCAGATTCCTACCCATCCCTCATACCTTTTTTCCTTCCCAGAACTAACTCTACTTCCTTTCCCTAAAAAGACCCTCTAGACGGCAATCTCAAAGATGATGTAGGCCCCGAGGGAAACTGTTTTACTCAAAACTCCTGTTTGGAGCTAATATAAAAAATAAGAAGTTAATTTCCTCACACAACTTTATTTTTATAAACATACCACAGGACAAGTAGAGAGAAGGTGGGTTACCTGGAGCCGTGCTGGTCTTGAGAGAACTCCACGATGTGGTTGGTGAGATCGCGCAGGGTGAGGTTGGGGTAGCGATTGTTCCGGAAGTCCTCCAGCAGCCCCGAGCGGCCGGGGGGCTTGTCTCCCCCCACCACCATGGGGGTCATGGGGGTCACTCCCGCCGCTAGGGACACGTGCTCTGCAAATTACATACAAATTATACAGTCAAGTTAAATCTAAAGGGTAGATTTATGTATGTTACATATACTTATGTTATTGTCCAATATTTAAAAACACTATAAATTGTTTAGAAAACACACCTCGCACGCCTGTCATGGCTCCCACTCCGCTCAGCTTGCTAAGCAGCGAGGAAGAAGATCCAAACATTCCATTTGTTGTCAGTCCTTGCGCTAGACTGCTTACCGCCCTAAAACGATAATCAATGTATTATACTATGACAACAACAGGTTAAAAGTCAATCATCGCCAACCTCACCGATTCTATTTCAATATCAGTATATTGTGGTTTAAGATAACGGTGGTTGCCTGTGGGGTGTAGCTACTTTATTTCTCCTTGAGCCAACATTTTTGACATTCTCAAAATGTCTAACCATTTGGGGCGAACTAGAGCATCTACACATCTGCCCCAATGATGGAAATGTTGGCTCACGAAGGAGGATAGGTTGGTTGCAACACAGTACAAACTCCCCAAAAGTCAACCCAACATTATTGAAATAACAATGAAGGAAAGGTATGTACGAGTATTATGTCCAGCAAATTTACACGATTAGTGTTATATGCACCTGTGTGCAATTGATTGATTATTTAGAGTGTTTATGTATATAGTTAGTCACATGATGTTCATGAATGAAGAAGGCAACACTAACAACAACTTGGAAATATAATATTATGTACACTGGTTGGGTTTTTTCCTTCAATACGCAAGTTGCACAATCAATGAGAAATCAAACAAAATTTACAAATAATAATAAAACCATGAGACAAAAAAAACATCAACACCTGTACAAAAAATTTGTCCATTCACGAAAATAATTATTGTAATTCATACCTAAAAACGCCTTTGTAATTTTTTCAGAGACAGACTTTCTAATAGGCAAATAGTCAATAATCTTGAATCAATCAAGATTGATGGATTGATTGAAGATTAGTGACGTATAGTAATGTATATAGAAATATAGTATGTAAACACAAAGATGGTATAACTTTTAATTTTAAGAATTTGCGTTTTAAAATTAAATTGAGTCTGAAGTTAGTTTTAGGTCAAATTTGAAAAAGATTGGTGACTAGGGTGTTAATAGCAGCTGTATAATGTCATTCAGAAGGTGTCGAAGCGCAAAGGTAAAAACAAACTTTTGGAGCCTTTGTATTTTTTTTTTTAATATTTTAGCATACTTACAAAAAAAAAATTAAAAAAGAAAAGAAATGTTCAGATTGTAAGAAAATGTTTTTTGCTTCTCTATGTAATTTAGATCCACCAGTTTTCCACTGGTGGCTTCTAGCATCCTTCACATTTTTTTTTATAATAATGAAAGTTCAAGTACAGAATTGATCTTTTCGGACAAATCATTGCATATTACATTATTTGATGTGTATATTTCAAATAAACTTGAAATCCCACAAAAATTTATATTTACACTAGCGAATGCATACTTTTTTTATTGCATCGCTATTAATTTTATAAATACCACTTAGGAATATTATTTAGGCCTTACTCAGTGGCGGACTAAGCCCGTCAGAGGCCCGGGGCGGCAAAGCTGAATGAGCCCCCCCTTGTTTAAGAAGTTGATGTAATTTTATAAGCATTTTATTCAGTGTACATGAGCCCCTGGTCCTGGGGGGCCTCCAAAAGGCCATGTTCCCTTGATCAAATCCTAAATAAGGCTTCAAGGCACCAGGACACTAAAAAAATGTTGTTTTTTATTTCACTTTCTGAAAGATGCATTTGTTGATAACGCTCTCACCAAATGTTTTAAGGAAATTCGTAAAATTGGTGGAGATACAGCATTTTATATGAAACCGTTTTAAACAGTTTGTATGTTAAATTATCCTTCAGCAAAACTTTGAATGCGTTTTTCTTGAAGTGTGTTTTTCAACCTGGTTGACAACATATTAGAAAAATTATTTATCCGATTTGCATGCACCAAGTTCGAAAATCCAGTCACTATAGCACGACGTAGGATTTTTTTATAAAGGGCCCCCTTCTATTTTTTTTATGTATGATGAAAATTTTCCATAAAAAATCGAAAATAAAATTCGCTGCTCGGCAATTTTTTCTTTTTTAGATATCAAAGTTACACTACGTAGTGCCACAGACGTTTTCGAACAGTTTAAGACTTGGTGCACGCAAATCGTATGAATAGTGTTTTTCATATGTTATCAACCAGGTTAAAAAACGTGTTAAAAAGTTTCGAGAAAAACGCATTCGAAGTTTTCCTGAAGGATAATTCAACATACAAACTGTTTCAAGAGGTTTCACATAAAATGCTGTATCTCTGTCAATTTTTCGAATTTTTTAAAAACATTTGGTTTAACAAATGCATTTTTCAGAAAATTAAATAAAATAAAAAAATTTTTTTTTTTTTACTGTGTCCTGGTGCCTTAAAATATTGTTTAGGATTTGATCAGGGGAACATGAAGACCCCCCCGTTAGTCAGCGACTGGCCTCAAATCGGTATACCTAGTTGGATTATTATCAGAAGTTTGTGTAAAGTTGGAGTTTGATTGGTTGGTTGGATACTGACCTGTACTTGGCCGCCTCGGCGCCGGGAGCCGCCGACACGAGCCGCTGGAGGCCTGCCTGCGCGCCCAGCGGCGGCGACAGCGGCGCGCCCGACACCCACTTGCCGCGCGCGTACTGCTCCAGCGCGCCGGGGCTGAAGGCGCCGCCCGCCGCCGCCACGCCAGCGCGCTCCAGGCTGTCGCGCCGCGCGCCAGAACCCAGCGTCACGCCTGCCACACACACACTTATTTACAATACTGTCCAGTGTCCAGTGTCCAGTGTCCTGCCTGCTACTGTTCTACCCACTATCCACACTGGACACCGCACCCCATCACACAACTAAATGCAAAACTCCCCAACTAGGTTCCATCCACAGCTGAAGGGAACAGAAAGGCCAAAACTCATTTCAAGCAATGCTACGAGTATGGAAATTGTGGGAATAATTGGTTTACTTTGCATTTGTCGTGTCGTTGGAGACTGCTAGAATTGGGATGCGGGGTTGTATCGTCCGTGTAAACAATAACAATCAAAAAGCAATCAATATTACGCAAGGTTTCCGAGCTTTTTACGAAACTCAACTTTCGTGGGTTAATTATAATATTTACACATGGATTATTCCACTGATTCAAAATATTTAACATGTAATATATACGTAGTTAAAACTAGGTTATAAATTTATGAAAGTCAAATATAGTACACTAAACGTTTTTATAAATGAAACAATCTACACAAAAAAATAACTAGGAAAAACAATGGAATGCAGAATTTATTTGTCGTATTTGTTAATATCTAAAATTAGTGATGATTTTGTACAGCAATGAAATAATACAAATTAAATAATGTTAATATTAGAATAGAAAGTGGGAATATTTTCTTATATTAATGGAAGAAGAGAAATACATTTTTTATAATTTAAAAAAAAATTGAACAGCGTCCGAAATCCTTTCTAGATCCTCGATCCCCTCCGATGATCACGAAAAAGGACATACATTAATCAAGAGGAAAATTATGCAAAACGCAGGAATGAAAAAGCGATAAAATGTTGGGCATTACAATCAATTTGACACAACAAACAGGTGTCGTGATAAGGTCTAGATCTAGGATTAGGAGGTGAGAAAACAGACCTGAGAGAGGGGCGGCAGGGCTGCCAGTCCCAGGGTGTCCCAGGCCCAAGGTGGCGAAGGCGGCCGGGAACAGTCCCGAGGACTGCGACACACCTGACCGCGAGCACCAAGGTTAGTGGGGCACCACACACCGCACACCGCACACCACATCCCACCCACACTGCACATACTCCATTCTATTCTACCAAGCTACATGCTAAAAACTCTGCACACTATCGAGATGGCAATTCTAACATCCAAGGTCATCAACCAAGAATGAAATTTATTCCACTTGGAACATGAAACGCCAATCTGAATATTTAAGAGTTGACCGCCAATGTCTAACTAATTTGACAATAAATCCATGACGAAGAAAGTGTTTCGATTGAAAGGTTAGTCGGTTGGATGGTTCCGAATTCCGGTAATGCAGAAGATTCAAGAAGAACCCCCTTTCATTCTACAGTCAGTTACAGTCTCACGGAGCGTGACGGAATCGTAGGCGAATAATAATTATTACTGGTTCGTTTTCGTTTAGAACCATTATTAGTCGCTACATAAATTGCCAACTACAACTTTCAACTAAATTATCCGGTTATAATTTCCGACGAAATGAAAAATTTAGGCTGAAAATATTTAAAGTTTTCGTGTAATTGGTAGCGAACATGGTAACCAAAACTTATTTAACTATCAAAAGTTTTCCAAAATAATTTTAGCTACTCGTGAACACGAACTTAAGCTTTCACTGTTATACATTCTTTCAACACTGTTCGTATTGTGTACAGCTTAGTTTAGAGTAGACACTAACTGTTGGCTATTAAAAATGGACTGGTGAATAGCGAATTGTGAAACTAAACAGACTGCTGTATTTACTTGCCGATTTATTCAATGACTGAACTATTGATACTTTTTAGTACAGTTTCGGTGGAACATGGTTTGCGGGTGTGAACAGTAAACAGTGAACAAGACATGTACACTGTACAGCTAACTGTATTATTAGTGGCGAATCTCAAATTTAATTGCTTCAACAAGTCAGGTATACATTTAGTCATGATTTCATATTATTACAATTATTTTTGAGAAGCGCCGTGATGAGGAAATGTACAATGAAATTTCAGAAAGAAAGCGATGATACGAATCGAAAATTATCTATGAAATATCTTTAAAGCACTTCAACATTATAAATTTATTGAAGAATTACAACAAAGTGTTGTTAAGTATTGGCTTGTAGTGAAGATATTAAAACGACGATCATCATCATTTACAAAGATATTTCATATATATTTTGTTAATAAAAGGGCATTTTAACATGCTTACACTAAATTACACATAATTATGTACAGAATACAGATTGTTTATAAACATTATGTCATTGTTTGAGAATGTATAAACATATTTATAAAAATTAACATAATACATAAATGAATATAATACATATAATATTATTACGTAACCAACAATGACCACCACAGAATAATAAAAAGCGATATTCTCGCAGTTCGAGTACAAACAGTATAGAATAAAATCGCCACCCCGTGTAACGTTGTCAAACAGCCGCCCACAAAGTTGGGAATTTAGTTTACAAGATCATTACGGCCAGCATCGTATACCGGTATACCTGATACCTGCTGGGGGACGCGTAAAAATGCAATTTTCTGGCGGCGGGCACAGTTTAAAGTTGATGTTTATATCGTGTAATAGTGTAATAGTACTGGTGTACTATGTGTTTCCTTCCCTCTACTCCCCGACTTGTTGATAATGAATGAATGATAAAGCGAGCGCGGAAAGTTTCCGGGCGCGAAACGGCTAAAGTTGGCCAATCCGGCCCCATCAGTCCGCCGGAGTTTAAAGTACCGGCAGCTCATTAAAATCAACAAATAAATTACCAGCCCGAAAGAAATACTAAAAAAACAATGGGAAAATACTCTGTTGTTTCTTCGGGGGAAGTTCGCCAGAGATTTCGACTAAACTCCCATCCACCATGACCATTAGCGGTGCACGCCAACTTTACTCCTACAAATGAAGGAGCGAATCGAACGAGTAAATCACCTTTGAAGAATGATTCGACTTAAATTAGGGAAAATACTCGGGATAACTCTGCCAACGAATTGTCAAAATATATCAAATTATTTGATGACACATAATTATACAGCATCGAACGTACCATAATCCCACCCACACGATGAAGACTGTTTATGATGTAATAACAAGAAGTGTGTTGCACCAGTAGGTCGATGCAAATGGAAGACGAACACAGAATTAATTTGGAAAGGAGAAGATAATCAACGGGCCAATTTCCAAGTTCAGAATTAAAACGCCATTTTCTCGGTGGGCGGGACCAAACGGCGTGGGCGGCCCAACCCCCCCCCCCCCTTCCCGCCGCCTTCGTCCGACACCTCCGAGGGCGGGGGTGTTTCGGGTATTAGGAAAATCAAACACAACTTGGTTATACGAAAAGCTGTGGACATTACCGCTTTTCAAATTAAATTCAACAAGTCCCTTGGGTAATGATCATTTTCAATCGAAAATCTTACACTTGAAAATCAAACTAGAAAACAAGTACACGGTATGTGTGATTTTTATAAAACTAACCGAAAATAAAAAGTGACAACAGAAGATGTTTGAAGTATTAAAGAAAATTTCACTTCTTGGTTGCTGGTTTGCCAGCCATCAAAAGCTCCCAAGGAAAAATGGTGAGCATTATCTCCTTTTCTCTAAACCTATCCCACGGAATAGTAGAAGAATAACAAGACGGAAAGTTAGGTGAAACATTCGGCAACTTTAAAAGCCCACACAAACTAATTTAAATTCCAGGTTTAACCTTCGGCTCTTCAAACATCGTTAATCCGTCATTACACATTACACACGTTAACTGTGTCTGTGTCTGTGCGTATCTACTGTTGCGTGTGTTACCTGCCTTGCCAGATAAATACAGGCCTTTAATACAACACCCATAAAACGCACCTCGCACTACTACTAAACTTGTACGTGGACACATTTAAAACATATTATACATGTGGTTTTATATACCAGTAAGATATTTTTAATAGGTAATGCGCCATTTATATTCAAAATTGCACAAGAGGTACACCGTTTCAAGTGTTAATTTTGATATTTAAATACATTTAGCAAATTATGCTAAAAAATATCATAAGACATTTATTTTAATAATTTTAAGGAGATATTTCGGGTAGGAGTGATTTCCATCCATGAGATTGAAGAAAAAAGACTAAATTCATGAAAATTATGAACAGAGACTAACTAAACATTAAAACGAAGAGCAGTTACCGTGAATTATTTACAAGTACGGCCGCACGTTTCTTTAGCCACTTTCCCACTTCCCCGGCGGGGCACTATTGGGCAGCCAGCCACCGCGGGCCGCAGCCCTAAGCGATTACGCTGCCTTAATATTTTGCTAAAATAAAATGCCGAGGGTTTACACATACACACCAACGCCAGGATGTACCAGATGCTCGACGTTTGGCCATACAAGCGGCACACTCTCATGCTGTGTATGGGCTGTCTAGTGTCTAGTGTGTAGTGTGTACGGTGTAAACATCTCAGTGAGAGGCTATAGACTATAGAGAGAATACAGGTAAGGAGTGTAGAGTGCAGAGTAGAGGGGTAGGGTGTAGCGCGACCGTCTCCGCCGAAAAGGCCCGGAATCTCGGTGCGAGGGGTCAAGTGTCTCGCGAGGGGAGGGGGTGCAAATTAGATTTCCCTCCTCGGAAGATGAAGTGTGGAAGCTGCGAGAGTGGCGGCAGATAATAGCTCCACAGGACTCGCTGCAGGGAGAGCAGATATGGCGCTAGCTTTTACTTATTCATTCATTTAACCTGTTCCCGCCACACGATCTTTTCTCCGAAAACCGTTGCATGAATATTATTTAACAAAATATGTAATATCAGTAACAGAAACTATCTCGTGAACTTGAAGTAATTATTTATAATGATGAGTTTTCATAACTAAATAAACTGAGATAAATGGAACTAAATGTGGTGAACGTATGTCTTGCGGTATGAAAGAGACATGCGTGTATGAGTGAGACAGCATGAGGAACGTATAAAAGGGTGTGATTGCTGTCTACCGTCCTCTTTGCATTTACGCTTCCTACGAAGCACACCTGTACACAATCTCGGAATAAACATAAATAGTCTACCCACTATTATTATTGGCAACCTCACCCTGTACGGAGATCACCATCCCAAGAAGATCTGGATCCATACAACGGAGTCCAGGTGGTAATGTAGATAACCGGCCACGGTCATCACATTTGGCGCAGCCTATAAAGGAAGAAGATTTACGCAGCAGCCAAAATCACATTTGGCAGCAAACATCACGAGATTGAGGCTACAGTGGACAATAGGTGATCAGGCAGCATCAGGCCAGATCACATTCAAGAAGAGCAAGAGCAGCAGAAATTGGCATCCGAGGAATAGCAAGGCGCTGGATAGGTTTATTCAGTGCCGAGAACCTGGAGGAGCATACACGTAAGGCGTGGATGGAGAAGTCCGGGTCTTCAGGAGAAGATCAGAGACCAGGTGCAGACCTCACGGAAGGCGTGCCGGCGCATTAGAAGGACGACCAGGGTTCAGGAGCCAGGAGACGGTCCGCGGAAGGGCGAGATCGGAGCAGCAGCATCAAGTCAACAGAGTCGTGAGTTGAGTGCTGTTTGTAAAATTTTCTGTTTTTATTGATTGTATCTGTGTGAAGATGGAAGGGGGAGAACTGCCCAGGTTTTGTCATTTGAGGGACAAACTGGAGACGTTCGTGTTGCAATACGAACAGTTCATCCTCGTCAATGATGACAAGTTAAATTCGGTAGAAAAAAAGAGAGCGGTTTTAATATCTCATTTACACACAGAGACAATAGATTTATTGATTGATTTGTGTTTTCCTAAAAAAATTACAGATATTACGGTCGAAAATTTATTGTTATTACTAGAGAATCATGTAGGTATCAAACGAAATGTGTTCAAAGAGCGCGAAATTTTTTTTGCTACGAAACAAAAAAGTTCAGAATCGGTTAATGATTATATAGCACGGTTAAGAAATCTCGTTAGATTTTGCAAATTCGAGGACAGACTTGAATATAATTTAAAAGATGTTTTTGTCACCGGTCTTCGAGTGGGGCGTATTAAGGAGAAATTATTTGTAGAGGCTGAAAACTTTTCATTAAAAAAGGTTATAGAATGTGCTATTGCTATGGATTCATTCGAGGTAATGAATAAGCAAATTAAAACGGAAAGTGTTGATTTAGTAAATAAATTTAAAAATACATCGAACAATTTGTCACAAAAACAAAATTCGGTAGGTAAACATTTTTTTAGAACTTCGGACAAGAATGTTACATCGTACAGAGCGAGGTCAGCGGACCGAACAAAGTGTAAACATTGCGGGAATTATCACGATTCAGTAAACTGTAAATTTAAAGACGTGTTTTGTTATAAATGCAGAGTAAAAGGGCATATTGGGAAGATATGTCGCGGTTTAAATAAGAATAACATTTCTTCAGTGTTCGTAAATACGCAGGAACATAAAAACATGTTGCGGATAAACGCAGTATATTGTGAACCAATATTGTGCAAAGTTTTAGTGAATAATGTGGAACTAAACGGTTTATTGGACACAGGGGCGGCAATTTCGATTTTAACGGACGAAGATTATGTTAAACATTTCAAACATTTGATGTTAAAACCAAAGGATTTAACCTTAATGGGTTACGCTAACTGTAAGTTAAATTTATTGGGTTGTATCTTATTAACAGTTGATTTTAACGGTTATAGGGAAATGTTAGAATTTTGCGTAGTAAAACATGGAACAATTACGGTTCTAGGGCGTGATTTCATTAAAAAGTTTAATATTGGATTTACGGGCTTACAATCTACTTTATCCCAGGAGGGAAGTGAAAATGTTTCTCACAATATGGTTGAGAATAAACTAGTGTAATTGATAATTTAATTCGGAAATTCCCGGAGGTTTTTTCGGAGAAACTGGGTAAATTCAATAAATATAAAGTGCATTTGAAATTAAAAGAGAATGCGGAACCGAAATTCTGCAATCCGAGAAATATACCGTTTGCCTTAAAAGCAAAGGTTGAATCGGAATTGGGCCGGTTACAATCGGAAGGTATTTCAGTTCCGGTAAACTATAGTAAGTTTGCGTCACCAATCGTTCCAATAGAAAAAAATAATGGGGAAATAAATGAACAATCAATTTCAGCCCAGGAGGGTAGTGAAATTTTTTCTCATAGTGTTTTTGAGAATGATAGAAGTGATTTACAATCAATTTCAGCCCAGGAGGGTAGTGAAATTTTTTCTCATAGTGTTTTTGAGAATGATAGAAGTGATTTACAATCAATTTCATCCCAGGAGGGTAGTGAAATTTTTTCTCATAGTGGTTTTGATGATGATAGAAGTGATTTACAATCAATTTCATCCCAGGAGGGTAGTGAAATTTTTTCTCATAGTGTATTTGAGAGTGGTAGAAGTAAAGTGAATAAAAAAATTCGAAAATTCCAGGAGGTTTTTTCGGAGAAAGCGGGTAGTTTTAATAAAAGTAAAGTGCAATTAGAATTAATTGGGAATGAGGAACCAGTTCACGTAGAGAATGACTTGGATACTCAAATTCTAAGTTTATTTAAAAATAACAGAGATTTACCTATAACGGAAGAATATGGAGTAGGGTGCATATTAATTATGCGGGCCCAATTGCAAATAAATATTTTCTTGAAATTATTGACTCAACCTCAAAATGGTTAGACTGTGTAGAAGTAAAGTCTCCAAATTCGTATAACACTATTAAAATATTAAAGGGTTTATTTAGTTATTTCGGGAGTGTACAGACAATAGTTTCAGATAATGGAGCCGCTTTCATGTCAGCGGACTTCAAAGAGTTTTGTGAGATGAATAACATCAAACATTTAACTACTCCGGTAAATCATCCACAATCAAATGGTCTAGCAGAAAACGCGGTTCGAACGTGTAAAAATTTTTTTAAAAAAATGATGATAAGAAATAAGTTTCAGTCAGGTTATGAGGAAAAATTAGGAAATTTTTTAATTGATTACAGAAATGCACCACACTGTACAACTGGGGTAGAACCTGCAGTTGTAATGTTTGGAAGGAAACTAAGGTCAAACTTAAACAGTTTTGTACCGAGAGGGGGGAGAGATAAGGATAATAGAATTAAGAAAGAAACAAAAATTAAAATGTCTAAATGTCAGGAAAATCAAAAATATTATTATAAAAGAAATAATAAAGAATCGGTGGGTTTTTCGATTAATCAAAAGGTAATGGTTAGAGATTTCAGAGACCAAAACAATGATAAATGGGTACCAGGGAAAGTGTATAAACAATTAGGAAAAAAACTTTATATAATTGAGGTAAATTTAAATGGTAAAATTATGTTTTGGAAAAGGCATTTTGATCAGTTGTCTAAATTATGTGTGTCATGGGAAAAGAAACACAGCAATCCTTATGTCGCGTCTGAGACGAAGAGACTGTCGTATGATGAATACGATGTCTCCAGCTTTGGCCTGGATGACAGTCTAATGGGTTTTTCTCCTTCTCATTCCAGCCCCAGTGATCCAGTGGCGTCAACGTCGGGAAATTGGAAGGACCGACTACGACCACGAACACACAGATGAGTCAATGAAGGCAGCACTCAGCTCTCGACTCAACATGAATTACTTACATTGTAAATATTGGAATATTTTATGTATTGTAAATAATTATCAGTTCATGTTGTGTAACTGTCTTCGGATTTAAGTGTGGAGGGATGTGGTGAACGTATGTCTTGCGGTATGAAAGAGACATGCGTGTATGAGTGAGACAGCATGAGGAACGTATAAAAGGGTGTGATTGCTGTCTACCGTCCTCTTTGCATTTACGCTTCCTACGAAGCACACCTGTACACAATCTCGGAATAAACATAAATAGTCTACCCACTATTATTATTGGCAACCTCACCCTGTACGGAGATCACCATCCCAAGAAGATCTGGATCCATACAACGGAGTCCAGGTGGTAATGTAGATAACCGGCCACGGTCATCACATTTGGCGCAGCCGGTAGGATGTGGTGAACGTATGTCTTGCGGTATGAAAGAGACATGCGTGTATGAGTGAGACAGCATGAGGAACGTATAAAAGGGTGTGATTGCTGTCTACCGTCCTCTTTGCATTTACGCTTCCTACGAAGCACACCTGTACACAATCTCGGAATAAACATAAATAGTCTACCCACTATTATTATTGGCAACCTCACCCTATACGGAGATCACCATCCCAAGAAGATCTGGATCCATACAACGGAGTCCAGGTGGTAATGTAGATAACCGGCCACGGTCATCACACTAAACACATTGCCAAACCCTTTAAACCTAAAGCTAGGCTTTAAATCTGGTGTTGGGTTAGAAGTCGAGTGCTGTGCAGTGATGCAGTGCTGCAGTGTGCACTCGGTATGAACTTGGAAGTTTTGCTCGCACGAGTTGTTAAATCAGCACACATAAGATCGTGTCTGTCTTACCGCCTGAGTAAATGGCATATACTAGCAGATGAAAACAGTCCTTACTCTTTTTTTTAAATCAAGAAACGATTCGTCGGAAAAATAAATAAGACTGATTGTAAAAATCTGAGGATGGGTTCTTTCACAATATTTAAACAATTCATTGAATTTCAAACATAATATTCAAGTTCTATGAAAGTCCTTTAAAGTTATGATAACTACTAGTTAAAGTGCTAGTAACTACTCTGAAACAGCCGGCCAATGATGAAATAATAACGGAACTTTCATATTTGATGAATTGTTGAAATTCCGTGAAACAATCATTATTAAAGGCATTGTTAACAACTGCTAATGGTCAAATTTCAAAGTTCATTTCCAACATTTGTGAAAGTACTACTCAAGTTCTGTTATTATTTCAGTTATGTGGAACAACTGGCAATGATATGATAAACTTTGCAGAACTTGAAAATTAACTTTGCATTTTGATGAATTGTTCAAATTCCGTGAAACAACTGGCCCTAAGCCATTTTTAAACAACGAACTTTTAAAACTTTTGATGTGGGAATAATAACTAAGCTTGACAAAAATCCACGTACAAGTATTGTAAAAAACAACCATTTCCTATGATAGTGCTATTTTGTGGAATACAAAATCAAATAGAAAGACGTGAAAGAACTGTTATCGTTTAACAAAAATAGTTGTCACCGTACAAATAAATAATACGGAATCATCGTGCCTTGCTTTTCAGCAGTCCGAAATAGGAAGTTCATGCGATACGGTAAATGGATAACAATGTTATTTAAATTTAAGGGTTTTGATAGCGAACAAAAAAATCACAACATTCTTCCGTCGTGGTCGGTCGTTTATCAAAATGACAGATCTGTGGCATTTATTACACCGCCAAATAGGAAAACTTCAGCGTCAGGTGATATACTGCCACTGCCTTGTCGCGGCGGGGGCGGGGGCTTTTCCACCATTTTACCGATGCGGTGGCGATATTAATAAACGAGACAAACACGAGTGGACACTAAATTATAATTAACGGAAGGTGTCAAACGTCAATACTAATTATTTATGATTAATACCAACTAATTGTTGATTGATAATAAAACTTTTGACGTGGGGAAATAATAACGAAACTAAAACATCTACTTCGTGAATTGTTTGCATTTTTGTAGTTCCTTTGTTAGCTGCGAATAAATACTTCTTATTGATAAAAATACAAAGCGAATTAAAATAAGCAAAAATAAAAACCTGTTTCATAAACATTTAAAGGTATGCAGACATAAAGCATAATAAAAACGAGACACATTGTTAAATTTGAATAAAATGCTAAATGATATTATTATTGTTGATTTTATGCACGGTAAGGAATTTTATAATTATAAACGCGTAGCTCAATTTACTAACTTTGCAGTACGTAATCGCAAATCAGCTGAAAATGAAAGAAAATTTAAATAATACAACAATATATTAAAAGGTGCGCTAGTGGTGTTACAAGAAGGCAACCCTGGCGAGGCTAAATTGGTCCGCGAGCGGGCAACACTCGTTCGAAATGAGCGCCATAACAGAGTAATGGAGTGTGCCGAGGGGATGACGGGCCGGAGCCGGAGCCGGAGTTGGATCCGGAGCCGGAGACTGAACCTGGAGGAATGGGGGTGAGTGTTTTTATTGCCACGTTCATTGTTTGTATACGGAGTGTTTAGATTTGTCTGGAACAGGGAGGGGGGGAATCCATTCAGATGAAATCGCATTAAAATGTGACGAAAAACAAATTGCGCTTAGCTTAATAAAATTTCAAGTTAAAACGGTTCCTGGAATTCAGAGTCCACCCCACCTGTATATGTCCACTGTGCAGTATACCTATACAGTTAGTTAACCTGTACAGCGGCACCGTCACCGTCACCGTCACCCAGGTGTATAGACAGTTGTTCTAATGAGATTTTGAATTGAAACAATTGTAAGCATTCGTGAATCCCGCCGTTTACGTGTTTTCGATCCGAAGACCGTCAACAGACTAAATATGGACAAATATTGTATACAATTTCAATTACTACACACATTATTGAAGTGAAATTTCTTTGGCACCGATGTGATTTGAAACTCGGACGAAACGGAAATGACGCATTACAGTATCTACGAAGCGTCAAACTGCGCTCATTGGCCGCTTTGATTATGATGTCACTTTTCATTGGTTGAGATTGTTTTGGTGAAGTGTCGCTTCTACCGCGTATGAACTGCACTCGATTTTTTGCACTAGACAGGTGCATTTAAATAATTTCATCTAAAAGCAAAATGACCCTAGGGAATTTACCCATACTACGTGACACGTTTAGGGGGGGGGGGTCTTCAAAATGTCACGCTCCATACAAATGAGCGGCGGGTTGCTTAGGATTTTGGTCACGGGGGGGGGGTTAAAAATTGCAAAAAGTTGGTCACGTAGTATGGGTACGTTCCCTTACATCTATTACAATACATATCGGTCACGGAAATTTGAAATGCAGTAAACGACAAAATGTTAATTGTTCAGGAAAGAGAAAAAGTTTTTTGTTTGTTCTTAATCGTAAATCCTGTTTTTGTAAACCTATAATTCTGAATTTTTAATTGTAAATTTACATTGAATAAATTGATTTTTCACAATACTTACATTTATTATGTATTTCTTTAATATTTAATTTGTTTTTAATTTTTCAGAAAAAATGTCTTAAAATGCACGTCGCAAAAGGCACACTTATTTTCCTAGACTTATTTCGATGACGCAGATCGAAAGAGAAAAAAAAGACATATTTAACTCATTTTTTGAATTTTTTTGTCCTTAACAAGTTTACAGCATTTCAAATTTCCGATATCTAGTATTACAACTTATCATTATGTTAACACCAGTGGAAAAATAGTGCTAATATTTCACTAGTAAACTATAGCGATAATATTACCTACATTATGACGATATTGTAAAATTTGTACACTACATAAATCAGCACCGAAGTGAAAAGATGCGAGGTATGACAATAATACGAGGAAAATCTGTACAAATAGAAAGCTCACATAAAGAATTTTCATAACCGAAAATTTTTCACGAATTTGGTAGCGCCTATTAAAAACACTCTAATCTCACGTACAAGTGGTTAATTTTATGTTAATTGATAGGCAAGTGGTCAGACGATGAATTAGCGTACTGTTCACATTGGAAGAAGAGTGAAACATAAACAAAAGCTAAAGGACGAAACCGGTCAAGTCAAAAATAAACAAGTGGATGAAAAGGGGTTCATTTTAACGTTTATCATACCTAATATACAATGGAATTAATAGTTTCAAAAATAGAGATATTAAAAGAAACGTTTCAAAGAAAGAAGAAAAAAAGGCAGATGGCCTGACAATCCCGTCGTAAACCCATCGGTAATATTTGGAATTCACCCACGGGCAACTCTGCATTTGCATATAAAACATCTAGCCCCGTTCGGCAGCGGTAATCAGCGCAGTTCGTAAAACTGACAATAAACGTGATGAGTTTATGTAGTAGAAGTAGTTAACGCCAACTAAACACACAGGTACAGGTGCAGGTGCTACTGCAATGGGTTCTGGTTCTGAGTTCTCCCACTTCTCTGGCTCCGTTACTAGCTACCCACCTAATTAGTTCTCCTATTTAGGGTACGGTACGCGCTACGCACAACTGAAGGTGAGCTCAATCCACAAACGAGTTAACAATTTAATAAAAGAGAAGACTAATTTGGGGAACAGATTGGACCGTTAATGCGGACTTCACCAAACAAGAAATGTTCTTAAACGTCGCTGGGAAGATTATACTCGCATGAGGCAATAAAACACGAGAGTGAAGTCTCATTGAGAGATTTGCTTTTTAGTTTCCCAAATCATTGTTCACACATCAAGCTGGTGGGCCGGTGGGGGGACAATCTACGATAAAAACTCAATAAAGTTTTATAATTTGTTAAAAAATGTAGTGCGAGCTTAGATTTATTTAGTATTGTGGTTACGCACGAAACATCTGTAGGGCTTGAACTTTATACGAACGCTTTGTCAACTGGACGCAAATAAAAAATAACGTTATTTTTATTTAATCCAATTAATCAACATTAATTTAGCGTTTCCGAAAGCGCTAATTTTTATACGAAATTTGTTTTTTTCACGCGCTTTTAAAACACTTTAATACGAATGTAGGTAATATTACATGTTGTAAATATTTCATTGTCTATGGTTTTGACAACTTGAATAGCCATAAAACGGAACTCGGAAATTTCAAGACGCAGACGCCGCTTACGTCATCAATCTTTTTTTATTTGGAAAAAGGTGTTCCGTCATTTTTTTAATCAACAAGTTAACATAAAACCATCTTTGAAAAAAAAAATTACACAGCTTTTCTCAAAAATTCCAAAAAATAAATTAAAATATGACATTATCACAAAAAAACAAAATGCACCAATCTAAATATGCAATATTACGTTCACCGATTTGAATTACACTCCTATCAATTAGAAATGTACAGACTATTTTCGCTATCCTTTACCGAAAGAAGACTCTAAACCGAACGTTCAACAGTGTCTATTCTGTGTATCCGTTGACGCACACAATATACAATTACGTTGATGAGAAACATTCCTAGAAAGGGGAAAATGCTGCGGTGTATGTTTATAGTAAGAATATGAGCTACATAGGTGCGGGCTAACACACCTACAGGCTGTCCAGTATCCAGTATCCAGTGCCCCAACTCGGGCCATATTGTGTATTGCTTACAAACAAAGTGAGGTGACTATTACCTACTTTTATTTAACTATTACCCTACTTTGTACAGGTGGTGCATTTAGATACGCTCCGATAATAAGTTATACATTTTTTACTACTTATTATAATTACTAAGTAGATGGTTACGTCAAACACCAAAAAATAATCAATAAACTGTAATTATTTATTTACGAATATATCAACCAAACAGAATGCTGCTTTGGGAGAATATGAATAATGTTAAATACGGTTCGATAACAATCTGTGGGCGGTATTACAGCGATTATTATTATTACGAATTCCTGCGCTGTTGTTAGGAACAACAAAAAACATCAACGCATAATAAATGTGTAATTCATAAACAAAATTTATAGCAAGGCACCGCATAACTAAATGTGCATGACTAAAAATAATGCAACATCCAGTGGAAAAAACAAAATAATAAACTTAAGTATGGAATATAAATAATTCAACAATTTAACTTTAAAAACTTAACTTTAACTTTAGATTGATTTTAAATAAATATATGTGCGTATTGCTAGAATCCGTAAATCACTATCCAAAGTAATTATAGGATATTGAGACGTATTGACTTATTTTAACCGGTGATTCCTGACATTATTTGGAGTAAAAATTATAAATGAAATTTTGGTCTCAGAATCAAATTAAAAAAACTTCCATATATCGTCCCCGATTGCTCACTGCACAGCCGAGTAACCGAATAAGCCTGCACTCGCCCTTAACTTTCCAATATTTACTGATTTTGTTTGTTTTTATTTGAAAAAAATGTCACCAGAGACTAAAATTTCATTTATTTTTTTTACTCCAAATACTTTCAGAAATCACAGTCTAGTAAAGTCCTTTAACACCCTGTATACAACGTGTCCCAAAATTCAACGATAAGCGGGCACCAGTAGGTGGGCCTACTCATGACTCCTCGAGAAAAAAATAGAAAAAAAATATTTCTCAATTTTTTTTTAATGTACAAAAAAAATTTGAAATCTTTTTAAAATTCAAAGGATTCAAAGGAAAGGTCAATTTTCAAAGGATTTCAATCTTTTTTTGTACATTAAAAAAATATTGAGAAATATTTTTTTCTCGAGGAGTCATGAGCAGGCCCACCCACTGGTGCCCGCTTATCGTTGAATTTTGGGACACGTTGTATGTTAAGCATTGTATTGTAAGCGATTGGACTTGCTATTATTCTAAGTATCGCCAAAACCTGGTGGAAATGATTCTCAGAACATTGATTCTGTAACTTTTGTGTTATATTTCGCGTTAAGAGAGCATTACGATACAATTAAGACAAAAAAGATTGTCGGATATCAGAACGTGTCCATCGTGCGTTACCGGCTGTCAAGTTTCTGTAATTTTCTATGTCTAATTATCTATTTTCTATGGCTTGTCGTATGTTAAATTGATTAATTACTTACTTAAAAGACGAATTACTATTTACTACTTACGTAAGCCTAATAGGCGTTCATAAATACCTATTGTATTGTTTGTTGTATTATTTTAATGTTTGTCCGAAATGACATTTGATTCGCAAATTTTCCCGCGAATGACATCACTTAACGAGGATTACGCGGCAAAACGCGCCGTCATCTCTGTGCGTTAGGGTAACTAGTTTTAAGAGGTAGTGTCTTAACACAAAAGCGGTATATTTAGCTCGTTGGTGCGATACAGAATAATTCATTTAAGAAAACTGTCAACATTAGACCGGTCAGTGGTTGAGTGGGCATAGCGCTTGGGTCCCACCCGGGCGTCGCGTGTTTGATTCCTCGGCTGGCTAAATCCTCCATCAAGGAAGCAGATTTGAAGAAAATGGACCGCGAGCCTCCAGCCACAGGACCCAACAGAGTAGATGTAGAAAGTCCTCAGCTGAGCCAAGCCTCCAGATAAGGTCTTTTAAAATCACTACATTTCTTTATACTAATTTTATTTTAATTATTCTTATATTTTCATCTCACTTAGAATGTGCCCTTCCCTCCCTTATCCCCCACGCCTACCCTATGGATCTTATCACTCTAATACATTTCTTAGTTCCATTCATTCTAACACACTTTTTAGCTTTTGTACAATTTTCTAGCATTTTTTGTAAAATTCTTTGGGAATTTCATAAAAATAAACATAAATCCGTCAATAACAAAATACGAACATCGACACAAATTCACTTCAATTCCGCACTTAATCATAGATTCGCACGGTTTAACCAATGTCTTTAAATATCTATTACCAAAATGTGAGAGGGTTACGCACTAAAACTGACAAGTTATTGGTGGCTGGCTGTTCGGTCCAACGAATATGATGTTATCGCTCTGTCTGAATCATGGCTTGTTGATGGCATCCGCAACGAAAAGCTATTTGATGATCGCTACGATGTACACCGCCGAGATCGGGACTACACTCGCACGGGCCAACGCTTGGGCGGGGGTATCTTAGTCGCTGTTCGTCGTGAGCTGGTACCTCGCGAGCGCCCAGGGTGGCACTCACAAGCTGAGGACGTCTGGATAACATTAGAATCCAGGGGATCCAAACACACAAATCTCCACATATGTTGTGTTTACCTCCCTAAAGGACCAACATATCGTGAAAATATGGAAAGCTTCCTCACACAAATTTCAGCACTTACGTTGCAATTTCCCACAGACAAATTCTTTATCCTAGGTGACTTTAACCTCACTGACATTTCATGGAATAAGTCTCTCAATAATACGTCATTTATACCCAGTGATCGCCTATCGCCTGTTAGTACATCATTTATTGACTGCATGCATTTTTCGGGATTGTATCAATGTAATGGAATCCCAAATACCAACGGTCACTTTCTTGACCTCGTTCTATGTAATTACCTGGTACCGGTCTCTGCTTGTGATGAACCATTAATTTTAGAAGACCCTCATCACACCTCCTTAATACTGGAAGTTTTATTCTCTGAACCCGCTCCACTAGTGGAAGAGCCTAGAAGGGCTTACGTCTATAAGCGCGGAGATTACGACCAAATTAACACATCTCTCGACCAGGTAAACTGGCACGAGCTACTTTCGTTTGGTGACGTGAACACAGCATTAAATAAATTCTACTCACAATTAAATCATCTTATAGACGCCCATATTCCTATGAAATTATGTAGGAATTCGAAATACCCGCCATGGTATAACTCTGCTCTCATCAAATTAACAACAGAAAAATATAAATACTTTAAAAAGTTCA